>CM052979.1:6791601-8074249 GCA_028554685.1 Agrotis ipsilon
GATAAAAGAAATTCGATAATGTAAACTAATTTTTAATAGAAAATAATTACTAAAATAAAAATGATCTTCTTTAGAGTACCTTCAGAACACCAAAAGTGTTTTTGCCCCATTTAAATTTTTTATTTGGGGTTAATTAAAAAAAACAAACTACGGAGGTGAGTGGGCAAAGTGAGGATTGTCCGGGCAATGTCGATATTGCTTCTTACTTCTCTCAGGAATAAGAAAGATAATGAAACCCATTCGGGTAAGGCCATTTTGTGATTTTTTGAATGTCCACTTGCCCGAAGTACATTTACTTTACAACACTTTTTGCGGGCTATTACTATTGATGTATAAAAATGTATCCAATATAACTTCTCGTATACACAAGAGCTTGAAAGAGACAGATGGCGAACTGTCAATACGGTTAGTAGTGTTCAAATAAAATGTCCTTATAGCCTACGATCAAAATTGTCGTTTAATAAAATCTAAATCGGGTGATAGGATTATAGATTAATGATTAATAAACTTAATTTAAGGCCACATGTTAATGTATTTATTTGCATCATTTTAGTGACAGTAAAACTTTTATTCCAGTGGTTGTTAATTTTAATCAGTATTCATTTAACTCAATATAATTTCATTAATAATTAAAATGCTTGGTAATGTAAATAGTTACGTACGAATAATATTGCCTAGATTTTTCATATAAAATAAACCGCTATCTTATAATGTTTTCTTAATAGTGGGTCACTAGAATATATTTTTTCATATTTTATGTCTGCTTAGTATGGAAATAATACACATTTTGACACTTCGACTTATGACACTGCAATATTGTAATGTTCTAGAATATAACACTTAATATGGTGATGTAAATAAGTAATTCGTATTTATATTTTTTTTTTTTTTTTTGGAATAAAAAAATAAATTCGTACGTGTTGCATTGAGTCTTCCTTTTGGTATAATATTAGTAAAAAAAAAGATGTAGCTAGATTGATAAGTTTTTACTAAAAAAATAAATAAAACCAAATTGGTTTTTTAAAAATTCGAAGGAGCTTACTACAATGGCACCAAACGTTTTCCTGATATTGTTCTTCGTATTTTCTATATGAAACATAATTTTGGTAAAAGTGCAATTTTTCTAATTGTTCGTCTTTTTCTTTTTTATATTGCTTATACACATGTAAGAAAAACTGCTTCAAACCTTAATAACTATGCGTTTTTTAATTGAAATGTTCATGTTTTGTTTGGCCTTTTCTTAGTTGATATCCAACTGAATTTTGATGCAGTTTTTTTGCAAGACAATTAATGTGCTTAGTGATGACTTGACTGAATTTTAGGTTCTAATCTATCTAGTCTTAATATTTCACTTTTTTGCTAATTTCCATCTGTTCGTTTTAATAGATAATTAAATGATGATGCTATGACATTGTAATTATTGCCAGTAATTCTTAATATAACAACTGTAATAAATAGTTCGTAGTACCCACTGAAGTTTTAGGTACCTATTAATTATGAGTGAATACATATCCACCACACTACTAGTCAAATTCCACTTTTTATATGAAAATGTTCTGCATTTTTTGCGTATAACATTTTTTATTTAAAAAGATGTAATTGTTAGTATTTTGTGATTTACAAGTTGTGTGTACATTTTAATGATTAAAATATTAATACCTTATTAAAAAAATTTGGAGTTTTAACTTCTTTTGTTTCGGTTTATTGATTACTTATACGGCGCACGAAATTAGGATCTGACGTTTTTCCGTACGCTTAACCAGACTAAAATAGACATGCAAGACGTCGTGCTATAAGATGCCAGAAAATAGATTGACAACACAGAATTAGATGCTGTTTTATATGATTGTGTTACATTTATATAATTTGACAACGCATAGTTTAAAATTCCATCAGTGTTTCCCAAGTTGACACACTAATTTTTTTTTACATAAAGTCACGAACCAATAACATGCATCAATTAAATGAAGCAGGGATAATCTCGTATTGTATATAAAAATAAGTACCTAAAATAATAAATAAGAATACATAAAATTCATTCGATCAGAGACATTTTAATCAAAAAGTGTACACAAAACTTAAATAAATTGTAATTCCCTTATAACTTAAATTATCGAATACGCAAGCTGTAATAATTATAATTTCCTTTAAAAGCGCGTATTGCTTTCTTATTATTATTAGTTATACTACGAAATATTAGTAATTATTTATATTTAGTCAAATAATTGTTTTATAAATCTCACGGACATCACAAAACATTATTTCTTTTCTAGTAGATTTAAATAAAATAAATTAATTCCTTATTCAAAAATCGATTTCCGAACTTTTCAATTGTTTTTAATCAAACTTTAGATAATATCAACAATTAACCGGTAAATATTCGAGATCCTAAGGCTCATTTTACATTGCCACAGAAAGAAAGGGAAGCAAATTGTAATCCTAAGGGACTTAACTCATGACGCTATTCGTGCGATATGCAATTTTAAACTAACTAAAAATGAAATCGACCTTCTTGCTAAGAAATAAAGTGGCAAATCGACTGACTTGACGTCTTCGTGGCGAGAGTGATTTGTTTTCATCTATCCGTAGATAACAACGAGATTTATGTCATATGTTGTAGTGGTAAAGTTGATTTTCACTTGTAGTTGGAATGGGTCGAATTGCAATCGCGTCACGCCATGAGTAAGCTCCCTTAGTTTACAAAGCAGAACATAGACTAAAAATAAAAACAGTTGGAATGCAATGAAAAAAAAAATTAATACCTACCTACATTATGCTATAAAAGTATTGAGTATTACCAAATAAAAGTTTTGCAAAAAAAAAGCTAAAGTTCGTTATGCTTAGTAAGATTAAATCCCGCGGCAATATAAATGAACCCAAGTTGGGTCAAAGTAAGAAATTGTAACAAAATTAAAGACGGATTGGTGGACGTCATATAACTATTCCATCTTTTTTGCCAGAGAGAGACACAAACTAGTAGAAGTTTCATATCATGGGACAATATTTTGCGTTGCCACAAACCTTTATGTACAATGCACTTTTACCAGTGTTAGTTGTTACTGGATAATGTTGTTAATATTATGGAGTTTGGCGAAAGTGCGTAGCGACAGTTGTAGGTAATTTGACAGTTGTAGGAATAGTTTTCAGATGTGTCCCAAATAAATAATAAAGGGAATGTATTTATTTTTCCTTGCAATTTAGTTATTTTTATAATAAAGCCAAATTGTTAACTGGTTTTCGCCATATTAGAGGCACGTCACGGAATTATATTGTTCTTTTTATTTTCTCAAAAATTGTATTCACTTCGTTATCATTTAGTTTATTTGCGTTAATACATTGGAGTTTTCTTTTGGTGGATTGTAATGAAATATATAGAAATGTAAAAATAATGAATTAATTCAGTAATTCACTGATGGATGAATGGTAAAATATTATTTTTGAAAACAACGCCATCTATTGAAGAATTGTCAACGGAATGTTTAGGAGAAGGCTACGGTTTTGTTTTACGCTTTAGTAAAAATCGTTGCTAATATATTTAAGTAAAATTACATTTTGTTGTTTTTTATTGAAACTGGAAAACCAAAACACGTGCTTTTTTCCCCACAACCCTTTTACATAATATGTATTATCTACTTCAATCTGCCTTTTTTTTCGAGGTGGAAATCCTCATTGGACTGTTCAACCGCCTTGGGAAAGGTGGAGGGGCATGTTAGGCTTGACTGACTAAAAACCCCCGTGTTTCCCCCCGCACACTTGCGTCCGGGCTTCGGGTGCGCATGTGACTCGCTGCTCCAGACTAGTGGCGGCCCGCCTCTTGCAGGCCTCTACCGGTTTGAGTTTCTCCCCTGTTCCTGTTCCACCTCTTAAGCCCGCTGTACACTGACGGTTTTTCGTGCACCAATCAAAGGATCTTGGCGTGCTTCGCATACAATGTTCACACGTTGGCCCAATTGTGTAAACAGCGACATATAGAATTCATTATTTTTGCCCGACATGCTGGCCCAAAGTTGTACAGGCGGGCTTTTAGTTAGGCGCGCGCGGAACACTGCACGCTGGCCTCCTCTGGTCCAGTTGAGTGGGGAACGACAGACGTCCCCCAAATCTGCCCACCCCCTGGACCCACTTTACTACATCTGCCTGGTCCAAAGGTTTTCACAAGTCTTTTTGAGTGGTAACGATAAGTAAGAATACAACAAATATGGGGTAACTATATACCTACTCGTAACACTGGAAGTTCCTCGACAGTGGCACAGACTAAAGCCTCATACAATGGCAAGAAATCGCACGCGAGTTGCGTTACATTGCGGACTTTATTAGACAACGAATTCAACTGAATTGAGAACATGAAAAACGCGTGCCTCGGAATTCCTTGAATGCTCGATTTCTGTTAGATTTACTATTTGAATAAAATTCATTATTTGATAAAAGAATAATTTATTGCGGTTTCCCGCCGTTTTGTTATTAAGTGGCGTAACAATTATTATTTGAACTTAAAACAACCATGGTTATCAAGGATTTAATGAAATTTTATAAAATGTACTTAATCTTATTCGGATTTATTATTTAAGGTAAGTTTTCAAAATGACTGGGTGTTTTTCAGATTTCATCGTAATTCGCTCAGCTAAGTGATGTTGCTTAAAAAAAATATTGCCCCAAACTAGGAATTTCTCTTGTGTAATAATTGCTTCGTGCAGGAATCGAACCTGCGAGATGTAGCGCAGCAGTCCAATAGCTCCGCCACTGCGCCAACGGGCCAACCGTGTCGTCAGATATAATCTTAAAGAAAAGTATGGATAGATTATTGTTCATCCTTCAAACCCAAAATACAATTATTCGGATTACAAAAATGATATTACTATTACATGAGGTCTAAAAAAGTCACTGTTGCAGAGGCTATAATGTGAACTACGAATAATTTAGGAAAATGGAATAATTATTTACCAATTCAAATCGCTCAAATTTACCGTGTCAGAGACCTATTAGGTAAATCTTTGTTGAATTAATATAGGTATGATCAGTAGTTTTGGAGATAAAGGGCTCAATTTTCGTATAATGTCAAAAAAAATCATGGGAATTACGGTGTACATTTAGTAAACTTGCCAGTCAGTTACGACATTGTTTTTATTAATTGCATATTTCATTTTTCAGTTCCAAATATCACTTTCAGAGCCGCAATTTCCGCCTCACATCGATTTACAAAAAGTTGGTTTAGCAAAATTTAATAATGAAAAGTATAATATACTGAAGCCTACCACTCACGGTTGTCACAGACCTTTTCAAAGATTATATGTTAAGGCAAGGAAGTACTAATACTGGAGGGAGAGTTTTTATCGATAATAATGGATTAAGACATAGGTGGTCTGATTTTCTTGACGAAATTCAAAGTTTAAGAAAGACTGATCTAAAACACGTAAGTGGTAGTTCTGAGACAATTGCTGAAAATATACTCTTTCTGACGTAGTTTCAAATGATAACACAACCACAATTGCAAACAGCACAATGATGGTGAAATGTTACTCAAAAAGAAGAAAAGAATAGATTTCAAGAAGAAGTAATTAATGATTTAGACAATAACGAAACGCGCAAAATTCACAGTAGTGCCACTGAGACTCCTGAGAGCAAAGAGACGACATTACACTTGTTGAACTGATCATGGTGCACCTGCCATTATAAAAGAAAGATTAAGACACAGCTAACAGCAACCAAAAAAAAAGCACCAGTCCCCACCACGAAAGTTTAGAACCGTTGCTACAAATACTTTTTTTCTGTCCATTCTTAGGAGTTAATAACAAGTCAGCTTTCATTGATTGAATTTTGTTTTCTAACGCTCAAAATTAAATGCTATCTCATCTTCGTTTCTTTATTTGACAGGCTGCTTCAGAAATTGGCCATTTACTAAGTTAAGGCGATTTTCGGCCGTAGAATTTTCGGCCGTAGATTGGTTACTAAACAAAGATCGGAATCAAAATAGCAACTGAGATATTTTTTTCCTAGCGTATGCGATAAAGATCTATTACATCATATTAAAAGTGTTGTTTTGTTCAGTGTCTATAATACGCACACGGCCATATTATTGATTAAAGTGTAGAATACGCAATTACGCATGATAAAGTACAGTAATGTCATATCAATTTCAAATACGACCAACGGACCGGTCGGTGAACGATAACCAGAAGAATCGCGGGTAAAACCTAAATTACTCAGGGAAACTACCATGTCCTATACTAATAGCAGTGGGTGGAATAAGGCTGCCAATGATGATGATGATGATAATGATGAGGAAGACGAACCCAATTCATAAAATCTGGTCCTGTAAGTATCCTAGGAGGCGTTCAGTCCCCAGAGCGACCATCTTACCATGGGGTATGGGTATTGCCCAATTATTGGGTTGCGGGGTTCCGACAGGCAGTCGCTCCATCTAAAATACTGATATCCGCTGAATATGGTTGACTGGTAGCCGACCCCATATAGTTGGGGAAAGGCTAGGCAATGATGAAGTAGCCTACAACAGACTGACGGACAAGCGAAGTCTTAGTAAAAGGGGTTTCGTTTTAGTTTGGGTCCGGAATATTCGTGTGCATTTCAAATTTCAACTCGTAGTCTAATTAGCCGGTTTTTTCCGGATGGACAGCAGTGTCTTGGTAATGGGGTCGCGCGTTTTCCCTTTTGAACTAAAGAATAATTATTTATTATTTAAACGGCTTAACGGATTTCAATTTATTTATGTCTTTATGATCATCAAGTTCAGTATCGAAAAACAAAACAAAATATTAAAATTAAGTTATTTATAAACATCCCATGGTTGGGTGCCTTCCCTTCCTTATGATCAAGATCATCATTCATAAATCTTCTATTACCGTCTTGTCACCTTGTCCATGTAGGGATCAATTCCCTCAGTTGGCTTTAAACTATCAAAAGATCCTGAAAAAGAGTTGATCGCTGTTTGAAAAGCTCTTCTGTACGGGTTACTGGCATTCTCTCTTTTGAACATAAAGATAGGTGCGAAAGGATTACAAGTCCTGCTGCAGAGGCAACAGGGCATTAAAGGGGCTGGTAGATAGAAGGAAAATAGTGCCATGGCCCATTGACTACACACGTTCAAGGTTTTCCTCAGTACTTCGCTTACTTTAGGTGTGTTCACAACGTTGTAAAAGGTTCTGAGATGATTTGTTACACTCTTTACTGTGACACCTGGGTATTCAGGATTGCCAATCTGTATCCTCTTGGTTTGGTTTGTATGAACAAGTCTACTTTAACAGTGTGTAAAACAACTGGTTCAGGAAAATAATGCATCTGGTGGTACGACTTCTTTTTGAGTTTGTTGACTGGCGATACGCCGTGGCACTGGTTCTCGGTAACGGGTCGGTTACTTTGAATGGATCGTTGATTTCTGCTGTTGAGGCTGTAGTAAACAAGAATTCTTAATTAAACGCTTTTATCTTTTTCAATTTATGCAGAAGATCGGTTTTGGGATAATGTGGTATTAACTTCGGTAAAAATGTTCGGGAAATTGGATACCTACTTTCATTCAGTGAATCGATTTAAACCATCTTTGCACACTGTATTAATTACAATACTACGCAGAATCCTTACTAATATAATTATTATCAATACGAATTTGGGTTTGGTGGGAATGTTTAGCAAGATGGATGTTTGTTACTACTCAATCATTTTCAGGATCGGATGTTTGTGAAGTTTGGCGGCTGATTGTATTAGTCTAGATAATACGAGTACAAAAGATAACCGATATTCTGATTTAGTGGGTTAATTTTCGTTGGCTGACCGCTGACAACAGTTTACTGTACAGACGATAGTAAAATGATCGATTAACATCTGCATATATGCATTAGTAAATCCCTATTTCCACATGTAGTCAATATGGTTTAAGCGCTTAATGTACCAGGGAATTGGTATCAGGGTCTTGGTCTTACATACGGGTATGAATAATGTTTTGTATGGTTGAGAGAGAGGAATGAGATTTCATTTAGTAGGGCATCGGATCGGTACTAAACATGATTGTAATTATCCTGAAGGGGTAAAACGGTTATTTGATAGGAGGGACAAAAGCAGGTTTTTGTAGATCGAGTATTAAGGCGCAAATACGATTAACAAATCGTTCGGAATCGAAGTACCTAATAAGCGAGAAAAAATATAAATTTGGTCAAGTGAATTATGCATGTGTTAAGCAAATGGGATTTTGTGGTCGAAGTACTTTCAAAGTAGATTCAAGTGTGATTTGTTGATAAACAAAGATAATAAAACTTAGTAATATGGTTACTCTTGAATCATTCCCTACAGAGGTCATGTGAGTAACAATGTTAAAGTGGTAGGAACCAACCACCATGTTATAGGTATGTATAAGGTTACCGGCCAACCCGAGTTCAGGACAAACTAGTTTGGCCTAGGCTAAACTATTTCGACAGAGTTCCACGCTGTTGCGGATTTCCTACTACTGGGTGTTTTAAAAAAAAAGAACCACGAAGAGGATGGCTGGGTCTTTCAGACCCCGCATCTCCTCTAACATTTTTTTAAAATTGTCGAGTCGGGTGCCAGCAAGTCCCTAGCTTGCAAAAAACTATTTAGCCTAGGCAAACTAGTTTGTCCTGAAAACGGGGTTTGGCCGGTACATATACTTTAATTAGGTTATGACAGTAAAAGCAAGCATGCGAGTAGCCGTGATCAAGTGAAATAGCGTGCGATTGGAGAGGGCTATGTCTAACATGGGTTCCGACGATAGACGACCTTCTTTAGTCCTCCTTTTTGTATCGATAGCTTAGATGTTCCGGTAGAAGACTTCATAATAACAATTTCGGATTCCATTGTACTATTATAATACAAAGGAGTCCATTGTACTATGATAATACAAAGGGAATAATAAGGATAATTATTGATTAAGAATGAGGAAGACGGTAAAATTATTCTGCTAGTATTTCTATGCTACCAGATATTTTGCCAATAATATGGTAGATATAGTTATGATAAAAAATGGTCTTATCTTTGTAAATAAAAAAAATCTATTATTTAACAAACTCACTGGCCGCAATGAGGTATAAAATAACGTTTACAACAATGGTTGTTGTAAATTCTGACATTTTTAATAATTCGTGGCCACTTACGTTTAGGTACATAAGACCTATAAATATACAAAAAGCAAGGAAATTATATTTGGGCTGAATGTATAGAAACAAATAACTATAAAGGAGTAAGTTATAAAGCTTTATTTTATTAGGATTTTTATTTGAAATGGACAAAGTCATTATACTGCATGCATTGAGATTTATTAAATAGCTAAACCGTTTGAATATCCTAAACGAACCAGAGTATCAATTATTTTTATCGAAAAGAGGAAATGCCTGTAAAATAAGCAACAATTTAAGGAATAGGGTGCATGGAAGTTAGGGTACTCGAGTCGGACAGTCATTTTTAGACCCCTTCCTTTAATTTAGAGCTGGTGACTCATTTGATAACATTATTTAAAAAACGTAACATTAATTTAAGAAAATCGGTCGTCAAACCATGTCAGTGTTTTGATTTAAACGGAATGAAAGGCTTCATGAAAAGGCTAGAAATACGTAAAGAAATTGTTTTTACTTAGTAAAAGCCAATAAAAGATCGCAAATAAACGTTGGTTCGTATGTTTAAAAATATTAAAAGCAGTCGAAAGCCGTGAACGAGAACATATCCACGCTACTAACAGATCGAACATGGAAGCTGTTATATTTGTTTTTAAAGTGTGTTTTTTAGTTTCCGTTGAAGCTGCACCTCAGGTATTTAGTTTTAATTTCACTACTGGTGCCCTGCCCGCGACTTCTTCGCGTGGATTTCTCAACTTAGCAAGTATTTTTGAATCAATAGACAAAATTTCATACAGACTTTCTCCCCCTATCGTATCCCCTGGGGGTAGAATGATCAAAATCCGTTTCTTAGCAGATGCCTCCGTCTAAGCATCTACCTGCATGCCAAATTTCAGCTGATCCGTCCATGGTTTGGACTGTTGGTGCGTTATAATCCATTATGTAATCAGTCAGCACCTTTGAGTACATAATTTAGACTAGCAGCACGTCCCGGCCTATGCACGCACGGGATTACAGCCTATGTTACTCAGGAGTCAGGGTGAATTGTTTATATTTAATAATTTACATAGATTTCCTAGAGGAATCGGTGTTAGAAGCGGCTTGCATCAACGTGTTTCGTCAGCAGATCTGTCTACCTTTCTAGGTGGAAGTCCTAACGTTGCGATAGTCATGTGTGGTAACCTATCTATCCATGTGAAGATCCTAGCGTGACGATAGTCAGTGTGTGCACCTATCTATCCTCTAGAATCTTATGTCCCCATCAGCAATCAGTTCTGCGTGATATGGCGTCCTGCCCTTACCACTTCACTGGCTAATTCAATGGGCTAGTCCGTATTGTTTATTTTCGCTGAGAGACTCCGAGCATATCACGTTTCCAAAAGATCATTGGTATCTTGAATTATGGGATTTCTTTTAACCTAATCAAATATTTGTCCAGGTCCATATACTACGGCCATACGGTCGCGTAGATCGTTCGTGATGCGGCCATCCCCACGCCTCAACTTAAAACTATGACGTCTTTTCCCGTACTCGACGCAAGTCATCGACTCACAGCCTGTTCATTTCGACCAGGACTTCGATTCCTTCAAGAAGAAGTGAAGTGATTGTGTTAGAGTATGGAGTTATTAGTTTTAGGGTTTTTTTAAAAGATACTGTGGGCAGTTTATAGACGTTTTTTTAATGTTTTATTTTGATAATAAATTCCTGTAAATGCTCCGCGTGTACATGAAAAAAACTGACTGAGGCTGAACACGCATTACAATCAAACAAAAGTGACTTCAAGGAAGACCTGAAACACCTGATTCAAAATGTCAACACACTGCGATGTGTTTCTTATTCCTTAAAACAGATGCTGAGAAGAAGCGGGATTAAACCAAGCCAGATATAATATAATTAAATATTCCATCTTTTATTAGTACTAGCGTGCCCGCCCGCAATTCGTATTCGCGTGGATGTCGGAATTAACAAGTATTTTTAGTTGCAAGCGCTTATTCAGGCCGTTTTTCAATATGAACGTGTTGTATTTAGAATTTTCTTATAGATTAATCAAAAAATAGGACTATTTTCTTTAATGCCCGCTATCACAACACCACACCACGCCACGCCACGCCACCACGCAGCCACGCCCAACCGACCACGCCACGCCAACGCCACGCCACGCCAACGCCACGCACACGCCACCCACACCAACAACACCACTCCCTCCACACCACACCGACACTACTCCACTCCACACCACACCACACCACACACACCACACCACACCACACCACACACACCAGCACCATTCCATTCCATTCTGTTCTACTCTATGATTCATTTAAATATTGCTTTAATAATTTTTATTTTTTATATATTTATGTGAGACCGATTACGATCAAACAAAATACATAATGTTACGTCAATTTAAAAACAATTTCAATTCATATTCATTCGAAGTTAATTCGCGCGACTGACGTACGAATCAAATTGTGAGACCAAAGTGCGACCCGTAATTTTAGGCTTCTAAAACACTTTAGATTCAATATCTTGTTATAAGCCTGACTCGATTCCAATGAAACAAAAACTAAATTTCCTCTCCAAGTGTACGCTTAATCGTTGTGTTAAAAAAGTTTTTACATTGATTCGTCATTTTACGTGATGGCCCGGACATATAAACATACAAACGACAAACAACAAAATCTAAAAATGCAGAAATGGGTCCTATTGGGTGTCCTTTAACAAACCCTAGCTTATTTTTTTTTTGCATTTTTATCTTGAAGTACAAAAACGAATTGTGCTACAGTTTGATTATATGTTATAAGAATATAGATAGATGTTTTTCAGTTTGCCTCAATCACTATCGGCAAAATAAACGCAGAGCTCTTCAGCTAGTAAAACAGTTATTTTAAAATTATTTTAATAATTTGTTTTCACTCCTCATCACAAATAATTTTCGAATTCCTTACGAAGAGAATAGAGCATAAATATGAAATTTCAACATTGCAATCCGATTTAGGGCAAGCCATTTAGGTATCTGCAGACTTGTACAATGTTGTGAGATTTCATTTTGCAAACAATGCCATTTAGGTATTGCTCGAGGAAAATTATGCATTAACTGCATCGATGACTGGGAAAACAATGTAGGAGCAACGTTAGCTATACGTTTCGTACCTCACAGTGCAAACAAAGTGCAAAACTTGAGTAAATAATAATTTTCATGTATACAATAAATAAACACTGTGAAACTGTTTTTGTTGTCTTCAACAGTCTATTTATCGAAGACGGCTATAGGCCTATGAAGGCTATACCCTATGACCGAGGAGCTGAAGCAGCAGGGGGCAGGGAACACAACGGGAAAACAGCTAGTCTAATCTTACATAAGAAAAACTGACTGGCTAACGGACTGAACGATCAACGCACAGCTGAAACCGCTAGGTCTAGAAGCATTGTGAAATTACACATACGCAATTAAATGATGGAAACCTGTGAACGCAGAACTAATTTTATGAAAATTTCACTTCAAAGGGGGTTAACAATGAGATTAAGTGAATCTTTATATTTCACGATTTACTGTGAAACTTCTTTTTGATCAAGATTCTTAGAAGATTCCAACCCAAAGAAGGGGTAATTGAAAATCATAGAGAAAAGAAGGAATTCTTGCGACCGATTCATCGGGAAAAGGCGGTAAACCTATTGAAATTCAAAGTAATGACGACATTGTGGATAGTCGTCAGCGTTCAAGTGAACGACTTCCGGTGGGTGATTGATTATTGATCGTATACACTTCTTTTTTTTATTGCCGCCCGTTTATGTCCCACTGTTGGTCAAAGGGCCTTCCCCCATGTCCTTCCAAATGCCTTTTCTAGTGCCTTTTCTCGGACCCGCCCTCAAGGTACGCATCAAGATCGTCTGCACTTTTTGAGGCCGGCCACGCGGCGTCGGGTCCATTTCCGGCACCCATGGCGCCTGGCAGGCCCATGCATAATAATTACACTTGTAAAATGATGAAATAGTTTTTCAAATATGTACACAAAACAAAAGCGCATAGACGAGCGAACTTTACTTTAATATAGCAAAAACATTACAGATTCCGAAGGTTCCACACTTTGCTCAATAATACACCATTTTCATAACTAAAAATAACTTCTACAATTACAAAAATACAGATAAATTTCAGTGAAAGCTGCATTAGTGGGTATTCGCACCAATTCTATGCCCACTTATTTTAACAGATTCTATCATCATAATAAGAAATTAATGCGTTTTTAATTTTTTTCCATAAATCTAAAATCACCTGATTCCAAAAACAACAAATCTAATGGATTTACTTAGCGTTAAAAAAGATGTGGTCAAACAAAGTTTAAAAAAGCAAAGTTGTTTTCAATGAAGACCTGGACGGCTGGATACCAGGTGTTCCTAGTTTCCAGAGTTCCAGTTCAGGGTTTTAGTGGTGGTAGGCTGGATAGGAGGCTAGTAGGTTCCTGAACGTTGACGTGGGGAAGGTAACGGAGACGCTAGTTCGCATATCTGCCTGGTGAAGTCGGACTGGCCTGAATCGGGCCTCGTCATCGCAGCCTGTGGAAGAGAAAGTCAAATTCAACAAAAAAAAAAACTACTATTTATACTGTTCAAATTTCGTGAGGATGGCTGTTTGTGACTCGATATCCAGTAAAACGTCTTGAAATGATTAAATCCATTGGTGGTGGAGTTTTCAAGTTTATACCTCATGCCCTTTGGATGAGACCTACAGTTCATGAGGGCTGGCGTCAGTTTGGGGCAAAAAAGTCGTATTAGACTCCTTCTCATATAGTCTACGTCGTATTAGCCATCCAAAGTGTGGCAAATGAATAAGCGAAGGTGGTTTAGTCAGTTACAAGTTTTGATAGAGATCGAAGGGACCTACAGATCTTCGATCCGGGTTTGGCTGAGTGTTTGTAAAATAAATGTCATATAGCAACGGGCGGACTACCTCAGCGTATGGAAAAACCTGTGCAAACGTAATAATAATGAGAACAAAAAGACATTACTTAGCAGTTCAATAGCCCCGCGAGGCTGAGGACTCTGTCAGTTTCGTTGCCTATCTTACCTCTTGCTCATAAAACGCGTTCGGATGTCTATTGACATTTGATCTAACGAGCTAATGCCCGCCAAAATTATCAGCAATACACGCCTTAGCTTCTGAATTCGTCCAGCGCCCTCGCAACACAACAACAAAATACTTCTTTTAAAATTATACTATTCAAACCAACTGCAACTCCGGATAAGTCACCAACAGGGCGACAACCAGAAAAAACTGGCGAGGGTAATGCAGTTCTCAAGAAGTCCCGGGTATGAATTAAATGTCTTGGATCTCTCAATGAGAATAGAAAAGAAATAGAGGAAGGAGTATAGTCACCGTCAAACTGCTGTTTGTACCTATGAAGATCAACAATAAAAAAAAATCAGCTAGTAGGGCTAACAAAACGACAAAAAAAATACTGTTATCAGTTAGTCCACTCAGGAGGGGTTTGGCACATCCCGTCTCATCACCTTTCTCTCGAATGCGACAACTTAACATTTGTGTGACGTTCAACATAAGTAAAAAGAGAGACGTTTGGCCTTTAATTTAATAACTCCTTATTATGTAAAACAATCTTAGTACATTTGTTGGAATTATTCACTAAACACGTTTGTAAGTACTGGAGACAGAGGCATCATCAACTCTTTCTGGTAGCTGTTGCTAAAAGAGGCAACTGCTGTCCGAACCCATGACCATGCCCGGGGGTCGACGGCGCGTCGTGTTAAGTCAAAGAGCTGTTAGCAAAATGGACCGGGGCCCCCTCTATCAAGGGCCAAAGCCTGCGGGTCCTCGGGACTTATTTCTATTACCGTACACCCCGGAACATAAAAGGACACTGAAGGAGCACGGGGATTTTAGAGTCAGTACAAGTCAGTGACAGTACCAGATAGGTCCCGCCCTGCCCGGTTTGTAGTCTCCATTTGATGATTTTACCAAGCTAAAAAAAAAAAGGTTCTGTTTCGCCTAGTACTTTTTGTGGTGAAGATTCCACATTCCCTTTCTCTTTTTTCTGTAATTTGGGTTACTGGAAGAACTTATTTAATTTTCTGCAAACTGGCGAAAAAAACAATGTGGCTAATGTCAGTTTATCAATATTAATTGTGGCGAATTTAAAAACAGATATATTTTTTTTCGTGGCGAATGGACTTCAGGGAACTATCTTATCTTAATCGATCTTACATACATTCAGTCCGGAGGTTTTTAACGAAGGGCACCTGGCAAACCTTCGAAAAAATTGAAGAAGCCTAACGTCCGAATAGATAAGGTGCAAAGTCGCATTCAGTGCCAGTGTCCAGGGGGGGCCCTTCGTGAATCCTCAGTCCGAATTGGAGTATTCTACAAGGGCAGCTGGGCAACCTTCGAAAAATTTTTACAGAAGCCTTTATGTCGAATAGAATAAGTGTCAAGTAGCTCAGGTGCCATTGTCAAGCGGCTGCCCTTCTGCCGAAAACTCAGTCCCAAATTGAAATCCTATTTATTTCAATTGTTGTTGACTAGGTCCTGCTAGTAAAAGCATGAGGTTTTTCTTACCATGACAGCCACCAGCAAGCCGAAGACACACCAGGAACGCCAGGGTCCACTTTCATCGTGAATCAAACGCCTCTCTCCTACGAGTAACACACCCCCGTTTTTAATATCCTCTTTCAGAACAAGGTTACAATTTAATTATAACTTTAATATCAATGGGAAACAGATCAATTTGACATGGCAGTTAGTTGTTGATTATTTTATATGAAATTTGTTTTTTTTTATTTTGATTAAATTGTACCTACATAAGATTATATAATTAAGTACTGTACGTCTCAAAATTTGTATGAGTTTATTTTTCAGGAATGGACTTAATGTTTTAATGAATTTTAAAGAACATGTTTTCAAATGAAGACCCTGATTCAGCTGGAAATTCCAGTTTCCAGGTTCCAGGGTGGGTTTTAGTGGTGGTAGCTGGATAGGGAGCTAGTAGGTTCCCTGAACCTTTTTTTTTTTTATGATGGTTGTTTTTAGAATTCAGTTACCGAAAGTTTTGTTTTGTGGTTTCAACAAATTTAAATGATGCATAAAATTAATATTGATGAATTGCTCGCCTTGAGATTTGAACCTGTAAACATATCTTCTATAATATATAAATGGATCGTAAATGTGTTGCTAAGCTCATAACTTGAAAATGGCTGGACCGTTTCGGCTAATTTTTTTTTTGTTGTGTTTGTGACCATGGGGCGGTTTTTTTAGACCGGGTCTTTAACAGCCGATCCGAAGCCGGGATCGCCGCTGTCATATATAATTATATTTTTAATTTCGACTAGTACGCTCTTTATTTCTTAGGTATCCTTCAATACCCTTGGATGTGCAATATTAAAATAATCCGATTTACACACATACACGGATTTCTCACGGTTTTAATTAAAAATGAGTCACATATTCTTGAAAAATTGTAAACTCGTCCATTCTATCTAAAGTATTGAAATGGACAAAACACAAGGGTGTTAATAAATAAATTTCTTAGAAAAAAACTTTTCTTAGTATAAATCTTAGAACAGTTCTTGAAACTTTACAATTATTGTTAAAAACTTCTGAGGCCTTTTTTTTTACGTTGTAAAATTTTCCCAATCAGATGAGTCCATCCCAACACCCCGACAGGGCGGGAGGGACTGTCCAGACTTGTTACTGACTAAAATCCACTGTGTCCTTCATAGCCCGTTATGGTCCGGGGCACGGTGATTGTATAGCTAGGGCTATAGGGCTATGGATTCATGCTAGGGCCTCTGAGCCGCGCGTATTGCTGAGGCTTCCTTTCCTCTCAAAGAGGTATGTAGCTATTCTCTAAAGGTGCAGCAATCAATCAATCAAACGTTTATTTCAACTAGCCATAACCGGCACTTTTGAACTGTCAAAAGACAAAATAAAACATTACAAAAAGTTAGGGTGCTACAGTCCCAGTCACAACACATAAAACTGAAAGTACCGTAGGTGCCAGTCCAGCGACGCAGCGCAGCGCTGAAACTGTGGTTGTTCTAGAGCGAAATTGTATCAAGCTGCGTCGATGAGTTCTTCGGTAGCTTGAACCTGTTCCCAATGCTTGGGTTACATATTGTTGTTACAGCGATGCGACTCAACGCGGTCCGAACGGCGAGACACGATGCGCCATCAACGCAGGGTCGACGGCGAGTTCTCACTTCGTCGACGGCTACTGTGGGTCAGGGATTGACACCCTAACGTGACCCGGAGATCACTCTTCCTCCCTGGAGGATTGCCTGCTCCTCCTGCGCGAGCGTTTTCACAGAAAGAGTTCAATCCTTACTATTTCCATCTAAATATTACTTGGAATGATATTACCTATCATTAATTTAATAATTATGTATATAATTGCACTGAAATAGGCTTTGGCCGGTCACGTATCCGCATACCAATGAGCTGTCGGCCAAATAACCACTTTGTGGAGCCCTGACACAGTCAGAAGGCGTCGCGGCGACCTGGTAGAAGATGGCGGGACGAGCTGATCAAACCAACGACCGAGTGGTCCACTGTTGCCCTGGAGCTGTGAAAACTGGAGATCATGGGGATAGGCTTTGCCCAGCTGTGGGATGATGAGGCTTGACAGTATCATAACATGAATACAACCTCACGAATTTTTTTTTTTCTATTTTTAGGTTCTGGAAGTCTGCTGAAAAGGCAATAAATCCCTGAAAATAACACTGTGGTTTGCCAATGTCAAACGTGAGAATCGATAGGCATCCCTATCGACATTTTCCAGGATTTCAGTTCGGCATTGCTATTGAAATGAACTGTTGGAAATGGTTTATTTTTAGAGTGTAGTTATTCTGAAGTCTAAAACGTCTTTATAAACATAAACTGGTTTGACGAAACTTTCCATCAGGACTCTGTGCCCGGAATGCAAAGGCACCCATACGAATAGTGTGGAATTTTTGACAGATTTTTAAGGAGATAGGCCCCTCCTTTGGTCATAGGTCATTATAACTCTTGCGAATACTATTTTCATTAGAATAGTATCAGATTATGCTTAGAAATGTCAATCATTGACTCAAGAGTTATTTATTTTTTGTATTTAAATTTCTTTACCAAGTAACATAAGACTCAATAGTGTCAGTTAACAATGTTTCTTAACACTATGTTAGTATTCCTAATCTAACAAATATTAACATATATACACAGAGAATGAACGTAAGTGCCGTGGAACCCCTGGCTTACAGCCTACAGTCCACAACCGAAGTAGACTTGCTAGCAAGCGGTTCACACACAACAGTCCAATTGCTCGCGACACATCGTAGTATACTGTTTGATGGGCCCGGCACGAGGCGCACCAGGGAGCGCATCTTTTCGCATCGTTTAGCGTAAAAAAACAATCGACGCGCGCTTCAGCACACTCCCGACGGTACTCAGTAAGTGGACAAGCCCCATTAACACCCGGAAACGCGATTCATATTGTCCGCGAAGGGCGCTGTACCGTTTCTGAGTGTAGGCTGTAGACAACCTACAGGCTACACGTGTAAAAGGAAGTGCAGTTTACCGCTTTAAATAAGGTTTTCTTCACCTCTCTAGCAACAGCGTGCAAACCTGCGAGAGCTATCATGTTAGCTCTAACCGACAGCGCCCTTCGTGCCTCTTTATGTCATCATCATCTTTGATGTTGGCGGTCAACGTATGTCCTAGGTATTTACATTGTACACCCTACTTAATTGTGCCCCATTTATTTAACTTGGTGGTTATCGTTTCAGTACCATTGCCCGCCAGGCACCAAAGACCAGAACCTCATTTTTTTTACGTTGTAGACCAGGTCCGTGAAGTTTTAGTTTTGCCTAATCTACCAGGATGGCCAGCAATCTTTCAGACCGCCGACCGAGGTGCCTCAGGCAGCGCCATATCATCCGCGTAACTGATGTTATTTACGCAAATTCCTATACAATAGAACATCTGCGCGTTCTTGCTGGCGCCTCGATTTAGCTCCTTAATGTCTAGATTGAAGCGTTGGGTGAGGTCAACACCCCTGCCTCACCCCGCACTCGACCCGTACGGCTCGACAAAGTCCGTCCCACCGCACTGATGCTTTGGCCTCGTTCCATCTTTGAAGGTGTTTTTTAGTCAGCTCATAAGGAACTCCAGCTTGTCTCCACCTTCCTTCCCAGAGAACTGTAGGACACCAGATCAATAAGCCCTGGACAGGGCGATGGGGGAGGAAAAACGCATATGTAGGTGTGTACGATTCTGCATCGATACCTGACAGCCCACTTTAAACTCCAGAATGGCCATATCGTAGATAGTCCCGGGTTGAAATACGAACTGGTTGTCGTGAGCTGTATATATTTTCATCTCATGGGTTATTAGAACCTATGATCTACAATAGCCTGGTGGTAATATATTATTTTACAAATGCTATTTCTTCAAATACCACACAATGTTCGATCTACACAATTTACTACGAAAAAACTAGATATCCTACTTAGAGAGTCGCTTATTATATTAAGGAAAAAAATGGGCGATTTTAATTTAAGAAGAACCATAACTGATATAGAAGTTATAATGTTGAACGTTTCGATCGAAGTGAACCCAACTGATCTCATAAATTCTTTAACATCAACCAAAATGATATAACCTTATTTTCACAAAACATATTAGAAGCAATATACTGCTAATTTTGATTAGCCTGCCTCGTAGCCACACTATCCACGTTTTCATTTGAATCCAAGCAATTTCTAAGAACCGCAGACCGCGGTGCTCAGCAGACGCCAATCATCAGCGTAATGATTTATCTTACGCACAATTCATCAATATAACAAGCCTTGCGGTTCTCTGTGGAGGCCTCGATAAGCTCATTAATGTATAGATTGAAGCGCGTGGGTGGGTCAACCCCCCTGCCTCACCCCGCACTCCGCCCGTTCCGGCTTCCGACAAAGTCCGTCCCACCCGCACCTGTATTGATCTTCCTCCGTTACCCTTATTTGACGGTGTTTTCTCAGGCTCATAAGGACTCCAGCTGTCTCAACTTCCCCAGAGATACTGTAGGACACCAGATCAAATAGCCCGGGGCAGGTCGAGGCAAACAGCAATGTAGGAAACAAGCAGATGTACGGTGTCTTACGATCTGAATAGTAACTGACAGCCCATTTAACACTTCAAGATGGCAATCCGTAGATAGTCCGTGTCGAAATCCGAACTGGTTGTCGTTGCAGCGGTCTATATTTTATTATCAGCGGCTTAGACTATGAATAAATAGCCTGTCAATATATTATTTAACCTGTATTTACTTCACTACCACACCACATGTTAGATCTACACATGTACTACGAAAAACCTAGAATCTGACCGGAGAGAAGGCGCTTCTTCTATTAAGGAAAAAAATGGCGATTTTTTTTAATTGAAGAACACCCTAAAGCGATAGAGGATCGAGATGATGAAGTGCACGTTCGATCGAATGGAAACCAACTGATCTCACTAAAGTCTTTAAATTCATCACAACAAACATGATCTTTACCCTATTTTCACAAAACATTAGACGATATATGTAATTTTGATAGCCTCGTAGCACCCCACTATCATTTTTCATTTGAATCCGCATCATTGTATTGACTGAATGCAGGTTAAGTGATTTAAAACAAATTCCGCAGCTTAAAAACTACAATTCCTATACCACCACAAGACAATTAAATCACAACGATGGAGTAGCTGTGTACATAAAGAATTCACTTAAGCATAAAGTCAAGGAAGTGAACTAACCCTGAGTCTGTCTGCGTTACAGTCTTTAACAATATAATCTACTGTATCTATCGATCACCATCAATCTCAAACTGTGACGAGTTCCTTGAATCACTAAGTAACGAAATTAACACTCTAAACTGTCTAAGTAATATAATTATAACTGGGGATATAAATATTAACATCAGACCGAAAGATCCCGATCCACCCCATGAACACAAAAACAGAATTAACTACCTTAATACTCTGTCAAGCTACGGTATACTACCTGGCCACATATTCCCAACAAGAGAATTAAGTTGCTTAGACCATTTCATGCTCAAACTTGACAAGTGTAAAGTATCCGCTTCTATTGGTATCTTGCATACTTCTATAACCGACCATTATACAACCTTCCTCACAATATCTAAAATAAAAAATAACAAAAAGGCTCCGAAATTTAAATCGATACTCAATTACGAAGAAGCATTTAAACATATGCAAGAAAATAATATAGCAGACCTACTTTTCTGTACGGATCCTTCTGAACTAGTGAACCTTTTCATACATAAGCTAACAGAGTCCATACAGAACAATAAGATCAGTTAAAATTCCAAGTAAAAACCGTATCATTAAGCCGTGGATTACTCACGGTATACTACAATGTTTCAAAAACCGAAATAAAATGCAAAAAACTCTCAAAATGGATCCTTACAACGAAATTCTTAAAATAACTTTCAAAAGGTATAGAAATTTTTGCAATAATTTAGTAAAGAAATTGAAAAGAAAATACGAAAAAGAACTACTAGCTAACTCTGTTTCAAACAATAAGCTGTTATGGAAAAACATAAAAAATATTACTTATACCAATGCTAACAACAATACAAATACGGAATTATTAAATACAAAACCATCTCCTTCCGAATCTGTTAACTTTGTCAATAATTTCTTTGTAAATATTGGTAAACAGTTGGCTCAGCAAATCCTAGACCATCCAAATTCTGCCCAACAAAGTCAATGTAACTTGAATAGCCAAACCCCAGTTTCACATTCATTCGTTCTCTTTGATGCTGACCCTTGTGAAGTAGAAAACATTTTAATGAACCTAAATTCTAACAGTGCCCCCGGCTGGGACAACATACCTACCAAACTTCTTAAATACATAAAAACTGAAGCTGTTCCAATTTTAACACATCTGTCTAATCTGTGCTTCAGCACTGGAGTCTTCCCTGAAGCCTTGAAACAATCCATTTGTAAACGACTGGCCAAGGGGGAAACAGAGACGATGTCAACAATTATAGACACAATTATAGACCTATATCTGTCCTTCAGTTCTTAGCTACATCCTGAAAAAGCTCATACATAATAGACTACTTAAATATCTAACTTAATATGATTGGCTTGCTCCAACGCAATTTGGCTTTCGTGAAGCACATCAACTGAAGATGCAGTTATCGCTCTTAACCTCTTTAGTAACTAAAAAACTGGATTACGGGGTCCAAATGTATTGCTGCTATTTTTGGATCTCACAAAAAAAAGCGTTGACACTCGTTCCTGTTCCCACCTTAGTGTATCCAAACTAAAAACTCGCATAAGAGGACTCCACTTAATCTTTTACGTATTTATCTATCGAACAGGAACCATGAGCGGTTCGGAATGGGATCTCTATCAGTCGCGGGACGCGGACCGTATCTTTGGTCTGCCTCAGGGTGCGACTTGGTCCTACTTTATTTTTAATATACATAAACGAGCTCTGTACTTAAACCATCACAAATGCCAAAATCTTCTTCTATTTGCGGATGGATACGCCCATCGTCTTCACTGGTTCTTTCTTGGCAAGACGTTGAAACTATGTACAGAAGTGGGCATCGCGACCATAGCCAAATGGTTACCAACAAATAATCTCCTAACCCTGACACACACAAAAACTAACTCATGTGTTTGGTATTCCAGTAATCGGACACTACCTGCTGAGAATTTTAAAAATAACACTACAACAGCTGTAGCGATGTGACCAATAACCACTGTAACTCCCCATACTGAACAAGTAACACATACTAGGTATTTGGGGAATAATAAGTTAGACCACAACAATCTCACCTGGTATTTGCATCTGGGAACTGGTTGCAAACAGGGATCAGAAAGCTAAGCTGGTTATTTAGCACCCTTGAGACATGTTGTGACAAACAAAATATGATACGCACGGAAAACCACCCAGAAATCTCTAAACGAATAATGTGCATTGGTCCAATCTGTCCTGATTTACTGTATACCTGTTGGGGAGGGACAGCAAAAACAAATCATGAAATTGGAACGTGCTCAGCGTGCACTGATAAAAAACTATGTATTTTAAAAAGGCGCCACTCTACAGAAATCTTATATCAATTAAGTGGGACTACTCTCTGTAAGGAAATCTATATTTATACAGGACTCTTTTACGTAAAAAACACAAACCTGCCTTATGATGCAACCAAACTCTCCAAGAGAAGAAAATATTCCATAGCACAACTCCCCCGCACAAAACCTGCTTTGCATCCCATTCAGTTTAGTTTAACACACGATCAGCACAATTATATAATAAAATTAAACAAAGAAGATGTTTGTTCATGGGCAAAAAAGGTTCGCTGACTGCAAAAAATCAGTAGTTGAATGGAGTCAAAAAAAAACTTTCCTATGAAGAGAACCGTAACTGTTTATACAATAAGCAGCCTTACATTCATAAAAAACCACACTCAACACAGTCACACTCACACATCATATTATTACTCACACCACACACAACCACACACACACCACACCCACACCCCACACCATACACACACACATGTCTTACTAATATAGCTGATTAGATTACGCCTCTATGCCTCTGTTTAAAATAAGAATCTAATGTATATGTATTAAAAATTTAATCTCCAGGTCATGTTTTCGTTTGACCTTATTATTATTTTGAAGTGTTTTCCTAGTACGGAAGAGCGGCAGTTTTCTAATACAAGGCATTTTTCTGCTTAAAAGAAGGCTCCAATCACAATCTTATTGTATAATTGTTAACGAAATAAAATATTTGATATTTGAAAATATTTGATATTTGAATTTGATATATTTATTAAGTTTTCTGTTTAGCAGACTGTCAAGCACTTTCGCGATCACTGTGGCCAGAGAAATTTTAATTTTAAATTTTTATCATTCAGTACGTTGTATATACTTTATAAGCACAAGCATAGCATTATCAACATACAATGTTCCCACTGCTGGGACGCGGGCCTGCTCTGTGTGAGAGGATTCGATGGGTAATGGCCACGCGGCCCAGCGTAGTTTGCTAAATTACACAAATGTCTTCAAAATTTTGATTCTAGGTTTCCTCATACTGTTTTTCTTACACCTGCGCTGCAAAATTGTTCCTGGATGGGTTGAAACCCAAGACCGGCCACTTATAAGTTTTACCACAGAGCCATCATTACTCTCTTTATGCTTATATGCTGAGATAAGAGTCTTTTGGACTCGCACAGGACCTTAATATTTTGTTTATGTTTTCTTTTTGTGTTGTTTTTCATTTTATAATAATAATTTTGTGTTTTTTATATATATATTTTATTGTTCTGTCATGTGTGTTAATAAATACATCTGATTTCTTTTTAAGCGTGCTTGCAAAACTGTATTACAATTACAATATTCATCAGAAGGCAAAGTATTCGCCTATAGATACGCCGCCGCATTGCACACAGCCAATCGCTCAAACCACTGAATATTTCATGGGGATTCCTTCACGATCGATCGATAGTACCTACTGCAATAATGTTTCTTTTATAACAGTGAGAAATGGTGCATTTTGTAACGATAATAGAATGGGAAATGAGGCAGCTTGTGTGGAAGAACACGTAAGGAATTGTTGCAAGTCAGGAGAACTTTGTGCATAATAATTACATGGTTTTCTTTCTATTGGATATCGATTTTGCGTGAAAGCTTCGTTTGAGTGGGTTAGTTTATATGAATTTCATATATGTATATGTCTCATGTCTTTATTAGTGAAATACAGATCTGTCTTGAAAAACAATCGAGGTTTTTTTTGTAGTAATCAACAGAGTCCTCTCGCTCTGTGTGGAGCGGCAGGGACTGTCAGACTGGTAGTGACTAAAATTTTACTTTACTGGCTTTTTTTTCAATTATTGTCCTTTACCTTTCACGGTCACAGTTACTTTTTAGACGACAGTACCGCGCCCTCGGCAGACGTTTCCAGGATTCTGACAGGCGTTAAACCAGTGAATCTTGAGCGGTTTCTTAACAAATAAAATAAAATGTTTAGAATAATCTGGTGAAGTGAAATCTTTGTGACCGCTTCTCATCCCCCCTCGCTAAGTAACCTGTCCTGAAACAGTGCCAGACGCGAGAGGTCGCTGCCGCCTTTTGCCTACGGACACAATGGTTCTCCGCCCAAGTGAAGCAGACCTAATAACCACCGTGTCCTCTCGGCGTTCCACACAGTGTTGAAACCCGTGCGTTTAGTTCCGTCCAGTCTGAATCAGGAACGTCCAGAAACAACTGTATCCCGTGAGGTGTGAATCTGGATCAGGCGGAAGGTGAGGACGCCGTGGCCCTCTTCCAGCCAATTCTTAAAGAGGATGAGAATGAGGAACAATGAGACCTTACCCTCACTATTATGGCTTGCCCAAAATTGTCCCTCCAGTTAACGTGTATAATAAAACACAATGCATGCAAATTTATTTTACCTAGCAATTTATTCAAACAACAGTATAATACTCGACTATATACAGTATAATCTCAACGACGGCCCCGATAGCGAGGGCCACACAGGTTGCCACGCGACTATAGAGTTTAGTTTCTTTGCTATAGGTTGGTTTCTCGGCGGTTGGTGGACAAACAGGTCGCATCCACGTCTTGTCGTCCAGAGGGCAAACCGGCGCGCCATGGAGCATCCTGGAATAACTGTAGTTTTTAGCATAATCAGCCTATAATGCCTATAATTTCCGCTGTTTATTGGAGGGCCTGTCTCTAAGTCTGCAAGGGGCAGTCCCAAGAAACTATTTATCTATTTTAAGATTATAGGCCTCCTGTCATTGTGAGGTTGTGGGCCATAATCCACCCCCCCCCCCTAACCCCGCGGGCCACCGCCGGGTTGGTAGGATGTCACCTTCCTTGTCTTCAAATTTTTGATTCTAGGACATGCAACTTTCTTTAAGATGTTTTCCTTTACCGTCTTTGAAAGCAGAGGTGATGAAATAAATATATTATGGTAATTATACTGTGTATGCTGCAAATCTGCGGTTTCACGTTACACGAAAACTGTAACGACACGACACTGGCATATCGTTTTCTCTCGCTCATTTTCCCTCGAAATGTGCGAAACTACCAATCCCACCGATATTATGTCGTTACCGTCGTCATATTGACACCAAAGCTTCCTGATAGAGACATTCTGTTAACAAATACCTTATCAAAGGTGATTGCTGGATTTAATTCCTGAGGCATCAGCGCTGACTGGAGATCCGCATCGCTTAGTAATTTGTTCTAGAATCAATACTACAAGAAATAAGTTGAATTAAATCGTCTGGCATGCGATTACAGACGATGATTACAAGGTAAGCTTGCCTGCCTAAACGCTCAGTATTATTTATTACATTTTCAACATTATACAGTAGCCTCTAAAGTCTATTGAAGACTACTGACGAACGAACGCAAAACGCTCTGTGATAGATTAGGTACTACTGAGCGTTATCGATTAGCATTCAAAATATCTCTTATATTGGTTTGTTTTAGATCACAAGGCGAAAAGACCCAATGGTCTTTTGGTAGGTCCGATATCGACTCATGTCACAAAAATTAAGTATTTTAGACTTAATCATCTCAAATAAAACCTCATTGCTATTCAGATTTATGAATTTATTTATTTTACATTCCCATTTCTACCTCATTCCCATTTTTCATACCTAATAGGGTGTATTTATCATGTTTGTGGCATGAGTGTGATGGATCGAATCGACCTTCAGAAGAAACTAATGCACCAATTAAGGCCGACGGCTATCGATTAGTTTGTACATTATTAAAGAGAAGCGTTATATTTGCATCGCTTATGGTGCTTATGGTAGATGGCAAATAAGTTTTAAAGTAGAAGTGCCCGAAGGCCATTGAAGGAACAGGGTAGGTTTCATTCAGTAAAAGTACTATACAACGTGTAACGTTAAAAGCGCAAATCCTCTCGTGGGGTAACTCAGCACTTATGGAAATTCGCAAAAAAAATGAATTTTCATACTGATGGGCTCGATAATTATTTTTTTTGCGAATTTCCAAAAGTCTTAGAACAAACATTGTTCAGTAACATGTGCTGAGTTACCCCACGACAGGTTTTGCGCTTTTAACGTTACATGTTGTTTAAAGCACTCCTTTCGGACGACCTAGAGCGGCTCCACGGGCCTTAGCACGATTTTTCACGTTTTTGTGACCTAAAGTAAACCGGGATCTATGATGTTATTTTCTTTCATTTCCCATACAATTAATGCTGTAGGTACATACTTCAAGTATGTTGCATGGATAAATACGGAAATCTTGTGCTAAAGCCTCATGGCGGGACGATTTCACTAAAAGGCACAGACACGCCATTTTATGTGAAAATAATGCCAAGTGCACACTGGCAGCAGTGGCAATGTGAATGAATAAATGATATGACAGTCATGTGCATGCGGTCACTTGAGAACTTCTTTTATAAAATACTAGCTTCTGCCCGCGACTCGTAACGGGATCTTTTTGCTTATGCCCGCGACAATGGGGTTGGCAAAATCGAAGATCTTGAAAAGTCTTGATACCCAACTCCTAGAGCCGGGTAAAACAATCATGGGCGTTTGGCCCCCGTAGAATAAAAATTGTAACTAATTATATTAATCGTCATCGACAAATCAGTCCGTGAAATTAGTGATAGTTATAAGCTAGATAATGCTCATTAGGGAACAGCTCTTTTTATGGACGTCATTCCTATTACAGGTTGAATTTTTCAAACTGGGCGTTAAGTTACACAACTATGCAGATTAAGCATGATTTCAAGAAGAAAAGGTAACTAAGTTTCGAATACAGTTCATCGCTTGCAGATGATTCAGTTTTTCAATTAAACGTTTTTTCTTAAGTTTGCCGTATATGATTATTTCCCAGAATTGTTGAAATGAGTCTTCAACATTTTTCGTATCCATTCATCTAGTCCGGGCGATAGGGCATCCACGCCCAGTTGAAAACAATCATGGTTATCGTGTAGCTGGGCTCTTTTTTTTCGTGGTCAAATCATCAAATGTGTCTCCCACCCCTACTAATCAGGACTTACTGACTAAATCCACGGTGTCCTTCAATAGCACTGTTATGTTCCGGGGTAACGGTTATGGTATAAGTCCCCGCGACCCCGGCAGGGTTTAGCCCTTTGAGGAGGGGACCGTTATTATGCTGACGCTCTTTAAGCGCGCGCGTGAAAAACACGACGAGCCGTCCATGGTCGACGACGGTTTGCCTTTACTCGCCGCCCGCATGCTCGCCGCCACGGTGACCGGAGATCGTTCTGTGACGTCCGGACGCCTGTGGGCGTTCCACCCCGCGGGGGTCGCTGGCTCTTGGAGTCCACATTAGGTGTTCTAGATCTTCAATTTTACTACGTCAACAGAGAGTGCCTCCTCCCGCTGAAACAACTCTTGTAAGACGTCCTTCTGTATATGTTTATAGTTGTAGCTGCGGCTCTGGAGTTCCACATCAGGTGTTCCAAGTCTTCAATTTTTATACGTCAACAGAGTAGTGCCATCACGCTGAACAACTCTTGCTAAGACGTCATTCCTGTATATGTTATAGTGTATCTGGGCTCTTGGCGTTCCACCTCAGGTGTCCAGATCTTCACAACTAATTCTCTCAAACAGAACATGCTCATCACGTGGACCAATTTTTTCTATCGCCCCCCTTTTTGTATCTCTTATAGTTTAGCTGGTCTGTTTGCGTCTGCGCCAGTTCTTCAAATTTCAAAATACAATTATAGCCATGTTTTGGACCCAGACTTAATACCTATACAACAAAAAAGAATCATTCCAATCCGTCCCGTACTTTTGCGTTTATCCCTGCCATACCTACAGACAAAAGGGACAACAAACAGACAAAACAGACAAAATTCTCAAACTGTATTTTTGGCTTCGGTATCGATTGTAGATCACACCCCAAGTATTCTTTTAAAAAAATATACAATGTACAGTTTTGACTTTCCTACTATTTTATTATATGTATATAGATTCTGCTGTGAATGTTACTTTATTTTGCACTTGTTATGAAACTTAGCATAGTTTTTTCAATACGTGAAGCAAAATAAATATATTTTCTACGCAATTTATACTTTACTGCCAATATGCGTACTTATTTTATTTTTAATTTCTTCGGAAAATGTTATTTTCATGTAGATTGGTAAACTTGTTAGAACTAGCCTTAAGTGTGGAATACGTACATATAGCGCCTCAAAGAGCATAACGACGAGTCCCCCCTAGAGGACCAAAACCTGACGGGGTCGCGGGACTTATCTTATTACTGTGATCCCGGAACACAAAGGGCTATTGAAAGACACCGTGGATTTTAGTCAGCCCTCCTCGGAGTGGGAGGACTCATTTGATGATTTAGCGTGAAATGCGTGTGTGTGTGTGTATGTGTTATGTGATTCTAGAATGTTATCTTACGTTGAGTGTTTTTTACCCTTTAGGGGAAAATTTGGTGAATAAGAAGTGACAATTTGGCTGTTACGTTTAACTTGCCCTATGTTTTAAAAATATTGTAGCCGTTTTCAGCTTTGTTTTCTGGGTTTTGAATAAATAAAAGATGGTAAAGGAAGTTTGTTTAAGTCGCGGTTGTCGCCTAAACCTCCATTATTTTTTTTTTAAATTTTTTTATAAAAGCATTTATGTGGCTGATGTTTGTACAAATTACTCTATATAATACTAGTTTTAGATGAACTTCAACAGAATTGAAATAAACGTTGTTTGACTAGGCCCTGGTTTATATCCAACGACGATATAGGTATTTTTTTTTTTTTTTTTTTTTTTTTTTTTTTTATCTACTCCCCAACGTAATTGGCGCGCCTAGTTGAGGTCTCTCTATTTATTTCATTCAGCCATTTCATCCTTCACTGTTATTTCCTCTCGCACTTTCAGTCTTCATACGTGATCTTTCTTGCATACATATCGCGCGCATGTCCCATGGGTGGGAGTCCCAGTTTCCGTAACTACTCTGTAACTTATTCTTTATTTTCTACTGAACGCATCGGAAAGCACATTTGGAACACAGAATGTTAATATAGTTCCTTTTGACGACATTTTGTGTTGTCTTTTGTTTACATAATTTATGAGTCGTTACAATAGCTTAATTCTATAACAATACAGTTTACTTATCATAGGTTGAAAATACTCCTTAATTGCTATGCTTACCTTATACATATTCCTTTATTTCAAAGTTCTTAGATTCTATTTAGATTACTGGCTATTTTTCTTAGACTTATATACCTTATTCTATGTTAACCAAAAATATAAATATATTGCAATATTCTATGAAACATAGGCTTTAATGCCGTGTTTGTCTCTCTACGACCTTAGATGCTATACGTTAGGCAGTAATATATAAGTTCGTTGTCTGTGCTTTCCACCAAAAATTTCCGCTCTACCTATCTACTGGTCAGGCTCACAAAAATGCCTATTTCCTGCTCCAGGTTATATCTCTCTATGGAATGCACGGGGCAGCAAAAAGTAAGATGCTGGATGGTCTCATCCAACACTTGATCGCAGATGCACGATGGGCTCTCCTTACACCTGAAACGGTGTAGGTATTCTGAGAACCCCACGGGCCCCGTCAGTACTCTTGCGTCAGTACAAACACCGTTGGCTGACACCTGTTTTACCAATACGGAAAGGCCTGCTTTTGCGTCTGGAAGAAACATTTTCCGTCACGAGGCCGTCGCGCCAGACACATATACTCCGATTCCATTCATCGAGTGATCCCATGGCGGATCTGACGTCTGATGAATTAAATCGGACACAGGTCATAGTCCGGCTTCCTCCGTGGACGACAATGCTGCCTCCTTCGCCAGCTCGTCCGCACGCTCATTCCCCGGAAGATCCGCGTGTGCCTTGATCCAAACAAGTTATAATCTTTCCCCTGGCTCAAGCCTGACCATATTGGCTCGTCGTGCACGGACTTCCGGGGATGGAGAGAGCCATGGTTTGCAAGCGTCTGCATGCTGACATGGAGTCGCTATACAAACCGTAGCTCAGCTCCTTTCGCTTGAGAACCACGTCCGTCCGCGCCATGCAAAGGGCCCAGAGTTCCGCCTGGTAGACTGTGCAGGACGCGGCGAGGCGAAGTTTACGGTTCTGGAATTGCGCCACCATCATATCCCACAGATAATGCGGCTCCCCAACCTTCCCCCTCAATCTTGCGCCGTCAGTGAAATATTCGCACGGCCTGGCAATTGTTTCGTATAACCTGCTGTTGATCAGCTAGCACTTGACTCCAGGGGCATTTGCTTTGCTGGATTGAGGGGCTTCTGCAAACCTCACCACACGTTCAATCTCCCGGGCTCCTGTAGAACCGGGACGACCCTCTCTTGCTTCATACAGGGCGGTGCCTCTTGTAAGCGTAGGTCTAGAGTAGTATTTCAGACAACACCAGTGCCGAGTTTAGAGAAGACTGTGCGTAAGATTTGAGAGCTGCTGGACGAGGCCCCTCGCTGGCAGAGCTAAGCTTCTTCGTAGTCCAAGCTTCTTTCGTGGCGGGAGCCCAGGCGCAGCCGCGGAGGTGAACCGATGTGGCTCTATTGTGGCTGTATATATCGTGCGGATGACCTCCCTATTCAACCCCCAACTAGCTTTAGCCGCTCGAGAAAGCTGCTTGTAAATTTCGGCAGCCTTTTTGCAAACATTTGCCGTGTGCTCGTTGAAGGTCAATTTACTGTCGATGGTGAGACCTAGCAGTTTCATGCTGTTCACTAATCCAATGTCGACCCCGGCCATGCTCAGGGCGGGGAGAGCGACTTAGCGTGTTGGTTATGACCATCGCACAGGTTTTGTGCGGTGCAAACCTTAGCTTATTTCTGACTCCCCAGCTCTGAACATGGGCGAGGGCTGCATTGGCTACCCTAGTTACTTCGCTTGCCGTATCGCCGTCCACCGCGAGCACGATGTCATCCGCGAAAGCTTGCACAAATATCCCCTTGTTATCCAAGTCCTGGAGCAGTGGATCCAGTAGAAGATTCCACAGTATTGGACCGCCAATTGACCCTTGAACACAGCCTTTGTTTGTCTCTTTTGTGCATTCCTCCCCGCCGTATCTAACCCTTACTCTTCTGTCGTCGAGATAGCTGTCAAGTAGTCTCCTGATATTCACCGGGCACTTTTCCTCTGCCAGCCTGACTTTGATAGCTGGCCACCATGCGCTATCGAAGGCGCCCTCTATATCCAATGACACCAGGACAATTAGCTTCTTCAGCCCTCACTTGTCTTCACGGATTTACTAGAGTATAGAGCGCGTCCTCGGTGCTCCTCTGGGGCATAAAGCCAAACTGGCGAGTACTAAGCCGCGGCACCAGTCGCCACTTGACTCGCGCTACTACCATCCTTTCCAGGACCTTCCCCAAGACCGGTAATAGACCTATCGGTCTATAGGACTTGGGGCTCAAATAATTTTCCTTGCCCGGTTTTCTGAGGACAACCACCGTAAGCCCTCGTTCAGATTTTCGGGAAATGTTGCCAATTCCTAGCACTTGTTGTAGAGGGCAAGGAATGTGTCCGGGTCCTGGTGGATTGCTCGACAGCAGATGTCCGACGTGAATCCATCCGATCCGGGGGCCTTCTTTGGGTTAAAAAGTTCCACGGCTGTCTTCAGCTCCAGCGGCGTAAAAGGCGGGTCATGAACTTCATCAGCATGCTTCCAACCGGTTTACCCGGTTGGCTGCCTTCCCTAATGAGCCTTGGTCTTCGTTATCCTCCTCTGCTGTTGTCCTTTGGATAGAAAGTGGCGGCGAGTAGGGCGGCCGATTCCTTTGGGTTAGGAATGCACATCGTTATTAGGGTCCAGGTCTTCTTTTCTCTGGCGTCCTTCCGATCACTCGTAAATCCTTCCACATCCCTTCGCGTACCCTGTTTCCACAAACTCTTTTCCAACTGTGGGTTGGGCCTGTGTTGGCCTTGCACTCTATTCCTCTTAACCTTAGGTACGCGGCGACGACAATCGCTCTTCGGACCGGTGCGGCATTGCGGATGCGGTGTTTTTTTCCGCCGGGCGACCTCCTTTTTTCAAAGCCGCGAGCTCTCGGGACCACCACGGGATTTTAAGTTTAACTTTACTAATTTATTTTGGTATTGCAGTTTCGCATGCTTTTTCATTCCCTTTTGGTAGTTTATGACTAATTTTTCTAAGTCATTCTTTATTTGTTAGTTTGATTTAGTGTGCCATGTTAATATTATTTTCTGTTTTAAAGTTTTTAAGTGTGTCTTTAAATTTCCCCCCCGCAGTCTGGTGCTTTTTTACTATTATACTTCGAGTAGTTATAATTAGGCTTGTCCCTTTATTCCTTGGCATTTTAATGCTAAAAATATGGTGTTATGGTCCGACTCGGTGCGCCGGTGTCGACCCCCCAGCCGTCCACCAGGTCAAAAGCAAGTCCAGCGAACAATGCCGTGACATCCACATGCTATTTCAACACTCTCCCTCCTCGGATGGATCAAAGGTGGGCGATCTCTCCAGTGTTCAGTACCTGAAGCTCTAAGTTCGTCCAAGGTTCGCCGAGCATCTCCGCTCCCCTGGGATCGTCTAACGTGCTACCCCACCAGGTACTCTTCGCGTTGGCGGTCGCCCCCTATAAGCAATCTAACCGGTGGGCCGCCTCTCTTGATCCGGGTCAACTGGTCGGTATACTCAATGGGGTTGGTCGGGCTCAAGTAATAGGAGACCTTACTACGATTTTCCCAGGCTTGTCAGGATCCCCACCACAAAGATATATTTGTGGTGAGTTTCGGGTAGGGGATGACGTCCAGTCATCATCAAAGACGGCGATCTCCGCCTTAACCCGCCCCCCACTTCCATCAGACATCGCACTGGTAGATGCGCGGCCCACGGTAGCTCTTCATACCCCGAGTTTCTCCCACATATGGCTCCTAAATCAGTGGCCCGACGCGATTTACTTCACTGGCCCTCAATAAAGAGTTCGGTGGTTGCCAGTTCCTTTTCTGGGGAGGTTAGCTTGGGCCCACTCGGTTATGGTATTGCTATGGTGTTGACGCAGGAGTATTCTTTGGGACCACCCTTAGCAATATGCTACGGACATCCGTGCTAATTGCGTCGCGTTTCTTGCGGATCGGGCAACTCCGATCAAAGGCGTTATGGGCGTTGCGCGTGGAGATTAGGCTGCTGTGCAGGGTCTGCAGGTTGGCTCGCTGACTGTCAGGAGTTCTTGTGGCAATGCGCCTTGGGTGGCGGTCCTCCGCAGTGGCTGCATAGGTCAGCTGGAGCCGCCTCGCAAGTGGAACTTTTTTTTTGCCTGTGGCCGTACCCAAGGCATCGCGAGCATTCACCAAGGGTGATTGATCGCATCCACCACTTATTCTTGTAGGTTCAAATGTAGACCGCTCCCAAAAAATGTTTTTTTTTTTTTTCTCAATTGCGCTATTCCATATAACTGGGATACACTGAGCACTAATGGCTCGTGTGCGGGTTTTCGCGCCTTTCTCCTGAATTTTATCCCCAGTCGAATCTTCTCCTTCCTTTTAGGTCGCGGAAGATGTCTTTGGTTTGGCCTCCTGAAGCTTTTATTACGGGTCCGCGTTCGCTGTTAACTGCGAGGACATCTGCGAGTTTAAGGAGGATCGCGGGTCTTCATCTCTTTCTTCCACGAGCAAGTTCTTTATCCGGATTTTTCGAGCCTGCGCTTGACCTTTTGCCTATCTTCCTGGAGTTGCAAACTCATAATGTCTTACGATCCTTACCTTTCGGTCCTTTCCCCCGATCCAGCCCTCCGTTGCATTCACTGCTCCCTGACCTTTGGTCAGCACCTGGTCACACCGTGTCCCGCCCGTCGTCTTGCGACGTAAACGACTACCGAGTGCAGAGTGTTTTTGGCGGCAGTGAATGCAAAGAGGCCGGGCCGGCTGTGGTTCTCCCGCGTAGGTTTTTCATGTTTATACCTGATTGTGTTTCTTGGCTCCATCCTTTCCCTTAAGGGTCAGCCATTTCACTGCCATTTTCTATGAGCAGACGACTTGCTTCCTTCAGTTGCCTGATAACATGGCTGTTTACTTCCAGAGACTCCTTTTGGCTCGCCTTTTTCCGGCGTTGCTTCCTTAGGTATTAGACTGGCTGTTATGTTCTTTCAACCGACGGCTTTTTAAATTTTTTCAGCTCACTTTCCGCGTCTCTTCTCACCAGCTATATAAATTTTTCGTCCACCGCCTCTATGACATTTGTCTTAATGGTCTTCCTAGTGGTTCTGCGATTTAGATAGGTTTTGGGCTTTGCCTTAAAGGTTTGGGATTTGCTTCCGTCAAGCGAGTACGCGGAATTTTGTCTTGGTGGGGACTAGACTTCTAGTTTACTGGAGGAACGGGTCAAAACTTGTCTCGGTTATATTTGTAAATTTTGTTCGCTGTAGACCTGGGTGTTTTGTTGCGCAGATGCAGCCGCCTCCAGTGCCGCGACGCTGCGCCTCAACCTTAGACGTTTCGTCTGGGTTTTGGGCGAGATGTTTTTTCGCCGGGAGCATTTTGCGCTTGGGTGGCGAATGCTGCAACGCTTTTGTCCTGTGAAGGTTGCTCCGGCGTTTCGCTAAGCTTGTCGGTGGAGTGCGTCAATACAAGTGATAAAATTGCAGTCAAAAAAAAACAGCACGGCTTGCACACAGTTGGAAAGGCTGTGGTGCAACTAGTAAAATAGGATAACAAAAAACAGAAAATAAAACAGTAACCCATAAAAATAAAATAATATTTGCAAATATAATAACCTAAAAATGTGTGCACAAGAAACTTAGCGATATAGCGTATCCCGCGGTCGTAGGGAGAAACAATTAAGGCCAATAAAGCCCTCCGGGAGACACGGTGCACTAAAATACAAGAACACAAGGAGATACACAATAAAATAAAGAAATAATTTTTTGACTCTTGGAGAGTCAGTCTCTACCAGAGCAATCTGGTAGGAGTCAAAAATTAAGTAGCAAGGAATCCTAGCTCCTGTGAAAAATAAGGCGTTCTTAAGGCCATTGGCTTTCCGATTACGAAAGAAAAATTCTCAACTCTATGTAGAGTCTCGTTACTATACTCAGTAGATAGCGCTTTTCCGAGCACTTTTCCAATGACACCAACTTCGGTGCAGCTCCGACAAGGGGTTCCGGAGATAATGCTGATACCAAAATTTTGGTTTTTTTAACGCAATTATGGCTACCAGAAAGTGGTTACCGAGTTATCTCCGAAACTACCAGTCCCGAACCCAAAGCGTGTTTGGGCTTTCGCGAAGTTGCCCCGACGAGACGCCATCCACCGGAGGGAACTTTCAGGATGAAAAAATTTGCGAGCTCCCAAAACCTCCTGAAACAGCAGCGCGCGGATAGAGTGAAGCCGGCCAAGCCCTTAAAGAAAACCCGAGCTCTCTAACGACTCACCGGTTGGAGAGATATCCGGGTCCCGAAAATCGTTTGACAGTCCGAGAACTGTCAAAGTCAATTTCAACCAGCAACAACCACTCCCCACACACCCCCACAATCGCAGCTACCCGAGTTTGGGCTCTACCGGCTCAAGCTTTTCCCGCTCTATCGCGGGGGCCGCATTTCAGGGTCCTGAAAATTTTTCAGCTCCAAAAACGCCCTGAAAACCCAGGGCAAGATAGACAATGTGGCCCTAGAATTCCTTCCCGAAAACCGCAACTTTCCAAGACCAACGGTTCAGGAGCTATAGCCTGTTAGTAAAATAACAAAATGGCCGCCGAACTGTCAATGACGATGTCAACCGGCCGTAACGCCGGAACCCCTGGTCCGTTAGAGAACGGGGTTTTTCGGCACACAGGAGGGCGTCACGTCAGGCACCCACTAAAATAGTTTTCAGCTGAAAAATTGTCAGTCTCCTGAAAACGCCTGAAAACCTATTATTTCTTAAAAATCGACTATAACCTTCACAAACATCGAAAAACCCGAGAGTATTTGGCCCAGCGGTTCCCATTATTCGTGTTTTTGAAAATTATAACACGAAAACCAAGATGGCGAAATTATTTTTAAATCAGCAAAATTAAGATATACGGACGGCCCGGGTTTGGCTTGTTGGGACCAGCTTGAGCTATTAGAACACTATTATGAAATAAAAAGTTTGAATATTTGCTATTTTTACAGAGATATTTACAATAAACGGTTAAAAGTCAATAACTTTGAGCTATGACATCTAAAATTTTGGAAAAATACTGAATTATCTAAAATGGCCTTCTTTCCGATGAATACAAGTTTTGGATTTTTAAAGGGATAATTAGGATAATTTTAATATATTTAATATGTTTAAAGGTTATTAATTACTATGACTAAACCGTGTTCCAAAAATCCTAGATTTTTAAAATCTGAGGTCTTCTAATGAGCGAGCAGCAGGCTGCAGTTGCAGAATTTTTGAAAAAATTTCTTGAGTCAAGAGTTATGTTGGTCCAATTTGGTACTTTCAAATTAAATAGTAAATTCTGGAAATGTCCAAAATTCTAATTTTTGTTGCACTCGCCTTTGGTTACAAGGTCCTGTTCGTGCCGATTTTTCAGGTCGCTGGCTCAACCCCTTCCCCTTTTCCAGGCCACGTGCTTTTCAGAAAACCTGAATAACGCGCAGATGCGCGGGGACAGGTTGGAGTTTCGGTGACCGCGTTTGTTCCGGGGACCTTGGTGCCCGATGATATTTCAGAAGAAAAAAGGGGGGTCGTTCGCTTTAGTTTCATCAGCAGCGTTGGCGTTTTGAAGATTTCGTCACTTTCACAGAACCTCTATAATAGAGGTGGTTTCACGATTTACACTTCAGGCACTTCAGCTGTGGTAAAGCTATCTCGGCACTTTATGCGGCACAATTTTCAACGTCTAACGACACTTTCACTCGTTGAAAATAACTCACAAAAACAATATTTTTTCGGTATTTTTAAGTGGCGGAGGCGCGTGGTTTTTAGCTGTTTACTGCTCGGCTGACCGAGTGCACTGCACGATATAAGGTATTACTAGACTCCTAATAACAGGCGACCGTTCTGTCACACATTAGGCAAAAAAGTCCTTAAATGCGTCCTTATTTCGACCACGCCTGTGAGCCGCAAACATGCCTGAGACGGAACAGACCGTAGTTAGCCAATCACAACGCAGTACCCCCCCCTCGCTGACGTATAACTCATCGAGTGAACAGAATAGTTTTTGTTCCTTAGATCGTGCATTGAGGAGTCTAGTCTATCGTCGTTGTTTAAATCCGTGAGCAGAAAATCGTAATCCAATGCGGCCATTGGCAAAAATCGCTTGTATTTCACATCTCAGCTATAAATATCTTTTTCCCACCTACCTAAGCCCGCCCTCACTATAATAAGTCACGGGCTGCCCACTGATTTCCCGGGGGACTTTAAAATTTAAACCGACTCGAGTACCTGACAATGTTTTATCTCTCGAACGCGTAAATCATAATTGGTTAATATTCGATTAAATTATTTAAATAAAAAAGTTGTTTTTTTAAATGACCTCGGATTTTCGTTATACAGTGAATCCTACTAATATTAAATAAACCGTAAAATTTGTCGTAAAATTGGTTGTATGTGTGGATGGGATGTTTATTTTTACAAGTGTTTTAAATTTTATGTTGATATATCATTTCGAGAAGAGCTGGGAGATAGATTTAATTCAGAAAAATAAAAAAAAAAAAAAAAAAAAAGTTTATCTTGTTGTCCTTGTCGTCCTTACGCAATATTAATAAAAAAAATACTTATATATTTTATCAGTAAACTATTTCCCAAGTGATGTTCTGCTTTTTTTTATTTGAACGTGCGTAGATAAGAAATAAACTTACCTTAAAGGAAAGAAAAATAGGGATTGATTGGCTTACCCTGCCTGAACTTGACACAGTCAAAAGCGTTGGGAGTTGTTTAAGAGGAATCATTAATTGAACTAGCAAATGTAATCTCGCTTGTCAAGTCATCATACACAGACATTCTTCTGAGTCTTCTACATCTTAATTATTCTTAATTTTGTTTAATTATTATCTGTTTATAACTAAAAATGTTTAATACTTACACCGAAGTATGTCCACAAACTTCATTTAAAATCGCAGAAAGCAAAAATAAAGATAATAATTTTAACATTGTATTTGAAAAAATGTCAGCATAAGTATCCAAAATATATTGAGTTATAAAAAAAAAACAGCAAATAGTAATAAATAATTTTATTTTCAATAAAAGAAATGCCTCGATCACAGCTAAGTCATATAATTTTTTATGTTCGATATAAAAATTGTGAAAGATTTTTAAAAATCGAACAAATAAAAGGATGGCGCTTGGTATAGTTTTATTTTTAATTTTTCTCCTCTGTTTTGGACACATTGATGTGGATGATCAGGTGAGAATAAATACTTCATCAACCTGTTTGTCAAAAAAAAAACACAATTAATTATAGACTTTCAACGTCATAACGTCAAAAAGTCAGATATGAGTTGGCCCTGTAGTCATTAAGTACTGCTATGGTAGGTGAAAGAAAACAGATCATAAGGACCGAGTTGTGCCAAAAAGGATCCACCCCAGCACAATGAAACACATTTCGAGTTTATTTAAGTTTAAACATTCAGACGATGTGTTTTCCATTTAAATATTAAGATTTTGTTACATATGAACGTATCAATATTGTGGAATATTGCGTATGGTTTCTAAATAGTGTGTTGTACAATATACAGCCGCTACTAATTTCCTTAATTTAAGGAATATGGAAACCAAAAAATCTAAGAAATGTGTCAATCCTGCAACCCTGGCTGAGTCCGCGTGGCAGATTATAGTTGACTCGTTTCCAGAGACAAGCTTGTTTTATGGTAAGTATAGAAAATAGTGGGTAGTAATAACAATGATTGCTTAATTCCAGCCCCGGATGAAAAGAGGAGCATCAGGTGCACTGAGCATAGTCACGAATCACGCGCAAACCCATACACGCAGACGTCAAATCTGAAACACAATGACAATGCTGAAAAACGTGTCTATGAACAGGTAAATGACTTAGAATGTTGAATTAGTCTTAAGGACGGATATACCTATGAAGTCTAGATTGCACAGGATCGTTGGGCAAGAATAGTGAAAGGTTTTGATGAAGGGAGATGCCTAAAAATCGACGGCGCGATTATACATGATTGGTCAGAGAAAACCACAAATAGAAAGAAATGGAAGGTTATCGGGGAGACATTTGTCCAGCAGTGGAGCAATAATGGAATAGTAATAACCGTAGACCAAAGAACGGCTGTGGGAGAGATGTTTTTGGCTAGAAAGGAGTTGATAGTTGAAATGTTTTGACAAAAATACGAAAAATTTAGGCATGATGATTCTAAATGAAGATATTGAGATAGGAGTAGAAGAATGAAAGCTAGATTGCTAGCTACTTTTATATTATAGGTGTTTTGACAGAATATGACTACAATGATTATAAAACAGCTTTGACAAGAGTAGGAGAGCTGACGCTAGGTAATATGGTTGCAAAAGAAGAACAAGAACAGCATTTACCTTTGAAGTTGGAAGATAATAAAGGGGAGAATAGATATAAGTCGTAAATTGATAATAATTATTAAGTAGAAACAGTAATTGAGAGAGCAAGGCTATCAGAAAAAACTTTCTTAGTTTACTGTACTTGTTAAGTATCTCGTTTCTAAAACTCGATGTGCTTTATACAGTGGCGTAACTTTTGTAGTAGTTAAACATTATTGTAAAGAGATGACAAAAGTATGGTTCAAATGGCAAAAATACAGTAGCATTTGATCATTTGATATTTCCAGCCATGCCCTAAAAGTAGTGGCCCAGCCACACATTGAACCTGGCGTAGGATTTAAGGTAATTTATATCGTATGAGGTGATTCAGGTGTAAGTGTAGTGTTTATCTCCGATCTTAAAGTATTTTTGCACCATAAGAGCCGAAAACAAATAAGAACCGTTTTGAATTTCTAAATCTTCTTTAGAATTTTCGTTAGCTTATGACCAGACTTAATTTTTTTCTTTATTCGTTATTGCTGATTGATATTACTTTTTCAAAGCCCTCTGGAAATTCAATCACTCCTCCAGCTTCTTCATTATGTACAAAATCTCTCTTGTAATTTCAGGTAAACTCCTCCCGAAGATTCAGTGACAACATTTGAACAGAAATCTTTAAGAAGATCTTTCGAGCCTCCATCAGTCATTACTTTAATTCGCAGTGTCAGTAGGGTGATTACTCTCCGTTGTGTTATTCATTACAGCTACATTGGAGTTCTACCCAACCTTCCATCAATTGATTTCTAATATTGTTAGTTTTTATTACAGCGAAATAAAGATTCTAGAACGTTCTGCCTAAATTCTTTGATTTCCATTTCGTTTAGTGTTTTGAGAACTTTTTAACTATTTTTTCAGTAATATTATCATTTTAGCTTTTAAGTAGATAAGTGATCACTATGATTTCATCATCATCATCATTCTCCAGCAGAGCAGAGGGAGCAGTGGTGGCCCAGTGGTATCGGCCCCGACTTACGAGTTGTGGGTTCGAACCTGGCCTGGCGCATTACTTTATGTAATTTCATTAATCACCACTGCTCTCAAAAACGGTGAAGAAAAACATCGTGAGGAAACCGGCATGTCCTAGAACCATCAAATTCGAAGACATGTGACATCTGCCATCTGCACTGGGCCCGCGTGGTAGATTATGGCCCACTCCTTCTCACAAGAGAGGAGGCCTGTGTCCCAGCAGTGGGAAACGTTATAGGCTGATGATGATGATGGTGATCATTCTCCTCCTCCTCCTAAGTTAACAGGTTTTTTTTTTTTTTAATTTTCCAACTCCATTGTCTAGTAAGGCAGAGTAGCTTCCATATATCCCTGATATTAAATACTTGTTTGAGTTCCCGATATTTCGACGCTGTTGCAAACGCCATGATCGCTCGTTGGCTGGAGAATAGGTTTTATATAGGTGAAATAGCGTCGAAATATCAGTAACTCAAACCAATATAAAAAAAGAGACGTATCTTAAAACAGTGTTTATAAAAAATGTTCTAACTGTATTCATAAAAATGATTCAAGTATAAATGAAATAGGATTTTCTTCAAGATTTCTCGTAAATATAGCAAAAACGACAAGGAAAAAAAAAACTGGGATCGATCCTGCGACGTACAACTTGTCAGTCGGGATCAGTGGTGATAGCATCACCACTGATCCACCACTGCTCTACTTTTAATTTAAATAGTTTTAATCTCAAAACACAGTCACATGTCATGTAAACTAATTATAATTCTATTCACCGTGGCGAATCGATTAATGATGTTTTTAGGAAATTAGTGAAAACATAAGATTGCAGTGCTGACCGTCATTATTCATTTTTAACTGCGATGTAGCGTTCCCCTGTGCGTTGAATTAATTACTGTTTTACTGAAAATATCATGAAAAATATTAAGATTGTGGTTCCTTTGTGTTTTCTTCTAATAAGTACTTGTTTTGGGCTGGACGATGCAACATCTGTAAGTATTGCTCTTTATAATTTATATAGCAGTATTGAGCATATTCATCATCAGCTTATAATATTCCCACTGCTGGGATGCAGGCAGAGAAATCTGTGAGAGTGAGCCATAATCCACCACGCGGGCCTATTGTTACTTGGTAGACACTTTGTATGCAAGGCGATGTATTTCTCCGATACTTTAATTACGACTTTGGAATCCAGGCAATGGGGATTGTCTTCATTTTTGAAAAAATCGATTTTATTCTATTTTTTGAAAAATTAGAGCATTTTGAGAAACTAATTTGAATATTTTGATGATTGGATCAATAGTTTTTTTTTTATTTTCTATATTTTATTTTTAAGGTAGGTGACGTCATCATTGGCAGAGAAGGTTGTGCCGTTGCCTCACCAGTGCACAATAAAAAAATTAAATCTGTCAACACAACGTCATTTTCTCTCAGCTGATAGTTATGTCCACATCGCATCTTATTTACAAAAATATAAACTTGGAATCTGAGGCTTCTGAAATACTTACATCAAATTAATCTTCACAACAGTACATTGTATAAACCTTGCAATGTTCCATGCCTACATCACGACACCACTTTTCTTGGAAAATCTTCTCTAATACGAACAAAAATGTTGTTTGGATTGTATTGCTGCAAATTGGAACAAAGCACTTCCTGTATTTCCATAACTCTTGCAGTTTATGTAATATTGCCGATTGCTGAGATAATTTAATGAGATTTAAACGAGATAATGAGGCAATTTGCAAAAATAATAATTAAATAAAAGAACTAAACTGATTTGTTTACATTTTTGACATTTTTAATTTGACACGACAGATTATAAATACTTGCCACTTACTTTTTATTTTCTGAGGCAACGATACAAAACTGTACGGGCCGAAAAAGCTGACGTCATTTGAAGGGCAAGGAAGGTCAATCGAATTTTATCAAAAATATCAATAAAATATGAATATTTTTCATTTTTAATTAGTCCATAATGATCAGTAACGCTATTCCTCGAAATGGTTTTTCAATTACAACATATTTAAAAAAAATGAACAATGCCCATTATCGCAGCGTAAACCCGTAGAGGTCCGTACATAGGTATGCGTCAATGGATACCAAAGTCGTAAGGTATCGGAGACTTGTGTCGAGTAGTGTAGGGAGAAGCTCAGTTTGTCGTGATGGAGCCATTTTGGCGTGTTGGAGTTACAAACATCCATGGATGGATTTTGGTTCAAAGTTAAATTATAGTCTGGAATTACTCTCATTTTCCCCATTTATGTTATTATTAAATATTTATATTAAAATGATGTCCAAAAAAGCATCCGGGGTCGCGGGACTTATTCCATCAACCGTGACCCCGGAACATAAAGGGCTATTGAAGGACACCGTGGATTCTAGTTAGTACTAGTCTGACAGTCCCTCCCAACCTGCCCGTGGTGGGAGGACTCATTTGATGATTTTAACACGTAAAAAAAATGTCCAAAAAACATGTCAAACGAAATAATATTTTTATTAATTATAAATTCTCCCATTTTCCCAACATTTCCCTTAACTGCTCTGCTCCTATTCATTGTAGCGTGATGAAAAGTATACTATAACCACCTCAGGAGTATGGAAAATAATTGTACCAAGTTTTGTTAAAATCCGTCGAGTAGTTTTTGTTTCTATAACGGTTATACAGACAGACAGACAATAATTTTACTGATTGCATTTTTGGTATCAGTATCGATCCCTAATCACCACCTGATAGTTATTTTGGAAATATATTTCATGTACAGAATTGACCTCTCTACAGATTTATTATAAGTATACATAGATTAACATTCTTTTAACACACGGCTGCATGTAATATAAATATTTTAATAAACTTTTCAATGTATGAATTTTATTTATGATACGCTTTAATTTTTTCATGTCACCTTTACACTATGCTAAGACCTTATCATTAAAAAATACTTTAAAAATTATTTTTTATCTATCATTTATTTTCGGCGTTGATATTCATATAAGTCCACATACTTAAAAGCAATAATTCTTCTTTAATTACAGACGAAATCAGAACAACAGCTTAAGGTGCAGAAGAGAGAAAAGCAGTTATTAATAGAAGATGATCCTAACGAAGGACCCGAACAAAAAAGAGATGAACGTCAGAGCACTCCAGTTAAAAATAATCATCATAATCTAGACGCGAATGGGAACTCAAGAATAATACATATACGTCTTCAACCTCAACCTAATACTGTAACAGTTCCCAAACAAGTTATTAAACCTGAAGTTTCACCAAAACGAGATACTACACCACAAAGAATACCCACCAAAATACCAGTTGTTCTTAAAACTGTGAAGGTTGTACCAGGACCTGCACATGCGATTCGAATGAAGATCTTACAAAATAAAATTAATGAAACGATAAATGCTAATAAAGAAAAGGCTTTGAATGAAAATAATGGAACTCCACAAACTCCCAATATACCATGTTTTACTATAGAAGATAGAAATTCTCGTAGGACAGATAGTGGCTCAAGTCGAAACAATAATGATGACGGAATTTCGAATCATGAAAATAATGCAACTCCAAGAACAGATGATAAAGAAACTTCAAGTAATACTGGGAATAGTCAAAAGGATGATGAAGATAATCAAGTTACTTCAAATTCAGATAAAGGAACGTTCCATAAAAATAATGAGAATCCAGATATTTTAGAAACTGTTAAGAAACCAGCCCTTTTCTACGTAGACGAACCTGAACCACTGCCACCATCCTATAGAAGGCAGCAGCATTATGAAAACGCGGCTTTTGAAAAAAAAGAAGTTACTCCAACTAAATCTAACAGGACTCCAATATCTATAAAGCGTAAATTAGATAAAAAAGATGAATCTAGAAAAGCAGATTGTGAAAATAATGATGATAATGACCCTGACATTGTAAAAATATCAAATGGAACACATATAATAAGTATCAAAAATATTCAAAATCTCGAAGCACATAAAGCAGAACGTAACGGAGAAGAAATCACCGTTCCAACTGAAGAAAGGATCGTAAATCAACCACCACCTGTTATAGATGAACCAGAGAAACATTCGCTTGGTATAGAGAAATTTAACATAGGCAGAGACAAAAAAGTGGTGTTACCTGGGCTCGTCTTTATAGATAATAAAATGAAGGAGGATAAAAGTAAGACTAGCAATTCTATAGCTCTTCATGTAACATCAAATGTTCATCATTGACTATTTTACAAAAACTCTCTGGTATTAAAAATATTGTATCAGAAATATTTATAGGGACTGTTGTCCCGTTTCTAATACGGTTTACTACATATTTAGACGCTAAGTTATCGACGTTCAATACCTTCCAAAGTTATCTAATTCTGCTTGGTAACATTCATCATCATCAGTCGGAAGACGTCCACTGCTGAACATGGGCCTCCCCCTTAGACCGCCACGTCGAACGACAATTTGCCACTTGCATCCATCGGTTGCCCGCGACTCTCATGATGTCGTCGGTCCACCTAGTGGGAGGCCTGCCTACGCTGCGTCTGCAGTTCCGTGGTCGCCACTCGAGAACTTTTCTTCCCCATCGGTTGTCAGTTCTACGAGCGATGTGACCTTCCCATTGCCACTTCAACTTGCAAATTTTAACATTGGGGACCCGGGTGGTAACATTGGTTATGGCAATAAAAAGACATATTATGATCCATGTAAGACACTGATAACTAGTAAAAAATCTTAACAATCTGCATCATAATAAGCTCCAAAAATTACTTAAAATGAAACTAGTCTTGAATTGTGTCGCAATTTAAGTAATTCATGCTTGTCCTATAATTTCAGGACATTGCTGGTGTCAAGGCTCACATACAAACATCCTGTGATGACGATATTTTGTAGAGAAATTTTCAATAAGACTAGTTTCATTTTGGTAAGTTCTCTTTTATGTTTGTTACCAAAGTTTTTGGGTTTTACCAGTTAAAGAAGTCAATAACTTCTGAAATATCTGCAAATAGTTTGTGCCGAAATATTATAATGTAAGAATGCAAAAGATTAAACATTGCAAGAACATGAACACAAAGGATTCAAGGATTACTCTGTCTCATAAATATTATGATGGATAAAAAGCAACTTAATGTATTATTTCATGTTATAATCTTAGGTTAACTATTAATATTACGATTAGTAACTTCACTGCTTCAATATTATTTGTGTTTCAGATAAAAACAACTGCAATACCATAACGAACCATAATTATGAAGGAATTGATGAAAATCCTCTAAGTTTGCCTCCAATATCTTTCCAACCAGCCTACCCACCGACTTACAACGCAGGAGTTCAAGATTCTTGGAACTACCTTCAAAATCCGTACTGCTATCCCTATTATCAAAGCATCTATGACCAATATCGAAGAAATTGTCAACTGGCACAAAGCACTCCGAATGGGCAAGACAATACAGATCCAAGAAACTACGGAGCACAAATCAATCCGTATATGCCTGGCCAGCCAAATATCGACTTATCTGGATCTCCAATTACTCTACCATACTATCCAAATGGAATTCCAGCAACGGATACAGAATTGAACCAATATCCTTATTCTCCAAATACTTATGAAACTCAATCGAAAATTTCTGGTCCCCAATGTCAAGTAGATGCAGAAAATCGTGTCCTTGCTGATGGAGTATGGAGATCTTTGAAAGATGTTGAATTAAGGAACCGTCTTGATAAGACAAGTCAGAAAAATGATATTGACGACCCGGACATTGATATTAGAAGAAGTGTTGATGGCCAAACTAAAGATTATACAGTTGATGTGGTCAGTAAAGTGGCTAACCCATATGCTATTGCGTCTTTACCTATAAGTGTTAATGGAGCATTAATCTATCCGTATCGATATATGCGTTGATAAATCAGTTCGGTAAAAGTCTTAGTAGTGTTAGTTTGAATTATACTTTTACCCCCTTATTAATAAACGTGGACCAAAGTTACGCCAAGGTTAATCCTTAAAATATGGTTGATATGGTTAATCCGAAGATTAACCTAGGCGTAATTTTAGTCCACGTTTATTAATAAGGGGGCTTGTGTTTGCTTAGTTTATCTTTTATTACTCACAGTTTTTGTAACCAAGACTTCAACCTAGTTGGTGAATAAACTCTGTGGCAGAGATAACAAACTGTACCGGGCCCTGCTATATCGTTTAGAGTTCATTGGGGATGCTGTAAAACACTCGATTTTGCGTGTATACCAGAATTTCTATGAATAAGATCCATTAGAAAGCAAAAGATCGAACCCTTTTGAAGTCTATCCAGATGAGAGTTTTCAAACAAGAATTGGCAATTTTTCTTTGCTTGATAGGAAATATTAAACACTTTTGAAACTCCTGCCTTGTGACATGGTAAATTCATTATAATTATATTAATTCTTTGCAACAGCGAATATAATTTTAAAATATCTTCCTTTCCTTTTTCCCATAATCTTAATGATGTGTATTTTTTAGTAAAGTGTATAATAGCAAATTATTTATTTCTTTAAATAATATCATTAGTAAATTAGCATGTAATATTTTTCTTTAAAAAATAAATAACAACCTATTTGCCAGACTTTCGAGTTTCCAACAAATAATTCCGAATGTCAAAGATCTGCTTCCGAAGCACGGAGGAAATTCGCTATGATAGATGGTTAACCCATCTACAGACACACCTTGGTATGTGCAATTTAACCTGGAAGTTTGGCCGGTGCAGCTGTTATTATTTTTTCACACTACTTGCTCGTAAATGACATGTCAGACAAACTTACTGTAAAGCAAGTCATTGTTCCCCGGCCCCTCGCTCGAGCCGGCCAATAATATTGTACTGAATTTCATTATTCCGGTGGGAAAAGCAGAGTACGCTCCTCGGGAGTAAAGCTGCCTTGTCTTGGGCTAACTTAAATCTCTCGCTACACTGAGGATTCTTAACTTAATTGTAATTATAACACTTGAACCCCTAGAACCCTTAGTGTCGCTTCGGGACTCAATACGCCCGTGATGTAAGGCAATGCTTTACTATCGTTGCGTAATCTACTATTATTAACCAGAAATTTATCTACTCTCCATACAAACATACTTCTACTCTGATATTATAAAACTATATAATACTAGCGGCCCGTCCCGGCTTCGCACGGGTGGAGGACCCGGTCTAAAATTTGAGATTTAAACTATCCTATCTCTCAAGTTGGATCGAACTGCACATGGTGTGCGAATTTTATTATAATCGGTTAGGTAGTTTAGGAGTCCATTGAGGACAAACATTGTGACACGAGATTTATATATATTAAGATTAAGATATAATATTAGTATCCAAAGGACCCATTGTCACCTACCATTGATGTCAAAGTTGTCCGCTAGCTCGATAGATGGCAGCACAGGAAAAATTAAAAGTCGCTATGGTTTCGTTACCGCGCAAGGCATTAAAGCTCAGCGCGATTTTCCTTCGGTACGTTTTGACGACAACCTGTTGTAGGAAATAAGATTTATCTTGAACGGGAGTTGATTGGTACTGTCCAATCAGCGCCCACAGAAATCATTGAGACAACTTGATTACATGAATGGTAAAATTTACAATTACCTATTGACGGACGAGACGAGTACCAAATACCTATAACTGGAGTGACCTAAGGTGTAAAATGGTAAAACCTCGAAATGTAAAGCCAGTCCAAATAAATTTTGTTAACAGCATAATTATGGAAAAATGTAAAAAAAAACGTTTTGCCCGATCTCAATTTTTTTATTATTAAAATAAATAATTTTTATACTCTTTTCAATTGGCCAAAAGGGAGAAATTAGCATCCATAAAAGATACGAGAAAACTTTCTTGGGATTGGGAACCTTTAACTATTTTTCTCTCTTTAACTCAAATAAAACCGTATATAAACTTTCACCACGGAGTTGTATCAGTAATGGCGGCCGCTGGCTGCAACAGCTGATCGCTTGCAGTGGTGCCAACTTCACTTTCGAAAGTTGTCGTACCTATAGTCGGCGCCAGATAAGAAAAAATTAAAAGTCGTTAACACCCGTGTACCAATGTTTTCCAATACTTCAAAACGATACAAAAAATGTAAAGGAAGTGTCGCTAACACGATCAAAACAAACGTATCGCGGTACGGGGCGTCCTTGACGTATTCACTGGGCATGAGTTACAAACCTTTTGGCCAAAACCATATTCAATCGTATTTATTTCGAAAGGTACCTAAAAATGTAGTACAGTCAGCATCGAAAGTTGCTGACCATATTCAGATTTTCAAAATCACTGTACAACGTATTTTTACGTATTATTTCGTTGTACAAAGATTTTGTAAATCTGAATGTGGTCAGCAACTTTCGATGCTGACTGTACTTAATTAAACCCTTTAAACAGTTAGATAATAATAAAAAATGGTTGAAAACTTTAACGATAATGGAATACGCTCAGTCAATCCAATGCGCAAACCTTATTTGAAATGACACTCGAGACGAAGGACGCGTTAGGTACATAATTACAAAATGGCGAACAGGTAATGCGCCCCTGACTCGCTCTGACGTTACACTCAGCGCCGAGTATGAGGGCATAACCCAAAAAAACGATTTTTTTGGTATGAACTTTAAAATTCGGTTATTTAAGTTTATTGTATACTTGTAAGAATATGAGTTAAAGCTAGATAAATAAATCCAATTATTGCATGTTCTGTTATTGAAATATAAGTTGAAAACATAAGTAATTTTGAAAAATAAATATACACCAAGAAAATTATTTTTGAAATCCATAAACAATAGCAATTACATATTTCATTGTTTGAATGTGTATTTTTTAAACTTAAAAAAATACCACAATTATTCTTCAAATTTACGTATTTCTTACTTATTTCCGTTGGGATAAGTGTTTGGTATTATGAAACTCGAACGATGCAGTATTAGCGACAGTTTTGTATGACGAGCGATCTCAAAATTAAGTTTTGTGGACTTTTTGGTACAAGTCGGGTCAATGACTTTTAATTCTTTCTTATTTGACTCTGACTATACCACATCAAATTTCAAAAATCGAATTGATTTCCTCGCAGTAGGTGTGAAAAGCAGAGTACGCTCCTCGGGAGTAAAGCTGCCTCGTCCTGGGTTAACTTAAATCCCTCGCTACACTGAGGATTCTTAACTTCATTGTAATAATAACACATCCTTAGTGTCACTTCGGGATTCAATACGCCCGTGACGTAAGGCAATGCTTTACTCCCTTGTTGCGTAATCTACTATTATTAAGCAGAAATTTATCTATTTTTAACTGACTTCAAAAAAAGGAGGAGGTTCTCAATTCGGTCGGTATATTTTTTTTTTTTAATTTTTTTTTTTATGTATGTACATCAATTACTCCGAGGTTTCTAGTCCGATTAGTGTGAATATTTTTTTGTTCGATGCAGGATACTTGCAGTTTGGCCCATAAAAATTTCATCAAATTTGGTACAGTACTTTTTATTTTGTGAGCAGTTTTATTAATTTCGGCTACTTGGATGACATGATGATCTTTACTTTTTGCGTGTTTGTTAGGTACGCGATTACTTCGCCAATTGTGGACCGATTTTCAAAATTCTTTTTTGTTGTACTAGGGATCGTTTACCTTAGGGAATACTGCAAGTTTCATCGAACTCTCTTCAGCAGTTTTTGAGATAGGGAATTTTATTTTATGTACACAACATGGGCGATGTTAATACCGGTGCTACGGATTACAAAATTCTAGTGCACATGTAAGAAAATGATGTATTTGCCAAGAATTTGGGTTGGTTGTGTTTAAACTAAAAAGAGTAAAATAAAAAACTTTATTCAAAAAAAAATTATCCGCCTTCAAAAACAACCACAAAAAAGGGTAAAATAACCTACAAAATAACTTTTCTTTCGGAAGTCGGTGGCAAAAAGACAACGAAATAATAAAACAAAGCCACCGACTTCCGAAAGAAAAGTTATTTTGTAGGTTATTTTACCCTTTTTTGTGGTTGTTTTTGATCCATACAAACATACTTCTACTCTGATATTATAAAATTATATTAGTATCCGAAGAACCTATTGTGACCTACCATTGATGTTAAAGTTGTCCGCTAGCTCGATAGATGGCAGCACAGGAAAAATTAAAAGTCGCTATGGTTTCGTTACCGCGCAAGACATAATAGCGCGGCCCAGCGATGTTTTCGCACGTTACGTTTAGGCGATAACTGATATTGGATATAAGATTTATCTTGAACGGGAGCTGATTGGTACCGTCCAATCAGCGCCCACAGATATCATTGAGACAATTATTTCATTGAATGAATGGTTTACCTGTTAGAGGAGTGAGAGTGCCGAACGTAAGGCGTAAAAACCAGCCAAGTGCATGTCGGGCTACGCACAGTGTAGGGTTCCGTAGTTGTCCATCAAAATACTTATGCGAACTAACTAAACTCATTCGCTGAATTTAATTTTAACTAATTAAAGTTGACAAACTTACATTTGCAGTTGAAAAACACAAGAGTTGGTGGTGGACGGTTTAACACTTGTTATAATTAATACCGAAAGCAGTATTATTAAAGTCAAATGTTATTTTTCATGTGATCCTTATGATCAAGTACATTAAATGTGTTTCTTTGTTTTACCAAATTTTCGTCCATTTGAACTCAAACAGCAATAATTCACTATTTACATTAGGTGTAATGATGAAAAATACTATTTCGAAATCTGCATTAAAAGCACATAATTTTTAAAATTATTGGTCACCTATATTTGCCATACGTTATAACATGGCATCATAAAAAAATGCTATTTTTTTTTTCGTTCATACAATTTGTATGAAAAAATATTTTGCTAAATTTGACCAACTTCCGCCGTCCCGATTTTTTTCTTCCAGTATAATGAAATGATCCTTACATGAAACAGAGTCGAACGGCATTAAAAAAAATTTTGGTCAATTTCACTTATTTCTGTGGACAGCTCACACTTGACTAAAAAAATAAAAACGCCAAAATCATCAGTATCAAAAAAGAGCTAAAGGTTCCTGAGAAAGTTTTCCCGTATCTCTTATGGATGCAGATTTCTCCCTTTTGGCCAATTTAAAAGAAACAACCTGTATAATGCTCATGTATTAGCTCAGTTAATGTAAATTATTTTAACATTAAAAAACCTATGGAATTCATTCACATACATCCATCATGACATCCATAATTTTTTTTTGTATTTTTTTCTGAATGGCCTTTAGTTCTACTATGACCCATTCCAAGGATATCCATTATAAACTGGATACCCTGTGATTTTTTTCACACCGCCAAACAAAACCTTTAGCTGGTAGAGGGTGGGACACTCGAGCGAACAATAATTTAGCACTCGACTACGGAACCCTAAAAATGGTAAAACCTCGGAATCTAAGGCCAGTCACAAAAACATTTTGAGATGAGTTGTTAACAGCATAATACTATGGAAAAATTAAAAAAAAAACGTTTTGCCCCATCTCAATTTTTTTTCTGAACATTTTTCGAGGTATTCCACTTAGGGCACCTGGCACCTGCGAAAAATTATGACAGAAGGCTTATGTCGAATAGATAAGGTGCAAGGTAGCTCAGGTGCCATTGACAGCGGGTGCCCTAACTGGAATACCCCCATTTTTCTATGTTGTTAAAAACACATTTCAAAAATTTGTATGAAGATTCATTGACTGGTCCGGGATTCCGAGGCATAAACCTAAAGGCACTCCACTATTGATATAGTGGAGTGCCTTTAGTTGTTATACCTATGCCTATTTATACCTATGTTAGGCATATGCCTAATTTAGGTAATTTTAAAAGGGATACGCTAATTTTAAAAGGAGAATACTCACGCTTCATAGAAAAAAAAACCCAGCTCCGGCAGAAACGAGTTGTAACAATAGTATAGTGTAATAAAATAATAACCGGGTAAGGATCCCGATGATCCTTACTGGCAGACATTAAAAAAATGTGTAGTACATAGGGTGCTTAGTGTGAGAAGATTGGTGTCTTCTTCTTCTCATCATCTATATATGTATATAAAATTCTCGTGTCGCAGTTTTCGTTGCCATACTCCTCCGAAACGGCTTGACCGATTTTGATGAAATTTTTTGTGCTTATCCGGTATCTATGAGAATCGGCCAACATCTATTTTTCATCCCCCTAAATGTAATTATTTATATGGCAAAACAACGTTTGCCGGGTCAGCTAGTCATATATAAAAATCAATTGCTGTTCATTAGTCTCGCTAAAACTCGAGAACGGCTGGACCGATTTGGCTGATTTTGGTTTTGACTTATTTTGGGAAGTCCAGGGAAAGTTTAAAAGGTTTTTTTTCAATGCTTTCTGAGGCGGTACGAAATTTGCCGGGACAGCTAGTTACTTTATATCCTACTTAATAAATCCTACTAATATTATAAACGTGAAAGTTTGTATGTATGGATGTTTGTTACTCTTTCACGCAAAAACTACTGAACGGATTTGGCTGAAATTTGGTACACAGATAGTTTATAACCTGGATAACACATAGGATAGTTTTTATCCCGATTTTATGTTCCCGTGGGATAATTTTCGAGTTGTAGCGGGTGAAACCGCTGGCAGCAGCTAGTATTTTTATATGTTGTCCTACTAATATTATAAACGTGAAAGTTTGTATGTATGGATGTATGGATGTTTGTTACTCTTTCACGCAAAAACTACTGAACGGATTTGGCTGAAATTTGTTACACAGATAGTTTATAACCTGGAATGACACATAGGATAGTTTTTATCCCGATTTTATGTTCCGGTGGGATAATTTTCGAGTTGTAGCGGGTGAAACCGCTGGCAGCAGCTAGTATTTTTATATGTTGTAAATTTGTAGCCTAACAAAACTTTTTGGTAAATACCTAGCGTTATTTCAACAGCATTGAATAAACCACGAATATTAAACAGTTATAATTACTAAACCGTGGCCTACAAATGAAATATTTGCACGTAAAACAATGCCTTTTCATATTCAAACAAAAGCACTAGCTATTGCTTGCTATAATTAAAACATTGCTCCTAGCTCCCATTTATTAAATCCAAATATTCATGCAATTTCCAGCTTTAAGGCTTACAGCTCTAGGGTGTAATTTCATTGAGGGTTTCATTTCAATTAGTGGAATTTAATGCAAACATCCAATAGTCTGACGTTGATATGGGTGAAAATCCATTTTTTGGTTATTGATTTAAAGCATAAAATTAAATGGCAGTATGTACATAAAATTATTTTGTGAGAGTTCAATTATTCGTATTGTTGATTTTATTCGATTTAATATAAATTGTAAGGAACTCGTGGCTACATAACTGTCAAACGGGTTGATTTTCAGGATCAAGCCGCGCGAACCGAGGTTGGTCTGTAGATCATCATATTATCTTAGCAGGTTTCCTGCGTGACTCGGAAAGCATGTAAAGCCGTTGGTCCCGGCTGTCATTTGTAGATCTTTCATAAGCGTTACTATTATATTACGACTGGCCCGTTGGTCTATGGGTTAGCGACCCTGACTGCTATGCCGGGGGTCGTGGTTTCGATTCCCACCCAGGACAAATGTTTGTGTGATGAGCACGATCATTTGTTCTGTGCCTGGTGTGTAATTTATCTATAATATTGTGACCGTCAATATGGCTTTCGTCGGAGATGGTCAATTGGTGATCTTCCTGTGTTCGTCACGCACTGCTGGAGCGAAGCCATAGAGAAACACGGTGAAGCACTTGCGGTTTCACTTGATATCTCGAAGGCTTTTGATAGGGTATGGCACGCTGGTTTACTTAGCAAGCTTCCTGCTTATGGCATCCCGGGTGATTTTTGTAGCTGGATATCAGACTTCCTCAGTGAGCGGTCGATCCGAGTTGTCGTTGATGGCTGCTCCTCTGACCTCATGGCTATTGATGCTGGTGTCCCTCAGGGGTCTGTTCTCTCTGCAACTCTTTTCCTGCTGCACATCAATGACCTACTTCAATCTGGTATTGTTGGGTACGCAGATGACAGTACGGTTTCAGAGAGATACTTGTCCAGCGCAAAAATCACCGGGGATGAGGTTTGTTCCTTGAGAGAGGTCATGGTTGAGCGGACAAATTATGCCTTAAACCTTGTCTCCCAGTGGGGTGACGATAATTTGGTCTCTTTTAACGCCACCAAAACCCAGGCTTGTCTTTTTACCGCAAAAAGGAGTCGTTTGAACCAAACTCCTACTTTTCGGGGTGCATCTGTACCCGTGAATGACCGACTCGAGTTCCTGGGCATGGAGTTGACTTCTAGTCTTAACTTTGGCGCCACCATTGAGTCCAAAGCCCAACTTGCGGCCAAAAAGCTGGGCATCCTAAATAGAGTGAAGCGGTACTTCACGCCTGGACAGCTTTTGACACTTTATAAAGTACAAGTCCGATCCTGCATGGAGTACTGCAGCCACCTTTGGGATGGCTCAGCTAAATATCAACTTGCCGCTCTTGACTCAGTGGAACGCAGAGCTAGGAGGCTCGTTGGCGACGTTAAATTGGTGAATGCCAAGCTCCATAGCTTGGCTCATCGCCGCAAAGTCGCCTGCCTGTCGGTCTTCTACAGACTGTACTTCGGAGAGTGTGCCCAAGAACTCCACGACCTCATCCCACCAGCCCCCTTCTATCATCGCACATCCAGACGCACGGCAAACTACCATCCTTTCCTTATTGCTATACCACCAATTCGCACTAAGCGTTTCCAAACGTCCTTTATAATGAGGACAGCGAAGGAGTGGAACTCTCTGCCTGCGTCTGTGTTTCCGAACGCATACAACCCTAATATCTTCAAAGTTAGAGTGAACAGGCTTCTTCTGGGTAAGCTCGCTCCATCGTCGACCTTTTCTTAGTCATTCCTGACCTAGACTAAGGTCAAGAGCAAACCCATCTAACATAAAAAAAAAATACTAGCTTCTGCCCGCGACTTCGTACGCGGATCCTGTTCGTTTATGGCAGTGACAACGGGTTCGTCCAAATCGAAGATATGAAACGTCTGATGTCCAATGCCAAGAGCCCGGGTAGAAAAATAAATGGGAGTTATGGCCAGTAGAGTCAGATTTTTAATGATATACCATCGTCATTGAAAATCAGTCCTAAAGTCTTACCACCTTCACCGCTTGGAGTTACTCCCAGCTTATGTTATTTTATAATGATACAGCGTATTAGCGATAACTTTGATTTCCACATCAGATGTTTCTGATCTTTGATTTTTATTAGTCAACAGGAAATGCCCATCAGACCGAGCATCTTTTGCTGCTTTGAGGCAAGCGTTTATTTCTTCGGCAGCAGTAGATCTTGGAATGACTGGTAGCGCTTGTCGGAAATCGCCAGATAATAAAATCATTGCACCACCAAAACATCTCCAGTCATTGCTCAGATCTTTTATATTAATGTTCGGCCTAGTGCTTCCAATGCGCGTTTGTGCGCCATTGTGCATTCGACCCGTTTGATGATTTTTGATGCTACTAAAACTTTGGCCATTGCGTAGTGTTTTGAAATGTTACATGTCGGTTGTTCAGTAGTTTGAAATAATTAATTAACTAATTTGTTTGATTCCATGCGTGGTTTTGCCCAAAACTTGTACTTAGGTAGGGACAGAACTGTCAAAATAAAAATACTTTGAATTTATGCAGTCCTAGTATTTTTTTGGGTATTGAGTAGTCGCCGAAAGATATTGTACTTTTTGTTCAGATCCCTCATTCAATTTCGGTACTAAAACCTTCGTGATCCTGTATGAACACCTTCTTCATGATTCTGTTCTCCTAGTACTTTTTGTTCAGATCCCTCATTCCATTTCGGTACTAAAACCTTCTTCGTGATCCTGTATGAACACCTTCTTCACGATTCTGTTCTCCTAGTACTTTTTGTTCAGATCCCTCATTCAATTTCGGTACTAAAACCTTCGTGATCCTGTGTGAACACCTTCTTCATGATTCTGTTCTCCTAGTACTTTCTGTTCAGATCCCTTGTTCAATTTCGGTACTAAAACCTTCTTCGTGATCCTGTATGAACACCTTCTTTATCATTCTGTTCTCCTAGTACTTTATGTTCAAATCCCTCATTCAATTTCGGTACTAAAACCTTCGTGATCCTGCATGAACACCTTCTTCATGATTCTGTTCTCCTAGTATTTTTTGTTCAGATCCCTCATTCAATTTCGGTACTAAAACCCTTTTCGTGATCCTGTATGAACACCTTCTTCATGATTCTGTTCTCCTAGTACTTTTTGTTCAGATCCCTCATTCAATTTCGGTACTAAAACCTTCTTCGTGATCCTGTATGCACACCTTCTTCATGATTCTGTTCTCCTAGTACTTTTTGTTTAGATCCCTCATTCAATTTCGGTACTAGAACCTTCTTCGTGATCCTGTATGAACTCCTTCTTCATAATTCTGTTCTCCTAGTACTTTATGTTCAAATCCCTCATTCAATTTCGGTACTAAAACCTTCTTCGTGATCCTGTATGAACACCTTTTTCATGATTCTGTTCTCCTAGTACTTTTTGTTCAGATCCCTTGTTCAATTTCGGTACTAAAACCTTCTTCGTGATCCTGTATGAACACCTACTTCATGATTCAGTTCTCCTAGTACTTTATGTTCAAATCCTTCATTCAATTTCGTTACTAAAACCTTCGTGATCCTGTATGAACACCTTCTTCATGATTCTGTTCTCCTAGTACTTTTTGTTTAGATCCCTCATTCAATTTCGGTACTAGAACCTTCTTCGTGATCCTGTATGAACACCTTCTTCATCATTCTGTTCTCCTAGTACTTTATGTTCAAATCCCTCATTCAATTTCGGTACTAAAACCTTCGTGATCCTGTATGAACACCTTCTTCATGATTCTGTTCTCCTAGTACTTTTTGTTCAGATCCCTCATTCAATTTCGGTATTAAAACCCTCTTCGTGATCCTGTATGAACAAAACCTTCTTCATGATTCTGTTCTCCTAGTACTTTTTGTTCAGATCCCTCATTCAATTTCGGTACTAAAACCTTATTCGTGATCCTGTATGAACTCCTTCTTCATAATTCTGTTCTCCTAGTACTTTATGTTCAAATCCCTCATTCAATTTCGGTACTAAAACCTTCTTCGTGATCCTGTATGAACACCTTCTTCATGATTCTGTTCTCCTAGTACTTTTTGTTCAGATCCCTTGTTCAATTTCGGTGCTAAAACCTTCTTCGTGATCCTGTATGAACTCCTTCTTCATAATTCTGTTCTCCTAGTACTTTATGTTCAAATCCCTCATTCAATTTCGGTACTAAAACCTTCTTCGTGATCCTGTATGAACACCTTCTTCATGATTCTGTTCTCCTAGTACTTTTTGTTCAGATCCCTTGTTCAATTTCGGTGCTAAAACCTTCTTCGTGATCCTGTATGAACACCTACTTCATGATTCAGTTCTCCTAGAACTTAATGTTCAAATCCTTCATTCAATTTCGTTACTAAAACCTTCGTGATCCTGTATGAACACCTTCTTCATGATTCTGTTCTCCTAGTACTTTTTGTTTAGATCCCTCATTCAATTTCGGTACTAAAACCTTCGTGATCCTGTATGAACACCTTCTTCATGATTCTGTTCTCTTAGTACTTTTTGTTCAGATCCCTCATTCAATTTCGGTACTAAAACCTTCTTCGTGATCCTGTATGAACACCTTCTTCATGATTCTGTTCTCCTAGTACTTTTTGTTCAGATCCCTCATTCAATTTCGGTACTAAAACCTTCGTGATCCTGTATGAACACCTTCTTCATGATTCTGTTCTCCTAGTACTTTTTGTTCAGATCCCTCATTCAATTTCGGTACTAGAACCTTCTTCATGATTCTGTCCTCCTAGTACTTTTTGTTCAGATCCCTTGTTCAATTTCGGTACTAAAACCTTCTTCGTGATCCTGTATGAACACCTTCTTCATGATTCTGTTCTCCTAGTACTTTTTGTTCAGATCCCTTGTTCAATTTCGGTACTAAAACCTTCTTCGTGATCCTGTATGAACACCTACTTCATGATTCAGTTCTCCTAGTACTTTATGTTCAAATCCTTCATTCAATTTCGTTACTAAAACCTTCGTGATCCTGTATGAACACCTTCTTCATGATTCTGTTCTCCTAGTACTTTTTGTTTAGATCCCTCATTCAATTTCGGTACTAGAACCTTCTTCGTGATCCTGTATGAACTCCTTCTTCATAATTCTGTTCTCCTAGTACTTTTTGTTCAAATCCCTCATTAAATTTCGGTACTAAAACCTTCTTCGTGATCCTGTATGAACACCTTCTTCATGATTCTGTTCTCCTAGTACTTTTTGTTCAGATCCCTCATTCAATTTCGGTACTAAAACCTTCTTCGTAATCCTGTATGAACACCTTCTTCATGATTCTGTTCTCCTAGTACTTTTTGTTCAGATCCCTCATTCAATTTCGGTACTAGAACCTTCTTCATGATTCTGTTCTCCTAGTACTTTTTGTTCAGATCCCGTGTTCCATTTCGGTAACTACAACCTTCTTCGTGATCCTTAGGAACCCCTTCATGATTCGTTCCTGTTCTCCTAGTGACATTTTGTTTAGATCCTGCATCAATCAATTTTCGGTACTAAAACCTTCTTCGTGATCCTGTTTGCGCACACCTCATTCAGATTCTGATCCCCGAGTACTTTTTGTTCAGAGCCCTCATTCAATTTCGGGAGTAAAACCTTCTTTCGTTGATCCGGCACGAACACTTCTTCATGATTCTGTTCTCCTAGTACTTTTTGTTCAGATCCCTCATTCAATTTCGGTACTAAAACCTTCGTGATCCTGTATGAACTCCTTCTTCATGATTCTGTTCTCCTAGTACTTTTTGTTCAGATCCCTCATTCAATTTCGGTACTAAAACCTTCGTGATCCTGTATGAACTCCTTCTTCATGATTCTGATCCCCTAGTACTTTTTGTTCAGATCCCTCATTCAATTTCGGTACTAAAACCTTCGTGATCCTGTATGAACTCCTTCTTCATGATTCTGATTCCCTAGTACTTTTTGTTCAGATCCCTCATTCAATTTCGGTACTAAAACCTTCTTCGTGATCCTGTATGAACACCTTCTTCATGATTCTGTTCTCCTAGTACTTTTTGTTCAGATCCCTCATTCAATTTCGGTACTAAAACCTTCTTCGTAATCCTGTATGAACACCTTCTTCATGATTCTGTTCTCCTAGTACTTTTTGTTCAGATCCCTCATTCAATTTCGGTACTAAAACCTTCTTCGTGATCCTGTATGAACACCTTCTTCATGATTCTGTTCTCCTAGTCCTTTTTGTTTAGATCCCTCATTCAATTTCGGTACTAAAACCTTCTTCGTGATCCTGTTTGCACACCTTCTTCATGATTCTGATCCCCTAGTACTTTTTGTTCAGATCCCTCATTCAATTTCGGTACTAAAACCTTCTTCGTGATCCTGTATGAACACCTTCTTCATGATTCTGTTCTCCTAGTACTTTTTGTTCAGATGCCTCATTCAATTTCGGTACTAAAACCTTCTTCGTGATCCTGTATGAACACCTTCTTCATGATTCTGTTCTCCTAGTACTTTTTGTTCAGATCCCTCATTCAATTTCGGTACTAAAACCTTCTTCATGATCCTGTATGAACACCTTCTTCATGATTCTGTTCTCCTAGTACTTTTTGTTCAGATCCCTCATTCAATTTCGGTACTAAAACCTTCTTCGTGATCCTGTATGAACACCTTCTTCATGATTCTGTTCTCCTAGTACTTTTTGTTCAGATCCCTCATTCAATTTGTTATACCACGTTTTATAGTGACTGACGTTTCATGTCAAGTAACACGGGAACGCTGTCGAACGGCTAAAAATATCTTGTCTGTCTCCTGGCTCTGCTGGTAGTGGTGTAATTAACACGACTTTCTTTTATATATATGGATGTATGTATTTAGAAATGTATAAGTATGTTTATCAGTTGTCACCCATAACACAAGCTCTGTTTAGCTTGGGACTAGATAGCGTTGTGTGATAGTTGTGGAATATTATTATTATGATGGGGATACTAACGGGAAATGCCGATCATATGGCGATGATGGACGAAGATTTAAATTAAGAATATTATCGGCATTTCTAGTTAGTTTGCCCTTTTGAATCGTCGTATCGGCGAAAAGTCCAAAGGTGAAAGAGTCCATCGGTGAAACGATCATAAGTGAAACGTCCTGTCGATGAAACGTCCAATGGTGAACCGGTCGTCGGTGAATCGTTGCAGAATCCCTGCATAATGAAACCTACTAGGTATCGTATTACTCAGTTCCTAGATTATAAAATGTCCAGATTCTGTGTTCCAAACAAAACGTAACATTTTTGGTGAAGGTACTTATTAATCGGTGGTGGACGCCCACGGCGACGGACGTCGCAAGACGATCTCCGGCCACCGTAGGCGCGGGCATGCGGGCGGCGAGTAAAGGGCAACTCGCTTTCCGACCATGGACCGACAGGTAAATTCATTATCACACGTCGAACTTCATTGTCTCGACGTTTTTCTGGTGGTTGCCACTGTTGATTCTGGCTTTCAGGAGTTGAATTATTTTGGGAATAGTGTGGTGGCGTTGTCCCTAAAAAATACTTAGAACACAAATAGGTTTCGTGCAGGATAGGATATTTTCTACTTTTAACCAGAAGCTGACGTGTTTCCGTATCAGTTCAAACATAGACATGCAACACTCTTGTATAGAAATAGACAGAAAATAGATAGACAACACAAAATCTACATTACAGCGGCGAATATCTAATACAACACGATTCCTATCGGCTTCCCTTTCGAAATATAGCAAATAATAGTACCTATTAATTTTATTTTCATTTATCATTAAAAAAAAATACGAAGTTACATTGCTTGTAAAACTAACAATCAAAGGAAAATACTCAAACTAAAAGTAACAATCGTAGAAATAATAAACATTTACTTAAGAAAATAAAACAAAGAAATAAATAAATAAACGCCTACAACTTTCTTCCGCGCAATTTCAACTCACGCAAAACAAGCAAGGTTTGTAAGCCGTAAGGCAAATCAGGAATCGTTTCTATTGTAGCGATCGTGAGCTTGAGGTCAATAACACCGCTAGTTTAAGGACGTTGGCAAGCCGAATATTCCCGGGTTATGAAAGGGTCAGAGATAAGAAATGCGTACGCCAGAACGAGATGGAATGATACTCGACTTCGTAATTCGTATGGATAGTGTTACTTGGATGACAGATTCACATTAGTTTTGGTTCGCGCTTATTTTTAGTGTTTTTTTATTGTTTTCATTTCACCTATCAATTTGCATTTGAATTGGTATTATTGAAATTGATAAGTTTTTCGTACAGTGAGTGCAGTAAATCAAGGTTAGTTCAGTTCAGTGTATTGTTTGGTAAATGTTCACCGTATGTTAGTTTCGAAGTTTCAACTAGATGGCGTTGTGCGATTACGTCACGATCCTGAATCGCGGTGTTAACATCTGTAGGCGATTAGTATAAGTTTTTGAACATAACAAACATTATTTTCCAGTTCGGTTAGGTTAAGCAGTACACAACCTACTAGAGGTTGACCTGCGAGATGCCATTCAAAAAAAAAAAAAACTTTATTTTCGAGTTAGATGAGTCGTGTGCATTCCTAGCTAATTCCTGTAAATAGTGGGCACTATATTCGACCGTATATAAAATAAAAAAAATAGATTATAATATTAAAAAATAATTAAATAGTCTCTGATTTTAAATACGGTTGAATGTCCTTTGTATTTAATGATTGATCGCAGATAACTTCGTCGCTCATGAACCGATTTTGAAGATTTCTTTTTTGTTGGAAAGAAGATATTTCAAAGGTGGTCTAATGATAAGAGAAATCAGGGTATGATGGTGGCAGACCAGAGAAATCGAGTAGAGCTTTCAAAAAATCGTAGGGGCAACTAGTGTGTTTGCAAGTTTTTTATGAAGGATTTCAAAACTACAATTTAGAAGAAGAATTGAAGCATTTTTTGCTCCGGCTTCACGTTCAAGATTATTTACCCTACGCCACTGCTACATTAGTGTGTCCCGAGATTGACACATTAATTTAGTTCCATGCGGGAATCGAACCCACTATAGCAGGTTACAAGTGCGAACGGATTACAGGTTTGCTAAAATATATCTTTTGATATATGTAGTACCTATCATAAATGTCTTTGTTTGACATATTAGTTAGAGCAGTAAGTAGTAAGTCTAAATAATAAAAATGTTTTGAAGAAGGCATATAGGAGATAAATAAAACAAACATGTAATATAGGCGAATATTAAATATTTTATTTAATATAAACCCTAAATATACCAGCAATTTACAGGAAAATCCAGCGAAATTGTGTAATAAGAAACAAACATAATGATATCTTTATAAACGAATAAATTATTTGAAAGTTATTGTGGTTTTAACACAATAAATAATTAAAATAATACATTTAAAACGAAGCTTTTTGGTTTGCTACTAAAACTATTAATCTTAAAGCTATATTAATCTAAATTAAAATATTAATTTCTCAACAAACATTGAAAGAAGATGGAATGTTATTTAATTAATGAAAATAATAAAAAAATGCCCATATTTTACTTAAATAGGTACACGAAGTAGTGTGATCAAAATTTATTATAGAAAAAACGGGATAGATATCTATTATGTTATAAATAGTTCAATTCACTCCTTTCAGTATTTTCTACTCTTTGGTATTCATGAGATACGTCAATCCAATGCCTAATCCATTGTTAGGAAAAAGATACAATGTATACTTTTTGCAAAAAAGTCAATAACAATGAAAAACATTGAAAAAGAAAAATATTTTTTGTCACGGAAACCATTTAACCTACATAAATCAGACAGTCGCTTAATATTTGAAAAAAAAAATTTAAAACACAAAAACGGTACGTTAATTTACATAAATATTAAAACAATAAAACGTTTTATTTTTTGCAAAAACAACACAACCCTTTGAATATTAACAACAATAAATACGGGACATAAATTGACAATATTATACAGTAGAGAATTGACATACTCTACACGATTACTCATTTTACATTACTAGTAAACACTTCAAATGCTACTAACTTCGCAAACACGAAATCGTAATCAGAAAATCAAAAATTTAATATTCATTATTCTTCAATCACCATAGACTAAAAAGCACATCACTATCATGCTAGAGATGTACTGTTTATTGACTTAACATTTACCAAATGTATTCGTACCTATACACTCGAAGGAACAGCAATAATTGACGACACATTGCCAGATGTCAAATGAATAGGTGGACGATCAAACCATCTATCCGTAGACAATGTGTTGTCAATCGTTAACGGTTCAATTCACACATCGATAAATATACATATTATTATGTAGTTAACAATTTATACACTCGATATATTCTAAGATGTTTCCTCAAATTTTACTATTATCTCGAAGGCAGATCTTCAAATATCTCGTTTGGCTGTTCACCAAAGTTGACAATTGAGAATTGAAAACAGTTTGTCAATTATATTTTTTTTTTTGAAGAAACGACTTAAAAATTGCTTTATTTGGAAAAAAATAATACATCAGTGGAGAAGTTCATTACATATTTTGTTAGCATAGTTAAGAAGGGTATATTATTAATAATTGTCGTGTTTGCAAAGTCAGAGACGGTCCTGCCCTGTGTAGACCGCATGGTCACCTTATTTGACGTCCTTGCGCACTTTGTGACCACGGAAAGAGGCCTGGATCTTGGTCGCAGCCTTGTTCAGATTAGGATCGGAGAGATCAATCTTTTCGATGTCTTCCTGTAAAGATAAAAGAGTAAATATGAGATTCTTATAGAAGATATTTGTGAAAAAGTTTTGTCGACACTAAAGCTAACAAAAAAGTTGTATTGAGCTACTTTCCAGCATAAATTAATTGCGTATTTAAGTAGTCCATCAGAGTATTGAAAAGTAATGGATACTTTTATTTATTTCTTTTTAAGAAACGTTGCCTCACACTAGGAATTTCTCCTGCATCGTAGTGCGTGCGTTTACAAACATAGAACCTCACATACACAAACACCCAGACCCGGAACACCTACTTGCAGATGATACAAATATTTGTTCCGTGCGGGAACGAACCCGCGACACACAGCGCAGCAGTCTAATTGCTCAGTCATTGCGCTAAACGTGCCGTCAAACGAACATGAATAATTTAAAATAATGAACACATTTTTTTTTGTTTAATTGACAAAGATAACACGTATCTAAGTCATCTCGGGACTTATTCGTCAACTCGCCGGCAATTATCTCGCCCGCTCGGGCGAGTTGGCACCTTCCGATTTTACCTATTTTTGTTGTCGTCAACTCGCAACTAAGCGAAAATCTGACGTATTTATAGTTGTCTACAAAAGTGTTTCTATAAATTTAACATTTAATTAAATTATACCTTCTTCACACTTTTATGACACTAAACGTGTAAAGTAGGTTAATTGAGGGCCAGTGGATCGTCTTAGGGGCGGAGTTGTTTTGAGATCATTAATAAAATATAAGCACGACTTAAGTAGTTATGATTGTTTTCATAAGTTAGAATTAAATGAGGAATTAGAACAAAAAGTACTAGGAGAACAGAATCATGCTGAAGGTTTTCATGCCGCCCAATGAACGGTCTTCAAAACTAAAAAATTATTTTGGTGAATACTCAATACCCAAAAATGTACTAGGACTGCGTAAAATTAAGGTCTCTTCATTTTAACAGTTCTGTCTCAACAAACAAGTTTTGGGCAAAATCTTTTTATCACCAAAGTACTAGGCTTGCATGAAAAGGTGGTATTTAAATCATTAAATAAAGGTACTCATAGTATACAGGTATTGTACACTGTTTTTACAAAAATACAATTAATATAAAATACCCGATATGTAACAAGGTGTTTGCCCTGTGTCTTTGCCCCACGCTTGGGATTTCTCCTATATCGTGGGTACGTTTTCAAATATTCAAACTCAAATCTTACAGCGCCTCATACTATAAAGTAGGTTTCTATATTAATTTATTGTAACACTTTTATAGATGACTGTACCATTTTTCGGTCAATAGCGAGTTGACGACAACAAAAATAGGTAAAATCGGAAGGTGTCAACTCGCCAATTGCGGGCGAGTTGACGAATAAGTCAATCTCGGGAGTGGGTGGGCATGTGCCGCCAGAACGCACAAAATAATATGTCACGAGAGGGCGGCGTGGCGTGTTGTAATCTTTTTATATACCATTGTAAAGCTACTTTTACTCACTGAAGACAGTGAGTAAAAGTAATCTTTTACTCACTGTTTGTAAATTACTCGTAATTTAAATTATTGTTCCGTTTTTAATGTTAGCTTGTTGGCGCAGTGGCCGAGCGATTGGATTATTTCGTTGCGTGAAGTGGGTTTGATTCCCGCACGGAGCAAATATTCGTATGATCTACAATTATTTGTTTCGGGTCTGGGTATATGTGTTTGTGAATTGTATGTGGAGCAGACTTATTAAAAAAAAAAACGTTTTTTTTTCTTCGTTGAATATCTTTTATTGCTCAAATCTTTCTTTTTCTCGTAGTCATGGTATAAAGTATCATTTGCAACTCTTGAATAAAACGGATTTAAATCGAGGGCCAGAATCACTCGCGTCGCTCAGGATTTAAATCATCATGAATCACTCCCTACGGTCGTGATTCAGTCATTAAAATCCTTCGCTTGCTCTTGATTCATACAATGGCCCTCGCTTTAAATCCGCTCTTTATTCACTAGTTGCAAAATGTACTATTTTTTTTTTCTCCTACATTGATAGACAAAATGTAGGAGGAGCTCGTGGCTAAATAATTACAGGCGCATAGGCCGATCTTCCGAGTTAAGCCGCGCTTGCCTAGGATGGACCATCTGTCATAGCGAGTTTCCTCCGTGCCTCGGAAATCACGTAAAGCCGTTGGTCCCGGCTGTCATTTGTAGATCTTTGACAGTCGTTACTGTTAGTCAGAAGCTCTAAAGTCTGACAACCAGTTTTACCATGGGGTATAGTATTACCCACTTACTGGGTTGTGGAGGTTCGACAGGCAGTCGCTCCATGTAAAATACTGATATCCAGCTGAATCTGGTTCGAAGCCGACACTAATGTAGTTGGTGAAAGACAGGCAGATTGATAGACAAAAATATCAATTACAAGACCTCTTTTACTTAAGGATTAAATCTATTTTGACAATAAACGCACAGATTATGTCACTCCCTACTGAGATTAATGAAACTTTTGTTTAAGTTTGTAGAGGTCTATGTCTAGCAGACGTCTGGCTAACCACGATAGGCTTAATTGATCGATTGCTAACACTTCAAGATTGTTTTAAGACCCTTTATTTGGACGTGGACTAAATATTACTGGGTGAACTAGTAGTTCATTGAGCAGGTTTGGAAATCAGGCAGTTATTGAAAAAGAGAAATTGGAATGTATCATCATCAGCCGTAAGATGTTCATTGCTCAACATAAGCCGGGCCCTTAGACCCCACTCGCAAAGGACTTTTCTTCCTCATCGGTTGTCAGTTCTACGAGCGATGTGACCTGTCCATTGCCACTTCAACTTGCAAATCTTACGAGATAATAATATGTCTGTGACTCTGGTTCTTCCCCGAATATCCTTGTTCCGGATCTAATCCCGCAAAGAAACTCCTAGCATAGCTTTTTCCTTTCTTCTGTGTGACTCATAGTCTCTCTAAAAGTATTTTAGTAGTATTATAAGTCAATACTAAAATTTTAACGCAGCCCTAAATTCCCCCTAAGAGGGTCAAAGCCTGCCGGGGTGCAGGTCTGTCTCATCAGGTAAAAGACTCCAGTCGTGGCGCGTTCTCCAAGTTTTGTCCGTCGGAAAATATGATTTTGACGTTAGTTACGTTCGTTCATCCTTATCCGTGTCTTTGTTAACGGACTTAGAAAGTAGACCCCCTGGTCCTTGATCGGACGGTGAGTTAGGCTAGCTATAACATAAAGGTCTAATAGAAAGACATGACGAACCTTATCCTGCTGTTCCTGATCCTTGATAGCCTGCTCAGCGTCAGCCTCGGCTTGTTCCTTCTCCTTGCGAGCCTGGTGGCCTCGGAACGATGCCTGGATCTTGGTTGCGGCGCTGCATAGCTCTGTGGACAAGGAAATAACACTGTTAGATATTTGGAACTGATGTATTGAAAAGAGATCATCATCATCATCTCAGTCATAGGACGTCTACTGCTGAACATAGGCCTCCCCTTTTGATCTCCACATGTACATACCGGTTGGAAGCGACCTGCACCCAGCGTCTTCCGGCGACCTTATAAGGTCGTCTGTCCATCTTGTTGGTGGACGTCTTACACTGCGCTTGCTACTCCGTTGAAAAGAGATGTAGGGTATTAAAATTTTAGTATAGACTAAAATCGCTGCGACGACAAAAATAGGTGAAATCGGAAGATCCGAGCGGGCGAGATAATTGCCGGCGAGTTGACGAATAAGTCACTTGAAAGACAAGCCGGGAAGACACAAAAAAAAAACAAAATTTGAACTATAAAGCCATTTATTTCTCAAGGTTTGAATAATTTGTAGATTATACTGATTTATGTAGAATGATTCGTTCATAAACTATCAAAAAATTATCACTTTAGTGTTTTAAACATCGTAACATTCTTACAATAACCAGTTTATAACGCAGAGGTGCTGTATTTTAGAAAAAAAAACAAAAGTCGAATTACTAAAAAACGGTAAAGATTGAGATTCTCAAAATCAGTCAGTAATGATGTCTACTGTAACCCCTCAAAGGTCGACTTAACCAGTAACCCTGTTATAGATTCGCGGGTATGAGGGCGGCGAGTAAAGGGCAACTCGCTGTCCGACCATGGACCATGCCCGGTTCTACGGCGCGTCGTGTTCCACGCGCGCCTAAAAAGCGTCAGCACAATGACGGGGCCCCCTCTCAAAGGGCCGCCGGGGTCGCGGGACTTATTCCATCACCGTGATCCCGGATCATAAAGGGCTATTGAAGAACACCGTGGATTTTAGTCTGTACAAGTTAGACAGGCGGGGTTCGTTACCACGTAAAAAACGAACCCTGTTATAGATTAGTTAGTCACTTAACCAAGTTTCCAACAAGAACCTGCCATTTTGTTCACAACCAACAAAACTCAAACTATTAGTATCGCTATCAGTTCCAAGTGTTCAAGCCGATAATATCAAACATTTCAGACGGACGCGACCTCTCGCGGAATTTCATCCGACCTCGCTAATCTGCGCTGACAGCGGATGGATTACGGCGGCAGGGCTGGCAACTGATAAATGCCTTGATTTAGGTACAGCGCTTTATTGCTTTATTGTAAAGCTGTCTATGGTAAACTGGTTTGCATTACGGCTTAAACCCGGTTTACATTGCTCAAGGACAGTGGCGAGTAGAAGTAATATTGGTGACAGTTGACTGTTGATGTTCAATTTGTTTACACCACTGCTCTAAACCTCAGTATTATTTAATTTGCTAAATCTAGCGCGATTCCCAGGTCGACGCCGCATCGTGTTCGCCCCTTCGTACACTAGGCGACGCAAGTCTTCGATACCATACGACTTTGGTATCCATTGATACGTGCCTGTGTAGGTACCTCTATGGATTTGTATTGCGATAGTCGCTTGGATACCGAAGTCGTAAGGTATCGGAGACTTCGGTCTCCTTGTGTACGAAGGGCCTTCCATGCACGCGCGCCTCAAAGAGCGTCAGCAAAATGACAGGGCTCTCATAGGGCCAAAGCCTGCCGGGGTCACGGGACTTATTTCCATCACCGTGACCCCGGAATGTAAAGGGCTATTGAATTATACCGTGGATTTTAGTCAGTACAAGTTTGACAGTCCTCCCGCCCTGCCCGGGGGAGGACTCATTTGATGATTTTTCCACAAAAAAAAAATCTAGCGCGATTACCGATTTACTTTGAATGACTTAGTAGAAATAATTTACTGCTCAAACTCCGTACAAATTGGTTTTTGTCTCCAGAAAAAAAAGCAAAATGGCTGAATGTAGGATGATTTTTACTGCAAAGCTTGGCAAAATGTAGAAAAGAAATGTTTCTTTTCTGTAGTCGTTTACGGGTTGTGCCCTGCTCTGGCAAAAAATTAAGAGTTTTAAAGATATAATTTTGTATAATATTTTCTTAGTAGAATAGAAGTAGAATTAGTCATGCTACGGAAACAAGTGAAGTAATTTGATTATTCTGTCAAATAGGATTTTCAAAAGAATCAACGGTAATAAGCCATCATAGAATAATTGTAACACTGGTCTTGGAGAACAGAAATAAACATTTTTTATATATAAGAAGAGGATAAAAAATTCTTGTAGGTAGCGGGAAGATGATAGAAATAATCCTAATAAATAATCAAAATGCCAAAGTCTATACTGCATTCGACGCCTTACACAAAAATAAATGAGACAATTTCCAAAATTGAGTATGAGCATTCAATTCCACCTCGTTCCTTTAGAACTGCAGTCATTTGTTTTGTAGGAAACTTGGCACGCATCGCATGCACGTCGCACCATGTTTTAAGCCGCGTACAGACATCGCGAGGCGTGCGACACGAATGGTTCGTCTCGCATGCCTCAACCTGAGGCATACGATGGTACATTTATACGTGCGTCTCGAACGAAACATGCTCAAGCTGAGCAAGCAAACCACCACGCACGGTGTTGCTTGCACTTGCTGTGATATTTGACGCCACGCGTCTTCCCTTTTACATTTATTGTAATAATCAGAATGTTTAGAGTCCCACAACACTCTATTAATTTCATAAAGTTGAACCAGCTCACGTAGTGACTCGGTATTGGCCTCCATGATGCATGCGCGCAACGCAAACAACACCTGTCCGTCCACACGTAGCGCACGGCTCGCACTGAGGCGGCGTTCGCAACGATCGTATGGCGCGAATGCTCACTGTGAGCACACACGTCCACACAGCCCGAGGCATGCGAGACGAACCATTCGTGTCGCACGCCTCGCGATGTCTGTACGCGGCTTTATGTTTTACTACCAACTTGGCAGGTTTTATAAGGCTGAATGTCGGTTCTTGATTGCCAGGATTCTCGTTTCAAAAAAAGAATTGTTTGTTTTATAGATTTGATTACAGTTTTTTGACAATTTTCGGTTTATAATCTGTTTTTTTATTGTATTCGATATTGGATTTTCTTAAAAGCAACTCATAAGGAATTTCTCAAAAGCATTTCAGAGTCTGCATTTGTGATCTAGTTATGTACATGAAATAGACATTTATTACAGGCGAATATTAGGTATACGATATTATTTTGCCGCAAAAATGACTGTAACCCAAGTCATTTTCAGACTAGGACAAGTTAGCTTGACTACAGATAGCGCACGAGTTGAATGCAGTCGGGGTCTGAGGTAAAGAGCGGGAGCACCTCCCCCCGCTACCCGCACGCCCCACCTCACGCGCCTGCAGTGTAGTACTGTGCCATCCTTGTCAACAGCACTACCGCATTCCTAAGCTCTGCATTCAACTCGCGCGCTATCTGTAATAAGTATGTTGTCCCGTTTCGTAACTACTGACCGGCTCAAGTATCGTTTGACATTGGTGTAAGATTCTCGTAAGTCAAATTATGAAGTGCCGTAACACAAGTATGTGCTTGTGCGTATTTCAGCGATTGGCCGACGACATCAATATTAAAATCTGCAACCCCACGCTAGGTGACCGATCACGGAGGAGTAGGTTAGAGGGTTCAACTATTAACGTTATTGATTTATGTCTTATTTGGTCAATAAATTCACAGAACTCGACAGCTGATTTACAATTTAAGAATGGAAACCGTGCGTAAGACCCCTCTTTGATGAGTGGATGGATGGGCGCCACAACGTCCTGACCTTCCGCTTAACGCAGGTCTTCAACGAAAGCCGAATTTTCGGGAGGTTCCTGTGCTGTGTCTGATAAAAAAAAAATGGAAACCGAGAAATCAGCCGCTAAGCTATAGGAACCACACATAGCTCGTACAATTTTCTCAAACATGAATAAGCAATAAATTCTTTCACCAGTTATGGAACTGAAAAATAAATTGAACACACGCATAGAATACATATCGGTGCTCTAACTGGGGCAATAGAATGGCGTGATGTGGCAATTTTACCGTCAGTGATGAGAAAAAAGTGAATTTTGGCGTCCCGCAAGGCAGCGTTCTTGGGCCTACGCTTTTCTTAATATACCTGAACAGCCTCTGCGAAATGAAACTTGAAAATGGGCGTGTATTTTCCTATGCGGATGACACAGCCATTGTTTTCACTGGAGAAACATGGGAATCTGTACATAGATATGCTGAAAAGGGACTCATAAAGGTTGCAAAATGGTTAAATTATTCTTTACTTACACTCAATACTTCTAAAACAAAATACATAGCATTTACTAATTATAACAACAGCCAACCTGGACCTAATCATAACCTTAGAATACATCGCTGTGATGAACCTACTAGCACTAATTGTTCTTGTATTAAAATAGGTAAGGTAAGTAATATTAAATATTTGGGAATAATGCTAGATCAACGATTATCTTGGCATTTACATGTGGACATGGTTATGTCAAGAATCAGAAAACTCATCTGGATTTTCAGAACTCTAAGATATGTTACTTCTAAATCTTTACTAAATCAAATATACGTATCACTGGCTCAATCAGTCCTAGTATACTGTATAGCAATTTGGGGTGGAGCCACAAAACCAATTCCTAGTATACTGTATAGCAATTTGGGGTGGAGCCACAAAAACCAAATTCCTTGAACTGGAAAGAGCGCAAAGATCTCTCTTGAAAGTGATGTATTTTAAACCATTTAGATTCCCAACTGAAAACCTCTACACATTAAGTGACCTTCTTACAGTCCGAAAATTATATGTACTCTATATTGCTTTAAAAGTACATAAAACCCTCCCATATGATTCGGGTCTCATCAAAAAACGACGGAAATATCTCGTTGCACCAGAAATCTCGGTTAAAACCTCATATGCGAAAAAGCAGTTCGCCAGACAATCCTCTTCTATCTACAACAAATTAAACAAAATTCTGAACATTTACCCAAAAACTGTTCAAGATTGCAAAAAATCGTTAATAGTCTGGTTAAAAAGCAAGAGTTATGACGACATTGAATCGTTCTTAAAGTAACCTAAGTTAATACAAAGGGCACTCACACACATAAATAGACATATACACACACACACACTTACACACACACACCCACATACACACACACCCATATACACATACACCCACATACACAGCATGTCCACTGTCTAAATTTAAGGTTCAAGTTTAATTTACTTTGTTAGTTACTATACTCCTACATTGTTATTGATTTATTTTTAGTTTTAGAAGAGCGGGGACTCCTAGCACAGGTGTTTCTTATACTTAAAAGGAGACCTCTATGTAAGATCAAACATTGTAGAATTTGATAGTAACTGAAATAAAATTATTATTATTAAATTATTATTATTATTATATTTACGGAACGTGTCAAAAGTTCATGTGTCATCGACGGTCGATTGATTCATGTCTGTCGAGGCCTTTGCTTGTATTATGAATGGAGGCCTAGACAACTGGAAATTGCTTTCGTTGCGTTGGATTTGTATGACGACTTGCAACGTGGCTTTTGAATCAATTTTGATGGCACGGTTGGCGCAGTCAATGGCTGAGAGATTTTCAGTTCTCGTACGGAAAAAATATTTGTATGCCTACTCTTTATATAACGTGGTAAAATCATCAAATGAGTCCTCACACCCAGGGCGGGACGGGAGGTAATGTCAGACTTGTACTGCCAAAAAAATCCGTAAATATTCACGTGGATCCTTCAATAGCCCCTTACGTTCCAGCGTCACGGTTAAGTAACTGATAAGACAGTCCCGAGACCTCGACAGGATTTGTATTATTACAAGAAAGTTGAAAGTAAGAAAAAAAATACTTTTCAAAAATTATTGTTGCTAGTTTCTCAGTTGCCAGTTTTTTCAATTCAAAATGGTTGTTTTTCTTCAATTTTGATTACATTTGGTTGAGTCAGTATACCAAGAATTTTACGACTTATGTTTTTTTTTATACATATAAATTATCCATATTGTAGCCAAATAGCGTACTCATGCGTACTAAAACCCAGATAAAAGGGGTCCTAATTTTAATTTAGACCCAGCCTAAAATCCTGATGTCACCTGTCAACCCTAATTCTGGAATACCTTCGTTATCGAAGCGTCGGGCTGTGAGGATAGTACCCACTTTATCCTGCCTGATATTTATTCATGGACACCGACTAGCGGTTACCCGAGTGATCACCAGTTCATTGACTTTTATTTGTGTTATTGTCGCTGCAGATTATTCCGTGGCCACGAGCTACGCGACTAAATAACGCATGTATTTCAATAAATGTAGTAATTTTGTGAAGAGAGGCTCGTCTTTGACGAATGAACGTTCACAATGCCTAACCAATCGATAATAATTTTAATAAAAATCGACAACACAATTTGTTTTTCATGACAGATTTTTTTTTTTATATAAAGACGATACGTGATTTGAGACAATTTTCCAGAATTGTGATAAAGCCATAGAGAAGTAATGAATCGTGAAAAATGTCATTTCGTCAGTCGTCCTCGTGTGAATGAGCTCTCGTTTCTGAACGATTGTCGGGTGACAATACTTAGCACGATTTAAACTGATCAAGGACAGACGAGCACTTAGATAGTAACTGTTTACTCAGTAGTACCTTCTATTTCGCTAAACACATGCCAACTGTAAATCTGCTTTCAAACGCGCGATGTATCTTCACGCCAGTAGTATCGTCTGAGGTTGTGGCAAGGCGTTTGTGTCTCTTTGTGTAACTGTTGCCCCTAGATTAGTCCTTGTCATAAATAGAGATTTGTTTCGCAACTCAGATAAGACTTGATTAAGACACTCGGTTTGATTGTAGGTACTGTGGGGTAAGTTTACTTGTGAGGACGGTAAAACGTCTTCGTCCCTCTGAATTTGGGTGAATCTCATCGTATCGTTTTTTGGTCCCCAGGTTCCCTAAATAGTGATTAACACCTCTCAAAGTTGTATCGTTTTAATTCACTGACTTTCACCTAGACTTTACAAACTAAAGAAGCTGCTATGTTAAATACATAGAATAAAATAAATCGATTTATTCTAGAAGTCCATATTACTTGACAATGATCTCCCCGACCCCCGTGGACTTCTCATTGCATCTTACTAGTCACATAATTTGTCAATCCTTCAAACATACTATCTATTTGCTTTCATGTAGTCAATCAGGCTTATATCAATTCTATAAAATTTAGTAATGACCTATGAATAATTTATTTATTACAATTGCATTTTATGAATAACCAAAATACCAATTTGATCCTAGTTTTGTCAGCGCGATATTTAATTTATTGTGTGTACCTACCGTATTGAATGAGACTAGTTGAGCAGTCACTCTCGTATGTTGTAACGATCTTTCGGGTAAAGTCGACTAAGAGAGCGAGAGGTATGTAATCATCTCATCAATGTACTCACTTGGTGTCGGAAGTTTTCACTTTGGTAGCATGCTGTGCAACGACGATAGATTCCTAATAAATAATAGACGACCGATGTCTGTCAACACATTAGGCAAAAAAGTCTTATATCCGTCTTATTTCGACCACTCCTGTGAACCATTAACATACCTTGAGACAGAACAGACCTTGAGTTAGCCAATCACAACGCAGTACCCCGTCACCCTCGCTTACGTAGTACCTCAGCGAGTTGACAGAATAGTTTTTGTTCCTTAGATCGTGCATGCGGAGTCTAGTAATATATCGTCGTTGATGCTGTAGAATACTAATTCCTTTGTGTTTGTAGAGCACTATTAAAATCACACCATGTTGCAAACAAATCACTGTCAACACACAAACCGCAAATCGAAACAAAACAAACCCACAAGCTGACACATATCCAACCCTCGTTGTTATTTGTAAAAATCTGCAATGTTCGCTCTATTTATTCAATTCCGCCCTGAAGGTTTGACACGGAATAGATATGAACAGAAAGCCGGCTTCATACAACGAGCGAAAACAAATGACAGTCGCGAGCGCGCTTGCATTCGCTGTTATGTGATGCGTGTCTGTGTGTGCTTGGAGATCTCTAACAAATGACAGTCGCGAGTACGTTTACATTTACATCATGTGTGGTTACGAAGCTTAGGGCTTAGCTTAGGACGTGGAGTAATGGGCGACTCGCTGTCCGCTGACGGACCATACTCTGGTCGACAGCGCTTCGTGTTCCTCGTACGCCTCAAAGAAATGTCAGCAACATGACGAGGTGGCCAAAGTGTGCCGAGGTCACGGGACTCTCAGGTAACCGTGGCTTAAGAACGTAATGGACTGTTGAAGGACACCAAATTTTCAGTTTTCCTACCTCAACTTTTAGCACGAAAAATATATTCAATTTTTCCGTCATTTGAGGTAAAAATATCACTTTGTCCATAGATTCTTTGGCCTTCTGTTTTTACTTTATGTTTCTGTTGTAACAGTTTGGTTCTGTTTTGTGTTTTGGTTGCAATATTTATTCTAGGCACCTTTATAACTGCCTGATTGTTTGCAAATATTTAAAGTTAAAGATGTGAACTCAGAAATATTTAATTGTTTGTCAACATTTTTAAACTGATTTCTGACCTAAAGATCAGTTCTTACTTGGATTTTGATTAGGAAAATTCCTCGAAAACACATTATTTAATATGCATATCACCTTGTAAATAAAGTTATCTTTAAATTCCGATATCGTAATAACCTTATCATAACTTTTCGTTTTTGTGCCATTTTTCGTTTGTGCCAGATTCCTTTTCAATTGTCCATACAACAACCTCAGTAAATATTTTAAGCGCGCTGTAAATATAACACATAAATCTTGTGATGACGCCTCTGTTATAATGTCCGATCATGGACCATGCCCGGGTCGACGGTGCGTCGTGTTCCGCGCGCGCCTCAAAGAGCGTCAGCATCAGCATAATGACGGGGCCCCCTCTCAGAGGGCTAAAGCCTGCCGGGGTCGCGGGAGTTATTCCATCACCGTGACCCCAGAACATAAAGGACTATTGAAGGACACCGTGGACATTAGTCAGTACAAGTCTGACAGTCCCTCCCGCCCCGCGCGGGATGTGAGGACTCATTTGATGATTTTACCACGTAAAAAAAAGCTCTAAGAATAATAAATTACTCTTGTTTTGGGCGTTTATTGTTGAGTAAGGGGGTAAGAGTAAAAGGGAGATAATAGGGGTGAACGAAATAAAACAATTTATTTTAATTTAAGGCCGCCATAAACAGAACATGAATTGATTCGAACCAATAAAATGAAATCGTAAAATATCATCATGGACATTTATTGCTATTGTTTGGAAAAATGGATTAATTTGAATGTTTTGTTGTAAGAATCCGAGACTCACAAGATCTGAATTGTTCCTGAGTTAGCGGCCCCTTCGTACAAAAGGCTACGCGAGTCTCCGATACCTTACGATTGTGATATCCAATGACGCGTATCTTGGTACGAACCTCTATGTATTTGAAACCGGTAGACTGGTACAAGTATCGCATGGTAACATACATAACTAAAATTAGAGGCTCATTCACCAGTAATATAATAACATTCCATACGTTGGTAAATTACTTGAGAGCGCAAGTATAATAAATGTGTCACAATTTGATTAATGTATTCCTGAAAATAATGTTGGAGATTCGTTAAAATTATAATATCTAAAGTATGTATTATCAAGAAAACCAGTAAAAATGCTATGTGAAAGGTTATAAAATCTTCCGTGCATTCCGCAATAGTTTTGCTTCGCCTACTGCAAAAAAAAAAATCGAGCGGTCCACGGCCCTCTTCGGGGCTCACGCAGGCCATGAGAATCATCTCATGGCTAGCGTATATCAATAGAAGATGAGATAGAATGCCATGACATGAGACGGCCCAGGGTATTCGGATCGTCCAGGGCTATCACAGGGTCTTCGGTGAACCTGCGAGAATCCTTGCCAATTTGTCGCAATATCTGGACATGGAATGGTGGAGTAGATGGAAATGAGGAGAGTAGATGAAATTGTAGCCCTCCAGCACAATCATTTATGTTCTTGAAAAGACACAAAGTGACTGTGAAAATACCCGCATTTATCGAAAAAATATAAAAGTATTTGATAAATTAAATAAACTGACCATACACAGTACTATCGATCGATTCAATATCGACAAGGTAAACATTTAACCGACAGTCTTTTGTTCCCACGCCGCGAAAGGAACGTAATAGCACGGTAATATAATCATACAGTACTCCAACTTCATAGAAACGGACGAAAAGCGAACTATACCTACGCGCCTCGATGTCGGGGCGCGCTCGGGGTGCAGACCGTCACGGCTGTACCGGAGTGTCGAGCGGACGGTGTGTTGGTTTTTTAACAATAACCGCGTGTTTTTATCTCTAAAAATCAGTTCGAGTACATATCTAATAAGACGAGTAGTTTAATTAAGCTTTATATTAGAATGCGGATTTATTATACTTTAAAATTTAACAATAAAGCATTTCGTACGACTCAGTCGTGGCGCAAATATTTTTCGGTTTCAAATACTTCTATAATATATCGGACTTTTTTAAGCCCGATTTGTTTTTCAAACAAAAACATGTTTTTTTAAATGAAATCTACTAATCAAAAAACAACACGCATTTTTATTGAACACTTCCTATTCATTATACAAAGTATTTCATTTATTTATATAAAAAAGTATATTTACAATCACAAAACTAAAATAGAAACAGAAAGTACGCAAAGGCAAATGTTATTAAAATGTTGTAGACGGGTAGCCCTAACGCATGTTTACGTACCGCGCGGCTGTAGGTATTTAAATCTGTCTGGCGGCCGAGTTACGCTACTGTATTATTATTATACTGTGGTAATAGCTAGCTAGCTCAAAATGTCTCGGAGTACACTAATGACACAGAAGTGATAGGTGTACAGAAGGCCTACTTCATATTCATATGTTAGGTCCACGTGATAGATTATGTATCCTCTTATGGAGAACAGGCTTATGTCCCAGTAATGAGGAGTGATTAATGAATACTACGACTAAAATCGCTTTTGGTTATAATAATATGGACATAGAGTGTGTGCAGTTGACGGCACGGTTTGTGCAGTAGATAAGCGATCGACTGCTACTCAGCGTGTTGTGGGTTCGATACCCACATTTAAAAATATTTTGTATAATCTGCAAGTTGTTGTTCTGGGTCCAGGGTGCTTTTGTGTATGAGTTTCTATATTTATAAACGCACTCTCGATGTAGGAGAAATTCCTAGTGTGGGGTTTTAAAATAAAAAATATTCGTCTCACCAACTATCAATAGAGACTGGAAAAAGCTAAGCAAATAATAATGATTGCATTGCAAATGTTGGTGTCTTCTGAAGTCTAGCCGCTCTACTACTCTGAGTGAAATCTGGAACTGAGCAAAATCTACATCGTAGCTGTAATATTTTGTTAAGCTTTTGAGCGAGTGCACTGACTGTGTATATTTCAAACTCGTTCCATGAAGCCGACCTTCTGTACAGCTATCTATTCTGTGCCTTCAACCGGCTAAGTCCGAAGAAAATTATAGCAATTTTCGCGAAGCTATTTATTATTTTAAAAGAATTTTTGTTATTTTAGCAGCGCCTCTTGTTTTTTATTTTGATGGACTTGGAATGTCAATATTTTTATTATTTTATTAAGTAACCTGATTGATTGAAAAATGGTATCCAATACTTGTAAACATTTCAAATTCCTACTCAATTCACATTTCACATTCTTGACAGCACGGTTGCTGAGAGATACGTGTCCGATGCACGGGCTACTGGACCTCAGATCCGGTCTCTCCGTGAGGCCATGGTTGAGCGCTTGAACCTGTCCTTGGAGGCTGTCTCAGAATGGGGCGAATCCAATCTGGTCAGGTTTAACGCTACTAAGACTCAGGCGTGTCTTTTTTCCGCAAAAAAGAGCCAATTCCACCCAGCTCCATCTTTCCGAGGTGTGACCATACCGATAACGGACCATCTTGACCTTCTTGGGGTCACTCTAACATCGACCCTCAATTTTGGTCCATTCATTGAGGCAAAGGCTCAGTTGGCTCAGCTCAACAGTCCGCGAAAAAGTTGGGGATCCTCTCCAAGGTGAGAAAGTACTTCACGCCTGAGCAGCTGCTTAATTTATATAAAGCACAAGTTCGGTCATGTATGGAGTACTGCTCTCACCTTTGGGATGGATCCGCCAAATACCAACTGGACGCACTTGAGTCTATAGATAAAAGGGCCAAGAGGCTAATCGGTAACGATGCTCTGGTCGATTCAAAGCTCCAGAGCCTTGAACATCGGCGCCGTGTGGCCAGCCTGTCGGTTTTTTATCGGTTACATTTCGGAGAGTGTGCGATGGAACTCCACAATTTGATTCCGCCTAGCCCTTTCCATCATCGGACTACAAGACGTACGGCAATGCGCCATCAATATATGGTGGACATCCCTCCGGTGCGTACAAAGCGTTTTGGCAATACCTTTATTGTACGCAGAGCTAAGGAGTGGAATTCCCTGCCGGCTTCTGTATTTCCCGACAGCTATAACCTTGGGGTCTTCAAGTCAAGAGTGAACAGGTTACTTCTAGGCAAGCGTGCTTCACCGTCGACCTCATCTTCGCTTACCATCAGGCGAGATAGTGGTCAAACGCGAACCTATCCATAAAAAAAAAAAAACTGTTTAATATTGACAGAACTGGTTTCCATTAAATTTAGCAAAAAGAATTATTAAAAAAAAAAAACTTAGTGTATTCAAATCACAAAAAGAGTCCTCTCGCAGAAGGATCTCTATCAGATTCTTACTGAATAAAAATTTCCTATGTTCGTTCCGGGTCGCGGGACTCACGAATTACCGTGATTCCGGAACGTAAAGGGCTATTGAAGGACACCGTGGAGTTTAGTTACTACGAGTCTGACAGTCCCTCCCGTCCTACCCAGGGTGGGGAGGCCTCATTTGATGATTTTACCACGCTAAAAATAAAAATTCGGTCGGTTGCCTTTTGTGTTGCAGGGATACTGAAGCTATAAATACGGAAGACAATGCTGGTGTGTTGTGATATTGAAACTACATTTATAAGCTAAGTAAAGATTTAAGTGTTTCCACAGGTGTGTGGTCGACTGTTTCTCAACACCTTCCTAGTTACTGTGAGGTTTGTGGTCTAGACCACAATCCACACGTATAACGTTATAGTGGAATAAGCTCGTTAGCAAGCTGCAATAGTTATAAATTACTGTTATATGGACGTCTTACGGCTGATATGATGATGTTCAGCAGTGGACCTCTTACGGCTGATATAATGACTGTTATATTGTTCCCGTAAAAAAATAATTCGTTCATGTGATACCGAATTGATTATAAAGTTATTATTACTATAAATACTTTCTGTAATTTTTCTTCAACAGTTAATATGTGAAACCAATTTTCAGCAATGAAAATGAACTAAATGCAGGCAGGCATTATTATAATATTTTAATATATTAATTTCAATTCTCCTGACGGATTAATCATAGCTACATGTAATGCCAAACCATACTTGGCAAGAGTACAAAAATGAAATTAAATATTCGCTGCTAAACCACAAAGCGTGTTGAATTATGAACAGTAACTATATTAAGCTAGGCTTTAATTTTCTTTGGAGAAATTGTTGTGGAATACTTATTTTGATTAGATTTTTTTTATGGCAACACTTCAATCAATTTGATTAAATTATTTCTTTCTATTTGGGAACGCGGCGTTGCCCGCGCTTTCATGACCTTACAATGTAGGATTCGTAAATATAAGTATTTTTTTTCCATGGTTCTGGGCAACTTCTACTTGAATATAGAAATAGAAGAGAAGCCATAAATTTTCCACTATTATTTTTCTGATTAATTTAGTTGCAAAATTCAAGACAGTTACATTCATTTTCCGATACTTTGTAGAGCTTAATTTATTGTCACGACGATTTTCTGTTGGTCGCCATTGTTAATTCTGGCTTCCAGTGGTTACAGTGGTTTGGCAATTTAAGTAGAGCTTGTCCCAAAACAAAATAAGTTAAACAAAGTAGTAAATTAAGTCTTCATCCAGAGTGTTATGATTTTTTAATCCGAAAGCTCGAGTACATCGAATGTTCAGCAAATTAAATGAAAAATTAATAAAGCCCACAATTCAAGTCTGCCCGTTTTGCCCGGCCCGTCTTTCCCCTGCCCAACTTGGTGGTTGCCCGGGCAACCTTTGATACCAATTTATTAGTTTAGTTTGTGCCTTTTTTGTAAAGCCGTTTTTAGATTCCCGAGAAGTTTTATGAATAATTAGAATAAAACTTGATACTTTATTGTGAAAGGTTCGGCCATTGACGTCTTTGGTTACTTTCAAACTTTATGAAATAATTTATGGTTGGGTACTTTTAGATTATTATCGACTTCTATTTTTAATCTTTTAGATACATAATAAAGGGTTAGAATGGGTCGATTATATTCGTGAGACAAGACGCTACTAGCATCGTTTGTAAGAACCTAAATGTTAATTTTCCGTTGGCGAAATTCGACGTCAGTTTTTCATATCCGAAAAAAATGTTGAATAGAGCGGATGTTTTCAAAAGATTTGTACTAAAAAAGAAACGGAACAACACAGCGCAAAACACGCCTCATGTGGTGGGCGATGACCTACAACAGAATATTTACGGGGTTAATTTTATTCATCAACCACATGTGGCTTAATACCGTACGTCAATAATCGTATGGCTCCCGAAATATTAAAAAAAACTGATATGAAGCTGTTGCGATCAAAATTATTAGTGCATATTCTGGAACCGATTAATTTCTAATCTATATTCAATTATTTCAAATCTAATTCTAAATCGGATAATGATTGATCAATCGTTCTGAAATAGTGAGTAAGTTTAGATTCAAATTAGTGAATGAATGGTTGTTAATTACTCTGATTGTCGTTGTCGCACATCGTTAGGCCCGGCTGTCAATTATTGATATTTGATTATATTTTGTGTAATCAGAAGCTCGAAAGTCACACAACCTGTCTAACTAAGTACCTATCTCACGGGCTTGCGTACGGCGAGTAATCGGTACCTCGCTGCTCGATCAAGGACTAGGCCCCAGTTGACGGCGCGTTTTGTTATAAGGCAGAATGAAGAAATTATGAAGATGAGAAAGTTTGACGACACGATTGGCGCAGTGGCTGAGCGATCGACTGCTGCGCAGGGTGTCGGTTCGATCCCCGTACGAAACAATTAATAGTTGTATTGTATGATCTACAAATTAATGATTATTTCGGGTCTGCGCGTTAGTGTATGTAAGTTAATATGTTTGTAAAAGCATCCACAATACAGGAAGAAATTCCTAGTGTGGGAAAACGTTGATATAAAAACGTTAATGGTTTATATAGCTGTTTCTTTTAACGTATTTTTTTCGCGAACTTGAAGAAAAAAGTTCAAACCGTAATAAAACTGTTATACTCAGTTTCACTTATACAAGGTAAAGTACTAAGCAACTTAGCTAAATGCTTGAGATAGGTAGAGGATCAATAGTGCTTAAGCAAAGTTTAAATGGACTTGCTCTCTAGAATTCTAGACCGAGGTTAGTTGGTATCTCCACTATGCATTCAATGCTGAGTCATTAAGCGCTTTTACATTAGACGATAACGGTAAAGACACGATATCGGCATGAAAAAAAATATGAAACTACCAATGTAGTTTCATATTTTTTTATGGCAAATGAGTGAGAGAGAATGATAGGCCAGTGTGGTTTGACTTATCTTTGAAAGTGAAACACCTATTGCGGGAGCATAGTCAGCTAGTTTAATTTTTTTATTTTTTATTAAAAGTAGATCGGTCTAATTTAGCTCCAACACTGTTATTAAGAAATATTCTCGTTGGTGGATGGATGATTGTTACATCTATGTATACCGCTTATGCGTATGAACTTATGAACGTTCATTCAAATAGAATCAGTAATTTTGAAAAATAATAAGTAACAAGGTTGAAAATATCACACATTTTTAGTACCGATAGGTAATTTGTATGGCTTATTAAAAAGAGCTGAAAATTCTAAAAAAGCTGATCTTCAATGTTTAAGTGACTGTATAGATAATTATGGATAATAAAACAGGATTACAAAATTTCTGTTTTTACTTGAAAGATTTTTTTTTTGTAAAAAACTAAGCTAATCTTCTGTATAAGTACGATTTACAAATTTTTAAGCTGATATAAACAAAGAATGCAATCAACCTAGATGTTAATTTCTTCTTCAAGCAAAAATCAACTGACTGTCAAATCTAGGATGGCTCATACATAACAGGTCGTCTGTTGCATTTATGGCCCAGAAATCAATGATCCCCTCGGTCTATTAGCTCCACTACCGATATGCTCGGCTACTTGATTACTCGCTGACTCATGACAAATAGAGTGTGGAGCTTCCCACTTTGTTTTCCTACCAATGATAAATGATGTACGAGGGAATGAGAGAAAGGAACCAATGCTGGGATGAAATATTTCAGTTAGCCGGTTTTGCACTTAACATTAATTGAGATAGAGTCGAAAATGGGATATTTTTCTGGGTGTAAAAAACTGAAGATGGGTTTTTTATTTCTTCCGCGGATATAATTGAATGTCGTTTTGGCTAGAAGTTTTGTGGTTTTTTCTTGTGCTTCTCGTAATGTTAGATCTTTTTTATAAAGATAATATATGTTTTATATTTTAACAAAATTCTAATTGTGGGTGATACCTAGTTACTACGTTATGAAAAAATCGTTGTCATTAATGTCCAAATGATTTTGAGGAAGCCTAGAGTCTGTGAACAAATGTTTTTCGAACATCTGTTTCCTTTTTCTTTTACTAACCTATGTTTAGCATGCTATTCTTATGGCGGAATGTGTCCTACGTTTAAAGGAGATTGTCAATTTTGGTCCAAATCTTTATCGTCATCATCGAGTAGTACATTGCACCCCTTGTAAAACTGGCACTCTCCTTTGTAAAACAACTTTTGTACCTACTTACTCACTTATCGAATAACAACTCCAGTGTACCAAATCATCATCTGCCTAGCCTTTTCCCAACTATATTGATAAATACCAGATGCAGCTGGATATCAGTATTTCACATGGAGTGACTGCCTGTCGGACCTCCACAACCCAGTAACTGGATAATACCATACCCCATGGTAAGACTGGTTGTCAGACTTTAGAGCTTCTGACTAACAGTAACGACTGTCAAAGATCTACAAATGACAGCCGGGACCAACGACTTTACGTGCTTTCCGAGGCATGGAGGAAACTCGCTATGACAGATGGTCACCAATTCATAGACCAACCTCGGCAAGCGCGGCTTAACCCAAAAGATCGGCCTGTGCTGTAATTATTTAGCCACGAGCTCCTCATGGACCATTGTACCAAAGTTCTTACTAATAAATAAGAAACCACACAAAAATTAAACTTCCAAACAGGCCATTTCATAAAACCGATTGGATCGCCGCAAAAACCGTCCGATATAACAACAAGATTGTAATTCAATCGATTCAATTAGCTTCCACGCCATCGATTCTGTAGAGGCAGCGGTTACTCGATTACTCGGTTAGCTATCTAATCGATAAAATCGTATCGGTGCTACTCGATTTGATTTTGGGAGGTAAGGAAATTAGCTGGCTTATAAAGGACGTGGATTTGATTAATGTGGAATAAGGTAAGGTACTGATAAGAAAAATTTTGGTAAAATTAAATACCAAATTAATGAAGTTTTATCAGTTTCGATCAATGCCGCATTGAACAAAAGATCTATATGGTTTTGCACTGGGCTCGCGTTCAACCCGCTGGGCCCGCGAGGTGGTTTATGACCCACTCCTCACAGAGAGGAGGCCTTTCTCCCAGCTGTGGAAGCATTTAGAGGCTGATAATGTTGATGATGGATGCGCCTGGCTGGGTTTGAACCCACGACCTACAACTCATAAGTCGGGGCCGATACCACTGGGCCACCACTGCGTTTTTTAGACTTATTTGTGTTCAATTAAAAGTAATGGGCAGGTCTTTAATTTACGGGCAGTTCTCAACTTGTTTCTTATTCAATTTCTTCTTATAGAGGGTCATAGCCTTGCCGGGGTTGCGGGATATACGTATACCGCGACTCCGGTACTCAAAGGGCTTCCGAAGGACACCGTGGATTTTAGTCAGTACAAGTCTGACAGTCCCTCCCGCCCTGCCTGGGAGGACTCATTTGATGACTTTAAAGGGGCAGTTCTCAACTTGTTTCTAATTCAAACAGTGGGCACAAATAGGAAAAAAATCGATAAAAAGGAATATGTTTACCACTCATTTTTGATCTGTTAGCCGGAAAATAACACTACATCAGAACAATAGACCACCGCTATATCTTAAGAATCGCTTTGTCCCAACACACAAGGTCCATATAGAAGCAAACCAATTTATGTTGACAGTTATATTAGATGCATCAACTCTGGCCGAGTGCCAAGACAACTGGACCATCTTTCTCCATGTTGTTACACTGATGTAGTGGTATCTTAATTGTGACAGTTGGGAAGTTTCCTTATTATGATCATCCTATTGCCGTATATTGCTGATCGTAAGCCTTCCCCAAAGAGCTTCAACCATCTCGGTCCTGGGCAGTCCGCATCCATCTGCTACCAGCCACATTCTTCAAATCATCGACCCATCTTGCCGCAGGGCGTCCTATACTACGTTTGCTTACTTTAATTCTTTGTGGTGTTAACAGTCCGTATAACATTGTTTTTAGAGGTAGGGTCACGTTGTAAGGTTTATCTATATTCCATAGAAAACGTAAGATGCTCTCTTAAATTACGTTGTACCGTTATAATACTCCATCTGAAATCAAATGAAGTCTGTTCCAGGGACATATAACCTCCTCTAAATTCCGCATACGAAATAGGCGCACTACACGTCAGTGCATTTGTTATAAATTACTTATGTTCTTCTAGTGCTGTCTAATCTAGATGAGGTTATTTGTGATTCCAGGAAATTGAACAAACGGCCCTTGTGTCTATCCTACTAATATACTACTATAGAGAGTTAGTATGTGTGGATGGATGTTTGTTACTCTTTCACGTAAAAACCACTGAACGGATTTGGCTAAAATTTGGTATACAGATGGTTTATAACCTGGATTAACACATAGGAGTTTTTATCCCGATTTTGTGTTCGCGTGGGATAATTTTCGGTTTGTAGCGGGTGAAGCCGCTGGCAACAGCTAGTTAACTATATATTTCTTATCGTTATAAAATTATGTAAATAATTGCTGACAGCAAGGACTGTCAGACTTGTACTGACGAAAATCCACGGTGGTCCTTCAATAGACCTTTACGTCCAGGGTAACGGTAAACTAATGAGACTGTATCTTAAGAACAAGTTTGTCTACAAGGTCCTATAGAAAAGCAAATCAATTCATGTTGACAGATATTAAATGCATCAACTCTGGCGGACTGCCAGACAACTGGACCATTTCTCTCCATGTTTTTATCTACACTAAGTTGAAGAGTTTCCTTGAACAAACCACTTTAACTTAAGTTGTTGTAGTGTAAATACAGTGTGTTAAATGTTGTTTTACACACAAAACTAGTTTTAAGTTAGAGTTTCTAAACGTTTCTCATTTGAAATAGAGAGCACTTTTAATGGACGAACAAACGAATAAAAATTAAAATTAATAAGCATGCATGCTTTTCGCTTCAGAGTTTCTTAATCATCATCAGCCTATAATGTTCCCACTGCTGGGACACAGGCCTCTTCTCTGAGAGTGGGAGTGGGTCATAATCTACCACGCGGGCCCAGTGCGGATTGGTAGATGTCACATATCTTCGAATTTTTGGTTCTAGGACAACCATAGACAAATGCTTAAGGCTGCGTTCAAATTAGAATTTTAGCGTTGCCCGTTTTCCCTTATAGTAACAATGTCTACAACAAGCATCCATAGGTACAGTACTTACCCCTACATTTAAACTGGCTTATCTTTTATTGTATATCTAAGATAAAATAAAATAAACCCTGAATTTTACTACACGATTTACGAAAACACTACGATGGCACAGTTCCATCGGTTATACCCTTCATTAAACTACAATAATTGGCAAAATTACATGAGCACATCTTTAGAAATAAATTCATAATAATAGCAAGTCACAAACATCAAAGTTAACCATTAAATTTCACCATAAACAAGTTACTTTGATGTCTGTCTACCCTCACACACACGAGTTTATACAGCCGTTAACGAGCTTTTAACTAAAACATGGCGGTTTACAGAAACGGGAGCACCCTGTATACAAAGTGAAAAGTTTAGAACTTTAGTAAATAATGGAGGTGGCTAGTCTTGCAGACCGGAACGTTTTAATTGTTCGTGATTTAATTATTTGTTTAAAGAAGAAATTAGGTGAGAAGGAAAGCTTATTTTACCTTTAAAGATTTTAAGGAGAATTTCAGTTATGAGTACCTATATTTATATCATGTTTAAGTCTGGTAAAATCATCAAATGAGACCTCGCACCTGGGGCGGGACGTGAGGGACTCTCAGTCTTTTGCTAACTTTAACCAGCACGGTGTCCTTCAATAGCCCTTTACGTTCCAAGGTCACGGTTACTTGATGAGACAGACCCGGGACCCCGGCAGGAGCTACCAAGTCCTCAGTTTTCGAAATAACTAACTTTAAAACTTTTAAAGGTAAATGAAACTCCATACATATAAGCAGAATAAAAAGTTACCAGCAAACATTTCAAAGGTTTCTTAATTATTTTCTAAAAAATATTACGTTTTATTTAAATAACACTTTTTCTATGGAAAATAAAAAACGTTTCAAGATAAACTTTTATACGTAGGTACATACGTTGTGTGATAGTTGTGAAATATTATATTATACATCCTACTTATGTATTAAGCGTCATTAAAATCGGTTCAGTAATTTAAGCTCATTTTCGATTCATTCGTTCAGAAAACACGGACTTCAGTTTTTTTTTTCTTTTCTATGACTGTGATTCGTTAATTTAAAATTCTGAAGGGAGCGCTTTCGCAATTTCGTCTCATAGTCGGAAATGTCAAGCCAAGGAATTAGCATCACTAAATCGATTCCCTCCTGTAATTGGTTTTCGAAAATCAGCTGAGAGCCTTGATAACAAGAAGATTCATTTACTTGGAAAACCTAAACTTGTGAATCTGCTGCGATTTATTTAATAATTTAAAATCAATTTACAATGTGTATTTTACTGCATAAATAAATTAAAAATCTTTAGTACTTCAGTAATGATATTGAAATAAAAAACACGTATTTTACGGACTACTAAAAAAAAATTGAGTAAACTATTTTTTTAAAAGAACTCCAACAGCTGTAAAGTTTGATGTAATAGTTTAGTATAGTTATGATTGGTGCAGTGACTGAGCTCTTGACAACTGCAGCAGCGTTTTGCGGGTTTCATTCCCGCAACACGACGAAAATAAATTATCTATCTTCTATCTACTTTATAATATAAAAATGGATAGCAAAATATGTTGCAAAGCTCATAACTCAAAAACGGCTGAACACATTCAGAAAATTCTTTTTTTGTTGTGTTTGTAACCATCAGGACCAGGTTTTAGGGGACACGCACCCGTGCGAAGCTGGGACGGGCCGCTACTCGCTAGTATGATCTGTATGTAGTTGACTTGTTGTAGATATTTGTAAACGCACCCACAATACAAGAGATTGTTTTTTGAAGTCGTCTCAATAATCTTAACATAAAAAAAGATGCTCGGATAACCAAAACAAGCTCATCATGCATTAAACTGAATATAAAAAGAATATAACAGATCGTTTTCGCCTCTAGCCTCTTTTCATATTAACGTTCAAAAGGTTAACCTCTCTCTATCAATCTTAGTTTTAGATAGTTTGTGAATCTTTGAGCCTCGCCCGACGGTTTGTGGGGAAAAGAGGTTTATATGAAGATCACTTGGATTGGCCGCTAAGTTAAAGTGTGTTAAACTTTGATCTATGTAGTTAAAGGAATGCACTGATAGTTTGCCGTAATCATCTGCCTACACTTTTACCCAACTACATTTAAATTGGGTCTAGCTGACCCGGCAAACTTTGTACCGCTTCAGAAACAATTTAAAAAAACCTTTTAAACCTTCCAGGGACTTCCTAAAATAAGTCAAAACCAAAATCAGCCACATCGGGCCAGCCGTCGAGTTTTAGCGAGACTAACAGCAACTGAATTTACACAACGACGATATAAATTACTAGACTCCTAATAACAGGCGACCGATGTCTGTCAACACATTAGACAAAAAAGTCTTATATCCGTCTTATTTCGACCACTCCTGTGAGCCGTAAACATACCTTGAGACAAAACAGACCTTGAGTTAGCCAATCACAACGCAGTACCCCGTCCCCCTCGCTTACGGAGTCTAGTAATATATCGTCGTTGAATTTACATAATAGAGATAAGATATAAGATCAACCAGATCCAGCTGAATATCAATATTTTAAATGGAGCGACTGCCTATCGGACCTATGTGTGTGTTATAGTTAGTGATACATTGCCGTAACGTAATTCATATCTTTATTCAGTTTTTGGGGCGAGTTGGATCCACTTCTTACCTCTCTAATCTGGGTGATAGTACCACAGGCTACCAGAACTAGCACGACTTTAAACGGAAACTGTGGTGTTAATTTTATGAAAAAAAATAGTTCCTCTTTCGTATACTTGAGGCATTTCTTCACTGTCCATACAATAAACGCCGTAAAGACTTCAAGTACGGTGTAAATAAGATACGGAAATCTGGGTACATTTCTACTAAGCCCTTCGGCGATGTAATACAAAATACAAAACGTGATGTTTATATGCATAATAACATTCATTTATGTATACATAGGAGGAACCTCTCCCAAGAACAACAGACTCGTCTATCTAAACGATGTATTAATTCAACAAAACCACAGAAATCCTAAACAATCAGTCTGGTACCTAACACGAAAGGCTATTAATATTATAAGGCAATATTGTTTATTTTATAAGCCCAGAAGCCACCGAAGATATAATTTGGGAAGCTGGCTTATTGAAGATTAAGTTACGAGACGGTTTTAAACATGGAAAATTCGGAAGAATCATCTGCCTAGCCTTTCTTCAACTATATTAGAGTTGGTCACCGTAGGCGGGGGCATGCGGACAGCGAGTATAGGTTAACTCGCTATCCGACCATGGACCATGCCCGGGTCGACAGCGCGTCGTGTTCCACGCGCCTCAAAGAGCGACAGTAAAATGACGGGGCCGAGTCTCAGAGGGCCAAAACCTGCCGGGGTCGCGGGACTTATTTACATCACCGTGACCCCGGAACATAAAGGGCTGTTGAAGGACACCGTGGATTTTAGTCAGTACAAGTCTGACAGCCCCTCCCGCCCCTACCCACCCGACACTACTCCTCCACTATTCTTTTCTGATTAATTTCGTTGCAGGACCCAAGACAGGTAAATTCATTCTCCGGGACACGTTGAGCTTCATTGTCTCGGCGCTTTTCTGGTCTCGGCGCTTTTCTTGCCACTGTTTCTTATTCTGGCTCTCAGGAGTTGCAGTGGTTTGGGAACAGTGTGGTGGGTTTGTCCCAAAGCCCCTCCCGCCCCGCCCGCGGTGGGAGGACTCATTTGATGATTTTACTACGAAAAAAAAAAACTATAATAGAGTCGACTTCCAGTTGCATCGGATACAGCTGAATATCAGAAGATATTTTTGATGGAATAACTTTCTGACGTCCACAACCCAGTAACTGGGTAATATATGATATTCGATCCGCGGTTTCTTACCTTATGAACAAAATGTATTTCTTCAGCAAATAGTCTTTTTGATTTGATTTGATTTGGTAAGACTGGTTGACAGACTTTCAAAATCATAAATCAAAGCATTATTTGAAGTAGGCCGGTTACCTGCTTTTAAATTATTGACAAAGACATAAAAAAAAATATAAAAAACTACAAAAATATGGTGTTACAGTTCCAGTCACAAGACATAATAACTGTGAAAGTACCGCAGATACCCAATTCATGCTTCTGACTAACAGTTATGACTGTCAAAGATCTACAAACAACGACGATATATTACTAGACTCCGCATACACGATCTAAGGAACAAAAACTATTCTGTCAACTCGCTGAGGTAATACGAAAGCGAGGGGGACGGGGTACTGCGTTGTGATTGGCTAACTTAAGGTCTGTTCTGTCTCAAGGTATGTTTACGGCTCACAGGAGTGGTCGAAATGAGACGGATATAAGACTTTTTTGCCTAATGTGTTGACAGACATCGGTCGTCTGTTGTTAGGAGTTTAGTAATATATCGTCGTTGTCTACAAATGACAGCCGGGACCAACATGACCAACATAGAGGCTGCATGCAAACCCACTTTAAATGAAAAAAAAAATGTTTTAAGTAACATTTAAAAGTGTCCAAGAATCAACAGTGTTTTCAGAAGTAGTTTGAAAATTCTGTGCGAATAATGTCTAAAGCAACGGCTTTTAAAATTATGGCCGTTTTTCCTGAAAGATAACAAGTTTTTAACAGATTTCAACTACAAGGAAATTTACTTAGTAAAAGGTTTAATTTATATCTTTTCATCAAAAGAAACTTTAATTATAATAATTTAAATTGAAGAGCATTATAAACCTGAACCCTTACCACGAGCTCTTACCGCGATTCAGTTTAGGCTGTGGGAAAGAGACAGAGCTATACAACTCGTCTAGCGCCATCTCTTTCCCACAGCCCAAACTGGATCGCACTAAGAGCTCGTGGTAGGCCACCTGAACTTTAAAGAGACATTTAAAATAATTTAGTAAAGGACTCTAAAGATAGACATTAATTAACACCGGAAATTAATATTAAACCTTAATCCAAATCCCGTTCCTTTGTTTTTGACGGCAGCTTCTGATTGGATATCTTAAAGACTCGGATAAGCAATTTCTGTCGTTGATTGGCTACAGACATATTCAACCTAAGACAACCGAGATAGTAGATAAAATTATTTAACATAAATTGTTGCAGTACCAGGCTACGAATCGGTGAAATACAAGTTCCTCTATTTCTGCTCCGATTTGAAAAATATTATGGTGTACAATGAAAAGTATTATGTCTGTCTATCTACTTAAACTGAGAGATATAGAATAGATGCAATAAAATCAAACAAAAATCGTGAATATTCTCTGTCGGATATATTCGACTCTGGCGGAATGGACCCAAAAAAATTGCTTGATATATCCGACGTTGGCGGTTATAAGGTTAAAGTACTAGATAATTATCCCACGATAACGTACCTAATACCGGAATAACCTATCTTATCCTATCTCTGAGCCAAACATCAAGATCCGTTCATCCGTTCTGATGGAACTAACATCCATCTATACATCCTACCCCTAAAATTGGTAAATAATTATCAAATAGCTAGCAGATGCTCGCGGCTTCACCCACTCCAACTCTAAAATTATCCCCCGGGAAGATAAATAAAATAACTACTACTACTTACTTCTATACTGATATGATAAAGAAGTAAAATTTGTTTGTATGTTATCTCAGGAACGGCGCAACCGATTTAGAAAATTCTTTCAATAGTAGAAAGCTGAATTGGTCCTGGGGGGGCGCTGGCAAAGTCTAGTACATGATAAAATCATACTTATAACTATCCAGTGTGTTATAAAAAATCTGTGTACCATACCATCCACATTCGTTCAATTGTTTTTGCGTGAAAGTAACAATCATTCATCCATCCATCCTCACAAATTTTCACTTTATAATATTAGTAAGAAATTAAATTATTATTAAGTCATTAAGTTAGGATACCCAAAGTTTAAAAATTCAGAAACACCGCATTCTCCTTTGATATACAAATCTGACCTAATTTTGTCATTCGCAGTAATCTTATTAAGTTTCTATGGTAATATCTACATTCCGGGTAACAGCTGCCTTTTTCAAAGCATAGCATAGAATTTTCAGGAAATTGGGTCGAGAGAAAATTAAGTTTTTATACCATATTTTTGCATGAAATTGTCGTAGTTAAAAGAATAAAGAAATGAAGTACTTTTCTGTGCTATGAGACCATGTTATGTGTGAAATTGTGATAAAGCCATATTTTGACGTCATGAACGCTTTTTTAACGCTTGCTGCGTTTTTGTTCTTATAGTGGTTAACATTACGCGTTATTATACACCAGTCTAGACCCGGCTTTACTCCCTCACGAAAAAAGCACAGGACGTACTTGGATGAATTTTTTTTCACAGATAGTTCATAATCACAAAGAAGGAGCTCGTGGCTAAATAAGTACGGCCGCACAGGCCGATCTTCTAGGTTAAGCCGCGCTTGCCGAGGTTGGTCTGTGGATGGGTGACCATCTGTCATAGCGAGTTTCCTCCGTGCCTCGGAAAGCACGTAAAGCCGTTGGTTCCGGCTGTCATTAGTAGATCTTTGACAGTTGTTACTGTTAGTCAGAAGCTCTAAGTCTGACAACCAGTCTTACCATGGGATATGGTATTACCCAGTTACTGGGTTGTGGAGGATCAACAGGCAGTCGCTCCATGTAAAATACTGATATCCAGCTGAATCTGGTTCGACTGGAAGCCGACCCCAATATAGTTGGGAAAAGGCTAGGCAGATGATGAGATAGTTCATAATCTGGATTAATACATTTGATAGTTTTTAACCCGATTTTCCCGTGGGATTATTTTCTAATTGCAGCGGGTGAAACCGATGGCAACAGCTTGTTATAAAACGAAATAAAAATAAAGGTTTGATTTAAATATTATTGGAGTCTCGGGACTTTCATAAAAAGCTACCAAGACACTGAAATGCACAGGAAAGAAAAAAGGCAGTCTATTTAGTCAGTTTATTTCACACCATCCAGGGCAGGAGGCCTCATTAGATGATTTGCTAATCTTAAAATAATCCTTATAGTCGAACGTACCGATTTAAGAGAAAATCAATGCCTCTAAGGTACCTACATTTTGGCTGGCCTGTTGCTCTAGTGGCTAGTGACCCTGACTGCTGAGTGAATTTCCCGGGACCGAAAATTGCGTGGCATCAATGAAATCGGTACTAAAAAACATAGTTATAACGTTCTCAATTTTTTTTCCGGGTAGGTGAAATAGTAATCTATGTGTAGCACTAAATGTTTATTTAATTGGATTAATGGATATTCCAAAAAAAATATTAAACCTCGAAATCTTTCATTGCCGTGTTTGTCCACACTTCACCTTGTTGTGTATTATTCCACATTGATAAAAATCTATTGGTTATTTTTACTAAAACCTCATTTTATTTGATACATGAATGGTTAAAGTATTGCTACAGAATACATTTATTCAAATATTTAAACAAAACAACGAATGGTTAATAAAAAATCACTTGTCCCAGAACTACCTTTCATCGCCGTGGCCTAATCATGTTCAAGGATATTGTTTTACCTACTACTTTTTTCCCCCCTACCGGTATGCTAAACGTTGCATATTAGTGCTGTCTAAGTGCTCAACGTGGAAGGAAGTACACACGTGCCTGCGTTTTCCCACCATAAATTTAAATAATCAATTTTTATGTTACTGGAAAAAATTTCTTTCATCGCCGTGGATAGATATAACTGATATTTGAATAAGTTTGTCGTCATGAGTAAGCATTCGATAGAACACCATTCCTCATATGTTCATTTGTGAGGTGCTTATTTCTTCGAGTAATTAATAGATTTTTTGTTATTTATATTTTTTGCCTTGATTTTCATCGACGTGTTTTCATTGCCGTGGTTTCCGTGGCCGAAATTTGCTATGGAAATGAAAAAAAAGACATGGCAATGAAAAAAATTTCATTGCCATGTCTTGTACAACAATTTAGTTTCATTGCCGTGGCCAGGTATTTCATTTCCGTGACTTGTGTTTTCATCGCCATGGTATGATTAGGCAAAGAAAACATCTTTTGTCACCTGCGATTCAGGTAATACCGATTACTGACAGTACAAAACTCGTCAAGTTAACTCTAGATGGTTTCTCTCTGGTCTCTCTTTAGATTTGATTTCAAAGGTCCAGCCTGATGAAGTCTACGCTCCCACCTACTCGGTCCCATATTCAGAACCCCGAAATCAACTCGAGCTTTCTAATCGCTTTGCTTTCCCTGCGAACTTATTGACCGAGCAAACCTTAAACCTCATGTCTGAACGAGGTTTGCTACAGTTGCAGTCTTCCAATGACGCAAAGTCATATAAGCAGCTAAATAGACGTATATCTAAGTCACTTCAGAGCTTCTGAAAGCGGGTGGAATACCGGTACTTAAAATCCTCCAGAAGCTCACTAATACCGTCCTGTTCTAGGGCAAAACGCCTGAAGCATGGAGCAAAGGTGAAGTGGTGCTTTTCTTAAAAAAAGTTGATAACAGCCTATTGAAAAACTACAGACCCATCATGCTTCTGAGTCATGAGTCAGACTTGATGACTTCTAGCCTCCCGAACAAGCCAGTTTCCGAAGAGGCTATAGTACCATACTCCACACCATACGCTGCGGCAAGTTATACAGAAGACCGAAGAGTATAACTTGCCATTATGCTTAGCGTTTGTGGACTATGAGAAAGCCAGCGTATCGGTGAAAACATGGGTGGTACTTGAGTCACTCCAGTGATGCCATATTGACTATCGGTACATCAAAGTGTTGAAGTGTTTGTATGATACGCCACCATGTCGGTTCGAGTACAGGAGCAGAGCACAAAGGCGATTCCAGTGAGAAGAGGCGTAAGAAGGATGTTATCTCCCTGAAACTGTTTACTGCCACAATGGAAGACGCCTTCAAGCTCCTGGAATGACAAGGACTTAGCATTAACATCAACGGCGAATACATCACATACCTTCGATTTGCCGACGACATCATAGTCATGGCAAGTCGATGGAGGAACTCAGCATGATGCTTGATGGCCTCGACTGAGTTTCACAATGGGTGGGCTATGGGCTTGAAAATAAACATGTACAAGACGATTTTTTTTTTAAATTTCATATGTCGGTATGATGCATAACATTATTTTGTCAAAGTCTGCCAATGAGTTTGAATATAATTGTAGTTCTAATTTTAACATATATTGTACTCATCGTTGATTGATTCTTTCATTGCCATGCCACAGTTCTTTCATTGCCGTGGGCGCTTGTTTCATTGCCGTGCACGCATGTTTCATCGCCGTGGCACGAAATTTTTAAATCCTTATATCTCGTTAGTTTTTTAAGTTATCTGCTAGATATTAAGCAAGAATATATAAATTATCAAAAACTTTAATAAGAGCGTTTCTTTTTTTTAAAAAAGCTTAAGATTAAAAAAACCACGGAAATGAAGATTTTATAGGACCTGTTGAAATTCACTCTGCTATGTCGGGGGTCGTGGGTTCGATTCCCACTCAGGACAAATGTTTGTGTGATGAGCATGATCATTTGTTCTGTCTGGGTGTAATTATCTATAATATGTATGTATTTAGAAATATATAATTATGTGTATCAGTTTTCTAGTACCCATAACACAAGCTCTGCTTAGCTGTTTTTTTTTTTACGTGGTAAAATCATCAAATGAGACCTCCCACCCCGGGCAGGGTGAGAGGTACTGTCAGACTTGTACTGACTAAAATCCACGGTGTTCTCCATTAGCCCTTTATGTTCCGGGGTCACGGTGAGGAAATAAATCCCGCGACCCCGGCAGGCTTTGGCCCTCTGTGAGGGGGCCCCGTCATTTGCTGACAGCTCTTTGAGGCGCGCGTGGAACACGACGCGCCGTCGACCCAGGCATGGTCCATGGTCGGACAGCGAGTTGCCCTTTACTCGCTGTCTGCATGCCCGCGCCTACGGTGGCCGGAGATCGTCTCGCTCTTGCGACGTCCGACGCCGTGGGCGTACACCACTGCGGTTGGGGCGGAGGGAGGACGCTGCCCTCTCTCTCTCGCGGCACGCCATCTCCTTCGCGAGCATTACTGCCTCGCAGAAGGTGGCGACCGCTTCGCACTCCGTCTCGCCCCGCAGCATGGCCGAAACCAATGCCGGGCGCGAGAAGTCTCCGCCTATCGCCGCCGTGAGGACACGTCGGTGCTTCGCCCAAGCGGGGCAATCCTGCACCGTATGCTCTACTGTGTCCTCCGGGCGATCTTCGCAGTGGCAACACCCAGGCATTTCCTCCTTTCGCATCAGACACAAGTACCTCCCGAAACTTCCGTGTCCGGTGAGGACCTGCGTCATGCGGTAGGTAAGGACGCCGTGACGTCTCTCCAACCACTCCTCAAAGAGGGGTCTTACCGCCGCTATTGCGGCGTGCCCGAAGCTCTGCTTAGCTTGGGACTAGATGGCGTTGTGTGATAGCTGTGGAATATTGTTTTTGTTGTTGTTGAATTGCAAAGTACGTTTTTTTTTTGAAGCTGTCTAATTTGTCAGTTTATTTTGCACCATCCAGGGCCTCATTAGATGATTTTTTAATCTTAAAAATAAACCTTATAGTCGAACTTACCGATTCAAGAGAAAACAATGCTTCTAAGGTACATTCCCTAGGGAAACCGCATATTAATGACTATCAGTTATTCTCTTGATTTACCTCTAGCTTAGTAAGGCTTTTTTATGAAGCTCTTGGGAGTGAGTCTGTGTGGTTTGAAACACTATTAGCCCGGTCAAGATAGCATTCAGGGTTACATTAAAGGAATAGGGAGAATTTTTAGGCAGTAGTTACCAGTAGATACCTGATGAGACAGTCCCGCGACCCTGGCAGGCTTTGGCCTTCTAAGGAAGGGCCGACTAAGCAGCCTTTTTTTTTTTTTTTCGTGGCAAAATCATCAAATGAGTCCTCCCACCCCGGGCAGGGCGGGAGGGACTTGCAGACTTGTACTGACTAAAATCCACGGTGTCTTTCAATAGCCCTTTATGTTCCGGGTTCACGGTGATGGTATAAGTCCCGCGACCCCGGCAGGCTTTGTCCTCTGTGAGGGGGCCCCGTCATTTTGCTGACGGCTCTTTGAGGCGCGCGTGGAACACAAAACACAACGCGTCGTCGACCCGGGACTAAGCAGCCTTGCAACGACATACAGTGTACTCGAATAAAAACGCAAGTCACTCTGAAGTTTTATTCAATCGTAAGTTTTCCTGATTCGACCAAGTTTTCCAATTACCTCCTCATTTAAGTTAGGGTTGGTCGACGCTATTTTTGTAATGGTTTCCACCACGCAACCTCCCAACCACTTTATATGAGTTATGGCCCCTCACCGGTTTTTGCTCGTTTGAATACCATAGAGGGTTTTGGTCAAAAGTTATTTTCTTTAACTAATTGGCTATTTCGGCACCTTTTGAATAAGTTATGGTCAAATTATACGGTAAAATAATAGGCATATTTCCATAAATAAATTATAAATTACTGGTTGTTGCCAGGGCTCGAAAATTATCCCACAGGGAGATGAAATCAGGATTAAAACTATTCTATATGTTAATCCAAACGTAGGCGCGGGCATGAGGGCGGCGAGCAATAGGTGACTCGCTGTCCGGCCATGGACCTCGCGCGCCTCAAAGAGTGACAGCACAATGACGTGGCCCCCACTTTAGAGGGCCTGCCCGCAACCCCGGCAGGCTTTAGCCCTCTAAAAGGGGGACACGTATACCGCGACTCTAGTACATAAAGGGCGAGTTAAGGACACCGTGGATTTTAGTGCGACTGACAGTCAGTCAGTGACAGACCAGGAGGGACTGTCAGTCATCAAATGGGTCCTCCCACCCAGGGTAGGGCGGGAGTACTGTCAGACTCGTACTGACTAAAATCCACGGTGTCCTTCAATAGTCCTTTACGTTCTGGGGACACTGTAATTCGATAAGTCCCGCGACCACAGCGTGATGCATTGTGAATTTTAAAAGCGTAGTATCTTCGTCAATGCTAGTTTATGTAACAAAAGAAAAAAATTAGGGACATTTTTTTTATACTTCTGACAGACAGATGAGGTTTTAAGTAAACTTGCTTATTTTTACAGCTGTGAAATAAAGATAAATTAAGTTTATTCTCCCAAACAAATCTTTTAAGAGACTTTTTTAACTCGACAGTTTAGAAACTGTCTTAGTAGATTATGTATATCTGGGGACGGCCTGAAAAAGTTTATATTAGGGACTGAAAAAGAAAACATAGAATCGAAAATGTAAAGAAAGCTACTTGATTACAAAATGAAAGGTAAGGTTTCTTTTGATTATGAAAAGGTAACATATTTACACAATAACAATATTTCTAAAGGAAGGGACATATTGACAAAAGAAAATATTTTCCACAGTACGAATTTAATAAAAAACGGTCACTTATTATTGTCTTTCATAAGACCTTTTTAAAAAAAAATCAAACCGACGAAACATCGAACTGAAAAGCCAAAAATAAATTTTGAGGCGGCGCCAAACAAACAAACATATAAATTAACTATTTGAAGAGCAGAATAGCTCGTCGTATAGCTTGTCGTGATTGAAAAAAATATATCTTATGTACATGTTGAATTGAGAACCTCCTTCTTTTTTTCGTCGGTTAAAAAGAAAATCTCACTGTGTATTAAAAATAGCACAATTATTACAAATAAAACTTTTTTTTTGTTTATAGTTTGTTCATAATTTTTGGTTTAATAATTTTAAATACAGATAAATTCAGTTGTGTAATAAAAATTAATTTAAACCCTAAAAATAACAAAAAAAAATCTCCACATTTTTACGTCATTTTCATTTTAAAAGTAAAAGTTGACATCATTTTGACGGCCCTTAAAATATTACACGACTCTTTGGAAGAATTTCAGGCTGAAATATTTGCAGTAACTTTATTCACTGACATATTTTTCGTTAGCACTGTGAAATACGTAGAATCGTTCGCGCCGTCTAAGAGCCTATGCACACCACGTTTTTTAAACGCGTCGTCGACGCGCAGTTTGGAAACGCGCGTCGACGGAGCGTTTTTGTCCATCAGAGCAGTTTGTTGTCGTGATACAAAGTGTCAAACGCGCGTTTGCATCGCTACAAACGCGAGTCGACGGCGCGTTTAAAAATCATGGTGTGCATAGGCCCTAAATTCAACTCAAAATATTGGCAATTCCGATTTTAAATTCCTGAATAAAAAAGAAATAAAAGACACTGGAGAGTCACGATATCATTTGAGACAATCAGATTAAAAAAAAACAGTATTTCACTAAGGCTGTTCTCATTATGACACCGCTCGTCCACGAGGTTTGGGTTACTTACTGGGTAAGTAACTAGATTACTGGGCAGGTAAACTGGAATGCAGGTAAAAGTAACTGAGTAGTGACTCAGTTACTTTTGCTTACAGTTACAGTTGCTTACTCAGTAACCCAGTGGGGTTACTGAGTAAGCAACTGGGTTTCTGGGAAAGAAATTCAGTTACTGGGCAAGTAACTGAGTTGGTAAGTAAATGGATTACAGGGCAAAGCAACTGGGTACTGTAAATGTAACTGGATTACTGGGAAGAACACGAGTCGAGTCTTGAAAAAAAAAACAGTCTTTAAAGTTAAGTTTCAGTTTTAAGCATAAAAAAGGTATAATATATGCTGCAAGGACAAGATCATGATGAAATCTTGGTACACACGGCTACACATCAAGCTTTACAAAACCATTTTGTCTTGGTCTCCCTGTGTACGATTTTTACACACAATAAACGGTCAGCTAATACTGGTTTTGTATAGCTTGGTGTGTAGCCGTGTGTACATTACACATTCATTTTCTATCTTGTCGCAGTGGGTCAAACTTCAAATAAATAAGAGACAGTCATATAAAAATGTGCCCCACCATAAATAATACGCCCTTTTCCTATTCGATATAGAATGAAAAAGGCCCTACTTATTATTCGAAGCACGGTGTTGAAGTCAATAAATGTCTGGACGACAATCGATCTTGGTGGTACCAGTGTAATTTGTGCGTCTTTTGCTTTGGTCGATCATGAAACTTGTGGCCACAACCTAGGCCTTTTGCTCGCGGCGACTTTACTGTCGCGACGCGACGCTGTCTGTAATTGCAACGCGCGAAATTACTATGTAGTTGTGCCATATGACTGGGATGTAAACACCTTTTTTGCATTGCAATACAGAATCGTGGACTAATTCATCGACTAGCTAAAAGTGGCTGGAAGAAACTGGATAGCCATGGCCACCAGAAGTGGAATGATTTGTAAAGAGCTATACTCGGTATTGGGTTTCTAAACGTTGAAGAAGTGAGAGAGAAAATCAGGGAGAATCATGCACGTTAAACTCGCGACGTTAAACCAGTTAACTTTTTTTTACAAACATTTAAACTCACATCCACAAACAGCCAGACAAGGAACAACTTTGTCATCATCTAAATATTTGTGGAATGACTTGGTAGGTCACCTAAATATTGGTGATTTCCATGCTAAAGAATCATCTACTGATGCGGTCAATTTGCATTTGTTGTGTTTTTTTTACTATGACTGTGTAGCCACGGATAAAACATCACGCATTGCAAGTACACCTACGTACTATGCACGCCAATGATATTATAAATGAATAGATACGTTACATAAACGACATTGTCTCTTCAAAAACGGCACACTAACGCACACAATGAATAACTAAATATTGCAATAGCACACTAAATCACGATTAGTCGCTAGAGTAGGATGGCATCGCAAGTGAAAAAGAGACAAATATAATCAAGGTTTGTCAATTGACCACATTTGAGCGCGTCACTACAGTTTTTTACTTATAATATTAATGATGCACGCGCGAGTCTAACTCAAGTTACATAGACGTTGCAAGTCGCATCATTGGATTTTGTGTAACAGGCACAAGATTTAGTGATGCCAATGTAATTTGTATGTCGTTTGCTACGGTCGATGGTGTGAGGTTTGTTATGCGAATGTAGGTCATGTTGCAGATGTTACCTGACCTATATTTTGGTGAGAGGAGCCAGGGCAATGTAACAAAAAGTAACAAGCTATTTTAAACGGTCCGCATATTAATACTTTTTCTTCTTTTCGTACTGTACTCAAGGAGTTATTTGCCTCTTTAGGCAACTTTTTTTAGAGCACTTGTGTAAATGTTAGGTAAAGTACGATTTTTAATTGTAGTCAGTAAAATGACAAGTGCAACTGTCACTGATACAAGGAAATTTAGTACATTTCTATAGTGAACAAATGTCATTTTACTGACTACAATTATTAATAGTACTTTAGTCAGTAGGTACTATACTTAAGGCTACCGGGGAAACTTCTATTTTAGTATCACTAATCAAAAAAGTTAGTTTCAAACACGGCGTTGAAAATAAAACTAAAAATCACTCTACAAAATTCCAAGTCATTCACGCTAAATTAGTGCCCAAAAAGAGCGCTATTTTTGGATTTTCAAGTCTCAGCGCTATGTCAAGTGTTTAAAATTCCGGCTTCAACTCCTACGTTAAACCGACCGGTAGGACCGAACGGTCGGTTGCGTATTTTAATGGGAAAAGTAACGTAATACGCGGCGCTGACGCGTCAGTGTTGCAGTATGGTGCTAAACACATCATAAGTATGTACGTGCAGTCGTGTAGCCGACGTACGTAGTCGACGTACCCGACACACGTACCCGATACACAGCTTACTTGTATGTAAGCACAAATATACAGGGCAACTCGTTTTCCGACCATGGACCATGCCCGGGTCACCGGCGCGTCGTGTTCCACGCGCTTCCAAGAGCGTTAGCAAAATGACGGGGCCCCCACACAGAGGGCCAAAGCATGCCGGGGTCGCGAGACTTATTTCTATCACCGTGACCCCGGAACATAAAGGGCTATTGAAGGACACCGTGGATTTTAGTCAGTACAAGTCTGACCGTCCCTCCCGCCCTGCACGCTATACGCACCTTAATAACAAAAAAATACTAGCAACCATTTCTTTTTCTTTTAATTTCAGGAAAAAAGAAAGAAAAAAGATCTCCCTGATTGATTTCCTTCCCAAACTAAAGTTAATTTAGCCAAAGCTAGTAATTGTGAAAGTTTATTTCTCTTTTACGAGTTTCCTTCATTGAAATAAAATGTTACTGCTTGGTATTGATTGCCTTCGTTTAATGAAACGCTTTTCTTCCTAAGGTGTTTTTTCAATTACAACAACATTACAATTTATGCGAATATGAAATTTATACTTTTGTATTTAGTGTACAGTTTGCATTTGTCTTTCGTTGATGACATAAGCTCTTATTCTTATTTTATTATTTGACGATAGGCTCGCGTTTGCCTGATGGTGAGCAAAGATGTGGTCGACGGTGAAGCACGCTTGCCTAGAAGTAACCTAAACATGTGGTCGACGGTGAAGCGTGCTTGCATAGAAGTAACTTATAGATGTTGTCGACGGTGAAGCGCGCTTGCCTAGAAGAAACCTAACGATGTGGTCAACGGTGAAGCACGCTCGCGTAGAAGTAACTTATTCACTCTTGACTTATACACTATCCCACTACTGGACAAAGGCCTCCCTAAGTCCCTGAGGAGTTCTTGTTTTCTTACTATTAACTTTACTTAACAAAAATGTAAGACTTGTCGAGATTTGACCAAGAACACGAGCAGTTTTATAAATGGGTTTATAAGTAAATGTTAATTTATTATTCCCTTAATTATTGAAAATAAATGTCCAATAGAACCAATCTAAGCCCATTAAGCCTGTTCATAAAGTACGCCAATATAAATCACGGCTGGTCCAGAATTAGTTCCACCTTAATTACTTTAATTTTTATACTTTATGGAATGTTAGAAACTTTGGCACTTTCGTAATGCCAAACAGCTGGCTTGTTACCAATTTGTTTAGTCAAAATTTAATTTTTCCAATAGTTGCGAGTTCTTAGACTGTTTTGACGTTAATTCTGACTAATAGATATTTTTAGTTTTGTTAATTATTTTGATCGCATGTTTTTGTTGATAGGTTTTTATCATTAACGTTTCGTTAGCTAATTGCTTTTTTTGGAAATTATGTATTCTGTTTTAATAACCACTTTTTGTTTGTTAGTAAATCATGTTTTATTATGTTATATTCGTTTATCAGTTTTATAATGTTAGCTAAATGTTAGAAACAAATTTTATCAAAACTACATTGCTGACATTTGAATTAATATAGAACCTAGTTAAGTTGTAATTATTATTCATTCGAAAGGTTTTATTCATTTCGTAGTTGTTTTAGAATAAAATAGAACAACATTATTTATTCAAATACAGACGTAAACAACAACAATAATACAGAGGATGAAAATTATATCATAAAATTAACAATTACTCAACATTTACTTTCACATAATTACTAGATATTTTTAGTAATAATACACAACCGATATTTTTTTATACCCACTTCTATTTTTTACATAATCATTATGCTGATGTGCCATTTCATTTGTAAAAATCTATGTAATCTACGAAAATAAACGGAGTTAGCCGATTCGGTGAAAAATTGTGAAAACTTAGTGGAATAGAAACGGTGATAAATTACTAGAACTAGTTCTGTGTCGTTTGCAATACGTTAAGGCAGTTATCACACTGAGCGACTAAATCGCGTGGATAAGCAGTTCAAGAATAACTATAAATAACATGCAGAGTTTGAATTCAAAATTGTATGATCCCCATCTCTCATGAATTAAGCCGCATTTTGGAATTCTAAAGCAGGTGGAATACACGCGCCTCAAAGAGCTGTTAGCTATCTAACAGGGCTTATAGGGCCAAAGCCTGTTGGGATCACAGAACTGGAAATCGTGGCTCCAGAACGGCAAAGGGCTATTGAAGGACATCGTGGATTTTAGTCAGTACAGGTCCGACAGTCCGTCCTATTTTGCCCTGGGATCGAGGACTCAATTGATGATTTTACCACGAAAAAAAAAATGTCTCAAACGTCATCAGCGATGCTGATGTTTTCCTTCACCAACATCATTGATATCCAAGTTTAACTTAGAAAGAACACAATGATATATTAAAAAAATACATATTAATACTCTCCCAGGTTTGCGCATGAGGCATTATTTAGCATTTAGTACCAACATTGAAACGACAGAAAACGCTGCAGTTTAATCGCTCAGTGCATTATAAACCTTAGCTCAGTCCTCACGATGGCTTGAGTCCAAGTATCGCATTAGCTAGTTAGAGTTTAGGACAGTTTCAAATTTATTGCTATTATATGCATAAGAAGGCGTTAGTTTATGTATTTATGCATAATACTAACTTAGTAGAATAGTAGCTCAGTTGGCATAAATTCAGGCAGGATTAAGAGTCAAAGGAGATTACTTAGCCAGTGGTGTCTTTAAATATCGATTAGGTTGTAACTGTGCCTTCGCTTTCGTGATTTTTCGTATTGCTTTTGATTTGCTAACTACTCTTAGTGATAGCTCAGTTATTATACAATACGTTTTATTAGTTCCGAAGACATCTATTTATATATTAATTAGTTTTCTCTCTTTTTTATATCTTTACTGATATAGGTAAAAAAACTGAACCATCGGCATACTATAGTCAAATAATCAGTCTAATAAAGAGAGCAATTCATAAAATTTGCTTTTTAAATCCGCGAAATGAAGCCTGGTTTTATTCATAATTATTTTGTAAATCGCTGCACAAGGCAAGATTAATCATACTTAATTCCAAAGTAAACAAAAAATACTAATTTTATCCCTAACTAATAAAAATACAAAGCCAATTCCACCCCAATAGTTATTTTTAATAGAAAAGATCTTTCCGAAACGCCCGATTGACTAGTTTGAAAAATGATTAATTTTCTTCATACAGGGTGTATTTATTTTGAGCGGCGGGAATACAGGGTGGGTTATAAATCACTGTTGTTTAATCGAGAGCCTATCTGTGAGTTATGAGCTGTCGATGTTGTGTCCTGCCTATAGGGAGTTTTGTGGTTACCACGGCATTAGATTATAGTCTTTTTTGCTTTGTCTTTATTGCGCTGGCAGTCCAACTGGAAATAAATGTATAGAGGAGGCCTATGTTCAGTAGGGTTATGGGACATCTCGCCCACGAAAAAACTGGCCTACAGGCCAGATGTCACCTTTTTGAAATGTGCATAGGTAGATTCGCCCGAACCAATTTAGTAGAACGGGCCAGATGTCTTCTATTAAATAGTCAAGGGATATTTCGGCAAGATCGTATATTTTTAATTAAATATTTCTGTTCATTAATAATCAACAAAAGTACTAGGCAAGGATAAGTTCAATGGATGTCCTACGGCTTGTATGATGATGATGTTTTTTACTTCACATTAAGTAAAAATCATCATCATAACGGTTTAGCTTCTTTATTATTAAATTGACACTTTCAACATCAATAGTTTTCAATAAAATTAATACTAATAGACCTCAGCCACTCAAAGCTGTTATCATGAACAGAAAATTTCTATTCTTTTATTTTCTATTTCTATTTTTCGTTCACTTTATCCGGCATTACCTCATGGTCATCCTACTACTATGTGCAGGATAGTTCTGTAGTGCTCTCTCAGCTTATTGGTAAGTTATGAATTTATGTTCGAAATACCCATAGTGTGCGGAAAATCACTATTAACGGTTATTAGTCTATGGTAATCTATTATGTTCAGCCGGTAGGCTTTCACATGAGGGCTGCAGAACTGTTAAGGCAAGATCCTCTGAAATGCAAAGGGCAACGGAGATCTACATAATAAAATTTGTGATGTTGGTACCCGTATTTACGAAAATTACGAAAACGGATGAGGATGAAGCTTGGCACTTCTAAAGAGGTATGTATGAGCAACTATTTTCAGAGCACCTGTATTAAGAGCAATAGATTGTATTCCCTATTGAGCAATGAGCACCTATCAACATTTTGAAGAGTTGCTTAACCGGGAACAGAAATATAATTCAAATCCATTCGCATGTCGTTATGACAGGTATACAGCATCCAACAAAAAAAGAATCATCAAAATCGGTTCACCCAGTCGTAACAAACGTAAAAAAAAACAGTTGAATTGTGAACCCTCCCTTTGTAAATCCTTGTTTGAAGTCGTTTAAATAGACTTCTGAAGGACTGCACCATTTTTTTTCAAGAAGGACAAGATGATTATATTGTATGTATGAATGTTTAAAAAATAAACCCGTGTGAAGCCAGGGAAGGCCAATTTATGGTATTGTGAACGTTTTATTGTTTGAACAAAACTTAAATATATTCTAGCTGTTTCTGTAAATACTTGCCGAATGAAGTCGCTCAGATTCTGAAATTAAAAATGAAACGTAGAATAACTGTCTAGAATTTGCTATGGGAAAGACAATTGTGATATTACGCGTCTTTTCATTGAACATAATTTTATTGTTAAGTAATATTTTTATTTTCACATACCTTACAGTACTTATATATTTTTTAGACTGACGAAATGGTCAGGGTCACTACAATAAATATTTAGATTTAAAATGAAATCTTTATCGGAAACTCAAAACAAACCTTACAGTATTTATTATTAAACTGAAAAAATGTAACTAAATAGACTTAACATGGTTTACTAACTGCCTGCATCTCGACGGTCAAAATACAAACACCGTATTTCCCTCACACCTCGTACATACAAGCGTCTTAAGCCAAGCACACACGATGACATAGCGGAAGCGTCGCTGCGGTTTGTCGACGATCGCTTTTAGTGAATTCCCGCCGGATTCCCGGATATTCCGGAGACGCCTTTGGGTGTGTCGCATGTATTGGACTGAAATTACGATCGAATTTTGGCTGAATTTGTGTGAAATTTGATGTGAGGTTTCATGTAGTCATACTAGCTGAATATGATATGCTTGCATGGAGGGAAGTGGAAACATATTTTTTCCTACTCCTCCACTATTCTTTTCTGATTAATTTCGTTGTAGGATCCAAGACAGGTAAATTCATTCTCCGGGACACGTCGAGCTTCATCGTCTCGGCGCTTTTCTGGTGGCTGCCACTGACTGTTGATTCTGGCTCTCAGGAGTTGCAGTGGTTTGGGAATAGTGTGGGGGTATGTCCCTATAAAAAAAAAAGCTGAATATGAAATAGCTAAGTGTATAGAAATAAAAAATAATTCCGAACAACTGCACCGAATTTAGTATCTATTTCTGTTGTTTTCGTTATGATCAGGACAAAGTTATTGGAAATGGGGTATTTGACTGGCCTGTTAGTCTAGTGGTTAGTGACCCTGACTGCTATGCCGGGGTCGCGGGTTCGTTTCCCACCTAGGACAATGGTTTGTGTGATGAGCATGATCATTTGTTCTGTGTCTGGGTGTAATTTATCTATAATATGTATGTATTTAGAAATATAAAAGTATGTTTATCAGCTGTCTAGTACCCATAACACAAGTTCTGCTTAGTTTGGACTAGATGGCGTTGTGTGATAGTTGTGGAATATTATTATTATTAGAACCACCAATAAAGTGACATACATTTTATAAGCTGTCAAAACGCGATTTTTCCATAGAGTTTGTACGGCGATTAGCAATCTATGACGGCACTTACTAGTTAACTCAATGATCTTACTATTAATTGATTTCAGAGCTTACTACGATTATTTGGTATTATACAACTTGGGTAGTACTACAATTTTGGGAAGATGATGTGGTGGATGCCAGTTTAGTCTCTCTCATAGAGAAGTGTGTCCTCAACGGTTCTCATTATAGGCTGAATGATATTTTTTTTTAAATTCTTTATGAACATGAATCTCAAAAATAAAGCTTTTTTTCCCCCAAAAGCTCATTTTAAATTGGCCTCGTACCCGATTTAAATGCCTTGAAAATAGGACATGACCCAAGAGACTTTTCTTCAGATTCAACACGCCACGATCTAAAACACTGGATTCTTTAGACTTGAACGAAGACTCGCGATGAATTTATAATATCCTAAGGCTCTTGGGGATAATTTTGTTCACGTAATAATGTTGGAATAGCCGTTTATTATTGCCGGATTTTCTTCAGTTCTGGTAAGGTCACGATAAAATTATTCCAATAGAAAAAAAAACCGTCTTTGATAGCATTGAACATCTGAGGAGTTGTAATTTTCTAATATGGGTGCCTGTGTATGTGAGTTTCTATGTTTGAAAACACACCCATGATACAGGAAGTTCCTAGCGTGGGGCCACGAATTTTCGACCACATTTCGGGTGATTTCTAATCTACCCGCACGACTAAATAGAGTGATTTCTTAATAATCTTACTTACACAACATTGATAAGTACTGGGTATTACGATTCTCCTTTGAATGGCTTGTCGTTTGTCATTCTGAAATGATTTCATAGATTTACAAGAAATATTCTCCCAACTGTAAAAAAAAATCCATATTGATCATTTACCATTTTCAGAATTGTGGTTTTCGAGAAAACCTATGCCATTTTGAGAATTAGGGTTTTGGAGAATTTGCCATTTTATGAACTTGTCCTCTTGTGCCTTGGTTGCCATTTTGCGAATTCTGATTTATCGGCCGAAACCGCTTAAACGAGGCCCAATACGAAAAATAAACTAAAAATACACCGAATTTTTTTCATGCTGAGACAGACCAAATGTACGAGTAACAGATGTTGTTTCATCTTGAGGACCGACCCATGTGACTGTTAGGTACTATTTACCTACCCTAAATGCAGTTTTCTACTATCCAACTGAAATCAGCATCATAATCATTAATTCATCTAAAACTACTATCGATGTAACTACAAGTTACAACTAACAACCAACTATGCCTTAATGGTATACCTTGCTAATAGTACTATTACTACAAAATACATCGCCGATGCATCAACTTGATTACGTTACGTTAACTGTAGTTAACCCTATCTATGCTGCGCTAAAAGCCTTTCAGAGTTATATACAGCGTGCGTCAGAAATACATAGTCATGTTCAAAGTGTGTTTATGGACCATCAAACTCAACGACTTTCTCCCATAAACACAAAATTGCAAGCTGGTGAACTCGGTTGTCAGTTGAAATTTTTCGTATACTTAATTATTTACAAAAATCTATTTCAGGGAAGAAAAATTCGGCGAACGGAATACGAACCTGCGTTATTCCGGATCAGAATTCCAGAAAGCTGTCATAACGCGCTGTAGCAGGTCTACTCGAAAGTTTGATTCAGTCTTACCAAGGGATATCGTACTACCTCATAAATTGGTAGTACTCAACTCATAGGAGTTCACCACGGGTAAAAGCCTACTGTTAGCAACATTCAATGTTAGAGCGATCCCACTGGCGGCGGTAGGCCTCACCAGAAACCCCTCGATCACTATCCTGTCAGAGACCCGCCAAACGGTTTTTACAATGTCCATATAAAAAAAAAAAAAAAAAAGGCTCTCTATCTCTTCTACCTAATACCAATACTTCTATATTACTTTTCATTTCAGAACTCACTCTCTTTTCTATAAAACAACCTTAACCCTGACTAAGCAATTCTGAAGCCCGCTGTATATAGGTGTAACAGCATTTTAGGGTTAGGTAAGTTTACGGCAATTACCTTTTACGGGGAGGTCGAAGTGTTATTGGCAGAAATGGCTGTTACGAATTGTGTTTATTGCAAATTGAAGTACGGTTTTTTCATTAACAATAGAGTGGATTTTTATTTACTAAAAGAATAATAGTACCTATTATGGCGTCATGCATTACTTATGTGTACTTTCAAAGTAAATATTTGTTGCAGACCTAAGGTGCAACCTATAAGATTATTTTAAGCGGTTACCTCGGCACTAGAATGCAAATAATAATTGAGGAAACATGTTGGTTTTTACTTAGTCATTTTATGTCTGAATACTTTTCACCCCATTTGACGATTTTTCAACCCCAAAAAAAGGTATATTTTCACTTTTCAGTAATTTACCTATTACCTAGGTATAAAAAAGGGTTTTATCCTTCAGCGCGCAGTGGGATGATTTACGTTCGTTTTGATAACATTACTATACCCATGTGAGCCGTATATTTTTATTAGGGATTATGTTTGAAAATTGTAATAACGGCAGCAGTATATTACTTTTTTTACTAACACAAGACTTAATAAATATTTGAACAGCAATGTTGCCCATTCTCTTGTGCAATTCTTGTGCAAATATTAATTGTGGGGACTGTCTAATCGATCGCAGCGCGCATGTACTTTTTTATATTTATTTTTAATTAGAAAAAAGCCGACATTGTTTATTAAAATATCTAGTTGCCAAAAATGAAAGTACTTGGAAAGGTTGTGCTGCATTTTTAACTTAACATACGTTTTCCCGGAGTCCCGAGTTATTTCCTCTGCCGCATCAGAGTCAAAGTCAAATCATTTATTTCAACTAGGCTACCTCTTCGATGGCCTGGTTGAAAGAAATCATTTGACTTTTGAATATCGAAAATTAAAGAAAATGGGATGTGATGGGATTAATTACACCCATTCGCAAAGGTAGCTTTGTATGGACAGGAATGGGCAAGAAACTCCATACTTACTCTTTTGAAAATGTTTTACAATAATTTGATTACATTACGCGCTGCGATGGATTTGGCAGTCTTCCACCATTGATTTCGCACATTACAAATACCAAGGGGTATTTGTTGGTCGCGGGTCTTATACCATCACCGTGATCCCGGAACATAAAGGGCTATTGAAGGACACCGTGGATTTTAGGCAGTACAAGTCTGACAGCCCCTCCCGCCCTGCCCGGGGTGGGAGGTCTCATCCGATGATTTTACCACGTAAAAAAAAAGGGGTATTTGTTATGTGCGAACTGGTAAAAGTTACTTTTAGAATAACGTTACATAAGAAACGAAAACCTCTTTCTGATCAAATAAAGCACAAATACTTTATATTCCAAGGTCATATCAAGGTTCTATCTAACATTCAAGGTGATCACTTAAGGGGCGTGGCAGTATTGAGCAATGACCTTGACACGCATGACCTTCGACAGAGGGGTCGAAACCGGAATCTTTTGGGGTCGAATAAAACGTACCGTTTCCATTTTAAATGTAAAAAAGGTTCTTAATGGTCTTTTGTTTTTTTGGTTAGATTGGAGTTTGTATTTTAGCATAGATTTTTCATTTGAATAGGTATTTTTAAATAGTACTTTATTGTTTTTTTATTTTTTTTTGGAACAGTTATGGCTAACATTTGTTTTATTTTTTATTGAGACCGCAAAAGCAAGATTATAATTAAAAGCCTATGAACCGTTGACACGAGTTTGTAGCGATACAGACGCTATGCAAACTTGCATTTGACACTTTGTATCGTACAACAAACTGCTCTGTTTGACAAAAACGCGCCTTCGGCGCGCGTATCCAAAAGGCGCGTCGACGGCGCGTTTAAAAAACGTGTTGTGCATAGGCCCTTAGTGTTGTGAGTTAGTTATGTCCCTCGAAAAAGCAAAAAAAATAATTGAAGCTGTCTTTTGTCCAGTCGTGAAACAGAGCAGGCTGAAAAAAATAAAACAGTTACAATTTAAATAAAACATTCTGTCAATAATTAATCATCCAATTAAGTAGAATACTTACTACATACTGATACTGACAAATGAATAAAACATGCGAAAGCTGGGCTGTTAATTAAAACGACTACCTTTGTAAATTCAGTCAAAAATATCGCAGCGAAAAGACTGCAACGATGATAAATGGTGTTCATTTTAAATAAATAATGACGGTTTATTTTTGTATCCAAGGCTGGTACTTTATTGATTTTATTATGTTCCACATTCAAGAGTGTATGTGGATTGAAATGCTTTTCTACAATTATTTTGATTCCGATTTTGAACTCTATAAGCTTATAGGGGAGAAAAAAAATGGCTCCCATTCAGAAGAAAAGAATAGAATAATTGTTTATTTGCACAGAAAGTAGGTACAATATTGAGGTGTTGAGTAACAATTTGATGATCGTTATACTTTCTGCCTCAACTAAGGCATGCAAAACAGATTAACACTAAAAAACAGACATACTTAACACAGACACACAAAATGTCAAAATAAAATGTTAGTTATTAAAATTATAGAATATTAGAAGGGATTGGGTTTCAACCCCATATGTTGAATAATTGTACTAAGAGCGCTCCCTCACCGCGAGCATTCACCTGTAATGTAACGTTACAGATTCGAACATTCAAAGACAATAGAGCATTATATTGCACACTTTTATAATAGGTAAATGCTCACGGTGAGGGAGCGCCTTAACAGAAATGAGTTTGTTCAGACTAATGTCCGGGACATATTGAAAAAAAAAATGCATAATTATTTCCTCTCCATATCCCATTTTGCTTGTGAAGCAACTCATTTTCTTCTTTCATTCTCCCTTATCAAACGTCTTAGCATCATTTATCTCTTTTTTTTCCAATCATTCCTCACACATCTTTTCTTCGTCTTCTTCTCCACCCACAGTTTTAAGGACATAATTCTTGATCAGACGGCGAGCTACGATGGCTACGGTGAAATGGCGGTTTTTAGGACGAATAGACACATGGCAGAGAAATTAAACTAAATGTTTTCTGTCAAATAAGTAAATTATAACTTAACTTGATGTTGTGAAACTGAAAATTAGTTGCACAAACCACAATAATTACTTTATTAAACCCCCAAAATGTCCATTATTGGAAAATGACTTTATTTTTAAGCTCTAATAGACTAACTTTATCAAAAAGCTACTTAATCCCACACACATTAAAGCTCACAATGAAATGCTTTTAATCATACAAAGGTTCTAAAAGAGAGGCGCGCGGAGGTCATTAATTTGTTTTACATCAAAAGGTCCTAACAATGGCAGTAAAGCAAATGTCATGCAGGACCTAATTAATCTTCCAAACAAAATTTTAATAAAAACTTTTGTGGGTAGGTAAAGAAAAATGGAAATTTTAGTACCTAGTTTTGTGTTAATGACCTTGGCGACAAGGTATATTGAGTTCTTTCTTTTGGTATTATAAGTAACTAATTCTTGGGTATAAAAGTGAATACACTAAAGTGAGGCATAGCATATTATCGTAATCCGCCTATTCGAAAAAAAATAAGTCTATTCATCGACTTTTTTTTGTTTTTGGTAGAATCATCAAATGAGTCCTCCCGCCTAGGGCTGAACGGGAGGAACTGTAAGACTTGTACTGACTAAAATCCACAGTGATCCTTCAATAGCCCTTTATGTACCAGGGCCGCGGTTACCAGGTGAGACAGTCGACAGTATTCATCGACTTAGGTGTAAACTCATATGAAAAATATTTCATCCGAGGATGAAATCGATGGTTTGACTTATCCGAAAGTGCGGATGAGATGACACCAAACTCAATTTATTCATTCGTGATCATTACATTTGTCATAACAAGTTTCCTCCGTGCCTCGGAAAGCATGTAAAGTCGTTGGTCCCGGCTGTCATTTGTGTATCTTTGACAGTCGTTACTGTTAGTCAAAAGCTCTAAATTCTGACAACCAGTCCTACCATAGGGTATCGTATTACCCAGTTACTGGATTCTGGAGGTCCGTCATGCAGTCGCTCCATGTAAAGTACTGATATACCAGCTGCATCTAGTTCGACTGGAAGCCGACCCCAATATAGTTGGGTAAAGGCTAGGCAGATGATGATCATTACAATTGCAATAGTGCCAAAATATTGGAAACAGACAACAAAAAAATAATAAACTATCACCCTGTCAAATGTTTAATCGAATGTAAACCTTTTTCTTTTGTGATAAAGTTAAAAGTTATTATAGAAAGACATATTGGTGTACGTTGACGTGCTGAAAACTGTACTAGTGATAGTGATAAAATAATTAAATAATAAACAAGTCTGAACAAGTCAAATGTTTCAAGAATTACCCTCAAATAACTTGATTCTTTGAAATAAATAGGTAGTCATATCACCTCGACATTTTCGCCTTAAATCGGTTATAAATTCTTGAAAGAGAAAGGAGCTTAATATTTAAGGAAAATTTTTGATCAAAATACCTTTGAAGGGAAACTTTTCATTCTACACGTTTCCCGGTAATTGGTTTTGATGAAAGCTTATTTCAGCGATTTATGATTCGTTGGAAAACTTCTTAAATGATCACTTTTCAGAGGTATTTTGTCCTCATTCAACTTGAAAGGTTCAATCATCAAATAAATTAAGTGATACAGAAAATGTTTTATCTTTATTACATTTATTAAATAAGTGGTTACCAAGTAGTGAAGTATTTACTTCAAAAATATATCTGGGGGCTCGGCAGTGCCCCCGCCAAGACGTGCCAAGCGAAGCGCAAGGGCACCAACCTACCTTTTCTCGAAGTGTTTCGTCGTTTTTTTGAACCCTCGTAGAGTTGGTTTATTATGTGTCTTAGAACTACATTATTTCCCTTAAGAAAATATGATTTAAACAGACACGTTTGGCACGTTTTTTTTTAGGCGAAATAGATGCTGGAACTGTTTTAAAAAGCCCTGGAATGCAAGGAGCAGCTGAAGGGACTTTTTAGTTTTAGTCAGCTAAGTCTGACAGTTCCTTTCGCTCCACCTAAGGTAGGAGGACACCTTTGAAGATTTTACAAACATAAAGTAAGTAAAAGTTATTTAAAGAAATGTTCTAAAGACATCGTAATACAAAAAATGCGGACTAGATAAAAAAATACCCTGTAGAACCGTTTTTCGTATATCGGTCGCTAAACTTAGGTAAGAACCTAGTTTCAGTGAGCGAAAAAGCCAAAAATCCAGCCGTTACGTGAGCGTGACTAATGTTCTACGATTACAGGTGGGATAAAGATCTGTGATAGCTAAGCCCGCCATACATTCTCACTAAGGTGATTACAAAAGGCTGAAGGGAAAGGCTGAACGAGGTATTCTCGATAGACTTTTTTCAAGTATTTTTTCTCTTTTTTTAATCTAGTAATTTTTAAAGGACATATTTTGATGACAAACGAGCTCATAGCTCAATAATAACAGCCACACGGAACGATGTTCAAGTTTAAACAGTGCCAATAATGATTTTCCTTCGATGTCTGCCATTGTTTTCACTGTTTTGAGAACAGTGGTTATAAAATAACGCCTGGCAAAATAACCACTAAACTGTATGTATCAGACATAGCAGAGAAGTCCCGTATCAGACAGCCAAAGGCGTTTAAATCTGTCCGGACAATTAACGAACGTTGAGAAAACTGTAAAGGTGGCGGTTTCCAGCGGAGATTGCGACAGGAGTCCGAGACAGGAGACCGCGGCTGTACTTAACATTAGGCAATATATGAGCAGCAGTTCGCGAGTGAGACACAGACAAAAGACAGATACGGTAGCGATCTCCTATCGCGGTCTTCTGTCGCGAACCGCCACCTTAACTTATGGCAAGGGGCCTTTGCCCAGTAGTGAAATAATGCAAGCGAACATTAAAAAAAAAAAACGTTGCCCCACACTAGGAATTTCTCCTGTGTCGTGGGTTCATTTACAAACATAGAAACTCACATACACAAATACCCAGACCAACTATTTGTAGGTCATACAAATATTTGTTCCGTGCGGGAATCGAACCCGCAATACGCAGTGTAGCAGTTCAATCCCTCAGCCACTGCAACGTGCCGTCAATTATCAGTAGTGCGCTTAGTTGGGTTCTAATCCAGTGTTTCAGAAAGAGCGACGGACCGTCTGACCTCCTGACTGAAAATCTCGTCATTTTAATTATTATTGATCTAAATAGAGAGGGATAGATGAGAGCAGTGGTGGCCCAGTGGTATCGGTTCCGACTTACGAGTTGTAGGTTGTGGGTTCGAACCCAGCTTGGCGCATTACTTTGTTTAATTTATTTCATCACCACTGCTCTCAAAAACGGTGAAGGAAAACATCGCGAGGAAACCGGCATGTTCTAGAACCATCAAATTCGAAGACATGTGACATCTGCCAATCCGCACTGGGCCCACGTGGGGCATTATGGCCACTCTCACAAGAGAGGAGGCCTGTGTCCCAGCAGTGGGAACGTTATAGGCTGATGATGATGATCTAAATAAACTTCTCTTATTTATGTCAACTAAATGTGTATAACTAATAGGGTACATAAAAACAGGTGCTTGCGTTTTCCCACATAACATTTTTCTCGAGTTAGTTTTAAAGGCACGTTGTCCAAGAATGTTTTATCCATTTTTTACACAGTAATGTTGTATGAAAAACACATGAATGTGTTTGTTCTGTGTTTTGCTAGGTATCTCTTAGGTAGTGTTGCTTTAAAACTTTATATTTTTCTAGAAAAAAGTGCTTGAAGTTGGGTGTAAAGAATGATGGTAAATGTGTGTTTCTGCTGTTTTCTTGTCTGAAATGAAACAGTGCTTTGTAATTTTGTTAAAAGTTTTATAGAATAAAAATACGAAATACATTAGTTCGCTATTTTTAATGTTTATAATTTAAAATCTCTTTAAAAAATTGAAGGAAAATGCACCACAAAACGAAAATAAACGTTTCATTAACCGACTTCAAACAAAAAAAAAGCAGTTCAACCTGTAGGTACGTATGTTTTTTGTCCGCGATTGTCTCGCGTTTGCCTGAATCGATTTTGATGCGGTTTTCAGGAAAGTGATCACAATAATGGATTTCTTGTGAAGTTGCCCGCATAGATCCGTTTTTGTTGCTTACTAGGATTGTATTTTCAAAGACGCCAATTATTATATTACGAAGATTTTTGTTGTTAAATCTAAACTAAAAAGGGTAAAATTAAATAAACTTTTTGAAAACAAAAAAGGAACCGAATTCAAATCCGAACAAAAAAAAAACTATTCTAAAATAACTTTCCATTCGGAAGTCGGTGACACTAGTCAATAAAATAAAAACCAAAGCCACCGACTTCTGAACGAAAAGTTATTTTACACTTTTTTGTGTATAAATAAAAGTTACACTTCAACGAAAACTCGAGACCGTGTACATACTACTAACTACAAACCGACAAAGCTGCGAAATAAAATCAAAACATGACTGGAATAACTAAGATTCCATGTTCGTCCAGAATTCGTGTAATTCCGTGCACAAACATAGCTCGTGGTTTGCCGTTATTCTTTAACCTAATTTGAAAGCCACGGCCCATATACCGCACTATGCAATGTTGCATATGTACAATGTACATACAAAGCTTATGTATGCATTGCACATATGCTTTTATTATGTTAGCTAACAAGCTTCATTTGAACGAAGGAAAATATACCTAAAGTCTGTCTCATAATCTCGTAGACTAAATTGACACATGCAAATGTCAAATTTACAAATAATATTGCCAGCTGTTTTGTGCAGTGTTGTACCTACGATAACGGTTTGTTGAATCGTAACTTTTTATCTATAATAGACGAATTTAATTTTCATTCAAAGTTTTATATTTAAAATTCACGTACGTACACACGGCTGCACAACGCCATGCGTAATCCGATCATGTTTCTTTGCCTTTAAATTAAACAAAAAACATTATAGAGGATAAAAAAAGTATGTTTTTCAGAAGACCGTCGTGTGGGTGTCATCATTATAAAAATTATAGGGCTAGATGATTACCACAACGAGATGACTTCTGATACCTATATACGAAAACTGGTTAAAAATATTTTTCCGAAATAAAAAGAAAACGCAGTACTTTTAATAGATAATGCTCCATATCACACCAGGAAACTGGATTCATTACCTACTTCTAGTTGGCGAAAAGGGCAAATCCAAGGTTGGCTAAAATCAAAAAATATTTCATATGACGAGACAATGTTAAAGCCCGAATTAAATGAAATTGCCCGAAAGCACAAAAAAAGGCCATGAAAGAAATGTCGTCGACGAGATGGCTGCTGAACGGGGTCACTATTTTGTGACTGCCCCCTTACCACTGCGAGCTAAACCCGATTAAAGTTGGTCTGGGCTCAAGTAAAGGGGCATGTCGATAAAAATAATAAAACATTCAAAATGAATGAAGTACGAAGCCTTTTAGAAGAAGGACTTCGTCAAGTGATCCCGCAGCAGTGGAAAGACTGTATAGTCCATGTAATTAAAATTGAAGATGAAATGTGTCATCTGGGCCATATAACCGACGACATTACTGATAGGTTTACCATAGAAGTAGGTGGCGATTCAGATGATTTAGAATATTCTTCAGACATGGAGTTATTATCTGAATCAGATTAACGCGAATACCTGTAATTAAGTTATGTAATTTAAAATAAATAATTTACATTATTAATTTTGTATTATTACGTTTTAAATAAGTACACATTATTTTAGGATAAACACTTATTATTTCAGGTAACTTATTGTAAAAAAACGATACTTGATTTTATTAACGCTAAGTTTCGGTTGTGCCACATCACTATTTACGAATTGCAATAAACTGACAACACTCGTAATGTCAGTTTAGTCTACGAGATTAAAAAACACACTTTAGTGGAATGTTAATTGGCTCTTGGCTAAACAATAACAGTTGCACAGATATGAATCATGAATAGATCCAAACGCCTGCTAGGGACCATCTTAAAAAGCCACTGTGGTCCTGGAACGCACACACTGAAAGAACAGGGTGTATTTTCAATGTTAGTAAGATTTTCCTCCCAGGGGTGAGGACTCGGGGACATGGGACAGCCTAAACAGTGAACCGTGACCCTGAAACGTAAAGAGGGCTGTTGAAGAAACAAAGTGCATTTTAGTCAGTACGAGTTTGGCAGTCCCTTCCGCTCCACCTGAGGCAGGAGGACTCATTTGATGGCTTTACAACGTAAACGATTGATGAATTTATCGTTCAATCTCAGAAGATCCATTGCCCATATCCATGATGGTTCAGTGAGACTGAATTGATCACCCAAATCTGTGTTCTGTCCGAACAACACAAAATTAAACAATTTTAACATTTTTTTAAATAAACTTCTTCACCTAAATTCCGGTTAGAAAATACAAAGTCTTAGATTTATTTTCTAAAGTGCCAGGTCGCGTGCTTCGCTTCTTTCCGGAAATCGAAGCATAAGGGTAGGTTCAGATGACAAGCGCTCAGCGCGCGTTGAACGCGCGTTGAATTTTTGTATAGTGTTCACATGGTGCGCGCTTGTCAGGCGTTAAACACGCGTTGTTGCGGCCAGTTTGAGTTCTACATTTGTCGAAGATGGACGTAGAAACAGTTTTATCGGTGATTTTATACAGACGGCAGAAACGACACAACAGAAGACGGAGATATTGGGTTCACCCAATTTTGTCAACCAGGCTGACTGAAAGTCAGTACATTATTTTATATCCTTCACAAAATATAAGGACGAGTTCTTCCCAAGCCCGTCTTCTCAAATTCTTATCTGAATAATCGCTACTTGTCATGTCCCATATCGCAGGACGTTTCTCTATTACATCAATTATTATTCCGTATTAAAAGCTTCGGTTTCCATTTCGGACGATTTTCGGACGAACTTGACGAACCCTAAAATACGTCTATCCGCGTCGAAAGCGCGCGCTCAACTGAACGGAAACATAGAAAACCAATGATCTCAAAGCGCGCGTTAACGCGCGCTGACAACAGTCGAGCGCTAACGCAGCGTTGAACGCACGCGTTACTAAAACGCGCGTTAGCATGTGTACGGCCTGAATAAATTGTATGTAGTTGTAAACGCGCGTTATCAAAACGCGCGTTGAGCGCTTGTCATCTGAACCTACCCTTAAGTACAGCGAGTGCTGTTTCTTACTAATTGTTTTTTAATTTCTTCCTTCGTTGGCACTAGATTGTGTTTGTTTTACTTCACTTTTTGTTGAACGAATGGATGTGAAGTAGAGAGCTATAATTTAGAAAAACGGTGAAGAAAATTGTCGTGAGGAAACCGACATGTTCTAGAATAATATTTTCGTTCCCGAGTTTTTACTCGAAGACTTGGGACACTTATAAAGTCCTATGAATTGGGCCCCGGAGTATAAGAAAAACAAAAAAAAAATATGTGAAGATACATTTTTTTGGTAACTGTCTTTGGTGAAAGTTTCGGGCTTGTCCTAAACTTCAATGGAACAAACTTCAGTGGATACTGATACTGTTAGCCTTCAGCATCCCATTGATGGGCAAAGGCCTCTAAGTGGAACAAACTAAAAAATGACAACATGATTGGACAGTTGTACCGACTCCCGATGTTTTTCGAATTTTTAAGCTAATGAGCAGTGTACCCTTTTTTTTGTCGGGCAGGGCGTGAGGGACTGTCAGACTTGTACTGACTAAAATCCACTGTGTCCTTCAATAGCCCTTTATGTTCCGGGGTCACGGTAAAGAAATGAGACCCGCGACCGGGCAGTACCTATACCCTACACTCAAGTTTTGAATGGATTCGTATCGGCCCGTATCGTCGTTAACGGACTAGGAGAGTAATCCCCCAGGATCAAATAAAAGAAGAAACAAGGCGTTTTGCATCTTTGTTACTGCCCTTGGCAACATCATACCCACTCCAAAAGTCATGACATAGGTAATAAAACCTTTGCCAATAACCGTACAAATAAAATTATTAGCCACTAAAACTTTATATCCCACAAAATATCTACCCAAAAGCCTAATGACATATCCAATAAAACAATAAAATTCGACGACAGAACCCATTTACATTGAAAGCGACACAATTCAATAAGACCCCTACTGAATAAAATTTGGAAGATAGAGAATAGAGTATGTCACGATGTAGAGGTTACATCAGTACCGGCGTTAGGGTAAGGCGCGGTTAGGCGACCGCCCAGGGCGCCAAATACGAAGGGGCGCCGCCCGCAGGCCTACTTTCTGATGAACCTATAATTTCTCCGGAAAAAATTGAGTTTGAATTTTTCAACTGTCTTTTGGACACAACTCTAATTTCAGTCCATGAAAGATGCACAGCTCAACAAGTATTCAGAATATTGGTCTTTTTTGTATGTACAATATGAAAAAGATTCCGGAAAAACCTGACCTTCTAAAACTCTGTGGAGTGGACTACAAATCCGGTATACAGGGTGAATTTTTCAACTGGGCGTGGATGGCTACTTTCGAAACTATGAGAAATATCGAAAAACGTTGAAAGGAGTCTCGAGGCCGATTTTGACGAAAACTAAAACTGCATCATCGGATTTTAGAAAAATCAAAAATCCTGGCCAGGAATCGAACCCGCTGATTTTGGAAAAAAAATCACACCCTGTATTATTACACCGTTCGATAGTGTTACTAATAAGGATCAAATTCTGGGAAGTAATAATATACGGCAAACTTAAGGAAATGGCTGATTTTTATGAAATTGCTATTTTTCCATGTTACTTTACATCTACTGAGCCATAATTTATTCGAAATTATAAAATTTCATTGTTTTCAATGTCTCACTGGGTTTGACGTTTCAACAATCCCACTGTACTTAGCAATACGACATTATTGAGTTGAACTAAAAATAGCATTATTTTAAAGAAGAAACGGTAACTTATGTTTCAAATACAGTCTTTGCCTTGAAGATTAAACAGTTTTTTTGTAATTATACGTTTTCCTTAAGTTTGCCGTATATGATTACTTCCCAGAATTTGATTCTTATTAGCAACACTATCGAATGGTATAATAATATAGGGTGTGATTTTTTTTCCAAAATCAGCGGGTTCGATTCCTGGCCAGGATTTTTGATTTTTCTAAAATCCGATGATGCAGTTTTAGTTTTCGTCAAAATCGGCCTCGAGACTCCTTTCAACGTTTTTCGATATTCCTCATAGTTTCGAAAGTAGCCATCCACGCCCAGTTGAAAAATTCACCCTGTATACCGGATTTGTGGATGTTATGTTTTATGCCTGAAATCTTTTTTGCCAGATCAGAATGTGGCTACCCCTGTTTTCAACCTTAACTTGACGATTCCAATTTTCCAACAAAAGTTTAACGCTAAAACCTATCCCAGCAACCGCGTTTTTCTTGTATGTAATGTCTATAAATTTGAGTTTATAAGTTTAAAGACGATAATTTATTATCTTCGGGGTTTTCTGCTATCTTAGCGAAAGATAAGGCCTTATTTTCTTTTTTTACTTAGTTGCGGTCTTCAGTACTGAAACATCCATATATCCAATTGCCTGGTAAAGCAACCACAAACTCATAAAGTAGCCCGAAATATGCCACATGGAAAAAAACCATTATGTTGGCAATTTAAAGGCTCCTACATTCTTTCCTACAGTGAAATCTATTTCTACACAACTGAAATTTTGCGAATAAAACTTCTACGTTGTGTCGTGCTGTACAATGCGGTATATTTCGTGAGATGCATGCGCGGTTTACGACGCACCGCTTTGAATATTATGAGCTCTTGTGTTATACTGTCGTTTGAAGATACAAGACAAGTTTGTATGTACATAAATAAGGAATGTACAATCGTAGAAAATTTGAAACTGTGTTGGAAAATGTGGTGTTTAAATAAAAAGTAGTTCTTTGGATGACAATATTATAATTTTCAGAAAAATACGTACATTGGCGAGTAACAATAAGCTGAGAGGGTTTGGTTTTAATTCTTATGATCTAATTTGTCTATAATATTTATGTATTTAGAATTATAAAAGTATGTTTATCAATTGTCTACCCATAACACAAGCTCTGCTTAGCTTGGGACTAGACGGCGTTGTGTGATAGTTGTGGAATATTATATTTTTTTATATTAAACTAGCGACCCGTCCCGGCTTCGCACGGGTGGAGGACCCGGTCTAAAACCCGGTCCCGATGGTTACAAACACACCAAAAAAATAATTATCCGAATCGGTCAAGCCGTTTTCATGTTATGTCGTGACAACGGAAAACGGGTTTCATTTTTATATATATAGATGTCTTTTAACATCTTGGGATCATAATGTAGGATCCCGGACTTTTGAAGGGCGTACCAGGAGCCGAAGCCTTCTTGCAGAGGCCCATTACGCATTTTAAATGAAATGAGTTATTATCTTTCAGAGCATGTCCATATCTTCCTTAATAAAACTATAACTGAGTGAAACTGGGAAGATTAAGTGTTGATTCATTAAAATATTTTAAAAAATTGGTGCCTGGGTTTTGTTGGCAATTTCATTCATTACCATTGATCCCAAAAAAATAAGGAATACTTTTTGAGAAACAAAAGACTGTGGCTCACTATGTATACATATGTGTAACTTTAAAGAGGAGTCTCGGGTCGTCTTGAAAGGAATAATCAGAGCTTCAGAAATAAATAGTTGTGATTATGTTTAATTAAATGGAGCCTAGAAATAAATAAAACCCTTGAATAACAAAGAAACAAACAGACCATCTTTACACCCAAATTAAATATCTCAGTGCGGATTGGAAGATAATTATTATAACGATCTTCGAACTTTTTAAATGTGCGCAATGATATAATAATTAATAATAATAATAATATTCCATAACTATCACACAACGCCATCTAGTCCCAAGCTAAGCAGAGCTTGTGTTATGGATACTAGACAACTGATAAACATACTTATATATTATTTTCTAAATACATACATATTATAGATAAATTACACCCAGACACAGAACAAATGATCGTGCTCATCACACAAACATTTATCCTGGGTGGGAATCGAACCCACGACCTCCGGCATAGCAGTCAGGGTCACTAACCACTAGACCAACAGGCCAGTCTAATATATCAAAGTCAGTCAATTATATCAAACAGTTTCGAGGATTTCTATGCAATGCGTGGGATTTATCTTTTCTGTTCAAGTCGTGAAATGAAATGTATAAAATACATAATTATAATAATGTTTAAGATCCCTCACATAACTTATAACCTAACCAACCAAATCATAGTACAAATAAACATAGTAGACTTGCAGCTGCTAACATTAATTTAGTGACAGTCCTGTCTGTCAATTCATTAGTCTGTGGACACCAAACAAATACAATTACTTTTAATGTCAATCTATTTGATTTAACAGCTTTGCCCATTGTGTTTATTTGTAGTGACCGTTCTAAAAAAAAGGTTTGTTAATATTAACTGGATTGGCAACACTCGATTTGTTGGTTGTGCTCAGTCAATTCAATTAAAATGGAATGTGGTGGTGGGTTCATATTTGTTTTGTTCACGTTCTTTGTTTTGTGGTAAAACAAAGAGGGGAGAATGGAATTCAGTTATTTATAACTTCTTTTTTTCTTATCTTTGTTTTGAAGAGCAGTGGTGGCCCAGTGGTATCGACCCCGGCTTACGATTTGTAGGTTTCAGTTTGAACTCAGTCGGGGACAATATTCCGCTAGCGATTCCACCAAGTGATTCAATCGATTATGATGATGTGATCTCACCGATCTCTAACAGAACAAGACATTCTGCACTTAATCCAAATGAATTGGAACACAGAAGAATAATTAAGAAAAGTAATGAGAAAGAGGAAGAAGAATCAAATTAATATATATTTTTTTAAAAGCCTTTACTGTCCCACTGCTGAGCAAAGGCCTCCCCCAATTCCTTCCAGGAATTATTTTCCTGGCCCCCTCAAACCAGCTCTCATGGTGAGCGTCTAGGTCGTCTCGCCAACTGATCATATTTCCTAAAATTGTCTAAACTATAAATAGCATTTTTCCATCTCGTTTTGAATAATAATTTACTACTGCGCTTCATTAAAAACTGAAAATATGTATGATATTGTCTAATACCTCTTATATCCTTGTCTTTAAAAACGCCTTTATGATATTGCTGGCTCAAAATTTTTAAGCACTAAAAAAATTTTCGATTCAGCAGATTTTTGTTAAACAAAAAACCTTATTGGCGTTGTTTTGTTTTTCATAGTAATGACTACTGTCTTACTTTCTTTAAAAAAAATACCACAAAACATATTTGGATTTCATAGTACGCGTCGCGCTCGGCTTTCAACAATATCAACTCGATATTGTTGCGGCTTCTAAAACCGCTGAATCTTGTTCGTTTTGAGTCAGCACGATTCGAGCTAAGCCGAAACCTATTTTCCAAATGTCATTGTCTGTCTATCTGTTTCTCAGCCATATTGGGGCGAATGCAATTACCGAATGCAATTATTGAAAACCTACTAGTATTTTCCTCTCTGCTTCTTTTACCTCATTTCAAACCTAATTAATGCCTTATTTAAATAACGATAATGCTTAACTCTTTCAAGAAATTCTTTATAACAAACGTTTTTTCCAAAAAATGATTTTTATTATTACTGATAGTATAGCTATTTCAAAAATACGTGTTGTATTTTGAGTGTTATTTTGGTGGTTTTACAAGTGTAACGTTGCACCTTGCAAGTTACAAATTAAAAGAGTTTAGTATATAGAATCCTTAATATTAAGAAACCTATTTACACTTAAAACCTATATTATTTACATAAATCCTTAAAAAACTAACCTATTATAAAATTATTAAGTAAACCTAAAACTTAAATAAATAATTATAATTAAAAATACTATACGGAACCTACGAACGTATATTATTTTAAAGGGTTCTCGCTTCTATGCGCCCGCGCATCCTTAAAACGATCATTGCCGAGCGGCGCCGAGGTATGGTGGTTCGGTTAGGCTCGGAAAGGACGATGACGAGTTGATTTTGAACACTGGAGGCGACGGCTGTGTCGCACGCTCTGACCAAAAAATAAATAATTTAAATAAATACATCGCGGAATCCCTCTAGGGATTCAAGTCTACCCTACAACTTTCTGCCAAGTTGCGCGGTTCCAGCGTCAAGAAGGACGTTTGGAGAAAATCCCCTGCTGCTGGGTGACTTACGCCTACCCTACACTACGGCGTCCATTCATCCAACCTGGAGCTGGACTTGTGTTGCGGCCAAGCCTGTGACGGACCATCATCGCCTTGGAGACGGTTCAGGATTCAAGTCTACCCTACAACTTTCTGCCAAGTTGCGCGGTTCCAGCGTCAAGAAGGACGTTTGGAGAAAATCCCCTGCTGCTGGGTGACTTACGCCTACCCTACACTACGGCGTCCATTCATCCAACCTGGAGCTGGACTTGTGTTGCGGCCAAGCCTGTGACGGACCATCATCGCCTTGGAGACGGTTCAGGCCAGTGTTCCTACTCCACTATTCTTCCTCTGCAATCGAGACGTGAGGCGGCCACGGAAGTTTAGGCAATAAATAATAAGTGTACTCAACTACAGAGCTCTTGTTATTTACGAACCCTTCCTACCTACCTGCTGACAGCCCCCCCCCTAAAGGGCTAGTGTCACAGTGGCGCCCTTAACGTGTTTTTCTAGTGGCCTATTCATGTCTTGATTTTTTTTTCCCGAAATACAGCTGTTAGGTCAACCTACCTACATAGTTGCTGTGAACGTGAAGGTGACAATCTACGGCAAAGCGAACTGGTACGTACCTTTGTATATTGTAACTGTTTTGCCTACTCTTTACTATTTCTATGTCTATTAGTATCTGGTTATTGTTAACTGTTACGTATTGTTCTTATTAATTGTGACGAAATTAGAACAACTGATTTTTTTTTCTCAACCTGTACCTACCTACACCAATTTTGTATTTTTAATTTATGAAGCAACTTTGTGTGTTTAATTAAAATCTACTATATTTTTTTTAAATTGCAATTTTGTTATACGTAACAGTTCGCACAGCTAAATTCTTCTTAGTTTTCTCATTTCACTTCCTTCATTTCTCTCATTTCCTCTTGTCACTAAACGTAGTGGGTAGCTAGTATACTTGCATTTCTGTAAAGGACACCATATATTATATCACCTCATAATCTCTTCTTTAATTGTATTGATTAATTAATTTCATTTATCCTTCTGGTAATCATGGAAACTTACCCTATAAAATTTTTTGTACTTAATAAAAATGAATTAACGTATGAAGTGCTCATTAGAGGCGAAGAACCTGCATCAACTGTACTCGAACTTCGTAAACAAATAAATAAATTAACACCTATTATACCTACCTCGGATATTTGTGAGTCTGGAATCGAGCCTGACGTCGATATATCTGGTGCTAGTGTTTCTATGGTCGAACTTTCGTCTCGTGTCAAAACTTTAGAGGAAAAATTTGAAATTAATCTTTTCGAGCGTACTAAAGCTTTGTGTAATCATCTGTACCACCGCATAAAAAGAATTGATTGCTCCGATTCCAAACACGCTGAGAAAGTCAAATCGCTTTCAAAAAAATTAACGTCTTTAATGAATAAAATAAACACAATAAATAAATCTGCTAGCCCTAGCTGTGAGCCTGTGGTGAGTGTTCAAACATCACTGGATGCTGTACCTAACGTATCGATGTATTGTGACCGCTCGCACATTGGTGAACTACAAAAAATCAAATACAATGGTAAAACTTGTGTACACGCTTTCGTACAGAGGGTAAACGAATATAGTACTGCGCGTAATATACCCCCTAATAGATTAATATTGTATGCTACAGAAATATTTACAGGCGATGCATTACACTGGTACCGTAGTATTAAAGATTCTATTACTACTTGGGATGAGTTGATAGTTTTGCTAATAGAGGATTTTAGTCAGTTTGATTACGACTACCGTTTATTGACTGAGATACGTAACAGAACACAGGGTGATACCACAGTATAAAAATATACAGTAGGACGACGCCTTTGATCTCGGGGAAAATGCCGACATCGTCTAGACAGTAATGCATCTGCCAGGGTTGTCACAAGTAAAGAATATTTATGAAATTATTTATTTATTGCAGATCAACATCGATGGCAGTATTATAATTAAAACATTATTACACACTAATATAATAATGAAAACAAGTTTTAACCCGTTCTTTACTACATGTATTATTAAGAATTTGAATGACAGTAAAAAATGCAGATTAGGCGTATACAAAGAGATTTAAAAATTGAACTGATGCAGAATTGATAACTAGTTACGGTGACACTTACGACGTGGACTGTAATCTTTTTAAGTGAATTTTTCAAAGAAATAAATAACTCAGTTACTGTTGTTAGTGCGACATCACGGTTCGGCAAAGGTCACGGCTTGCATTCTGCCCGTGACAGTTTTTAAATTTCTTACATTGTAATCGTTTTAATAAGCTTACATGAGCAAGGATAATCAATGGAAAATAAAATTGATTTGGTAAGTGGTAATGATGTCAATAAATGGATGCCATGTTTCATCTCACCCAGTACAATCCAATGATTTCAAAAGTAAGGATACGCCCTTCAGAACATTTTGTCGAAACCTTCTTCATACAAGCAAAAAGTAGCGCCATCTATGATAAACCATACGAACTACGTTCAAGTAGCGTTGCATAAATTGACGACGTGATCTTGTTAGAGCGTACGATTTTTAATCAGAATTAAGAATGTTCTAAATCAAAATAAAATTTTAAATGTAAGAATAATCAAAACATTCACTTACCTAACATTCTTAAAAGAATTATATTCAAAATGACTTTTTTTTTTTACGTGGTAAAATCATCAAATGAGACCTCCCACCCCGGGCAGGGCGAGAGGTACTGTCAGACTTGTACTGACTAAAATCCACGGTGTTCTTCATTAGCCCTTTATGTTCCGGGGTCACGGTGAGGAAATAAATCCCGCGACCCTGGCAGGCTTTGACCCTCTGTGAGGGGGCCCCGTCATTTGCTGACAGCTCTTTGAGGCGCGCGTGGAACACGACGCGCCGTCGACCCGGGCATGGTCCATGGTCGGACAGCGAGTTGCCCTTTACTCGCTGTCCGCATGCCCGCGCCTACGGTGGCCGGAGATCGTCTGCTGACGTCCGACGCCGTGGGCGTGTACCACTGCGGTTGGGGTGGAGGGAGGACGCTGTCCTCTCTCTCTCGCGGCCCGCCATCTCCTTCGCGAGCATTACTGCCTCGCATAAGGTGGCGACCGCTTCCCACTCCGTCTCGCCCCGCAGCATGGCTGAAACCAATGCCGGGCGCGAGAGGTCTCCGCCTATCGCCGCCGTGAGGACACGTCGGTGCCCTGCCCAAGCCGGGCAGTCTTGCACCGTACGCTCTATTGTGTCCTCCGGGCGATCTTCGCAGTGGCAACAACCAGGCGTTTCCTCCTTTCGCATCAGACACAGGTACCTCCCGAAACTTCCGTGTCCAGTGAGGACCTGCGTCATGCGGAAGGTAAGGACGCCGTGACGTCTCTCCAACCACTCCTCAAATAGGGGTCTTACCGCCGCTATTGCGGCGTGCCCATTCACAATGACTTGCAGTAAGTCTGTAATACATACTCTTTTTTAACAAACTTAAAACGACGTTCGTGCAAAGTTACGTCGTTACTACTGAGTTGCTTCAGCCCGGAACGACAGCTCCGTGATTGGTGGCGGGCCGAATTACAGTCTGTCTATGAAGTCATGATACGAAAATATTCCGCAGCGCCCTCATCGATTGTCATCATCTCATAGACATACTGTACACTGCGGGCCAAAAAACTGGTGCCATTTTCGTTGTTCGGTAGGGCCTGTCCTTACTGTTTAAGTCAATGGTACAATCACATAAAATTATAGGCAATTTGACGTCAGATTCATGACGTCATTATCACTGACCAGTATACTGATGTATATTACGAAATAGGTAATATTTTTAATACTTGAAAGTGAAATATTACCAAGTTACAAAGCTCAGTTAATCATTATTGACGGTTGTATTTGCTGCTTGCTGAGGAACAATTCCAAATATTATGGCAATGAAAAAATTATAAATGGTCCCACTGACAAATATTTTCGGTTTTCTAGATGTATTCGTTTTGAAATTTCTGTTGTTGAACTTAATCATATAAAAAATTCTCATCCTAATAAATAATTTCACAGAAAAAATTTATTGGGAAGCATCACATGGTTTTGTACTACGTACTACTAAATAATAGCTTTTCGGAACAAGCACCCCAATTTAACTCAAAATTGACACCCTAAATACCTCTGGAATAAGGCTTTTCGTAAGCACCCCATTTTACTAATTACACCCTATCGATTGAAGCCGTCCCGCCATCCTTGGATTTCAAAGAATGGCTTTTTTCGTAAAAGCACCCCAATTTAACTCACAATTGACACCCATATCGAATTAAAGAAAATGACGTCCCCATCTTGGATTTCAAAAATAATGGCTTTTTCGTAAAATGCCACCCCAATTTAACTCAAAATTGACACCCATATCGAATTATAAGAAAATGACGTCCGCCATCTTGGATTTCAAAAAGAATGGCTTTTTCGTAAAAAGCACCCCAATTTAACTCACAATTGACACCCATATCGAATTAAAAGAAAATGACGTCCGCCATCTTGGATTTCAAAAATAATGGCTTTTTCGTAAAAAGCACCCCAATTTAACTCACAATTGACACCCATATCGAATTATAAGAAAATGACGTCCGCCATCTTGGATTTCAAAAAGAATGGCTTTTTCGTAAAAAGCACCCCAATTTAACTCAAAATTGACACCCATATCGAATTATAAGAAAATGACGTCCGCCATCTTGGATTTCAAAAATAATGGCTTTTTCGTAAAAAGCACCCCAATTTAACTCAAAATTAACACCCATATCAAATTATATGAAAATGACGTCCGCCCTCTTGAAATTCACCCTTGGTAAATAATTAAAAAAACTCCACCATCTTGACACGGAACATACAATCAAACACATTCACATTTCTAATATTAGTAGAATTTCCAAACAGATGCAATATCCTACTAAAAAAAACCCGTGCGCCTGTCGGCCATTTTATTAGCGTTATCAATGTGGCTCGACATCACAAATGAAATTATTTAAGTACAATATCAAAATAGATTTATTTAACTTTCTTCATTATGTGGCAGCTGATGAAACTGGAAACTGGAGATCTTTATTTATACGAGATGAGGACTTGCAATCAGTCACAGCACACGTCGTATGCACCATTTTATATAAACAAATAAAAATCAAACAAGCACGTCACACGCGATAGCCCTGAATGATACAGCCCAAGTTACTGAACATCGTTTTTTTCGCAACTTGGGCTCGGCATACCCGCGTCTCGTCCCTCACACCCCGCACGATTGCCCTGTCTAGACGTCTTCGTCGGACGACTGTAGGATTTTTAGACTGTGGTGATACTGAAAATATTACCATTTATTTTGCAAAAATGTCAGAATTATTTTCTAGATTAACTGAGAATATATCTGAAAAGGAGAAATTAGACATTTTAATGCATAACATTAGACCTTGTTATTCTAGTGTATTGGCTTCAAATTCGTCATCTATCAATACTGTAGAAAACTTAAGAACACTATGTAGGAACTTTGAGAAAATACAGTCTCTGACTTCTCAATTCAAAGAACCACCAAGAGTGTCTTCTGATACTTTGGCTCCAGACCTTGCATTCTCTAAATCTACGGAACAAAATAATAGTAAATCTAACCACTACAATCAACATAGGTATAATAATAACTATAAACATAATTCTAATGTTTATAATAAACCTAAAGATAAGCCAGATGTAGCTGTTGTTACCACTTCTAATTCTAATGCTAAACCGGTTTATTGTCCGCGCTGTCGTAATTCTGAACATTCCTTGAAACAGTGTAAAGCGGATAAGTTCTTAATTTGTTTTAAATGTGGAACAAAAGATGTCAAGTACCCTAATTGTCCTAAATGTCACTCAAAACCAAAAGGAAAAAACTAGCTAGTGAAGATTGCTGTAGTGAAAATAATTTAAAAGCAAATATTAATACTATACATTCTAAGAAAATTAATAACTTTGATGAACAGGACTGGAAGAACTGGCTTCTGACAGTCAAAACATTCTTTTCTAGTTATTTCATTACAACAATCTTCGATAAAAAACCTAAGGATGATCTACGACCGTACGCATCTATTCAAGTACATGGCACAAATCTCTGTGGTTTATTAGATTCCGGTTCTACGGTAACTATTATAGGTAATAATTGTCATTTACATTTTATTGCATTGGGTCTTGAACTACATCAGAACACTGCTAGAACTTTTACAGCTGCCGGTGGACAAAAATTAGCATCTATTGGATATATTAATTTACCCGTAACTTTTGAAAAACAATTCCATATTTTGAAAGCTTACGTCGTACCTTCTATACAATCAACTTTAATACTAGGCATTGACTTCTGGACTAAGTTTAATTTATTTCCTAAATTTTATAATTCAATTTCAATTCAAGATGCCACAAACAATGTCAGTGAAGTAACAACGGTCTCCGATACTACTAGTGTGGTACACTCCTATAATGAATTGACTGAAGCTCAACGCGTAACTGCTGATAACATTATAGAACAGTTTAAAAAAATTTCCTCAGAAAAATGTGGCTTAGGTAGAACTAATTTAGTAACGCACCATATTGATACTGGTGATTCCTTACCTATTAGGCAGAGATACTACAGAGTTTCTCCTGAGAAACAACGAATTTTATCTGAACAACTAGATGAAATGTTATCCTTGGGTGTTGTGGAAGAGTGTGAGAGTCCATGGTCTTCACCAGTTCTATTGACTCCTAAAAAGGACGGAAAACTCAGATTTTGTCTAGACAGCCGTAAATTGAACTCAGTTACTAAAAAGGACGCCTACAAGTTACCTTACATTTCTGAGATTTTGGATAATTTGAATAATGCTAAATATCTAAGTAGCATCGATTTATCCAAAGCCTTCTGGCAAATTCCTATTGCAGAAGACGATAGAAACAAGACTGCCTTCTACATTCCTCATCGCGGTACTTTCAGATTTGTTACTATGCCCTTTGGGTTGACAAATTCACCTGCTACTCAACAAAGGCTCGTTGATACCTTGTTCTATGGCCCTGAGTTTGAAAACTCTGTCTTCGTCTACATCGATGATATTGTCATAATAAGCTCTAGTTTCGAAAATCATATTTCTCTTCTTCTAAAGGTCCACAAAAAACTAACTATGGCTAATCTAACCATAAACTTTGAAAAATCTGTGTTCTTCCGTAACCAACTTAAGTATTTAGGTTACGTCATTGACTCTAAAGGTCTTCATGTTGATTCTGATAAAATCAATGCTATTTTAAATTATCCTACACCTACAAACAAAAAAGACGTAAAAAGATTTCTTGGAATCGCGTCCTGGTATCGTAAATTTGTACCTAAATTTAGCTCTATTGCTGGCCCATTAAATAAACTAACTTCTACTAGTAAAAAAACTAATCCCTTCCTTTGGTCTGCAGAAGCTGAACAATCTTTTACAAAACTAAAGGAACTCCTTGTCTCTGCTCCGATTCTTTCATGCCCTAACTTTGACCTACCGTTTGAAGTCCACACCGATGCTAGCGATTATGGTGTTGGAGGTCTATTGACTCAGACTATAGACGGTGTTGAGCATCCTATAGCCTACACAAGTAGAACCTTAACGGGGTCAGAGAGGAATTATAGCATCACCGAAAGGGAAGCTCTCGCTGTACTAGTAGCCTTAGAACACTGGAGATGCTACCTTGATAATGGCAAAAAGTTTATAGTATATACAGACCATTCAGCTCTCAAGTGGTTTCTTAACCTAAACAACCCTACTGGACGGCTAGCTCGCTGGGGTGTTCGTCTCTCAGCCTTCAATTTTGAAATCAAACACCGTCGTGGCGTGGATAATGTCATCCCTGATGCACTGTCTCGCGCATGCCAGGTATCTGCTATAGACACTAATCCTAACACTGCAGTTTCTAGTGATCAATGGTATCTAAATATATATAACGGTTGTCAAAATTCACCTACATCTTTTCCTAACTATCTAGTAAAAAATAATCGCTTATTCCGATACATGCAAACCAAGCATCCGCTTAATAAAGAGTTCGAGTGGAAAGAAGTAATTCCTGCTGAGTCTAGAACAGAAATTATTTTAAAAAACCACTCCGAACCAACCGCTGGTCATTTTGGTATTTTTAAAACCTACAAGCGGGTAAGTCTTAGGTACTACTGGCCTGGAATGCATGCTGATGTCGTAAAAGCGATTACGTCGTGTGATATCTGTATTGCACATAAGCATCAAACTCATTCTCCCCTAGGTGAAATGGGTAAACCTAAGCAATGTTCGAGACCTTTCCAAGTTATTAGCGTAGACCTGGTAGGACCACTACCGACTACCAGAAAACAAAACTCCTACATCCTAGTCGTGACTTGTTGTTTTAGTAAGTATTGCTTATTATTTCCAATCAAGCGCGCGACAGCTGAAATTGTGACTAGATCCTAGAGGAACAAGTATTTCTAATACATGGCATACCTCGTACAGTGATACTAGATAATGGTAAACAATTCGTAAGTGCTACGTTAAAACAAATGTTGAATAAGTATAAAGTACCTAAATTACATTTTACTCCTAAATATTCGCCACATGTGAATACAGTTGAACGATATAATAAAACTATTATGACCGCTATCTCAACGTTTATCACTACCGATCAACGTGTTTGGGATCAGTTGGTACCTAAAATACAATTTGCTGTCAATAGTTCTGTTAATGAGGTAACCGGTTTTACTCCATCATTTTTAGTTTACGGGCGTGAACTAATTGCTTGTGGATCACACTACATTGATACAGAAAATGATGAAGATCTTGTTTTTCAACCTCGCGATTCCTACGCTGAGAACCTAGGCGTACTATCTAGTATATTTAATAAGGTTCAAGCACTATTACTGCAAGCTCATAGTAGGAATTGTCAACATTATAACTTACGCAGGAAACCTGCTGAATTTAACATTGGTGACGTTGTTTGGAAAAGGACTTTCTATCAGAGTGATAAGGACAAATATTTTAATAAGAAATTAGCTGCAAAATTCATAAAATGTAAAGTAATTGGTAAAAAGTCTCCACTTGTTTATGAACTTGTTGATATGTCTGGAAAACCACTAGGTTCTTGGCATATCAAAGATATTAAACTTATCAACTATAAAGACTAAACTCAGTACTTAGCTTATCCTAGTACCTAACCTAGCCTTAATTTATACAAAACCTACTACATAAATTACAATGTATTAAATAATTATTGCTATTTTAATACATTTAAACTTACTAATTGAGTATAATTATTTAATAATATAGTTATCACTCTGTTGCTATGGTCTCAAGTCTTATTAGCAGACTGGTAGACGTTATGGAAGGTGATTATTTGCGTGAGGTATGAAAGTTTAGATTGTATGTATTAGTCAGTTTAGTTAATTTAGTAGTGTTAGTCGGATTTTGCAACTAGTACGCAAAATCCTTCGCTTTTTGGCGGGGTACTGTAACGTTGCACCTTGCAAGTTACAAATTAAAAGAGTTTAGTATATAGAATCCTTAATATTAAGAAACCTATTTACACTTAAAACCTATATTATTTACATAAATCCTTAAAAAACTAACCTATTATAAAATTATTAAGTAAACCTAAAACTTAAATAAATAATTATAATTAAAAATACTATACGGAACCTACGAACGTATATTATTTTAAAGGGTTCTCGCTTCTATGCGCCCGCGCATCCTTAAAACGATCATTGCCGAGCGGCGCCGAGGTATGGTGGTTCGGTTAGGCTCGGAAAGGACGATGACGAGTTGATTTTGAACACTGGAGGCGACGGCTGTGTCGCACGCTCTGACCAAAAAATAAATAATTTAAATAAATACATCGCGGAATCCCTCTAGGGATTCAAGTCTACCCTACAACTTTCTGCCAAGTTGCGCGGTTCCAGCGTCAAGAAGGACGTTTGGAGAAAATCCCCTGCTGCTGGGTGACTTACGCCTACCCTACACTACGGCGTCCATTCATCCAACCTGGAGCTGGACTTGTGTTGCGGCCAAGCCTGTGACGGACCATCATCGCCTTGGAGACGGTTCAGGATTCAAGTCTACCCTACAACTTTCTGCCAAGTTGCGCGGTTCCAGCGTCAAGAAGGACGTTTGGAGAAAATCCCCTGCTGCTGGGTGACTTACGCCTACCCTACACTACGGCGTCCATTCATCCAACCTGGAGCTGGACTTGTGTTGCGGCCAAGCCTGTGACGGACCATCATCGCCTTGGAGACGGTTCAGGCCAGTGTTCCTACTCCACTATTCTTCCTCTGCAATCGAGACGTGAGGCGGCCACGGAAGTTTAGGCAATAAATAATAAGTGTACTCAACTACAGAGCTCTTGTTATTTACGAACCCTTCCTACCTACCTGCTGACAGCCCCCCCCTAAAGGGCAAGTGTCACACAAGTTAACACGAAAATTAAATAAACATAATAAATGGCAACATTTGGAAGGAGTAAAAGGTGTAATAGTTATTTGTTATACAAGAGTGCAAAGTTGATTTTTAACCGCGTGCTCAATTTTGATGACCGAGCAAGCGAATGATTCTAAAATTGAATCACGAGTGCAACGAGTGATTCAAAATTAGAATCATGAGCGATAGCGAGGGAATCAAAAGAGCACAAGGTGAAAAATCTTTGCACTCGAGTGCAACACGTAACTTTTCATCCCACCTCAGCGAGGAAATGACTAAATGCAAAAACAAAAAAAAACAGTTGTACATTGTACAAACACAAGATAGGCTTTTCTTTCAGTTTAGGTATTAACTAAGGCATTATTATAGAACAGAATATAAAACAAATAATACTTAGGTAGTATGTAGTTGAAAACTACTCCTCGACAACCTTCGAACGTCAAGTCACAAGTGGGCGCCACAGCAAGCGATCAGCTGTTGCGGTCACCGGCCGCCATTACCGCTGCTACTCTTTTGTTCATAAGATGTTCTAAATTCAAATTTACTTTATTCACTAGAGGATAAAAACGACTTTTACTCACTTGGGGATAAAAACGGCTTTTACGGTCAGATATCGAAGAGCAAAAGTACCCTTTCCGAGATGGGGGGATGAAAAAGTTATTTGATAGTCCCAAAGATGTATGTTTTTTATTGTGGCCTTGAATAAAATAGATTTTTGTTTGAAAAATCATAGAAAAATAATTAAACTCATTTTACATTTAAGATATTTCTAGACAAAATCACTTTTATTTACTTATTTTCTGCCATTGTTCTTTACGAGATTATCATTTTATGACATTTTTGACAATGGAGTCTCAATGGTTGACCACTGAAAAATCTTAATGATGCCATTACCATAATAATTATAAATATCTAAACTCGTTAAAATCAATAATTATGAAATCAATGATAGACCATTGTTACTATTGCAACAGCAGACTTAAGGCCCAGATCATTGCCTACCTGAAACAATTATTATCATAAACCTACAAAAGAAAGCCAGGACCAATGGAACGAAGTGCATGACAGAAACTAACCTAAATATTTCATGTAGAACCGGTAATAATCGCTAAAGTTTCAACAATAAACCTAGTACTTCACTTCAAGTATTTTCCGATACATTGCCAGTAATGAGTGTTGAAGTATTTGAAGTATGAAGACTATACGTCAAGATGAGAACAGGAGCAAACGTCAGGCCATTAGCGAAGTGCTCAAGTACGAGTGAATTACTTAAGTGCGGGCACGCCATTACCTTGAGAAACAATGGTACACGGTGATTTTGTTCAATGATAGTATAATTTTTGAAAAGATTGTTTGCAATTAGGAATTGAATCTAAAATATCACCATTAATAGGAGCACTTCGGCGATGTGCTGCTTGTATTACAAAAGGAGTCCGCGTAATGATTTACAACGCTCTCGTTAGACCACATATAGAATACCTTATTGAGATTTGGGGAACAGCGGCAAAATCAAATATCCAAGAAGTACAAGTTCTACAAAACAAAGCTATTAAACACTCTACAACTATGGCTACCTAACACCAACCACTAAAGTCTACAATGATACAAAAATACTTAATATTAACCAACTATACATACTAAAAACATGCACTCTAATACATAAAATTATTACACAAAGCACAAATTCACAATTAAACTTTTTAAAAAAAACTTATTCATACAATGCAAGACATCGAGACAAACTAGAACTAAGACCACCTAGAACTAACTATGGTAAGAAAAACATATTATATGAGGGAGTAAAACTTTACAATGAAATACCTGATAGTGTAACCAACATAAAAAATTTAAATACATTTAAAAGGGCTCTTGACGAGCACGTCCGAGCAAGATATTCTAACTAACTAACTATTATTATTTTTTTCTATTGTATATGATCACAGAGACTAGATCTTACTTGTAATTTATACTTTTCTCAATATGTAAGTGAACTGTAATGTTCTTTTTTTTGAGAAATAAATGTCTTTAAACCGAAACTTTAATACTTTGTTTGAAATAATTATGTATTTAGGTAGTTGTCGGTCGTCGCGTACCAACTACCTTTGGTCATTGAACCCGCTCAGCTGTTCATTATTTAAAGAAATGAATTCTGTATACGTGAAAATTAATTTCAGTTTTAGAAAAAAAGGTACTTTCTTTTTTAATTTTATCTTTACAAATCGATGGTGTTTCATGTACCGAATCGATCCTCCAAGGGATTAAAACGACTAAGAGTTGACGGTGTATTTATTAAACTGAAAGACAGTTTAGTTTTCAAACTCTACAAGTAATTAAATACTTGTTGTTTAAAAAGTTTTAAAATGAACTTAATGCTTCGAGAGTAACTTTCAGACTACCAAAACTCATCATAGCTATAGTACTTAATTTAAGTCAGTTCAATTCTATTTTTAATTTCTTTTGAAATAATTTTGCCCCACACTAGGTATTTCTCCTGTACCGTGGATGCATTAACAAACATACAAACTCACACACACAAACAAAAAACGACGACCGGGAAACATTTTCCCACCGACTCACGGGTCGAAAACGTCCCGTATGACGAATGACACGTTATTTCTTAATCTACAAAATGCTACACACATTATTTTCACCTGCGTTACTCCCTTTCAAAGTGAATACACCTTTCACGACACGCTACACCCTGTATAAATTCAACAAAATGGCCGCCGGTAAACGTGACGGATGAGAACATCATGTATAATTCCTTCCCTCGTTCTTGTGTTAATCCATTTGGAGAATTCGCGGTATATTTGTCTCTTTTTCTCTTTGGGGTGTTGGAAAGGGATGGAGTGTGATGGAAGGCCTGCTTTCTATCACAGTGACATCTTTGTTGAAGTTTGTTTGCAACTTGTGTGGTATGTTCGAGTTTGTTTTTTGGGGGAATAAGTTTTACTTCTGGTAAATTTATTGCATACGGTAAGAACCAATAAACATATTATTAGATATTGTTATATTTTATACGCAATAACGCCTGCGTCGCGTCTTCGCAAAGATATTTTTCAAGGAACGAAAAATTGAGCTGCGAGCAGGATTCGAACCTGCGTCGAATCCTGCTCGAACGTGTAAACAACGTTCATAAAAACAAGCGAACGAGAAATTCAGTTACGAGTGTAAGTGGTTGCGATGGCCTAATTGGTTAAGGCGTCTGGAGTACCTATCCAGAAGACGCAGGTTCGAATCCTGCTCGCAGCTCAATTTTTCGTTCCTTGAAAAATATCTTAACATATTATTATGTTTAAAACGTAGTGTTATTTAAATTAATAATAGATTTGTTAAACAAATCTTCGTTAAAATTTTCAACAGGAAATATTTGATTGTTTGTTTGTTTGTTACTTACATAACTGACTAAATGACAGTTACACTTCCACATTGACAAAATACCATGAGTGCCAAACTAATCTACAATATTCTGTCATTTGGGAATAAATCTGTCTCAACCAAAGTACTCGAAATCCGTGATAGTTTAATGCAATTTTGAACTCTATAGTATATCTCTAAGAATCATCATGTTGCTATCCCAAAAGGTTATTCAAATATTATAGACCGCAAGCTTATTACCATCAAATGAGCACATTTCAGGCTGATATTTAGAAACTTCTGATGAAAAACCCAATAACACATTGTTTGATACGGGAATCAAACTCAGCCACCTCTCATTTGCTCTCACTGAACACAGACAAGGCAATAATATTCTTTAACGTATAAACAGTGCTGTATGTATATTTGGGGCTAACAAAAGGACAAAAACGGGTTGAGCAGGGTATAAATCCGGTTCAATACCCGGTTTTCGGATCACGCGACGCTTAAACCCAAAAAGTCGTTGGCTCGTTCCCTAAAAAGGATTGAAAAGTTCGGGTTTTTTTGAAAACTTTCTTTTTTAATTATTCAGTCATTTGCACCGATCAAAAACAAGCTTTTAGGTTGAATCCATTTACAGTTGGAGAACTTTTCACAAACAAGCAAAAATAAAAATAAATGTTAGTGAGGACCAAAGTAAAGGACCTTCTTGGTTGCCATGCTCGTTTTAACGACCATGGCAACTCGCTTTTATTCGAAGAAAAACTTCGCTTTTATTAAAAGAGGAGAAAAAATGTCGATAATAATTGATATTTTAGAAGTGATGGATTACATACTTCATATCCGTAGTTCTTACACTCGTAAGAGCCCAATTACCTGTAACAAAAAATAAACATAATTTATTTTGTTCAGTGTTAACTGATGTTAACACTTAACAAAATAAATTATGTTTATTTTCACAATGATTAAATAATTAAAATGTAAAGCTACGACTATCTTTAGATCCTTCGTACACAACGCGACGCAAGTCTTCCATGCCTTAACGAAATGGTATCAATTGACGCGTGCTTGTGTACTGACCTCTATGGATTCGTATTGCGATAGTCGCCTCAATACCAAAGTCATTGTGTTCGAAGAGACTTAATTACTCGCGGTAATTTTACGACCTAAGCAAGTGACAATCGCTTACAAAGCGTACAATCTGACAATAGAGACTGAATCATTGAGCTATTATTACTACGTATAGAGACGACACCACGCACGGTTGTGATACGTGCTGTCATCTCTATACGTAGTAATAATAGCTCAATGCTTAGAATATGACTTTATAAACTACTTACAACAAGATATGGATAATATCTATAATTATATCAATGAAATCGAGTAACTTTTGCAAATCAAAGATTCAAACTCCTGTTGTGTATTTTTAAAACAGCAACAAATCGTTTTTGTTAGATTCCTATACAATAGGTATTTAAGCTTTCGCCAGACATTGTTATTTTATACAATGATAGATTGTTTGACACCTGCGTCGTTTGTCATTTTATTGATCGCAGCGCGGAGTTCGAAATCCGAGAGAAGTTTTTCCTCAAGGGAAAGCGCATCGTTTTGTGTTAAAGATTCATACTTTTTTTTTATTCATTTCCTCTCTGAACTGGTACCTAATTTAAACATCAGCGTCTGTTGATAATTAGTACCTTCATTACCGACCGCCCGCTTCCGGCAGAGTTGACTTTGATTCTACCCTGTAGGGAGGTAAGTATGCTCAGCGATAATTGATTAATTACCCACCTTGATTGTCTATAGGCAGTCAACTCTGTTGAAAGAGAGGTAGATAATGCTGTACTATGAACTAAACATTAGATGTATTTTTTGGGCAAACTACGATAATACGAAAAACTTAATTCCGAAATTCATAAATACGAATTTCAAAATACCGATTTTCATAATTCCGAATGGTTCGAAATACCTAATATAACAACTCCGATTGATCACTATTTCTGTTTTCATAATTCCGAAATTTCAATATTTCTAACGTTTTTTTAATTACGATTTTCAAAATACCGAGTTTCAAAAGACCGAATATCAAAAATTCCGAATAATCATTTTCCGAAACATCAAAATCACGAATTCCGATTATTAAAGTTCCGATTAATTAGAATTCCGATAGTTTAATGCTTTAATTCAAATTGTTGACCACCACCTACCAAGGTAGATCGACGGAGCCCCGCTACGCGGGGCTCCTATTTCTGTGAGCAAGGTTTAAAGTAACCTAACACGAAGAGGATGGCGGGGTCTTTCAGACCCCGCCATCCCCTTCGAACCTAACCTGTCTGAGTCCGGGTGCCCTAAGTCCCGAGCTCGCTTCGCTCGCTCTTGGATCCTTAGTTCTCCAAATACCAATAAAAATTCCTGGAGGCAAACAGTGAAAGTTCATAGGATACACCTCGCCACTCCGCGCCTACACAGGCTTAAATAACATTCTAGGATTACGGTAGACACAACTACGGGGCTGGCAACACTGCTTGAGTGACATGTCAAATTTTTGTTCCGTATTTTATAATTAAATTAAATTAGTAATTCGGTTTTAATCTAATGTAATATTATGTGTAAACGTATTGTAAATGTATAAATACGGGATACCTACGCCTGTGCGAAAGTTTTTTGTTCGATTTTTATTTTATCGAACTCGTTATGTCGAATATTCAGTTGTACGATGTTTTATTATGTCGATGCTTTATTAGTGCGATGTAACGTTTGTGCGAAAAATCTTTTTGCGAAGAACTTTACAGCGATTGTTCATTTGTTCGATAGTTTATTAGTTCGATGGTATGTTGATTCGAAAGATTAGATTATTCATTTGGTTGACTGGTATTGTCTACGTTATGTTTGACCCTGTGGTTTGAACCATGGCACAGTTAGGCAGCGGTTTCACTGAGGCGGAGTGGAGCGGTGCTGAGCCGCATTCACCAATCACAATGGCTGATGCACATAGCTGACCAGGCACATGTGGTTTTCAAGCCATGTGATTGGTGATTCAGTGGAACTGCAGCCTTAAACGTGGTGAATTTGTTATTTGTCTTTCTCATTTTAGGAAAATGTACGTACGTAAAGATATTTATGGTATTCATGTAGGTATTTCCTCATCGTTTATAATGCATTATAGATAGGCGTTTCGAATCAACATACCATCGAACTAATAAACTATCGAACAAATGAGCAATCGCTGTAAAGTTCTTCGCAAAAAGATTTTTCGCACAAACGTTACATCGCACTAATAAAGCATCGATATAATAAAACATCGTACAACTGAATATTCGACATAACGAGTTCGATAAAATAAAAATCGAACAAAAAACTTTCGCACAGGCGTAGGTATCCCACCTAAAAATCATCAGCTGACGTTTGTACTACGGATCCAAAACGGGGAGTATTGTTTACTTATTTTTTTTTTATAAATAGCACACATTCGCGATAACTATTATAATTGCATTCCAATTTGTACTGCTTACTACATTTTTGATGTTTTTGCACCTCACATTTGCTTTTTGTTTTGCAAATTGTTTGTTGACATAACTATACTTTTTGAAGAATATTAGTGAATTTTCAAAATACTTATTTAAAATTACATAACTTATAATATGCAATATTGTCTTGTAGTGATTTTCATAATACTATAATAAGTTTTGTGTTCTTGTCAATATACCCACAAGACAATAAAAAAGTAAACTCAAGACAATAAATCCTATAAAATTATAATTCTTATTAGAATTTATGAACTATATAGAAGCTAACATACAGCATACCTCAATTAAATCCTTAACTGTGCACTTTTCCTTTGTTATTTTGTGTTTTTTTATTGTTTTTTTCCCCACTTTCATCGCTAACTCCTTTTATTGTTCTATTCTATTAGGTCTCACCGTTTCTTTATTTCTAACTTTCAGCTAAAAACCCAGTAACCATGCCTGTGATGACCCGTAAGGCTGCTGCTCAGGATATGGAGCTGAAGTTGAGAACAGCTCTCCATGAGCTGAAAGAATCAAACCTCAAAGTCCAACAATTGTTGCAGGAGAGAGAAGAGAGTGAGGTAGAAGTCGATGAGGTTAATTCTAAAAACACAAGCCTTAAACGTCAACTAGTGGAGCTACATCAGCAATTCTTGGACGTTGTTGATGAGCGGGATCAACTGCGGGGGGTCATGGATGGGTTCAGTAATTGTAGCAACTTATATGAGGAGGCTCTGTGTAAGGTTAGGGACTTGGAGAATGAGTTAATGGATGCAAATAGTTTTATCTCAAAGTTACAGAGAGAGAAAAAATGTTCCCAGGTTATTCAAACAAATAGCTTATACAATGAGTTATTGAATAGTAATTGTAACCCCTCTTCCTTAATCACTATTGATCTCACCGAAGATTCTTTGTTAAGAAATAATAATATGAGCAACAAAAAATTAAAAAAATATGCTAAACTAAATAAAATAATTAAAAAATGCTATCGGTTTAAAAAACAACATAAACTCTTTTCAAAATATATTCCACAAAGGAAAGAGCGTGTCGAGTTACTTAATAAATTGAACAATTATCAAATCAAATTGCAAGATAGCATAAAAATTTACGAAATTGATACTCAGCATTTGCAGTCTGAAATACAAGTTCTTCAGGACTCACTTAGTTCCCTATCCAGCAGGTATATGAGTTCTCAAAAGCAAATTAGGGAACATATTCTGGCTGCAAATGAGTTAGTGATGTGTCAATGTAGTTGTCAGACAGTTTCAAACAATGATACTGTCCAGCCTGAGGTAGTGGAGGATCCATCCCAGGCTGTGGATTTACTTCAGGACTGTATCCCCAACCTAGATTCAGCTAACATTACTCAAGAGGTGCAGCCTGAAATAAATGTAAATGATAGTAAATATTACTCAGTCATGTTTTCAGATAATATTGGAAGAGGTTTAGGTAAATTATTGAGTAATAACCTGAGTTATTCCAACCAAAATTATTGCATGCCGGGCTCATCCTTTAAGCAGATAATGGCATCAGTCACAAATAATGTTTATAATTGTGATACTGATATAACCATATTTGTTGGAAATAGTTCAAAAGTTAAAAAGAAGGACTTAACTAAAAGTGTTACTGAGTTGTTAAAGTTAAATTGTCGAAAAATAATATTGTGTGCTTTCCCCTACTACGAGACATTGTCAACCAGTCAAAACAATTATATTTACATGCTGAATAAGCATATACATTTTCTAGTTAGTCACTATAGTCACAAACTTATGTTTTTTGATACCAATAGTTTCATAGATAAGCTTTGGTCAACACGGCATACAGTGTATCTGCCATATATGTACAGACACAAAATAGCTAGGCTATTAGGTTTTTATATTCACACGGACATAACTAGTATGTCTAAGTCTAGTAGTATAGGTATCACTGATAGTATTAGTAATAGTAGTAATATTAGGGTGGTGACCACTGACATTAGCATTTCTGCTAATAGTGGAGTTTCTTTAAACGAGTAAGCAAGACAACAGAAGATTTATTTACTAAAACCAAGATATCTTCTTGCTCACAAGCAGTTAAATGCAAAAATAGGTCAGAGCAGAATTCCTTGACAATATTTCACCAAAACATTCAAGGTTTCTCTTCTAAACAGCTAGAAATTGAATTATTTTTAGAAAAAAACTAAGTTTGAAATCGTTTGCTTCACAGAACATTGGTTAAAAGACTGTGAAATGCTAATAAATTATGAAAATTACAATGTCGGCAGTTGTTTTAACAGAAAATCTAGGATACGTGGAGGTTCTTTAATCCTAGTTAAAAATAATATTAAATATAAGTCTCGCAATGATATAGTTGATCTTTCAGTCGAGCATAGCATAGAATTGTCTTGTGTAGAGCTGGATAAGCATATTATAGTGTGCGTTTACAGACCCCCAAATTACTTAAACTACTCTATATTTGAGTCAGTAATGGAAGACGCTTTGGCAAAACTTGAAACCGGTACTAAATCGGTTATTGTCTGCGGTGACTTTAACGTTAATATTTTAGATAATAATGTAAATAGCAGTAGATTGTTAAGCCTATTCAAATCATTCAATTTGTCGAATGTGTTTTCAGAACCAACCCGTATTACCACAAATTCTGCTACATGTATTGATAATATTTTTTGTGGCTGCGATTACATAAATAAATCTATTGTCAATTGCCTACCTTCAGATCATAGCGGACAGACCGTTGCTTTCGCGTCAAATAAACCAGTACAAAAAATTATAATACAAGCTAGAACTATAACACCCAGCAGTTTAGATAGATTTAATAATAATTTAATAAGTAAATTAAGTATTCCTGACAATTTTACTCAAATAAAGGATGTCAATAAATTTTATGAAGAGCTTTTTAAGGTAGTGCATGCAGAGTTCAATAATAGTTTAAAAAAGAAAACCAAAACTGTTAACCCAAAGTTTATTTTCAGCGGCTGGGCAACACAGGGTATTAGGAAAAGTAGGGAACGATTATTTGAGCTTTACGGCCTTAAGCCGTATATCAATACAGACAGTTTTAATAAATATGTTAGTACGTACTCAAAAATTTTTAAAAACGCTTGTCAGGCAGCTAAGTCATTATACATTAGCGAAAAGATTAAGTCAGCTGACAATAAGATAAAAACGGTGTGGAAAATTATCAATAATGAAACCAATCGAAATAAAAAGCATATTGATTTCACACTGGAGACCTCGCATGGTGTCGTAAAGTCTAACAAAGCTATTGCTCAGGAATTTGTAAATTTCTTTACTAGTATCCCAATAAGAACAACGGAAGCGATAAATTCCTCACCCTTGCTTTCTTTTAATTTACTAAGAGAAAACGTTCCAGCCTGTCCTATTGAATTTAAATTTAAGCATATAAACCCCGAGACAGTTGTGAAAGCTTTTAAGCAAATCAAGGTAAAATTAACCGAAGATCTGTGGGGTATTTCTGTCAAAGTTTGTTCCTCTATTATTGAAACTATTGCACCTTATTTAGCCACAATATTTAATTTGTGCGTAGATCGAGGAGTCTTCCCAGATCTGATGAAATACAGTAAGGTAATTCCGCTTTTTAAATCCGGGGATAGTAAAGACTGCAATAACTATAGGCCCGTTTCCGTTCTGCCGGTCTTCAGCAAAGTGTTCGAAAAAGTTATGCTTAATCAAATGCTCACTCATTTTAACACCAATAAAATCTTGCACGAGAAACAGTATGGTTTCACCAAAGGGCGTTGTACGACTGATGCCGGTGTGACCTTATTAAAACACATATTTACTGCGTGGGAAGAAGCTCAAGATGCCATTGGGATCTTTTGTGACCTCTCGAAAGCATTTGATTGCGTAAATCACGAATCTTTGCTGATGAAACTTCAGCATTACGGTCTAGGTAAACTTGCGCTAAGATTAGTGAAATCGTATTTAAGTGATAGACAACAGCAAGTTCAAATAAATGGTGTCAATTCTACGGGTTTAAAAGTTGAAATGGGGGGTACCACAAGGTTCGATATTGGGCCCTTTTCTCTTTTTAGTATATATAAATGATCTGCCCTATTTATTTAAAAACCAACCGGAAATGGTATTGTTTGCGGACGATACTTCCTTAATATTTAAGATGAATAGACGTGCCTCAAATGTTGACGACGTAAATGTTGCCCTACAGCAGGTCCATTCTTGGTTCACTGCCAATAATTTAGTATTGAATGAAAAAAAAACTAAATGTGTAAGATTTGCTCTACCGAATGTCAAAAGCAATGACTGTGACATAGTATTGAATCAAGAGAAATTAGAATTCGTCGACAAAACTGTTTTCCTAGGAATTACGCTCGACTCGAGGCTACAATGGGGTCCGCATTTAACATCTCTTGCAGGACGCCTGAGTTCAGCAGCATATGCTGTTAGAAAAATCCGTCAATATACTGACATAGATACCGCGAGACTGGTCTATTTTAGTTACTTTCATAGTATTATGTCTTACGGTATTTAGTTATGGGGACGTGCTGCAGACATCGAATCAATATTCATTCTGCAGAAAAGAGCTATTAGAGCCATATACAATCTTCGCAGGCGCGATTCTTTAAGGGAACGGTTTAAGGATATTAACATCATGACTGTACCTTGTCAATACATCTACGAAAATATCATGTACGTTAGAAAGAATCTGCATCTATTTAGTAAAAGAGGTGAAAGGCACAATTATAGTACTAGATCTAGGGACGAATTAGTTCAACCAGGTTTCAGGTTAGCCAAAGTAGACTCATCCTTCATGGGGTACTGTTTAAAATGTTACAATAAAATACCTCCCCACATACTTCAACTGAATGAGACGAAATTTAAAACTTGCATTAAAAGCACACTATGTAGTAAAGCGTATTATAAGTTGGGGGATTACATTGCTGATAAAGATGCTTGGCTTAATGCTGGTCCTGCTCCACAACCATAGGGGGAAACCAGTGGATTAGCTTGTGAAAATATTGTAAAAGCTGTAACTATTTTTGCATTGTATAGATTCGATTCATTAGTTTTATCTTCCAGACTAGTTATATGCGTTCATATAATTGTTTATTTATTTTTATTTGACTTTATTAAGTCATTTAGTTTTTATTTTTATGTGTTTGTATTTGTTTTATTTTAAATTGATCAACGGACGTTATTGTCCTACTCACTTTAGTTTTTAATTCCTCTTCTTTTTTTTTTTGGACTTTTCTAGATAGACATTTGTAGGTTATCCCTTAATTATTTTTTTGAAGCAGATGAAGACTTTGCATTGTATAGAGTCAATGTGTCTAGTATTATATAGCGTCATAGCCAGCATTGTGTGAGTACCATGTACTTCAGAGCTATCTTTAACTAGAAACCTACGTCTTTCATTGACTTGAATGACTCTGGCGGTTGAGAGTATGTCATGCTCACTCAAAAGTCTCGCTGATGGTGGCATGTCTGTCGGATCATTTAGTTCCCTTCAAAATGGTTGAGCTGAATGGTGCTGATATATGTGTCATGTTCGTGAACGGGCGCTGTCAGTTGGGACTGGTCATCTCTTAGCTGCCATGGTCTATTTTAATATTTATAACTTTATTTTTGAATTGTCGTTTTTATATTTACTATGGACACTAATAACTTGCCACATCGTTCTCACATAATGTACCTACCATCTGATGATGAATGATGTAACCTAAGATCTGTAATAATTTTGGCGATTGAAAAAGAGTGTCCATGGAGTTTCTTGCTCATTCTTCTCCATAGAGATCTACGCTTTGGAATGAGCACCTACGGTACTTTCACAGTTTTTATGTCTTGTGACTGGGACTGTAGCACCATAACTATTTTTGTACTAGTTTTATTTTGTCTTTTGACAGTTCAAAAGTGCCGGTTATGGCCTAATTGAAATAAACGTTTTGATTTGATTTTGATTTGATACGTGTAGCCAGTTTTGTAGTAATTCGTAGCAGACTTTGTAGAATGAGAAACGAAACTCCAATTTTTCAATATTCCAAAAAAATCAGTTTATTCGGAATATTGAAAATTGGAGTTTCGTTTTTCGGAATGAGAACTCATCGAGCATTACATTTTTCGAATATGTGGAAATCGGACATACGACTTTCGGTCAAATAAATTTCGAGATTCTTATTATATAGATATTGTAATTTTTAGGTATTATGATATTCGGAGTCTTGAAAATCGGAATATCGAAATTCGGAATAAAATATTTCGGAGTATTTGGGTGTTCCCGTATTTTTTATGATGTTTTATCCTTGCTTCTTACTGATATTATAGACGTGAAAGTTTGTTTTCATGGATAGATAAAACAACTGAAACGATTTAAAAAAAATGTTCACCATTTGAAAGCTACATTCACCCTGAGTAACATAAACCATAAATGCGAAACCGGAACGAGCTAGTAAGAAGTGAAGCAGGTGTTTGCCAACATTGCATCATAAATAGCTTTAAAATATCACACTTTTGTTTAACACAAAAACTTGTATACCTACACAAAACGAAAGCAAAAAAAGTGTAAACATACAACTTTTTTCCTATCACACGTTGAACACGCGACATAAAACAAAGTTAGCCATTACGCGCTTTTTTGTACATACAAAGCTGATGCGGGTAGTTTGTATGTAAATTGTAAATATTTTGATAGGAAAAACGGATTTTAAATACGGGTGACGAAAAAAATTGCGTTCGCTATGCATAAATGGTTTCATGATTGTTCAAACTTCAAATAAGCTGAGAATAATCGTGGAATCCATTAAAAGTTCAGATAAAATGTTTTTGGCCGTGGTTTGGTTTGCAGAAACTCCAGAAAATAGTCAGAATTTTATTAGTACAGCGTTCAATAAGTTTCAAAACCAAAATCAGATCGTGTTCATGGCTACTTATCCCAGTAAGGCCCTTCGTACACAAGGCGACTCCAGTATCCGATACCTTGCGACTTCGGTATCCAAGCGACTATCGGAATACAAATCCATAGAGGTTCGGACACAGGCACGCGTCAATGTATTCCAATATCGTAGAGTATCGGAGACTTGCGTCGCCTAGTGTACGAAGGGGCTAACAGCCACGGACCCCGGTTTTTGGCAGTACTCCCTTAGAGGAATCCAGGCGTGATGATATTTATTTTATTTATTTCTTTACTTAATAACAAGTACATTTATTTTGTTTTACAAAGTTATACCCAAGTTAATAAAACCAGTCATAATTATTCGAGTCCCGTTTCAAATAAACGCAGCTGAAATATTAAGCTTCATAAGTCTAGGTTCGTATATTTTACTACCCGTTATTGGTCAACTATTACGACTCATGCAACTGTTACCAATCATAAAATGCAGGGTTTATAACATCGCGTAGTAGATATTAAAGTCTATTTTTGACTGATGAGTGATTCATTTAGGCTATTAGCATCTTGTGAGCAGTTTGTGGAGTGGCGAAAAACTATCTACTTACTTTCTTGATAGTGAGGTAAGATTTTTATTATAGATTACAAGCTGTTTAACTTGCGATGTAAAAAACACGATGACAAATTGACAAAACGATACATTGACTGGAGAAAGCCGCACACAAGGAAGAATGGAAGATTAAGGGGGAGACCTTTGCCCAACAGTGGGAAAATACAGGTTAAAATAAATAGATAATTAAAAAAAACACGTACACACACACACACGTTACAAAGACACGTTTATTATTTTATTGCTCATGTAAGCTTATTTGCCAATACGAATAAGCTTAAAAATAACGTTACTCTACAACCGCTCTGAAGGGACTCATTTTGAAACTACACCAATCCAATTTCACTCCCCTCTACACTAAAAATAGGCTCAAACCACATATAAATTGACTTCATAGTATCGAATCAAAAGAAGATACCAAAAAGACTTTATTTCTATGAAAAAGGGTCCCTTTTTGTCCTAAGATCGATTGTCTCATAGATTCTTAGGGCGGGGGTGACCATTCATCACTGCCTGACCGGACCGTCCTATTCTAAAGCATTACTGGTGACCCGACAATTTGTAAAAAATGGGACAGCTAGATATTTTGAATACATTTTTTTTCGGTTCGGCTGAACTATATATCCTGTGTTTGTTTGGGAATTTTAATTTCACAAGTTTTTTTTTATGTTATCTGTGTCTATACACAGTTGACAGCAATATGTTTGCCTTTTTGATATGGGACTTCAACATAACATAACTTCTGAACGACGCATTGGCTGAGCAACATTCTGCTGAGCTACGTGTCGCATGTTTGATTTCCGCACGGAACAAATATTTTTGTATGATCTACAAATACTTAGTTAATTATTTTGAGTCTGCGTGTAAAAAAAAAATGTTTAAAACCTAAGAGTTTATAGGTTTTTAAACGTGCCCACGATATACGTTTATAAATAAGTAGCGATATGTGTGCGTTCATATCTGACTGAACAGCCTGTTGGTCTAGTGGTTAGAGACCCTGACTGCTATGCCGGGGGTCGTGGGTTCGATTCCCACCCAGGACAAATGTTTGTGTGATGAGCATGATCATTTGTTCTGTGTCTGGGTGTAATTTATCTATAATATGTATGTATTTAGAAATATATAAGTATGTTTATCAGTTGTATAGTACCCATAACACAATCTCTTAGCTTGGGACTGGACGGCGTTGTGTGAGAGATGTGGAATATTATTATTATTATATTATAGTATATCTTCAACTTTGGGGAGCAGAGTTTTGATGTATAATTAAGAATTCCGAATTACACTTTTTATCAATTTCTCTTATGATGACATTAAAAACTGGCAGATGCTCTCTTAAACCATTCTTTAATTAACCTTCCGCAGATATTTTTTCACTATTGCTGAATATTATCTAAACCACAAAGTGATCTTTACTTGTAAAATAATAAAATCATGTTCACATATTTTTGTATAAAAGAACAAGCCTTATTATATTAACCCTTCACAATAAACATGACAACAAAATCGGTAAATAAACTTCATTTCACAAGAAACCGACCCTCAAAATATGATAAAACGCTATCAAAATGGAAGAACCCGTAATCCAGACTATAATAAATTCTCGGTCTATCTGATGTTACGTCTGAGAGGTCCTTGACCTTATATCTTCGTCGTGGAGACAGACCAAGGCGAATGCGTGAGTAACTGTAATGAAAACGGCTCTGATATCATGTTGAAGTATTATTTCTGAGTATTTCTTGTATACTAGCTGTTATGTTGTATAGGAGCGTAATTTATTTCGTCATCACTGCTCTCAAAACGGTGAAGGAAAACATCGTGAGGAAACCGGCATGTCCTAGAACCAAAAATTCGAAGACATGTGACATCTACCAATCCGCAATGGGCCCGCGTGGTGGATTATGGCCCACTCCCTCTCGGACAGGAGGCCTGTGTCCCAGCAGTGGGAACGTTATAGGCTGTTGATGATGATGACTAGCTGTTACTAGCCGTATCGCCCGCTTGAATGTCGATAATTGGGTTCATAGGATCATAATATTGGCGCGGGACCGTCTTATTAAGTAACCGTGACCTTGGAACGTAAGGGCTATTGAAGGATCACCGTGGATTTTAGTCAGTACGAGTTTGGCAGTCCTTCCCGTCCCGCCCACGGTGGGAGGACTAATTTGATGATCTAACTACGATAAAAAAGGGAATCTTATAGGAATTAAAGGTGTTCATTTATAAATTATTAAATCTTTAATATGAAACACAATTAACAATAGGAATATAATAACTCAAAATATTACTACCTTCCTGTGTTAATCCAGACTAATCTAACTTTGTACCAAATGTCATCCAGGTCCATTCAGCCGTGTTGAAATATTTGAGTAACAAAGATTATATATTAGTAATATCTTTGGTAAATTTTGTTTTTGTGATTTTTATTGAAAGAATTGCCTCTTCAATGTAATTTCTTTTAATAATCAAAGTCTTCGGCAATATTATTATCATGGATAAGTTAGTAACTAATATATAAAATTCTCGTGTACTCCTCCGAAACAGCTTGACCGATTTTGATGAAATTTTTTGTGCTTATCCGGTATCTATGAGAATCGGCCACCATCTATTTTTCATACCCCTAAGACCTCTTACACAAGAGCGGCATGTTCCCAACGGCAGCGGTAACTGCAGCCGTCGACCGGCGTCGGCGGCATGTCGACGGCTGCCGTCGACGCGTCAACGGAAGCCATCGACGCGTCGACGGCAGCAGTCGACTTATAACGACACTTGCAGTTGTAGCGACAGCTGCCGTCGACGCGTCGACGGCTTCCGTTGACACGTCGACGGCAGCCGTCGACATGCCGCCGACGCCCGTCGACGGCTGCAGTTACCTCTGCCGTTGGGAACATGCCACTCGTGTGTAAGAGCTCTAAGTGTAAATAGTTATTTGTTATACAAGAGTGCAAAGTTGATTTTTAACCGCGTGCTCAATTTTGATGACCGAGCAAGCGAATTATTCTAAAATTGAATCACGAGTGCAACGAGTGATTCAAAATTAGAATCATGAGCGATAGCGAGGGAATCAAAAGAGCACAAGGTGAAAAATCTTTGCACTCGAGTGCAACACGTAACTTTTCATCCCACCTCAGCGAGGAAATGATTAAATGCAAAAACAAATAAAAACAGATGTACATTGTACAAACACAAGATAGGCTTTTATTTCAGTTTAGGTATTAACTAAGACATTATTATAGAACAGAATATTTTTTAAATTAAAACAAATGTAGTTACTTATTTTTATCTTGGTTTGTCATAACATAACAATAAGACGTGAAAGGAAAACCGCACAAAGCAAATAAAAAAGGTAAAACAAAGTACTGAGCCAAGAATGTTCCGGGTCTGAGATTTTAACAAAATAATTGTAGATTACGCTCCAAGGGAGGCGTATTGAATTCCGAAGCGATACTAAGGATTCTGGGGGTGAACCTCCGTCCGTAGCGCAGCGAGGAGTTTCAAGTGTTAATACCCGAAAGAAACGAGGGAATAAAGTTAAAAATCCTTAGTGAAGCGAGGGATTCAAGTTAGCCCAAGACAACGCAGCGTTACACCCGAGCGTACTCTGCTTTCCCACCTAAGGTGAGATTTGATGTTACCACATCAAATTTTAAAAATAGAATTTGTTTCCTCGACAACCTTCGAACGTCAAGCGGGCACCACAGCAAGCGATCAGCTGTTGCGGTCACCGGCCGCAATTACTGCTGCTACTCTCTTGTTCATACGATGTTCTAAATTCAAATTTACTTTATTCACTAGAGGATAAAAACGGCTTTTACTCACTTGAGGATAAAAACGGCTTTTACGGTCAGATATCGAAGAGCAAAAGTACCCTTTCCGAGATGGGGGGATGAAATAGTTATTTGTTATACAAGAGTGCAAAGTTGATTTTTAACCGCGTGCTCAATTTTGATGACCGAGCAAGCGAATGACTCTAAAATTGAATCACTCGTTGCACTCGTGATTCAAAATTAGAATCATGAGCGATAGCGAGGGAATCAAAAGAGCACAAGGTGAAAAATCTTTGCACTCGAGTGCAACACGTAACTTTTCATCCCACCTCAGCGAGGAAATGACTAAATGCAAAAATAAATAAAAACAGATGTACATTGTACAAACACAAGATAGGCTTTTATTTCAGTTTAGGTATTAACTAAGACATTATTATAGAACAGAATAATTTTTAAATTAGAACAAATAACTAGTAGTTGAAAACTACTACATAAGTATTATTAAGTTACTAATTTTTATCTTGGTTTGTCATAACATAACAATAAGACGTGAAAGGAAAACCGCACAAAGCAAATAAAAAAGGTAAAACAAAGTACTGAGCCAAGAATGTTTCGGGTCTGAGATTTTAACAAAATAATTGTAGATTACGCTCCAAGGGAGGCGTATTGAATTCCGAAGCGATACTAAGGATTCTGGGGGTGAACCTCCGTCCGTAGCGCAGCGAGAAGGGTCAAGTGTTAACACCCGAAAGAAACGAGGGAATAAAGTTAAAAATCCTTAGTGAAGCGAGGGATTCAAGTTAGCCCAAGGCAACGCAGCCTTACACCCGAGGAGCGTACTCTGCTTTCCCACCTGTGTACCACATCAAATTTTAAAATTAGAATTTGTTTCCTCGACAACCTTCGAACGTCAAGTGGGCACCACAGCAAGCGATCAGCTGTTGCGGTCACCGGCCGCCATTACTGCTGCTACTCTTTTGTTCATACGATGTTCTAAATTCAAATTTACTTTATTCACTAGAGGATAAAAACGGCTTTTACTCACTTGAGGATAAATACGGCTTTTACGGTCAGATATCGAAGAGCAAAAGTACCCTTTCCGAGATGGGGGGATGAAAAATAATTTATATGGCAAAACAACGTTTGCCGGGTCAGCTAGTATTAATATAAAAATAAAGATTAAAAAAAACCAGCTGCAATTAAAGCCAGAGTTAGGAGTACAGAGAAAAGTACACAGTACAAAGAAAAGATTTCAAACATTAACGCAAAAAATCATATCCTCAATTTAGTATAACATTAAAGAATAAGTTCTCAAGACTGTTATCGTTGACCTACTTCAGCTAATTCTATGGGAGTGTTCACTAAGGTTAGCACATCCGATTGGCGGTCCACACCCTACCTTGAAGGCTGGCGGCCATTCTTTTGTGTTAGTGATGGTGCTATTACTTCTCAGTTCTTACGTAATTTGAAATGAGATTTTTTATTATTATTAAAGAAAAGCGTTCTGGGTGACTCGCTGTCCGACCATGGACCATGCCCGGTTCGACGAAACGTTGTGTTCCACGCGCGTCTCAAAGAGTGTCAGCATAATGACGGGGGCCAAAGCTTACAGGGGTCGCGGGACTTATCGAATTACTGTGACCCAGGAACGTAAAGGGCTATTGGGGGACACAGTGGATTTTAGTCAGTACGAGTCTGACAGTCCCTCCTGTTCTGCCCTGGGTGGGCGGACTCACTTGATGATTTTACCACGCTAAAAAAAGAGATAGCGTTTCTCAAAAATAGTTTGCGCCACTAAAAATAAAATTCGTAGCATTCTTCAAGAGGTTTGCAAAGTGATTTCGGTTTGGACTGTCCAAATAGCAGTGTAAACTTTTTATTTTTATCCTTATCAATATTAAAAAGAAAGCATAGAATAATTATCTGTGACTATGGAGGTATATCATCATTTTGATCTCGATCTTTAACCAAACCTATAACCAAACGACGATACATTTGGCCCATCGCACTCTTTAAAGATGTCAAATCCGAAGTAGAACAACAAACAATGAAACTGGATTTGGATTGGGCTAGAATATTAGGTCATATTGGGCGTTAATGGATTGATGGAAAATTTGGATGAATTTTGGCATCAAGGTAAATAATAATTTATGACCTGGATTGCACGACCAGAACAAAAGAAAGAAAGAAGAAAGAAAGAAAATACGTTTATTTGCAAACCTTAAGCACACAATTACAACAACACAGGCTACTTTTTATCCTGATCGTTCGTCACGTAGGATATTAACCGAACTCCACACGAACAAACCGCGTTAAAAAGCTACTATGAAAATATACATTAGTAACTAATATTTTTATACCTTCTTGTTCAAAAGTTATAGACTGTAGTAAGTTCACATAATTTGGTGGAGTACGATTAAATCTTTTGATAGTCGTTCACAACCTAACTCAAAGGTTACCACTAATTCTTTAATGCTAGTGAATGAGCTATAATCAGTGGGTAATAACTGGCTGGCTGGAAAATGTACAGCTTAGCCGTAGTAGCAGTTCAAAAGAAAAACGGCGTAAGCAGAATAAGAAAAATTACAAATACGTTTTGACGGCACGATTGGCGCATTGATCGAGAGATCAAGGTACTCCTGTTTGAGCACTGATTTTTAGAGCGCCTATGTTTAAGGCACCTATTTTTTGGGCACCTCCGGTATTTCCGCTACTGCAGCTGCACTGTGTATAAAACAAAAGCCTATCTATACATCTTTGGTGAAGAAAAAAAAAATACATAAGTACTAAAGAATGAATAGAATTTTAAAGAACAGAGATAATTGGTACCTACTGTGTCAGGTGGTTTAATCTTATGAAAGCTGCTGAAATTACTGAAGAAAAAAGTAAAAAATTGAGAGCGGTGTGGGATGTTCAGGATTCCTACCGAGGTTTAATTGGATTCTAGATAATGCTCGGTCTGGCGAAACTAATTAAATAAGTGCTTTTCGATAAAGTTAAATGATGCGGTTCAGAAATATATAAACGTGTTTAATGAAATCCGTATATCCGCCCTTTGAGCTCTTTCTACTTCTATGAGAGTGCTTTTCCCAGATGCACCCCAAACAGAAATCCCATATTGAAGAACTGACTGACATAGACCGAGGTAATTTGTACGCATAATTTCCATAGGAGTGCAGTCACGTAGTTTCTTCCTGACGTATATCAGCTTCCTAACGCGACCAGATAGCAGATGAATATGTGATTTAAAAGAAAGGTTTTCATCAAGGGTTATGCCAAGGTATTTTATTGAGGGAATATGATCTATTGCTGTACAGGAACAGTGTGTGGGGAGCGACGTCTGGTAAGTACAGCAAGTGTGATATCTTAGTATAAGATGATGTGGTGGTCGACTAGCTATTGTTTTGGAGAAGGTTATAAATTTTGTCTTTTTTATGTTGAGAGTCAGGAGATTTTCGTCAAGAGCCTTGGAAACAGTTACTAGTCCAGTTTCTGCAAGGCGGTACACTTGTTCCCAAGATTTATCATGGAAGATTATAGCAGTGTCGTCAGCATATGATATTATTTCTGCGTTTTTTAGTTGTAGATTTAAAATGTCATTCATGTAGAAACTGAAAAGGGTTGGTCCAAGTGTACTGCCCTGTGGAATTCCAAAGTCAATGGGAAGTAAGTCACTTGAGTATTCACCTACTTTGATTAACTATCTGCGGTTGGATAAGTAACTTGTGAACCAGTCAAGTGCCGTCCCTCGTATGCCTACACTTTCCAGTTTTTTCAGAAGGAGTTTAATAGATATTGTATCGAAGGCTTTTGCGAGGTCTAGGAATACTCCCATGGCCTGTTCTCCATTTTCAGAGAAACTTGCTACCGAGTTAGTAAGCAATTTAGCCGCATCTTCAGTTGACTTTCCACGCCGAAATCCAAACTGTCTATCTGATATCACCATATGTTTTTCAAAAAGTTGGTTGTTTAATAATTTCTCCAGTATTTTCGATAGAATGCACAGTAGTGCGATTGGCCGATAATTTTCAGGTAAATCTGTAGGGCCATTTTTGTAGATTGGTCTTACTGAAGCAACTTTCCAGCATTCCGGAAAAGTTCCTGATTCCAAGCTTAAATTAAAAATGTGTGTTAGCGGTTGAATTATTGCATTTTTAATTTTTATTATAAACCTTGTTGTGAGTCCTCTTACTTAGGGCGGGTGAGAGAGACTTGTACAGACTTAAATCCACGGTGTCTTTCAGTAGCTGTTTACGTTCTGGAACGTAAACAGCTACGTCTCATCAGGTAACCGTGACCCTGGGGTCACGGTTACCTGATGAGACGGTCCCGCGACCCCGACAGACAGGATGGATGAATAGAAAGATGTTTGTTGCGTTTTCACACAAAGACTTTGAATAAAATCCTTTTAGTAGTAATATACTACACAGATAGTTTTTATCCTGAATTAATACATTAGATACTTCTTATACCGATATTACGTTCCCGTTATCCAATTTTCGAGTTACACGGACGAAGCCATTGATGTATTATAGTAGGTATTATAATTATCTGAAAGTATGGGTCCGATACCTTTTTATGGTTCAATGGTTGATCAAATCTGATAAAATTGCCCTAGCAGGTCGTCCTACAAAGTTATTTAAAAAATAAACACCTTGTAGTAATTTCTGAACTCGGAGGAGCTCGTGGCTAAATAATTACAGCCGCACAGGTTGATCTTCCGGGTTAAGCCGCGATTGCCGAGGTTGGTCTGTGGATGGGTGACCATCTGTTATAGCTAGTTTCCTCCGTGCCTCGGAAAGCACGTAAAGCCGTTGGTCCCGGCTGTCATTTCTAGATCTTTGACAGTCGTTACTGTTAGTCAGAAGCTCTAATCTGACAACCAGTCTTACCATGCGGTATGGTGTTGCCCAGTTACTGGGTTGTGGAGGTCCAACAGGCAGTCGCTCCATGTAAAATACTGATATCCAGCTGAATCTGGTTTGACTGGAAGCCGACCCCAATATAGTTGGGAAAAGGCTAGGCAGATGATGTAATAATTTCTGAATGCCATACAAGCACTTAAAAAACTCGCTGACCATTTTAAAACTTCGAATACAAAAATTTATCAGACCTCCCCCTTCAAAAGCATGGTTACTTCACAAGGAACCCCATTACCTCAACATCCCCCCTCTTGACGGATTCGCTTCCAATTACCAAGACAATTTACAATGGGGGCCTTCGCCATTTATCTATAAGCTTAGCCAATTTACCCAAGGATACAATGTAACTGCAGAATTATTTAATAAAAAAAAGTTATGGAATGTCTGAGTTATTTTTCTGGGGCTATTTTGAGTTTATAGGTCTATATGTCCCCGTTTGTTTGTGAAAACGGCACAGTGGTCTTGGAACTTAAAGGGCAACTGCAAAAAATAGGTTGGTTTTGAAGCCAGTAAAGTTCCTTTCGCACTACCCAAGGCGGACCCAATGAGAAATATCTTTGCTGACTCTTAAGGCGCGCCTCACCGCGAGCATTTACCTGTAATGTAACATAAAAGTGCACAATTTGATGTCTTCGAATGTTTGAAACTGTAACGTTACATTACAGGTGAATGCTCGCGGTGACGGTGCGCCCTAGGACAGATATTCTTACATCTGACTTTTAATATTAACCCAGCTTAACATTTTTTATCATAGTCTTTGAATAAAAAATACTATTTCATTACATTTTTCTCAGCTCTTGAAAGAATTTCCTAGCTGCCATTGTTAAGCATTTAATTTAAATTATTCAAGTCTAACTAAAAGCTCTGGAAAACAAACCTTTATTTTCTTCTACACTGTGTTCAGCTTTATTTATCAAGCAAAAAGGGCACGGACAGCATTTCTGAGTTAAAAACTGCTAGTGCAATTAAAACATTTTATTATTGAAAGAATTATTGAATTACGGAATAAGATTTTATCTAATTAAAGGCTGATCACTAAGTAACAATGAAAAGAAAAATAGTTAGTCTAGTTCTCCAAAGAAAGAAAAATATCTACTCTCTAATCCAAAATATTTACTGATTGATCGATAATGGAACGATCGCCGACATGTAATTTTTAAATACAATACAATTTAATTTCTTATATAGATATCAGATAAGTTATTTACCATTCCATTAATTGAAGAAAATTGGATATTGAAGGACAGCGTGGATTTTAGTCAGTAAAAGGCTGAAAGTCCCTCCTGCTCTGCGCTGGCTGGGAGGACTCATTTGATGATTCGACCACGCTAAAAAAAATTGATGAAACCGGAACTTTGATGGAACTTTTTTTTGACACTAAGAATTTCTCTTGTGCCGTGGGTGCGTTTACAAACATATAATCTCACATACACAAACGCCCACACCCGAAACAACTACTTGTAGATACATACAAATATTTGCTCCGTGCGGGAATCGAACCCAACCAAATTAAACTGAAGCAACACCATTTTTAATTAAACGTCATTCGAGTGCCAAAATATCCTTGTACTACATCTTCACTTTTTTATTCGAATTTTATTTTATGCCAGTTCCTTCACAAAGCCGTCGATTAAGAACTGCTATAAAAATTATATTAACGTTTATTCTCGTCGTAAAAAGCGGAGTTACCGCCTGAAGGCAGAATTGAGAGATTAATTTTTAATTCGAATTTAAAATTGATTGTGCTCTTGAATTTTTTAGAGCCGCTGTCGGGACTGAGGGGTGATGAAGTTTGCATCGATGGTAACTTCTTTAATAGTAATTTAAGGATGTGTAAGTGCAAAAATGGATTAACTTACGCTATAATTAGAAATAGTCTTTTGGAAACTGCTAATTCATTTTTGCATTATTTCAAGTTATCAAATATTTTAAGTTGATTTTTATTTGAAGAGCTCGTGGCTAAATAATTATTACAACCGCACTGGCTGATCTTCGGGTTAAACCACACTTGCCGAGATTGTTCTGTGGATGGGTGATCATCTGTCATAACGAGTTTCCTGCGTACCTCGGAAAGCACGTAAAGCCTGTCGTTTTGTAGATCTTTGACAGTCATTACTGTTAGTCAGAAGGTCTTAAGTCTGATAACCAGTCTTACCATGGGGTATCGTATTATCTAGTAACTGGGTTGTGGAGGTCCGACAAGCAAGTGACTTCATGTAAAATACTGATATTCAGCTGCATCTTGTTTAACTGGAAATCGACTCAAATATAGTTGGGAACAGGCTAGACAGATGATAATAATAATTTATTAGTGGTTAAAAATTAAAAAGTTAAAAATATATAATAGCCTTAGTTTGACTATTTAGTTAAAAAGTATTCTGTTTATAGAAAAGGATTTGTAGGTTACAAAAGGAAAATTCTTTTTAGTGAAACATTTGGCAATATTCCAGAAAACGCTAGTGATCGTAAAACCACGAATTTTTTATTCAATTTCAATAGGAAAGCACGAAAATAAAACACTTGGCCTAATAAAACTTTCAAACCGCTTCATTACATAAAGTAACCAGCTAAAAAATACCAGCTTTACATACATTATTTCTGCAGTACTTTTAACCTAAATCCTGTCTTTATTCTACTGAAAACGCTGCATTTAACACTGAATAAATTGGACTAAACGCTCGTTCGTTGAAAGCGCACATGATGCCCTGTGAGACTTATGCAAATTAGAACATCTTACTTTACTTAAATGTAGGGAGTTACACCACGTATCGTTTTCGACTGCGAAGTACTTATAATGTGCTGAACCTTTTCGCTTACATGAAAGAATGGGGTTGTTGTAAGTTGGCCACAGAATTATGGGGTATTAATTCTGTGGCCAACTGAAGCCGAAAAAATATAAAAGAGCCAAAGATTTAATAAAAAATATATAAAATCCAGCCACAGAACTACAGAAAACGAAGGCACAATGTGGAATCTGAACAGAAAGTACTAGGAGAAGAGGATCAATACTTTTTTTCGTGGGGAATTATTTTTGTGGCGAATTTACAACAACCCAAAGAATGCTGGCTATTGCTACAGCTCACACTTTTTTGGAAGTACTAATTAACATCTAAAACGATTCCGTCCTTTGGAGAGGAAGGCACTGTCAGACTAAAACTGACCAAATTCTACCGTGTTCCTTCAATAGGAATTTACATTTCAGGATCACGGCTACCTATTTGGACATTTCCGAGACCCAGGCAGGCGTTTGGCCGTCTATGGGGGCCTCGTCGGAATGCTGACAGCCCTATAAGGCGCGTGGAAAACGTTGCGCTCTCGACTTGGACATAGTCCTAAACAGACGGCGAGTTTCACACAGTACTCGACGTCCGCTTGGCCGCATAGCTCACACTTAAACTCCTCACACTTGATCATTCAATTTACGACAGTTCGTTTCTGCTTATGATAAAAGAACATAGTTTGAAATTAATATTCTATCTCAATCCAAATCTCTTTCCTTTGCTTATGGCGGCTGTTTCTAATTGAACATGTTTAAGAATCGGATAAGTAATTCCGATTGTTAATTGCATACAAACATAGATCGGGATTAAGATAGCAAATTAGGTTATTAATTTGCAGCATAATTAAATGTTCCGAATATAAAATTACTGGACAGTTACAAATAATTATTCTGTATTTTATTTTACATAATGAATTATACAAATATAATTTACCCGTGTACAAGGTCTAATTATTCTGTTGTTCCAATTAAAAATAATTGTTTCGTCTATTCTTGGAACAGCCTGTATAAATGACTTTTGTATTTTTTGTTTACACAGAGGCAACAAACATTTTGTGGTTGTTTATTTTTTTGAGCGAAAGTAATTTGAGCTTATTGTTCTTCTGTTTATTTTTTTAGGGTGCAAAAATAACGTAATTATTTAGATATTAGCACTGTAGCAGTACTAATGTTAACCCGAAAATAAATACCTACCTATAATAATAATTATGACGGATTTAATTTATTTGTTCAGTCTTCGGGTTAATTGTAGGGGCAAGGGCTGTACCTATGGATGGTTTTACCTGTGGACACCGTTAATTTATGAGAAAAGGGGCAACCCTAACATTCTAATTTGAACACAGTCGTTAGCATTTGTCTATGGTTGACAGATTTGACGTACCGCCATCTTTTTTTTCCGTGTTGTTTTCCCTAGAATGTACAGTGTTCACAGGTAAAAGCGTCCATAGGTAAGGCACTTGCCTATTCATAGTAGCTACTGTCGAATAGTACCCTTAAGAAACAGTTCAAAATGATAATAATGCTCTTTCTTTCTTTCTTTTACCGGTCTTGTTGGAAATCTGTGGGAGAGGCCTATGTTTAGTAGTGGACGTCTTACGGCTGATAATGATAATACAGTAATAATAATATTCCACAACTACCATACAACGCCATCTAATCCCAAGCTAAGCGGAGTTTGTGTTATGGGTACTAGACAACTGATAAACATACACAGATATTTCTAAATACATAAATATTACAGATGAATTACACCCAGACAAAGAAAAAATGATCGTGCTCATCACACAAACATTTGTCCTGGGTGGGAATCGCACCTACGACCTCCGGCAAAGCAGTCAGGGTCACTAACCACTAGACCAACAGGCCAGTCAATAATCAATAATTTGTGGAATTTATTTCATCACCACAACTCTGCTACCTTTCAATTCCAAACGGTCTTGTTGGTAGTCTGTGGGAGAGGCCTATGTTCATCAGTGGATGTCTTACGACTGGTTTGATGATGATGAGGATTACGCAGCGGGCTGGGTACGTGATGACTTAAAACTAAAAGAATTCAGAACCGTTACCACTGAGCTATTACTTCTCTATATTGCAGAGAACATTGAACATTGAATTGCTATTTCTAAAACCTATTTTCTCTGAAATGCGTTTTGCTGAATAGAGTGCCATTTTACAGGTGGCGAGCTGAACACATTGGAAATATCTTATTTGATGTAAAGTTCGCATTCCTACTTTCAATATCAAATATATATTGCAAACGTGTGTTACAAAATTGGTTCTTGAATTTATTCATGTAAGGTTTCAAATCAAAATGAAACTTGGAAATATTTTATAAAAAGTTCTGAATAAAAAATAAAAGCAAACAAATCTCATCTTTATAGTGTGTAAGGAACAGCCCTCCACAAACTTTCATGGCTTGCTCACTAGACGAAACTGAACAATGTTTCACATTTTTTTTTCAGGAAATAAAAAAAAATTGGCCTTATCATACAAAATTATAAACTTGATTGGACAGTTTGCATGGAGAGACCGATTTTATTTTTCATTTCCTGAATAAAAGTTTGTGTTAGTTTGTGGAGGACTGTCCTTTACACCCTGTATACAGAAGGAATGTGAATTGTTAGTGTGAAAAAGTGAGTAATTATGATAAAAAAATTGATTGTAGGCGGTACGAAATTTGCCGGGTCAGCTACTAAGAAATAATAAAAGATACTTGTTTGATCTGTATATCATATTGCTTTACATTAAAAAACGTTGCCTTACACTAAGACACTCCAGTATGGGTGCGCCTACAAACGATCACAAACATCCAAAGTTAATTGAACATAGTCTGGTGAGTTTAACACAAATAATTCTAGCCACAAAATATATGGGTTTATTTTTAAAGAATTGGTCAGAATGACAACTTCATTTGAAGAATAAAAAAAACTTTTCAGAAAACATTAACTGAAAATTCATCCACAACACCCAAATTATGACAGCGATAAAGCGATTATGATCCCGCACGTGCTCTTAAAGTTTTAGATTACCGCCATTTTGTGTGAAAAGTTAAACATACAACTACCCACACAAGGCAGTTAAGGTACAAAACAGGTGATAAAGACATTATTTTTGTATCTAGACTTTATTATTTGGTTTTAAATGACTCTAAGCTGTATATTCGAGTCTTAAAGATTGTTATTGTGTTTTAAAACTTTAAACACTTACCGTCGTACCACAAAAACTTTTAAAAGTTTGTTGAACACTTGCCTAAAAAAATGTCAGATTATGACGTTGAAATAAGGTCCGTTTTGCAGTCACACTTTTTTTAAGACAAGTGTTCAACAGACAGTTTTTTTTTTTAGTAAGGCTGTTAAAATTTCTTCTGTGGCCTGCGTGTGTATAAGACAAATAGCCAGACCTAGTGGTAAAATTATACTAATAGTAAGAAATTTTACCACTATATTCTAGCATAGATACCATCTCACGATAATACTGGGATAATTAATGATATCCTAAACTATGTATCCCATATTCTCATCCCAATTCGTTCGCCGCCTTTTACATTTAAAATTAAAGAGAGGAGCTACGGAATCAGAAGATTTTGTTCACCACTAGGATCTTAAACAACGTAATGTTACTTAGTGTAGAATATTTCCACTTCTCCTGAATTACAAGAAATCTTATTCCGTTCAATGCTACTTTTTCACAAAGACAATTTAAAACGAACTGAATTGTAAAAGAAACGTTTTTAGCATGCTAATGCTATCCCAGTTCAGCCAACGAATTTCAATTAATGCTATTCAATTCTGTACTATACGTTATTTAAAACTAAGTTCATTTGGGAATACCTGGATTCTGTAGCGTCGGCAAAAAACGACGAGTCATTAGATGACCGAGCGGTTTGACGGCGGCCATTTTGAACAAAATGGCGGATTAATTTCGGAATACTTACAATGCGTTTTAGAGGTAATGGCTTACAATATGTAGATAAAACTGATATATTGTTCGTTAGCACGTTTTTTGCTTGGCATTTTTAAGTTTCTTTGAAAGGTTTTTTAGGTACAATACCATAGCATTTAATAGGTGGTGATTTTATTAAATTACTAGCGGCCCGTCCCGGCTTCGCACGGCTGGAAGACCCGGTCTAAAACCCGGTCCCGATGGTTACAAACATAACAAAAAAAAATATCTGCCAAATCGGTCAAGCCGTTTTCATGTTATGTCGTGACAACGGAAAACGGGTTTCGTTTTTATATATGTATATAGATAATAGATAATTGTGGTTATTACCGATTTATTACAATACCAACTAAAACAGCATTTAAATATTACAATTATAATTATTGTTTCAAAGATGGTCCTTACCTTGTGAGAATCGAAACCTGTGTAGTTTTCCGAAGATAATAATCAGTACATAGGTTTACCTGAAACAAAAAATGCAATGGATTAGGATTGAATGGATTATTAATTCTTTAGCTTCAAGAGGGATAAACAATACACATTTTTTCGTAACATATAATATTGCCATTTCATTACAATATAACAGAAACTCGTTTAATCTACATTTCCTTAGGTATAAATCGTTTTCGTATATTATACCTAATGAAAAACAGGGATACATTAACACATTATCATTATATATTACACCGAATATGTTTATCTAGAAAAAGGTAAAACCAAGGTTCAAAAACCACATTTCTAGTATTTTTTTTTGCTTACAGTGGCATGATCTACAGTGAATTCTTTTTTTGTTTATTACGGAACAGAAATCATATAAGTCTCTAATGTAAAATAGTTTCGAAAATTAAGTTAGAGCTGGGATGGACTACCATTATAACTGTACGATAAAAATTATACAGTACACAAATACTTTATAGATAGTTAGATTCCAAAATTCATGTATCAGGGTCATGGATACCTGATATAAGAGGAGCTCGTGGCCAAATAATTACAGCCGCACAGGCCGATCTTCCGGGTTAAGCCCCGCTTGCCTAGGTTGGTCTGTGGATGGGTGACCATCTTTCATAGCGAGTTTCCTCCGTGCCTCGGAAAGCACGTAAAGCCGTTGGTCCCGGTTGTCATTTGTAGATCTTTGACAGTCGTTACTGTTAGTCAGAAGCTCTAAAGTCTGACAACCAGTCTTACCATGGGGTATGGTATTACCCAGTTACTGGGTGGTGGAGGTCCGACAGGCAGTCGCTCCATGTAAAATACCGATATCCAGCTGAATCTGGTTTGACTGGAAGCCGACCCCAATATAGTTGGGAAAACGCTAGGCAGATGATGGCAGATGATGGATACCTGATATAAGCCTCCTTGCCTGCTTAAACCTGTCTCAAACAATGTTTAGGCAAGCATTCCATATAATCAAATAAGGAATACTGAAAATTCAAATGCAAATTTTTCATTACACAAAGTAACACTCCAACAAAAAAAACATAATGGAATTGGTCCAAAAACTTACTTTAAAAATTCTATTCCAAAACTATTTTTTATAAAATTTCAATCGCATTAAGGACCAACTGTTTCGAGGCGATATTTTCAAGCAATTTTAGCTTTTACTGCATTCTGGTAGTATGTAAGTCTGAGTTAATAGCATACAGTATCCATCAGGGTAAGGACTACTCTATGGAATGAATGTGTTTCGAAGACATACGTTGTTTTTTATGTGGCCCTGGTACTTAGTTGCAGAAGGAAGTACTTTTTTGAATTGATGATGAATCGGTTGTTTCAAAAACAGTGATAGGTAATTTGTAGAAAAATCTTAATGCCAGGCAGTTTTTTTTTTAGTGGGACATGTTTATAAATAAAATTGTATTGCACTATATTTTTTCTTGTATGAACTACTTGTATATCATACAATTTTTTTTTTCGTGCGGCAATTGCACCCACGGCGAACAGCGCACCAGTTGATTGCGCGGCCTTTGCACTACAGTGTACACTTTGTAGTACATGATATTTATGAACATTAGCTGAATAAAGATGAGCAATTAGGCAGAAACTCCTACTAAACGATGAGGATTTTAGGCTAAAGATTAAGATACTTTGGAATCAAATATTTGATTGAGAAAGCAGTATTTCTGAAATCGGTGTATTGTTAGGAAGTACCTACCTCTCATAAGAGCCACCGGTAGACTGGACCCTGTTCATGATACTGGTGGACTGCTATTTTTTATATTCTTTAAACTTTATTTTATTATTATTTTGAAAAAAAAATGAACGAATAGGTTTAATAAATGATAATAAAGTGATACTTATAAAATGCCCGCTCTCTTTTAAAATTTATTTTTCAAGACCACGGAAGCGAAAAACACAAATTCTCTTTCATTACTTTCTTTACTTCCTTCCCTTTCATGCCATAGCACTTTCCTTTCTCCCTTCCATCCTTAGTACATAGGTGTATATTCAACTGAGTTCGAACCCAAATGTAGCCCAAGGTCCTTTGAAAAATGGGTCGATAACACGAAAACATGTAAATAAAATAAATCCTCTTCAAGATATTTAATCTGAATCTCTTGCAGGAAAAAAAATAAGATTATATTTTTCTGTAGAGAGAAAATGAAACTGGTCAAGTCCGATTGTAAAGTGAGTTACGGTTCCGTATCATAAATGAGTTATCGACGCCATCTTGTAGCGGGGAACGACGAGTGTAAGGTGGTTCCATTTTTCCGCATTCTCGTAGAGTGTTAGCCAGAATTGTATCTATGGCTCTTGAAATTTTATTTTATCGTACGACACGAAAATAATTCTGCTGAATTGATCATCATAGATTTGGTGATTGGGAACTGAGCGACATGTCATTTATGACCACGTTAACACTACTTGATAATCTGCTATACTTATATTATAAGACTAAAGTGTTTCTTTTTATAAACGCGTTTATCTCAGGAACTACTTTTCCTAAACATAAAATGTCACGTTATATTGACTGAGTCAAGCCGCGATCATGGCGCTTGCAACAGCGTCGAAATATCGGAAACTCAAACAAATATTTAATCACGGAAGACATCCCGTAAGTTACATTTTAAGTTTAGAAGCAAACCGTGATAGTTTAAAAAGTACTTTTCCTAATTTAAAAAATATGTTTGTGTTGGATAGTCCATTCATCGAAGAAAACTATCGGCTATATAACATCACGCTACAATAGTAGGAGCTGAGTAGCGGGGTTAAAAGCGGCGAAAAGATAGTCATATTATAAGTATTAACAATTCACGTTAACATTATTTATTATTATAATTTGATCTTTCTCAGACGTGCAATTATTAACGTGGAAGCAGGCTATTTGCACAACGATAAGTTCATATCTCTGTGGAACCCTAAAAATGGCGACAGAAATTCATTTCAGTTTTTACAACTGTTAATTTTGTCGTGGGTACGATCTCTTGTTTTATTTTTAAACAAGTGCTAAGTAGATGTCAAAGAAGACCTACTTTTCCACAGTTGGAGTTTATTTATTTTTTAGTTATTCTTTTGTTTAAGAGCTATTCTTTTCCTCTCGGTGAAGACAAGGTCTTGATTTGAATCGCAGAAACGCTGTCTTGTTTGAAAAACAGAATGAAAATATTCCAGAAAGATTTGTATTCATTCCAATGCCTCAATTAATTTAGTTTAAGAGTCAAATTACTGTACCTTATAATTTAGAAATTTCCAAAAAAATAAATTAGTTTAATTTATACATGGGAACATAAAATATAATACCAATCAAAATACAATATAATACCTTATACCAGCGGCTTCACCTGTGTGTAGATCAACAATGATCCGATTATACCGCGTTAAAAATTATCTTGTGTGTTAATACAGGCTATGAACAAACTGTGTACCCAATTTCATGCAAATACCTTCAGTATTTTTTGTGAGAAAGTGCCACAAACATACATCCATACAATCACATAAAATAAGCGATCTAAATCTAGGATAGCCCTAAATTATTCAGATATCCATACTCACAAACTTTCGCATTTAGAATAGTAAATATGTAGTATAAAAAATCCTAAATACATTAATATGCAAAGAATGAATTAGGTAGGTAGGATAGGTTGGGTTGAACTAAACTAAAAATTAAAAATAGCTGCCCGACATATTTGAACTGGGAATTGAGTTGAATTATGTATGTGCACTTTAAAATCAGGTGGGCTGTATGCTCGCTGAAAAATTCAGATATTATATTATCTGAAATACTGAGGAACATACTTGGAAGTCTTGTGGAACGTGACCTATATTCAACATTACAATAGTTATTATAGTTAATCCATGCAAAGAGAGGTTTCTAAGAGGTCGTGAAATACTCAAATGTGTGCTCCCAGTTGAAATTTAACTTCCAGGGTTACGGAAGCCTGTTTAAACCAGTTTTTAGCATGTAAGCGTTTTGGTGTTAACTGTAAGCTTATATTGTGTTTTTTTTAATAAATAAAAAGACAGTCCCATAACTACGGCATGGCTGTTTGATGATAGACGGAGCAGCCGAGGTCGGCACAAATTTAAATATTTTTTCCTTGCGGGGATCGAAACCGCGACACACATGCACAACAGTCGATCGCTCAGCCAAAGCGCCAACCGTGACGTCTGCTGTCTTATTATAATATTATTATCATAAAATTAACAACATCATAAATAATATAGAAAATTAATTCGCAGCAAATATTTTTTTGCTAAACGTTATTTTCAAGATACGTGAAAGTTAACAGATGGATGTCATTAACGTTTTCGTTCTGATCCTGGTCGCATAGCATGTAGAATTAGAAAAAAAAATCGTGCTTGTTCCATTTATGCCCCTAATATAATATTCCTTCCACGCCTTTTACGCTTAATCAAAGAAAATTACATGCCATGCTGGTAATATCCTGAAACCCCACTCATGAAAACAGGGAAAACCAAGGAACATTTATACATATTACACGTCATATTAATAGTAATATAGAGGACGGCAGAGTGGTCCAATTAAGTCCTCTTATTTATGTAATAAGATTTTATTAAATGGGAGTGTTAGTCATCTCAACTCTCACAGGGTCCGCATGGCATATTTAGGTGTGTGTGTGAGCGGTGACGAAAACTTTAAAGCTGATTTCACACTACGCTATACCATTTTGTTATAAAGTATAGCAAAGAAGGACCTAATACTAGTAAGCCAATAATATATAGCACAGTACAATGTTAACGTGTATGGAGCGCGATTTTAAAATTGATTGGTTTCTTTTTTCAGAACACTTTTCTACGGAGAAGATCGCCATAAAGAGCCATAATCTCGATCTCTTGGATTCTTTTACAAAGATATTTGTATTTTATTGAACACACCTCAGTTTAGCCAATCAAAAATCTAAAATGGCTGCCATTCGCGATTTAATGTGTTAGGATTTATTTTATAAGTAGATTTGTCGATTTTTTAAAATGAGTTTATACTCATAATATCCCTTAAAGGTATCGGTAATCGGAAACCAAACACACTGAATAGTCAAATAGGTATAATTATGTATTCATTTATAGTTGATTGCGTGGTGTTAGCCAATAAATAATTGCTCACTCACTGCATTAAACTACAAATTAGCTGAAAATGTATAATCAGTTATTAACTATACAGCATAGTTAATAATGTTTTGTATTTGTTGTTTCTGCATGTTTGCCTTGTTTGTTACATAGTTTGTATTTTATGTGTTGTAACTGTAATAACATTATTTGCAGTATAAGCTGTATATTGACCTAGATTTATATTAATTTCTCTTCTATGATATCTGGTAATGTATATTTATTTTGTGTTCTACAGAATAAAAATGAAGCATTCAGCTAAATGCTGTCGGAAGACACTCCCCAGCGAACCTTGTACTTTTTTGGGACAGACACGTTATCCCCAAACCACTGCCACAGTATAATAATATACAGTAGAGTAACTCGGCCGCCAAATAGATTTAAATACCTACAGCCGCGCGGTACGTAAACGTGCGTTAGGGCTACCCGTCCATCATTTTAATAACATTTGCCTTTGCGTACTTTCTGTTTCTATTTTAGTTTTGTGATTGTAAATATACTTTTTTATATAAATAAATGAAATACTTTGTATAATGAATAGGAAGTGTTCAATAAAAATGCGTGTTGTTTTTTGATTGGTAGATTTCATTAAAAAAATCATGTTTTTGTTTGAAAAACAAATCGGGCTTATAAAATCCGATGTATTATAGAAGTATTTGAGACCGCAAAATATTTGCGCCTCGACTGAGTTGTACGAAATGCTTTATTGTTAAATTTTAAAGTATAATAAATCCGCATTCTAATATAAAGCTTAATTAAACCACTCGTCTTATTAAATATGTACTCGAACTGATTTTTAGAGAAAAAATCACGCGGTTATTGTTAAAAAAACAACACACCGTCCGCTCGACACTGCGGTACAGCCGTGACAGTCTGCGCCCCGAGCGCGCCCCGACATCGAGGCGCGTAGGTATAGCTCGCTTTTCGTCCGTTTGTATGAAGTTGGAGTACTGTATTATTATATTACCGTGCCACTGCCACTCCAGATGTTAGAATTAACAGTTGTTACCACCAAAAAAATCTGTATGTGAGTTTTGCACCCACGGAACTGGAGAAGTTCCTAGTGTGTGGCAATGTAAATTAAAAAAAAATGAAGCTCAACAAACTCCTGTAGAAAGAATTAACCTGAGTGTCTAGATCTTACAACTAAATTAATCAGAAGGGAAACCGGAGATGTGGAAAAGAAATAATCTTTACTTCCTTCTATAGCTTTGGACATAGGGTAAAAATCAAAACAGAAGTTTTGATTTTTACCATTTTATTACCTGCTTTCATTTCAAAAACAACATTCATGCCATAAAGAACGGTTTTCCTCAGAATTCATCGACGTATTTCCTAAAGTTTATCACAACGAAATCAGTATTTGCGGATAGACAAACGTTTAAATAAGGCTGATCTAGGTTTACTACAATCTGTGTTTCAAGTCTTAATACAGAATAGACATAGATGGGACTCTAACACGTGTTAAAATCATTAAATGAGTCCTCCCACCCCGACCGGGAGGAACTGTCAGACTCGTACTGACTAAAATCCTTCAATAGCCCTTTACGTTCCAGGGTCACGGTAATTTTGATAAGTCCCGTGACCTTTCGAGGTACCTAAAGTAACCTCAAAATCTGAAAAAATGTCTACAGTTACGTGTTACAGTGTAAAATCATTCCGTATCAAAAACTTCTTCGAGAAAAATCTGACAAACAAAGACAAAATAACGACTAGGGACATTGAAATGTAGCCAAAATAACATAACTACTGGCAATAACCCCTATTCCCCTTTTATCTGCCATGGCGCCACATAGTCTGGCAAAAGTTCTGTGTTTTTGTCCCGTTTGCCAGCTTGAAGGTTGCCCGGGATTTGAGGCCAGTGGGTTTTGAATTTATGGGGCTGTTTGATGTAGGTTAAGGGTTTTTTGGGGTTGTAAAGTAGGGGTTATAGCATGACTATGATTAAGGAAGACTTTGATGTTTTTGACTGATTTTTTTCTCTCTCTAGACTTTTCTTAACGATGTTCGAAGTCGTTCCCTGTTTAATTGGGTACAGTATTACCGGGTAACATGACAATCTTTTTTTTTTTTGATTTTGTAACTTTTTCCTGGGCAGACATACAGAAATAAGAAAAAGTTATGCAAGATTGTATTAAGTCGAACTTATTTTCTAGGTGTGTTTCACACTAGTCTCGTATATTTGAGCTTATTTCCGTTCTTTTTGTTGTATAGAAATAAATGAGCTTCAAGTTTAAATAGTCCTAATATTACATGTTTTTATTATAAAACGTTTTACGAAAATAACGCTGAGTCAAAGTTTACATGGAGAAGTGCCTAGTGTAGAGAGCTAAATTTTAATTTATATGTAACTAGGTTTTGCCCTCGACTTCGTACGCGCAAAACGTTTTTTTATCGTTCCTGAGGGAATTTCGGGATAAAAACTATCACATGTCCATTCTCCGCTCTCAAACTATTTTTGTACCAAATTTCACCCAAATTGGTTCGTTACTTTCGAATTTATAATACATATTAGTAGGGAAGTAGAGATTATGAAATATGGTCACCTCTGACCATTTATTCAAAAAATAACATAATTTACAACAACGTTTTACAATTCAACGTAAATTCACGTTGCTATTCCACTATCGCCGATTCTCCTCTAACACAGCTCCTCTATGCAAACTCAAAGCCCAGTCACTCAGTGTCAGTTATCACGAATGTTTGTAACCCGATATATCCCGACTCTCCCCTTTTATTCCATGTTGACTGACAACTGACTGAAATGTTACACAAAATAGAGGAGAAATTCCAATATTTACTGTATATAAAATGGAATTACTTTTACGGTTTTTATGTTTTATATTCCTTGTTTTTTTTTATTTAGAACTTCTCTTTTTTATATTCGTGTAGTTTTATGATATTATTTTTTTCGACTGACACAGTTCTTTTATATTTTGATGAGAAAATTCATAACTAGATAAATGATTTGATTTATTTATTTATTAGAAAAGTACAGCCACATCACATACACTTAACATTAAAATTTACAACTTGTAATTTGATTGCTTGGTACGTCACGTTGTCAGTATTTTTTGCGATAATTCGTTACGTATTATAAAAAAATATGTTTAGATACCTTTGACGTCTTTTTATCCATGGCCTCCACGCTAGGATTGTCCTGTTTGAGGGTGAGTTAACAATACATGAGTTTATTAAAAGATAAACTCACAAACAAAAACATCTAGACCTGGAACAAGCGCTCGTAGTTTTTTTTTTAATGTATATTAGGTTTGCTCTTGACCTTAGTCCAGGTCAGGAGTGACTAAGAAAAGGTCGACGATGGAGCGAGCTTTCCCAGAAGAAGCCGGTTCACTCTCACTTTGAAGATCATAAAATATTTTTTCCATGTGGGAATCGAAACCGTGAAACGCAGTGTAGCAGCCCAATCGCTCCAGCCACTGTGCCAATCATTGTAAATTACTCAACTGATTTGGAATTTAACCACGCACAGAGTTTATAAGCTAAATTTATAAATAGGATAACTTTTGTCTCGGCAATTATTTCCCGTAGGATAAAAAAATACAATATTGCTGTATTACTGTACACAATTCACGACAATTTAGTATTCTCGCTTTAAACCCGCCATCATTAATTTGCGACGTTCAATTGTTTCAACGACGGACCTTGCATGAATTTACTGTGCTAGCGAAATAGCTTGTTATGCAAATTACTACTTTATCTCTATCGTGATAGAGCTGTGTTTCACTATACTGCGGGCAGTCACGAGACTGTATGCAAATTTAAATTTTGAACTCAGGTTTATTTAGTTGTAAACATTGTGATTGTAATGAAGGCTTTTGATTATATCTTAGTTTAAGTTTTAATTGAGAATTACTATAAGTAATTACAATGATAATGATATTCCACAACTATCACACAACGCCATCTAGTCCCAAGCTAAGTAGAGCTTGTGTTATGGGTACTAGACAACTCATAAACATACTTATATATTTCTACATACATACATATTATAGATAAATTGCACCCAGACACAGAACTAGTGATCATGCTTATCACACAAACATTTGTCCTGGGTGGGAATCGAACCCACGACCCCCGGCATGGCAGTCAGGGTCACTAACCACTAGTCCAAGAGGCCCGTCAATAACTGAAAACGTTGTTAATATTTTAAGAACAACCTAAGCCCCTTCGTACACTAGGCGACGCGGCGACGCAAGTCTCCGATACCTTACGACTTTCGTATCCATTGATGCGTGCCTGTGTACGGTGATGATGAACCTGATGTACGATCCGAAGGTGCGATTTGCCGACTCGGTCGCTGCGCCAAAGGCACAATTAACATATTGTTGACGCCTAGCATGTCTGCACATAGACACCCACGCACACGGCGTAATATCGAGCCCGCTCCATCCATTCGTCTATGCCAGCGTCTACGCAAGCGTCTATGGAATTTGACAGCCGCCCCCCCCCCCCCCCGCGGCGCAGGCCACTCGACAATAACGCGCATCCATGTACTCACGCGCTTGAACTAATAATTTCTTTTTTATAATTTTAATTCTTTGTAAACGTAATTAAACGTAGAAATTCAAGAATCTGCTCATTATTTCATCACCATCGTCGTCATTCCACCAAAGACCAGTACCGGCTGTATGTTCACACATAATTATATTTATTTCACCTACCGACAAGTTTTTTTTAATTTTACCGTCTTTCCACAAATAGTTAAACATCTGTTAAACACTTGTAAAAAAAGTGTCACTGCTAAATATTTATGTTTCGTTGTGAGTTTTCTTCTAATTACTTTGCTTACTTTATTTTGTGTGTACTAATGGCATGTATACATAAACGTTTTTTCTTTCTTACTTTCTTGCACAGACCAGTACCGATCCACATCTACCTGTCTGCAGCGACAATCTACTTCTTTATAAAAGCATAATGATGTTAAGTTACTAAACATCTGTTACCAAATTGGCACTTACTTAAAGGCCTAAACAACAGACCCATCTGGACCTTGTAAGGTAAAAAAACAAAGACCGACCGACAAGATCCCAGAAGGGTCAGCAAAGTTAACAAAATTGGGGTCATTTGGCTTAGGTAGGCACTATGTAAGTGTTATAGTCTCCTTACAGTACTGTAGGACACATTCAACGACGTTATATTACTAGACTCCTAATAACAGGCGACCGATGTCTGTCAACACATTAGGCAAAAAGTCTTATATCCGTCTATTTCATCCACTCCTGTGAGCCGTAAACATACCTTGAGACAGAACAGACGTTGAGTTAGCCAATCACAATGCAGTACCCCGTCCCGCTCGCTTACGTAGTACCTCAGCGAGTTGACAGAATAGTTTTTGTTCCTTAGATCGTGCATGCGGAGTCTAGTTATATATCGTCGTTGGACACATTTCACTAAGGTTTTTGGTATTGCCAATGTCTCGATACTTAATCGAGACAATGCCTTTATTTTTATTTTAGGACTAAAATACAAATTACAGGTTTTAACATGGGTTTAAAAAAAAACTACTTGGTAAATTAGGGAACTAGTTTCGATAAATCCCCTTCATATTAAGTCTGAACATACAAATAGAAACCTCGGACAGCAGGGCTTTGTTAACATCATATTTCATGGAACACATGGGTTTTACACCTATCTGGTATACATATATATTCACTTACACGCTTCGAAAGCGTTTCTAGTGGAGCATAAATAATTCGTAGCTACGATATCGAGTCACCTACGCCGTCTCGTAGCAACAATATGTCGCCAGCTACGGCGTAGCGGTTTCATACGGTCAGCTACGCCATAGCAATCATTGTTAAATGCTACACTGGCAGCGTAGCAATCATTTTGTAAGCTACGTCGCGTCGTAGCGTTATCATAAGGTCAGCTACGCCGTAGCAATCTTTGTGTTAGAAGCTATGACCGCTTTTAGTAAAACTGGGTCCAAAATAAACATGTTTAGAATTTCTATCGCATTTATAAGTTGTAAACGTTTAACCGTAGGGAATTCTTCAAGAACGGGCTCTGAAAATTATTGAAAAAAAAAAGAAACTTTTGCTACAGCATTTTTTTAATCCTCAAAATGAAGTAGACAATTGAATAAGAAAATTAAAATATTCCCTAAGGAAGCAGGTTGAGATAACCGTTTTCTGGAACATACGCTGAAAACAAAAGATATTAATACTTGTTTCAGTTTTATTTTTTCAAGATAGAAATACCTACGTATATTACTGTGTTTTGTGTGCCAGGACTTTGTTGCCAAGACAATATAATACATATTATATACTCGTCAAAACAAAATAGGGGCCACTTATTAAATTGCACTTTAATCAAGTATCACTCTTATTCTGTGTACATAATAGATGGTAAATACCTTGTTATGGTTTCTTTCAAGTATTAATATTGTTTCTACTGCATAATTGGAAATTCATAACTTTTTTTTAATAAGATATTTAAGATTTCTTCCAATGTACGGTTTGGTGTTTTTATTTTTCAAACTTCTAACGGAGTTTTCTTTGACTTATACAGCAAGTAGGCTATAACGATTGTTTAATGTAATAATGCCATTTATTCGGAGACATATGGATGCAAAAACAGCCACTTGGGGTGTTACCTTAATCCAGGGGGGGCATAGCCAGAACAGGTAGGTCTTATGGTGGAATATTCCCAACCAGTGGTTCAAAAAGTTTGAAACTGGTCTCAAAAGACGGGTAATATCACCAGACGCCGTGATCCAGGAAGAAAGTAAGTAAGTAGAGCCTAAGGATACCAATAAGTTTGATTAACCGCGCAAATAGTGCGAAAATCTACCGCGCGGACCGTACAAACTCCATTGCGTTGAGCTACAGGCACCCCTATAATTGACTTGACTATTCCGAATCGACTCCATGAAGACTAACAATACTCAAGAAGATGCTTGGTTCTCCTACAGTTAACTGGAGCGTATGGTGCAAATCGTGAAACATTTGCAAAGAGAAAAATTATTTAACTGTTTTGAATGGTCTTCATTGCTTTTTATTTATGACTGCAGGCTTATTTTTTTTTAATAAAGACCGATTCATTAGAGTGTAGAGAAGATCTAAACAATAGGTTTCAGATCCTTGCACTCTTGAAACAGACTGTTCCGATGAGATCTGAATTATGCTCCGGGGCGGTTGTCTCTATCACGTAAAACTGAGCTCGCACTTCGTAATAACGTTGCTGTAACTGCTCAAAATTGCGTAGCGAATGTGGTGCAACTCCACATTATCCCATTCGCACAGCAACAAGTACCTAAGTTCATCTTCAAGCAGGATAATGTTCGAGCGGACACGCTGCGACTAACAGTGCATACATTCGCAGACGTTCGAATTACAATGTTACAGTGGCTACTCAGGATTTTTACCTGAGTTTTATTCAGCAGTTAAGAGATGAGTTAAAGAGGAGTGCAAAAGAAAGTAAAATTCCCGTCAACACCCAGCTGGATCTCATAAACTGTCTGAAAACTTGCTGGTAGAGAATCCCAAAGAAAATGTTTGTTATTTAATCCTGAACATTCCACCTCCATTAAAATGAGTAGCACAGAGAGAACAGAGTTAAAAGAGAAGCTTTAAAGAACATTTTGGAACATTAAAGACGTTTTTTTTCGAGTTTTTTGATGTTTTGTGTAAGTTGATACATTCTTGCAATTCCCCACTTTCATTCAATTTCGTTTAATTTAACGATTGATTGGAATACAAACTTAATTTTTGTGTATTTCCAAGTGAAATCGTTAATATTAATCAGATTCAGTCATTATAACCAGTCATATTTAAATATTATTTAATAAATCGACAAAAATAAGTTGGCCCTTATTTTCTTTTGAGTAGTATACTATATGAGACGATATATTTCGCTATTAGGTATGTCGCCTAGATGAAATTTTCCTGACGTGTCTATTGTACAAAACGTAGAGATTTTTTTATTAACATATTCGATATTTATAACGTTGCCTAGCAAAGTTTCATATTCTTTGAAGAAGCAAAGGTCTATATACCATTCAATCAAGAATTTTTGCACATAGACGAATTTGAAAAATCTTCTAGTTACCTATGTTACCATCATCATCATCATCATCAGCCTATAACGTTCCCACTGCTGGGACACAGGCCTCCTCTCTTGTGAGAGGGAGTGGGCCATAATCCACCACGCGGGCCCAGTGCGGATTGGCAGATGTCACATGTCTTCGAATTGGATGGTTCTAGGACATGCCGGTTTCCTCACGATGTTTTCCTTCACCGTTTTTGAGAGCAGCAGTGGTGATGAAATAAATTACACAAAGTAATGCGCCAAGCTGGGTTCGAACCCACGACCTACAACTCGTAAGTCGGGACCGATACCATCTAAATAGCTTTTATTATTTATTCTAGAAAATTAGAATCTGCTCCGAATCTAACCATTTGCAGCCATAGACCAGTATTTCGGTTGCGGGACTAACGAAGTACCTTGACTCCAAAACGTAAAGGGCTAATGAAGGACACCGTGGATTTTAGTCAGTAGAAGTCTGACAGTCCCTCCTGCACTGCTCTGGATGAGAAAACTCATTTGATGATTTTACCATGATAAGAAAACAAAAAGACCAGTTTTTTACATGGAACGACTTTCACAACCCAGGTAGTAATAGATTATTACATAATGCCAATGCATTATCGCTTGATAATATTGTTTTTTTTTTGTGTATATTTGAATGGTTTTGCTCTTTATTTAATCGTGGTGAAATCATCAAATTTAACTCGTACTGACTAAAAACCACAGTGATCCTTCAATAGCCCTTTATGTTTAGGATCAAGTTTTCGCATTTGGACAGTTTCGTGATCCCGGCAGGTGTTTGGCCCTCTATGAGGCCCCATCAAATTGCTGACAGACTCTTTGAGACTCGCGCGACAAACGGGTCCCCTGAATTGCCGACTATTTAATACTATATCGGTTTTTATGCGCTAATTTAATCCCAAATAACCAAATAACTAAACAAAATAGACAAAGCCAACTAATGCGTCATAAACTAATTAATTAATATCAATATTATCATCCAATTTCCGTCATATTGTTCCCGCAGCGGAAATAAGCGGAATCTGCTTATCGAGTTACGAACTCGATAACGAACCGGGAACATAGAATAAGAAATAAGTATAGTTGGACATTCTTGTTTAAGATAGATTTAAGATTTAACATTTACTTACAAGTAACTTATGACTCAAAGTGTTAGTAACAATGTTTCTTAACCACTATGTTAGTATTCCTAATCATGATGTTTAAGTAACTCTGATATCTTTTACAACTAAACGGATTTAAACCAGTGTAGATAACGGATTGCTAACTAAAGGACATGGCCCAAAATGTTAGGACAAAAACCCAAAATCCAAGTGCAACCGATACGAACTATCTGCAGAATTATTATCTAGAACTATCTTAATATTCGTACTAAATATCAATATTCTAACCCGTGGGGTATCGGAGCTTTTGGGCTGTCAAAGTTTGCAAAAAACAATTTCAACTTGAAATGGCAATGGGCACATTGCTCACAGAACTGATAACTGATGGAGAAGTATTTTGTCTTAAATCAAATCCAATCAAACTTTATTTGTGAACATAGGTATTACATGATACTCATGTGACTAAGAGAGTGATGAATATGAATATTGATGGATGGAGAGGAAGAGGAAGGCCAAAGAAAAGATGGATGGGTTGTATAAGTAAGGATATGAAAGAAAAGGGAGTAAATGATACTATGACTTGTGATAGGGGAGAATGGAAGAAAGAAACGTGTTGCGCCGACCCCAAGTAAAATGGGATAAGGGCAGGAAGAAGAAGAAGGTATATTTACATTGTAGGTTTTATGGACTTAGCACCATAGCTAATCGATACTCTGCACGCGTAGCATAGCATTGTAGACACGGGTTTGGTGACTTATTTAGATAGATTATTTCCGTTTTAAGCATGACACATGTTTGGAAAGTAGAAAATATTTTTTCTCTATTCTTAAATAGTATTCAGACCGAAACCAGATACATTTTATACCCTCTAATCACTTTTATTCTTTGCCAAAACAGAAATATTGGTAATCTAGTTATCAAATAGTTAGCAACTCGATAACAAATCGCAAGGGATTTGCACCTCGTTTGTTATTTATGCTACTTGAGTGGTATTACCAGTTCCACTTGAAATTCATATTCAATTCAACCTGAAAGAATTGACATGAAAGAATCTGTGAAACGACTTCTTTTTAAAGATACTGAGGGCTGTTGCTGTGTGTCAAAGAGATTTGTAAGATACAAGCTTCTATGGTTTGACTCGTATAGAGTTTGGAAGTTATCTCCCGGGAATGTTAAGTCGAGATGAAAAAGTGTAATTTATTCATGGCTCGTTAGAGTGTTACATTTATCCGATATCTATTTAATTGTAAGTACTACTCTTTAGAGATAGGATTTCACTTTAAATACTCCAAAACTATAAATAACAGTTTCTTATTAAGTCGCTAAGAATCCTTTTCATTAAAAATATAATTTAAGATAAAGATTTACGTTACCTATCAACTTAACAAGATCCCTTCTTTTCAAAAGACTTCAAGTAATAAATTACCAACACAAAACGAGTCTCCAATTTATTTTATAAAACACATTATCTTATTGTTGTAGTACCCTCCACAACGGCAAGGAATAGCTTCGTACAGAAGCTTAGGTCTATGCAACACGTGGAAAGACACATTTCACGTACAGCGAGAGCAAGCAGACTCGCGACTGTCATTCGTTTAAGATCTAAACGCACACAGTCATAACACGTATCAAGCATTTCATACAGCGAATGTAAGCGCGCTCGCCACTGTCATTTGTTCGAGATTTCCACGCACACATAGACACGCATCTCATACAGCGAGTGCAAACGCGCTAGCGGCTGTCATTTGTTTAAGATCTCCACGTACACATAGACATGCATCTCATACAGCGAGTGCAAACGCGCTAGCGACTGACATTTGTTTAAGATCTCCACGTACACATAGACACGCATCTCATACAGCGAGTGCAAACGCGCTAGCGGCTGTCATTTGTTTAAGATCTCCACGTACACATAGACACGCATCTCATACAGCGAGTGCAAACGCGCTAGCGGCTGACATTTGTTTAAGATCTCCACGTACACATAGACACGCGTCTCATACAGCGAGTGCAAACGCGCTAGCGGCTGTCATTTGTTTAAGATCTCCACGTACACATAGACATGCATCTCATACAGCGAGTGCAAACGCGCTAGCGGCTGTCATTTGTTTAAGATCTCCACGTACACATAGACATGCATCTCATACAGCGAGTGCAAACGCGCTAGCGGCTGTCATTTGTTTAAGATCTCCACGTACACATAGACACGCGTCTCATACAGCGAGTGCAAACGCGCTAGCGGCTGTCATTTGTTTAAGATCTCCACGTACACATAGACCTGCATCTCATACAGCGAGTGCAAACGCGCTAGCGGCTTGTCATTTGTTTAAGATCTCCACGTACACATAGACATGCATCTCATACATCGAGTGGCAAAACGCGCTAGCGGCTGTCATTTGTTTAAGATCTCCACGTACACATAGACATGCATCTCATACAGCGAGTGCAAACGCGCTAGCGACTGACATTTGTTTAAGATCTCCACGTACACATAGACACGCCTCACGTACAATTAGTGCAAGCGCGCTTGCTACTGTCTTTTGTTTGAGACCTGAGCATAGTTTATGGTTGGACAGCGAGTCGCCCATTACTCGCCGTCCGCACGCCCGACCAGTTTTAGTACATAGTGAACCTTCTGTAAGTATATTCTTCTGTGACAATGGACTGACGTTTCAAGAGAGGATATCTACCGAACTAATCTCTTACGTTTGAGAAGTTGAGAACAAAGTTGTGAATCTACCCGCATCTTGTGAAGTATTGTAAGACTAAGTATAACTTTTCATAATAATTCGCTGATGTCTGTTCATTATTGATTTCTAGAAGGGTCAGTGGGTTAGTTAGCACTGGTATTAGCGCGCGGCTTCGTGTGTGTAGATTTTATAAAATTATCCGTGAGATTTTTTGAGATGGAAGTAAGTAAGTAAGTAATATATTTATTTCTCTCATCACAATTAAAGGTACACAGTTTAGAGTCAAGTTATCACTTCATAGAGACTGGTGTCTATTGTAGGTAAAACCTGTATTACAGATCACCAGCTAACCCTCCGTCGGACATATAACATACAACATAAGCCACTGGTCAATATTTATAAACAGCTAGATTAGTAGTATTAGTAGTAGTATCTTATTATAGAATCATAATCGATATAATCGATTCGATATAATGTTTAAAAGTAAGATCTGTCAATTCAAGTGAATGTATCCTTCGCTTTTTTAACCGACTTCATTTACAATAGATAGGTATATCTTCTGTCTTTACAGGCTACCAATGTGATAAATTTCTTTATTTTCTCCCACTTTTGTGGGAGATTTTAAACTCAGAGATTAGAGTTTACACGTAAATTATATTATTTGTAGAGGACTCGGTGATTAGTACAAAAGTCTGAGGACAGTTTATTAGAGACAGGTTTAGGCCAGAAACAAATGCTTACATAAATTATAACATTTTAAATGGAACATGAAACAGCACTGGATCGGATATTGTAGGTTATAAATAATTAATTACATTAAGTAGCCAGGTGACATCGAATTAAGCTGATTAATGTATCCATATCATTGAAGGGTCATTAATTTATTATTTATATTTCAGCAGTGTATATTATTTGAACTTTTACAAAAGCAAATTAGACCTTAAGAGCGTATACGCTGCCGGGGTCGCGGGAATGTCTCATCAGTTAATCGTGGCCCTGGAACGTAGCTATTGAATGATCACCATGGATTTTTCAGTACGAGTATTACGGTCTTTTTTTATAGAGTTTCACACATATTCTCAAATTCTAGTTTTTTTTATTAACTTAACCGATTTAAACGAAACGGGACATATAGGTCTTAAAATTTTCAGAAAAATTTACGATACATTGTGCTGTGCAACTAAATTAGACCGATTTTAAACTTTCCATACAATTAGACCTTGCCAATATTCTCTTCTTTTTAGCCCAACAAAATTTATCCTGCTTATGCATACCTATAAAATTCCATCAAAACCGGTTCAGTCATTTCGAACAATAAGTTCTTGAAAGTTTGTATGTAATGTCGCACGGCTCCTAAGCTTTATCGTTTACTGTAAGCATTTGCCAAATGAAAGTACTTTCTTTTATTCTTATTGTTGTTGACCGTCACAAAACAAGACCTATTGCCTGTATCAATTACAAGGCTTTCATTTCCCCCTGTAAGCGAAAACAAAAGAATACTCCGACTTAGCAGAAAACAATAGGCAATCAATCAAACAATTACTAAGATTAGGACGAAAATAACTTGGAAGAAACTTTTTCTTATGACTTGTATTATGGATGACAAGTAGAGTAAAAGTATGTAATGTTTGATTTCGGTAGTAAACTAGATGAATAGAAAAGCTGAATTTTCACAATTGTCCAAAACATGTTACTGTTAGCCTATGTCATCCCACTGCTGGGCAAAGGCCTCTCCCCATGATCTGCAGTTTTCACGCTCCAGGGTCAAAGTGGACCACTGGTCATTGGTTTTATCAAGCTCGTCCCGCCATCTTCTACGAGGTCTGCCGCGACGTCTTCTGACTGTGTCAGGGCTCCACAAAGTGGTTATTTTGTCCCACAGCTCATTGGGCAAGCGGCAGACGTGGCCGGCCCAAGCCTATTTCAGTGCAGCGGCCTGGCATGGTGGTTTTAAATCAGAGTCTAACAATCTCTTCCACTCCTCGGCAGGACTCAAAGAATAGTGTTTTTCTTTTAAACCACGAGTAAGTGAGCACAAAACAAATTTTAATAAGAGTTTACTTTTATTCCAATCAATATTCCACAAAAAAATAACGACCGATTTGAGAACCTTCTCCTTTTTAAAGTTGTTGAAAAATGTAGGGTTTTAAAATGTAGGTATATAAATCTCGTTACCTTGTCAAGTCTTCATGATTTTTGGTAGAGATACATGATACTTGAACGACGGTTATAGGCAAGGTTTTTATTGCATAAACTTTAAGGGTAAGACGGGGAAAGGTAAACGTGCAAAAACAACGAACAAGGCTAGTTTTACACAAAAACAAAGTGTACGTAACTTAGACATGAGTTGATGTAAGTGGACATACATGTTAAGTGTTCTTATAATGTACGTGATCCAAGAAATTAGGTCAACATTATAGCCAGATACCGATATCTAGCGATTATATCCGATCTTCCCAAAGATAATAAAGTCGCTTAATCATCTGCCAAAACTAAGAAGCTAGCATTATATCTACGATCGGTCATCTAAGATACGCGTTAAGAGAAGTCGAATTCGATCTTTCTATTATACAGGCTGTAATTTAAGTCATGGGCAATATTTTAATCTAAGGTTCTACTCACGATGGGTCGCGGGATTTATACCATCACCGTGACCCTGGAACATTAAGGGCTATTGAAGGACACCGTGGATTTTAGTCAGTACAAGTCTGTCAGTCCCTCCCGCCCTCCCGGGGTGGGAGACCTCATCTGATGATTTTATCATTTAAAAAAAAAAATGTTTTACTCACGATACTGATTGCATTATGTCAACTTTAAATATGTAGTAAGTCACAAAGCAAATAAACACTTTTAAAAGTAATTAAAAAGTCAAAATTTTAATACGCAGCACACCGCGCGCGGAACGAAAGGAAACACCAAACTCTTATAATTTTTTTTAAGGTTTTAAATAGGTACTTGCATCAATAATGTTTTTGAGTTGCGTAATACAACCAGTATCGCCTAAGAGCCTTAGATTTAAATATTGCCTGTGACTTAAATTGCACCCTGTATAGTGTGTTCCTGTAAGTACTCATGAAAAATAACGCCACGCGAAGGTCATTTCCAAACTGTTTAAGCTTAAGTTAACTTAGTTTTTACAGTTAAGACCCGAGGCCCTAACAATTCGCCAACTATCACCAACCATAGACACCAAAATCGACCAACCCGTAATGAACACTATACATTGCGCTGTCATAACACAATGATCCAATTACTCACCGAATACACGAGACAATGGTTGAGCTCAAAACGTACCCGTTCGTTCAACGCCCGCAGAATTTAAGGGGAGTTGTAGTAGCTATTGGACTAATGAGCTCACACAAATGCCCCTCCATGTTTTTGAAACAGTATATAGGAGGTTTTGGCTGCAAAACTGTGCATTGGAGAAGGGAATTGTCATAGGAATTTGGACCTTAAATCTAATATGGCAGTTAGATTGTTTTTGCTGACCACTGGTTTGTGTGTATCGATTTGCATATGGATGCATTAAAGGATTAGTGAGACACACTTGGTAATAGTTAATGTGGTTTAGGGATGTGACCCGTATACGAGTAACTCGGGGAACAGCTAGTATAATCATAACTGTTATGATTGTATACTAGCTAGTCGTCTTGGTTTCCCTTACTCGGCTCCTTATGGTCGTAGATTGATGTTTTATAGCCAATATCCTTTCTCCATAAATAGACCATCTAACGCAGAGAAAAAATTCAATTCGGACCAGTAGTTCCTTAGATTAGCGCGTTCATACAAACAAACTCTTTAGCTTTATTATATTAGTATAGAGGTGATAAAATAATATTAGTAGGTATAGATGAGATTCAAAATTATAAAGTTTTTCTATCTCTATTAACTATTGAAAATAGTCAAATTTATTTCTATAGGTACAGTTCGACATTTTTTGCCAGAGCTTAGCACAACCCGAGCATAACTTTCATTTTTTTATCGTGTTAGAATCATCAAACGAGTCCTATCCAAGCTACTGTCTAATCACTAACTACATAACCACAAAAGCTTAGTGAAACATCACATAACATTGTAGCCTACTGAAAGAAATTATACCAAAACGTATGAAAAATTCAACATGCTGAAAATAAACAAAGAATTTCTGGCTGAAACGAGAACACGAATATTCAATATGAACGGAATAAAAACCGCTGAAATATGTCTGTTAACATTCTTCATTATCAATTTTCATGATTCATTGATACCGTTGAATTAAAAAATGCCAGAGAAAATGGCCGGCCGGTGAACATGTACGTACACACGGCTACACATAAAGCTATACAAAACCAGTATTAGCTGACCGTTCATTATGTGTAAAAATCGTACGTAGCGAGACCAAGACGAACTGGTTTTTTTTTTTTTAATAAATATTCCACAATTAGCAGGCTAAGCAGAGCTTGTGTTATGGGTACTAGACAACTGATAAACATCATCATCATCATCATCATCAGCCGGAAGACGTCCACTGCTGAACATAGGCCTCCCCCTTAGACCGCCACGCCGAACGACAATTCGCCACACGCATCCATCGGTTGCCCGCGACTCCCACGATGTCGTCGGTCCACCTAGTGGGAGGCCTACCTTTTTTTTTTTTTTACGTGGTAAAATCATCAAATGAGACCTCCCACCCCGGGCAGGGCGAGAGGTACTGTCAGACTTGTACTGACTAAAATCCACGGTGTCCTTCAATAGCCCTTTATGTTCCGGGGTCACGGTGATGGTATAAGACCCGCGACCAGTGGGAGGCCTACCTACGCTGCGTTTTCCGGTCCGTGGTCGGCACTCGAGAACCTTTCTACTGATAACTAACTAACCTTGAACTGATATACATACTTATATATTTTTAAATACATACATATTATAGATAAATTACACCCAGACACAGAACAAATGATCATGCTCATCACACAAACATTTTTCCTGGGTGGGAATCGAACCCACAACCCCCGGCATAGCAGTCAGGGTCACTAACCACTAGACCAACAGGCCAGTCAAGTCAGTCCGTTTTGTATAGCTTCTTGTGTAGCCGTATGTACATACAAAATTTACATTCGAAATAAATGAATAAAGTCGAAAAAGGTAGAATAAAGTTGACTTTATGGATCTTTTGTGAATTTTATGTGTAAGTGAAATGAAATTCATGATATGGAAATGAAGTATCAAATTGATAAATTCGGAATACACTTTGTATTTATTGGAATAAAACACTTTATATTTCTCATAAGTATCTTATTTTAAAATTATTTTTTGGAAACATACCTGAAGTTTAAAATAAGATGTGATTTACACGTTTTATTTAAAAACCGACTGAATTGAGAAGCTCCTCCTTTTTTTGAAGTCGGTTAAAAAAACGAACACAAAAAGAAGAAAACTGACGGCAATGGAATGAAATTACTACTGCCACGGGACATTCTTAATTGGTTACCGCAATCCTGGAACGCAGAATACAACTGAAGGACCTGGTAAGTTTTTAGCCAGTCAAATCAGACAGTCATATTCGCTCTTAGCATGGCGGGAGGTCTCCTTCTCTCTCTCCTCGTCAGACTTGTACTGACTGAAATCCACGGTGTGCCCTTTATGTTCCGGGGTCACGGTGATGGAATAAGTCCCGCGACCCCGGCAGGCTTTGGCCCTCTGAGAGGGGGCCCCGTCATTGTGCTGACGCTATTTGAGGCGGCCGTGGAACACGACACGCCATCGACCCGGGCATGACCCATGGTCAGACAGCGAGTTACCCTTTACTCGCCGCCCGCATGCCCATGGCGGGAGATCTCATAATGGTAATTTTCCAATTTGATATAATAATATTCTTTTCACACTACTTGCTCGTAAATGTCATATTATATGTCAGGCAAACCTACTGTAAAGCATGACATTATTCCCTCTCGCTCGAGCCGGGAATAATATATGTACTGAATTTCATTATTCCCGTGGGAATAATGTGATTTGAATTTCGAACCTCAAAGAAAAGCGTATGAAAACTTTCACCAAGGAGTCGTATCAGTAATGGCGGCCGCTGGCCGCAACAACTGATCGCTTGCAGTGGTGCCAACTTCACGTTCGAAGGTTGTCGTACCACATCAAATTTCAAAAATCGAATTTATTTTTCCTCGCAGTAGGTGTGAAAAGTAGAGTACGCTCCTCGGGAGTAAAGCTGCCTTGTCTTGGGCTAACTTGAATCCCTCGCTACACTAAGGATTCTTAACTTAATTCCCTCGTTTCACTCGGGAATTAACACTTGAACCTCCTCGCTACGCTACGGAGGTTCACCCCCAGAATCCTTAGTGTCGCTTCGGGATTCAATACGCCCGTGAGGCAGTGCTTTACTCCCTTGTTGCGTAATCTACTATTTTACTATAGTATAAACCTTTATCCTTTGTTTGTTTGTGACTTAATTCTTCAGTTATGGGTTGGCAATAAATATTTGGAATATTTTCCTACATAATCTCCTCAGGAGTTCGGAATAGTTCAAGAGGTAATAAGATTAATCTTATCACAGATAAGATGAGATTAGATTTATTGTCTTGTTTTGCTGAGATTGACATTGATTTCGGCCGAGATTTAGTTTATAATAGTAGTCTTAGCGTATGGGTGCTTTTTATAAAAGCTGGTCAGAATGGGTCGAATGATTGTGCAAACCTTGTATGAGGAAGCCGGTAAATCTGCCAAGTCACAACATTCCCCAACCGCAGTGGTAAACGCCTACGGCGATGGACGTTGCGTGACGATCTCCGGCCACCGTAGGCGCGGGCAGCGAGTAAAGGGCAACTCGCTGTCCGACCATGGACCATGCCCGGGTCAATGGCGCGTTGTATATCACGCGTGCCACAAAGAGATATCAGCAATCTGACGGGGCTCCCTAAGAGGGCCAAAGCCTGCCGGGGTCGCGGGTCTGTCTCACCAGGTAACCGCGGCTGTGGTACGTAAAGGGCTATTGAAGGAGCTCAGAGATTTTAGTCAGTCAAGTCTGACAGTACCTCCCTAAGCGGGAGGGACTGGATGATTTTATCACGATAAAAAAGTACCTACTTCCATAGCAATCAATATCACTATATAGGAGTTAATGACAGTTCACATAACATCTCACAATCTAGTTGATACACACCAACGACGATATATTACTAGAGTCCTAATTACAGGCGACCGATGTCTGTCAACACATTAGGCAAAAAAGTCTTACATCCGTTTTATTTCGACAACTCCTGTGAGCCGTAAACATACCTCGAGATAGTATAGACCTTGAGTTAGCCAATCACAACGCAGTATCCCGTCCCACTCGCTTACGTAGTACCTCAGCGAGTTGACAGAATAGTTTTTGTTCCTTAGATCGTGCATGGGGAGTCTAGTAATAATATCGTCGTTGATACACACAAATCATTGGAGCAATTAATGAAGGTGCAATGGATTGTGCCTGAACACACGATTACATTTCCCCCTAGGGAAATACCTTGAAGGTATGTCTTGTTAACTGGTGTGTTAATTAGTTAGTCAGGGATGTTAATTGCATAATTAATTGAGTACCAATTAACACTGTCCGGGTTTCGATATAAAACATTCATTTTTTGACAGTTGTATGAAATTAGTTTAAAACGGCAAGTTGATCTGGTAGTTGTATCAAAATAGTTTACGGATTATTTTGATAAAAATGTTATAAGTAAGTTGTTGAAAGTTTTTTAAAGCCCATCAAATAGGGAAAAGAGACATAATGTCTTTGAAATTTATAGCAAGAAAGAGAGTATACCGTTTCATTGCATAGCGTCAGATCATTCGTGATCATGACATTTGCATCAGTGAAGATATACCAAAAACTCATAAGAGTATAACATGGTAAATATTCCAGTTTAATCTTATACTTTGTTATTAATTCGTCTGCATTTGCCTAATCTTTTCCCAACTATATTGGGGTCAGGTCCCAGTAGAATCAGATGCAGCTGAATATCAGTGTTTTACATGGAGCGACTGCCTATCGGACCTCCACAACCCAGTGACTGGTCAATACGATTCCCCATGGTATGGTCTATTTGTCAGATTTTTAAGCTTCTGATTAACAGAAACGACTGTCAGAGATATACAAATGACAGCCGGGATCAATGGCTTTACGTATTTTCCGAGGCACGGAGGAAACTCTCTATGACAGATGGTCACCCTTTCACAAACCGACCTCGGCAAGCGCGGCTTAACCTGAAAGATCGGGCTGTGCGGCTCTTATTTTTTAGTCCTCACCTTGTTATCTATCTTCTATCTATATCTATACATATAATAAAACTGTAGAAAAGTTATTTTTGTACATTAAAAAAAAACTCAAAAAATATAGCCAGGGTATTAAAGGACAACCAATAGAACCCATTTCTAGCATTTTTAGAATTTTTGTCTGTTTATCTGTTTGTCTGTTTGTATGTTTATTTGTCCGAGCATCACGTAAAATGTACGAAATCAATTTAGATAACTTTTATACACAACGATTAAGCGTAACTTGGAGAGGAATTTAGTTTTTGTTTCATTGGAATCGGTTCAGTCTATCAAAAGATATTTGAATTTAAAGTGTTTTAGAAGTAAAATTACGGGTGCACTTTGGTCTCACAATTTGATTTCGTACGTCAGTCGCGCGATCTAACTTCGAATTCACTACAACGCACGGCAGATGGCGTTAAAAGAAAACCTGGAATAGACGTGTTTGAATTGAAGTAACATTATGTATTTTGAGTCATCATAATCGGTTCATATAATATAAAAAATATAAATTAATTAAAGCAATATTTAAAGGGATCATAGAGTAGAACAGAATGGAATGGAATGGAATGGTGTGGTGTGGTGTGGTGTGGTGATAGCGGGCATTAGGAAAATAGTCCTGCATAAACCTGGAATACAAGTGTCAAATATTTTTGATTAATCTAAGAAGATTCTAAATACACGGTTTATATGAAAAACGTGCCCTGAATTAAGCGCTTGCAACTAAAAAATTCATTGTTAAATTCCGACATCCACGCGAACGAAGTTGCGGGCACAGCTAGTTAATACTATTCCTCATCAATTCTCAAGAAACAAAACCATATTATTATGCAAACGCGAGAATAAAATAACCTAAAAATAGAACAACGTTGGAAAACAAAATTAACTTTGAGAATATTTATTATCTAGAAACTTTTCAGAATTTTGTCGAGCGTCGCAAACTTGGCATTTTCTATTTGTCTCAGAGGAATACCGGATGATATTCGTTGTATGAAAACAGTGTATTTTTAAAGTAACGATGGTAAAGGAAATTGTTAGTTACTTTGGGCTGTTCTCGTTTGTGACTTTTTTTTTTATCGTGGTAAAATCATCAAATGAGTCCTCCCACCCCGAGCAGGGCGGGTGGGACTGTCAGACTTATACTAACTAAAATCCACGGTGTCCTTCAATAGCCCTTTATTTTCCGGGGTCACGGTGATGGAATAAGTTCCGCGACCCCAGCAGGCTTTGGCCCTTTGAGAGGGGGCCCCGCCAGCTCTTTGAGGCGCGCGTGGAACACGACGCGCCGTCGACCCGGGCGTGGTCCATGGTCTGACTGCGAGTTATCCTTTACTCGCCGCCCGCATGCCCGCACCTATGGCGCGCGTCCACCACCGCAAAGTAACGATGGTAAAGGAAATTGTTAGTGACTTGGCGTTCTTGTTTGTTACTTGGTGCTAGCGTTTCTTGGAGAAAACTATGTCAGTTTTTTTTAACACGTTGCCCTACACTAGGCTTTTCTGGTGTGTCGTGTGTGCGTTTTCAATCATAGAAACTCACATACAAAAACACCTAGACTCGAAACAACTACTTGTTTTTAGATCCGCCATTTCTGTTTATTTTCCATTATTGGAATTTAGAAAGGACGGGAGGACTTATTTGATGTTTTTTTTACTTTAATAGGTATTCGTGTGAAGGACACGAAAGAAACACATGTGTCATGAACATATCCTAACAGGGTGTAAAGAAATAGGCGACTCGCTGTCCGAGCATGGGTCATACCCGGGTACGCGTACACGCGCGCCTCAAAAAGTATCAACACAATGAAGAGGCCCGACTTAGAGGGCCAAAGCCTGCCTGGGTCGCGAGACTAACGAATTACCGTGACCCTGGAACGTAAAGGGCGATTGAAAGACAACGTGTATGCCTACCCTGCTGCCCTGCCCTGGGTGGGAGGACTTATTTGATGATGTTACTACCTACACCAAAAAAATACGGGGGTAAAGAAATAGTTACCCAGTTATTTTGATATATTTTCAGTGTTGTTTTCGCCTTGTCACTTGTATTTCTAGAACAAATCTCTCTCTATATTTTCCGGGCCTTTTGCCAAGAGTTTCAAAGAGCTGAGAGTGAGGTTTATAGACTCTGATTGTCCGTTCAGAAAGGATTATGCCTAGAAGATAGTTGGCCACAGTTGTTGGCTGTTGTAAGTGTCAAATGATTTTTATTTCTTGGAGAAAACCTTTTGTTGGTACGAGTTTTGTTTGAATGTAGGCTTGTTTTTGGGATTTACCTATAATTATCTTAGAAAAGATAAAAAAGAAAAAAAAAACTCCAAAGATAAGAAAGGAATAACGGATGATTGTGATAATAATATGTGGAAGAAGAAATATGAGAAACAACTTTATGGGGGAGCCGTACATTTGTATATGTATTTCTAAAATTGTTAACTTGCAAGACTATTTGCATTTATTTGCCTACGACGACACTCATTTATTTATTTAAAGGTACACCATACAATGCAGTAGGTAATTGAAAACATAAATATAAACTTATGTGCTGGTATGTAAGCCTATGACAGGTATACGCAACATTTACCATGAAAGTGCAAAATTTTGATTGGTTAAATTATAATTTTAATTTTTAATAATAATAAAGAAAGAAAGAAATTACTAAGTAGGTTGATTAATGCGACACTCTCTTAAAAATATGTCTTTATACATACATATTTTTAAGAGAGTGTCGCATTAATCAGTAACAGAAGAAGTTAAAAAACAGTGTCCAGAAATTAATTGCACCACCACCATTCATGTTGACCCGATGCTTCGACAAACATTAATAACGTTGAAAAGCAAACGCCATGAATACACAACATGGTGTGCGCTTGAATTTTCAGTGACGCTAAACTGGAACGCAGTGAGGGACGGTACAACTGACCCAATCATTTCCTGTGATGGAGCGTTATTATTACTAACAAGCCACGATTGTTTGCGATTTTCAACAATCCATCTATTTGACTGACCTGTTGGTCTAGTGGTTGCTGACCCTGACTGCTATTCCGGGGGTCGTGGGTTCGATTCCCACCCAGGACAAATGTTTGTGTGATGAGCGTGATCATTTCTTCTGTATATATTATAAAATATAAATATATAAATTACACCCAGACGGTGTAAATTATCTATATTATGTATGTATTTAGAATTATATAAGTAGGATGGTTATCAGTTGTCTAGTACCCATAACACAAGGTCTGCTTAGCTTGGGACTAGATGGCGTTGCGTTTATTGTAATAAAAGTCAAAAACTTTATAAAAGAAGAACATAATATTATAACATTTCTAATAAACCAAGTTTCCCAAAAGACATTATATCCATCTGAAACTTTCAGTAGGTTCTTACCCACTATTTTAACGACAGATCTTCGCGACCCGAGCTCCTGAATAAAATATAGTACTGACGGTACCCGGCAGTTAATTCCGCAACTTTTCGGGTATATTTCGAGCTCGTTGGAAGTTTTAATAATAACTGGCAACATCGTTTTTGCTGGCAGTTTTTGTTGGTTTAATTATTATATTTTTTTATTAAATTTATAGTTGTTCTAAGGGCTTTGATTTTCAAGAGGTTTTGTTTTAATCCAAATGCGATATTTTCCGCGAGCTCCAGATGTCTACCCACAAGGTGAACACTCGATATGAAAAAGGCCACAGGCCATGCCGCTGAATGCAAGGCACTTTCAACCGGCCCCACAGTAAATCTATAGAAGAGGCCTATGTTCAACTGTGGACATTCTATAGCTATTATGATGATGATGATGATTATGATGATAACATAAAATGATTTGATGTTAAAGCTAATAAAGACCGTCTTACTAGAGGCAAGTATTCATAATGTATAGCGATAATTTTCGCAAAATTGCTAAAAAATTTCATAAAATTAATGACTCTCTTGAAATGTCAAGCACTGTAATTAATTTCTTTTTTTACTTATTATTAATTGAGGGATGTTATCGATACAGATTCGCTAGAAATTAAAACATAATAATATACTAGAAAAAATTACAAAGAAATCTATAAGACGTGTTCTTAAAACAATGGATATAGTACAAAACATGACATCAAACTGAGATACACGAGCCATGAACAACCTTAAGCCATAGGATTGGCACCAATCTGGAATACACTGCTAACAGCTCAATTCTAGCATGACTGGGTTAAGACTTAGGACATATTCACACAGGTCGAGCAGTTCACTGTCATATTGTGTGATATTAACTTCTAGAGAACTGTAAAGGGAAATTATGTACATTGTGTTTTAATTATAAAAAAAAACATTGATATTGCTTAAACATACCTACATCTTTGTAGAGCCACCCGAAAATCTTAGCACCAGACTTATCAAGGGATAGCACATTAGCCAGTACTAAACCACTGTAGGTTCCAGGAAGTCAAATACGCAGTCACTTCATATAATATTCAGTTGCAAGCATTGAGAGCCGACACTAGCATGTTTAGGAAAAGGATGAAAAAACAGCTGTTAGAAAAAATTAACGATTTATCTTATTTGTATTGAACAGCTAAATTTTAATTACTATAATATTCCACAAATAATATAATAATATTCCACAACTATCACACAACGCCATCTAATCCCAAGCTAAGCAGAGCTTGTGTTATGGGTACTAGACAACTGATAAACTTACTTACATATTTCTAAATACATACATATTACAGATAAATTACACCCAGACACAGAACAAATGATCATGCTCATCACACAAACATTTGTCCTGGGTGGGAATCGAACCCACGACCCCCGGCATAGCAGTCAGGGTCACTAACCACTAGACCAACAGGCCAGTCATTACTACTTGGAGACTGCTCAATTTAAATCACCACTTCAAGATTTCTCCCTTAACTAGTATCATAAATTCATTTACGTCTTACTCCTTCTTCAAGTAACAGCGCTATGGTAGGAGATAAAAGCAAAAGTAATGTTAACGTTAGTAGAAAGTAGGTATTATTACCCATTCATAACCTAGTGATAAATTAACATTTCTGTTAAGTCAAAAGCAGTCGGCAATTACCACAATGAATTGTAAGCAACACAGTAATCATAATCAATCATAAACACATCAGAATATTACTATGAGACTAGAAATTGTACTAGTGATAATTCTAGTACCTAGTTACTCGTCCAGTGCGAGTGCTGCCTTAATCCCGTTAGCTCGGCATCGTATTCTGTATTGCGAATATTACTGTGTATTTATGATTATGTGTCTTGTAAGCCTACTGCTAAAGTCCAATTCACCGTGTAGGGATTCAGTTAATAGGAATTTATGTCTTTGTATGTACAATATTATTGTCGTGGCACTATTTTGTTGTTTGGTAATCAAATTGAGCTATCATACTCCGAAAGATGAGTTTTTTCTAGGATTTAGTTTAAATAACTAGAGCATTTTCATTCCATAATATTCCCAACATTGGGACCCGGACCGTATATCTAAGAGAATCTATTGAGTTCATGGAAAAATAAAAATACCTGTAAATAATAGGTTTGCAAATGAAAAACCACCGTTTCTATCCGGCTGGTGTGGAGTACAAAATTAAATTTAAGATTACGTTTTTCCTTTTTTTTCACCCTACAGAATAAATTTTCTTCTTAGTATACTTTTTCTTACAAAAGCCAGATTTCTTTTAAGAAATATAAAACGTTTTGTAGTTCCTCTACATTTAAACTTAAAATTAAGATTAAATTAATTCTTTCAAGCGTGCATAAATCATATCTTGAGTCGAATTTAAAATTGGCGAAAATGTAAGAACTTTGGCAAAAAGCCAAAGTACTGGAGCAAAAGCTTACATTATAAATTATATATTAAGCTGACGACTTATTCCAGACAATAAAAGAAAAGAAAAATATTTTAAATAGATTCTGCTAAAAGTTTCTTCCACAGATGTTTTGTCATTGATGTCTACGTCACCCAAAAAATGGTGGTCACGGGACTTCTTTCCATCACCGTGACCCCGGAACATAAAGGGCTATTGAAGGACACCGTGGATTTTAGTCAGTCAAAGTCTGACAGTCCCTCTCGCCCTGCACGGGGTGGGAGGACTCATTTGATGATTTTACCACGCAAAAATAAGAAAATGGTAATTTAAATAGGAGAACGCCTATTTTAATTTAAAATGGGTTGGTTCTTAGCCTCTATCTTGAGACCTAAGATGGAGTGAGCTCATCTAAAAGGAAGCAAAACTCCTGCGCACCGAAGAAACACAATAAAAACTGTTTAGCTCTGGCCTCCGACAAGATTTTCTCCAAAATTTCACTAGTTTTCTTTTTGTCGACAGAATTATGTCTGTAACAATACCAAAAGTCAAAACAAAACGCTAAATATTATTTAGAGCAGTGTTGGTGTATTGTTGGTGTATTGGTTATGGCCCTGACTTACGATCGTTTAGTCTTTGGTATAGTATCTTTGATTCTTGTTCAAATAAACGAAAGATAACTAGCATGTTTTAGAAACAAACATTTGAAGATCAACCATTATTTGTAAGGTTGTGGGCCGATTATGGCCCACAACCTTACAAAGAAGAGTCTTCTGTCTCAACATTACAAACATTAAAGATTGATTATACTAATCCATTAATATTAATGTAGTAACACTCCTATTTCTACAATGGTGTCCTCCACACCTTGCTATGTTTGGTTGCTTGGTTGCCCAATGCGGTGCTATACATAAATTATGTTCCGACTATCGTATCCCTTCCCAACTAACTCACTTACGATCCTACTACATACATTCGTGTTTCTGTTTGATACACCCCAAAATTATTATAGTAGAGTGGTGATCATGAATACATAATTTATCTCTTAATAATGTGAGAGTTTTAAATTACAGTGCTAATTATGTTTCTAGGTAAGAAAAAACTCTTATGTAGTCACAAATTATTATCATACATGATGTAATTATGTTGTCGTATATTCAAAAGTATATTGTAAGGGCAAAAGGTAGCTTTTCCAAGATTCAGTTTTCGACTTATATTTCGGCAAATAACTCTGAAACCTGACTTTTTAGTATAATTTTTAGCCCTCTATCAAAATAATTATATAACTTTCGCTGCAAACCGAGCTTCCGAAAAAAAAATGGCGGACGATCAATAAGGCGTTCAAATCTCTTTAACAAACCCTAATCGGGCATTGTTCGATAGAAATGCCCCATAAATCTGTTCACAACAAAATACCAGTTATTTCCGCAGCAAAATTAGAATAAAATATACAAATCTTCGCCGAAAATAGGTAAACATTTTACTAATAAGTGTCCAAATCCGACTCGGCTGGGATTTATTTCAGCAGATGTTTCTCTAAATTATAAACGAATTTAGTGGAGTTTGCCTCGAAACTGGAAGATATTTTGACTGAAAATTATATTTTGGACCGAAAGGTAAATTAATATTTTGGGAAGAATTATGTGACATTGGAGAGTTTATTTTCTGGAAGAATTAATATTGATTTGTTTATTAAAAGTGAGTAATTTGCCATAATTGGTAAAGTATTACTTTTTTAATCGAACTGGAATCTTTCAGTGGACAAAACTATAAATAGGAAGGAATGGAAAGCTGTGGGGAAGATGTATGCCCAGCAATATGGTATTACAGGAAAAAATATGTTTGGAAGGTGCCAGAATGAGTGAGTGACGTAAAATTAAGTACAGATTTAAATAAAAATCTTTTTTGCGGAATGACATTCAAACAAGGAAATAAAAGATTTGACTTCGATGAGTAACAGTACTGTGATTGCCTAGTTGATGCAGCGATCTTTTCTTATAGTCTTTTACGATTTTAAAATCAAATTTTCGTACCCATACATTATTTAAACAATGTTTTTATGCTTTTGCTTTTCACCAAAAATTGGACCTAAATTCTAAAATAATTAGTGGTATATTCGCTTCAAAAATCGACTGCATCGCCAACGCTCGGCAGGGCTTCTGAATCTCCTTTTTAATTAGGCCCAACAAAAAACTGTCACCTTTCTCAGCTCTTTTAATTACTCAATACCCTTTGTCTCACGTCCACCTGGAACGTTACGCTATCATTGTATTAAAGCTGTCACCGAGAGACGAAGTAATGTCCTAAATCATCAGAACTTACTTTTAATCCCGGAAAGCGACCAACTTTGCCTACGTGGGTATCCCTAGTTGAATAATGAATGTTATATTTAAGAGAGTAAAGCCCTGTTTATAATGGAGACGGGTTTTGGTCAGCTTAGTGGTGGAGTGGACATTTGAAACGGGTGTAACAAGTCCTAGTAACAGTACATTTTGTCTTTTACTTAATGCTATAAGTAATTGTTCTGGCATATGGACGGTTCGTGTGTTCCTTAAATTTTATATTGCATTCCAGAGCCGAGGTAACTCTTTTGAGTGATTAAAAGAGTTACCATGGTTCTGGAACGTAAACCGCAAACCTGGCAACATAAACCTTAAAAAAATGTGCGTCGATAAAAATGTAAAAAGGACTAATTAAATGAACCAGCGGTCATCGGTAGAAGGCCATCATTTCTACCAGTTATCATCATCAACTCAGTCGTAGGACGTCCACTGCTGAACATAGGCCTCCCCTTTAGATCTCCACATATGCCAGTTGGAAGCGACCTGCATCCAGCGTCTTCCAGCGACCTCTATAAGGTCGTCTATCCATCTTGTTGGTGGACGTCCTACGCTGCGCTTGCAAATCCGTGGCCTCCACTCTAGCACTTTTCGACCCCATCAGCCATCTGCTCTGCGAGCAATATGGCCTGCCCATTGTCACTTCAGCTTGCTAATCCGGAGGGCTATGTCGGTGACTTAAGTTCGTTTCCGTATTCGATCACAGCCCTCTCCTAGCTCGTTGAGCGACTTTGAGCTTTGAGATGAGGCCGATAGTGAAAGACCACGTTTCGTTTTTCTACCAGTAAGTCTGAATAACAGCGGATAAAGTTGCGAAATTATGAAAATTGTTATGCGGGAAAATCTTTTTGCTAACTGGTGGTGGTAAGTTAAGACAAAAGTCAGCTAGTAGCTCGAAATCAATATCCTAGTCAGTACACGTAGTATACGTGTTCTACAATACAAAAAAAAATAGGAGATCGTTAAACTGTAATATCTTGGAGAATCTGACTCTAGAGTCAAAGTCACCTATCATATTCCACGCTAACTGTCCACGTCCGAAACTCTCTCCCACGTAAATGAGGCTTAACATAAGTAATGAGAAGCTATATTTAGCCCCTTCGTACACAAGGCGACGCAAGTCTCCGATACCTTACGATTTCGGTATCCAAGCGACTGTTGCAATACAAATCCAAGAGGTTCGTACACAGGCACGCGTCAATGGATGTCAAAGTCGTAAGGTATCGGATACCGAAGTCGCCTTGTGTACGAAGGGCCTGTGATTTAAGCTAAGAATAGAAACGATCCGTCAGCTCGTGGGAGGCGGGTGACGGGTCGGTGACGGATTGGAAATGACGGTATAATCATAGGGTATTTCGGTCATATTACAGGTTTGTTTTTGTAAGGGAAATACTAATCTGGAGGCAGAATTGTGATTTAATATTTAATTTATTATCCTTATATGATAAAGAGCATCGCTAACTAGTACATCTGTCTTTGCATGGTTTTAAACAAAATGTTTATCGGTGTCACTAGACTGTTTTAAAAAGGTACCTGGGACGCAAAGGATATCCGAAGAAACAGGGTGAATTTTAGGACAATAAGGGTCTGACAGTCTCTTCTGCTTCATCTGGAAGGACTCATTTGACATTTGTACCACTACAAAAAAACACTCTTAAGTACAGATAGCGCGCGAGTTGAATGCAGTCGGGGTCTGAGGTGAAGAGCCCCCCGCTACCCGCACGCCCCACCTCACGCGCCTGCAGTGTAGTACTTTGCCATACTTTTCAACAGCACTACCGCATTCCTAAGCTCTGCATTCAACTCGCGCGCTTAGTGTACATAGGTACGAAATAAGTTTTAAAGTTTTGCCAAGGTGTTTTTTTTTACCGTGGTAAAATCATCAAATGAGGCCTCCCACCCTATTTGTAAATAATGGTATGGGATTTAACAAAAATTTAATTGAACTACTAATTAAACAACTGGCCCTAAGGGGGTCATCTTCAAGAAAAGTTTGTTAATAAAAAACTTCAATAGTTTAAGACAAAACCTAATTCAACCTTTACTGAATAAGCAAATACAAATCTAAAACTTTTGTCGATACGATTTAAAATAAAATAACCAATTCGACTCTTCTAGCAAAATTCCCAAAAAACAGAATCCTTTGGAGACTTCAAACCCTAGTTTTCTAGACATTAGGACACTCTTTATTTACATACTTTATTTTCTTCGTACAAAATAAGAAGTTTTCCCTATATAAGCATCGTGGTACGACTTCGAAGAAGACTATCCAGTATAAACCGACCTTTCAATGTACGGAAGCTCTCTACAACAGAGGTTCAGCGTATACTGGGTATGTAAAACTTGAAAGACATTGCTGCCAATAGAAATTGACCTCTCAGTGTATAGAATGTCTATAGTATAGAAGATCAGAATATACTGGAAGATCTTGTAGGGTAGTTCTCGGCAGTTTCCTACTTGGCAGTGTCGTTATATTAATATTTAAGTTTGCGACCAAACTGCCAACTGCTCTATATAGCCGGTCATTTTATTATGTATAAACGATGCCATAATTTACAATTTATTGAAGCCGGTCCTCGAGTACCTATATTTTCTGCTAAACTTTGGTGTGAATATAGATATTTTGGCGCAGTAATAAAAAGGAATTTAGAACGAGTTATGAGCATTTGTTTCACATATTTGTAATTTTTTTTTATCGTGGTAAAGTCATCAAATGAGTACTGACAGTCCCTTCCGCCCTGCGCGGGGTTCGAGGCCACCCCGGGCAGGGCGGAAGGGACTGTCAGACTTGTACTGACTAAAATCCACGGTGTCCTTCAATAGCCCTTTATGTTCCGGGGTCACGGTGATGGAAATAAGTCCCGCGACCCCGGCAGGCTTTGGCCCTCTGTGCCCCTTCATTTTGCTGACGCTCTTTGAGGCGCCCGTGGAACACGACGCGTCGTCGACCCGGCCATGGTCTATGGTCAGACAGCCAGTTGCCCTTAACTCGCTGTCCGCATGCGCCTACGGTGGGCCGGAGGTCGCCTGCCGACGTCCGACGCCGTGGGCGTCTTCCTCACGTATTTGTATTGCGAATATTCGATGTGCGAGCAAATGCGTTGCGCAGGCACAGGTCTCCTTCTGGCGTCAAGGGACTATCAGTCAACGTAAAGGGCTATTGAAGGACACCGTGGATTTTAGTCAGTACAAGTCTGTTGGTCCCCCCATCCTGCCCTGGGTGGAAGGCCTCATTTAATGATTGTACAAGGTAAAAAAAAGAATAAAAGGCACACGCCTGCTCTATTTATGTGAGAGGGAGTGGGCCACGCGGGCCCATTGTTTAGTTCGTACGGGTTTTCTTAAAGTACATTTTTTTACTCTGACCGACTTTTATTAAAGCTCGAAATTAATATTCTTTCTCAAAGAAAATCCAGATGCTGATTTCCTTTGACGGCTTTATTCTCGTTTGTTTCTGAACGGACATCTTAAAGCTAGGATATACAAATTCAGACGTTGATTAGTTAGAACCGGCATTATGATTGCGACCGAGAAAAATGATTAATTTTCAACATTAATCAACATTGTCTTTGTCTTTTTGTATACATATACAAACATTTATGTTAACTTTGTTTTATAATGTTAAGTGATGTTATGATTTATACACAGAGTGTCATATTCGCATTACTTAAAATACTCTTAAAAAAGTTCAAAAAATAAATAAGCCGAGGGCAAAAGTTAGTAATAAGAAAAATAAAATAAAAAATTTAATGTATCAAAAATCTACAGCCATTAAAGATGATATTCCAAAAATAATTAAATCACTAAACAAGGTAAATGCAATAGAAATTAAACCGTAATGACTTTAGGAATAAGGCAGATTATGCCATTTAGTTTCAAATGGACTATTAAGACAAATCCCTAAGCTTTGCTATTGTGTTGTAAATTAAATTTTATCACCCTTACTTAGTACTTCGTCTTTCCTAGTTTGTATTGTTTGAAGTAATTAGTGTTTTAAGATGGTAATTTAATCTTTATTGTGATTATTTATACAGGTATTGCTTAAGTACATTGTAATGCTGTTAAAAAACTGTGAAATATTTTTATTTTTATTAATGAGAGCAGTGGTGATGTGACACATTCATACAAAATGAAAAATCCAAAAAAGAATAATGAAAAAAGAAAATAGTATTTTTTTCGTGCAGGAATCGAACAATCGACACGCGAAATTATCATCATATAATTATCAGCCTATAATGTTCCCACTGCTGGGACACAGGCCTCCTCTCTTGAGAGAGGGAGAGGGCCATAACCCACAAATCGTAAGTCGGGGCCGATGACATTGTGGCACCACTGCTCCTGCGGTGCTAGTCATTTATATTTTTTGAAATTTTAAACAATGCTCCTGATTTTTTTTTTTAAATTAATTTATTTATTTATTTAATGTCACTTTTTAACATCACAGGACATTAGTAACCACAATTAACATTATTTTACATACATAGATACATTAGGAAACAACATATTGCTCGAACAAATAGGAACACAATCAAACGCTAAACTACACCAAACTATAGCATATTAATCATGTTTATTGGAATACGCGAAAAATAGATCAAATATTTCAGGAATTTATATTTTATTTATTACCTTTCAACCGTTGATGAAGACAACTTGCCACTCTGCATATAAAAGTTCAGTAGATACATTGAAATATGTAAAACTTTCCTTAAACTCGAATTCAGAGATTATCATTCGCCCCAAGACATAATAGATTAAAACTTTTTCTTGTAAATGTTATTGCGTAAAAGTTCCCTCAGAATTTTGTCTTTATACATATACTTCCCTTGAGGAATTTAATTTTAAAGGACTTTCTTGGACGAAAAAAAAAATATTTGTATGACCTGCAAGAAGTTGTTCTAATTGTTTGTGCTTGTAAGTTTAAAAATGCATCGTGTGGCAAGAACTTAAAAAAAAATGAATCAAACACTAGCTTTGGACCGCGTGTCCTCCCTCGGCCCCAACCGCAGTGGTTCACGCACACGGCGTCGGACGTCAGATGATCTCCGGCCACCGTAGGCGCGGGCATGCGGACAGCGAGTAAAAGGCAACTCGCTGTCCGACCATGGACCATGCCCGGGTCGTGTTCCACGCGCGCCTCAAAGAGCGTCAGCAAAAAATGACGGAGCCCCCTCACAGAGGGCCAAAGCCTGCCGGGGTCGCGGGACTTCTTTCCATCACCGTGACCCCGGAACATAAAGGGCTATTGAAGGACACCGTGGATTTTAGTCAGTACAAGTCTGACAGTGACGGGGTGGGAGGACTCATTTGATGATTTTACCACGATAAAAAAATGCTGATTTTTGCCACGATGATTTTACACGCACGAAGCTTTGGACCGCGGCTTCATGCGCGTGAAAGTAAAATCAAGTGATGGCAGGAATATAGATCAAAACAAAAACGTATAATATTATGTAAATTACTTGACATTTTAAGAAGGTATTGTGTAATACCTTCTCAGCATTACAAATGACAATCTCAGCATAATATTAATTTATTATGATTGAAAGAAGACCGGTCACCTAGCACCGTAAAAGGTACCGTCATTAATCTTTGTTACGAGGTTTGTTGGGATTTGTTAACGCACTGTCTGTTACTTTTATTGTAATAATCCACCTTAATTAATTAATAACGTGTAATAAAACATGTATCGTGGGTTTAATTTCCGGACGGAATAAATATTTGTATGATCTACAATTAATTGTTCTGGGTCTGTGTGTTTGTGTATGGGAGATTCAATTTTTGTTATAAAGTACACGATACATGAGACATTCAGTTTAAACTAGGCTAAGGACTGTACAGATAGTAATTCGTTAAGCAGACGTGACTGAGTAGTAAGTCAATACCTCCTAAAAGGAGAAACAAATCTGAAAATAATCTCAAAACTCAATGAAGACGAAACTCCGTCACAACATTTTGAAAACTGGCGCTAGCTTTATTGTTCACACGTCACAACCTAATTCATTCAATGATACAAAAATAGAGTAAGTAACACTTTTACTGGCAGGATGGAGAAAAATTACTATATTTTTGAAGTCATTTCAATTTTGTGTTCAAGTTGACTCTATTCCAACTTTAAGAAACAGAAAATTAGGTACTCAAGTACCGAGAGAATGGGAGTGCCAACAATAAGCACTCACTGATTTATGACTGGAAAACAAAATGGAGGATTTCGGTAGATTGTAACCGTCACCCAATTCCTGATGTAAATTGAAAAGAACATTGGCAAGAACATAATTTACTGAGATTTACTTGAAGAAAATATAGTGACGTGTTTTGTACTACCAATTTTCATTGAAGAAATACCTTCAATTCTGGGAGCCTGCAAATAGCAAAAAACTTCGTACGAGGTGGTGCTGAATAAGAATTCTCAGAATGACTGAGCCCTTTCGTACACTAGGCGACGCAAGTCTCCGATATCTTACGACTTTGGTATCCATTGACGCGTACCTGTGTACGAACCTCAATGGATTTGTATTGTGATAGTGGCCTGCATACCGAAGTCTTATGGTATCGAAGAAATGCGTCGCCTAGTGTCTACGAAGGGGCTTAGCCCGAGAGGTCTTTGCTGAGTAGTGAGATACTACTGTAAGTTTTCCCTACGAATTAGTTGGCTTAAGAATTGCAGGCATAAAGAAGACCGCAGTTTTAGATAATTCAATTCCTTAATGTCAAAATCTTATTTTATTAAGACTCTATAAAGGCAAAACACATATTATTTACAAGAAACTACTGGAAAACAAACAAAACTATTAGCAGAGCTGCCAACAAAACCGTTTCAGTGTATTAATCTGGGTCTATATCACGCATTGTGACTATTCAATAGAATTTTCATATAAAAACTTTAAAAAAAAATCAATTATGCTTTATTTCATGAAGAAAGCATTAAAATTACTAACTCTAAACCAAAAACTAAATTTAAATATTACAAGGCATCGAAAAATTCCTCTTCAACGCTGTCAACCGGTAATGTGCCCAAGAGACTGGCGGCGTTACCTCTTTGAATGGCTGTGCCTTAGCCTTTGACCAAGGTAAAAGCCAGTTCTTGGGTCACGGGAAGCGTCAACAAGTCTTTTTGAAAGATATCTGAAGAGGCTGTGAGCACTCGGACCCCATGGCCCTATAGTTTCAACCCTAAACGGCTCAAAAATATAGTTAGATCTTAATATATATAAATCTCGTGTCACAATGTTTGTCCTCAATGGACTCCTAAACCACTTAACCGATTATAATAAAATTCGCACACCTTGTGCAGTTCGATCCAACTTGAGAGATAGGATAGTTTAAATCTCAAATTTTAGACCGGGTCCTCCACCCGTGCGAAGCCGGGACGGGCCGCTAGTAGTTATATAATATAGTTATTTGGATAGACCTAGAATCCTAAATCTAATCTAATCTAAATGCCTAATCTTGTAGGCAATTTAATCAATCTGTTGACGAAGAAAGATTCCAAGGACAACCTTAGCCAGACAGCTAAGAAATATCTGTCGCATAGGAAGGTCGATTTCACTGATATTGCCAACTCCCAACCCAATTTGTCTAGTAAGCATTTTTCTTAATATTGTGAAGATATGATTAAACGATTGGGTTATCGGATTATGATAGGCTTATGAAACTATCTGAATATAAGTAGAAATATCAGCCGAATTTGCTTCAATTTTCGTTATGCGTCACATAATGTAGTCTTACGGTAGTTCTCTAAGTATAGAATTTTTGGACAAGAATCCTTTTATTTTTCAAATTAGTCTTTCATACTGCTCGTGACGATTATCAAACGCCATTTGACTTTTTACGTTGCTAACTTTAATTCGGTTCAGAATAATTTCCAGTTAAAACCAATCGGCTTTCTTCAGAATATATGAAATCTACAATACTATACTTGTTTCCTCCAGTCTTACGCTGTAGATATCCGAGTAGTTCCATTGTCTAGATATTTTATTACATAACAATACATCCCAAAAATCCATCAGTTATCATTACCTAAGTTTTTTTGGTTCAAAATTTAACTGACCTAACTTCACAATTCCGGAACAACTCCTATCATCAACTGTTCTTAAGGCTCAAAATCTCACTAACCTTTATCATCAGCCCTGAACTCTGCCTCCAGCTCAGCCTTGGTCGGCTGCGGCTCCTGTTGCTGCTGCTGCTGCTGTTGAGGCTTGCTGGTCTTCATGCTCATTGACTTCCTCGTCCGGTGTCCACGGAACGCTGCTTGGATCTTTGTCGCTGCTTGCTCCTCTGGCTTAGTCTCTGTGTTCTTGGCTTTCTCTTCTGGAAAAGAAGAGAGGAATTGTTGGTTAGTATAATAAAATGTTTATTTCGGAAACTTGCTCCATAGTTTGTTAGTGTTATAACTTACGTAACTAGTTTTGACCGCCTACCATCTGATAAACATTCGACTGTATGTTTATGAGCAGGTAGGCAGTCAAAGCGGTTTTTGCTGGGGTCGCGGGACTAACGAGCTACCCTGACCCCGAAACATATATGGCTATTGAAGGAAACAAACAAACCGTGGATTTTAGTCAGTACAAATCTCACAGTCCCTATTGCGTGCCCTGTGGGTTTTACCAGGATTTTACCAGGTTAAAAAAAGGTAATGGTTAAAGTGGAATTTAGACTTCTGACACATCGAAGAGTTCATCATCAGCCGGAAACCGTCCACTGCTGAACATAGGCCTCGCCCTTAACCCTTCCCCACCAAAGAGTTGGAAAACGTAAATAATAAAAGGTTGTCATTAGAGTAAGTAGTAAACTGGCTATTTGAAAAAGTTTATTTAAAATTCTTTTAAAGTTAAAATTACAGTGTAAATGACCGGGTTGGTTTTTGTTGTAATTTTGTGTTTAATAAAAGAAAAGAAAAGACATGTTTTCATTAGGTTTGTTATTTGAGTAATCTGTCAGGTAACCTAGTTACACAGAACAAGAAGAATTTTGAATACACTTGAAAAGAGAACGCTATAAGGCCAGTATTATTACAACAGTTTTAACACTTTAAAAAAAGAAAATGGTCAATAGAAATTGGTTTATTTCTATTCATTAAGAACCTACATACATTATGCAATAAGAAGATGAAACAGCAGGTTTTAATAGTACCTGCAGCTTTGTTACATATTTTGTATACAGTTTCAACTAATATTGAATACACTATGACATAAAAGAAATACATAAAACGTCAAACTTTTGCGTTACTCTGTGTCTGAACTTTCATCACAAGTACAAAGCCTTTCAGAAGGATGTCTACCAAATACTTAAACCAACTTGTTTCTCACTTAAAAGTTTGAAGACAAAGTATGACACTGCTAATGAGTACAAAATTCTCGATAGAAAACCTCACAAAGGAAGCCTTATTTTAGTACAAAACTCTGAAATGTCATCGTTAAAATGTTCATGAGGTTATTAATGTTGACAGCTTTTATCGATTTGTAATGGTAATGATACATTTCAGTCTCACAGTAGGCCTTGCCCGGGTCGACGGCGCGTCGTGCTCCACGCGCGCCTCAAAGAGTGTCAGCATAATGACGAGGCCCCCTCTCAGAGGGCTAAAGCCTGCCGGGGTCGCGGGTCTTATACCATCACCGTGATCCCGGAACATAAAGGGCTATTGAAGGACACCGTGGATTTTAGTCAGTACAAGTCTGACAGTCCCTCCCACCCTGCTCGGAGTGGTAGGCCTCATCTGATGATTTTACCACGTAAAAAAAAGGCCTAATTTTTCAACAACAAACTCAATTATACCGATACATCATCAATAACTGACAAAATGTGCCCAATCTTCTTTATTTATTACCGAAAAAATCATTCAACTTTTACACCAACCGATTTTTTTCTCTTCAAATATCTTTTTACTGCCCTCCACAAAAACAAACAAGAAAACTGCCATGCAATTGTGAACCTTATGAATAAAGTGGTAAAGCTAAAAGTGGCAATATTTCTTTCACCTGTCAAGAAGTTTTTAAGTAGTTTTATCTGGGGTTCGATGCCAAACAAACACTTTTATAGAAAATTGAGAAAACTTTGCTGAATCAACGATGTAATTTTCAGGAAATTTGGCAGAATTGTGAATGTAAGTTAATAATAAAGGTGAATATTTTCTACTTTGATTTACGTTATTCTTGTTTTATAAAAAAATATTCGACGATTACTTAAATTAGACTGCGGCAATGAAATAATGGCGTAGATTTTATCGTTTCTTGTTAGTATGCCAAAAATACCTTAGGCACTGTTTTCGTAGTTTTAATTTAAATTCCTATTAACTTTTAGTGCGGTACTTCCAAATAAGGCATAATTATTATTGGCTTAGTTACATTTTTACACAACAGTTATTAGTACTGAACATAGGCCTACCGACCGCCACGCCGAACGACAATTATTCGCCACTAGCATCCATCGGTTGCCCGCGACTCTCACGATGTCGTCGGTCCACCTAGTGGGAGGCCTGCCTACGCTGCGTTTTCCGGTCCGTGGTCGTCACTCGAGAACTTTTCTACCCCATCGGTTGTCAGTTCTACGAGCGATATGGCCTGCCCATTGCCACTAACACAAATTTTACGAGCTATGTCAGTATCTAGGATTCTTCGCCGAATATCCATGTTCCGGATTTTATACCGCAAGCTCTCTCCGAGCATAGCTCTTTCCATTGCTTGTTGAGTGAACTACTAACTACTACTAGTATAAGGCAAAAATACTAAGATTCCAAAACAGCCGTGTAGACTTAAAATCCACGCTGAACCACTAAGCCAAAACATTACATTACGAAAAACTCTCACCACCTTACACTGTTCCACATTTATAAAAACAAAAACCTCAAATAAATTAAAAGAAACGTAATTTTAGCCACAAAAAAGGGGATAGACCAGACTCACGAAACCCAAATTTTTCACAGAGATAAAGGAATTTTTCAACGGCTAACGTTAACACGGTGAATAATTTAAAAATGTGAGGACACAGACACTTTTCTAGTGAAAATTTAAAATAAAGGAGGTTATTTTATTTTTAGGGCTAGCGCACACTGGTTCTGGCGCGAGAATTACACGCCGTAAATTACAGCGACTTTTGGCTAACGTGTTTTTGTCTGGTGCCTATTCGAGGCAGAGAAAAAGTATGATCTTTATAATCAAGGTCGGTTTTCTTTTTTTAGTTTTAGTTGGTACTTTCTCTATGTAAACACACAGAATAAGTTAAAAGGAATGTGAGGTTTTGAAAATTTAACAAGTTGATTTGAAGATTCTGCAACGATTCGCCGACGACCAACCGGTCGATCGATATAACCTTTCACCTAGGGACTTCGCCAACAGGATGATTCGTTTAAATCCGTTTCATCAATAGACTCTTTCAATAACGGACTTTTGGATGATGAAGATGATAAGTTTTAAAGAGTTATAGGTTAACCGTCGTGTCGGCAAAACGTCCGTTGTTGAAAGAGTCATTGATTAAACGAATCGTCCTGTCGGCGAATAGTGCTTAGGTGAAAAGTTCTATCGATGAACCGGGCATAAATGAATCGTCGTATCGGCGAAAAGTCCAAAGGTGAACCGGTCGTCGGCGAATCGTTGCAGAATCCTCAAGACAGGCCGTTTTATCGCTAAGAGAGAATTATACTTGACAACACATCATTTAAACCCAAACGAAAATAAAAAAAAAACAAAATGGCCGTTTATTGTCTGCCTAAGTTTAAATAAATCGCAACAACACGCGTCTATAAACCGCACGTTAACGGGTTGGAAGTGCCCTTAGCTCTTTTTTACAATGCCAAGCTCAGTAATTCTTGTCGAGGATAAAAACGGTCCACGTTTTATAGTAGGGACACTAAAATATAACCTTTATAATGTTGTTAAATGTTAGACTGTCCCTCGTCATGCGACATTTTAGACGCACATAAAAGGTTTAGTGTTAGCGAGTGATTTGATTGTGTTTTCTATGGGGTAATTGTGATCTTTATTATTTTCTAAAAGTTAACCTTAGAACTAAGCTTCTATAGAAAGATTTTCTGTTGCTGAGAATTTCAATCGCTACCCATAATTATTCAGAAAATAATGTATTTAGTTAATATTATGCTCGACGTAATCTTGCCGTTGGTCCCGGCTGTCATTTGTTGATCTTTGACAGTCGTCACTATTAGTCAGAAGCTCTTAAGTCTGACAACCAGTCTTACCATGGGGTATGGTATTACCCAGTTACTGGGTTGTGAAGGTCCGACAGGCAGTCGCTCCATGTAAAATACTGATATCCAGCCAAATCTGGTTCGACTGGAAGCCGACCCTAATATAATTGGGAAAAGGCTAGGCAGATGATGATGATGCTCGACGTAATCTTTTGAAAAGTGGTTTAATAAGCCGAAATTCCGCGAGTAGGTTGATAGTGCAGACTTTATTAGTTAGTTAATTTAAACATTGGCAGAATACTGTTAATGGGTTTTGCTTGCGATTTTTTTTTATATATTATGGATTTTAAAATAAAAGTGTTATCAATGTGACAGTCTTGTACCAGTGACGTACTTTATACAGTGCTTTCTTATGTCCGGGAGAAATAGGATACCTTAAAGCCTTTCTGGGCGATCCGTTGCTCTAAGTATCTCCTTTTACTCTTCTTTCGTAATGTAAGCAATAGCATACAATAACTTCAAAATAAAAGACACTTTCAAGAGTCATACCTAGGTTCTAATGTGATTTTTATTCTGATAATGATAACCTTATGCTTCAAGTACGTATTTGTTCTTGTAGTGCGTTTCTGAATAGCCACTAAAATTGATTTACGTTTGTTTATTTTTTGTCTGTTGTTGTTTGTATTTAATCATTATACTAAATAAAATTATGTAGAAACTATAAATAAAAACCTACTAGTAATATGTACAGGAAAAATAATAATAAATAAATAAAAGAGAAAACATTCATAGGGCGTCAAAGAATACGTCCACATCGATGTCAACGGGAACAGTGCCCAGAACGCTGGCAGCATTGCCACGTTGTATGGCAATGCTAATTCGTTGGCCTAGGAATAGGCCTGCCCTCTGGTCACCTGAAGAGTCGACTAAACGCCTGGCGATATCTTTAAAAACGTTGTGGGCACTCGTTTGTTTTTATAAAATTATACACAAGGAACCTACATGTTATTTTCATTGTTAAAATATTCTCTTATCACCGCACTTACTGGAAACATTCAGAGGCAAATCTATTTTACATTCATCAGCACTATAAAAAAAATGTAAGCACTACTACTCATGAAACGTGCTAGAGAAATAATCGAATTCCTAGGTATTCAATCCATTCATCTAAAAAGTCTTGACTCGAAACCACCCCGAACATTATACAGTCAATACACGTCTCAAATAAATAATTCTAGAAAAGAAAAAGTTAGATGAACCAGACTTTATTGTATCTAGGTCATAAGATGCCTGACTTGTGTGTAAAGGTACTCCCTCATTGGAAGCATTCACTTGTAACGACACACAATGTAACGTTACAGATTATCGAGCAGAGCATCACATCGGTGTAGGAGGACAAATGAGCGCAATGCTCATTGCATAATGAGCATTGCGCTCATTTGTCCTCCTACACCACACATACATTGTGCGTAATACCTTGATTCAATTTCACGTAATGTAATGTAATATATAGATTCGACTTTGAGCATTACATTACAATACTACAATGTATACTACATTTAGTGTAGATTTGATACAACGTGCACATGTGATACTATAATGTTAAATTACACGCGAATAATAATAATAATAAAAACATCTGTGTCTGAACTAGATATAAAATATCTGTATTTCAGACATCAGCGCTCTACCCCAGATTGTGGGCGACACTCAGGAGACACTTAAACATTAACAAATAATAATAATAATAATCACAAACTGAGCATGCAGAAATAACTTAAACATGTATTCACATCTACATAATTTTACAATTGAGAATGCTCCCGGTGTGCCTTTACCGATGAAATGCTCGAATCTGCAACGTTACATTACAGGAGAATGCTTGAGGTGAGGGAGCGCCTTGACTGGATGCGTGATGTTACAAGTTGAATCAAGGTATTACACGTAATGCGCATTTTGTAATAATGTTATGTGTCCGGCGGGTGGCGCAAAGTTATTTGGCAATGTTACATTATACGTGAATGCTGGTCAGTCAGAGAGGTAGTATTGAAATACAATGCTCTTCGAATCTGCAACGTTACATTACACGCGAATGCAGTGTGAGAGAGCACCTTAATTTTATTTATGAACAGAAAAGGCAGACGTGTGAAGCCGCGGTAAAAGCTACTATATAAATAAACTGTAGAATATGTAAAGGAAATGTTGAAGCTAAAAACTTTGGCGGTCATTTGCATTTCACTTTGATATTTTGTAACGAACCGTACGATCGGAGTGAATGTAACGAAATGTAAAAGTTTGGGTGAAACTTTGAAGTCTGTGATGGGTTTTTGTTTTAACTTTATTGGAAAGGTTGAGGAGCTCGTGGCTAAATTATTACAGCCACACAGGCTGATCTTTCAGGTTAAGCCATGCGTGCCGAGGTTCGTCTGTCTATGGGTGACCATCTGCCATAGCGAGTTTCCTCCGTGCGTCGGAAAGCACGTAAAGCAAGGGGTCCCGGCTGGCATTTGTAGATCTTTGACAGTTGTTACTGTTAGTCAGAAGCTCTAAAGTCTGACAACCAGACTTACCACGGGGTATTACCCAGTAACTGGGTTGTGGAGGTCCGATAGGCATACGCTCCATGTAAAATACTGATATTCAGCTGAATCTGGTTCGACTAAAAGCCGACCGCAATATAGTTGAGAAAAGGCTAGGCACATGATGATGATGGAAAGATTTATTGTGGTTTGTTTATTACTACATCAAGTTAAGAAATTATAATATGGAATCAGTTTAAAGGGATTATTTTTCAGTGTGATAAAATGAATTGACAATCCAAAACTAATTATTATAATAAAAATATCGAAATGGAATTTTACAACAATTTGGAAACTTTACAACTGAAAAGCATCACTTGATTACATTTCTTGACCAATAAATTGTGTATATTAAAATTTTTGTCCAATCTTTCTCAAAGTGGTCAATACAGTCCCTTGTTACAAAGGTTTAAATTCTCACATTTTAACCGTGTCGTTATTGTACTTACATGTGAAAATTTCATACTGTATCTTAGTTTATTTGTCATGAAATAGTATCCTCACATGTCGTCTTAAAGCGAGAATAATTCCAGTGTGAGATCAAAATGGCGTTAGACGAATTTTGTATAGCTGTCTTTTTCCCACAGTTGAATTATCTCTCACGATGACGTCATAGAAGGCCACCCGAATTTGAAGTGCAAGACATAGTAACTGCGTTAAAATTCTAATTTAATTTAAAATCTGAATCTTTTTTCTTTTTTTTTCGTGGTAAAATCATCAAATGAGTCCTCCCACCCCGGGCAGGGCGGGAGGGACTGTCAGACTTGTACTGACTAAAATCCACGGTGTCCTTCAATATCCCTTTATGTTTCGGGGTCACGGTGATGGAATAAGTCCCGCGACCCCGACGATCTGAATCTTGATAACAGTAATTTCAAAACATATTCAGGAAACTCATAGAAAAACTGTTGTTTTTGAATACAAAATAATAATACGGTAGCGAATAGTCTATTAAGGAAAGAAATAGTTTTTTCTAAGTTTTTTGATAGTAATGACCGTATTCCTACATGTGTTTGGTGTATGGTTCCGTATGTTATAAGTTTGTGAGATAAGATTTTAAATGTCCTAGATTTTTTGGTTATTTTATAAGATGTACTTAAGAGACTGTTGTCAAGATTACATCAAATGCCGTAGTTTTTTTTGTAAGTGTAGGTTTTAAAAATATCTCTTTTAATAAATTTCGTAAATAGATTTAGTTGTTTTAAAGGACAAGCTCTACTAGGCTTTAACTCTCTGAATTGTTGTTTACTTATATAGAAAAACAAAGGAATAATAAGCCATTGAGAAATATTGGTGTCGTCCTTACTTTGTGTACAACAGAAACGACTACGAATTAATTGGCACATGCTTAATCGATTAGAAAAAGTTTTTTTTCTAAGCTTCAAGCGTATAGCGGTAAATACAATGATATTGTATGTAAAAAGGTAGATACGAGTACGTTATACGCGCTCAGAAAGTGACGCGCTCAAATGTGGTCAATTGACAAACCTTGACGATATTTGTCTGTTTTTCACTTGCGATGCCATCCTACTTTGGCGACTAATCGTGATGTAGTGTACTATTGCAATATTTAGTTATTCATGTGTGTGTTAGTGTGCCGTTTTTGAAGTTAGAATGTCTTGTAGGTACCGTATCTATTCATTTATAAATCATTGGGAAAATAGCACCTATAAAGTTTTTTTGTCAGCTCTTTCTGTATAAGTTTACGGCTGACCTTTATATCCCAAAAAGTACTTAGACAATTTAAAAACTAAGTTGACTGCAATAAATATAAATAAATTAACAATAATAATGCTAACTGACAGTTATAGCAAGTCGTTAGCAGTTAATTTATTTTAACTGTTACGTTTTATTGCCTTAGCACACGTGATGTATGAGCTGACTAATTTATAGTGGCTATGATTTTTATTGATAACATATTTTAAGATTTAGTAAGATTTTAGCGGTGGCTTACAGGTTTTTTTTTCGTAGTAAAATCATTAAATGAGTCCTCCCAGGGCAGAGCGCGAGGGACTGTCAGACTCGTACTGACTAAGATCCACGGTGTCTTTCAGTAGCCCTTTATGTACCGGAGCCGCGGTATAAGTGTGTCCCGCGACCCCGGCAGTCTCATTGTGCTGACACTCTTTGAGGCACGCTTGGAACACAACGCGTCGTCGACCCGGGCATTATCCATGGTCGGAGAGCGAGTCGCCCATTACTCGCCGGGTGCCTTCAAGGTTTAGACATACAATGGCAAAATCAAAAATGTATTGAATTCAAATAAACTACTGAAATCAGTATGTTAGTTCTCTTTATTTTTGCTGTAGGAATAAGTATGAAGCGTTTTATAAACCGACTGCCCACGCCATTTTTTTTTGTTTGACTCACATTTTCATTACTGTGCCGTCAGCACGAGTTTTCAGTATTTGAGACGTAAAGTAAACTGGAACTTTGACGACTTCAAATTTATAATTTTCAAGGAAAAAATTGGTTACTTCTTCGCACACCAGAGGCGCTGTTCCATATTTTCATACAAGAAACGCTGTAAATACTGGAAAAACTCTGTAAAGTAAAATAGTAAAAAGTCGTGCTAGAGGTACTGATTTCCAAAGTTAAGGCTCTTTTTTACGATTTATCTGGATTTCGGTTTTACATTTTTGCAGAAAAGTTTTCATATTATGCAATTTTTTTTGTTGTGTTGATGTTGATGTTTTTGTGTTTTTTTGTGATGTGTTTATGTTTTTTTAGTGTTGATGCATATCTGAAATGTATTTTATGTCCAAAAATACATTTCAGATATGCATCAACACCCTGACATGATAATAAATGATATTTATTTTTGTTATCAGGGGTTTCCCCGCCCTGGTTAGAGCAGTGGGACTATCAAACTCATACTGACAACAAACAAATAAACGGAGTTTCTTTAATAGCCATTTACGTTCAAGAGTCACCGTTCCTCATTTTGACAGTTCCACGACCCTAAACCAGTAGTATCGTGTTATTTTTTTTTAGAAAGCCATCGATTTTCATGACAACCTTAAAATAAACTCTACCACTAAGTACTTTCCAAACAATATGATAAGTATTAACAACAAAACAAACAAAAAGCTTCAATCTAAACCGAACAAAAGTTTACCTAACATTAAACTTATACAAATAAACCTCAGAAACCTAAAACCGTCCACTGATTCCTAAATCCGGCCGACCGCTATTATGTTCTAGCAAATAGACGGTTCCTAATGAGTGTTTGACACGCCAGCCTTGATTGTTTTACCTTTATTTGTATTTCTATTTATTTTCTTTGAGTATTGTTTCAGGTTTTTCGTTACCTTTTCGAAATGTAATTATGGAGAAATTAAAGTTGAATATGGTGTGTCCACACAGAGCAAGCCGCCTCGCGAGGAATTTCCCGCTCGAGGAAACTGCCTCACGAGCTTGCATGCTCGATTGAAGTGCTCGACCGATTTAGTGCAAAGTGCAAGTCACATACACCAGCTACTAAATAGTCCAAACAAAGCCTATACATTTGGTTTGTATAAGTGAGCCCGTTCTTAAGTTATAAAGTTACAACGATGTCGTACGATGTGAACGTATGTCGGTCCAATTGAAAATCCATATAGAAATATTTGCAAGCGATCAAACAGGATCTTAGGGCTCAAGTGCACACTCTAGTACACTCACAAAGTCGATTATACGGCAATCCAACCCGACTGAAGTGTGATCAGGCGTATATTCCTCGTGTGTCTTTGATCCTTCACATATTACGGTCGTATATGTTGAAGATTTTAATTTTTATCTAGCAACACCAACATTATATTAATGTAAATCCTCATACACATAGTGGCAACACTGTTTCTTCCCTTCCATCTGCGCCATTGGTACAATACACACGTGCATTTACTACCTTCGATATTTTATTCCATCTTCCCTGGCATCAATTACCAGCGCCGCATCAGCTATCAACATCTAACAAGCTCTACAGTATAAAATTGAAAACTAGCAAACTCTGGGCTGCTATTGATAATTTTCTATCTTCAAATCGTTGTGTGTGTACCCTATTATTATCGTGGTAAAATCATCAAATGCGTCCTCGTATGTAGTATAGTTTAAAACCAACTGTATACTTTTGTGCGCGCACATTACTAAACTCAGTGACAAAGTTCGCACACAAATGTGCTACGGACAGCTATACAGCAATAAAGCTATACACACAGGCTTGTAAGCTAGTATCATAAACGTGATACTAGCTCAGTACGAGCACTGCTGAAATTCAGCACAAAATATTTGTGCACAAATACGCTGCACATAATTTTGGTAGAATCGTACCATTATCGACTGACATAACACTGAAGGTACCTTTTATCGGCCCCGACTTACGAATTGTAGGTCACGGGTTCGAACCCCTGGCGCATTACTTTGTGTAATTTATTTCATCACCCGCGTGGTGGATTATGGCCCACTCCCTCTCACAAGAGAGGAGGCCTGTGTCCCAGCAGTAGGAACGTTATAGGCTGATGATGATGATAATGTACCTTTTATCCCAGTATTACGTAAAAACACAAATATTATTATTAAAGAGGAGTCAGCCGACTCAACACGTAACTTTCATCCACTTTGGGTCGACGGCGCGTCCTGTTCCACGCGCGCCTCAAAGAGCTGTCAGCAAAATGACGGGGACCCCTCTCAGAGGGCCAAAGCCTGCCGGGGTCGCGGGACTTATTTCTATCACCGTGACCCCGGAAATTAAAGGGCTATTGAAGGATACCGTGGATTTTAGTCAGTACAAGTCTGGCAGTCCCTCCAGCCGTGCCCGGGGCTGGAGGACTCATTTGATGACTTTACAAGCTAAAAAAAAAAAACTTTCATCCACAGAAACTGAACTAACCAAGAAATTAATCTTACATTTATTATCATTTCCACAATGGTAATGAGAAATATCCGTCGCAAATAATCATATAATATTATATTATATGCCGAACAAATTACTGTAGCGTTATCTCGATGTTAAGAGTAGATAGGTGCTCTGTTATTTGTGTCAGAATTGTTGGCGTGGCATGGCTGTATTACTAATTTTGTTGTGGCAAATACTTTTGGCCATAGTCAATGAAATAAAAAACAAAGCCACCGACTTCCGAAAGAAAAGTTATTTTACAGTTTTTTTTGTGTTTGGTTTTGAAGTCGGTTCCCTTTTTAAAAAAAAGTTTTTTATGTTAGTTGCCAGTTTTTGTAAAGGATTACATAGTAACAGCTGTAACTAAATTCTTTTGTAACCGTAACATTGTGTTTGAAGTTAAACCCAAAATTCTGGAGCAGTAGTTTCTACTGGAACGTTAATGACCGTGTACATATGAAGCTATACAAAACCAGAGGGTCTAAAACGGAAACTTAGCAATATCGCAAATGATTCACCTTCGTGAGTGAAAAGCCAATAGCACTGAGGGATATTCACGAACACGTTTTAGACTCTCAATTTGTCTTGGCCTCCCTTTCATTCATCTTCATGACCCGGATCTACGATTTTTTCAAACCGGAACAAAACTTGATGGCAATAAATTACCGTCACCAGCCTTTCAAATTAATTTAAAAACTTCCAAAATATTTTTGTTACTTGACCTGATCAATAGATTTTTGTTGCATTTGTTTCTGAACAAGGCTTGAGTTTAATGCCGGGAGGGGGAGTGATTAATTTCAATCTTGACACTACAGGCGTCTAGGACTAAGAAAAATTCAATCATGAGCGTAGTGAGCTCAAAATTCCACACCTTCGAAATTTTAGATTTTTGTTTTGAAAGTAAGCAATTATTTTTTATAATTTTAGTTCCCCCAGAAGCTAGTCTCCGGGAACGTGCCCCGTCTTGTCCACTTAGATCAAAGTCAAAGTCAAAGTCAAATCATTTATTCAATTAGGCCATCAAAGAGGCACTTTTAAACGTCGCATAAATTAGAATTAAGGAAATGGGATGGGATGGGAATGATTCTACACCCATTCGCAAAGGTAGGTTGTATGAAGAAGAATGGGCAAGAAACTCCATACTTACTCTTTTTAAAAATGTTTTACAATATTTTTTTACATCCTTTGAAATAATAATGTAAAAGCAATGTACCTTGAAAAACTAGACTAAATATTATTAAAAAATAAAATAGTAAGAAATAAAAAAAATGCAAAAAGGTACATGGAGTTCACATTTTAATCCAGCTCTTAAGATCTTTGCGCACGATTAAAGATCAGCATACACTGGTTTTACATAGCTTAATGTGTAGCCGTATGTACTAGTGTTAATTAATACACGTGAACCAAGTGTTAATTCGACATTTCGTATTCCGTTTCACGTTTTCATTTCACTGTATAATCAAGTTTTATTTTCTTAATATGCATATAAATATGGAGTTATTAAATTACTATACGATAGACATACGTAAACACAATCCTATTCCTATGGGGGTAGGCAGAAACTACAGAGTGAAAGAAAATAAGGTCAATATTTTTTTAGCATGCTAAAAAAACCTGCTTAGAATGCCATGTATGTACTTTTTAGGGCCCCCTTTTAGAAGGCCAAAGCCCGCCGGGGTCGCGGAACTTATTTCGTTACTGTTGAATGTAACGAGCTATTGAAGGACACCGTAGGTTTGAGTTACTAGCTCCCGTCCTGCCCTGGGTGATAGGACTAATTAGATGATCCTACCTTATCGTGGTAAAAATAAGTACATAATTTACTATTTAGTAGTACTTATTTGCGCAAATTATATTTACATTATGCGCATGCAAGAAAATAATACTACCACCTATTAAAAAGTAATTTAAATCAACGAAATCATCATCATCTGCCTAGCCTTTTCCCAATTATATTGGGGTCGGCTTCCACTCAAACCAGATGCAGCTGGATATCAGTATTTTACACGGGGCGACTGCCTGTCGGACCTCCACAACCCAGTTACTGGGCAATAGCATACCCCATGGTAAGACTGGTTGTCAGACATTAGAGCTTCTGACTAACAATAACGACTGTCATAGATCTATAAATGACAGTCGGGACCAACGGCTTTACGTGCTTTCTGAGGCACAGAGGAAACTCGCTATGACAGGTGGTCACACATCCACAGACCAACCTCGGCAGGCGCGGCTTAACCCGAAAGATCGGTCTGTACGGCTGTAATTATTTAGCTACGAGCTCCACAACGAAATCAAAACATGATCATTTTCTCTGCTACCGTAAACAGTAGGGGCTTATTTCATAATTGATATCCTTGAACGATCCCTCTCCCTCTATTTATTTTCCGTGTACTGTTTATTTTGAGATAAAATGGCACTTCAAACAGCTATCTACTTTGTTAAATTACTGGCGTATTGGTTTTCAAAGGTATGGAATTACAAAAGGCGTATCTTGCTAGGGTCGCGACCATCATCCTCCTGGAATCCGGTTTTTTTGAACATCGCAAAGTCATCAAATTTCCTCCACCCAGGGCGGGACAGGAGGGACTGTCAGTCTTGTACTGACTAAAATCCAGGGTGATTCCTCAATAGCCAAAGTTCAGGGGAGCTGTTACCTGTAGACAAGCCCGCAGCCTTAGTTCGAGTACGGTGCCGAAAATTTTTTACTTTTTTCCGTTGATGAGCAAGAATTCGACTTGCTTGTGGGTAAACTCGCTCCATCTTATACCTGATCTTTGCTGTTGGGCTAGATTGCGGTCAAGAGCTCACGCATAGTAAATTTAAAAAAAGTCGGATTTTTGTGTTTTGTTTAGCATTTATTTGTTTTTATTTTAAACAATGTTTTGCTAATTGGGCGCTGTTAGCGTTGGTTAAGACTATAACGTATCTGTGAAAATTTGGTGAAGGCGCAAAATAATTGACGATAACACTAGAAGGTTGTTTTTCCAGAAAGGTTACATAAAGAAGACCTTTTACCAAGTAAAGAAACTTTTACCATGATTTTTGAGGAACAAAAATCTGATAAAGTGTAAAATAAGTATTTCAGGCGACTTACCTTTCCTCAAAAATCATCTTAGCGATGCGCGTCGCATACGTCAATGCGTTTTAAAATAATTAACTTTTACCATATTAAAGCATTGTGGTATAGTTTCATCTATTGTCCCACCTAATAAGGAATAAATTAATTTCAAAATGGCCGTACCTATCAAAAGAAATACCTACTAAAACCCCACCTCCACAAAATATCCGACTATAAAATCTCAGTAGCCTGTACGTTGCACAGGCGTGTCTGGTATAAAACAAAGGGGCGCTAAATTGTGCTGAGACACGGTCGCGGTAACTGATGTGCACAAAGGCATTGCGGCAGGTTGCACGTCACTATGTGCGCTGAATTGTGCGCTGTAGGTGCGATAAGGATAGGAGATAAGAATTTCATGATAATTAAATAAATAAATAAATAAATAAATAAATATTCCACAACTATCACACAACGCCATCTAGTCCCAAGCTAAGCAAAACTTGTGTTATGGGTACTAGACAACTGATAAACATACTTATATATTTCTAAATACATACATATTATAGATATATTACACCCAGACACAGAACAAATGATCATGCTCATCACACAAACATTTGTCCTGGGTGGGAATCGAACCCACGACCCCCGGCATAGCAGTCAGGGTCACTAACCACTAGACCAACGGGCCAGTCAATTATCTAGTTTATATACATAAGGTAGATCCAAAAAAGATGTAATGAAATGAAAATTGATGAGTTTCATAATTTTTATTCTTTTAGTAAAGTACTTCAGTTAACCAGAGATTTTGGAATCCGGGTCTTAAGGCATAAGGTTAAACATTTTTTTTTGTAATCATCAAATGAGTCCTCCCACCCCGGGCCGGGCGGGAGTCACTGTCAGACTCGTACTGAATAAAATCCACGGTGTCCTTCAATAGCCCTTTATGTTCCGGGGTCACGGTAATGAAATGGGTCCCGCGACCATAAGATTAAACTTAAAGAAATTGGCGAAAACTGCAGCAAGCTGAAGTGGCAGTGGGTTGGTCATGTCTGCCGCAGAACCGACGAAAGGTGGAGTGGGAAGGATATCTAATGGAGACTGTGTGTAGGTTAATGAAGGGTGGGACGCCCCCATCAAGAAGGTAGCCGGTAAGCGGGATATCTGGAGCTATGGCGCTCCCTGGGAGAGGCCTATGTCCAGCTGTGGACTTCAATAGGCTTAAATGATGGTGATGAACCCCTGGTTCATTGGACTTGGCTCTTTCTTTTTCGCGTTGCCATTCAAAGTGGTTACCGGTTTTCTGGGCGCGTTTCAGGTCACATTAGAATATAATAGTTCTTCAACATTACATAATTATGTCCACATATAATTAAAATGAAGTCGGTGATTTTTTTTTGCAGTTTCGACATATTTTTATACCTACAAAAATACTACCTCAGCAAAACACATTAAGTGACAAAATCCCCAAAGAAAGATTATAAAGAAAGATAGTAATCGAAGACGCTGAACAAAGTACCTCATAATAACACGAGGTATTGTATTGACAAGTATCCAATTATTTTTCCAGTCAAGAATACTTATTACAAGATGTTACGATATAAAAGGGTAGGCGAATATAAACATAAAAGATACAAGATTTTTTTTTCATACGGGTACGCAATTTTTCGTACTGAACCCTTACATAAATTATTTGGGAATTTCATTCCAGAGGCGGGTCGATGACCTTTCAGTAAAAAACGAGACTGACTTTTCAGCAATGTACAGTCACGAGCAATAACATGTATACAATCAGCAGAATTCAAAACTGATTTACTCCTAACATTAACGATTTACCTTTTGCGTTTTCATGAACCTTATATTTTTGAAGCTATGCTATTACAAAACAGGTCTTATATTAAATTAGAAACCAATATTTCATGTGAAAATCGCGTTTGAATTTTGTTAAGTGTATACATGTTATTGCTCGTGACTGTACAGTATTACAGTAATTTTTATCATTTCAGGCTATTGCAGTCCACTGCTGGACATAGGCCTCACCCAAGGAATATCCCATGATCTTCTTTCTTAATCTAGCCACTATCAGTTATCTTCTTCAGGTCATCTGTCAACCTTGCAGGGGGGCGTACCTCACTACTTTTACCTAAACGGGATACATGGATTCATTTGAGAACCTGTCCTACTCAACCTTTCCGACGACTGCAGATTCATATGACTAAAAATCTCCTGTTTCTTCATACATGCCTTTCCCATTCAAGGGCCTCTGTGCCGTGCGAACAGCTCACTCTACAACGAACGTACGCGAGCTCCTTGTCAAATCAAATAGCGCAGGCTTCCACCTCGTGCTACATTTCACAATACCCCGTTGGCACCTCAGTTATTTCACGAAATCACGACAGAAGCGATAGAAAAACGTGTGTTGTTTGTTTGTCCTTTTTAACGATGCCCCAAACTAGAATGTCTCCTGTAAGCGGGGGTGCGTTACAAGACAAGTAACTCACATACACAAACACCCAGAAAACCCGGAACAACTACTACTGTGCAGATCACACAAATATTTGTTTTCCGACGGGGATCGAACGCCGACACAACACGCAGCAGTCCAATTCTTACCATTGCACCAAACGTGTCGGCCAAAAATTAAATAACGGAACAAAAAATGTTTAATTTATTACAAAAAATTATAGAAAACCAACAATAATCCCGGCTAAAAAACTGCAGTGCTCAACAAACAGTATTTTATGCCCTAGTGTCAAGTGTCAACCAGTCTATCGGCCTCACGTATGAGCTGACAAAGCGAGCGACACTCGACTAGAGCACTCTCAGCGTGTCGAGTGGTCTTTGGTAAACGACTAGAAGTAGCCAGATACGGTCCGGGTGGGCAGCATACATTTGTAGTTTTGGATGTTAATGTAACTGTGTGGGACGAGGCCTTTATTTTATATTACTTTTGCTATTGGCTAGGCGGAGATAGAATGCATGTGACAGAATTATTCCTAGTAATTGATGAAATGAAATGTGAACGTGATAATATTAATGTAATTAATAATTTTTCAATGTACTATATTGTACAGTTTTGCAGTTAACAACAATATTTTTAATCTTGTAACGAATTAATTGTATGCCTAACATGGTGGAGCGAGTGCAAGAGCACATAACCTGTAGAACAACGTTGTTAATACCGCTGTCTACCCAAAAAGATCTTTGACGTGTGACAAGGCCTGTTGGTCTATTGTTCGTATCCCTGACGGCTATGTCGGCGGTCGTGGTGTCCATTCCACCCATTCAAAGAATGTAACTGTATGTGGTTGAGCGCGATCAGTTGTTCTGTGCCTGGTGTAAGTATTTTTAATAATTTATGTATGTTAGAATATATAAGTATGTTTATCAGTTGCCAGGACCCATAACCAGAACGCTGCGTAGTTTTGGGTATAGATTGCGTTGTGTGACTCGAAAAAAACAAATTGGCCATGATTAATGTCTTAAATTGCTAAGTCATAGCCTCACCTATTTGCCCTAATTTTGCCATCCAGGATCCGGGGTGAGTAGCACCATCTATCCCTTCATCAAGTATCAAAATTTTTGCATTATAGATTGGTATTATACAAGACGTGTTTGAATTTGACAAAGTTATAATTGTTATGAACAAACACGGTGCGTCCGTACTTTCGGCGTACAATCGGGCGTGCTTGGAGGGACCAGATATATGATGGGCACGAGACTAAGGGCTAGGTAAGACCGGTGGGTTGGTGGCACTAAAATGCGGTAGATTCTGCCTACCACCCCAATGGAAAAAGCGTTATGTATATAGGCAAAAAAATCTTGTACAAGTAATGACAGAAAAAAAACGTTGATTCTTTGTTTTGACACAACAAAACCCTTCTAAAGAATTAGGACGTAGGTAAATATTATTAAATTTTTGAATAAACATTCATTCTTTTACAGTGGGTATTTTTGGCCAGGTTAAAACGGGGCACCGCGGGAGGGGTGGGACGGTGGGTTTGACAGAGGGCGGCAATATTAAACGAGTTCGCATATTTTATAAGTGTTACCGATATTTTTTACAAATAGCGGGGCGTCAAAAGTTCTCTTTGATGTGTGTGAAAATTTGTCGGAATTATTGAGGCGAATATTAACTATGAATTGCCAAAAGGACCTTGCAAAATCGAATCGACGATCAGAATGTTGATCTAACTCTTCATTATCTGTGGAATGTGGACTATGGTGAAAGGAGTAATGCAATGTAGGAGTATCGTCATTGGTGTGCATTAGATGGGCTTTTGCCTAACATCGTCTACAGAGCGCGCGCCATATTAATGAAAAACGTTTCCTGCCCCTAAATGTTGCCTCCTCAATGAGTTTTTACAATGCTTCTACACGTAAACTGGGTATAGTTTTCTTTAAAAACTTGGTCTAGGTTTTCTTGTGTCAAAAATATACTAGATTGAAAGTTACAGGCGCCAAGCGTATCTATATTTTATGACAATGTTCATTGAAGTAAACCTTTGTATTCTAAGGACTAAGAAAGTTTTAGAAAAAAAAAGCAAACCTAAAACCTAGGAATACTAATATGCTGAAAACGATTGACGCCAGAACTAAGAGATTTCGTGATTTGGTATGTGAAACTGTTTTCTCCGAGAGACAAAATTTATATTAAAAAATACAGTCAGTAGCGCTTCTCTATCGCACAAATCGGGGGTCGGCTTAACCCCCCTCTGGGAAAAAGTCGTGTGAATTTTCTATAATAACCAAAGCAGTCAGTCCCAAATCTTTGCTGGGAGATTACTTAGCTTTGTTGTTTTCACAAAAAATAAAGCCATAATATATATTTAGTCATTATTAATTAATATAAAATATAGGACACAGACTAAGATAGAAAAAATATGTACAATATCTTTGCAACTAAATAAGCGAAGATTCTATTCGTATCGTCAGTAAAACTACAGTTACTAAGTTATCATAATCCTTTGTTTTAACACAATACTACTTATAATTTTTCTATAATATTTTTATTCAAGAAAACTCATTATTGTTGTCTTGGGGGGCATTCCTTCATAACAATGTGCGCCAAACTTACCCACGAACACAAAGTTTCCTCCGCGAGCGTCGCAACTATTACCAAATTCAATTTCCAATTCTTCCCAAACTTCCCATTCACTGTCAACCATCCAGAGAATGGCGGGCGTACGTGTTAACTGACAGAAACTGTCGGAATTACTGGGTGTTGAGGTGGCCTGGCAGTGGGTATTCGGGAATTCGGGAATTCGGAATTGCGTAACGTTGCACCAACAAATATGTGTGTTTTGCTTTGGTTGACATTTGTTTGGTTTTTAGATGAGTATGGCTTCTCTAAAGTGGTCTAAATAAGCCACTAATATTACTGAATATGCATATGTGTGTGTAGTAATCTGTGTGATTTTTAAAATTTCCCAGTATGTGTGTGTTGTGTAGTAATCTGGTGTGTATTTTTTAAATTTCAGCCATCAAAAACATTCTTATTATATTTCGGGCTTTATGTCTGAACCCGCATGGCACATACATTCGAGGGACTGTCTGGGACGCGGGACTCTCTCATCAATACCGTGACCCTGGAACCTATCAGGCTTTATAGATACTTGTAATCAGCATCTCCCTAGATTTTAGTCAGTACACGTCAGACATTAGGTGGAGACTCGTTTGCTAAATTTTATACGATAAAAAAACGCAATGGTACAAAACGTTTTGTCTTTCAGCCAAACCAAAAAATGTGTTGCTTTATCGGTCGGACCACTTCAACCTATTATATAATAATTATCTTGCCCACAGTCCGCGTTGTGATTGCTAGCAATATTGCCCGCATCTAGCTGTGAAGTTCGTTGCAGATTTATGACCCGACGATTTTCTGGGGTTAAGTAGGCGCTTGTTGAGGTCTGTGGATGGTTGTGATCTTTCATAGCTGCCTCGAAAAAAGCTCCGTAAAGCCGTTGGTCCTGGCTACATCTGTACCGTAGAGTAGATCTTTGACAGGTCATTACTGTTAGTCAGAAGCTTCTAAAGTCTGACAACCCACTCTTACTGGGGAATCGGACTGGGAGATCAGATAGGCAGTCGCTCCATGAAAAATACGATTCAAAAAGCCGACCCCCATATAGTTGGGAAAACGCTAAGCGGGATGATGAACAATGGGTTACAATACGATGCTGTCCTTGTCTGCACCACCGTGTGTATGTAAGGGCGCAGGGTGGAATCGAGCCGTCGTTATAGTTAAAGTTAGAGTTAACGAAAACCACAACTAAGCAACGATTAAAGTTTATTATGTCAAGTTACAAAAGTTAGTAGGTTGCTAATCGCGGTCTGTTCTCTTTGCCAGCAGTTATTCGTCAACTAAGTGTAATTATTAATATAAACATAAATACCTAAATTGCGACAACTAGGTCACAGGAGAAAATTGTTCAACATTAACCAACTCTTTACGTTAACCGTACAGTTTAATTTGTACAACTATACTCGTCTACTGAAGACTACGTTACAGATACAAGCTTCTGTTTACACAGTTATCTGTTGTATGACGTTTGTGTATAAATTGTATACAGTTTTGTCCCGTTATTAAACAGATTTTGAATTGAGACTAACATAGAATGGGACCATGATCAAAAACTTTTGTTTCAAGTTGGAACTTGCATTGTTTGTAATATTATAACCATAAATAGCTCCCAACGGACAAAAGGTTTGCTAATTATAAGTCCGTGTTTGAAAGATCCGATTGATTAAACGATTTTAAAAAGATTCTTCCGTTGGCGAAGGCCCTATGTGAAAGGTTTTCTAATCGATGAACCGGGCATAAATGAATCGTCGTATCGGCGAAAGTCCAAAGGTGAAAGAGTCTAAGCGGTGAAACGGCATAAGTGATATCCTGTCGACGAAACGTCCAATGGGGAACCGGCGTCGGCGAATCGTTGCAGAATCAATTATTGGATACTAGATCACCATTTTCATGCTGCCTAGCCGTTTTCCAACTATATGTGTCGGCTTCCAGTTGAACCAGATGCAGCTTTGTATAATCATATTTTACATGGAGCGAACTGTCTAACCGACCCCCAAAACCTGAGTAACTGGGTAAAACGATACCGCCAGGTAAGACTGATTGTTCAGTCTTTTAGAGCTGCTGACTAACAGTAACGACTGTCAAGGTCTACAAATGACAGGCCGAAACAACGTTTTGCATGCTTTCCGAGTCATTGAAGGAAACTTCCACCGCTAGAAAAACAGTTGTCGATCCACAGATCAAACTCGGCAGCGCGGCTTAAAGCCGCGAAATATAACCTGTGTGGCTGTTCTTTCTTTGGCCACAGCTCTCCACCTTTGTGATAGAAGACAAGATATTTTAATTATAAACGATTAAAATTAATTTTCTAACTATTTTCATTGGCTAAACATAACATTTCGAGTGACATGACAGGTTTTGACAAAAATGTAGTTCATTAACGTTTTTTTCAATCGTAATCGGAGTCGAGATAGCAAATAGCAAACAGGACTATTTAGAGTACATTTCGGTTTACTCCAACAATACAAGCAGTATGTTCCAATTAAACAGCCAGTCAGTTCAGAAAGCTAATAAAAACAAATGCCCTGTCGCCGGACGTTGGCTCTCAGTAATTAGGCAGCAATGATCATGCGCCCGGTGTATTAATGGTAATAATGTTGCCCACTTTCAGCTGTAACTGGCTTATTTAGTACCTATTTAAAGCTTTGTTTGGTTCGGGAATCAGATTCTCGTAAGAACGATTTTCGAATACCACATGGAACTGATTTGGCGACGACACGTTTGGCGCAGCGCAGTGGGCTGAGCAATATGGGTTGCTACGTGTGTGTTACGGGTTCGTGTGTACGAAACAAAAATTTGAATGATCTGCAAGTAGTTGCCAGTGTCCCGAGACTGTGTGTAGGGAGTTTCTATGTTGTAATCGCACCCACGAGTGTGGGATCGAGCAAGGTTTAAAAAAATATATAGATTAATAATTGTATTGTCTTAAGTAGTACGGACGGCCAGAGAGACGACTATTATCGTCATTGTGAGTAAGTTACGGGAATATGACGTTAAATAAAAGCGCTTTTTAATTTTCATACAATAACTACCGCCGTGCACCGACGATATTATATTATAGACTCTAATAACTGTTTTAGGGAGTCTAGTTAAAAATATCGTCGTCAGGCGACCCGATTGTCTTGTCAAAAATTTATGCCAAAAGTCTTAATCCGTCTTATTTCGACACCCCTATGGCCGTAAACATACCGGAGACAAAAACAGACCTTGAGTTAGCCATCATAACGCAGGACTCGTCCCCTCGTTTTAGTGTACATCAGCGAGTTGTGCTATAGTCTGTATTCCTTAGATAGTGGCATGCGGAAGTCTTATTAAAATCGTCGTTGCCGCCGTGGCAGTGGGTTGGCTATATCTCCTGCAGGTCACATAACCCTAGGGTAGACGTGTCTTGAGTGGAAACCGCGACTTGGCGACAAAATTAGTTGTAGGAGGGCGCCGGTCAGTAGAGCGACAGAGCGACGCGCTACGAAAGGAGGACCAGCGGGGACTGATGAAGGAAAGCTCATGAAGGGCTCAGTCGGCGCAATCTTGGGAGAGGCTTATGTCCAGACGTGGCCGAATACAGTGCTGCTGATGATGATGTTGATGATGAAACGCAGTAACATTACTTCAAGTACGCGTAAATAAAATACAATATTCTTGTGTTAAGATGGCCTGTTGGTCTATTGGTTAGTGACCCTGATGATATGCGGAAAGTCGTGGCGTCGATTACACCCAGGGACAACAGTTTTGTGTGATGAGCACGATTCTGTGTCTGGGCTGTACATTTATCTATAATAGGTTACGTGTATGTTTATCAGTTCGTCTAGTACCATAAAACACAAGCTCTGCTAGCTTGGGACTAGATAGCCGTGGTTGTGATAGTGTGGAAATATTATTATTATTCATAATGGTTCTCTGTTGGCTATTGTGTTGTGAGCTTTAAACTGAACTGGGAATAAAACCCGTAATCTCTACGGGACTTCTTACTAATTTATAAATGCCAGAACCATGTTTTCTAGTCTTTTACACAAAAAAAAGACAAAACGGATTTCTATGAAATTGATACACAGATAATTAATAACCGGAGACCTCTGACAATCATTTTAATCCACTATAAGGTTCCGTGATTCCAACTTTCAACACCTCCACGCGAGGTAACCGCTGGCTACAGCTAGTTATTCCTATCATCTAATTATCAAGACTGCCTTTATATAACTAACCAAAATGTCCTCTAAGAGCACACTATATCAACTGATCTACAATCTTCAGCTACGAGTGCCTCAGGCAAGTCAATGACTCCGGCCGTTAGAGAGCTGTCTGTGAAACTCCTCACCCGCCACAGCTGTGGAGCATTGATAAATTTATGTTTGCTCTGGTCTACCGGGCTTTTAACGAGCTTATAAAGGTATTTTACTTACATTATTTATATTTTGTAAGGAAATGTTATGTATGTAAAGTGCATTCTTGTTTTAGCATTGTTTAAATACAAACTTTTTTAAAACAAACTTTAGTCGGTATATTTAGTAGGTATATTTATTACAGGGTATTGTTTTAACAAATTTGATATGCTCCCGTACTGAAAGCGGAAAGATACTAGTGGCCTTTTTTGGTAAAAGACCACGTTGTCTTATTCAACCTTTGCGACTTTCTCGGCGACTTTCGCAGACATCAATAAATATGCATTGTATAGTAGGGAAAACAACAAACGACGATAGATTACTAGACTCCTCATAAGGAGATCGATGGTCGCTCACACATTAGTAAAAAAGTCTTATATAGTCTTGTTCGACCACTCCTGTGAGCCGTAAACATACCTTGAGACAGACAGACCTTGAGTTAGCCAAATCACACGCAAGAACCCCGCCCCATACTACGTAGTCCGTAGTACTGCAGCGGTTGACAAATAGTTTTTGTTCCTTAGATCGTGGCATGGCGGAGTCTAGTAATATATCGCGTTGGAAGAAAGTATCACGAGGCATTAGCGCGTGACAAAAAAAACAGTTTGAAACTCACGTCTTTCTAATAACGAAAACTTTAATTTGTTTTTTTTTTTTGGTTGGTGGCCATATTATAAATAGCCCATCCCCTATACCCATCCCATACTACTACTCACTACCTACCACAATTAGTATTTCCAAATTAGTATTTCAGTTCACACGTTATAACATGTTTGCAGAAACATTAATCTACACATATAAACACTAGGTACCGCCTAGAACCAGCTGTCTATAGGTCACACTAAAGCCTTAGTTACGAGTATGTATACCACAGCGTTATAGTCTTCATTTAGCGCGAGAGCCGCTTGCACTAAAACCTTATAAATATTGATATTAACTTCTGTCTGCGTATATCTCCTCATAAAACGTATATAGAATTTTAAATTTATTTATTAGGCGGCGCGTTTTAAAAAACGCGCGCTTTGGAATGCGAGCTTTAGAAACGGCGCGTTTTGAGAATCAAGAGGGGTTTTATATTGATGTGGTGCGTACGATGGCAATACGTGCTACGAAACGCCGAGCATCCACCAGTAGTTGGTATATAGAACAAAAACAAACTATGTCCTTTTTAGGAGGTTTCGGTCTATAAAACACCCTACCCTAAATACTAAGTTGAGAATTCGTTCTCGAATGCATTAAGAACTTTCACGTTTTGTATGGTTACTTTTAACCTCAATAATCTGGTTAAACAAAATATATCATCATTATTCTAGCCTTTCCCAACTAATTGGGGTGTGGATTGCAGTTGATCGAAACCAGATTCAGCTGCGATATCAGTATTTTACATGGAGCGATGCCTGTCGGACCTCCAACCAACCATAATGGGTAATACCATACCCCATCCCCATGATTACGACTGGTGTTTCAGACTTTAGAGCTTCTGACTAAACAGTAACGACTGCCAAAGATCTACAAATGACAGCCGGGAACTAAAGCGCCGTCTTCACGTTCCATCTGCTGTACGTCCCGCCAAGGTTCATACACGATGCACCGAAGCAAAAAACACCGTGATTTTGACGTACGTCAAGCCTATTCCCGTGTTTTTGCCGTCGTGCATCGTGCATACGTACAGCCGTGACAGATGGTGAATACGGCGCTTAACGGCTTTTACGTGCTTCTTGGCACGGTTTGGAAACTCGCTAGAAAGATGGTTCACCCTACCACAGACACCTAGGCAAAGCGCCCACTGGATTAACCCAGAAGATCGGCCGTGCCGGCAGTACGTATTAGCCACGAGCTCCTCAATAAAATCTGTAAACAAATACAATTATTATATCACGTTAACATGGCTTCAGTCACAAAAAAAACTCATATCGTACATAAATAAAACCACATCATATCAAGGTTCTTCGTTTCATATTTAGTATACGTTAAGGCGTACGAAGCGAAGTCATTTCATAAATTATTCACTCTAATTGCCAACATGTTCCAAAGTGTCCAATCTAGATCGCGTGATTATGTTCACTACAATATATAAAGGGTATATAAGTAGAGGTGCTAAAACAGGAATCCTCCACGTGCGCCCGGTGGACTGAGTCCCCTCGCGATACGTCCGGGGGAAGACCAGTTTTTCGGGACCGTGCACCCTGGTGATGCGCGCAAAACTCTAAGGAGGGACCCTAAGGACCTCTTGACCGTATGCGAATAGCCTGTCTTGTGGACGTCCAACGCGTTGGCCCTCTGAATCAGAAGAGGGACAGAGGCGGAGAGGATTGAGCGAAGGGAGGTCGTGAATGGGTTCGATCGCAGTCAGAACGAGGACCAAAGCCAGCTTCGGTGGCGCGTCAAAGGTCTGCTGGGGTCGCGGGTTTTTTTAACCTAGGATACCGCGGCCCCGGAACGTAAAGGGCATCAAAGTAAAAGGGTTGCTTTCAAAGGAAGAAGTCGGTATGGTACAGGGTGTCTACTTATAAGTCCGTCAACGCGAAACACGGGACAGGGACCGGATACAGATTGCCACGACGTTACTATGTGAAAAATGTTATTGCGGATGGGTATGGGTATACCGCCACCAGGACTGAAATCTTTTTGACGCAGCGCTGTACTCTCTGTCATTTACAAAAACAAATTGCATTTTTGAAATGTTACATGAATTTTCCTCAGGTCTAGACCTTCTAGCTGAGTTTTAACTATTTACTTTACATTATTTACGGTCGTTCTTGTATGAAAAATGAAACAGCGCCTCTGGGTGTGCGAAGGAGGAAACTATTTTTTCCTTGAAAATTGACAATTTGAATTTTGTCAAATCCAGTTTACTTTACGTCTCAAACACTTGAAAACTCGTGCTAAGGACCACGTCGCGAGGCGATTTCTGGCCACCGTAGGCCCCCGCGGCGCAGCATGCGGGCGGCGAGGAAGGGAACTCGCTGCCCGACCATGGAGACGCGTTGTGTTCCCGCGGGGCCCCCTTCTAGAGGGCCAAAGCCTGCCGGAGTCACGGGAATTTATTTATTTACCGTTACTCCGGGAACATAAGGGGCTAGCGGAATAAGGGGCTATTGAAAGACACGTGATTTAGTCAGTAAAGTCTGACAGTCCATCCCGCCCTGCTGCCCGGGGTGGGAGGAATCATTGATGATTTTACCACGATATAAAAAAGGGGTTACTGGAATCTGGTGCGCGGAACTTAAGCGCATTCATTCGCATTTATAATATTAGTTTGAAATCACATTTTACCCTACATGCACCCACGATTACAGTAGAAGAAATTCTTCGCGTGGAGAAAGGTTTCAGTACAAAAACAAAAAGCATACAATACGTTTCATGAATAGGAGCCAGGCTGTTCAAACTACGAGGGCTTTTTTTTTGCGTGGTAAATTCATCAAATGAGTCCTCCCACCCCTTACTGTCGACTTGGACTGCCTAAAATCCACGGTGTCCTTCAATAGCCCTTTTTATGTCGGGGTCACGGGGAGTGAAATAAGTCCCACGACCCGCAGGCTTTGGACACCTTTGTGAGGGGGGCCCCATCATTTGCTGACAGCTCTTTGAGGCGCGCGTGGAAACGACGGCGCCGTCGACCCGGCATGGTCCATGGTCCAGCGAGTAAGGGTTAACCTCGCTGTCGCTGCCCACGCCTACGATGGCAGGAGATCGTCTTGCGAAGTCCGACGCCGTGGCACGTGCGTGTACCAATGCGGTTGGGGCGGAGGGACGACGCGTCCAAACTACGAGGTTCTAATGAAAATTTTTAATATTTTTGACTACCAGGCTGTGATACCCTCACCACATGACAGTGTCTATTTATACTTTACTTCCGTATATTAATAGGTATTGGGTCATTATCTACTAGTTGAAACAAGCATATTGATCGATACATAATGTACCTATCATTCTATCATCAATTTCCTTTCAATCTATGTCACGTATGCTTGTCTATTTACTGCATACTACCTTTTTTGTTATTTATTACCGAACCAGTTAGAGTATGAAAACTAATGGACACGTACTTTGTCGTTTTTTTTTAAATTAATGTAATTTTTGTCCCCCCCAAAGAATTAGAAAAGCTTCGAAATTGGCTAGTTGGGGTTGTGACGTCATAACGCCTTGTAAAATATTACCGATCGGTGACCGTTTTGTGATTGTAGAACCTTTGTTATCCACAATTAAGGTTTAAATATTATCACAGTAAAATATTCTGACTTTTTTTTAATTAAAATAGTTAGTATACATTAAATTCTACGCAGGCAAAACGTGGTCATAAGCAGAGTACATAATTAAACTTCTTTCTATTCCACGTCACAGATATTTGTCTATTTTACTAAGTTTGTAATAATCTTTACTCAACGATGACATATAATTGCTTTACTTGTATGCTCACTCAAGCGTTAAAAGTGTGTTTACGACTAAGCTCACGTGTAGCAGTGGTTAAAACTTAAAAACCTCTAATTAAGTGCCTTACAATTTTTAAACTTGCATAAGGTAACTGTTTATGGAAACGGACCCTAACCAGACACCCTAGGCAAATGGTCCATCCTTAATTTTATACGTTCTGAAATAAACGAAAAAAATAAATTGCATAAATAGTCCCCAATATGAGGAATCGTTCGTTTCGAAAAGCTTCGCCCCCAAAAATCGGGTGTGGTAATTTCCGAGGATTGGATACCGCTAAAAAGCCCCGGAGATTGAAATGTGACGCGACGCGACGCTAACAATAGCGTTTGATGATATCACGCCACGGTATATAATCATTACAGTACGTCAAATCATAGAAACGGACCGAAAGCGACCGAAAAAAAGGCGAGCATACCTACGCGCCTCGATGTCGGGCGCGCTCGGGGTTGCAGACAGTCACGGCTTGTCTGGGTTACCGGGAGTGTCGAGCGGGACGGTGTGTGTGTTGGTTTTTTAACAAAACGCGCGTGTTTTTATCTCTAAAAATCAGTTCGAGTACATATCTAATAAGACGAGAGTAGTTTAATTAGCTTTATAGAATGCGGATTTATTATACTTTAAAAATTTAACAATAAAGCATTTCGTACGACTCATAGTGGCGCAAAGATTTTTCGGTTTCCAAATACTTCTAAATTATATCGGACTTGTTTTAGCCCGATTGGTTTTTTTCAAACAAAAACATGATTGTTTTTTTAAATGAAATCTTACCAATCAAAAAACAACACGCATTTTTATTGAAAACCAAATCCTATTATTATACAAAGTATTCAGTTATTATATAAAAAAGTATATTGACAATCACAAAACTAAGAAGGGGGAAAAAAGAAATCAGAAAGTACGCAAAGGCAAATGTTGTTAAAATGTTGTAGACGGGTAGCCCTCCGAACGCATGTTACGTACCGCGCGGCTGTAGGTATTTTAATCTGTTCTGGCGGCCCGAGTTACGCTACTGTATGATTATTATACTGTTGTCACGGCTTTCATTTCTTTATTTAGAAAAAATAAGCTGATATTTTTTTATCATTTTCAAAGCTTTATTGTCACGAAATTGTAATGTAATGTTATATTTTTAGGACTTTATTATTTGTGTATTTTTATCGTTTCGGAATATTATATTTCGGTTTTATTATTGTTATATTTTTAGTTTTAATTTAGAAGCGAGTATTATTTTGAAACTTTTATATGCTTGAATTCCCAAAATTATTTTATTTGAAGCTCTTATTGAAATACCAGCTACCTGCCTGTACGAGGTACATACAAACATTTTAATGAATTTTGAAAAGTTTTACGCGTATTAAAATATTTTACTAGCTTTTATTTTATTTTATTTTTTTTGTCAACACCTTCGTCATCGAACTCGAAATCTATCCCACAAGAACGCAATACCGTGATAAACAGTATCTTATGTGTTATTCCAGACTGTATGTCTGACTTAATCAAGATTAGTTCAGCAGTTCGGACGTGATTGAGTATAAACATTCATCCAAATATCCAAACTTTGGCATTAAAACATCAATAAGGACGTTAGATTAGAGTAAGGCATTATTATGTAATTTGTCATCATCATCATCATCAGCCGGAAGACGTCCACTGCTGAACATAGGCCTCCCCCTTAGACCGCCACGCCAATCGACAATTCGCCACTTGCGTCCATCGGTTGCCCGCGACTCTCACGATGTCGTCGGTCTACCTAGTGGGACGCCTGCTTACGTAATTTGTTTCTAAACATAATTATAAAACTTACATACAGTAACACCGATAAGAAGTCGTAATTACCTGAAAAAGAAAAAAAAACATGATTAACAAAAATGTACTGAAATAACTTAATAATAAAACACATTATATGAATACGGCAGTTATTGTGCCGATAGTCGTATCTGCCAATGGCTTAATTGCCAAGAGCCTCGACCAACACCTAAGGAGGCTCTCGCTGGGTGGCTGGATCAAGCGCTTGATTCAGAAAGCAGTACTCATGGACACGGCGCGTATTGTTAGGAGGTTCCTCTCTCAGGAGCCCTGACCACCGTTGGCCTGGACCCTGTTCCCGGTACTGGTGGATTGCTATTTTTTATATTTCCAAATGTTTTTTATTACTTTTTTGTAAAAATATTTAAAAATGTAATTTATAGGGTATTAAGATGAATAAAGGAAACACATATCAATTACTTAAGTTCATTAGTCGGACTAAAGGGCATTATGCATAATTGGATCAGTCTTTAAATCCGTCCCGTCCTAAAACAGTTTTACAATCCCTCCTTCATATTTTAAACTTACGTAAAAATACTTCTTTAAAAAGTTTTTAAAAGAAATATTTTACTAAAATGACGATAGTTGAAACCAATTTAACCCCTGAAAAGCGAGCTTAAATATAACGCGAGCAAATCTACATAATGACAGACATTTCGAGCTAAAAATAAAAATTTTCCGGACGGTATCAGATGGTTTCCGCGAGAAGTTGCAAGAGTCAATTATAAGAAATGGGTCACTAGGCAACGGATAAGCTTACAACCATAAGATAGAAACAGAAGGCCAGGTATTCCACCACGACGTTTTAGTTTTATTGTCCATGGTGTTTCTTGCTCATTCTTCTCCATAGATATCTACACTTTGGAATGAGCACCTACGGTACTTTCACAGTTTTTATGTCTTGTGACTGAGACTGTAGCACCATAACTATTTTTGTACTAGTTTTACTTTATGTCTTTTGACAATTCAAAAGTGCCCGTAATTGGCTTAGATGAATAAACGATTTGATTTGATTTGAAACTACAGCGGAGCTCAAGCAATCGCCCTGGCTGAAATCGGTCGGATCGCATCATCATCATCTACGATTCACATAGAGTGAGTTCAATCACAATAGCGACTATATTTTATTTGAGATCGAACCATACGTTCATGTCTTTATGTCCTTGTGTCTGTTTTCGCTCGTCGTATGGAAAATACCTTTTGTGTTTATCTACTTCGTGCTGTCAACCTGTGGCCCGTTCACACTTAGAACTCACGTTATTTTTATAGTGTGGGTTTTCTTTACTTTTATTTTCACTTGAAGGTAATCAGTGCTTCCTGTGCGCTGATCGAAAAACTTTGTGTTTGTATTGTGTTTTTTTTTATTATTCCAGTACTAAAACATACATTTTAAGACAGTGAAATGTCCACTTTGTAGTTTATTGATTGGTGTCTTATCTGAAGGTGAGGCTTATGCTCAGATGCCAGAGTAAAGTAATTGTTATTGAGTGTCCCATACAGATTTTTTAAAATAGTTGCATACATATTAAATTTTCACCTAGTTACTTGAACACCCCAGTGGCTAGCGAAGGTGCTTCCAAGCGGCGTAACCACAATATCATGACGTGGTCACTGAATAAATACCGGCTGAATTTCTAAATGATTTAAATTTGAACATTAGAGTCGCGGGACTGTTTCATCACGTAACCTTGACCCCGGAAAGTAAAGATCTATTGAAGGATCACCGTGGATTTAAGTCAGTACAACTTTGACAGTAACCCCCATCCCACCTTGGGGTAGGACTCATTTGATGATTTTTTGAAGGAAAACCGGAGGAGAATTTTAGTCAGTACAAGTCTGACGGGGAACTCATAAACTCATTTGATGACTTTATCACGAAAAAAAAGTGTATAACATTAAAAGTACATTGCCCAAAAACGTCCTTAATAAAGGCGACACTGGTCAAAACGTAACAAAACGGTACCAACATTTTTATCTTGAAAAGCTCTCGTTAACCGCACTCAGCTTGAGTGTTGAGCTGCCGGTACTTTTGACCATTATCCACCGGTTGAGTGAACGATTGTCCCACATTATCTACAGGGTTGTTGAGGGTTTTAATAGGGGGCTCTACTTGGGGGGGGGGGGGGACTTTTTCTGTGTTCTGTAGTGGTGATGGATACAGTATGTATACAGGTATGATTTTTGTTTGATGTTAGACCTTTTTTTAGGTTGTAAAATATGAATCCACCACTGCTCTGGAGGGAATGGAAAGGACAGACAGACTTACTGACTAATAAAACCTTTTACAAAAAATTAAACTGACGAAACATCGAACTGACAAGCAAACAATAAACTTTGAGGCGACGCCAAACAAACGAACATGTAAATTAATTATTTGAAGCGAATAATAATTTTATTGTTGCTTCGTTGATGGTTTCTTTCTCATTATGATCATTACATCTCATGATAAATCGCACCTTTATGGTCATATTTGTTTAAAACTAGCGCCAACTGATCATAAGATGTTTAACTACAAAGCTTTTTTAATACGCTTCTGATCTTAATGTAAAAAAAATATGGAATATAGTAGCCTTTATAATGCTCTTTTTAACCTCATTACAAAAGTTCACCTTTATTGACCTTAATAATTATGAATGAAAGCTGATCCTTTCATTAATTATTTTAAAAGCACAAACTTATTAATGGATTATTATTAAAAGTTCACAACCAATTATTTTTAATAACAAAATATACGAGTATTAAGTACATAAGCAAAATTTACTGACCTGTTGGTCTAGTGGTTAGTGACCCTGACTGCTATGCCGGAGGTCGTGGGTTCGATTCCCACCCAGAACAAATTGTGTGATGAGCATTATCGTTTATTACGTGTCTGGGTGTAATTTATCTATAATATTTATGTCTCTAGATATATATATAACTATGTTCATCAGTTGTCTAGTACCCATAACACAAGCTCTGCTTAACTTGGGACTAGATGGCATTGTGTAATATTTGTGGGATATTATTATATTATATTAAATGCTTATTATAATAACAGTAGTCGGAATTGGTTTTCAATACTAGTTTTCCAACTACCCGCAAACTCCTGAAGGGGTAAACTAATCCTGAAAGTTGTGAACTTGTAAGCACTTGATCCAGCTTGTTATAAGCTTAGCTAGCTTGGAATATTGTAGCATCCAAATAAGCTGTTCAAGCTCTATCCATTTAAGCAAGCAATTCAAAAAGATTATTTTATACACTACTATATTATTAGCAGAAATCTACTTTAGTTATGTGGGAAATAATAAACAAATCACAAGTGATTTTGAGTGTGGAGTCATAGGTTTGATACCTGGGTTAGACTAAGCAGGTATAGTCAGGTTTTTAAAAAAAGATAATCTCAGTAGGATTCACAAAATAGGGAACATTACGTTTCATTTCAGGTGCAATAATGCTATCTTTTAATATTGGCATATCACAACAAGTAAGGATTAACGAATTAGTCAGTACAAATCTGACAGTCCCTCCCGCTCTGCCCTGGGTGGGAGGACTCATTTGATGAATTTACCACGCTAAAAAAATGACACAACAAAATACAGTTTTTACTTGCTTCTGACGTCACGAGCCCTGACTCTATAATTTTGATGCGTTTAATCTTTGTGAAAATGCTTTGACTTAACGGAAGAAATAAAGTTTCCATTATTATTCGAAAGCCTAGCTGGCAGACTAATAATAATAATTAGATCTTATTTGTGAACAGTTATGTTAAACTTTTGCATAAATGAATAAAAAACCTGTCATAATGATCCGAAAATATAAATACTCAACTAAGGTTTTAGTTCTTTGACAAGTTTCCTGCACGAGCTTGTATGGTGCTTGTATGGCAGTTCCCTTTAAACTAAATTTATCAAGTTAGTACGCCAGTAACCATATTGAACGTAACTTGTCCATATAAATGCAGCGGCAAAAGTTATCCAATTAATTCTACCACAAAACTGAGTTACCAGTTTAAAACTAATATTTGTGGAGCTAGAATATAGGAACAGGGTTTCATGTGGAATAAGTACATAATATAATGTAATAGATTAAATAGAACTCTCTTTATATGACTCATTACAGAAAATAAAATATAGTAAATTCATCGAATTCTGTGACTCGCCTAATTTGGTGATATTTGGTTTGAACACTATCGTAGGGTTGTACGAGTGAAAAGAGTTACTTAAAATACCTGAGCAACGTACGGTTAGGCCCTTCGCACATGGAGCTACTTAAAAAGAACTAGTCACAAACATAAATTACTAACGAGTTACCTGAGCGTCACAGCCCATAATGTTCATAGGAGGTTCACACAGGACGCGACTAGTTACTAACTGGTCAGTAACTAGTAAGCAACCGACCACGCGCGACTCGTCGTACCGGTCATGGATCACCTTAAAATAGGATGACACAATGGGAGGTCTTATCGCTAAAAGCGATCTTTTCCTAGCGATCCTTGGCTTCGTACGGATCATAATCATATTTATCAGCCGTAGGATATCCACTACTGAACATGGGTTTACCCTATACATAATTATCCAATATGGCTGGTTGGAAGCGGCAAGCACCTCACTTGATCCTGTGATCTTTGTCGTTTGTTTCGTTCTCCGGTCACGTGTTCATCTTACGAATTTTTGGTGACGCAAGTTTAACATTTTTTACCCATTACAAAACGTGTAGAACGCCGCTTTTTTTTACGTGGTAAAATTATCCGATGAGTCCTCCCACCCCGGGCAAGGCGGGAGGAACTGTCAGACTTGTACTGACTAAAATCCACGGTGTCCTTCAATAGCCCTTTAATGTTCCGTGGTCACGGTGATGGAATAAGTACCACGACCCCGGCAGGCTTTGGCCCTCTGAGAGGGGGTCCCGTCATCATGCTGAGACTTTTTGAGGCGAGCGTGGAACACGACGCGCCGTCGACCCGACCATACTGATCGGTACAGGTAAAACTTGTAGATACAGTTAAAGTAACAGCTTTGGTTTAACAAAATACGTAATTCAAACAAACGTTTCAAATAAAACTCTAACTAGACGTAGGAAGATATTATCATTTGACATGTTACAACGGATTTGAATAATTCATTGTACGGTAACAAATGTAGGGATGTGATAAGGACTTGCCGTTCCGTTATATGTGGAATTTTGAATAGTTTAAATGAATATTAAGGTTTGGACAAATCGTTGTGAGAATATTGCTGACTGTCTGACAGTTATTAACAGTTATTAATAAATGCTTCGTGTTATAATTTCTCAGTCTAAGTATCTGGATGCATACCGGGGTGGCGGGACTGTGTCATCAGGTAACTTTGACCCTGGGACGTATAGGGCTATTCAAGGATAACCGTGTGTTTTAGTCAGTACAAGCCTGACAGTCCCTACCGCCTCGGTAGGTGAACTCATTTGATGATTACACCACGATAAAAAAAGCGTGACAAGAGATTTTTATTTTAATCTCTATTCGAACAACCTAATCTCCGAAGACTACCAACTGGTTTTTCAGGTTTACAGATAAAAAACTTTGAGATCATATAAGTTTCGAGTTTTAGTCATGTTTTTCACATTATAATGACAATAGTGGCAAACAAAGCAGAATCAAGTCGCATTTAATACATTTAAGATTGTACCTATTGTACTTCTTTATCAATCAATTACTACTCGTTTCCTTGCTATCCCGATACTAATTAATTATAGCATTATCAAGATCCATCTTCCTTGAAATTCATGAAATTATTCTTGTTTGACATTAACGCCAATTGTCAATAATTGGCTTTGACGTCGACCGTTCAAGTGTGGTCACTCCATATAACGTAATAATTATTCCGATTATGGGCATTGACATTTCCCGCTGTTGTGTACCGAGAATTAATTGCAATAATTAAACTAACTAAAATAAAATTTAAAAATATCTTACCCCGTTAATGTAAGAGCAACACTAAAAATAAGAATACTTAAACAAAACTAAACTGTAACAAAACTTACTTCTCTATAACTTAAACCAAACTAAAGTAATAAATCAACTGCGACAAACTACCCTTCAAATGCACAATAAGTTCCAGAACAATGGCTACGCGTAGCCGGCGTAGCAGTTCTGCTACGGCGTAGCGATCGTAGCACCGTAGCAACGTAGCGAGCTCATTGTTGAAGCCGGATCGGTATTTAATTATATCGCGATGGTTCTAGGCATTGAAATAGCGAAGTCATTTAGTAGGGAACAGGTGAATAATGTACTATTATTTATGAAAGATTTGTATTAACTACAAATATGATGTTGTTTTTCAGTAAGGAATGCGTAGTTCTCAAAAATGTTCGAGAAGTTTGAACCTGGATGAAGAGAAAAATGTATGTGAAACTGACCCAGGTTTGCGGAACTACCTGAAAAGGATACCATGGCCCTGGAATGCAAAGGGTGTTCCTTAAATTAAGAATCACGGTAGATTTTAGTCAGTACGAGCCTGAAAGTCCCTTTCTCTCCCCACCGCTGGGAAGGACACATTTAACTTACTATCCATAAGATTTTTACATAATTGTTTTAGTTTTAATTATTGATATATAAAAAAACATACAATCATGAAAATACAGTAATAAGTTTTATTTGATTAATATTCAGAAACATTTATATGTTATTATTACTTGGCTTAAATTATACCCAGTTTCTTCCTCTGGTGAAGACAACAAGAAGAAAAAGCCTAGTGATAGAGAGACACGCAGGCAGACAGACGGACAGAAAGATGGACGTAAAGCAGAGTCATAGTAATAGGGTCCTCTTTTATCCTTTGAGTCTAGAAAGCTTTTTTTTAAAGTGGTAATATCATCTAATGAGTTCTCCTACCCAAGACAGGGCAGGAGAGACTGCCAGACTTGCACTGTCTCAAATTCACGGTAACATTCAATAGCTCTTCACCTTCCAAAGTGTGGAAACCTTAGAAGAGTTTACATTCAATGATTTCTCTCACAAAATTACCACCACTTCATCCTCTGCGTAGCCTTTTCCCAACTATATTGGGGTCGGCTTCCAGTCGAACCAGATTCAGCTGGATATTAGTATTTTACATGGAGCGACTGCCTGTCGGACCTCCACAACCCAGTAACTGGGTAATACCATATGATACCCCATGGTAAGACTGGTTGTCAGACTTTAGAGCTTCTGACTAACAACACAGTAACAGATCTACAAATGACAGCCGGGACCAACGGCTTTACGTGCTTTCCGAGGCACGGTGGAAACTTGCAATGAAATATGGTCACCCATCCACAGACCAACCTAGGCAAGCGCGGCTTAACCCGGAAGATCGCCCTGTGCGGCTGAAATTATTTAGCCACGAGCTTCTCAAAATTACCACCACTTCATGTAATAGAAATCGAGCCACATTAACTTGTTACAAGCGATGTTCGCGGATCGTTTCCAAGCGAATCTCTTGAATTATTCATTCACACGGATCATTTACAGGGAGAGAGTTATTAGCGTGGATGTGGGTAGTGAAAAGGATTAAAATTTACCCGTGTAAAAGGTACGTTTGATTCGGCCAAACTTTACTTATATGCCGATACTTTGAAATTGGTGAATTATTTGAATTTGGTTTATTGGAAATATCAAAAATATATCAGTCATTAAATATTTCCTCGGCAATATGAAATTCAAAAACAGTTCTAGATTAATCAGGAAATCAATGGATCGAAGACCAACCCACACTGAGCCCGCGTGTCGGATTACAGTTCACGCCCTCTCATGTAAAGGAAGCCTGTGTCCCAGCAGTGGAAATATTATAGGTTTATCATTCTACTACACTAAAGTCGTAGGCAATTTTTCTTTAAGAATCTACCATCTCACCCTACTCAGGCCACCATCTCACCTAGTAGTTGACGGTGAATCACGCTTTCTCAGAAGCAAAGATACCCCTAAGATGTTACCAAAATTATACTAAATATGCTTGAAAGTTTTACCATCAAAGACGGGGCCCCCTTTAGAGGGCCAAAGCCTGCCGGTGTAGTATATGTGGGTAGGTCACTATTATTATGTTGAACTTGAAGGTGGTATTAAATAAACCAGTGCTTAACCGACATTCGTGTGTTTCACTACATGGTGACAGCGGTTTTCAATAATATTCATTATTGTGTCTATTTCTATATAATACGATTAAAATCGACTAGCACTAGCGAAGAAAGTATTAAATAATAACTGTGAAATATGGAACACGCGCGTCCTCCAGCCGAACTGGTTTTAGAAGGCGGCCCCGCTACGCGGTCTGATGCGTGGCGCAGGTGGAAAAAATTATTCAACGTTTTTCTAAAAGCCTCTGGAGTGAGCAAGGAGCCCAAGGAGGTACAGGCTTCTCTGTTGGTTAACCTCGTTGGACCAGCGGGTTACGAGATTTTCACTACTTTTACCTATAGTGAGGGCGAGAGTGAAGACGACATCGGCTGTCTGTTTAAAAAATACGATGCTCATTTCGGTACAAAACCGAATATAACCGTGTCGCGGTACAAGTTCTTCACACGAAGCCAGGAAGAAGGTGAAAATATAGATCAGTATGTGACGGCATTACGTGTGCTGAGTCAGTCTTGCGAATTCGGCGAACTTCATGAGAGTCTGATCCGAGATAAAATCGTCTGCGGGATAACAAGCAACAAAGTAAGAGATCGTCTACTGCGTACAGATGAGTTGACTTTGGCGAGGGCGATACAAATCTGTCAGGCGGCAGAAATATCGCAAGAGGAAAGTCGATGCATCGACGGCGCCTCAGAGGAGATGCAGGTGAACGCGGTGAGGGATCAAGCCGGGAGCTCGAACGCGGCGCGAGGCGGCTCGCGGCGTTCGACCGGTAGGCGAGGAGCGCGGCAGCGCGGTGGCGGCGCCGGCGCTAGGGTGAGCGGCGGAGCTCGCGCTCCCTGTGCCACCTGCGGCAGCGGCCGGTGCTCCGGCGACGAGCGTTGTGCGGCGAGAAGTGCGATATGTTTTGTGTGTGATAAAAAAGGTCATTTTGCGATAGTGTGTCCACAAAAAGAGCAACAAAATAAAAAGGTATATGATTTAAGTACGCGGTCGGAATTTAGTGACGCTTCGAGTGATGAGTTATTCTACGTGAATACCGTGGATGAGGACAAAAAACTGAGTAAGTGTTCTAAAGAATGGATTGAAAATGTGAAATGTAACGGTAAAAAATTAGTGCTAAAAATAGATACCGGCTCAATGCTTAACGTTATCTCTAAAGCAGATTATTTGAGGTTAGGTTTATCAATGGAAAAACTAAAACCTTTTACAAAGCGCGTTCTTTCATTTACTGGGAACCGGTTACCTATTGTTGGTACTGACAAGATTTGTATATTTTTTAATAGTAAGAGATATGTGTAACCATTTGTAGTAGCGGATCTGAAATGTCAAAGTGTGCTTGGCCTAGAAGGTAGTATTTTGTTGAAATTGGTTAAGTGTGTTAATGAAATAAACATTGAGGAATATTCTGATTTGTTTGAAGGACTCGGAAAATTACCCGGCAGGTATAGCATAGCAATAGATAAGAGTAGACAACCTGTTATTTGTCCTACAAGAAAAATTCCTCTAGGTTTGAAAGAAAAGTTGCACTTAGAGCTTCGAAGAATGGAAAGTCTGGGGGTAATTAGGAAAGTGACTCATCCCACAGACTGGGTCAACGCTATCGTTCTAGTTGCTAAAAAAGACGGCAGTATTCGAGTTTGTTTGGACCCGCGACCTTTGAACCGAGCGGTGCGTCGCGCTCAGTATACACTTCCTACTGTAACAGAACTAGCTGTGAAACTGAGGAATGCATGCTATTTCAGTGTGCTTGATGCTAGGTGTGGATTTTGGATGGTAGAAATTGATGACGCAAGTGCGGATTTGTGCACCTTCGGCACGCCGTTTGGCCGTTATCAATTCTTGCGTCTTCCATACGGCATTAATTGTGCTCCAGAAGTTTTTCACGGAAAACTAAGGCAGCACCTTGAAGACTTAGAAGGGGTCGAGTCGTTTATTGATGATATCATTATTTGGGGTAGCACAAAGGAAGAGCATGATTTGAGGTTGGGTCGCTTACTGAAACGGGCAAAAGAAATAGGAATCAAGTTTAATCGTGATAAATGTAAGTTTGGTGTCACTGAGATAACATACCTAGGTCATAAATTTGACAAAAATGGAATGAGGGCAGACGAGTCAAAGGTTAAAGCGGTCATGGAAATGCCATACCCTGATGATAGGAAATCCTTGGAAAGGTTCTTAGGTATGGTCAACTACCTGTCCAAGTTTATTCAGAACTATGCAGATTGTGTAAACGTCTTGAGATCTTTATTGAAAAAAGACTCGGAATGGGTATGGGAACAAAGCCATACGGATGCGATAGACAAGCTAAAAAGAAAATTGGCTACTGCCCCAGTGTTGGCGTTATACTCGCTGGAAGCGCCGATAGTGCTGTCGGTGGACGCGAGCAGCCATGCGGTGGGTGCCGTGCTGCTGCAGGAGGGCTGGCCCGTCGAGTTTGCATCCATGACGCTCACCGACACGCAGTCGCGCTACGCGCAGATTGAGAAAGAGATGCTGGCAATCGTATTTGCGGTGGAGCGATTTCGGCAGTATATCTACGGTAGGTCAGATGTTACAATTCACACTGATCACAAGCCGCTCGAGGCGCTGTTCAACAAACCTTTAGTTTCTGTGCCGGCGCGGCTGCAGCGTATGATGCTAAGGGTACAGGGGTATGAATTCAAAGTAGTATATACGCCAGGTAGATACATGTATATCGCCGACACCCTATCACGGGCCCCACTGAAAGACTTGCTGTTTGATCGCATTTCGGAGGAGGTAGAAATTCAAACATGTTTTATGTTAGAAAACATACCTTTCAGCGAACAAAAAATGGACCTTATTTTGAAGGAAACAAAAGTAGATAAAGACAGTAACTTGATAGTGAACTATATAGTCAAAGGTTGGCCAAAACACAGACGTGACGTACATGAAAAGGTAAATGTGTTTTGGCCCTATCGCGAAGAATTGAGTTACGTAAATGGTATCATATTTAAAGGAGATTGTGTGTTCATTCCAAGGGGCTTACGTGAAGAAATGCTAGCGAGAGTACATGAAGGGCACTTGGGCATAGAGAGGTGCAAGCGTCGCGCGCGAGAGGTGATGTACTGGCCGGGCATGGCGGAGGACGTGGAGAGCATGGTGCGCCGCTGCCCTGCGTGTGCGCTGCATGCGCCGATGCCGCGGCGCGAGCCACTCTTGCAGCATCATGTGCCGTCATTACCTTGGCAGAAGCTAGCTTCCGACATATTTGAATATAGAAAGAAAAAATTTGTCATATTAGTTGATTATTTTTCAAATTATGTGGAAGTTGGGGAGTTAACGAGCACGAGTAGTAAACAGGTAATAACTTTTATGAAGGACCAGTTTGCGCGGCATGGGATTCCAGCGGAACTTGTTTCAGACAACGGCCCTGCATACAGTTCGCATGAGTTCAAAAAGTTCATGAGAGAATGGGAAGTACATCATACGACTTCTTCCCCACATTATCCACAATCCAATGGGAAAAGTGAACGGACAGTACAAACTATAAAAAACATGTTTAAAAAATGTGTAGAATCTGGACAAGACTTTCACATTAGTTTGTTAAATTTTAGAGCAACTCCTCGCTATAATTTAGATTCTCCGGCACAAATATTAATGGGTAGGCGCATTAACACCAAGTTGCCTGTAAGTTCAAAGTTATTACACGAATCAGTCGATAAAGACCGTAATTACCGGGCGCTAATGGCACAGAGAGAGAAAGATAAACAATACTACGATCGCTCAGCGAAACAGCTGCCATCGCTATCTTCAGGAGACAGGGCGACGCTGATAGACAAAGGATCAAGAAAACCGGTTTTGATAACTGCGCGTGCGTCGGAACCACGATCGTTAGTGGTGCAAGATAAGCACGGTCAATTTTACAGGCGTAGTAGACGCCATTTGGTAGCTCGTAGTAGTGTTTCAGGAAGTCCGGGCGTCAAATCTGGTCCATCTTCGAGATTAGCCTGTACAGTAGACCAACCCAACCTAGATCAGTTCCATGTATTAGAAGAAAAGAGAAATAGACGACGTGAGATAACACCAATATTTGAGGAACAACTTGGTGAAGGAGAATCGTCATCGTCGCCTGGAGACAGTGACAGTCCTCGGGAGGAAGCTATACCCGAAGTTCAAGGTTCAATCACTCGGTCCAAAGCTCGAGCACTGACGTCAATAGGTTATAAGTTATTGTTTGGAACAAACAATGGTGATAAAGAGTGAAGAAGAAAAAAAAAAAAAAAAAATGTTATAAGTCTAAATACTATTTATCCCTAGCCAGACACTACTTACCTGCTCAGTAAAGTAATTAATTGTGTTATACCATAATACTATTATTAACTGGCTTACTTAGCCGATTCATTGAAGATCAACATCTAAGTAGGTACATCATCAAGCCAAGCATGTCATGTAAGTGAGTGGGCAGTATATTATGTCGATTATTTTTTAAAACTCTGTTCTTTTATTTGTATTTTCTTTTGTAAGGGGAAAGATGTAGTATATGTGGGTAGGTCACTATTATTATGTTGAACTTGAAGGTGGTATTAAATAAACCAGTGTTTAACCGACATTCGTGTGTTTCACTACAGCCGGGGTCGCAGGACTAACGAATTACCATGACCTCAGATCGAAAGACCGTGGATTTTAGTCAGTACAAGTCTGAGAGTCCCACACGCTCTGCCTTGGGTGGGAGGACTGATTTGATTTAACCACGATAAAAGAAAAAACTGCCTCAGCTTTAACCACCATCTCGCCTCATGGTAAGCAATTATGTAGTTGACGGTGAAGGCCTGTAAGATTGATATCTTATGGGCCTTCAGCGTCAACTACATAATAATTTTCGGTAACTGGTATTACCGAAATGAAACTACAAAATCTTGCAAGTTTTACCACCAGAACTAGCTAGTTTTACCCACACCACAAATGCTTGTAAGTTTTACCATCAGGACTAGGGATTTAGAGACTTTTTTTTAGGGACTGGGTTCAATTCCCACCCAGGACAAATTATTGTGTAATGAGCATGATCAATTGATCATTTGTTCTGTGTCTGGATGTAATTTATCTATAATATGTATATATTTAGAAATACATATATAAGTATGTTTATCAGTAGTCTAGTACCCATAACACAAGCTCTGCTTAGCTTGGGACTAGACGGCATTATGTGATAGTTGTGGAATAATTATTATTATACCTACATCGAGCGAGTCTCTGTCTTCGTCTAAACGAGCCTATAATGAACGTATACGGTAGCTTCGAAGGCAAGGAGAATTCTAAGTGCTTTGTACACCACATAGACGTACTGAGTACATACATGACTTGGTTTAGTATTCCTTTATAGGTTCTAATTGCGGGGAACGATAAGAGATGGTAGAATAGAGTGGTTGATTGCGATGTTTTGAGTTTCGTGGTGGAGTTAAGTGTTTTGTTAGAATCAGAAGCTGTTTAGTTGTTTAGCACGGTTTTCTACGTTATTTTTTACGGTGAAGCATGGGGTTTTTTATAATCTTATATTGTGTAGAGTAGTGGAGCAGTGGTGGCTCAGTGGTATCGGTCCTGACTTACGAGTTGTAGGTCGTGGGTTCGAACCCCGCCAGGCGTATAACTTTAATTACCTATTATATTAACTGTAATTTATTTCATCACCACTGCTCTCAAAACGGTGAAGGAAAACATCGTCAGGAAACCGGCATGTTCTAGAACCAAAAATTCGAAGATATGTGACATCTACCAATACGCACTGGGCCCACGTGGTGGATTATGGCCCACTCCCTCTCACAGAGAGGAGGCCTGTGTCCCAGCAGTGGGAACATTATAGGCTGATGATGATGATGATGATATTGTGTGGAGTTGTGGCGCGTGCCAATAAATGATTTTTCTTTCTTTTTTCTTTCTTTCTATTTTAACCTTTAGTTACCAATGTTTAGTGTGTTTACATGATCTCTACATTCCACTTTCCCATCGTTTCAACCAATTTACGGCATAGTATAAAGCTCGCACGCACAGTCATACGGCATATTAATAGGGTGCCGTTGGTTACCATCCAGTTTGAAACTCTACAATAGGGTATTTTACTGCATATATAAATTAATAATCTATTTAGTCCGTCAGTAATAATATTGAAAAATAATGGACACGTATTTTTTATTTTTCAAATCAATGAATATTAACAAAGATAAAACGCTTCCAAATTCGGGAGTGGGGGCTTGTGACGTCATTGCGCTTATAAAATTGTACCGACCGAGTGACGTTTTGTGATTTTTAGAAGCGTTGTATCTTCGTCAATTTTGGTTTACGTGACAAAAGAAAAAATACGGGTCTAATAATTTTTAATAATCTATATTTCGGACTAATATTTTTTTTGAGTAAAATACCGTATTCAGAGAATAGCAGAAATGCCTTTAGCCATTGCGGCTATCTCAGAATATTATACCTTTGGTACAGACGCCAGCAGGTCAACCTGTCTGAATCTGTCAAATTAAACCAGTCGAATATTAATCTTCCAGTATTTTGATAAAGTTGAAAAGATATTGAAGAAATTTGACATATTGAGATAAGTTGATGTGCTGGCCTGCTGGCGTCTGTACAGAAAGACGTAAAAGAAATAAACAAACTACAAACTTAACGATGGGTCGTCAGCATACATAGTGCTGCAGTATATCTTTCCTCCTGTCCACATTTACGACTTATACAAGATAGGGATATAAATAACTTCGGCAGTCAAACGAGACTTTTTCTTTCGAGAATATATCTGACGGTATTATGCTCAAGTAGATTGTATGTTAACAACCTACTAATACTAGTAAATATATAATTCAAGCCTGTTATATTTTCTTTGGATAGGCTAAAATGGAGCAGTGGTGGCCCAGTGGTATCGGTCCCGACTTACAAGTTGTAGGTCGTGGGTTCGAACCCAGCTTGGCGCATTACTTTGTGTAATTTTTTCATCACCACTGCTCTCAAAACGGTGAAGGAAAACATCGTGAGGAAACCGGCATGTCCTAGAACCATCAAATTCGAAGACATGTGACATCTGCCAATCCGCACTGGGCCCGCGTGGTGGACACTCCCTCTCACAAGAGAGGAGGCCTGTGTCCCAGCAGTGGGAACGTTATAGGCTGATGATGATGATGATGAGGTTGTATGTTAACAACCTACTAATACTACTAAATATATAAATTCAAGCATATTATATTTTCTTTGGATAGGCTAAAATAACGTACTTAACATTTATCGATAATAAGTTGATGGCCCAATTCCAATACCGTGTTTTTAAATAGCTGACAGCTCTTTGAGGTGTGAGTGAAACGCGACGCACTACCCCTCAACGCATGGTCCATGATCAGACGGTGAGTCACCCATAACTCGCCGAGGGCATGTTCGCGAACTACGTAGCCCTTCACTCTGCGCGGTCTAACAAACATTTCACCAGTTAAAAAAAAAAAATTGTCTCATCTGGATGATCACCCTAGCGAATGTAGGTTTATGATATAGAATTGTCCCTTTATCACCCAAATAAATTATCTAATTTAAAAATCAATTTAGCCACGATCACCTCATCTATGTCCTTAAATCTGCGCTACTTAGGTACTTCAGAAACTAAATATTAGCATCACCTCCACAACGGTAGCGAAACGGTGAAGCCATGCATTTTACTGATTTGTAGAATTTGTGAAGTTAGGGTTGCTAGAGTTAGGCCGTGTAGATTCAGAAGCTTGGTTCTACATGAGATCTGATATCTTTTTCGTAGGACAAACCTTATGTGCTCGTTTTGGCAACAATTTACATGAAATGTTTTTGATGGGTATATGTAGTTTCTATATCTCAGTTTACTCCACTCACAAATCCAGTATTATATAAGACTGTTTCAGACATTCAAGCAATGTCAAGCCCTCACCCAAACTTGAATTATTCATACGTATATAGACCGTATAAAAGCATGTACTTCATATCTTTGCGTTATATTATTCCAAATATTTTGGCTGAAGAAAAAAGTATTTCGGTACAAGTATGGCTGTTGAGTTCAAGGGATATATATAGATGCTTTCTGTCGAGTGGATAAGGATCAAAGTTTTATGTATTCTTATATGGCGACGTTGATATTATGTCTAGAGTAAAAGCCTTTCTTTAGGTTCAAAGTTTGGTCCTCAGGTCGAGTAGTGCTGTTCAGGATTTTCTTTTTTTATTTAAAAGATCCGTGAAGTATCTTCTTAACTTAGAAGTATTTTACTGCAAAAAATCAATTTAAAACCTTAAATTGCTTTTATCTTAAAAATAATAATTAGCTTAGCCAGATTTTAATTTGCCATAATGATGTTAATCATCGATTCATGAGGTTATCTCTAAGACAAAACCTTATAAACGATTTAAAAATTAAATATAGAATTTTGGCTACTGCGGTATCACTATAGTACCCTTTTATGTCTATGCCTGTTTGAGGAAGGGTACATTCTGCGAAATGGGACCTTTTTGGAAAGGAAAATTTTGTGAAAAAGGGACGTTAAAGGTATATTTTTCGAAAGGGACATTCTACGAAAAAATGACCCATTTTGCTACCTGTGGTCATTTTGTCGAAAAATATATTTTGTGACCGAGCCGTTTCTAATAACGCTGAATTCCTTTGTCTGCATACTTGTCTCAACAGAGTAAAAAGGGCAGTAAGTGTATTGAAAAACGACAAGGATTGTATTAAAAGTGTATTATGCAAGCAGTGTAAGCTCGTTTACGATATCATCAAACTTACTAGAAAACAAAATAAACCTCTATTGCTTTTAGCATAGTGACTATATTAGCTATCGCATCTGGTTAAAACTGCGCCTCGTAAGTGGCTTCCCGATAATGAGGCTTGGCATACAGTTAGGCGTTTCTAGTAGATTGGTTCTTTGTTACTAGCTTCTAGTAGAGCTTAGGCGAAACTAAGTTTAGGATTGCATTACTTTTGAAACTTATTAATTTAATATATATTTTTAGAAACTCTAGAAATTATGTATTTCCTTTTTAATAAACCACGATATTCTTTAAACAGAACGAAACTAGTCCTTGCCAGGCAGCTTTGCCTGTTTGTATAGTTCTTGGAAATTATCCCCTGAGACCATAGTACTGATAAATATTAACATAGGCTGATGCCTATCGGCATATCGGTTGGCGAAGTAGCTGAGCTATCAACTTTTATCTTGCGTGTTGCGGGTTCAAACAAGGAACAAATATTGGAATGACCTACACAAGTAGTTGTTCCGGCTCTGTTTGTTTATGTATACGAGTTTATAGTTTGTAAGCAATTTAAAAAAATCCGCTGTTACACAAACCTCTACTCTGCGAAAAAGAGTAGGCTCAAATCCACCACGCGGGATGGTATTAATAAGGATTAAAATCGTAACACCACAAAGCTATCCTTTAACAAGCATGACCCAAAAAGCCCACACATACGACCATTCTGTAAACATAAAACATGGAACAGTACCCTTCGTTACCATTCGCACTGGTGTTGCATGTCCAACGTCCACTCTGTACTTTATAACCGGGACACGTTCGGCTCGAAATTATAATGAAAGACACAGAAGTTTCAGTGTAACTTGTGGTCAATGTGGCCGAGAGTTTTGGAGCAAAAATTAGATAGATAGAATACATTTTATTGTACACCAATATTTTTACAAAAAAACAGTTTTAGAATACTTATTCCTTATTCTATGGTTAGAACGTCGTATTAGCTCGTGTTTGTAAAATATTCTCGATAAAGGCTAGCTTTTTTAGATGGGCACAATGAACCTATAATGTTTAAACTCCTGGGACATAGGCTTCCTCTCTATGAGTTGGAATGGACAGTCTAACCAGACGGGGCCAGCGCGGGATTGATACATGTAATTTATGTTTTTGGTATAGGTATAGTAAACTCACTAAAATTTTCATGTCAACCCTGTATTCTTTACGAGAATTTAAGTCAACATTCTCACTAGTTCTAGTTCCGTAAGACGCAGCGTAGGTAGGCCTCCCACTAGGTGGACCGACGACATCGTGAGAGTCGCAGGCAACCGATGGATGCAAGTGGCGAATGGTCTTTTGACGTGGCGTCAAAGGGGGAGGCCTATGTTCAGCAGTGGACGTCTTCCGGCTGATGATGATGACTAGTTCACAGTCATTTCACAGCACAGGACTCAGCAGACAAGCAATTTCAAGACTCAGTTGTTTGTACTCGGGAGTAGGACAAACAGTGTAAAAAAACAGTAGTTCATTATTAAACTATGTAACTATACTATATTTACAGAATTTTGTAACTTATTGCCGTGAATTTACTGTTAGGTCCCATTGCATTTTATATGTAAGAAAAAAACTAATTAATTTTTAAAACCTCTGCACTACAGAGATTTTGACTAACTGGGTACATCAGTGAGTAGGTCAGTTGAAAATTTAAATGCAAAACACGTAGTCGTGTAAAAACTTTTGTTTTTATTGTTAGTTCTGTGTTACGTGAATGGAATGAAATGATCCCTTGGTATTTCCCAATTTAAATACCTAATGGAATTTAAATCTAGGTGAGGCGTTCGTGTTTTCAGTTTATTGCAAAAAAAACTAAGAGTTTTTGTTAATTATCCTAGGGCAATTGACGGAAAATGCGAAATCGGTTAGGTAGTTTTTAAACACTTTGCTGTTTTACATGCACGATTTTTCTTTTATACTTGGATTTAACAAAAGTAGTAAAAGGAAGTATTAATCAGCCGAAGATAATTTACATGTTATATTCTAGGTATCAAACTGTTAGACCGCGTAAGCAACGCCACATTGCGCTCCAAAACACAAATCGCTGACGTTGGTCAAAAGGCCGCTGCACTGAAATGGGCTTGGGCCGGCCACGTCTGCCGAATGCCCAATGAGCTGTGTGCCAAAATAACCACTATGTGGAGCCCTGAAACAGCCAGAAGGCGTCGCGGCAGACCTTGTAGAAGATGACGGGACGAGCATGAAAAAACCAATGACCAGTGGTCCACTTTGGCTCTGGATCGTGAAAACTGGTGATCATGGGGAGAGGCCTTTGCACAGCTGTGGGATGATGTAGGCTAACAGTATCAGTTATTAATTCCGATTATTTAGTGGGCACAATTATTCCTATTCTTACACACACAATCCGGGTTTGACTCCTGTGATAGACAGACATATAAAACAACATTTTTTTTATTTGTTTGCTTGACCTACATCTATCAGAAAAAAGTAATATCACCTAAAATGCCAATGTGAGTAATGTTGTAGTGCGTCTGACCCCAAGGCGAAAGAAAACATGGATACCCCACGTCCCCGTAATAAAAACAATCTAATGTCTATGTTGTCTTTACTGCCTACGGCTGTAAAGGTTGTCCACGACCTCGGCGTTCAAGCGTGTTGCGACAGCGATAGCAGGAAAAGGTGATTTTTATTCAGTAAAAGTTTTAGTCACTCAGATAGTCCCTTTCGCGCTAGGGCGAGGACTCATGATTGATGGACACCGTGAAGTCTGTACAAGTCTGACAGTCTCTACCATCCGGACCTGGGTGGGAGGAGTCATTTGATCAACGACGATATATTACTAGACTCCTAATAACAGGCGATCGATGTCTGTCAATATACTAGGCAAAAAAGTCTTATATCCGTCTTATTTCGACCACTCCTGTGAGCCGTAAACAAACCTTGAGACAGAACAGACCTTGAGTTAGCCAATCACAACGCAGTACCCCGTCCCCCTCGCTTGCGTAGTACCTCAGCGAGTTGACAGAATAGTTTTTGTTCCTTAAATCGTGCATGCGGAGTCTAGTAATATATCGTCGTTGCATTTGATGATTTCACCATGAAAACGTTGTGTTCTTTTATCTGTATGTTATTTCTTGTACGTATGTGTTCTGTGTGCATAAATAAATAAAAAAGTACTCACACGAATGAAAAAAGTGACGCTCGCGCGAGATGCTTCACGCAATTCGTTACTCCCAGAGTCGTGGCATAATCTTATGTGTATATTGTCTTAACTATCCAAAGTAAAAGTAAGTAAGTATTTATAGTGAAGCTATAAATTGTAATGGAACCTGGTTTGTTATTTATGTTGGATAAGATTGAATGAAATCACATTTTGGAAGTGAAAAAGTATATTTTTATTTGTTGGCATTTTCTTGGAAATTGTATGTCTACCAAAAGAAGTGTTTTGTCAAGTGTCTTATTTTTAGTAGCAGTGGTTTTCTTTTTTGATTTCTGTACATCTTTTACTAAGTTCTCTTTTCATTACTGGATTTTGAACAATCACATACTTTGCTTTCTTGTAATACCAAATTATTTACTTATTTAATATTTTATTAACTTACGAAAATACTTTAAATTAATAATTTAAACATACATACAGTAAATAACGTAGCTTGTCGACGTTGAAAGTAGTTGTAATTACCTGAAAAAGAAAAAAAATCACTATTTAACAAGGGACATACACACAAGTAATACCGGTATACGTACCAGAACATCCATACCATTCTCAATACCACTCATATACAGATAGCGCGCGAGTTGAATGCAGTCGGGGTCTGAGGTAAAGACCCCCCGCTACCCGCACGCCCCTCCTCACGCGCCTGCATTGTAGTACTGTGCCATCCTTGTCAACAGCACTACCGCATTCCTAAGCTCTGCATTCAAGTCGCGCGCTAACTATATCTTTTAGCCCCATATTTTGTCAGGGTAGAATCGACTCACGCTTCAAAGAGCGACAGCGCAATGACGGGGCCCCCTCTCAGAGGGCCAAAGCCTGCCTATTGAAGGACACCGTGGATTTTAGTCAGTAAAAGTCTGACAGTCCCTCCCGCCCTGCCCGGGTTGGGAGGACTTATCTGATGATTTTACCACGTAAAAAAAAAGTCCCACATTTTAATATTTTTCTAACAAAAAACATTTTAACTAAAATGGACGGACAACACTAGATCCTCTTTGAATGGCGTTGTACACTGAAAGTTACTGAATTATGTACACGGTAATACATACAAGCATAACCAGAAAAAAAGAACGGAACGGAACGTCGAACTTGTCTGATCCTTCCGTGGTATTTATCTGCTTTTAATTAATTTTCTTCACATAATAAGTTTAAAAACTATATAAATACGCTATTTATACAGTAAAAGTCATGTGAAAGTGTTATCTCGCTGAACTAAATGTGTTATTGCAAAAGATCAACAACTAGTGAGTGCTAATGACTGAACACAAAAAACAATAAAGTGCTTATAAAAGTGTAAACAAACTAAAACACAATGTAAAGGACCAAAAGTGAGTGTGATTTGATTCATTTAAACATTAATAAAGCTCGATCATAACTAATTTACATTTTAATAATCAGTTGATAATTTGAAAATAGTGTTAATGTAAACAAAACACAGCTGTGTCATTGATCAATGAGTCATTGAATGAAAGTATTGACCAATCACAGAGACCCTTGAATTTATTTGACAGAAAAATTGTCGTTCAGAAATCAAAATCACAAGATTAGACACCAGCATTTTGAGACTGCGTTCCGTTACACGCATTGAAAAAACCTCTAGTGTCGATTGCCTGTGAAGATCAAATTGTCCATGTTAGACTGCTTTGCTGGTTTCTTAAGGTTTTATTAAGGACAAAATGGAAGACGAGAATGTAACGTTTCGGAGGCAACAATTATCAAATTCGCTGGAAAACATTTGCACCATGAACTCAACTCTATTTGATGCTACTATGACAAGTTTACCAAACACTTCTTTAAACGAAAGCCAGACTGTCATTGACCTAAACGAGACAATTAGAAAACTCACGTTAGAGCTGCAGAGCGCACACCAAGAGATCGAAAATCTTAATAACGCAAATTCCCAACTGAAAACAGACGTAGAAAAATGTCAAAAAGTAATAGAAACCTACAAAAAGGTACAGTTTTCTAAAATAAAGGCACACACACCACTATCCATGTCCAAAAACAAGAAAAACAAAATAGATTATATTGCTACACCTACAAGAATCCATTCACCACTCAATCTGAGCACACCAAAACCAATAGGAAATTTCGATAATAGCTACTTGCATGATATCTCGACTACAGAGTCCATCTATATAACACCAACAACGAATAGAGAACAGGATATCGTACCCGAAGCTAACAAACAGCAACAGCGTCTATCCAGCAAGAACCCAAATATACAAGCACAAAGGAAAAGTAAAGAAATTCAGAATAGTTCAAAGCAGCAAGAACCACAAATCCTGAGTAACTTAAACTCTGAAGGAGGCTGTAGCAATGATAAGCATCCAAATAATAGGAATATCACCAAAAGTAAAATGTGCATTCTCAGCAGCAACACAAGGAACAATTTATTGTCTATAGCCATGAAAACCTTTAGTAATAGCTTCAACTTGTGTCATTATTTGTCACCGCACGGATGCACAATACAGCTGCTTAAGGGTCTCGATACAAAATTACAACAATTCACTCTAGATGATTTTTGTATATTATTCCTTGGTGAAGAAGACTTTATGTCAACCAACAATTACTACGACATTATTTTTTATATAAGAAACGTAATGCAAACCATGCAGCATACTAATATAATAATCTGCTTGCCTACATTTAAGTGCCCTTTTGATACAAGTCTGTTTAATTGCCGAATAGAGACTTTTAATAACCTCCTCTATCTGGATATATTGACGCATGGTCACGCCATCCTATTAGATAGCAATCTAAATCTCGAATACGACTACAGCATGTTTAACAAGTACACAGGTTCTTTAAATAATCGTGGCCTGTCGAGAATTTTCAAGGATTTGCTGGATTTAACTACCAGTATAACAGAGCAATCTGAAATTTATATAAGTGAATCGGAAAAACCTTCCGAAATAACTGACAACTTTTTTCTCGACTAAGCACCTTTACATATTACACCAAAATATTGCTGGTTTATTGGGAAAATCAGACAAACTTACAATTTGCCTTCATGAGCTACTTGATAAGAATATATGGGTCGATATCCTATGCATCACTGAGCATTTTATGATGGAAGGCTATGAACAACATCTGAACATAAAGAATTACTGTTTAGCAGCCAGCTTCAGTCGTAAGACAACCAAACGAGGTGGAACGTGTATTCTAGTAAAGAAAGGACATCAATGGAGGGAACTGAAAAAAATAGCAAAATTTTCTTCAAGTGGTGTTTTTGAGTGTTGCGCCATCGAATTAACAGCGTACAAGACTGCAATTGTTTGTGTATATAGGGTACCTAACTTAAGCAACTTTAATGAGTGTATTGAAAAATTAGATGTAATGTTACGTATACTTATAAATAAATCCTATAAAAATATTGTTTTAGCAGGGGATTTTAATATAGACGTATTGAAGCGAAATAAGCAATCTATTGAATTTGAAACTATGTTACTAAATTACAACTTAAAACTTGCTCTTTATGAACCGACTCGTATTGTGAGTCAGTCATGTATTGACAACTTTGCGCATAATTTTTGCAAGTTCACTAAGGCTTCTGTGCTCGAATTGGCTCTCTCTGACCATACGGCACAACTCCTTAAGTGTCCTATTAAAACTATCTGTTCTATAAAGCAATGGCGTATACTTAGACGTGATTATAGTGATGAAAATGTAATTAAATTTAGATCATATGTGAACAGTTTGTCTTTTTCAGATGTCTATGAATCCGGTTGTCCTAACATGGCTTACAATGCTTTCACAGATATTTTTCTATTAATATATAACCAATGCTTTCCTAAAATACCAATAACTGTAAAAGTATCAATGAAACAAAAGTGGGTGTCACGCGGTATTAAACATTGTAGTGCAAAGAAACGCCATTTATTGTGGCAGTATCGATTACAACCAACGCAACATAACAAACAATTGTTTAAAAAATATTGTAAGACGTTTAGTAAGGTCATCTATTTGACGAAAAAGGCACAGAACTCTCATAAAATACAAACATCTAGTAATAAATCAAAAACGGTATGGCAAATTATTAATGAAAATAAACTAAATACTCCTAAGAATAACATCAATAGAATTCGTACCAATAATGCAATTATATCTGACCCCCAACAGATTACAAATTTGTTTAATAATTATTTCATTGACAAAATCAAATCAATCACCGCAGGTGTCAATGTCACAAACCATATCCCGAACAGGAAGGATTCAATGTTCATGGCTCCCAGCTTGCCCAGAGATATGTTTAATATTATCTTAGCCCTTAAAAATACACATAGTGTTGGCTATGATGGTGTTAGCACAAAGATTATAAAAACGGTAGCTGATATTGTAGCTGGCCCCTTGTGCCATATAATGAACTTGTGTATATCTGAGGGAATATTTCCAGATTCTTTGAAGAAATCTATAGTAAAGCCATTACATAAGAAACAAGAAAAAGACTTGATGCAAAATTATAGACCGATTTCATTATTATCTATTTTCTCAAAAATATTTGAAAAATATATTTCTCGACAACTGAGCACATACATAGATAAACATAATCTTCTTTGCAATGAACAAAACGGGTTTAGGAAAAGTAAAAATATAAATATGGCAGTCTACGACTTTTTACACAAAATTATGACAAGTATGGATAAAAATACTCCCATCTGTGCAATTTACTGCGATATGACGCAGGCGTTTGATTGTGTTCAGCCTAACATTCTATTAAAAAAGCTCGAAGCATATGGTGTTAGAGGCAATGTTCAAAAGCTCTTACAATCATATTTGCAAGATAGGAAACAAATAACGGAAATAACGACAATTAACGAGCGTACTAAACACGAAGTAATATACACATCTGGGGAACGGAACGTCAACTACGGTGTACCGCAGGGAAGCGTATTAGGACCACCATTATTTAACCTTTACATCAACGATTTTCCTAAATGTATAGAACACAGTATGACACTGTTTGCAGATGATAGTACCATAACCATTCCTTGTTATAATAAGAATATGTATGAAACTGACATTAATGATACGCTAAACAAAGCGATAATCTGGTTAGAAAATAATAATCTCAAAATCAACATAAATAAAACATTTATAATGCATTTCAGTCAAAGGCAGTTAAAATTCCCAAATTTCAAAATTCTGTCCAACAATAATGTAATAGACGCAGTAAATTCCACCAAGTTTTTAGGATTAACCATAGACCGTAATTTAAACTGGAAGGCTCACATAGAGGTAATTAGCAAGAAACTAACCAACAGTGCATTTGCAATATATAAACTATCGCGGACTCTAAAGACTGATGCCCTATTAACCGCCTATTATGGCATGGTAGAGCCTATTATTAGATATGGTATTATTTTTTGGGGTTTCTCTACGGATAGAGTTAACGCATTCAAAGCCCAAAAAAAGTGCCTCCGATCCATATTTAAATTGCAAATGACTGATAGCTGTAAGCCGATTTTCATTAGCCACAACATCTTGACTTTGCCATCAATTTATATCTTGGAAATCGCTATATTTGTAAAATCTCATCCAGAGCTATTTCCTCTCATGGCAGACCGGTTTCCCAGAAATAGACGCGATAACAGTCAACTCTGTCAACATACGTGTAGGACGGCAATGATGCGCAAGAGTGTTTTTTGTATGGCTCCCATAATTTATAATAAGCTTCCCCATGCCTGGAAAGAACTTAATGTAGAATCATTTAAGAAACAATTGAAATCGTTTTTAGCTAGTAAGGCATACTATGATGTTAATGAATTTTTAAGTGAATCGTTTTAATTTGACATGTTCTTTGTTTTACATATTTTTAATGAAATTGATTTGATGTATTTTTGATAATGATGTGTGGATTGATTATTATTTTATTGTACTTGACATTCTTGTTTTATGTAATTTTACTATAGTATGTTTTTATAATTTGTTTGTTATTTAAATCTATACATTAATCCAATTTCTTAAATTTATTTTTTTTAAGTTAGAATTGTACTGTAATTTATGTTATTATTACTGGTTCATTAATAATTACTCCTAAACTTTTAAATATTTGCACACCATGACAATATGGTAAACGTGTTAGCACAACTCCATGTACGATTATAACACCTTGCATGCATTGTATTGTATGTATACACATGTTTGAGCAAATAAATTATCTGAATCTGAATCTGAATCAGAGAACTAAGTTAGACGGAGCTGTCCGATAGCAGAATAGTTTACACGTTTAACTTTGTTTTCACTCGGTTAGTTTTAGCGTACCTACTATGAGGTAAAGGTTTAAGTGTTTTGGTATCCAAAACTACTGAACTATATTTTAAACTATCACGGTTTGCTTCTAAACTTAAAATGTCACTTACGGGATATCTTCCATCATCTGCCTAGCCTTTTCCCAACTAAATTGGGACCGGCTTCTAGTCAAACCAGATTCAGCTGGATGTCAGTATTTTACATGGAGCTACTGCCTGTCGGACCTGCACAACCCAGTAACTGGGAAATACTATACCCCAGGGTAAGACTAGTTGTCAGACTTTAGAGCTTCTGACTAACAGTAACGACTGTCAAAGATCTACAAATGACAGCCGGGATCAACGGCTTTACGTGCTTTCCAAGGCACGGAGGAAACTCGCTATAACAGACAGTGACGCAGACCAACCTCGGCAAGCGCGGCTTAACACGGAAGATCGGCCTGTGCGGCTGTAATCATTTAGCGACGAGACGATTTGACGAGCTCCTCGATCTTCCTTGATTAAATATTTGTTTGAGTTCCCGATATTTCGACGCTGTTGCAAGCGCCGTGATTGCGGGTTGACTGAGTCAACCCTTTAATTACGGAAAATAGCCCGTAAACAAGTGACATTTTAAGTTTACTGAACTATATTTTATTTAACACTGTTTTAAGCTTTCAAGGTTTTAAAAACAAAACCATGACTGTAACTGATACGGCCCACCATTGTCCTGAAAGGTTACCGCGACCCTGAAACTCAAAGGGCAATGGAAGTTGGGGAATAAATTGATAACTTTCCAACTCAAAAAGAAAGCAGTAGCAACATTACAGCCTTATTATGCTAAATAACTCATAAAATTATACAGTGGTTCCATTATTTCATTTTTTATAAGCAGTGATAGGAATTTAAATTCAATTTCAAAGTAAGTTACTATCAATATTAAGGATTTTTATCTTAGTATCGCCATCAGCAGTAATTTATGCAAATTACAGCAATTTATGACACATTTTTCCTTGAGACAACACTCGGTATTCCACTGATGAATAATTATAACAAAACTTGCGTTTGTTATAATTATCACTGATGGCTCAGTGGTAATGGTCCTGACTTACGAGTTGTAATTCATTGGTTCGAACTCAGACAGCTGCATATTACTATTTGTAATTCATCTCATCACTACTGGTCTCAAAACGGTGAAAGAAAATATAGGTAGGAAACTAGCATGTCCTACAATAAACTTTTTGAAATCATGTGACATCTACCAATCCGCATTGGGCCCACGTGGTGGATTATAGTTCACACCCTATCACGAACAGGAGGCCTGTACCCCAACAGTGGGATAACTTGAGCCTTATAATGCCATATCATCATGATTATTAGCCGGAAGTCCACTGCTGAACATATGCCTCCCCCTTATTTTTCTTAACTTCTTCCCCATCGGTTATCAGTTCTACGAGCGATGTGGCCTGTCCATTGCCACTTCAACTTGCAAATTTTACGAGCTATGTCGGTGATTCTGGTTCTTCGCCGAATATCCGTGTTCCGGATTTTATCACGCAAAGAAACTCCGAGCATAGCTCTTTCCATTGCTCTTCAAGTGACTCTTAGTGTCTTTAAAAGGCCAGCAGCCAACGCCCACGTTTCAGAGACGGTTGCCATATGGTTGAATTTAAACTTCTACCAAAATAACAGATGGCCAGTTAAATCCTTGGTTCAAAAACGTAACTAAAACATTGCAAGCACCTGTCTACTCCAGCTAATTTATTGCCAACAAAATGTAGTACAAACTTGTGTAAAATGTAACGTATCTGCATTTGCAAGCTCCTTTGAGAATTCTGCTTTTCCGGGCATTTCCCGCCGAGTGTTATTCACATTCAAATTCAAAAATTCAAAATTATTTATTTCTTTCTCAAGTAAAGTGACAATATTAGTGATTGGAGCCTCCTTTTAAGCATAAGATGCCTGTGTTAGGAGACTCCGCTCTTCCATAACAAAAAGTATAATAAATTTCAACAAGAGTACAAATGCATAAAAACATTATAAGAAAAAACAAAATGAGAAAAATTATAAATAAATAAATAAATAAATAAATAAATAAATTATAAATAAATAAACATATAAATTGTTATGCACATTTGGAGGTAGTCGCACACTTATCGACACTGTACGCGCCGTACGCAAATCTGTCAATACACTTGGCTCTACGAGACCAGATGGTGACGTCAGTGCAATGCAGGCAACCAGTGTTGTCTGATTTTAAAAATAGAAAAGAAAGATTATCGAAATGATTTTGCAGTAACCAGACCCGATAATCCCATTAATCGTTTTTATTTTTGTTGTCAAATGAATGTTGTTTTCAATAAAAATTAACAAAAGAATTAAAAATATATTATACAAAAATCCGATACATACTGCGAAAGAAGACTATTAAAAGTTTTCGAATTCCGACTTGTCTTTTTCATCGTACTGGGCACATTTTTAATGCAGACAACACTAGAATACCACCGTGCGCTGAACGCGCCTTATTGTATGACGTTATCGAGATGTTTTCTTTAATTTCGAACGCTTAACGCTTAAAACATTTCCCAAAATACTGCGCGTACAGTGCGGGTAAAAGGCTTTTTAGGATTTCATGTAACGAATTGTAACGCATCGCGTACGACGCGTGTGGTGCGTACGGTTCTGACAAATGTGTGATAAGCTTTACGTACCGCCCAAAAGTCCCTGACCGACTTCCAGAACCAAACATGCAGTCAGGTCAAACATAAAATACCAAAAAAATACTACCAACAACAAATACATATTTTCATCAACATGTCATGTCAACGAAATATCAACTTTAATAAACAAACATAAAGTTGACGTTCTGTTGTCCGTTTTTATCGTACCACCGCAGCACATACAATGAAAGCTTGCACGTATGTATACGAGGTAACAAAGTAAGTTTTTGTCATAGAAAATCTAGCTTTAATAATGGGATATTAGGGGTGAAAATCGTGTGGGATTAATTGTAATTGGTGAATAAACTTTGTTGCTGTTTGGTAACCAGTAATAATGTATGACGCCTCCCATTTAGAATGTAATTAACTGCAAAATGCATTGTAATGTTGATTCTTATCAATGGCTGTGTTATGTAGGCGAATAGGGTCATAAATTACATGTTTTTGTTTAACATAATTGTTAGCTATGAATGGAGTGGTCTGTAAAATATTACTCGCGGTACAAGTATTAGGAACAAAATGCAAAACTCTTGCGTTTGGTAGTCGTAAGATATTAATATTGGGTTATAGGACTGTTAAAAGTCCACAACTGTTTTGGAACGTATATTGCGTGTGAAGCAAGTAGGTAGTTTTTAGTCTGAAAGAGTCTGAAAGACCCTTCCGCTCAACCCTGAGTCTTAACTCACGAGATGGTTTTCCTGCCCAATAAAAAATGGATATTAATGTTAGGCAAAGGTATATTGGTCGCGGGACTTATTTCCATCACCGTGACCCTGGAACATAAAGGGCTATTGATGGACACCGTGGATTTTAGTCAGTACAAGTTTGACAGTCCCTCCCGCCCTGCCCGGGGTGGGGGAGGACTCATTCGATGATTATACAACGCAAAAAAAAAGGCAAAGGTATTAGAGAATGCCCTAAACTAGATAGACGTGGTGGCTGGAGTTTGCTTATATCCAACAGTGGATGGGAATGGGCCGGGTTAATTAGGTAGGTTTAAATTTATAATTTTTAAAACTTCGAGATTATAGGTTGAAATAAATACATTACATACCGGTCAGAATCATAACCCTCCCTTTGGATTTACCATAGTCGGGTTAAAAGTTACAAAACTTTACAATTTAGCACCCTTTAAGAGAAAAAAATGTTAAACTGTAACATTAAAGTTACTTTAGAAATAAGGTAACTGTCCCTTACTTAGCACCCCAATATGACTTAAAAATACGGCTGTAGTAAGTACTATCCCGTCAAGTCAAGTCCACTTTGAAATTCAAGTCCATGACTTAAGAGAGATCCAAAGTTTCTCACAGTGTGAACTTAGCGAACAATTCAAAAGTTTAGATTTACTCGTAAAACATGGCGGATCCGTACTTCAATACGATTTGAATTTCGAAGGGATGATTATGAGAGCTACTAGAGCTTACGAATTTCTTCAATGATTACAGACGCCAGCATATCAACCTACCTCAATTTCTTTCTTTAATAGACTTTCAACCTTATCACAATAGTGGATTACGTTAATGTTCGATTTTTATTTTTAGTTGGTAAAATCATCAAATGAGTCCTCCTGCCCTGGGTGGGGCGGAAGGGAATGTCGGACTCTTACTGACTAGAATCCACCCGTATTTCTTTGGATGCCCTTTACGTTCCGGGGCTACGGTATCCTGGGTTAAGTTTTCCTTTAAGCTAGTTCCCTCGCCTTTTTGTCAATGTTCGACCCCTGACTATGAATATGAACAATCAGCACATCATATTCTTTGGGAGTGTATTCTTTGGCAGAACGAACGTAATATTATGTTGGATACTGTTCAGACTACATCCGGAGTCATTTATTATTCGGACCTTGTGGAAACTCGAACAAACTACCGTGCGTTCAAGCGTTTCTGCCATACCTATTATTGGAATCAAATATAGCAGCTCACAATTTAGGTCCCATTAATATTATTAGTCATTTTACCCGTGGTACTAGGCAACTGGGCTTCTCCCAGTTGTAATATCCCTTTGTGCCTATTGGCCTTGTTTTGTTCTGTCTCCTGCTTGCATGGAGGGAAGTGGAAACATATTTTTTCCTACTCCTCCACTATTCTTTTCTGATTAATTTCGTTGCAGGACCCAAGACAGGTAAATTCATTCTCCGGGACACGTCGAGGTTCATTGTCTCGGCGCTTTTCTGGTGGTTGCCACTGTTGATTCTGGCTCTCAGGAGTTGCAGTGGTTTGGGAACAGTGTGGTGGTTTTGTCCCAAAAAAACATCCTGGGTTAAGAAAAACCCGCGACCCCAGCAGGCATTTGGCGCGAAACACGACGCGCCACCGACCCGGGCTTGGTCCTTGGTCGGACGGCGAGCTACCCATTACTCACCGTCCGCAAGCCCGCTCCGCCACTGTGCCCTCTGCTGATCACGCGTTGGTGCGTCCACCGACAAGCTATTCGCATACGGGCAAAGAGACCCCTTAGGCACACAGTGCCTAAGGAAGAGTTTTTACCCGCATCCCAGGGTGCACCGGCCCGAAAAACTGGTCTTCCCCCCGGACGTATCCGAGAAGGAACTCCAGTCCACGGGTACAGGCACGTAGAGGTTTCCTTTCTTAGCACCCCAGGTTAATGTTCGATTGGAAAAAAATTACAGGTAGCAGGTAGGTTGACCTGTCGGCGTCTATAAAATGAGATGCAGAAGAGAGGAGTTTGTCCTGTGGCAAACATAGGTTATCATCGTCTGCCTAGCCTTTTCCCACCTATAGGGTCGGCTCCCAGTAGAACCAGATTTAGTTGAGCATCAGTAAATTTGAAGCGACTGCCTAAATGGCCTCCACAAACCAGTAACCAGCTAATACGATACCTTTGTAGGACTGACTATGACTGACTGACAGTCGGGACCAAAGGTTTACGCGCTTTTCAAGGATAATCGGAGAATTCTCCCCCTTCTTGTTTAGTAATGAGGAAATATGTACCTTGTTCCTCAAAACATTAAAGCTCTATACCGAATAAAGCCTGTGTGTCTTATAATGATACTGAATGGACGCCATGTTTCGACCGACCTCGGTTGCTTAGCCGGACGTGTTCCGGCATGGCTAATATTAATTAGCCATTAGTGCCTCGGATTCATACTGCAGCGGACATAATTAGTATAACCCATGGAGCCCGTACTATGTTTCAAAGGTTCATTAATGAAAATAAGCATAATCAGCCTAAAATGTACCCACTGCTAGGACACAGGCCTCCTATTTGTGACAGAAAGTGGACATTAATCAAGCACGCGGGCCCAGTTCGGGTTGGTAGGTATATAATATTTCGTTCTATAGGATGCCAGATTCCATGATGTTTTCCATCGTCGTTTTCAGAGTAACGGTGATGAAATAAATTACACTGAGTAATGTGCTTCACTGGGTTCAAACCCTTGACCTACGACTCGTCAGTTGGGGCTGTTATCATTATGCCATAACTGCTCCTAATGAAAATAAGTAAGTAGTTAGAGTAATAAGTACAGCCAAATAAGGTAACTTTGGAATAAGTAAATATTTATTTGTTACAGCCCAAACTATCACATTCAAGAAAAACAATCAAATTAAGCAACTATGTTTGGATTAATTATCAGAATCCAACCTAATTTTATCAGTAAACATGACAATTGAGACTAAAAGACGACACGGCGCCAAACAGTCTCCATTATTCAGCCTCTGACGTCATACCTGTCCTTCTCTTACGCATAATACATGGAAAAATGGGTTACCCATTTTCTGTACGGAACCATACGCAACAAAACACCCCTTATATTAGCTTCAAGGTAACCGTTAAAAAAGGTTAGTATTCTTCAAAAAGGGTAACGTATTGTGCCCAGTCTTCTTTGTAAAGGGGAAAGGCAATTTTGAGGTATGCTTTCATAGGTAAATAATTGTATTATTGGTATGATTAATGTATGTAAAAGTAGACTATTAATATAAGTCATGAAAAGTGGTAGAGCTCAAGGGGGTTTTTAAGCTAGCAAATATATACTAATATGATAAAGCTGAAGGATTTGTTTGGTTGAACGCGCTTATCTCAGGAACTGCTTGTAAGAATTTTAATTTTTAAATGTGTTGGATAGCCCATTTATCGAGGAAGGCTTAAAGCTATGTAACATCACGCTACGACCAGAAGCGTACCGAGTAGCGGGGGGTGAAACCAGGAGAAACAGCTAGTTAAATATATTTGAAATCTAATTAGGTAGTGGAGAAAACTACTAATAGGTACTATCAAAGTTTCAAACAAGAGCTTTTGAGGAAGGCATTAAAACAATTCTAATTCTTTTGAAAATTGGAGCTTTCCTTAAGGATTTTATTGTTGTGTGTAGTGGCTAGTTATCATTAGCGCACGCCGGAGCAAAATGTTCTGTGGTCGATTCCCGGGGACGGATGTTTCTCAGCAGATTGCTCGGTTGTTTGTATCCCGTAAATTGCTATCTTTGAACCCAATTATATGGAGCTTAAAAAATATAAAATTTATAATTAAAACATGCTGTACATCAATACCAATACACCGATTTTCCAAGCCATTTTACGATTAAACGAATCCAAACAAAAAAGCCAAAAAATCGCGAAACTCTAATCGCGTTAACTTAACCGTGCTCACCCGATTTCACGAAAATCGCACCGTATGATTCCACCCTGTAAGGGTTCCTCAAAAGAGGGGGGAGGGGGGGCTGTCAGGTGGGCTTATGACGTCACAGATAAACCCCTGTATAATGCGTTCGGCATTGTTAGGTAGGTTGGTATTTTTAATGAATTTTTTTCGTTATTCCGTGTCCGTAGCTTTTCGTTTTTTTTTGCATTCATTCGCTTTTGTGTTTCAGTCAAAATTTATCTATTGTTTCGGTTTTTCATTTGTTTTTTTTTCGTGTTATGTTTCGTTTCGTATGTCGAAAGTTGGGCTCGATTAATTGAGTGTGAATTCGGTTCCAGAATTAGGTTTTGTGTGTACGGTTTGTGGGGCGTGAATTCAGTTTTTTTTTGTAGTCAGTTTTATGTACTCTGTTTTTGTTTTCTTTGACAAACGGACGCAAGATATATTATATTCATGTTATGCAGTACAGAAAAATATTCTCTGCCTTTTCAATTAGAGTAAAGATAACTAAATATTCTATGATTTTCATTGCATGAGACTGTGCCGTAAGAGGTTTAGCATTATGCTGACTGATAAAAAGTAGATATTTCATTTATAAAACCTGATTTCATGTCTCAGTGAAGCAATAATTATAGCTGAATTATGATTAAATAATATTGTGTAAGTGATGACTAAACCTTATTTTGAAAAAGTGTTTGATAGCAGTAGTTACGAAGAAGGGCAGACACTACGAGAACCACACATATTTCCTTATAACCCAAATCTAATTAAACAAACTTTAACTAAACCAACTCCCACGTACAAAGCAATGTGGTTTACTAATTCAGTTTCAAAGTTCAAGGTTAAATCTAAAATAGAACTTAACAAAACATCACAGCTATATATACTTAGGCAACATCAGTAACGCAAATGGAAAAAATACGCATAGAAAAACACACATCCACTTTTCACACGATTGAAATACCTACTGAATAAACCGTATCAAAAATACAGGTAAATCCTTATTCCGCAACAATTCAATCTCAACCTTATCAACACAAAAATAAAGATTAGGTACTATAATCGTGTCAAACTTTCCAGTAACTGCAAGTTAAAAGGAATCTTGTTGCTAAGGCAATAAAGAACATTATGATTCTGACAATAAAACATACACACACCTATGCATATTTACGCGCGATGGTACACACCTTGGAAAAAATATTGCGTAAAAATCCTAAAATAGACTTCCAATATACTTCACGGGTTTTACTAAGAAACTGATACTGTTCCATTTAATATAAATATGGATACAAGAAACGTTGCCACACCTTTGATGTGAAACCCGTTAAGGCCTTTTCACATGGATAAAAATAAAGGCGCGACAACATAACATAAGGCGCGTTTTTTTTCTTGATGCAAGTCGCGATGGTTCGTGGTAGCACAGGAGCAAGATTAATAACAATAGCAGGGTAGGAGGTCCTGGTTGGTATTTGGTGAAGCCTTTTCCCAGGAGTGGGACGATAAAGATTGAAAGTAGAATGTTGCGCTGAGGCTCACTAGTATTCACGACTTTTTGGAAACAAGCTTCTGCCAGCTGCGTCGTCTGCATCAAAGAAACATTGTATTTGTACAGGTATGTACCCTGTGGATTTCGTTACAATCTAGGTTTGAGTAATGCATGTCTATCTATTGCGAAAATAGAAAGTGATCGCTAAAATCTAATAAACATAATTGGTTAAATTATTTCTTCTGACGTGTGTATAACCGCACTGGACGGACAATCATTACAATAAAAAGAAACCGTGACGCAACTGTTCGCGTGACTAATCGCGTGTGTGTGTGGAAGGCCCTTAACCGCGGCAAACAGCGGTGGACTGTTCAAATAATAAACATAGTAAGGATAAATATTTGTTAATAGTTCAAAGTAAATGATCTTTGATTTCATGTGTTTAGGAAATTGAAGCTCATAAAAAATATTATGATGGTAAGTGTTTCGAAACTATTAAATTGAAAATGTTACATTGCTAGTATTCCTAGCACGTTTTAAATTCGCCCCGGCCGCAGTGGTAGACGCCCACGGCGACGGATGTCGCGGGATGATCTCCGGCCATGTCGGCCGACCAACTCGCTGTCTGACCATGGACCGTGCCCGGGTCTACGGCGCATTGTATTCCACGCGCGCCTCAAAGAGTCATAATGACGGGCCCCCTATAGAGGGCCATAGCCTTGCCGGGGTTGCGAGACATTATATACGTATACCGCGACTCCGGTACTTCAAAAGGCTACCGAAGGACATCATGGATTTTAGACAGTACAAGTCTGACAGTACCTCCCGCCCTGCCCGGGTTGGGAGGACTCATTTGATGATTTTACCACGAAAAAAAAAGACCGTTTTAAACTCCAACTTCTCAAATATAATAGTGTTATAAGTTTTATCTAGAATAACACAGAATAAGAAATATTATAAAAACAGTGATCTTATGTCTTCGTCTTCTACATTAACTCGAAATTACATAATTATTAAGTTCTACCAATAACTTTTTTTAATGTTAACACAATGTGAAAGCTTGCACTGATAGACATCATTAATTTGTTAACATTTTTCCGTTTATCTTAAGTCTGTTTAAAAAAAAGAAAAACAATTTTTAATGAAATCAAAACACACTATAAATGCGAAAAGTTTGTTTTTTCACGTCTAAACCATTGAACCGATCATCCTGGTTTTTTCGTATATAATCGTTTTCAGATCTACAGGAACTTACTTAAAGAACCTTTCAACACGAATAAAATTACTATTCCTAGTTAAAAATAGATGGCGCCACATAACGCCAAATTAATTATCAAAGTCTAAATTAACACAGACGCGAGGAAAATCTCTTCAGATTATTTTTCTTTTCCTTTATTCAACTTATCTTCAAACATAGTTTTTCTCTTTGCCCCATCCAATTATATTCTAGAACAGCCCTCGGCATTTTAAATGGCGGTTTAAGCTGAGATTAGCATCAAACCCGACAGTTTTAAACCTAGATTCATATCCGAACATCATTTTAAAATGCTAGACTGAAATAACGAGCATATTTCTCTTTGAAACAGGACGATGAACTTTAACAAAACTGCATTTTATGTCTTTAAAACAAAGTATAAAATACATAATTATAATAACGTATTCTTGGCACGCGATTTTAGGAAAATAACCGATTCAAAAAACTTTTTCTTGGTAAATCAAACCGTCTGCTAACAAAATTAGAGTTTATTATCGTTTGTAGCACAAACTCTAAAACAATAGACGATTTTCCATGTTCATTTTAACACGTACTCTTTTAAAAGAAATACAACCTTACGAAGTGGTTTTCTAGAGTTCTTTTTCGCTTGAAATGTAGAACGGTAAAACAGAATACAGCAGGGCAGTTCTCGTTGTAATTTAGTGCAAAAATCCGTTGGCAATCAATAGTTAACACACGTCCTGTATGGGCCATCTATTTGAAAGAGCTATGGGTGAAATTGAGTGTACGAAATTGCCAGCAATTGTTACAACAACGATTTTTGTCGGACAGAAGTATTACTGACGTAGTTATTTTTACCGCATAGCTCTGGTATAGTTTGAAGTGTGGAAGAATTGAATAAAGATATTATGTTTTGAACCAATTTAAAATGTCACTTACGGGATATCTTCCGTGATTATTAACTGTTTTGAGTTCCCGATATTTCGACGCTGTTGCAAGCGCCATGATCGCGGGATGACTGAAGAGTGCGGGTGGATGGAAATAAATTGTTAAGAGCAGACAAATCTGTGTACCCTCTTTCGCTGTCTCTAGCTTCGCGCACTATTGGAACTCGACACTTAGTCACGGCAAAACACACTCACAGTATCACCAAGTTTTGTGAAGTCTTTATTATGATGCCAGATCCCACTTTTTAGTACGTTAACAACTGGATTCCACGTACTTGACAACTTGAAACCATCCTCTCGATTGAAATTTTTGTGTGTATGTTTTGAACCGATATAAAGACATAATGGTCACTATCATAAAAGTTTAGTGACATGATCAAGGCGAAATAATGTCATGATTTATTGTAAAGATATGTTTAGTCGTGTCCATAGGTCCAGGGTGGGTGACAGAAGAAGTTTGTACACTCTAACTTTGAAGAGCTAAGGGTTGTATTCGTTCGGAAATACAGACGCAGGAAGAGAGTTCCACTCTTTTGCTAATCACATTATAAAACACGTTTGGAAACGTTTAGTGCGAATTGAATTAAATGCCTTGTCTTAACCTGTTACTTTATTTTAAGCAAATCAACGTGAATACAGATAACTTACTTATAAAATCCTCCGTAAGTACGAGAAAGGTGAGATATTTAATCCTTTTAAATACTCTAAACGTTTTAATTTTAAAACATCACAACTGTCAAAAGTCCCTACATGTCCCTTTTTATCTCTTTCCCTTGCAAGTACAACGAAAACGTCATATACTCGTAAAATATGTACGGGATGGGTTGGTCATGTTGAAAAGGTGAATAAAATTCACAAATTATTTTTGTGTAATATTTAATTATTAAGACGCCACCCATTAGGTTGACCCAATGGTGATAAGTGATGGTGAATTCTTAAGGGGCCATACTACCTCAAATGGCTTAGCAGAATCCTCAGATCCGACGAAAATACTGCAGCATTAATTTTGGAATAAATATATGGTAAAGCTGAGGATTCATGTAAGGGCTAATGTTTGGCAAAAACACGATTCCATAAAAATTTCTCGATATAAAAAATCCCAAAGTTACCTCTAAATTGAACAATAAACCGCTGGCAATCATAAAATACTTAAAAAAAGATTATGAAACTTTTTATTTTAACTGAACTAACTATAAAGCAGGTCTTATGTTATTTAGTTTTTCGAATTTCCTTTTTTTTCGCCTTAAAATAAATAGATTTTCGCGTAGACAACTATAAGCAAGAGCAAGTAATAGTGCGTGGTACGTGCAAGTGGGAGCGAGTAAGATAGTAGAGGGTAGAGGGGTCGCAAGACTATCTTGGTGTCGCGGGACTATCCTGGGGTCGCGGGACTATCCTGGGGTCGCGGGACTATCCTGGGGTCGCGGGTTTATCTTGGGGTCACGGGACTATCTTGGGGTCGTGGGACTGTAACCGTGACCCTGGAACGTAAAAAGCTCAGTCAAAAAGGTAACAGTTTTTTTTTATGTAACCATTTTAACGGCAAAACTAAATCGAGAAAGTTTGTTGTGTGCATGTATTACCCTGATGATGTATGAGCGTGGATGAGCAGGTAGCAGTCATAAGTTTCTGCCATCCCTCACGAGGAATAGCCAGGGATTTATTTATCTATGTAAATAGATGAATAATGTCATTACGTTCTACGGGAGAGATTAATTATGGAAACAAAAGACGGTGCTCCTACAGAGAGGAGAGACGGTGTGTGGCCTTGAAGGTAGCGGAGATTGATAGGCGGTATTAGGTTATGTTGACGGTATTAGGGCCCGACAATATTAGGTAAATGATTGAGTGTGATGAAAGTATTGCAATATAGGGTTTTTGCTGTATATGGGACGTCGACATGCAAACTTTTGTATTAAATTCAGTATGGGAGTTCAGGACAGGTTTTTGGGCTAATCATAAAACATATATCGTAGTTACAGGCAAAATCAACACACATAATTATGTAGCTACCATTTGCACCACTGATTAACACCAACTTTTTAATTTAAGTTCGTTCAATCTAAAGGTTTTCTTGAAGATTTTATCGCAAACGATAATACTTACATCATTTTAGCTATAGAACTAGCAATATTATAAAACAGTTGTGTAAAAATTGTGGTGTACCTACCATAAAGAATTTTATAACCATGTATCTTTTGTTTTCAGCTGCATAATATAATGGATATTCAAAGCCCTCGCACTTCTCTCAAATTAGAAGGCGGCTTCCTATCGCTAAATTAATGAGTCAGCAAATCTTGTGCCCTTGCCCTGCAGCTGTATGCAAAGGATTTATATTTAAAAGATTATAATTATGAAAAAAAAACAATTTTTTGCCAACGACTCGTAGTCTTCGTAATATCAGTATTTTTCATAAAGCGACTGTCTATCTAAACAACACCACAAATTATATAACCACACCAAACACAGCTCACAAACTCCAAAACCTTTGACTACATTTTAAACAGACAAGACAACATAATTACCTAAGCCATCCCTTGTCATTTTAACGCACGTTTCGTGGCCCCAATCGACTTGACAACTGAGATTAGTCAAATGACACTTTAGCTAATTAAAATAGTTTGGAGTTGGAGGTAGTACAGCCAGACTGGAGACCTACAATAGGTCTTTGTAAGAAGTAACTGGGACAAGACTGGTTGGTGATTAACGATATCAGTTTGAGGTGTACTTTCTGGTTGTAATTGGTAGTTTGTTATTTGAGACAACTGACAATTGACTGGCCTGTTGGTCTAGTGGTTAGTGACCCTGACTGCTATGCCGGGGGTCGTAGGTTCGATTCCCACCCAGTGCAATTGTTGCGTGATGAGCATGATCATTTGTTCTGTATCTGGGTGTAATTTATCTATAAGATACGAGTATGTTTATCAGTTGTCTAGTACCCATAACACAAGCTCTGCTAGGCTTAGCTAGGGCTAGGGACTAGATGGCGTTGTGTGATAGTTGTGGAATATGTATGTAAGTTATATGTTATGTTAACTTGCGGAGATTTTGGCTAAATAAATAATAATACAGTCACACAGGCCGATCTTCCGGGTTAAGCCACGGTTGTTGAGGTTGGTCTGTGGATGAGTGACCTGCCTTAGCGAGTTTCCTCCGTGCCTTGGAAAGCATGTAAAGTCATTGGTCCCGGCCGTCATTAGTAGATCTTTGACAGTCGACACTGTCGACTGTCAAAGATCTACTAGAGACTGGCAAAACTAGTAGGAAGCACTAAAAATTGTCAACTAGTCTTACCATGGGGTAAAGTATTACCCAGTTATTGGATGTGGAGGTCCGATAGGCAGTCGCTCCATGTAAAATACTGATATCCAGCTGCATCTGGTTTGACTGGAAGCCGGCCCCAATATAGATGGGAAAAGGCTAGGCAGATGATGAACGTAATCGTGACCTCAATTTAGTACCAAGGTGGTTCTATTAGCCGGGGTCGCAGGACTTATTCCATCACCGTGACCCCGGAACATAGAGGTCTTTTGAAGGACACCGTGGACTTTAGTCAGTACAAGTCTGACAGTCCCTACCACCCTGCCCGGGGTGGGAGGTCTCATTTGATGACTTTATCACGCATAAAAAAGGTGGTTGTATTACAGAACCATACTATAAAATAAATGGTTAACTATTTCAGCAATTTTAATCAACATCACCCTACCCTCTGGTATTCCAATAAAGTGTTAATAAAAGCGACTATATACCTTCTATGTACTTACAATAAAGGTGTAAATCAATTGACCCGTTTTACGATTACATGGTCGAATTGTTATGGCGTGATAATCTGTTGAAGGTTTAAAACTCGTAAGTATTAATAGTTATTGGTTTATCGTTGTGATCCTTTATAAGTATTTTTAATAACACGCCAAGATGGCTTCTGGGAGTGATAAATTATGGCATCTGATGGCCTACCATGACGTCTTAAAGTGAGATTATTTCCAGTGTGGGAAAGATACAAGAGCTATGAGCAAGTCGTATAGCGCCATCTTGTTCTCACAATGGAATTACTCTCGTAGGCCACCAAAATATATACTACCTACCTCCGGAAAAATATGACAATAAATGATAAACTGTGCGACAAGGTTAAGTGTGAATGTGTCAATGATTTCCGCCTATCAACTGTCACTATAAAGAAGATGTTTTACGTTACGATTATTGACAACAGTGACTCTGGAACATAATGGGCTAATTGATGGATCGCCGTCAATTTAAGTTGGTCCATCTTTGATAGTGGAACCGCCCTGGGTAGGAGGACTCATTATCATAAAGTATGATATTACCAAGTAAAAAAACAATATAATTGTTTAGTTAAGAGTGTGTTAGAAAAGTATGTATGACTGTAGCGTACTTAACATCTACAAAAAGTACACTCGCGCCATCTATGAAGTGACGGACAAACTAAGATGCAAAAATGTCTACATCGCGCAATCAAAGTTAACAGCGAACTTAGAAGACATAGAATATTCCGACAATGAATAGTGGGCAGAAAGCCCACCGGTCACAACACCCGTCTGGTTAGAAGGTACCTTCCTTTTCACTGGGTAGCAACGAACTTCACTCTCTGTTCCTCTTTTCCCCAAATGACGACACAATACGGCAGCATCAAACCTTCCTTATACATATTATAAGGAATGAAAAAAATGTATATAAATATATAAAATCTTTTTAAATCATCCGGTAAACAAAGAAGATTCTATTCAAGGTTGTTACGCAAGCTGTTTAATAAATTAGCCGACCTATCTTTGTTTTGAACCACGACGTTGTTTGGCACCCAACCTTCACCTTTCCAAAATTAAATTCCTTAAAACGTAATTCACATTAATATTCCTTGTTATCCCTCCATCATAAATCCATGTGAAAGAGAGAGATAAAACATATCAAATTATATCTCCTAACCCTTCCAACACAATCCATAAATTGCAAATGAGTTTCCCGTCATAAGTAATTAAATTCACACCCGTTAATTATAAACCGCCCTAAGCGTTCTTTTGTTTCGTATCAATCAAGACTAAACAAGCAAAATTAACCTCAGCCACCTTCCAAAGGAAAATTAATGGCCGTCAATAAAGTTTCAATCTTTTGGCGGGAAACTACGCGTCCATTACCGCCGCCATTTTGTGCCACAGATAATTTAGTAAAATGGTGGATGACTAGCGTGTTTCGTTCGGATACACAGATTTATTGAGGCATTTAGTTGAAAACATTCGGCCTTTGTACGTAATTGCTTTCGTTTCTTGAAAGGTGAGGTGTTTTTCGGTAAATTCTTCTATTTTCGTAAAAGAATTTGCGAAGGTAAGAATATTGCTTACAGAATGGACAGATAGGTATGTAAGATGTATTCAAAAGGACCGTTTTCACTGTAGTACTACTTGTTTGAAACAGTGATAATCATTTTAAAATTTTCTGAGGGCATTGTTATAATTTCTTCTGCTTAATAACTTTAACAAAGTGAAACTACTCATTAAAAAGTAAAACTAAATTAATTAAAACTTGAACGTTACTATTTAAAGTTCGTTCGTTCTCGTTAGATTTTATCGCACATTTAAAAGCCGTTCTTAGTTTCAATAAGAAATAATGAAAGGGTCTTACAGTTCGAACATATTGCTTCTCAAAGAGCTTAAAAATATTCAAAATTTCAATTACAGTTGCCCCTGATAAACAATATCTTTTATGATGTCTAACGCTAAAATTAATAATCTATCTTAGTCGCAATCTCGATCCCGATTGTTTTATTAATCAGTAAACGATCGAAACAATGATGAACCAATCAACGTTCGAATTTGTCTAAGAGATATCCAATTAGAAGTAGTTAAAAAGGATTCGGATTCATTTTCCTGGCCTCATCTCATTTTACTTGGGGTTGGAACACGGTTACATTCCATACTTTTTTCATTCTTGGCATTCCACACATCCATCTCAACATCCTCATCTCCGCTACATGCAATCGATTTTCAACCATCTTTTTCACAACCTAGCATTCTATACAGTACGAAAAGCTTTTGATTGACATATTATTTTAACTTCAGGCGTTAAAGAACCTTCCACAACAATTTTACACAAGCTTTTACTGAAACCCTCTTACATAAAAAAGGCCTCAGCAATGACTTAGCTATTAATGTCCTCGAGGTAGGTTCACGCATTATCGACGCTACCTGAATGACGTACAAGGCTATGCGGGCAAAGCCACGCTATTTATATTGTTGGTCCCAAGGAGAGGCGAGATATTGTACCTAACAAGAGGCGAGCGGTTACACGGTCTAACAATTCTTTAGTCATTGTCGTTTTTTTAAAAGGTTTTGTAAGAAATTTGGAGGTATTGTCGCAAGGTATAAGGTAGAAAAGGATATTTTGTAACCTGGTACTTCCACGGAGAAGATAAGCCAAGAAGGATACTAAATATTTATTGTTGTTTTTAAAAAGGTCTGTAGTGTGAACTCGTGAAGTATTAAAAAAAATGGTCGTAATAAACGAAATCATGGACTATCTACGTCATTTTAAGGATAAAGATAGACATAGTGTGTGATGCAATAAAAGGAAAGAGCCATAGAGTATAGATGCTGCTGAATATCAGTATTTTACATGGCGCGACTGCCTATAGGACCTCCACAAACAAGTAACTGGGTAATACCATACTCCATGGTAAGACTGGCTGTCAGACTTAAGAACTTCTGACTAATAGAAAAAACTGTCAAAGATCTACAAATGAAAGCCGGGACCAACGGCTTTACGTGCTATTTAATTGTAATAACCTACTTTTTTGTAGTCGGTTAAGAAAAGAGTAACAGAAACATAATATTATTTTGATAATATATTCCATAAAATTAGACCGGACAGTACTTCTAATTTTATGGGGATTTTCAGCGAGATAAAAAAAGAAAAATAAATTCCAAACAATTCAGTTAACTCCACTCTTCGACCAAAAATACTCAATATCAATGAATTTAATGTTCTCAATGTCTATTTCAGAAAATGAACATATATGGCCACCCTAATCCTGGGAGTCTATAAAACAAGGTAAAATCGGCCATTCGTGGACGTTGCGTCATGAAGGGACGCGTTTTTACGATATTAACTCGATTCAACGAGCAGTTTTATCGATACGGAAACATCGATGTTTATTAGGGCGAAGTATCGATTTAAGCAGATATCGATATACAAGGAATATAAAGAAGGTTGTTTCACAGTATGTTTTTTAAGCTTAAAAGACGGTAGGTCACATCATCCGGTTCGAAGGACAGAGTTTTCGTGAAGATTTAGTTTAGTTAATGAACAGCTCAATTATCAAATAGATACGATCTTATCACATCAAACTTAAAACTGTGTCCATAAAAGGAATAGTCAGCTATTTGGTACATATGAAATAAGGTGTCTTCGGATTATTGAAGCTTATACGATGATTCGCATTCGATTGATACGAAAGTATCTGAAGTATGAAATTCAATTACGATATTTCTTTAATGTTAAATTGTTAAGTTAGAATTATTATTGTCATATTGTCTTTTATTTTCTTTTTATGTCGTTGTTTGAACTTAACTTCACCCATGTTTCAACCAAAAAAAATTGTACGCCTTATCTAGATGGTAAAACATGCGGCTACCTCATCATTTATTATTAACACCTATATACTGTATACCGCTCATGTTTTTACAAATAAATATATCTTTATCTTATCTTTCGCAATTTTATTGATCAGCAGTCCAATAAGTCATATTTCTCAATCAATTACAATGAAGGGTTTTATTTACCATGTTTATATTATTTGTTTTGTGGTCTGATAATCATCATCAGCCGTAAGACGTCCACTGATGAACATAGGCTTCCCCCTTAGACCGCCTGAGGTTCCGATACAATTATTTGCAAAATCATGAAACAATCTGACCTCTTTCGTTATCGTTTTTGGGTTGAAAACTACTTTCAATGTCAATTCCAAAACAATTATACCCCAGATATGGCTCTCTGTAACATTCAACAGACAAAATCTTCATCACATTCTCTGAATCAAATAAACAGTGCAACATGAAAATATAATTCGGGGTTTCTCAGATTATAAAAAGGACCTACTGAAAATCCCACTTTGATCCTGAAATGATCCCTTTCAGTTGCATCCTTTGAGCTAGGATGTTTATTTTTAATTAATTAGAGCAAGCTTTACCTTCAAAGGGAAATCGGTTTATAAAGGAGAAAGCAATTAGCTTGGCTTAATGTACAGGTACTGGCCATAAAGAATGCACGTCAACCTTTTAAAAGATAAAGTGGTTTCGGTTTCTTATGAGTGTTATCTCTGTCTAACACTTCATAAGTGACGTTTGATGCTAGTTCATTGTGGTTATTTAAAGCTTCGTACGATAAAAATAAAGGTACGAGTTTGTAGTCAACTGCAGACAACAGCAGCAGACGACTTGTCGCTGTAAAAATACGGATTTTTATGGAATACCTTTTGTACCGAGTGAAATGTCCTACAAGTCTCACGATTACAGACGATGCCGAGATATAGTCTGTCCGCAAATTATTAAAGCCATGGACAGTGGACCGACCATCTGCATTTGCATTAGGATCGTGACTACAGCGATTTGCCCTTTCTTTGAGGAAGGGACTATCAGACCATTACTAAAAATACATCTCGTTCCTTCAAATTCTCTTTGTGTTACAAGGGTATGATAATCTGTTTAGACGTCCTCCAAAGCGCAAAGCAACATGTCACTGCGATATATCCGCACGACACGATGTCGTCTGCTGCTTGGCTTAAATTTCTACAAAAATGACTTGCCTAAAGATGATTTTTTGAGGAAAGAAAAATTTTTAGATTGCAAGTGGGATTCGAACCCGCGTCTTCTGGATAGGTACTCCAGACGCCTTAACCAACTAGGCCATTGCAATCCACACTTGCAAGCCGAAATTCTCTAAACTTGCAATCTAAAATTTTTCTTTCCTCAAAAAATCATCTTTACGATGCGCATCGCATGCGTTAATGCGTATAAAAATAATTAATGACTTGCCTATCTCTTTACAAAGGCCGATGTGTTTTTTTATGGCCGGTACCTGTACTAGTTGGGCAATATCTCAAACAACTTTTATTCTGTGTTGTGAAGTTGGTATTTTTCTGTTATGCCTTTGTAATGTTGTATGTCTGACTTTAGAGGGAAATGGAAAGGAATTTCACAAGAGCAAATTATACTGTGACAAAAGTCGGATAAATAGTTTTGATGCTTGAAAAACTGTAGCATTTCAGGAATAAACCAAAAATGTATGTAATTTTAGATGAAGTATTTTTTGTAGTAAAATTATTAGCAATTTTGTCATCCTTTTCTTAGCGTGGTACATTGCAATCACCAAATGAGTTCTCCCGCCCTGGGTAAATTGGAAGGGACTATTGACTTGTACTGTCTATAATCCAAGGTGTTCTTTCAATAGCCCTTTACGTTCCAGGATCACGTTTACCTGTTTAGACAGTCCCGTAACCAAACAGTCCAACGACGGACTTCACCATGAAAAGATAACAATTTCAATCTGAATTGCCCATCCGTAACAGAAGTAATTTTACGTAAAATGTCAGCAATTTTAGCTTAAAAATAGGTGTTTTATGAAAATGATTGCATATTAAAATTCTAAGCTTACAGAAAAACGCTTTTTTATTGTGGTAAAATCATCAAATGAGTCCTCCCACCCAGGGCAGTACGGAAGGGATAGTCAGACTCGTACTGACTAAAATCCACGGTGTTCTTCTATAGCCCTTTACGTACTAGGGTCACGGTAATTTGTCCCGCAACCACAGAAAATTGCTAGGTAAAAAAGGAAACAGCATAAATTATAATTGGAAGGTATTTTATACTCTCAAATAAATAAACATTGAAATATAAATTTAAACCAACATGTGAGCGGTCAATTACGTTCCTCAATAAAGATGTTCCAACTCCCAGCTCCTAATTACAGGCGGTAATCTATACCAAACACGTGACTAATTACATTTTGAAACGTACTTTGCACGGCTTCTGTTTGTATAATTATTAGGTTGTGGTCACAGATAGCCGTGAAGGGGAGCGGGGAACTCTTATAGCGAGTTATTTGATCAGTAGTTAAGCAAACATTTTTTTTCAACGTTGCCCCACACTAGGAATTTCTCCTGGTTCGTGGGTGCGTTTACAAACACATAAACTCACACAAATATTTGCTCCGTGCGGGAATCGAACCCACGACACGCAGCGCAGCAGTCCAAGCTGCGCTAACCGTGCCGTCAAAACTCAACAATTCAATTTTTGACAAAAAAGGTAATGAAATTTTAACTAACATTTGACATAGTACTGTTAGCAATCGACGATCAATGGAGCGACGACCTGCGAAAGGCAGCTAGCAGAGACTACGAGGAAAACTCAAGACCGGGCTCAGTGGCGCACATTGGAAAAGACCTATGTCCAATAGTGGACCAATACAGGCTGATGATGATGATGATGTTAGCAATCGAAGGAGCAGGGTGAAGTTTTAGTCAGTTAGGGTTCGACAGACCCTTCCGTTCTGTGTCAGGGCTGTGAGGACTCATTTGATGATTTTCACGGTGCAAAGCGGACTTTACGAAGACATTGCTCATCACGCTACGCTAAACAACGCTGGGGCAATAATTCTCAATTAATTGGTTCAAGTCTCCAGGGACTTAGCAGTGTCATAATGGAAATAATTTGTCACTAATGAATTAATTGTCTAAGCTATTCATCACTTGATTTTCTGTCTCGATTTTTCACTTCCGTTGGTACCTACATATTAATATTTATTTTATTTCCTTTAGTCCTCCTGTGCAAAGGTCTCACTACACTCCTTTCAATTCTCGCGATACTGGCCTTCCTCGTTCCAGTTAGGATGGAGCATATCCAGTTAGTCCCTCTATCTCCTACGTGGTCTGCTACCGCCGCGACTCACTGTATCAGGGCACCAGTTTTGTACTATTTTGACTGCCCAGTCCCATGCCAGTTAGGCAGCTTTCTTACCTACATAATGTTCCATGCAGTTCCGCTCCCGCTACCGCTTATAGCACTGAAGGCAACCTTAATGTAAGTTTATGTAAACTAGTTTTACCAACGTATTTACAACTTCTAATCGGCATTAACATGTCGGCTGCCACAATTTAAACTTTGGCTAACTAAATCCCCCGTTTATCAAATAACGTCAACACAGTCATCGCAGAGGTTTACAAGACATGTTTTTTTTTTCGTACTGTCAACGTTAATACATAAAATTATTTTTATTGAATCTTAATCTTAAACAGACATGGTCAGAAATTGCCCAAAATAGAGCTGATTAGAAGGAGAAAGGGGAGGCATTTGCCCAGCAGTGGGAAACAAGATAGGCCATTAAAAAATAACATTAAGGGTAAAAACAAACTTTAAGATTTTTTTGTACTTGCGGTATCAGCAATGGCTGTTTATTAGCTGTCATTAAATGAAGATTTCCCTCTATTTTTCCAGTTGGATCTGATAATGGGATCCCATGATTAGGGAACCACTTGTAGATCCTACATAGAATTTTCCAAATCAGTTCAGTCGTCTTTGCGAAATCGAGTAAAAACTAATTGAGAACCTCCTTTTTTAAATCGGATAACAATGACCTTAGATTTTCAAGTCTTTTCTCCTTCACGGATAATAAATTTAATCTTGATCTGGTTTAGGAATTATATAGTGATAGTAGCCCGCCCCGTGCTTCGCTACGTGTTACAAAAAATGTGTTAAATGAAGAACCGCTTGATCGATTTTGTGAAAACTTCACATAAATAAATCTACTAAATAGTCCAAAAAAAGCCTAAACATTTGGTTTGGATAGGTGCTTCTTGAGTTGTAAAGTTACAACGAAAAGTGGCATTGATTTTTATACATATGGATGATTAACATAGTATTTGTTACCCCTGTATTAGGTTGATTTAGAATATATTTTTTTACTCGACGCAATTGGAAATGCGACCAAGGCTTATACTCAATATGACAACTGAAATTAAAAAAAATCATATCTCTATCACCTTATTACTTCCTGAACACATCACTTAAATCCTGAAGTGTCTACTAAGCGATAGTTGTTGACAATGATAAGCTATCCATCAGTGTGATAACGGACCCCACTTTGATTTGTTTAGATTACTTGGTCAATATTTTTAAATGCCATTACAAAATGTATTGTATCTTTACGATCGTGGTAAAACCATCAAATGATTCCTTCCACCCAGGCCTGCCCGGAGGGTCTGTTAGACTCGTACTGACTAAAATCCATAGTGTCCTTCAATAGCCCTTTACGTTCCAAGATCGCGGTGAACTGATGAGGCAGTCACGCAGGCTTTGACCCTCTAAGGAAGGCCAGTAAGATTGCTAAAAGCTCTTTGAGGCGGACTTGGACCACGCCTCTCTGCCGACCCGGGCATGGTTAATAATAGTACAGCGAGACAGGCATTACTTGCCGTCAGCATGCCCGCGCCAGTAATATAGGTATCTTGCAGTAGAATCATTAATCTTGGTCCATGATTGGACGGTGAGTCACCCATCACTTGCTGCTCGCACGCCCGAATATGTATAAATAATCTTGTTTTTATTTGAATACTTTATTTATGATATAGTGGATGTTAGGAATGTTCTACGACTTCACTTTCCCATATCATAATATTCTCTATTGCAATTCCAAAAGAATAACATGGTCATGTGAACAAAACCACGTGCAAAGCTAGTTTATATTCCCTGAGATAAACATCACACGTTTTCGAATCATAAAAATAAAATTTCGTCAACTAAAATCATTAAAAAGATTTTATTCCCTAGGTCATCATAAATATCTCACCACGTGACTAAGAGAGTGATGAGTATGAATATTGATGGATGGAAAGGAAGAGGAAGGCCAAAGAAAAGATGGATGGATTGTTTATGTAAGTATATGAAAGAAAAAGGAGTAAATGATAGTATTACTTGTGATAGGGGAGAATGGAAGAAAGAAACGTGTTGCACCGACCCCAAGTAAAATGGGATAAGGGCAGGAAGCTGATGAGGTCATAATAAATATCTGGCACAGTAAACATAAAATTACATAACTAAAATGAGCTTTAAAACAAAGCAAATTTTCATCAACTCCACACACCAAGTTTCAAAACACAATAAAAACTAGGTACGTAACAAAGTGACTCTAACTGCAAAGATGCAAAGATAGAGCCTTCTACGTAATTATTTACCAACTCTACGACCAACTTCCGTGCTTATTACTAACCTTTCTCACGTAGAGTTCCTTTATGGTAGACTCTACCTAATGTAGAGCCTTGACTCTTTGTAGAGCGGCTCTATGTTTATGTGTAAGATTAAACTAATATTGTGTTTGAAAAGTCTTGATACTTTTGAGTGTAATTTTATTTAGGACTGATTTAAAAAAGGTAAAATTCGAGTTCCTCCAAATTTCTTTAGGAGAAACTTAACTATAATCGATTAATCGTGTTATAGCTAGTGTTATAAATAATCTTCAGCAAAAAATAACTAAAAATATTTACCATTCATCTATTTCAATTCCCTTAATATTTTAAACTCTATTGAGTTTTGACATTTATTTTCTATAGATAAGCTGTCAAAAGGCCATTTTTATTCATCAGATTGTTATCTGATTGGAAAATCAGCCCTTAAACAAATATTTCAAATGTATTGAGAAGATTTAAGATTATGAAATAAATAGGAGAGTTTGAGCGGGAATTGAAAAAGATGAATGGAAATTATTTTAGTTGTTTTTAGCTGAACATTATTATTAACATTATCTACACGATTATACATATAACTGTATCTTAAAGAATTTTTTTTCTATAAAAACTATATGTAATTAAGAAGAAAAAACATTTAATTATTACAGAACCACAAAACCTGAAAAACAAACAAAAATAAATTGCATTTAGATTAAAACTAAAATCTAGACAAACGAAAATAAAGGATTTTAATTTATAGTAAACAAAGATACGAAACATACGCAACTATTACATTGAGCAGTTGGTATTTAGTTTTCGCAGAAAAGAGTTTGAAATCCTAAATGTAGAAGTATTTAGTAATACCAAAAAAGAGTAAAAGAAGAAACATCATAGGTTATAAAAAAAAAAAATCTGTATATAAGTCGAAATTGCAGCACACAAAATCTAGGTATCTGAATCTACCTGAAACCATTTTTCTGCACGAACGAGATTCCTGGAATATTGAGCGCGTCCTGAAATATTCCCTCGAGTTCAATTTACTTGAGCAGAAAACTACAATATTTTAAAACTGACTTAGTCTTCGTTAAAATGGAAAATTCGTGTTGGACAAAATTACATTTTTGAATTTATTAAAGTGAAAGTGAATTCTTTATTTATATTTTACTATTTATGTTAACACGACACAGAGAATTTTAACCTGTATAGGTAATAGTTTACCTATACAGGTTAACATTTTTGCTTTTCAAATAATATTTAGTAGTAAGGTAAGGTTTAAAATAATATTTAGTAATAAGGACTATCTTACTACTAAATATTATTTTAAAAGCAAAAATTTAAGAGGATGGATTGTTAAATGTATGGTTGTTTGTTAGTAATTTTCACAAAAACTACTGAACCGATTTGGCTTGTACACAGATAAATCTGGATTAACATTATAATATTCCGGATACATAAAACATTGTACTGTTATTCCGACATTTATGTTTTACTAGGTACCTACCAATACAGCCAATGTATGATTGAAAGAATTAAATATAGACTGTAGCATATGATACACACTGTATCAAAACTGTTTTTGATGAGACTAATCATTTAAATAAAATATATTATCTAAATGTTGACACACATTTCTCTGAAATTATCCAAAAATAGACTTTTAGTATTTTAATAATTATGTAGATTCTAGCAATTCCATTTCTGTACTCTTTTGTTCTCATGAAGCCTTAGGCATTTTATAACTCCTACGCAGATTTCAAGTGTACGTACGTAGTTATTTATAAGTTTGGAAGCCTCCAAAATATTTTGTTAAGTTTCTTCTAGAAACTATTATTTAGGCTAATTAAATTATAACGAACAGAACTTTGAATATAAATAAATCTTACTATAAATTAAAAATTAAATTAAAAAAGTATGTTTGGTTGAAAGCGTTAATCTCGATAACTACCGATCAGAATCGATTTTTGTAGTGTGCTTAATAGTCCATTTATCGAGGAAGGCTATTGGCTATGATCCTTCAATTGCCCTGTACTTCTCAGGGTCATGGTTACTTGTTAAGACAGTATTACGAGGTCACTTCCGACCATATAACGGAAGATATTTCTTTATTTTTTACTCAAAAAAAAAACGTAGCCCTTCACTAGGAATTTCTCCTGTATTGTAGATCCATTTACAAACATAGAAACACACATACACAAACACCCAGACCCGGAACAACAACTTGTAGGTCATACGAAATATTTGTTCCGAACGCTACCAATAAAGTCCACACATTTATCAACCATACCAAATTATGAACCAATCACGTCATTTTGGTTAACCGCAGCTTATACGGGAGATTGATGACGTTTAACTTTCATGAAAAACCCGTAGATTAAACGGGGCCATCTATCATTCTTATAGGTGAATACCTGGCGGGTTTTGTAAGCCAAACTACCTCATTTTTTCAAGGAAATTGTTTTATGTCAAAGTAATGTTGGAAAAAGAACTTTTGAAAAAAATGAATTAATTTTATGGGATGTTATTCACGAATAAAATTATGTTGGAAATGTTTATGAAGACGTCATCATCATCATCAGCCTATAATGTTCCCAATGTTGGGACACAGACCTCCTCTCTATGAGAGGGAATGAGCCATAACCCACCACGCGGACCTAGTACGGGTTGGTATATATCACATGTCTTAAATTTTTAGTTGTAGGACATCCGAGTCTCGTTTCCTCACGATGTTTTGAGAGCAGTGTTGTTGAAATAAATAAACAAAGTAAGGCGATTGGCTGAGTTCGAACCCACGAATTACAAATCGTAAGTCGGGGCCGATACCACTGGGCCACCACTGTTTCAAACAACAAAATATACCTATTGGTCTAGTGGTTAGTGACCCTGACTGCTATGCCGGAGGTCGAGGGTTCGATTCCCACCCAGGAAAAATGTTTGTGTGATGAGCACGATCATTTGTTCTGTGTCTGGGTGTAATTTATCTATAATATTTATGTATTTAGCAAAATATAAGTATGTTTATCAGATGTCTAGTACCCATAACACAAGCTCTGCTTAGCTTGGGACTAGATGGCGTTGTGTGATACTTGTGGAATATTATTATTATATCCAAAAAGCAGTTTTCAAAGTACAAGCCAATGACTTTCATCCGCCCGCATGTCCTGGCATCAGATACACAGTTCGTATCGTAATCACCCTACATTGTTATCACCCGTATACCATCACAGGTCTATAAACTAGTTAGAAAGTTTCCGTTATACCCTCCAAACTTTACCTGTGATTAGATTACGTAGTTTAGTCCCTAGGTAAGTATGAGATTTGATTTCGGTTTGATATGGAAACATTAATTTTGTTTTCGCCTGTTTTTCTTGTGTGTGGTATAATTATGTAGGATATGAAATATGTTTTTGTCCAGAAATATAGGTAGTGTATTCTTAGAAAAAAAGAACTGATTTTGGTTCGTGTTAAAAGTTATTATTAATACACACCTCACACACACATTTCAAAATAGCGATTCAAAATCTCACTTTATTTATTTCACGAAAACCACACATTTTTGCTAGCTTATACTTTAGTAAGTGAATCTGGTTTGACTGGAAGCCAACCCCAATATAGTTGGGAAAAGGCTAAGCAGATGATGATATTTTAGTAAGTGAATATGCGAATTAGGTTTAATAAAAATTACGATTATTTTCAGTTGATTATGTTTTGAAAATATTTGAAGTTTTCTTCTCGCGTTTTCTCGCTACGTTTTCCTTCGAGTAACCCAAATAAATATTTGATAATCTCACTCAGTATTTGTGTTTATCATTGGCTTCGCTTTGCCAAAGTTGTTGAAATCCCTTGGGATGTTTACGAAGTGCCTAACGATTGATTAGGTTGCCTTAATCACTAGGGAACACCAAAACCTTAGCTTTATTTATATAACTACCGATTCTGAATCAAATGTAGCTTGATCTTTGGAACTAGATCGCGAGGCGATCCGGATAAAGTAGGCGCGTTTTTGCGGACAGCCAGCTCACCGTCCGATAATGAACTGGCTTATGTCGACGACGCGTTGTGTCCCACACACGGTTCAAAGAGCTGCAGGCAACATAACTGACTGGGAAAAATGATCAACAGAGTAATTGCTGGAATGTTTTAAGAGGATACCGAGGCTCTGGAATGTTGTAAAATGAAAATTGAAGGACTTGCTTGGCTTGAATAATTTTTCAACACATAAAAAAGTGTAGCAAAATTAAACATTACGAATCACACTGGGGCGTTCACCCACAAGGTGGATAGACAATTTGATGAAGACCATAAGATCACACTGAATGCATGCCGTATTCAACCGGTGCTATTGGAAACATATAAGGATGCCGTATGTTCAGCAGCGGACTTCTTATGACTGATTTTATGATGATGAAATAAACAGGTAAAACTGTACCTAACCCTGTTTACTGCCCTGACGTTACACAATTTTATCGAATAAAAGAACCCAGGTGTACACAAAGACGTCTACGATCAATAAACTATGTACGTAAAAGAATAAATAGTAGCTATACAGATACTCGTACCTCAATGTCTACTCTAAAAGCATTTTCGCTACCCAGACCCATTACATAGCAGTTTACATATAAAACAAGCCTGTTCCAACCCGCAATGGTCTGTTTATTTAAATTTCCGAACGAAATTAACATTTATTTATTTTCATAGCTAATTTTGGCCGATGAAAGCAGAGCTCAGATTGAATCAGATGTTTCGTTCCCACGCGAATTCGTTTTGTAGCAGATTTTAAGTGTTTTCCACTCGAAGATTATGTACGTGTGTTTGTAGAATTATATACCTGTCATAGCGAGTTTCCTCCGTGCCTCGGAAAGCACGTTAAGCTGTTGGTCCCGGCTGTCATTTGTGAATATTTGACAGTCGTTACTGTTAGTCAGAAGCTCTAAAGTCTGACAACCAGTCTTACGGAAGTGCCCTGTTACTGGGTTGTGGAGGCCCGACAGGCAGTCGCTCCATGTAAAATACTGATATCCAGCTGAATCTGGTTTGACTGGAAGCCGACCCCAATATAGTAGGGAAAAGGCTAGGCAGATGATGTTTGTAGAATTATATAGGGTGAACTCATCTAATTCTGTGTCTTGCCTAATTATAAGATACTACCATAAGCATCTGTAATAAAGTTCAAATGCGTCTGTAAAATTTGGGGAGGCTCGAGTGAGCGAGATAATGGCAACTAACTGTTAGTTGTTCAGGTATTTCAAGTAACTCATTTCACTCGTACAGCCCCCACGATAGTGCTCAAACCAAATATCACCAAATTAGGCGAGTCACAGAATTCGATGAGTTTGCTATACAATATGTAACTTTATAAACGCGCACCTCAATTTGTACCTATATTATTATTGACTGGCCTGTTGGTCTAGTGGTTAGTGACCCTGACTGCTATGCCGGGGGTCGTGGGTTGGATTCCCACAAAGGACAAATGTTTGTGTGATGAGCATGATCATTTGTTCGTGTCTGGGTGTAATTTATCTATAATATATGTATGTAATTAAAATATATAAGTATGTTTATCAGTTGTCTAGTACCCATGACACAAGCTCTGCTTAGCTTGGGACTAGATGGCGTTGTGTGACAGTGGAATATTATTATAATTAAATCACGTTTTAATCATTTTGTCTTGTTAGAAATTTCACCTGTATAGTGGGCGCATTAACAAATTAATATTTAACGTCACTTACACAAACCCCCATACCTGAAACGACTACTTTTAGATCATTTAAATATTTGCTCTGTACCAGTCAACTACACCCTCAATCATGATTTTTAATTTGAAAGAAAAAAAATGAGTTTATTTGGCAATCCTTATGCACAAAATTACAATTAAAAATAACGAAAATACAATGAAATGGTACCGTGTGCCTCACGGCTGTGCCAAATAGGCTCAGTTCAACTAAAGCCAGGCCACAGGGAGCCTGACGCTGGTTTTTAACTGAGCCTTGAGCCTTATTTTACAATATAAATGCATTGTTTATTTATCAAACGCAGCGATACTAATTCTCCGAAAACTTTGTGGTCCAGTACACGCTTTAATAATATTAAATGTATATAATACACACGGTGTTATAAATAATTATGTAACATAATTTTTACGAGAATTTAATGACAAGTGTCAAAGGAGATGTTTCTCTTTTGTGGTCATGATAATTATAGCGAATTTGTAACGCACGATTATGTATATCGTGTTGCGTTTCATTTTATGTAAAACAGAATAGTAATAGCAAATTGTAAATAGTGTCATATAATAATAGAATTACATAATATCATCACCTCAGAGTTATGCTCAGAATTGTTGATTTAAAGAACTAATAGAAAACCTTTAGAAAACTGGGTTATCTTTTATCTGCCGTGTTTATGTATAAACCCACAAATAGCAAGGAAATAGTCAAAAAAAGATGTCAGTCTACGAATTAGTCAAAAATAGAGGTCAAATAAAAATGAATAAATACAAAAAAAAAATCTTTAATTTTAATTAATAGGATTGCAAGAACGCGTCTCATGCCAAAGCACTTAACAAATTCAGACACCGAACCGAAATAACACTGTTTTTTTTCGAAAGGAATTCTAAACTATTTTGCAAAACTCTAAAACCTACAGCAGACTTAAACATCACTACTAAACAAATAAAAACCCTAAATCATAGAATTTCTTGTAGTCAATTCCAACGTCATAAGGCAAACATTTCCCAAGAATCGCTGTTTTTTCCTTCCATTTCTTAAACGGCCTCTTTTCATCACAAAGCGAAGTTTTTCTTTTGTTTCACAATCACTGTTCCATATACACAGTGTTTGATCGCTTTGATCCGTATGAAAGTGGCGAATTTCACACAAAACTGCTTAATACGAGAACCTTGAAATGTGCCATGTTGACATTTTGAAAGCCTTTTTTTTAACCACACTATTCCCAAACCACTGCTCCTGAAAGCCAGAATCAACAGTGGTGACCACCAGAAAAGCGCCGAGACAATGAAGCTCGACGTGTCCCGGAGACAGAATTTACCTGGATCCTGCAACGAAATTAATCAGAAAAGAATAATGGAGGAGTAGGAAAGATATGTTTGTTGTTGTTTTGAAAACCTATTGGAAGTTTTTTGACTGTAATTGTATTACCAACGTGTGATTGCCATAATGTGTTTGACCTGGGATGAAGCAAGGTTTAATTACTCGGGTCGTAGGACTGGCTTAAGAGGTCATCGCGGCCCTGTGTCACAAATAGCAACCTAAAGAACAAATAGGTATTTAGACAGTCAAGTCTAAGGCCCTTCGTACTCAAGGCGACGCAAGTTTCCGATACCTTACGATTTCGGTATCCAGGCCACTATCGCAATATCAATCCATAGAGGTTCGTAAACACGAACTCGTCAATGTATGTCAAAGTCGTAAGGTATCGGAGACTTGCGTCGCCTAGTGTACGAAGGAGCTAACAGTCTCTACTGCTCTACACAGAGCGGAAGTTCTATGATTAACGAAAATAAAAAGAAAAAGGTTTAAAAATTAGACTTCTTTACCCCTGTAGAAGTATAAAAAGCATAAGTAATGGAATCCCCTTTGGAAAGTGAGTATGGTAGGCTAACAAAGGCATAAAATTCAACACAACAACAACGGTAGTTAAAAAACCGGTGTTATCTCAGTTGTAAACGTCTCGGAATCGAATCATTTGCGATAAAAATAATAGACACACAGGGAGCGACCATTTTATGAATTCATCGCAACTTTGGGTGAACGCATTTGATGGATTTTACCACGATGAAAAAGGTACTCAGGGTGATTCTGCTATACTGTTTTTAGACCCCACCTGTGTTCATCATCATCATCATCATCAGCCGGAAGACGTCCACTGTTGAACATAGGCCTCCCCCTTGGACCGCCACGGTTGCCCGCGACTGTGTTACCATGATCAAAAACATGGCTTTAATGGAATAATCATAAAAATAGAGAAATTTAGATCCCCCCGGTGTTACCATGATCAAAAACACCGCAGCAAAGAGAATAATCACAAAAATAGAAATAGAGATTCACTACTCAATCTTAATCTGTTGAATTCATAACTATACCTACTCGTATTATAAACAGGCTGTTATTAATTACATTATTAGACGACGCAAGCATTGTTGTCACCACGCAAGGCAAGCCGATTAGGCACAGACCGATCCTAAGCCGACTAATCCAACGTTGTCGGCGCTTCTACCCGCCACGAAGATAGAATAGTATAAGATAGACGCGTCAGCTTGCAAAGTTGGTATGTGTTCCCACTAGTCTAGCAAGATTTAGTACATTACACGACTTAATATATGTAGATGCTGTAAAAACATAATCTTAAATAATAGCTGCAACCTTGGGGTCTTTAAATCAAGACTGAAAAGGTTAATTCTAGGCAAGCATGCTTCACGTCGACCACATCTTCGCGCATCATCAAGCGAGGCAGTAGCCAAAGGCCAGTCTCGAGCCTATCGCTAAATAGGTATTTAACAAAAACAATTATTTTCCTAACATACAGGCTGACTTGAAATGCGAACAATTTTTGTCTGAACAACGTGTGGGTTCAAAAGATTGTTTTAGTGATATCGCACATTTAAGATTTTATTTAAATTCAACTCCCTCATAAACTGCTTATTTTGAGAGTCTGGGATTAGATTAAACTGATAGCTTAATTAACTGAAAACCTTTTTGTTTACACTACTTAGGTAAACGAAAAATTCAATCCGAACTTTAATTTCCAATTTAGGCCTCGAGATTTTATGTTCTAATTTAGGTCTAAAATCAACAATTTCCATAAATGCTGGGTGCATTTATGGAAATTGTAGTTTATGTTTTTTTTTACTACCAACTACCAATCACCCTGTATATGAATACCTACTGATCTAATTGATTCAGTTCATTAGTTCCAGTCTGAATATTACATGGGAGGAATTCTTAACTACATTGTACACTAATTAATTTATACGTATTTCAAAGACTAATTAGGAATCTTATTGCATTAAAAATGTGTCTAGAGATATATACAATTTTATGTGACATTTTTTGTATATTAAGGCAAATGCAGTCGTTACATAAGTCATATAACAATGTTTTAAAAGAAACACTGCTCTACTCTAGAAATTTTTCCTGTGTCGTGGTTGCGTTTAAAAAACATTTAAAATTAGGTACATACACAAACACCCAGACCCGGAACAACTATTTGTAGATCTTAAAAACATATTTTGTTCCAACCCTCGAAATCGAATTCAATTATTTTTCAGGTATAAAATATGAAAGCAATTAAGATTTAAATTCATCATCATTATCATTTTAGCATTATTGCAGTGCACGGCTGGATATAGGCCTCTCCCAGGGAGCGCCACAGCGCACGATCTCCTGCTTTTTTCATCCAGCCACTGCCAGCCACAGTACCCTTAGCACGAGTTTTCAGTGTTTGAGACGTAAAGTAAGCTGTAACTTTGACAATTTCAAACTGACAATTTTCAAGGAAAAAATTAGTTCCTTTTTCGCACACCAGAGGCGCTGTTCCATTTTTTCATACAAGAAACGCTGTAAATACTAGAAATACGCTGTAAAGTAAAATAGTGAAAACTCGTGCTAAGGGTACTGATCTGACTGCACTATTCTGGCCGTTTAAATTAAATTATATTAAAATAAACAATGAAAGAAATGAGGGTGAGTGCAGTATTAGGTATACCTTTGTCTGGGTTATTCCCAAAATGCTCCATTCCATTCTTCTAAAAGATAAAAAATCTCATACATTGATTCCCAAGTTGCTCCACGGAATTTTTATAATTAAAAAATACGTTTTATTTTGTTCCCATTCTGCTCCATAGGTATTTGGAATCATTCTCAAAGTAATCCACTGATTGTTCGTAATAAAGTTTAAAATTGCTCCATACATCTAGGTATATACAAAATAATAAAATCGTAGAGCTGTCATTCCTGTACCTACATTGTTTTTTTTTTTGTTTTTTCTTTCGAGATAAGGGATTAACTCTGAGGACACTGTCGTCTCCCTCACGCGGCGCGCCTCCTCCTTCGGGAGCAATACTACTTCGCAAAAGAAGGCCACCGCTTCCCGCTCCGTCTCGCCACGCAGCATGGCTTCGACTAATGCCGGACGCGAGAGGTCTCCGCCTATCACCGTGGTGAGGGCACGGAGGTTCTTTGGCCCAGCGGGGCGGTCCTGAATCGTATGCTCCACCGTATCCTCCTGACGCCTATCCAGCCTCCTCAAAGAGGGATTGGGCTGGAGTCGCCTGAGGGTGGCCAGTTCAGCCTTGGGGCCAAACTCAGGAAGTTATCCCTGAAGTTCCACCGGCTGTCGAGGACGAGTCCCAGTTACTTCATCTTCGACACGATGATGAAATGAAATGATGTTTATTTATGCAAGTAGGTTGTATAAACACTTTTACACGTCTTTTTATAAAACTAGAAGGGGCCGGTGTTTCGTACCTGACTACTCTGAGAAGAAACAGCCGAAACAAACTCAGAGGTCACAGTCTCTTTTAAAGTCCAGACAATAAAAATGTAGAAAAGATTATACGAGGACCATGAAGGTCGATGTCTGAAATGGTCTTTTGAAGAAAGGACCACACAAAGGATGATGCCAGGACTTCTATGAAATTTGGTCCCACCCCCCAATAGCAACGTGTCATACATCATTGGATAGGTATTTTTAAGCTGAGCAAAACATATTATGGCACCAAGTCTGAAATATGAGTTCGTTCTGAGATATGTTTGATTGAATATGGCAGTTTAGGATATAAGGAAATAATGTTTTTTTCCGTAACATATTACATTTTAGTGCTTAGGACGAGGAGGAGAACCTCGGTTCTAAATAATGACAGCCGCACAGGTCGATCTTCTATGTCAAGCCGCGCTTGCCGAGATCGGCTTATGGATCGGTGACCATCTATCCGAGGTTTCTCCGTGCCTCAGAAAGCACATAAAAGCCGTTGATTACGACTGTCATTTGTAGATCTTTGACAGGCGTTACCAACAAAAAAAAAGTAAAAGCTCGCTTTTTAAGCTTTAAAGGTGAGCGATTTTAAGCTTTTACTCCAAAGATATTTCAACAATGCGTCAAAGTCTTGTCCCGTTCAATTACTACACATAAGAGCTAGAAGGTTTTTTTACATGACAAAATCATCGAATGAGTCCTCCCGGGGTTGGGTGGGAGGGACAGGACTTCCAGACATGGACTAACTAAAATGCACGGTATCCTTCAATAGTCCTTTACGTTCCGACAGTCGTCGTTAGACAGTCTCGCGACCGCGTCAGGCGTTTGATTACCGTCAGATTGCTGATAACTCTTTAAGGCTCGCATGGAGCACGACGCGCAGTTGACCCGAGCATGGTCCATGACGGCGGGTCATCCTTTACTCACCGTCCTCATGCGCTCGAGTACTGTAGTTCAAAAATCGCCTCGCGACGTGCAATACCGTAGGCGTCTCCCGCAGCGATTGTGTCGTGAGATGGAGGCTGTCCTCTCCTAAGGTATTCTTTGACTTTATAGTAACTTTTTATGATGCCAATGCGAATCCCTCCCACCGATATGTGGAACTCTAACACATTTCCTCCGTTTTGTGCAACGCCACTTCGAGTCTCAACTGCCGGATCGTATTCAGCAGCAGTCACAACCGGTTGCATCGCCAGGTCGGCCGCCGCCTGGTGCGACTCTCCCTCCGCCAGGACGAGGAGCGTAATGTCGGCGTAACATAGTCGTAGCCGATGTTCCACAGGAGCACGACATCTCTCGCCGGTTCCATTCTCCCCGGTCACCTGTCTTGAGTTCCAGGGCAGGGTGTTGAAGGCATTGGAGATGTCCAAAGACACCGCCAAGACGACCCTGCCCCGGGCTACTGCATCCCCCTTCGTGAGGGCTCTCACTCGCACAGACATGGACATAGGGTATCTTTAATACCTAAACACAGAAGCGAGCTGTTGCCGAGAAAAACAACAGTAATTTTCATTTTCCAGATGGCGCCGCTTACACGATCCGAATTGTTTCTCAAATTCTAAATTGACGCAAGCGAAGCCGCGGACAAAAGCTAGTTTTGAATAAAAAGGTGTGGAGCACATTGGAGAGTTTCAAAATTATCATGGAGCAGAATGAAACTTAAAAATATTATTAATTAAAGTACTTATTACATTTTTCATGGATTACTTTGGGAACTTTTTTTGGAGCACATTGGGAATGACCCCTTTGTCTAACCCTTTGGGAAGTCCAGACATTTTGTTTTATGTTATATTATCGAGGGTAGGTAAAGTAACATTTACCCTTTTTCGAAGGTAACCTGTCTATTTATGACTACGATATTTCTGTATTGTCACAGTTACTAGGGACAGATTCAAAAGCCACTCGGCCCTTGAAATTTGTCCCTTGGGGGAAATTTATAGGTTTTGTGAATGGCAAATATTTGTTTGTTTTCTTTTTTATGTTACTTCATTGTGTTTTTATACACAAAATAATGTGCTGTGTAATAATGTGGTTTGATTTGCTGTGAAAAAGCTGAACAGATTTTCACCTGTCCAAAAAACTAAAAACGTAATCAAATTCTATAAAAAATAATAAATCTTAACATTCTTCTCTTTGATCAGGGATTTAAAAGTAACATTTTGTCCAGTAACAATTTTTCTCAGCAGAGAAAGTGTTACTTAGCTTTCTAACGTAACTTTAGAAGTTATCTATACCACATGTCCCTAACAAATTACTTGTAATATTACAAATGAGAGAGCTTAGATATTTGGATGAATGGATGAATGTTACACGCGGGCGAAGTCCAACAGCTAGTACCTCAATTTATTTGGGACTTTCCCACCACACTATTCCCAAACCACTGCAACTCCTGAAAGCCAGAATCAACAGTGGCGACCACTATAATAGCGCTGAGACATTGAACTTCAACGAACTCTTGGAGAATGACCAATAACCTTCAAACTCGTTATCATACCCTCCAGTATAACAAACATATATAAAAAAACAAATGACAACCTCACTCAAGGACATCCCTGTCTGTTTTGCCTCTCATTGGCAACAAATTGACGCACATGTGGTCCTGACGGCTTATAGAAGGGACACACATTTGCCTAATTTATTCGCCGGCGAAGTACAATAGGCAGTGTCCTTGCCCTTTCGAGGTAGGTAGGATGGCAAGGTGTCTATCTACCTATGTGGAATGGTGGTATCGATCAAATTGTGGCATGTCTTAATCGGATTGATTATGAGTTTTGGTGATTTGATGTAAAATCATGCTAGTTTTTTGAGGATAAAGCTGAAGCTTCTTTAAGATATTTTTTTTTTGCATGGATCCAAGAGAGTGAGAGCCTGGAGATCTGTAATACAGGTCCAAAACCCACTATAGACTCCAGTTCTCAACCTGACTTGACCTAAACGGTGAACGAAATAAAGTAACTTTCCTGAGAGATTTAAATAAGTATTGTATAAAGCAGACTTGTTCGTTCAGTAGCAATAAAATTAAAGGATTCTAGATTCTTGATTTTTTTCTGATTTTATTATGTCTATCGTATAGAAAATCTTTCTACTAATAAAAGGCACCTATGACGCATGTACATTTGTGTCATGTTCATAATTATTCAATGAGCCCATTGTCAATAATAGGTCACGAATCCGACTACTAATAATCCAATAGCACTTTTTCTATCCCGTAAATCGAACTCAACACCTTCTTTTTTTCTTTTTTTTTCCGATCAAAGCAATTTTTTTTTATTTATCGAATATATACAGAGTGTTTCTTTTAAATGGGCCAAAAGGGAGACAACCTTATCCATATGAGATACGGGAAAACTTTCTTAGGAACCTTTAGCTCTTTTTTGATGTTGACAATTTTGGCGTTTTTATTTTTTTGGTCAAGTGTGAGTTGTCCACAAAAATGAGTGAAATTGGCCAAAACTTTTTTTAGTGCCTATCGACTCTGTTTCATGTAAGGATCATTTCATTGTATCGGAAGAAAAAAATCGGGACGGCGGAAGTTGGTCAAATTTAACAAAATATTTTTTCATACAAATTGTATGAACGAAAAAATTACCAATTTTTTTTTATGATGTTTATTGATTTACTGTCATGTAAGGAGCATTTCATTGTATCGGAAGTAAAACGTCAGGGCAATAGAAGTGGGTCAAATCTAATGAAGTACTGAGTACTACTACTACGTTTTTATGGTGAAAGAAGAAACATTACTGTACTTTTGACTAACTTCCATTGTCCAGACATTTTCCTTCCCATACAATGAAATGATCCTTAGAAGACAGTAAATCAAAAAACATCATAAAAAGAATTGGTGATTTTTTCGTTCATACAATTTGTATGAAAAAATATTTTGTTTAATTTGACCAACTTTCGCCGTCCCGATTTTTTTCTTCCGATACAATGAAATGATCCTTACATGAAACAGAGTCGATAGGCACTAAAAAAGTTTTGGCCAATTTCACTCATTTTTGTGGACAACTCACACTTGACCAAAAAAATAAAAACACCAAAATTGTCAACATCAAAAAAGAGCTAAAGGTTCCTAAGAAAGTTTTCCCGTATCTCTTATGGATAAGGATTTCTCCCTTTTGGCCCATTTAAAAGAAACACCCTGTATATAGGTAACTAAAGCTAGAAATATAAAAAAAAACTAATAAACACCTTCTACACAGCGTTAATTAAGTGGTTACAAAATTAACCAAAGGACTAACAAAATAATTATATTCATTTATATTGGCAGCCATATTTTGTAATTCAATATGTCACGTCATTATTTTATTTACTGCATAGCTGCTGTGTTTGACCACAACGACCACTAATTCAACCGAGCTAAAGTTGTTGAATTAGTGATAATTGTTTTTGGGTTAATTAAAATACTCATGCAGATATAGTACTAGGTTTAATTGAATTTAAAATGAAGAGCAAGTCCGTCATTATTAATATAATATATATTATATTTTTGTTTTCAATTACTGCATTGTATGTTTTGCTTTTGGTGTACCTTTAAGTGGATAAAATAAATAAATATAAGTAAATTTTCATAATTTATAACCAGGGGGTCCCAATAATCAACGTCAAGCCGGAATCGTCTTGAACCATGTGATCAATTTTTTTATGATTTTCTGATAACTGTCCCAACTTGGTTTATCATCTGATTCTGGCTTGACGTTGATTTTGGGACATCCTGTAAAAGACTCTCTTCGCCAAAAAGCACAATTTGTATTGAAATACTTGCTGGAGAGATTTTTCCTGATCCATTTTTTTGAATAATCTGGCAAACATCAGATTTGTTTTGTCGCGCTAAAACAAAAGACAATCGAAATAAAACGAAAAAAAAGAAATCAATACTGAAGTTCGAAACATCACTAATTCAAATTTCGAGACCCGCATCCCAAATTGACACGTCACCAAGACGCGGGTAGTCCATTGTTATTATTGTTCTTGAACTACCCTCCAACGGGACGCATAATTTATTCACTCGAGAAATTCACTAATTGACGAAACCACTGACTTTGGTCCTTTGGTGCCCTTCAAATGATCTTGACTTGAATTATTTTGGTTATTTGAAATGGTGCTTGATGTTAAATTATGTTCCTTGAGGATATTATATTATTGCTGCATTATTGGTAGAAGGCATAGCCAAAACATTAAGATGAATTTTAATGAGACCACTAAGACTTTTTTTTTATCGTGGTAAAATCATCAAATGAGTCCTCCCACCCCGGGCAGGGCGAGAGGGACTGTCAGACTCGTACTGACTAAAATCCACGGTGTCCTTCAATAGCCCTTTATGTTCCGGGGTCACGGTGATGGAAATAAGTCCCGCGACCCCGGCAGGCGACCACTAAGACTTGCCAATATTTAAACATCGAAAGAAATAGGTTATTCGAGTGTTACATCGCATTTTTTTAGTGCCGACTACAGAACTGACAAAAAGGACTCTGCCATGCTTAAAGGCAAATGTCAAAAGTCCAAGGCTTGATGTTGTGTTATTTGTTCAGTTAGGAATCAATATGACTATTGATGGCATTTAAGAACATCATTATTTCTAGGTCTCTTTATGGTTAGAAATTAGATTCCCTAATATCATCATTATCTGTTTAACCATTCCCCAACTAAGTTGGAGTCAATTTCCAGTTAAACTTTATGCACTTAAATATCATGCATGGAGCATGGAGCGACTGCCTATCTGACTTCCATAACTCAGTAACTGGGTAAAGCGATGGGTGAGAAACGCTACTAAAATTTTAAGCTTCTGAATAACAGTAACGACTGTCAAAAATCTACGAATGACAAGAGTTTTAAAGATTCTTTACGTATTTATTGTTCTGATTGACCCTCTCTCATTGTACCTTATTATTTAGCATTCAGAATACTTATTCGTTTGCCTGTGATTTCCTTATTTTTCACAAAACCAACCAACCAAACAGCTATCTTATATTATATTTCCACCTGCCCAATCACAACCTTGCAGTTCACAAATCACCATCGAGCGCTGACTGGCTGCAAAGCGCTGTCCTCGCCCGATTTACTCGCTCCAATGGCTTGCCTGTCGACTGGCGCGCTCGACCGGAACGAAGCTAAAGGCGAGTTTGTAACAGAAAAATATAGAACGCCTGCCTTGGATTTGAATTTTCAAAGACGTTCTTTTTTTGTTTTTTTTTCATTGCCTTGTTTGTAGATGGAATTTATAGAAGAGGTCTTATTCTCATTTTGATATTAATTTCTTGCTAGATTATAAGTTGGTAAATCTTAGACAAGCGTAAAAATAAAATATAATTTTAAGTTTTACAAGGAATAATTTAAAACTTAAAAATAACTTTCAGTTAAAAAGCATAATTATTAATTCTACCTGTTAAGTGTTTCTTATATGAATGTGGCGCTTTGATCGAAACTATATCGCAGCCATCTTGGTTTTTCATTCATTCTCGGTCAATTTATAAATAGTTATGTAGGTGCAGAACTATCTTACTATTTTATAAACGCGAAAGTTTGAGAGGATGTATAGATGTATGTTCGTTATTCTTTCATATAAAACTAGAATTGAATAACATACCGTTGAATAATTTTCCAACTTCATGCGGGTAACGCCACAGGCATAAACTACTAGCAATATCAATGTTACAAAGCTAAAGATAATGATAACGCTGTTTTGAGAAAATCTTCTGAAGCCACAAAAGATAAACTGAAATGTTTATCTTTCTATCTTGGGAGATATATGCTGTGAAAAATGATCTTTCTTGCAAGAAAATTCAGAGTAAATATTGCCTTGATAAAATAAAAGAGCACAGAGTGAATGCTTTTGCTTATCCTGTTTACTTATAATAATATAACTTGTGAAAAATAGTCTTACTGGCTGGTAATTCTGTCTTCCTCTTTGTGGATTATAGGCGCTATGCTAGCTTTATATTTAACATAACAAAAAAACAATGTCGATAAAATCTATATGTACGTGTGTGCTTAACTTTCGAATGACTGCACCAACATTTTTTTAGTTGAGCTCTTTATTGCCAGTATAAGATTTAAAGCAATAGAATTTTCGTTCGAAAAGGACACTGCTCAAATTTATTTATTTTTGTCTTTGCCCCTCACTAGGATTTTCTCCTGTATCGTGGGTGCCTTTACAAAACATAGAAACTCACATACACACAAACAGCCAGACCCGGAACAACTATCTGCAGATCATACAATGCAAATATTTGTTCTGCACTGATAACGCCCAGCATACAGATTTATTTCTTGATGATAATTTATAGTATTAAATGACATTCAATTGAGATATTTTAAAATTACGGCTAAATAACTTTTGTATGATATATCTACCCATTCTGAACATCACTGGTGCTGAAATCGGCATGCCATTTTGAAAACTGGGAAGGGCCGCTAGTGTAGGTAGGCATCTCATAAGATGTTGCAACAAGTTCACTTTGTCTACAATAATAGATAGACATGCTCGTGCATGCATGAGCTTGTCAGCGCTTGTCAATATGCAATTTACTGGCTGACGTCTTAATCACACTAACACATAGACACTGTATCTATACACATACACGCAAACATAGATACAGTGTCTATGTGCGAATAGAAAGGATAGGAAAGGCGAAATTTGTGATTTTATTTTTGAATGTTCTTAATACATTGTGAATTTTAAAAGCGTTTTAATTTTTGCCAATTTTGGTTTAATAGAGTAATAAAAGAAAACACGTGTTAGATATTTTTTGATAATCTAATAGATGGACTTAATAGATTTTCAGTCAAATTGCCAATAAAGTCCGCTGCAGAAAGACTATTAGTATACTTTGATAGTTTGTAATGCCCTTAATTGAGACTATACATAGTCTTCACACACTCATAGGTGCTGCATCTATACAACATGTAGACATAATATATCTATATAGGATGAACAAACATAGTCGCTCGCTTTGTGTTAATCAAAAGACAACACAGTTCTTGTTTCTTCAGGGTAAAAGATGATTATATTAGTAATAAATTGTTTTTATTTGCAGTCATTTTCTAACAAGTAACTGTTTAAATGTTTTTTTTTTGTTTTATTTAAAAAAAATAGAGTAATTTGTAAATAATTAGCCCTTATTTTGGTGCTCAAGAATAAAAATAATGTCGAATTAAAATTGATCGCCAATTTTACAGTGAAATGTAAGATAGATAATTTTACAGAATATCTATATCTTGTATGTTTGGGCGTTTGTGTATTTGAGTTTTTATTAAAAGTTAACGCACCCATGATAAAGGAGAAAGTCCTAAAGTTTGTCAACTACAAAACATAGGTAGATCAAATAAGCATAATATTTAATATAGCATTTATAATTCCCTGCCGAGGTCTTAGTTTCCTAGTAGTTATAATAACCTTTTTTATTTTTACCTGGTAAAATCATCAGATGAGCCCTCCCACCCCAGGCAGGGCGGGAGGGACTGTCAGACTTGTACTGACTAAAATGCACGGTGTCCTTCAATAGCCCTTTTTGTTCCAGGCTCACGGTGATGGTATAAGTCCCGCGACCAGTTATAATAACCTTGGGTTATTTAAATGAATGAGTACGTAAGTGTGTTTCGCCATTGATCACATCATCGCTTACTTTCAGTCGAGATAGTGGTCAGAAAATACTCGCATCGTTTTAATAGGGTTTCAATATTTTCGTCAGGATCATCCATTTACATAGGAAACTAGTAGAGTGGTTTGAACTTATCTCTCAGTCCAAGATAGATTACCCTTAATAAGCGTTACATAATCCAAGATTACAACCTCCAGATTAGAACCTACATTATAAAACATCCTATAAAGGCTTATAAAATATGTATATCTCTAAATATTCAAATGTAATTCGTCAGCAACATTCATGTTAAAATCTTAATCTCATCTTGTACCTAAACCCGTCTTAGCATTGTCAACTCGATCTATCGCTACTCATATAACATTTGATCGTAGATAGTCTCAGACGGCGCGTCGCCTTGAGTTTTAGGCTGAGGCTACACTAGGTCGCGACGCGATCAGCGACACATGAGCGATTAAAACAAATAAATTAATGGTCACGTAAATGGCTACACCGTACATCAGCGTAACCTGTTTCGCTCTTTCAGTCGCATCGCAAATCGCTGTCTAATGTAGCCTCAGCCTTAACGTTTCGAAGGACGAAGTATGTCCCATATCGCCCTACTCTTTAAGTCCCTTCGTACACAAGGCGACGTTAGTATCGAACCTGGATACCGAAGCCCTAAGGTATCTGAGATACTTCAGGACTTCGGTATTCAGGCGGGTTTCGCAATTCAAACCCTTTACTAATAAAAATAATTAATAGTTTATATTTTTCCTTTTTTTTACAGGTTCATTCACAGGCACGTGTCATTGGATGCCAAAGTCATACCGACTGAAACAATAATCCCTACTGTTCCTACGGTTTCGCTTTGCGTTCCAGGGCCACGTTATTCTTTTATGATTACCTGTGTCTATTCTCAGCAATAACACGTTTTACCCCAGACGGGATCGTTTAATCCTGAATAGAGACAGACAGTATGACGCCTCGTGTTTCTACGTGGGCTGAGTATTAAGGACATACTCGTAGGCGACAAAGGGAGGCGTCATGTTCAGTGACGCAGAGTAACGGACGCTTATTGCCTAGGTATTCATTGACAGGTAATAGTCAGGTGAATTATGAAGGAATTTATATGAAAATCACTTTTGGCCGACGCTTCGACCGCGTGGAGGTCGAAAGATATCTGGACGAAAGTTATACTATGTTAGTTATGTATTAATCCACGCGGGCTTGCGGGCGGCGAGTAATGGGCGACTCGCTGTCCGATCTTGGACAGGTCGACGGCGGGCGCGTTGAATTTCATGCGCGCCTCATAGAGCTGTCAGCTCAATTATGAGAAAAATCGAACAAACTGTACAGTTTTTCTCGTTCACACTTGTAGATTTATCGTTGCAGTTTGAACGGTACCATCCGACCGTAACGATGTTTGTAAGCTATGTAGCTGCCATTGAAGTGCCAAACCCTGCCGGGGTTGCGAGACTAACAAGCTACCGTGAGCCCGGAACGTTAAGGGCTATGAAGGACACCTTGGATTTAGTCAGACTCGGTACAAGTTTGACAGTCCCTCCTGCCCTGCCCTGAGTGGGAGGAAAACACGAAAAAAGGTATTTTATATAACAATCATTTATTTCGCACGCCATTCACGCCTTCAAAATCCCTTACACCCATCGCAAGTTTAAACGCTCAAGGGGTTACCAAACAAAATTATTGCTAAAGTTCATTATTAAAAGCATATTTGTTCACAACTTTAGATATTGCTTTCAACCCTCGTAACTTTTCGGGACGTTACGGGCAGTTTATTGAAAATCGATCAGTTTTCATTGAGAAGAAAACTATTCCGTATTTTGCTTGAATGTTTGGCATACTGAAAAATCCTTATTTAGACGTTTCGGTAGATTCTAATCCTAATTTATAATTAAACCTATATCTCTGAGCATACCGCAATCGCTACCGTAAGACCCCTCTTAGAGGAATGACTGGAGAGGCGTCACAGCGTCCTCATCTTCCGCTTGACTTAGGTCCTCACCACCGACTAAGTTTTGGGAGGTTCCCTTGTCTGATTGGGAACGGAAAAACGCCTAGGTGTCACCACTGCGAGGATCGCTCGCAGGACACGGTGGAGCATACGGTGCAGAACTGCCCCGCTTGAACGACCCACGTCGCAAGTCGACTCCGGCCACTGTAGACGCGGGCATGCGGGCGGCGAATAATGGACGCTCTCGCTGTCCGAACATGGATCTTGCCGGGTCGGACGGCGCTTTGTCTTCCACGCGCGTCTCAAAGAGTGTCGGCACAATGACGATGTCCCTTTAGAGAGCCAAAACCTGCCGAGGTCGGGGGACTAACGAATTACCGTGACCCCGAAACAAATATCCATCCATCCATTCAAACATCAAAACTTTCACATTAATAATGTCATTAGTAATGACTTATTAAACTCTCATTCATAAAGTAATTGAACTGTCTTATCAAATCGTAAACCGGGTGAAGCAGGAAAGGGTCCCTAATATTTTATAATGACAAAGTTTGTTTCATAACTTTTAAAGCTATTAAACAAGGTGTTACGAAACATCAAACTTTTTAAGTACCGTATGTCAATGCCCAAAATTAAGTACCTTTATCACACATTATTTTTTGGTAAAAACTTTGCCCCATTTACTTATTTTTATTTGGGCCTCTCGTAGTTCATTCTACAAAGGTTGTAAACCCACGACAAAGGGGAAATTCCAAGAGTGGGGCAAAGTTTAAAAATAATAAATAAATATTTCACAACTATCACACAACGCCATCTAGTCTCAAGCTAAGCAGAGCTTGTGTTTATGGGTATATTTCTAAATACATACATAATATTATAGATAAATTACACCCAGACACAGAACAAATGATCATGCTCATCACACAAACATTTTTCCTGGGTGGGAATCGAACCCACGACCCCCGGCATAGCAGTCAGGGTCACTAACCACTATACCAACAGGCCAGTCATGTCAGTCAAAACCTAACCGGTCTATCCTAGCGTATGTGGATGCCTCAAATGGCTCTCAGGCGTCCAGCCAGGGGCTATGCATCATTCTAGGGGTTACACCTCTATTGTGGATGCGTTTAAGAACATTTACACTCACATAAAGAAACACCCAGAGCCGGAAAAAGTATCTGTAAGATATGCAAATATCTGTTTCGTGAGGTAATCTAACACACGATACACAATGAAGCATTCGATGGCTTAGTCACTGCGCTAACAGTGTCGTCTATAATAATCAGAAGTTCTGGATTTTATATAACTGTAAAATAAGTACCGTATCCTTAAAATTGAGTTGCAAGATTTAATCCCTACCCGGTCTACATTCTGACTAACATAGCAAGGTAAATAAAAGCCTGTTCAAGATATATCCTATCTAGTTTATTTATTCTATAAGCGAGCGTGAACAACCCCAAAAACCCTTGAATCAATCTTAGTCAGTACCCCAATCTTAACGCCCCCTAACATCCTAGCCTAAGTACATCCGGATACTTACCTACTTTATCATGGCGAGCAACAAAAGGGTTAATTAAAACCCCACTTCCGTGGAGAAATGTACAGTCAGCAAAAGAGGTATGCAGGTAACAATTTTCAGACGGTTTCTTATACATTATTCGCATACGGGCAAAGAGCACACATATACATAATATAAAATAATTCCACAACTATCACACAACGCTATTAGTCCCAAGCTAAGCAGAGCTTGTGTTATGGGTAGGTACTAGACAATTGATAAACATACTTATATATTTCTAAATACATACATTATAGATAAATAACACCCAGACACAGAACAAATGATCATGCTCATCACACAAACATTTGTCCTGGGTGGGAATAGAACCCACGACCCCCGGCATAGCAGTCAGAGTCACTAACCACTAGATATTATTAATATTTGCAAACGAAACGCTGACCCAGGCCGACGGCCATGTTGTTTACCAAACTTAAATGCTAGGATAACGGCAATAGGACGACCCCCCTTTGGTTCCGGAAATGAAAGGGGTATTGAAGACACGGTGTCCTTCAGTCAGTACAAGTCTGACAGTTCTCACTGTCCAGCCCTGGGTGGGAGGAATTATTTGATAATTTAAGGGCGATTTACCTAGTTTTTAACCGACTTCAAAAAAAGGAGGAGGTTCTCAATTCGGTCGGTATGTTTTTTTTTTTTTTTTTTCTTTTTTTATTTTTTTTTTTATGTATGTACATCGATTACTCCGAGGTTTCTAGTCCGATTAGTGTGATTCTTTTTTTGTTCGATGCAGGATACTTGCAGTGTGGTCCCATAAAAATTTCATCAAATTTGGTTCAGTACTTTTTATTTTGTGAGCATTTTTATTAATTTCGCCTACTTGGATGACATGATGATCTTTACTTTTTGCGTGTTTGTTACGCGATTACTTCGCCAATTGTGGACCGATTTTCAAAATTGTTTTTTTTGTTGTACTAGGGATCGTTCACCTTAGGGAATACTGCAAGTTTCATCGAACTCTGTTCAGCATTTTTTGGGATAGGGAATTTTATTGGAACTTTCTTTTATGTACACAACATGGCCGATGTTAATACCGGTGCTACGGATTACAAAATTCTAGTGCACATGTAAGAAAATGATGTATTTGCCAAGAATTTGGGTAGAATATTAAAACTAAAAAGAGTAAAATAAAAAACTTTTTAAAAAAAAAATTTAACCTCCTTCAAAAAAAACCACAAAAAAGGGTAAAATAACCTACAAAATAACTTTTCTTTCGGAAGTCGGTGGCAAAAAGACATCGAAATAATAAAACAAAGCCACCGACTTCCGAAAGAAAAGTTATTTTGTAGGTTATTTTACCCTTTTTTGTGGTTTTTTTTGAAGGAGGTTAAATTTTTTTAAAAAAAAGTTTTTCCCCTATTCACTTTTTGGATGTATGCAACATGCAGCCAAAGAATTTGGTATGCTGCAACATTTAAACTTAGAACACAACATTTTAAAACCGTTTGACAATTCCTGCCTACATACTTAACTGTCTTGATGACTGTACCATACACTGACCTAAATTCTATTGTATACAAAATGTACCGTGAACCACACATCAGTGACAACGCATGCAAAAAACGTCTTTAATGTCATGGCTTAAGGTTCAATTACGATTACTATCACAACTTTGAGCATAGAAAATAGTGCTGAGTAAACTAATTATAGGAGAAATAGAGTGTCTTTTCTTTTGTTATTTTCGTATTAAATAGTGGTCCAAAGAAAGGTTTTATTTGATTATAGTTAATCTAGTTGCTAAATAAATAATAGCAGTAAATACAGATAGCGCGCGAGTTGAATGCAGTCGGGGTCTGAAGTGAAGAGCCCCCCGCTACCCGCACGCCTCACCTCACGAGCCTGCAGTGTAGTACTTTGCCATCCTTGTCAACAGCACTACCGCATTCCTAAGCTCTGCATTCAACTCGCGCGCTTAGTATACATTACGTTGCTTTGAAATTTTGATAGTCTATGGATCATGTTTTTTTTTTCTGCGTTCAAAAACAACAATAAAACAAAACCAACGACCAGTGGTCCACTTTGGCCCTGGATCGTGAAAACTGGAAGTCATGGGGAGAGGCCTTTGCCCAGCAGTGGGATGATGTAGGCTAGCAGTATTAGTATAAGTATAAAATAAAACATACATCAAAAACTGTCATCAGTACCTTTTTTGAAGCGGTTTCCTAGATATTTTACAAAATGGCTACTACAGGAAATAATTACATTTTTTTTTTTTTTTTTACGTGGTAATTTCATCAAATGAGACCTCCCACCCCGGGCAGGGCGAGAGGTACTGTCAGACTTGTACTGACTAAAATCCACGGTGTTCTTCAGTAGCCCTTTATGTTCCGGGGTCACGGTGATGGTATGAGTCCCGCGACCCCGGCAGGCTTTGGCCCTCTGAGAGGGGGCCCCGTCATTTTGCTGACAGCTCTTTGAGGCGCGCGTGGAACACGACGCGCCGTCGACACGGGCATGGTCTATGGTCGGGCGGCGAGTTGCCCTTTACTCGCCGCCCGCATGCCCACGCCTACGGTGGCCGGAGATCGTCGTGTGACGTCCGACGCCGTGGGCGTCTACCACCGCGGGTGGGGCGGAGGGGGGGACATTGCCCTCTCTCTCGCACGGCGCGCCTCCTCCTTAGCGAGCATGACTGCTTCGCAGAAGGAGGCGACCGCTTCCCACTCCGTCTCGCCCCGCAGCATGGCCGCGACCAGTGCTGGGCGCGAGAGGTCTCCGCCTATCGCACCGTGCCCGGCCGTCGGTCGCGACAGTCGTGCCCTCCATACTGCCCTGAGATCGCGCCGGAGCTCTTCCCGCCGCGCCTCGACTTCTCGAGGCAGCGGGGTTACGCCCCGGCGCTGCGCCTCCACGCGCCATTCATAGACGCGCTGGAGGGCAGTCGCCTCCAGATCCCAGGGCAGCAATCCGGCGAGCAGGTTGGCCGATTCGCCGGCAATCGTGCGGTATCCCCGGATCATCCGGATAGCCATGACCCTCTGGCATGCGACCAACTTGATTGGTCGCGTCCGGATGCTTAGGGCCCACACTGGGGCCCCGTAGAGGGCCATGGACCGCACGACACCGGCGTACAGCCTACGGCAGGAGGCGTTTGGCCCACTGAGGTTGGGTAGGAGTCGCCTGAGGGCGCCCGCTGCCCGATTCAGCTTCGGGGCCAAACTCAGGAAGTGCTCCCTGAAGTTCCACCGGCTGTCGAGGACGAGTCCCAGGTACTTCATCGTCCTCAAGACGCCGATGCGAACCCCTCCTACCGTGATGTCGTAACCCGACTGTGGCGCGTTGACGCGGCCATGAAAACACATGGCCTCCGTCTTGTGCAGCGCCACGTCGAGTCCCAACCGCCGGATCCTCTCCACGACTGTCGCGACCGCTCGCGTCGCCACGTCGGCCGCCGCCTGGTGCGACTCTCCCTCTGCCAGGACGAGCGTGTCGTTAGCGTAGCATACTACGCTGACGCCGTCCGGGAGGTCGCCGCGCAGCACCCAGTCGTATCCGATGTTCCACAGGTGCGGCCCGGGCACGACCGAACCCTGTGGAACACCGCATGACGTCTCTCGCCGAGTCCATTCTCCCCGGTGACCGGGGTAGATGACGGCTCTGTCCGTCGGGTACTCCTCGACTATGCGACGGAGGTAGGTCGGCACCCGGTGATACCGGAGTGCCTCCCTTATGCAACTCCAGGGCAGGGTGTTAAAGGCGTTGGAGATGTCTAACGACACCGCCAAGGCGACCCTGCCCCGGGCAACAGCATCCCCCGCCGTGAGGGCTCTCACGCGCATGATGGCGTCCACCGTCGAGCGCCCCCTGCGGAAGCCGAACTGGCTCTCCGACAGGTCCGGGCCCATCCGATTCAGGTGCCCGACGAGGAGGAAATAATTACATACACAAAATAACAAAACATCATGCCTGTATCCCCTGAAAAGTTGGACCGAGACATCCCTAATAGCAAACGCCAGTTATATCTATATTCCAGTCAATTAGAGGCTAACTCATTGAAATTAATCGAACATAAATCGAAGCGCTGCCTAGGACGTCCACCAACAAGGTGGACAGACGACCTTATAAAGGTCGCCGGAAGACGCTGGATGCAGGTCGCTTCCAGTACATGTGGATATCTAAAGGGGAGGCCTATGTTCAGCAGTGGACGTGCTATGGCTGAGATGATGATGATGAAATCCAAACACCTTGTGAATTTCCTGATAGTAAGACCCAAAAACACTTTACCCGAACTGGGAATTGAATCGATCCTATTGCTCAGCAATCTTGAGAACACTAGACTAATATTATATATCCTTTAAGTACCGACGTGCGGTCTGAGAGGCCCCGGCAGGCACTTGACTTGCCAATTTACCCCTCTCCCCGCGGAATTCCGATTCCCGCTTTCAAGTAGCTGCAAGGACAGTGCTCACGTTGACGTAGAAGTAAGAAGGCGTAACGTCGCACGCGCATTTTTTGAGTAAATACGATTTGAAATTCCGACGCGGCCTCTCAGGCCTCACGTCGGTACTTACGTAAGTTTTTTGTTTTATTTCTTTGTTACAATTAACTGCTATTTTTACAAATATTGTAAACTAAGGATATACCAGGACCTTCTGGTTGTAAAAGAAATACTTCTGCGACAGATTTACAGAACTTAAAGAAACCCCGGATGTGTATAGATGCATCTAACCCAAATAATGCGCGTTTGATTGAGACCTGGATCGCGGCTGAAGATTCTAGCGGATCCGAGGTTGACGACGCTGGCGAAGATTTTACGGAGCACAGTCAGCATGATACGGATACTACCTAACACTGATATTTCTAATACCGAAGAAACTCAACCTGAACACCTGGACGCGCCGACATCGTCATCAGATGAAGAGGTTCCGTTCTGAAGGCTGGGTTGATTTAGAGGAAAGAATAATATAAGTAGTCTAAATCACCTCCAAACAGATCATAATGTTAAAATACCACAACATAATACTGCTAGTTGGTATTAGAGCACATGAAGTGAAGATATTGTTACCTGAGGTCGCCTAGTGAATTTAGGATGATTTAGGCAAGAGTTCTTGGCTCTGATAAGCCAGAGGCATCTGAAGATCAATCAGAAGAAGTCAAGATACGCTAGACTTGTTTTCGTATCAACCTACACTCAAAAGAAAATAGACGTTTAGGTGATATTCACTCAAAAAAACTCATTTGTTTACAGTGCGCGAAACAAGTGTGCTCTGACTGTCCTTTGAATTTAAGGTGTAGTCCGACTGTGGACATTTTTTTTTCAGGAGGTTGGTGCTCCTACAGTATTTTTTTTCTTAAAGGTATATTAGTCCTAAGTAAGAAATATTATTTTTTGTTATTCTGAGAGGATTAGTCTTTGTGTTATAATTTTTTATATCAAAAAGTCGTCTTTTCCCCCAAAATTCATGCCAAATATTATTACAGTCTAAAATAAAATAGAAAATAAAATATTACTTTCTTTTTATACTTCTTTTCGCGTAAATCCCTTTAATTTTCATCATATCGCTAAGAAAAACATTTATATTACAACTTTCTTTAAAAATAACTACATAATATAAGCGGCCTCTCAGGCCTCACGTCGGTACTAACGTTACAAAAAATGCACGTCGGTGCTTAAAGGTTATATACAGTTTGCAAAACATAACAAACTATTTAACGTAATAGGTTTAAACCCCTGAGGCTAACCCCAGTTTTCACAAGCTAAATATTTGCCCAAAAGAGCCTAGTAGGGATCTACGGAACCCTCTGAGACAAAATAAACATAACGTTATATAAACAGGATGTCCAATAATGAATGGATAAGTTTGGAATGGGCCATAGTAGAACTAAAGGCCATTCAGAAAAAAAAAAATTTATTTCATTTTATTTTCATTTCCATTCATTGCTGGACACCCTGTACATAAATCTACTTATTTACATACAAGTACATCTAGGGCACATAAAATACCATACATGATGTAATTATGATGTCGTAATTCAGTATGTCTACCGGGAGAAAAAGTTGTTTTTCCAAGGTTCAGGTTTCGTCTTATATATTTCGACATCTTTGTCTTTATCGTGATGCTTTAAGATATTATGTCAATTATATTTTTGTTAATATAAGTGTCCTCACGGCGGTGATAGGCGGATACCTCTCGCACCCGGCTTTGGTTGAGGCCATACTGCGGGGCGAGACCGAGTGGGAAGCGATGGCATCCTTCTGCGAAGCAGTCATGGTCGCGAAGGTAGAGGCGGGCGGCGTGAGGGAGAGGACGGCGTCCTCCCAACATCCCAGCCGCAGTGGTATACGCCCACGGCGACGGACGTCGGCAGACGATCACTGGCCACCGATGTACTGGTAAGCGAGGGCATGCGGCCGGCGAGTAATGAGCGACTCGCTGTCCGACCATTGAAGGACACCGTGGATTTTAGTCAGTACGAGTCTGACAGTATGCGAGAGGACTCATTTGATGAATTTACTACGATAAAAAAGTGTCTTCTATCTAAATACTTATGTCACTTTAGTTGTGCACCGCAATTCAAAAAAAATATCAAAATGGCGGGTACCGATGGGGCCACCCTCAATCCTAAGATCTTCTATCCCCTTTAAACTAGTTACCCTATATTTCATCATCATCATCTCAGCCATAGGACGTCCACTGCTGAACGTAGTCCTCCCCTTTAGATCTCCCTACATTTTCCTGAAAATATCTCACATAAACTTCAGAGGTAAGCGTCTAAATTATTTAAATGATTCCCCGTGTACACCTCTTTCTGTTACTATTGTGTTGGTGGACTCAAAAGAAAGGTAGGTTAATCTGTCCACTTATGATAATTGTGTTGCTTAGTTTTAGCTAGAGGTAGGTCAAGAGAATAAGCCACTCTGTGAAGGTACTGTTTCAGTAAATTTTATGCGATACCTACTAAATTTTTAATTTAAAATGAACTTAATCCTTCTAAAATTTTAAAGGTGAACGTTTCTTTGGATAGATTGATGGATGTTCGTTACTCTTTCACGCAAAAACCACTACACAGATTTGGGTATTTGGTACGCAGTTTGTTTACAAACTGGTTTAACACATAGGATAGTTTTTATCCCAATTTTATATTCCCATGGCATAAGTTTTGAGCTGTAGCGGGTGAAACCGCCGGCAACAGCTATATTTACATAAAGATGCAGAACTACACAAAGTATAATGAGACAAATGCTCCAAGAGTCTCCACTGCAACGACGATATATTACTAGACTCCTAATAACAGGCGACCGATGTCTGTCAACAAATTAAGAAAAAAAAGTCTTATATTCGTCTTATTTCGACCACTCCTGTGAGCCGTAAACATACCTTGAGACAGAATAGACCTTGAGTTAGCCAATCACAACGCAGTACCCCGTTCCCCTCGCTTACGTAGTACCTCAGCGAGTTGACAGAATAATTTTTGTTCCTTAGATCGTTCATGCGGAGTCTAGTAATATTTATCGTCGTTGCTCCACTGGAATTGAAATAACTTATTACTATTATTTCAATAAATACAAACTTGCCACATTATTCTGGCAAAAGATTATCAAAATCGATCCGGAGTAAACAACCAAAATATTAATTTAGTTTGTAAAATGAAAATGTATCATTATTACAAAACTCTATCTATATTCTTTATCATAATTTCATAAATCATTCACATCTATATATATAAAAATGAAACCCGTTTTCCGTTGTCACGACATAACATGAGAACGGTTTGACCGATTCGGATAATTATTTTTTTGTTGTGTTTGTAACCATCGGGACCGGGTTTTAGACCGGGTCCTCCACCCGTGCGAAGCCGGGACGGGCCGCTAGTTCTATATAAAAATAAAGAACAACAAATTATAAAAACGAACATGGGGTTGCCAGAAGCAAAACTTCCAACAATAATACATAAACACATAGTCGTATCTGTCTTCATTTAAACTTGTATGACAAACAACTACATTCCATACATAATTGATACATGCGAGTTCGCCGTAGTTACACTCAGTGTGCAAGTTCGGATTCGGTAACTATTGTTGGGAACTGGTGACTTATGTACTAGAAATTGGATTTTGAATCGGAAAAAGTTTTGCTGGATGGACTGTAAGCGGAATCAATGAATTTAAAATCGATGATTTTAAAAAGCGAATAATTTTTAGTAGGTATGTATGTTTGTAACTCTTTCACGCAAAAAATACTGAACGGATTTGGATGAAATTTGTGGTGGTCCACGCCGTGTGTTCCAAAAGATGGTAAATTATAGGCTAGTTATTATTATTCTTGTATCTGTATCTTCTTCTATGTTATTATCCTATGCTAAGAAAGCCTGTGAAGAGCACGCCACCACTCACCTTTTGACGCGGCGCTAGTATCTACGGTATTACATTTTTTTTTTTCGTGATAAAATCATCAAATGGGTCCTCCCACCCCGGGCAGGACGTGAGGGACTGTCAGACTTGTACTGACTAAAATCAACGGTGTCCTTCAATAGTCTTCTATGTTTCAGGCTCACGATATATCTATGGTATTACATGACATTATTTTATGTTGAATTTTAGGGCAGGAGTGGTGGCGCGGGCGCTGATAATTTCTGCTTTTACTTCAATAAGTCTGAAAACGGCTATTTAATTGAATACAAAATAGTATTTTATCAAAATCGGGTGACATTTTGTAGCTTTAAAATAGCCAATGTTTCACCGGTCTGTTGACCACACAATCCGATAACAAAAACCGAATATGCTCTTTAAACAAACATTTAAAATGTAACTACGGAGAAAAGTGCTGAAAAAGCCTGTAAAAATAAATAAAACTCATTCACACAACAAATAACATCTGAAATCACGTTGCATTTCGCACAACCTAGTTTTAAAATCAAATACGGCGTCCTAGTGGTAAAAATTCGATTTAGTTCGCTCAGTTTGTTCCTGACGTGTTGTGTAAATCAGTTTTTGTATTATTTGTTTTTGGTGTAAAACTGGAAATAAATGAGAAAACTGTAAATTATTATGGACGTGCCGAAACATAGAGGAAATTAGAAAACTAAAACAGGCGGTCGAAGTTGGAAGCTGTTGGAACAATTTGGTCGAAAAGGGTATCATAGTCTTAAACACAGTCCGTCTTTTTTTTTATCGTGGTAAAATCATCAAATGAGGCCTCCCAACCCGGGCAGGGCGGGAGGGACTGTCAGACTTGTACTGACTAAAATCCACGATGTCCTTCAATAGCCCTTTATGTTCCGGGGTCACGGTGATGGTATAAGACCCGCGACCCCGGCAGGCTTCAGCCCTCTGAGAGAGGGCCTCGTCATTATGCTGACGCCCTTTGAGGCGCGCGTGAAACACGGCGCGCCGTCGACCCGGGCATGGTCCATGATCGGACGGCGAGTTGCCCATTACTCGCCGTATTGCCCATTAGTCCGTCTTAATACAAAAAAAGTTAAACCTCGGTTGAAAACTTGTATAAATAAAAAAACTAACAACTCAGCGTTAAGCGTTGATATAAGAGACGTTTTGCACAACTACTTATATGTCATACAAATATTTTATCTCTGTGGGAATGGAACCCGCGAAACGTAGCAAAGCAGTCTGTTTGCTAAGCCATTGCGCCAACAGTGCCGTCATAAAAGGTAGAAGATGTTTAAAAAAAATTAATAACCCTGTTTATTATGGCGTTCAGAGAACCATAAGCAGTTTTTCTCGCTACTATTTTTCTCATGAATAATAAAAACGCTAACTTTGTATTCCCAAGACATAATTATTGCCATATAAATAAAAATAAGCTCACAAAAGTCCCAATAAAACTTTACAACTACTGCAATCCAATTCGCTATACATTTTTTTATCAAACAAAAACGAATAAAAAAGTGTACGCCAAAAAATAACACTAAAAAATTCAACATATATAAATTCCCTAGGCATTCGGACTAGAACTAAAATTCGGTCTAAAGCTCGCTTCACACACGTTAATAAAATACGCCGTATTTGAAGGCAGAAGTGACTCGTCCGATTTTCGTATAAAATACTATCAGCTACTTGCGCGTGTGAGTCACGGCGCGTGATATCACAAGTGGAAGCAAGCATAATGCTACAGCACCGAGACTCGCGATCAACGCGATCTGTCTTTTATGGATCGGACACGACTGCTCGATCCGTTTTCGCGCGAAGCTTCACACGACGGGCAACTTGCTGAACGACCATAGACCATGCCCGGATCGACGGCACGTCGTGTTCCACGCGCGCCTCAAAGAGCGTCAGCATAATAACGGGGCCCCCAAAGCCTGCCGGGGTCGTGGGACTTATTCCATCACCGTGGACACCGTGGATTTTATTCAGTACAAGTCTGACAGTAGGGGTGGGAGGACTAATTTGATAACTTTACCACGTAAAAAAAAAAAACGCTTCACACGACGCGACGCGGCGACACTAGTCTCGTACGCGACTAGTAACATTCCGCCACGTGTGACGCGAGCATAACTCATCAGCCAGGCTTTATTAAAACAGAAAATGTTTTCAACCTGCAAATAAACTGGGCCGAAATAATCCGACAGTTTTCATTATGTTTCCACTCAGGTCCTAAGTGGCAGACGCTAATTTTGTACATTTTTAGACTGGTTCTGTGCAATTTGAATTAGTTACTTTGGTCTGTGTTTTGTGTTTTCGAGTTGGGGTTGTTTGTGGCTAAGTATAAAAGTGGCATGGGGAAAATGATGGGTTTAAACTCTTTGGGATCAGGTTGAGGCCAAACGAGCGTAACTTTTGCAACGACGATATATTACTAGACTCCTAATAACAGGCGACCGATGTCTGTCAACACATGAGGCAAAAAAGTCTTATATCCGTCTTATTTCGACCACTCCTGTGAGCCGCAAACATACCTTGAGACAGAACAGACCCTAAGTTAGCCAATCACAACGCAGTACCCCGTCCCCCTTGCTTACGTAGTAGCTCAGCGAATAGACAGAATAGTTTTTGTTCCTTAGATCGTGCATGCGGAGTCTAGTAATATATCGTCGTTGAATTTTTGAGTCGCATAATTTCGGTAGCTTTCATAGAAAATTTTGCGTCTCGTCTTTTGTTTTGTAACTTACGATTAAAAAATAACGCTCATTTGGCTTCACCCTTAGTAGGATCATAAGTGGATCCAATCCACTCTTGGCAAAGACACCATAGACTACCAGACACCTCCGGAGACGATAGTGTCGCAGATCGTGGACGACCTTTTTCGTCGGATTTATATTTTGACAGATTTTTGTTTCAACAGTATAAAAGTAACATCTACGAATCCGAGCTAGGCTCTTGTAGTGGATCGGGATCGGATAGCCCACTCTAGCAGAGAGGAGGCCTGTGTCCCTGCAAAGGCAACATTTATAGTCGGATTGTTATAAATATAAAAATAGGTAAGAGTTACAGTCGCATGTCGAACATTCAATCATTGTATCCCATGGTCAATGTTAAAATAATCGCCGTACAATGAGTACATGCATATGACTCAATTGTCAGTAGATTCGCAATGAGGTCAATTGGAGTTAAATTGATAAATTGTGATTGTAGCGCCAAAGAACGGAGTTTTGTTTGATGGTTTTTTTAGGAATACTTTGATTTTAGTGATTTTGAATGTACAGACAGACCTTTTTGATCTACAACTGATTAAATAAACTAACATGTAATAGGAAACGAGTTTATTACGATTAACCCTACCCTTTTTTTTGCGTGACAAAATCATCAAATCAGTCCTCACCCCGGGCAGGGCGGGAGGGACTGTCAGGGTTGTACTGACTAAAATCCACGGTGTCCTTCGGTAGCCCTTTGTGTACCGGAGTCAGGGTATACGTATTTATCGCGTCACGTCACGTCACGTCATTATACTGACGCTCTTTGAGGCGCGCGTTGGGGCTCACGCTCACGCTTCGTCGACCCAGGCATGGTCCATGGTCAGACAGCGAGTTGCTCTTTACTCGCCGCCTGACGCCCGCGCCTACGGTGGCCGCAGATCGTCCCGCGATGTCCGTCGCAGTGGGTCTACTACCTTTGTGCCTACTAGGCCAATGAGACAATTGTGTGAATTATGAGTTTTTTTTAATATATGTACATGTCTAATTAAGAACTTTCTCCTTTTTCAAATCGGATAATAAGATCTGCTGTAACAGAATAAAAGGATAATGCCCTGCAAAAGATTGCATACACGTTTTAGTATCTGACTTTTTTAATGTAATATCCAATTTATCAAAAGTGAGACAAAAATCTATAGCTTTTTCATCCTTCATTTTTAAAAGGATAAAGAAAAGTTGGATAAAAGAATGTTGAAGAGCTATGGGTTGCTCAAATTTGAAGGGGAATTCGTATTATTGTTGGAAACTTTGTCCAAAGTTCGGAGTTTTAAAAGTGTCATTAGAACACAAATTTAAAATTGCTACCGTCTTTCAAATTAAAGATTTTCGTGGCCTTTTACAAAAACTTAAATTTTTGGTAATCCGATTATTTTAAGACCAAATTATGATACAAGTTTGTAAGGTTTTTTGACCTACAATATTAACTAAATCTTCAAAAAGGGAGTTAAAATTTGTTTTTTTCCTCTGACCGTAAACTACGGTTTCCGCTTTCGGCCAGGCGCGCCGTATGAGTGCTTGTCACCTTATGTATAAAAAAATTCGTCTTTTTTTATTGATATCTTTTTGAATTTATAACAAAACATAACATAAAAACAATAATTCCTGAAGGGTTAGGCATACCCACATTATGCCAATTATGTTTATTAATGCATAAATAAAATTATATTATTCCAAAATACATCACTCGATTACAGAACCATGCTAAGGAATTTATCGTAAAAATGAAATTATCTTCACATTCAGGGAAAGGTACAATAAGGCCACAAAGTCAGTGACAAATATAGGAAAATTGAATTTCTATCGGAATGTCGCCTGTCAACTTCAAGATCAAATTGTATCAAAATAAATAAAGACTGACTGGTTTCTGCTTCAAACGGAAAATGGAACGCAGGTAAGACGTCAATAATGTACAAGAGTTTTATCAGCACATATCTGAAAAAAAAAATCTATAAGGAACCTTCACGAAACCGTCAAGCATTCTGTAGATGAAACTAAGTAACGCCAGACCAAATTATTGCTGGTAAATGAGCGTAAAAACATTCCCGCGACATTGGTGGAGTTTAGCCCTATCGATTCCCATCGAGCTGTACTCTTTGAAGCTCATGTAGAACACAACGTGTCATCGACTTGGGTTTGTTTGTAACCGTGAACCTGGTCCTTAATAGGGCTTCGTTCTTTCTCTGGCTTAGTCCTTTCTCGGGCTTGGTCCATTCTGGGGCTACGTACTTCCTCGAGCTTAATCCTTTCTCAGGCTTAGTCCTTTGCCGGGCTTACTCAGGTCTAGTTCTTACATGACCTTAGCACTTACTCGAGACTAGCTGTATTTCTCTCGTATGACAGTCCCAAAACAATGTTTTTTTTTATCTTTGTCACCTATTCTAAGGATAGGGAATCATTTCTCCTGGTATCATCCCTCTTTATCATGTGATAAAGAGGGATGATAATCACGTGACTAGGTGAGTGATATATAGGTATCAGGTATGACGTTGATGGGTGAAAAGGAAGAGGAAGGCCAAAGTTAATTTGGATGCATTGTGTAAAGATCTGAGTGATATCAATGTAAAAAGTAATCAATACTCAACTATTTATTGCATTCCAAACATTACAAAGGTGGTAAATAACAAATTAAAGGATACAATATGGACCCTGTAGGACACGCAAAAGTTAGGAGAGAGAGAGGGCTGAAAATAAGTAAATATTGCTTTGATATCTGATAGGGGAGAATGGAAGGATAAAACATATTAGTCCGACCACAAAGTAGAATGGGATATAAAAAGAAATTTGATAATGATGTGACTACTCTTAATTTATGTCAAAACAAGATTATAAATAACAAAATAATCCAAATAAATTCGAATTTCCTCCACAAACATACAGCCATTTGACGTCAGCATTTATAAAATATACTTAGCGTCCTAAAGAGATCTAATATTCCCAGTGAAGAGCCTAATCGGATCAACGTTCAGGACTCTGACTGAAACGACTACCTAACACGATTCCTAATTCAATCCTTAGAACACTAACGAGGTCAGATATACTGATAAAAGACTGAATGTGGATAGCGCATCAAGAAGGATTGATTCAGTGTAATGGGAAAGTAAGAAAAGTTAGATTTTTGAGTGGGAATTTGATAATTTTTGAGACAAAAGAGTAAGTGTCCCTGTATTAGTTATGCTTGTTGTTATTTTTAATATACCAGGCCAATGAATAGAATAGAATAGAAAAGTATTTATTTGATATAGGACACACACACAAAATTAATTAAAAATAAAATTTAAAAAACAGTAAGAATTTTGCTACTTAACAAAAATAGTAGTAGTAGCACTATAGTATTGTTCAACCAGCCATTACATGGATTCGGCAGATCATAAGTGAATTGTAGACACTTCACATACAACCACGAAATCCCCTTGTCTATTATATTTTTTCACAAACTTTTCGCCACAAACAACAACTGAATTATAAAATTACATTTACACATTTCCCATTCCACTTCAAAAATAAAATCATTTGGTAATTTATATTCAAAGTCGTCCTTTTCCAACTTTATTTATGTATGTTGTTGTTGGAACGGCTCCATTGCTCAATGGCTTGAAACGGCGTTATTTTTCGTCCTCTTCGCACGATATTTTATTCCAGTGGCGTATCAAGGTCGGGCCCTTTTTTGCCCCCTTGACACAAGTGCGTCGAAGATCAATAAGAGGATGATTAGTTGGTAATATTTGTGGCAAATGATAACCATACTTTTATAACTTATATTATTTTGAGACATTTTGTAAAAAGACTTTATAATAATATCATGTGAAAATGAGTAAAGCACACTCGAAAATAAGGTTCTGGAACATTATCAGTTTTTTTTTATTATTAATTCAGTCATTAAGAATCAAACCTTATAAATAATATTTTATTTTATATGTTGTGGGCCCCTTTTATTTTGGGGCCTCATTTATTCAGAGGCCCTTTTCACTCGAGGGGCCTGTATCATTGATACAGCGGTAAATACAGCCCCGTTTTATTTCCTATTTCTGGCGTACCAACAAATTATCTATAAGGGAAAATGGATTACGATGATATTCCGGTCTAAATATGATATATGTAGGCGGAATATTACCGGGCTTTGATGGATTTAAATGGGCTTATTTAGTAATAAAATAGTGTGTGAAATATTTCTTATTCTGTTCTATTTTTATTTTGGGATTAATGTTATTGATACAAACCTGAATAAAAAATGATGTTTGTTGAGGAAAGAAAAATTCATCTACGAGTGGGACTCGAACCCACGTCTTCTGGATAAGTACTCCTGACGCCTTAAAAATTAGGCTAACGCAACACACTTGTTTGAAACTGAGTCTTTCATTCTGTATAAATACATAAAACTTTAACAAAAAATAATTTACAAGTATCCAGAGAGGATAAAAAACATCCACGTTACTGCCATTGGGAAAATTCCCATAACGCTGAAAGTATTGCCACATTGGCTGAAAAATACTTTTCAATAAATACCGTAGACCGGAGGCTTTATCACAAGATTTCTGTATTTTATTTACAGTGTACTTGAAGTATTCACTGCGTTTATTGTATGGAAAAATGAAATAGCAGTCTTGCTACAAGTCCGAATTATCGGAAACAAATTACAATTAATAAACATGTCGTTTTAAATTCTAATATTTATGATAGTTTCCTTTAAAAATATGTCAGCTGTATATGTATAGTCACTTTGACCGACCATACCATTGATTTTATTCGCCAAGGACACTACTGCTCAACCAATGCCACTGCCAATACCCGTCAGTCATAAAGCAAACATGTAGAAAAAATACATATCCATTTTATGCTTTACTGCCTCGGTAAGACAAACAGAGAAAATCTATGAAGGTTAAAATGCTCTTTAAACGTATGCCAATTCAACTGCCCCATTTAGTTCAAGAACACTGAAATAATAACAAAATCAATGGATTTTCGATCGGTACGTCCATTTTATGAACAGGTTGCGCTCCGTGGAACACACGCGATGTGCATTTGTTATTACATGTTAAGGGGGTACATACATCAATTAGAGTGAAATGAGGCTTTTGCATGCATCTATAAGTATAAAGTAAGTTTTTGAAAATTTTATTAATTGCTCTATTTGGCTCTTAATTCAACCCTAAGCCAAATCGCTACCGTGAGCCCGTAACGATAAAGGCTATTGAAGGACACCGTGGATTTTAGTCAGTATAAGTCTGACAGTCCCTCCCGCCCTGCCCGGGGTGGGAGGACTCATTCGATGATTTTACCACGATAAAAAAAAACCACCTTGTTATTATTTCCCATAGGTAAAAATGGCAAATTTTCATTCCTAATTTTACAGAAGGTTAATTTTGCAAATTATTCTCTGTAAAATTAAGAAAATATGTTTCTCACCTCAGTCTGTTGTATGTATTTATAAACACAATCACATCTCACTCACATACAAACCTGGAACAACTACTTGTATTTGTTACGTTGCGAGCGAGAATCGATCCCGCGACAAGCAGCACAGTTGTCGATCGCTCAGCCAGTACGCCAAAGAAGTGGAAAGTACGTGTCCCGTAACATACTTTAATATCATTCGTCATCTCACATCGCCTTTCAGACTGTCCGTAAATTTTACCTCACCATAAATCTAAATTTCATGGACTATGTAAGATACTGTAAATATTCCCACAACCTTGCAACAAGGTTAATATTTTACTACAGCCAGCACGAGCTACTCAAATTCTCATAGACTTCGTACCGATACACGAGAAGACCCATTTTCCATGGAATAAGTCGAATACTAAATGTTAACGACGGAATCCGAAGCCACGCACTGTAATAAAATATTGAATATAAATACTAATCGGTGAATTTATGATGATTTATGTAGCTATGTGCGCATACGTTAATAATAGAAATAGGTAAGGCGCGGCCACGTAGAAAAGACGTAAGACGAGGACGCGTCGCGGACGTGCGAAAATGTATGAGACATGCGCCCGCGCCCCGTCTCTTCTGTGTGTTTTAAATCGCGACGCTTCTCTACAGACCTGTGGTCTAATGCCTGATTAGTGACCCTGACTGCTATGCCGGAGGTCGTGGGTTCGATTCCCACCCAGGACAAAATGTTTGTGTAATGAGCATGATCAATTTTGTTCTGTGTCTGGGTGTAATTTGTCTATAATTATTATGTATTTAGAAACTTATTAATCAGCGACGCTTCTCTGGGGACTGTATGGCGTAATGCTGTATTAGTGACCCTTTATTGCTAGTGCAGGAGGTGATGGTGAATTCGATACACCGTAAAAAATGTTTTATGTCAATAAATACTTTTTGTTTTTTTTTATGTTATCCATTCACTCACAAACTTTAGCGTTTAACACTGAATCAACGTATTTTCTGCTACGGGTTTTTCCGTTCCAACTTTAGCCACCAAAAACCTCCATTAACACGTTAAACAAGCTTCACGGTATTAATTCCGTTATATATTTGTAGGTTATACTCGTAGAATGTATAGGGAAGTATGGATTTCATTTTAACGAATTAAAAATTAAAAACACATAATACTGTGCAGTGAACTGTGACATACATAATACTGTGAACAATTTCAAAATATGATAAATAAAATAATTATATAAATATTCCACAACTATCACACAACGCCATCTAGTCCCAAGCTAAGCAGAGCTTGTGTTATGGGTGCTAGACAACTGATAAACATACTATATATTTCTAAATACATTAAATATTCTATCTTATAAAATTACTACAATATCTTCTATCTATATATATAAAAATGAAACCCGTTTTCAATTGTCACGACATAACATTAAAACGCCTTGATCGATTCGGATAATTATATTTTTGTTGAGTATGTAACCATCGGGACCGGGTTTTAGACCGGGTCCTCCACCCGTGCGAAGCCGGGACGGGCCGCTAGTTATAGATAAATTACACCCAGACACAGAACAAATGATCATGCTCATCACACAAACATTTGTCCTGGGTGGGAATCGAACCCACGACACCCGGTATAGCAGTCAGGGTCACTAACCACTAGACCAACAGGCCAGTCAAATATCAAGATAAATATCAATGATCAATGATAAATATCAAGTACAAAATTAGAGTGTTATATACCTGTACATTATATTTATTTGACTGTACATTCCTTAAGGGGTAGTAACAGGTTGCTAAGTACTTCGTGACCCAGTTCCTTAAGGGCCGATTGATTTTCGATTTAACAAGGTATTCAGTTGTTTTCTTGTTAGTTATAATGATATGGGTTCAGTGAATTGTTGAGGGGTTTTCGTCTTTAAAGTGTTTATAGGAAGGTTTTAATTTGGTAGGTTAAGTGATAGCTGAGTGTCAAGTACTCATTTAATTTTGCCAGTGACTGGACTTTCATTGATAAAGTTAGTAAAGTTTGAAATATTTTTTTTATTAATATTGTAAATGTGAAAATGTGTTCTCACTTCATAAACATTTTGCTGAATTTTGGTACAAGGATAGAATTGATGGGACACTAGAAAATCTGAATAGAAGAAGAACCCCTTTATACAAATATTCTACTCAGAAGAGAATAGAATAATATGCAGAGAGGGGAGCGATGACGCGCGACGCTGCGGGCAACAGCTTTTTTTTAACTGTACTGATTAAAAGCCACGGTGTCTTTCAATGTACGGACATTCGGGCACTGTAATGAGATAAGTCTCGCGACCCCGGCAGGCTTTGGCCCTCTAGACGGGGGTCTCCTCCGTCATCATGCTGACGCCCTTAGAGGCGCGCGTGGAACACAACGCGCTTTAACCCTGGCATGGTCCATGGTTGGACAGCGAGTTGCCTTTTACCCGTTGCCCGCGCCTACGGTGGCCGAAGATCGTCTGCCGACGTAGACGGCGTAGACGCCGTGGCGGGCAACAGCTAGTAGAAGAAATGTAACACGCAAAAGTCACTGTCAATAAAATCAAATGTTACGAACTAACAGCCCCAAAATTGGATATAATTACAAATATAGTCCGTATTTGAGAATTAGGGAAACGATTTTCAAAGTGGAGATCGACAGGTTTCAGGTTAATTTGGTATGTTTTGTGTGAAGATTCTCTAAACCCTGATAAAATCTTTCAGTTTTCTTTTACACAAAACCCGATCACAACTCTCTATTTAATTAAGCTTTTTGTTAAAAAAATAACAATAACTTCAACAAATATTCCACACCAAACTACATTTTAAACAGATTCGCTTTAAATAACAGATGTATTGTTATGTATTTAATCACAAATTCACACAATAAGTCAGTACAAAAAAATTAGTTAACAATATCTAAACCAATTTTCATCATTACAAGAAACGGACCAAAATCCCATATCCACATACTCATCAAAAGGTTATATAAACCCTCGCATCGCAGGTTTCTATTTACCTAACCCTAGCGGTCATTTTTTTATTTTAAATTCCTCTCCTAACTCTTTGTTTGTATTACCGATTTTGAATATTTAATCTATAGCGGGAAACACAACAAACGTTTTGTTAAACGTATTATTTTTTCTCATGTATTTTTGCGTTACGAAATGGACTTTGTATTTGCATAAGCTGGAGGCGTATAAATTGTGGATATTATTTTTATTTATCAGTGACAAACGGGCAGACATTTGCAATCCTTTACAGTAAGTAGCAGTATTTGTATGGAGGATTTGCGTTTGATTATTATGAGAAAGCTAGATAGTTTTGCGGTCTTGTAATCTGATTGCTTTTTTAATTAATTAACGTTATAGAATAAATAAAGATGGCAGCGTAATTCTCAAGTAATTTTATGGCAAATGAGATAACCATGGCAGTCGGCGACTGAGTGCCATTACGTTTAGGATGTACAATGCTATTCTATTGCTATCCAACGTTTATCTTGAAAAGACTGCTTTTAGTGATAAGTCCGGCTATGCGTTACCTTATTTATAAGATCTATTTCGTGGGCGTGCGGACAGCGAGTAAAGGGCAACTCGCTGTCCGACCATGGACCATGCCCGGGTCGACGGCACGTCGTGTTCCACGCGCGCCTCAAGAAGCTGTCAGCAAAATGACGGGGCCCCCTCTTAGAGGGCCAAGCCTGCCGGGTCGCGGGATTTATTTCCTCACCATGACCCCCGGCACATAAAGGGTTTTGAAGGATTTTAGTCAGTACAAGTCTGACAGTCCCTCCCGCCCTGCCCGGGGTGGGAGGACTCATTTGATGATTTTACCACGATAAAAAACGATCTATTTTGTAACTGTTATTTGTTATAACGGAGTGAATTTTTCAACTGGGCGTGGATGGCTACTTCGAAACATGGAGGAATACGAAAAACTTGATGAAGGAGTCTCGGAGAACGATTTGACGCAAACTATAAAATGCATAATTGGAATTTTAGAAAATCTAAAATCCATGGACAGGAATCGAACCCGCTGATTTTGGAAAAAAAATCACACCCTGTATTATTACACCGTTCGATAGTGTTACTAATAAGGATCAAATTCTGGGAAGTAATCATATACGGCAAACTTAACACCAAAAGTATTGTAAAACTTTAAACATGTTAAAATGCCACTAATATTGGCTAAAGTTCTGTTAGACATGTCATTGTGTAAAAACAATAAATTAAATTAAATTGAATTACATAAAAACTAGCAAAACATTGTGTCGTATTTACCTTTCTAAACCAATTTCAAAAAGAATTCTTCCTAAGCCACAGAATTTTCTTCTTTCTAAGGAAGACTTACCGCAAATTCCCTTTTCTAGAAAATCGGTAACCTAGATCCCTCCCTGAGCAAGCCACTTTCGCATTTATTAGTTTGTAATTAGTTAGGACGGTACGAGTAAAGTTTTACTAATTACTAAAGCGTGTGAGAATTTATCGGGTTACATTAAAGTTTTTAATTATGTAAGAATGGAATTAGGGCCTTTCATACGGATTATTCTTTTGTTTCCTTTTAAAGATATTCTCAATAACTTTACATAACATCGCTCCAGTAATCCCCGAAGTTAAGCAGAAGTGTATCTAATAGTATACACCAATGATATTATAAGTAAAAAGGTGTAGACTATGTAAGTTATACCAGCTAAAAGAATTTCGATGAAATTTGTGCAAAGGTAGACTGTAACCTAGATTATCACATAGGAGACCTCCTGATACTGGACACAACGACGTAATTTCCAGCATTCGACAATTATCTAAATTAATATTTGCCAAATTCAATTTTTTTTTTATTGGTTTGTCAGACTTGTCGGACTTAAAAGCTACCCTGTTCCTTTCATTGCCCTTTGCGTTCCAATGGCGAGGTTGCCTCTCAAGTTAAAACTGGAGCACTCACGCAATTCGCATTAGCGTGATAGCCTAAAAGGATACCGCAGCACTGGATCCGAAAGAAAAGTGCGATTTTCTGGTCAATAAGTGTTTGACAGTCTCTTACTCCCCGGGCATATCAAGCAGACCTATAATGTTCCCACTGGGGGACACACTGAGAGAGGGGGGGTGGCCATAATCCACCACGCGGGGGGGGGGGCCCCGTGCGGATTGGTAGATGTCACATATCTTTGATGTTTTTGGTTCAAGACTTTGACCAGTCAGTTTCTCACGATGTTTTCCTTCACCGTTTGAGAGCCAGTGGTGGTCTCAAACTATAATTAAACAAGTAATGCGCCTCGTGGGGTTCGAACCCATGACTTACAACTCGTAAGTCGGGACCGATACCACTAGGCCACCACTAATCACCATACCATACTCCCCGGGCGGCAGGTCAGAATTGACGATGTTACTACTCCAAAGAGAAAGGCTTTCCCATGACTCTGGGACATCAACTCTGGCAAATGTGCCAGAGTTGATATTTTTATCCGTTAGATAATAATCTAACGGATAAAAATATCCAGCATTACCCGGAATGGAGCAAAAAATCAATGTTACTCAAGTATTAATGCACAATGGCTGGCTAAAGTGATAAATTATTTACTCTTCGACGGTAACACGCACGGGAAGTGTTATCTACTGTCCAGTGTTACAGATTTGTTAATGTTTAATGTTGTGGCTGGTGAGTTCGTGAAATGACTGGTCATTGTTGGTTTTAGGGAACATAATGGTAAAAATCTATCAAGACAAAAATGTCCTTTTGTAACAGAATAAGTTAGATATTATATGGTGTTTTTTTTTTAATTTGATGTACTCGTACTAAAATTTTTTTGCAAGCGTTTTAGAGCATAGGTACCAGGACCCTCGAATGTAAAGGTTAATTGAATTAAATAAATATATAATATAATAATAAATAAAGGAAAATTGAAGGAACAGGGTGGATTTTAAGTCAATAAGAGTCTGAAAGTCCGGAAAAAGGTAATTATTTAAGTTTTATTCGCAATTAAAATAGTTGTTTTTATTCTTAGCGTATCGACGGCAATTTTAATTAAGTTGGTCAAAAACTAAACAGTGTTATATGCGAAATGGTGGTCAAACGTGAGACCTTCTAAAAAAATCGTTCTGTGAGTTTGCCATTTTTCATTAACATGAAAAATGGTAAATTAACATTTATATTTCGAAGCATGGCTGAAAATTTTAATATTTTTAAATTAATGGTGTTATTAGCTGATTTCGCGTGGCTTCAAGTGAAGATTGAGTATACATAATTAATTATTAACGAAGAAGAAGAAATTTAACATTGACTAAATTCAACCTTTACTTGTTAAAATACCGAAAATAATTATGACGTAATAAAATTAGTGTAATTCATTTTTATTTTTTCAACGAAACGTAAACTAACGCCCTCTTCTCATGAATGAAAGCAGAAACATCAGAATATCAAATGCTATCTTCAATATAATTGGAAACATTAATGCAAAAAATAAAATAATTAAAATACCCTCATAATGATGAACCCCGTGTTATCAGGTTAAGCGTTACAACCACTAGAATAGCCGTACCCTTCACATGCACGTAGTATAAATATAAACAAGAGAAGGGAAACCTCCCCTTCTAATTAGTTCTAACCTAATTAGCGTGCCCTTCTTCGATCGACCTTTGAGTATGGTCAGCAAACGCTTCACTGGACGTCAAACAATTAAATATTATTTCTCATCAAAAACTATAAATTAATAATTACAAAAAAAAAAACATAAAAAATAATAATTCACCTGTCAAATTAAATTCGTAATTAATTTTTTGAAAAATAAAACTTACCTCGCTTTAACAGCAGGAGATCGCGATCCAAATTCAAAATACACAAATTCGATTGGTCCGCGGACGGGTGGTGGTCGGGGAGTGAAAGGTGATAAGTACGAATGTGGGAGAATCGGAACGCGTGCGGCCAAGTCGGCTGCCCGTGGGACTATGCCGTACGGTGCGAAGTAAGCCAACGGACTGTTGTACTGAACCATTGTACAGTCACGATCAAAAATATCTTTACACTCACCTTAATTTAAACTGCAATTTTCTCTTGTAATAACGATTTAAAAACCTTTTTCCTAGTAATAGTGGTTTTTCAAATAATATTATCTTAAAAATATAAAATTACAATTTACGGCATAGGAGAAAATCACTTGTCAAAATTATCGAGTGTCTGCATATTGGTGGTAATGACTGTACTACGGTATATCAATAAGTTTTATGGATTTACCGTTTGTTTGGGAGCCTTTGCATGTAATTTTATTTAGTAGGTTATTTCTTACGAATTCTTTTTCAGTAAGGCGTTATTTCGTGGGATAGGCAGTTTTTTTTTGCCTAAAAATAATTTTCGTATAAGTAATGATTTGTGTTCAGGTAAAGAAACATTGCTCTTGTTTGAATTCATAGCATGAAATGACACTTTCATTTTGAAGACAATTGTCAGCGCAGTGGCTGAACGTTTGACTTCTCTGTTGCTAGTCGTGTTTTCGATTCCCGCACTAACTAATTATTAAAATTTACGGCCTACAGATAGTAGTTATCGTCAGTCTGTCTGATATGAGTTTTGATGTTTGTAAACGCACCCATGATATAGGACAAATTCCTAAAGTTTTTTTTTAAAGCTTCTGAAATCATCAAATAAGTTTTCACACCATATGTGGAGTAGAAGAGACTGTCAAATTCCTACTGACGAAAATCCACCATATTAGGTGAGGACAATATTTTATTACAAATAGAAAGAGAAAAAAATCATTATTAACAGGTAAGTTTTTTTAAAAAAACAGGTGTCATATGAAAACAAAAGTGACAACGAAAATGTTTTCAGATATACAATTGTTATTATTTCACGCCTCGTTTGTTATTGTCATGTTAATAGAATTAAACAAGTTGTATGTAAATGCGTATCCTAATGGCAATAACGGGTATTAAGAGGTTCTACACAAAATACATTTAGGTACTCTGAATACAATTTGTTCAGTATTTCGGGAGTGAAATACGATTTTTATGCCTAAGTGATTACTTAGTGATGAGGTTTTTGTGTTATTGTTTTCTTTTTACAAAAAAAAAATAACTGCTAAGGTAAATTCAATACTGTGAATGCCCTTTATTACATGTTTAGCATATTTACTCATCTAACCAGATGCGGCCAATAATGGTTTTTTTAACCATACTTAATTAGCGCCTAAGTTCCCGCTTACTTCATGTCAAGTGAAAAGTCGTGTTCGGGCCTTTGTACTGTGCAGTGTACACAATCTGTGTACCTCATCTAAATCCATTCACTATTTTTGTGAAAGAGTAAATTACATCCATCCATCCAGCCACACTAACATTCGCATTTATATACAAATTAGAATAGTTATTGGAGTAAATGCTTATCTAATCCCCACAACACATTTTTCATCTAAAAATAGACTTATTTTTCGTACATTCAACCTTTTATACATATACTACGATATTTAAATAACAACCTTACGTTCCCCAGAGAAATCTATATTTTCACACAAATATAAACCTTAAATAACTTACGTGTAAAATCCAAAACCCTGTTTATTTATTCAACTAAATCGGAACCGACTAACCCAGTTGACAAATCCATCCGATATCGACGTTCAGTTAATTATAAATCGGATGGCGGTGGCCGACGACGCGTGCTTCCACCTCTCGGCTGTTCAATCAGTGGTTTGAAAAAGAAAAGGTAGGTAAGTTCTTTTTATTAAAAATTGAGTTAGTGTGATTTTTTTTCTTTAGGTTTATAGGGAAAACAGGTAATGCGTCTTTTCATTTTATGTTAATTCAGCCGTCTTAGTTTTTTATTTAACTTGTTTTATAATTTCGAAAGCTTGGATCGATGAATGTTTGTTCTACAATCAAGCCAAAGCAGCAGGAGATTTGTCACACGGGTAGATTATAGTCTGGTATAACACATAAACCACCTTTCATCCACGTATTACGGATTTTTCACGTAAGTTTTTTTCTGTACCACGTGGGCGAAATCTCTAGAAATTTCCAGTATAGGACGAGTTTTCGATCAGTAGTTAAGACAACTAGTTAAAATTATAACCAAGTTTTTAACCATTTAGTGATCGAACAACTCGTCCGTAACAAATTAGAACTGTAATCACATAAGCTACACATCGCAAGGAATCAGTACCTTTCCGATATCACGATATGAACTAATTTAATAGATATTTAGAATTCTCTCGTTTGTTTGAAATTATTTTTTGTTTAAAATTTCTTTTATTTAGCATTATCAAAATCGAAAGTTTATGAAAATGTCGTTCGGCTTATGCGCTTTAAATAGTTTTATTTTTTGCCGTAAAATCATCAGATGAGTTCTCCCACCCCTTACTGTCAGACTTGTACTGACTAAAATCCACGGTGTCCTTCAATAGCCCCTTATGTTCCGGTGTCACGGTGATAGTATAAGTCTCGCGACCCCGGCAGGCTTTAGCCCTCTGAGAGGAGGCCTCGTCATTATGCTGAGGCTCTATGAGGCGCGCGTGGAACACGATGCTTTAAATAGTTGAGTAATATTATACGTAAGTACAATCAAATATGTGCCAGTAATTTTAGTCAGAACCTCGTACCTGCCTAAAACAGCATCATAATATAATAAAACCACTACAAAATTAATTTTCAAGCTAAAATAAACCCTAAAATTTCCAATACTGCACTAACCACTCAGGAGAGTAAACAAAAGTGATCGCTGATAAATGTCATCGCTGTCAACGACGAGCGATCATAAAGTTAATTATAAATGTGCTGGGTAACGATGCGTGCTTCTACCAAACATCGATGATCGATTGGGTTCGAGTCAACATATTCCAATTTTTTTGTAGCATGTTATTGATAAAATTGTAGAAATGTAGTTTGTTTTTGTGTGCAAGTTTTTAGCCGAATTTTCCTAAACAAGACTAATTTTCTAATGTTCTTACTTTAAATTTCGAAACTATTAGGAAAAACAATCAAGGTACATAAACAGAACCTACTGGGGTGCTAAGGCAGGAAACCTCCACGTGCGCCCGTGGACTGGAGTTCCCTCTCGGATACGTCCGGGGGGAAGACCAGTTTTTCGGGCCGGTGCACCCTGGGATGCGGGCAAAAACTCTTCTTCAGGCACTCTGTGCCTAAGGAGTCTCTTTGCCCGTATGCGAATAGCCTGTCGTGTGGACGCTCCAACGCGTGTCCCTCTGATCAGCAAAGGGCACAGCGGCGGAGCGGGCTTGCGGACGGTGAGTAATGGGTGGCTCGCCGTCCGACTGAGGACCAAGCCCGGGTTGGTGGCGCGTCGTGTTTCGCGCCAAATGCCTGCTGGGGTCGCGGGTTTTTTCTTAACCCAGGTTACCGCGGCCCCGGAACGTACAGGGCATCCGAAGGAACACGGGTGGATTTTAGTCAGTAAGAGTCTGACAGTCCCTTCCGCCCCACCCAGGGCGGGAGGACTCATTTGATGATTTTACCACCTAAAAAAAAAAAAAAAAAAAAAACAGAACCTACTATATTTCTCCTATGAGAGTGATTTCAAAGGCCTAGTGGTTTTTGAATCTGTCTTTAGTAACTGTGGCAATACAGAAATATCGTGATCATAAATAGACAGGTTACCTTCGAAGGGTAAATGTTGCCTAACCCTCGGTAAATTGACCCGATTTCGAGCCACCTGAGGCACTGGCACGCGGATGGCGAGTAATGGGTGACTCGCCGTCCGATCATGGATAAAACCCGAGTTATCGGAGCGTCATGTTTCACGAGCGCCTCAAAGAGCTGTCACCAATCTAACCGGTCCCTTCTTAGACGGCTTAAGCCTGAGGGTCGCGGGACTGTTTTATCAAGTAACCGTAACATCGGAACGTAAAGGGCTATTGAAGGACACCGTGAATTTTAAGCAATACGATTCTGACAGTTCGTCCCGTACCGCCCTGTGTAGGACGACTCATTAATTGATGATTTTCCAAAGTTAAAAAATAAATATTGAAGATGTCGAATCAAGTCAATTAAAGACATTTTAGTCTACCGAGATAAAATGTACTTCTTATGATCCCAAAGTTTTGATATAAAAAATCCTCGTTAAAGGTATCTCAGAGTCTTATGTACTATCTAAACATTAGATGCTTTGAATTTCAGAAGGTATTCAGCTGAGAATCCGTGATTAATTGCTTGAAAAACATTGATCGTAGCAATAAACCCTTTTCGGGGAGTCCGGGAAAAACAAATGAGTTCGTTTTCAAATAAATTATCTGTGGCTAATGGTTATCGATGCTTGGTATCTGAATTCTATGGGTAAACTCCAAATACGTAGATTCTGCAAAGATTTAACATCAAGATTTTTTATAACTGACCAATGTTTTAAATAAAGTCTAAGAAAACCTGATAAAATGCAACGAAAAGTACTCCATTTGATTAATATTGTAAGGAGACCGAAAAATTCTTACTGTGTTCCGAAAGGCAAGCCCTACAAGCGTAGCATGGCACGGTAGAAACGGGTTTTGTCGACGGGAGAATAGACAAAATGACAAAACATTTGACAACAATGATTTTTATCGATTTAAGCATAGCAATGTTTAAAATATAGAAAATATATGATTCCATTCTTGAATGGTATAAGAATCGTGCCATACTTGTGCAAAAACACAGTCGATTTGTGAAGAAATGACGACGAAATAACTTTGTCTTTTCTAGACAAGGTGGAATAGAGATAGAATCGCCATGATTCGCGTGCTAGCTGCGTGTTTGTGTTAAAACTGTACAGTTATCACTGCATGTATCAGTTATGCTTGTGTATTGCAACATAAGAATAATGTCTTCAATCCACAGTCCAACCTCGTCAAGATTTACGAGACTTAAGGGAACAGTGCATGAGACGGGGACGCGGGGTATGATGGAAAAACACATACTTTAGGTAAACTTAACATATTACTAACGTAACGTAAGCGCCAACATCACGCCATTTGTTAATGGCCGCTTGCAAATGACGTCCTGTTGACGCTTGCGCTACGTTAGCGTTGTCTTAAGTTTGCCTTAAGTGTTTATTGCCCCCCATATACCTCGCGTCCCCCTCGTCCCCCATCCCCATTATACCTCGCGTCTTATACACTGTTCCCTACTATTTAGCCACAAGCTCAAACAGAAAACCAATATAGCTTTAAATAAATAAAAACCCCATCAGCTCACTGAACTTCAACCATAATAACAAAAGGCAAACAAATCAATCTGCCGCGAACACTATCAACCACTGAGTTAATTATAAATCGTATATGGTCGGCGATGCGTGACGTCACTATATTGTTGAAACAAAACAATTTCCTACCCTCACATTGGTTGACGAGAGGAAATTGATTTTTCAAACAAATATGTATGTATTTATTTATTTATATTGTATACATATTTAACGGATTAATACTTGGGATATCTGAACGGAGCCAAAAAGCCCTTGTTTTTCTCGTTTTAATTCTGGATCATACCTGAGAAACTCCTAATTACTAAAAAGATAAAAGTCGTCGGAATTGGATGTTTGAATGGATGGATGTTTGTTACTCTACTACGTCAGGACAGCTGAACATTTCTTAGTAAAAAGATCTGAAGTAGACACCTGCCAACGCGTTCACAAAATTTTAAGATGATCAATTCAATGGTTTGGGTGTGACAGAGTGACAAACAAACATAGGTATAAACTTATTTTCGTATTTACAATATTAGTCAGAATAAGAGCCATATATTTAACCATTTCTATATTGTACCGTATATCACATAGCTAAAGAGTGGATAATTGTGTTCAAAATTAAAAATTAAAGAAGCATGAGATTAATATAAGAGTACAGTAATTATATTAATTGAAGCAACTTTATCATCAGAAAATACAATTAGCTAGTTTAATAGTAACACAAAAGTAACAATGTATTCTCCCATTTGTTAATAACTTACGGACAAAACAAATAATTCCAAGTCTTTGTTAAAGAAAGAAAAAGTTTTCAAGTCCAACAAATGAATAATTGATGAAGTTTAATTTAGAACTAACAATAAACGAGATGGAATTTATTTTAATTATTTGTCGTGTATTAAAATGGTGCATCTTAAGATTTATTTTTATTTACTTATAATTTATCTGTGCAATGTATTTTTTTAGATTGATCGAAAGCACATTGTAATTTGTAGTTTTAATATCTGTCTGTAAACTAAATCATTATATTGTTTTACTTTTATGGAGTAAATAAAAGTACAATGAGTTTACAAATTTGGAAAAACAGGAAAAAAACAACTTGCACACTTTGAATTGGTTGATGTTTTGATTTTTATTAAATTGTACATATTTTCAGTATTTACACTTTCAGCCTTTTTTTATCAGGCAGCTGGGTCTTGAGGTGAACACTGTCCTCTGCCTCACTCGTCCCGCGTCCTCCCCGGTAGCGTAACCGTGATTTTCTTTATTATATTCTACGCAAATGTACGAGTATGACACTGTTCTCTGACCAAAACTTCAATACTACATCAAATAAGACAAAGTAACAAAAATACATTAAATTCAGTTAGTAGCACTTACAGGGTGTTCTAAAAATAAAAAGGAGTGTCACAAAGTACCGTCGACAGTGACAAGTGTCGCTAGCACTACGTGATGCACTCACCGCTTATAGAATTAAAGAGCTCCGTAAACGAGGCTCTTGGAAGTTTACTTGAAATACTTATCAGTTTAAAGAACTTTTTAATATAACATTTTCTTGTTGAAGAGGCTAACGGGGTAATAGTTGGTTGATCTGAGGCTCTATCATGACTTTTCCAGTTTATGTGGCCTAAAGTAAAATGGAACTTTGACGTAAAGAAGGAAAAAAATAGTTCCACGTCCGTACACTAGAGGCGCTTTACCATTCTTCATACAATAGTAAACACTTCAAGTATGCGCTGTATATGAAATAATATAAGAATCTCGTGATAATACCTTCAATCTAATCAAACTTTACAAGTAGATTTTTACAGACTGTAGAAATACACTAAGCGCGCGAGTTGAATGCAGAGCTTAGGAATGCGGTAGTGCTGTTGACAAGGATGGCAAAGTACTACACTGCAGGCGCGTGAGGTGGGGCGTGCGGGTAGCGGGGGGCTCTTCACCTCAGACCCCGACTGCATTCAACTCGTGCGCTATCTGTAGTCGCTACTCTCTGTTGTCATTTGTTAATCTTTGACAGTCGTTACAGTGATCAGTTGACCCCGAAAGTCTGTGTATCTATAGCAGTGGAGTGGACTGTTGAAGGCTGATTATGATGATAGTGTCAGTTAGTTTTCGACTGTAAAGTTCACACTAACAGGGTTTATCGCTCAACGCTGTTTTGAGTCTTCCCCAGTGCGGGACAGGTCCTTCCCGTCCCGCCCCTCCTGTCAGACTTGTACTAGCTAAAATCCACTTTGTCCTTTAATAGCCCTTCACGTTCCGGGTTCACGGGTACTCGTAGTCCTGCAATCCCAGCAGCTTTTAGCCCTCCAAGAAGGCCCTTCATTGTAGCACTCAAATCTATAAGGTTAGTAGAATTGCTTGGATATACAGTGGCTACTGAGAGGCAAGAAGTAAAGGAGCTAAACACGCAGTATGCCCAGATGCAAAAAAATCCAGAATGCTCATTATACTTCGCTAATCACAAAGCGACTCGCAAGGATCTAAGTGCAAAACAAATCAACTATCAGTACCTAAAAAACCTAAATTCGATTCACAAAAATACTATTTACAATACCTCCCAATTTTTATTTGAAACGAGCAAAACAAAAAATAATATCAGGCTCAACAATACTCAAAAGCATTTTTTATCTGCCCACCGTAGAGAAAACCGAATAGTATTTCATTTATACAATACTAGCTGCTGCCAGCGGTTTCACCCGCTACAACTCGAAAATTATCCCACGAGAACATAAAATCGGGATAATAACTATCCTATATGTTAATCCAGGTTATAAACTGTGTACCAAATTTCATCCAAATCCATTCAGTAGTTTTTGCGTGAAAGAGTAACAAACATCCATCCACACATACAAACTTTCACGTTTTTAATATTAGTAGGATCTTTTATACAATATCTTGATACAAAGTCTTTCGAACGAACGAAGAAAACAATCTCGTTTCTTTATTTGATTAATTCTGAGAAGTTCGACGGAGTTAGATAGAAATATCACAATGTTAGCCGAGAGAGCGTTTTATAAGCTAAAGTTATAAAGTTTCTGTACTAAGGACAAACAGTTGAAGTTGTTATGCGAAGCTTATGAAGTTATATCGTTGACCTAGATTATGAGGATCGATTGAAGTAGTTTTATTCATTGAATAAAGTTATTTTGAGAAGATTTTTATGTCGTTGTCAAACATTCGACTAACTACTAAACTTCTGCCACAAAAAAAGTATCGTGTTTTTTTTCTATATTTTGAAATAATTCACTCGATAGCTGTATAGAGTAAGCTTATTTCGTAATCAAAGTCATTAGACATCAGGTTTAAAGACAAAATAATGATTCTGCAACGATTGGACGTTTCGTCGACAGAACGATTCACTTATGTTCGTTTTACCGATAGACTCTTCCACCTTTGGACTTTTCGCCGATACGACGATTCATTTATGCCCGGTTCATCGATAGAAACTTTCACCTAGGGACTTTTGATTCTGCAACGATTCACCGACGACCGGTACCGTTTAATGTCTGCATTTTTTTAAAAGTAAAGTATTATAGTAATAAACAAGTGGATCTAATTTTCATCTTTAATAACTTTTTGTAAAGGTTTTCTCGCGCTAATTAGTAAAATAGTAAAAACAGAATTCTGAACACGCCACACTTGCGTTAAATTATTTAAATATGAAATGTAATAATCCCCTCACAGAGGTCCAAAGCCTGCCGGGGTCGCAGGAATTATTTCAATCACCGTGACCCTGGAAAATAAAGGGCTATTGAAGGATACCGTGTATTTTAGTCAGTAAAAGTCTGACAGTCCCTTCCAGGGCGTCCCGGGGCGGGGGGACTCATTTGATGATTTTACCACGCAAAAAAAGAAATGAAATGTAAAAAATATGCGAAAGGTTTTCTTCTCGAATGCAAACTTATTGCCCTTTTTAACCCCCGACGGAAAAAGAGGGGTGTTATAAGTTTGACGTGTCTGTCTGTCTGTCTGTCCGTCTGTCTGTCTGTCTATCTGTTTGTCTGTGGCATCATAGAGTCCAAACGGATGAAGCGATTTCAATTTAGTTTTTTTTGTATGAAAGGCGACTTACCTGCGAGTGTTCTTAGACATGTTTGATGAAAATCGGTTGAGCCGTTTAGAAGTTGTGGGGGTGAAAGTGGGGAAAGGTAACCGAGGGTCTGCAAATATACTCGAGTTGGGTATCAAATGAAATCGTACTGAAAGGGAACATTGATGACTTAATCGGGAGTACTCTTAGCAACATAAAATGATATGTATGTACCTATAAAAAGTATAAAATAAAAAATAAATTTAAAATTTCCTGGGACTGCAAAAAAACAGGAGACGATAAATAATTGTGAGCAGTCCCCCAACGCGACGTATTTTTATTATTTTTTACTTTTTAAAGGGAACTTGGTTTTTGTGTCGGGGGTTTTTTAAATTTATTTATAATTAAATTATGGCATAACATTAAAGTTCCCAAAATAGAAAGTTATTTTAACAGAGACAATATTAACTCAAAGTTAATTTCATTTGATTAATGTTTGAAAAGCAAACGATTACGCGTTACTATTGACGATTATCAGTTTATAAAGTAATTACAAAAATAAAGTAATTATGTTTTTCCTAATGAAACATGAAGTTATTTTTAGACAAATTATTTTTGTGTAAACAAAACATAATTTTGTTGGTTAACTTTCGTTAGCTGTCAAGTGACAAAGTAAACTCCTTTCTTTATGAAAATTGAATAAAGTGAAATGATACATTGATTATGAGCAGTACTTGAAACTACGACATTCCTTTTCAGTATACCATATGGTATTAAATCAGTAATTGGTTACACGGTTTCCTGATAAGACAGTCCCGCGACTATCCCTATATATATTTCTATACCCTCTACGTACGGGACTTCGTCAGCACAACAATCCAACTAAGCTATCTCACTCATGCTCGCCAAGGGCGAGTCCGAACGCCAAAGGCACATCGCAGGTTCAAGTCCTGATCGCAAAATATTTTTTCATTCCTCAGAAATCTTTTACCATTCACGATGCAAGCATCAGTGCGTATACAATATTTAAACTTATGCATATCGTATTATCTTGAAGAAAACAAAAATATTGACCTATAACTGCAGAGGCGGTCTTTAAAAATACATAATAATTATGAGTAATTTATTCTAAATATAATGTTTTTTAGTCTAAAAATCATGACAATATTCATTCACACTGGTAAAAAAACTTGACCTCGATGTATCGTGGAGTCCGTAGACCTTACTCAGTACATAAAAATAAGCTCACACAACAGCTACGAGTGTTCGTAGCAGCGTAGCGGCGTAGCGTGTGTACGAGCTGTGTAGAGCTCTCGTAGACGTTCGCGTAGTTGAAGAAAAACAGTGTGTTCACTTTGTGTTGTGTTTTTGTTTGATTAATGAAAATGTTTTCTAACAGTAACAATGTTTTTACTGTGGAAAGTACTGAAAGTACTTTTACAATTTATTATGCCCTTTTTATCGTGGAAATATCATCAAAACGAGTCCTCCTACCCATACTGTCAGAATTTTACTGACTCAAACCCACGGTGTCCTTCAATAAGTCTCGCGACCCCGTCATTATGCTGGTTAGCTCTTAGAGACGCGCGTGGAATACGACGCGCCGTCGACGCGGGATGGTCTATGATCATTCACATTGATCATTGGACAGCGAGTCGCCCATTACTCGCCGTCGGTATGCCCAAGTTACAAATGCCTTGTGGTTGGAACTGTAGCTATTCGTATGTTTTTTTCTTGAGATATCGAGCTAATGTTAAATTGAAAAAAAAATGAGTTTTTATTTTGTCTAACTCTTGTTACTTACACTTTTTTTAAACAGATTCATAACTGGCCATTCTAGAGGTGAACCCTACCCTTAAATTTTGCAAAAACTTCTTTTTTTTTTTTAAAAGAACAGGTCCCTACATTACCTAGGTATTTCTTCTGTGTGGTGGGATTTCTTCGCGGCACTGTCACAAAAAAGAGATCGAGGTACTGGAACGCAAAGGGTGTTTTTAATCAGTAGGACTCTGTTAGCCTAGTGACTGGCCTGACTGGCCTGTTGGTCTAGGGGTTAGTGACCCTGACTGCTATGCCGGAGGTCGTGGGTTCGATTCCCACCCAGGACAAATGTTTGTGTGATGAGCACGATCATTTGTTCTGCGTCTGGGTGTAATTTATCTATAATATGTATGTATTTAGAAATATATAAGTATGTTTATCAGTTGCCTAGTACCCATAACACGAGCTCTGCTTAGCTTGGGACTAGATAGTGTTGTGTGATAGTTGTGGAATATTATTATTATTATAGCTCCTTTCACTCCAACCAGGGCGGGAGGACTCATTTGATGATTATTACCCCAAAAAAAAACAAAACAGTTTCAAACAATACATCTTGTATTTAATTATAAAATGGCGTCTCTCAGTGTTGGTACTTAGTAACTTTTGTTACTTTAAGTGGAGATAATTAAAAAGCTTGTTATTCGTTATCTTTAGCTTTTGTTCTTGTAATTACATGAAACGGTTCTTTGTTTGTAACTATTATTTTCAGTACGGCTTTAATTTGTTTTTTGATGTGTGTATAATCACGCAATTTATCAACACAAAAAGGAATGACTTTTTTAGTACTTCAGTGTTTATTTAGATAATGGAATAGAAAAGAGTGTTTTTTTATTATACGTATATTTTTTTTTACAATTATCTCATCGTGTTATATTATGTTATACTCATCACTTATGAAATGAATTCAAGTCGAATTCAATGAAAATTTGAAACTGAAAAGCTATAAATAAAAACTCGTTCAGTCAGCTTACGCTTTTATATTTAATTTTATTGTAATTATATTTTCTTTATGTTTTTACTCTTCATATTTTTTTTGTTTATATTTAGGTGTAAATAATTTATTTTGTAGTTATGCATGTTATATCCATAAAAACCTTTCTATTGACCATATCACTTGGATAAACAAAGTGGAATAAACCACGTGGTTTGATAAAATCCATTTTACTCTTCTGGCCATTTAATAAAATATTATATTCTGGGTTTAGCCCGGTCAATATTTCGCCAAAAAAATCATTAATATACAAGATAAAACCTCGACAAATAACAGAACCGAAATACTTCATTTTCACGTAAGTAATGTTATAAAGGAACGTCGCTACTATCTGAAAACCCTTAACTATAACTCACGCCGAATTCACCAGCAATTTGTTATCATGAAAAAAACGTTACAAAAAACCTCCTTTTACAAATACTTCGGAAAAAACTGGCTTTAGTCGTGGGTCTAGGTACTCGTAATCGGCACATGTGATAAATGGTTTATGTCGAATGTAACTTACTTACATAATCAAATGAAATGAAATCAAAAGCATTTCTTTCAAGTAGACCAGTTAAAGCCACTTTTGAATTGTCAAAGACATAAAAATATAATTACATAATACAAAGTTATGGTGCTACAGGCCCAGTCACAAGACATAAAAACGGTGAAAGTACATAAAGGAGAAAATAAATTAAGTTTAAAAAAATAACTGTCAAAAATTGAAAAGAGTGCCGGCTACCATGGGCGGAACTTAAAAGACTTGAAGGACACCGTGGATTTTTTTAGTACAAGTCTGAAAGTCCCACCCGTCCCGCGGTTTTATTAATTACACGTCTGACAGTAAATTGATGGGAGGACTCATTTGATGATTTGAACACGTAAAAGAAAAATGTCTTCATCCAGGTTATAAGCTATGGGTGTACTAAATTTCTTTCAAATTCATTTTGCAGTTTTTGCGTGATAAACACATCCATACTCATTCGCATTTAGCATAATTATTGGGAAGGAACATGTTTTTGTAAATGCAGCCAAATTTTGTGTCAAATAATATACAGAATGAATCAATAAATGATTTTTTCAACAGGACGTGGATGGATATGATTGCTTCCCAGAATTTGAATTTGAATTTTATTAGCAAAACTATCCAAATAGTCTCGTAATACGGATTTGATTTTTTTTCCAAAATTAGAGGGTTTGATTCCTGACCAGGATTATTGAATTTTCTAAAATCCAATGATGCAGTTTTAGTTTTCATCAAAATCGGCCTAGATACTCCTTTCAAAGTTTTTCGATATTCCTCATAGTTTCGGATATAGCCATCCACGCCCTATTGAAAAAATCACCATTTATGTAGAAGTGCTAACTCAATAGAACCAACGATTTACAAGCAGATAATACTATAGATAAGATACAGGTATTTAATTTTACTAATCGTATTGCCAAATAATCTCCAAAGAGGTTTTCTTGCTGCGGTTGAAATTCCAGAGAAACCAAATAGTTTGTCACAACTATTTCGGGTATAATTTTAGAATCCCTGCTTTGGCTTTTGAAGTTGAGGATCTCTGCTATACTTGTAAGTATTAAAAGATTGAATCTTAAAGTTTTAACTTGTTTAATATTGTACTTTAGTATGAAAAATAAAACTTTGAGATCACTACTTCTTTTTTAATCGTGGTATAGTCATTAAATGAGTCCCCTCACTCAGGGCAGAGCGGGAGGGTCTGTCAGATTCGCACTGACTAAAATACAGGGTGTCCTCCAATAGCCTTTTACGTTTTAGGATCACGGTGATAGTATAAGTCCCGCGACCCCGGCAGGCATTGGCATTCTAGAGGGGTAGCCCGTCATCATGCTGACACTCGCGCGTGGAACACAACGCGCCGCCGATCTGGGGAGGTCACTAATTTAAGTTTAGTTTGAGTCAAACCTCTTTTTAAACTAAAGGGTATATTTTTAAAACAGAACAAATTGATTAAACTAACAAACAGACAAATCAAATCGTAGGATTTATTGATGAAACTCTTAAAGCAGTCTCTAATTCACTGCCATGTAGAAAAAAATCCAATAAAATATGGACCCCACAATATTAGAACTCAAAAGAACATTAATTCAAGGCCCCAAAATAATTCTTAGAGAAAACTTCTCACAGATTCAACAGACCATAAAAATAACATGAACGTGAAAAAAAACTTGACAGGATGGGTCGACAAAATGACGGATTTTTCAAGTAGATATTATTTATGGAGGGAAAAAACCCAGTGCCGCGGGCAAGGATTTGTAAATATTTTATTATTTGAATAGGAACGAAGTCACTGGCACCCTTGGAAATTATTTTTATTTAGTTTGAGATTCTGTAAATGGTGAGAAAATGGGTTCATTTTATTTTTTTTAAATTTCGTTTCCAATGTTTTTTTGTCAATAGGAAAAGTGTGATTGGAGTTTACGTAACGGGACATTGAGATTGTAATCATTATTAACTTTTCTGGTTCACCATTACATTGTACATTACATTACCAGTACATTGAATAACTTTTTTCTAACGTGGTAAAAACATCAAATGTGTCGTCCTACCCAGGGCAGCACGGGAGGGACTAGCGGAATTTTACTGACTAAAATCCACGGTGTCTTTCGTTCCGGGGCCAAGGACCCGCAACCCATACAGGCTTTGGTCCTCTAACGGGTACCACATCATAACAATTGAATACCTACACTGATACAAAGAAGACAGGGTCTTCCAGACTGTTTTGGTTATGTTTTTGTTTTAACCTCGCAGAATGGATCGTTCTGTCAATCAAGGAACGCACGGATAAATAAACATTTCAAGGCAACACGAGATACTCGTATTTTCTATACCATTATTTTCTTTGACAAATAATATCATAGTTACAGAAAACATTTGTACGATTACTGTTTATGGCAGATCCTTGTCTTCTTTTATATTTGACGCTGAGTAAGTACTTATAATTAATGGTTCTATGTTTGCACGTGTATATGAAAGCTACAGAATCTACACAAAACAGAAAAAAATACTTGAACGTATCCGTAACGATAAAGTTAAAATATACTCTATTCTAAGCTTTCTGTATTTTCCATTCTTAATAAATTACTCAAACCCATTTTTTTTTACTATTTTGGGATTCGAAACAATTTTGCTGTGCAATAAAGTTGCTCCATCTATCTGGTTATCTATCAAACTTCAAACAGAAAAGGCTCCATCTACTTTCAATTCAAGAAAACTCATGACGTACAAAACGCCATCTATGTAAGTTTTACTGCAACTCTTAACACCAAATGACGACAGCCATTTTCCGCATGTTTGAGCCGACAAGTTCATTTAGTAGTGTCGGAAAATTCCGGTAGATGGCGTTGTTTTAAAATCTTGAAGATGACCTTAGAAATAGTTTTTTGTAATAATTTGTTTTATAAATACCTGTGGCAGTGTTTGTCTGGTTTTCCTGGGCATTGTTCTTCTCTTCTTTGGCAGTTTTGGCTTCGGAACTCGTGTTGCATCCCATTTTTTCGCACTTATTAGTACACTAATGTAAAATAGCGTCAAAAATACTAAATTGATAGGAACACTGCACTTGAATAGGTTTTAGGAACAAACTTTCAACTATAACATAGTTAGCAGTCTGGTGAAGCTCTCGTTAAAGGTAAATCTGAAACAAAGAAAATTTATGGTTGTAAGAAAATTAATTGTATGGGTATTTTGTAAATATACATAAATCACACTTATTCAAGATTAAGGGATATAAGTTCCGGATACAACGAAAAAGTGATAATAACTGGTTACTGAAAATGTGCCTCGGAAGCATTTTCTTTTTTTGTTTTCATCTTGCGTTTTATGCCGCGGGTCTCGATACAAATACATCGAATTTTTAATAAGTTTTGTATCATCATAATTATAAGCTGCAAGACGTCCACTGCTGAACATAGGCCTCCCCTGTAGACTTCCAGTAGGACCGGTTGTAAGCGGCCTGCATTCCTCCTGTGGTCCTGTGGTCTTCATAAGATCGTCTGCCCACCTAGTGTGTGGACGTCCTACGCTGCGCTTGTCGGTGCGTAGTCTCTATTCGAGAACCTTACAGCCCCATCGGACATCAGTTCTACGTGCTATATGGTCTGCCCACTGCCATTTCAACTTGCTAATTCGTTGGGCTATGTCGGTAACTTTGGTTCGTCTACTAATCTCCTCATTTCTGAGACGATCACGCAGAGAGACTCAGAGCATAGCCCTCTCCATAGCTCGTTGGACTAATACTGAGCTTACTAATGAGGCCTATATTGTATAGTAAAAAAGGTCTAAATTAACCCTTCTTCTCATTTAAGTACGAACATTGACGACGGGTTTCTTAGACCAAGATCTATATCTATCAACTGATATTTCTGTCTATATCATGCCTTGGAGAGCAATAGCAGCTCAATGATAATAGTCTCGACTTACGTTCATGTGTTTGAACCCAGACAGGCGCATGAAATTTTAGAGATTCTAGAGTTTTATCTGCTTTTTTTACCACCATCCTCCCCAACTGGCTGTTAGTCTGCCAACTCTCTTTCTAGTGCTTCCACTTGTGGTGCACACTTTCCTCAGTGTTGGCATCCCAACACTAAAATTAATGACCAGTGTTCATTAGTCGATTGAAGACGTTCGCATCACTATGCGTCTACGCATAGTCGCATAAACAGAACCAGTAGTAGCAATCTAGCCATCGTCCGGCCACCACAAATAGGAATGTATGATGCATTATTGACAAGGCTCCTACTCCTAATCACTCAGTAATTAATTTAGGAACAAGCCCGGGTCGGTGGCACGTCGTGTTTCGCGCCAAATGCCTGCTGTGGTCGCGGGTTTTTCTTAACCCAGGTTACTGTGGCCCCGGAACGTGAAGGGCATCCGAAGGAACACGGGTGGATTTTAGTCAATAGGAGTCTGACAGTCCCTTCCGCCCCACCCAGGGGGTATTTTTAGGTGGTAAAATAATCAAATGAGTCCTTGATTTTACCACCTAGAAAAAAAAAAGGACAAAAATGTAAAATTAGGCTTAAAATCCTAATTTGTCATCTCTCTTTCTAATGTGGCCCTAATTTTAGGCATACCGATCAGCATACAGATACAGCAAAGGATTTATTAAAGCCAGTAGAGTTCCAACTACCTTTGACATCGCGCTCTTCAATATTCATATCCACCGATGCAATAACTCCGAACATTCCAGAATACGCAGTTCAAACGAACAATATGAATATTCCTGCAGCAATTGCATTTTCAAGTGACAAAGGTTTCCGTTTTCAATATTCTGATATTTCTTGGAAATATTCGACGGTGATTGTTGTCGGAAAATATCGACACAGTTATTAATTAGTTCCGGGTAGCTTTAACAAGGGAAGAATTTTACGGGGGAGTTTTTATGATGAATCTAAAGTTTTTGTCTTTATATATTTATATTACGTGTCAAACTTCTGAGCAAATACCTTCTCTTTCTCCTCCCAAAACTCTTTATTTAGAGCAATTGTTGCGAATTTACACCATACTTTTTGTGGCGAATGTTTGTGGCAAAATGAACGTCAACCCTATACATATCCGGGTCGACGGCGCGTCGTGTTCCACGCGCGCCTCAAAGAGCTGTCAGCAAATGACGGGGCCCCCTCACGGAGGGCCAAAGCCTGCCGGGGTCTTATTGGCTGCGGGACTTATTTCCATCACCGTGACCCCGGAACATAAAGGGCTATTGAAGAACACCGTGAATTTTAGTCAGTACAAGTCTGACAGTACCTCCCGCCATGCCCGAGGTAGGAGGTCTCATTTGATGATCTCATTGTTATTCAACGTGACCTTTTTATGAATCTAGGAATTTTATGCAACTCGTAGATATTATGATAGATAGATATATGTGACTGGCCTGTTGGTCTAGTGGTTAGTGACCCTGACTGCTATGCCGGGGGTCGTGGGTTCGATTCCCACCCAGGATAAATGTTTGAGTGATGAGCATGATCATTAATTGTTCTGTGTCTGGGTGTCATTTGTCTATAATATGTATGTATTTAGAAATATATTAAGTATGTTTATCAGTTGTCTAGTACCCATAACACAAGCTCTGCTTAGCTTGGGACTAGATGGCATTGTGTGATAGTAGTGGAATATTTTATAAATTAAAATTTTCTTTTTTCATAAAACACAATATGTAGGTAAAAAAGTATGTTAAAAGATAAGCATAAAGCTTACTATGGAACAAACTTTTTTCATCAAAGATTACACCAACTCAATTACCTAATTTTCTTTCATATTACTCTCAAGTTGATCAATTTTGCTTTCAGTACTTTTACGATAAGCAAAACAAGCCAAAAAGTTCGCAACGTACCTATATAAGACGCGAATAATTTACCTACAATGTGAATTACGGCATGTAATTTCTTTCGCAACTTTGCGAGAAGTGGAAATAATTTTGGGAGACATTTTCCCAAGATTGAGGCGGAAATTACTCTTATCGTGGAATGATCTCGACCGTGTGGATGGAGTGGTAGAGACTGTCAGTTTCTTACTGACTAAAATCCTCGGCGTCTCTTCAATAACCCGTTACTTTCCAGGATCACGGTTATTACTTTGGACAGTCCCGCAATCAGACAGTCCCGCGACCGAACAGTCCCGTGACACTAGGAAATCAGCTTTATATGTAATTTCAGGACTGTCTATACCTATAGCCGTGACCCTGGAACGTAAATGGCAATTAAAGGAACACGGTGGAATTTAGTCAGTACGAGTCCCTTTCGCTCCAACCACCTTGCTTGGGGAGGGACTCATTAGATAAATTATATACCATTCAAAAAATGTATAATGTCTTTGTTCTAAAAGTAGATATTAACTCAAATAAAACTCAGACGCTGTGAGTAAACACAACCAATTTCCGTTTCGTATAACTTTTGTTCAAACTTACTTCAATTTTCACGAGTTTTTCACCAAACGAAATCACTGAAAATACCTATATTTATTACGAGTACGTATACGAGTATTTACACGTACGACAATACCTTCCAAGTAAAATAACGATCAGTGATACGTTTGTTTTTATTTTTAGGGTTCCTTAGCCAAAGAGTATAACGGCACTAAAACACCGCTCTCCATTTGTCTGTCCATCTGTCACAACTGACTGACTGCACCTCATGAACCATGATAGTAGCACAGATGACATTTTCTAAAATGGTGTAATTCTGTTGCCGCAATAACAACAAATACTAAAAAACAGAATAAAATAAATATGAAAGGGGCTATAACCTTCAGATCTTAAAGTCAAGAATGAACAGGTTACTTCTAGGCAAGCGTGATTTACCGTCGACCACATCTTCGCTTACCGTCAGGTGAAATGCGAGCCCATAATTAAAAAAGTGCTTCTTTTTTTTAGCGTGGTAAAGTTGTCAAATGAGTCCTCCCACCCAGGGCAGGGCGGGAGGGACTGTCAGACTTGTACTGACTAAAATCCACGGTATCCTTCAATAGCCCTTTATGTTCCGGAGTCACGGTGATGGAATAAGTCCCGCGACCCCGGCAGGCTTTAGCCCTCTGCGAGGTTTCGGAAGTGCTAGAGACAAATTCGCCAATGGAAGGAGCCAACACAGAGAAAGTTATATCAATTTTATTTATGGTCGTATTCTTTCATACTTCTCAATTAATCATCATCTCATATCTTCCTCACACAGTCCTCCTTATTATTATAAGTACAAAATACATTATCACCTGGCATAGAGCGTACAATCAGAAGCGTCCAATGTCCCCTGAATGAGACAGTCGAAGCAAGGGGACATTCAAACAAAGGGGACGACTGGCAGCCACTAATGAATCCCATTCATCGCTGGGAGACAGGGGAGATTCGCACAACCACTATACAGGCTGAATTTTTCAACTGGGCGTGGATGGCTATTTTCGAAACTATGAGGAATATCGAAAAACGTTGAAAGGAGTCTCGAAACCGATTTTGACGAAAACTCAAACTGCATCATTGGGTTTTACAAAAATCAAAAATCCTAGCCAGGAATCGAACCCGCTGATTTTGGAAAAAAATCACACCCTATATTATTACACCGTTCGATAGTGCTGCTAATAAGGGTCAAATTCTGGGAAGTAATCATATACGGCAAACTTATTTTTCGTTTTCATCAAAATCGGCCTCGAGACTCCTTTCAACGTTTTTCGATATTCCTCATAGTTTCGAAAATAGCCATCCAGTTGAAAAATTCACCCTGTACATAACGCTTTTGTGTTTGTTTTTATGACTGTAATCGGTTTTCGATGTTCGTAAGGCCGTTTATCGTTTAGGGATAATGTGTGTGTGGCGTATCAGAAGCTAGAGAGCAATAAATTGTTTGTGACAGGAATATAGGTCTTGTCGCGTGCGATAGCGAGGTACTTGGACTGTATTTGTTTTACCTAAGTAGGAGTTTAAGTATAATTTAGGGTCATGATCATTGATGGACGGTGTTCAATGGATTGTCGATACAAAATATCACAATTATTGGAGCGTCTTCAGGAAATCGATGCGAAAGGAGGCATACAGCTTGCCCGATGTATGGAGTTATGGACAAAAGTTAAACGCTGTTATTCAGTATGCTTTGACGTATATTAGCAACAAACAGTCAAAATGGTTAATACCTCGCCTCTCATGGCTGAGCTAGTGAGTTCAAATTCCGGGTAGATAAGTACCAAAGTGGCTTTTCTAGTGTACTCTATAAGCTTGTTTTGAACATTACTGAAGGAACACATCATTACCGGAAAAGTCATAGTAAGTGCCTCTGAGGGTTTCAATTAATATTTACGTTGAAACGAAAACAAAGGCCACAAAAACGCGCCAGTTTTTGCCTGTTTAAGGTTCCGTGTCCAAAGGATCAAACGGGACCCTATTACTAAGACTTCGCTGTCCGTCCGTCCGTCTGTCACAAGGCTGCAGGTAGTAGACATTTTTCCAGAATATGATGTATTTCTGTTGCGGCTCTAACAACAAATACTAATAATAAGAATAAAATAAATATTTTTTTATAAATAATGGTACGGAACCATACGGGCGCGAGTCTAACTCGCACTTCATAAAAATCGAAAAATAATGATTGAGTTTTCATTTGAAAAATAATTGAGTATTCCATTTATTTGATAACACCTCACAAGCTAAGCGTTCAATATAGCCTGAAATCATGATGGAAAATCACCATGTAATCAAACACATTTCGAATCTTATGACCAACTCGTTAAGAATACGATGTCGTTCAGTTTGATTCACTGATTTTTAGAATAGCTTGCGGAAAAGCAACAGAACTTGTGAATGTTGATCATAGAAGAAAAATTATTAGTCTTCTTTTTTACAGTAGTTAGGTAAGCTTCAATTTTTGTAAAAGATACGCGACAACAGCTCATTTCTCACTTTTTTTTAAAACGGTTTTATTAAGTTTCACCACATTTCTCGGATTTAGTACATTCACCTATTTTTATTTCGTTTCACTAACTACTCTTATGTCGGCCAAAGCTGTGAGTTTAATGCTTTTTTTTTACAGCAGGGTGGCAGGGTGGGAGGGACTATCAGACTCTTTACTGTCTAAAATCCACGGTGTTCTTCAACAGCCCTTTACGTTCCAGGGTCATGATAATTCAAGAAGTTCTGCGACCCCGGCAGACTTGGCCCTCTAGAGGCGCCCCATCATTATGCTGACACTCTTTGAGGCGCACGTGGAACACAACACGCCGTCGTTCCGGGCATGGTCCATGATCGGACAGCGAGTCGCCCATTACTTGCCGCCGCCATGTCCGCACCTACGCTGACCGGATATCGTCTGCCGACGTCCTTCGCCGTGGGCGTCTGCCTCTTTGGCTGGGGCGGAGGGAGGACGCTGTCCTCTCCCTCACGCGGCCCGCAGTGAAATGAAACTTTGCGCATACGACCAAGAGCTTTTCTTGTCAGAAATGAAACACAAACAACAAAAAAGTGCGTTTAAAACACACATATTTTGCAAACGCGACACAAGTCTTGACAAAAATTTCAGCATATTTTTCACAACGAAAATATTATTCTCTTTCTTTTCCAAGCTTGATCATCAAGCTAATAAGTTCATCTCATAACATATAACTATTGCATCATGTAGATGACATCATAAATCTCACATACTATGCAAATTCGTTATGACAATCTAAATTAAGCTTATACCTACATAGTTTTGCATAGCAAATTGGTAATTGCTTTTGTGATGTGGTGTGCATCAGGCTGTGAAGATAATCTTGGTATATCTACAAAGATTATGTTGCATTTTTGGTGTTATTTTTATGCAAGTGAAAAGAGTTTTATGTATCTTTCATGAATGTGAATATTTGAGTTTTAGCTCCTTTTATTTCGTATTATAGAGTAAATCAGGGAAACTATTGTCTCTCTAACTGCCACAATGAAAGAGCAATTTCCTCACAATCTTAAAAAGGGTGTTAAAAAGATGCAAGGTGCAAGCCATGTCTCTGATGTTGCAGACGTCCAAAGTCAGCAACGCGCAGCTAACCATTACTTCATTTTGTAACTTTCAGGCCGTTGCCTTTTTTTTACGTGGTAAAATTATCAAACGAGTCCTCCCACCCAGGGCAGAGCAGGAGGGACTGTCAGACTCGTACTGACTAACATCCTTCAATAGCCATTTACGGTCCGGGGTCACGGTAATTACGGTTCCGCGACCCCGGTAGGCTTTGGCCCTCTATAGAGGGGTGCCAAAATAATGCTGAGAGTCTTTGAGGCGCACATGGAACACAAAGCGCCGTCGACCATGGACCATGGTCGGACAGCGAGTCGCCCATTACTTGCTGCCCGCATGCCCGCGCCTCGGGCGTCTACCACTGCGGTTGGGGCAGAGGGAAGACGCCGGCTGCCCGCTCCCTCACGCGGCCCGCCTCCTCCTTCGCGAGCATGACTGCTTCACAAAAGGAGGCGGAGGCTGGCCATTACCTACCAAAAAGTTGCTGACCGCTGATCTAAAGCATAAAGTAAAATAAATTTATTAAATACAACAAAGCGTTTTCATTTATCGCTTACCACTTGTACCCTCTGATCCAAGATCCTTAGACCCAAACTTAACCTTTAAACACATTACAGCCGTGAAGCCTTCCAATTGAAATCAATCGGTTTGGTTTTCGTTGCTGGGTTGAAACCCAAAGCTATAATCTTAAATTGAGGTACGTGATACTATTGTAAATGTGAGGTTTTCAAGTTTCAGTTTTGAACAATGATAAGGGTAACTGCTTAGGATCAATAGGTATATTTATTGAGGGCTATAAATTTTGTATTTCGAGCTGAAATCCTAATCCTAACTAATATCATAAATGTGAAAGTATGTTTGTTTGTTACGTTTTCACGTCTAAACCACTGAACCAATCGTGTTGAAATATTGTGTAAGGTGTAAGAAAAAAACAACGGTTCGGTGTCCGACCGACCATGGCCTGATCGTCGGCAGGAGAACTGTCAGCAATACGTCGGGCCAAATCCTGCCAGGGTCACGGGATTAACGAGCTTCCGAGACCCCGGAACGTAAAAGGCTATTGAAGAACATATATAGAAAACAAACCACATTTAAATAAGAAACTTAATAGACAGGTTGTTTCTTTTTTATTGTATTATAATTTTACTATTTTATAAAAAGATACAATATTAGTGCTTCTCATTAAAATTACTCAACAGACTTTATTAAATAAAACTCATAATTATACACTACAAACTTAACTGCACTTTTTAAATCGCTCTAAACTTTCTTCAAATATAAAATGGAACTTTAAAAATAAAAACATTCAAACTCGGCAAAGTACGGTAAAAATACTATAAAACTAGGCATCAAACACAAGGACGAAACTAACAAAAAAGTACAGAAGTTCCATTTCTCATCAAATGTTTTTCTAGCTCAACAATATTGGGTCGACGGCGCGTTATGTTTATGTTCCACGCTCGCCTCAAAGAGCGTCAGCATGACGACGGGGCCTACAGAGGGCCAAAGCCTGCCGGGGTCGCGGGATTCATTTCTTTACCGTGACCCTGGAACACAAAGAGCTATTGAAAGACACCGTGGATTTTAGTCAGTACAAGTCTGACAGTCCCTCCCGCCCTGCCCGGGGTGGGAGGACTCATTTGATGATTTTACCACGATAAAAAAAAAAGCTCAACAATATTGTAAGAACAAAAAATGTAATTTGTAAGGTATGTGTGAAACAGGCAATTTTAGGTCTTGATAGATAAACACAAAGTCGATTTGCTGCGATGTTACTGCTTACTAGATAATAATAAAAAATCTATGGTGAAACTAATTTTAAGAGGCTTGGCCCAAATCATATTTTATTCTTTTTTTAAACTGGCAAGCAGAAGAAGTTAAGCCGTCCTCAGATTTCCTTACAACAAGTCGTTTGATTAGTAGTTAAATTAACTAGCTTAGGTGCTCCTATGCACTTTCTGTCTCTATCTGTCAGTATGGGATTTTAACAGTAGTTAGTTTATAGCTATTGACCAATCAACGGGTCCTTAAAAGAGTTTAAATTATAGTACGAAAAAGAAATGTATTCTTTTTCGTTAAAAATGGCCATTAAATAGTATATTTTCGTTCAATTTATTTATACCGAAAAATTATATTTGTAGTTTTTGCTTACTCCATAGACAGTTCTGCGTGCATAATCAAAAAAGGGGAATGCAAATGTTTCGATTTCAATGCTATGAGGTTTTTTTTTCTATAATCTTTTACAGTAAACCTTCTGACTTTTGCTTCCCTAGTGTACTGGAGTTCGTCCTAGACTAGACGGCGTTTGATCGATACAGGCAGCGAGCCGGAAGGCTTCCATATCGCTCGTTACCCACGCTAATAAATATCGGGATTGAACCATTTCATGCTATTCAGATCAATGTGAAATATTTACGTGTGAAGGAAGTTTTGGGGATTACGATATGGGAATACTTAGACGGATAGATAGATCGAAAACTATTTTACTTTTTTTTTTCATGTGAGATTTCACCTTTGTGATGTTAGAACAAATAAAGGCCTTCGACATGGCATTAATTAATTCAGGTTAATTTTCCATCTGGACATTATTGGACAAATCCGAAACTATGAGGAATAGTGAAAAAAAGAGTCTCGAAAACTGATTTGATGATAACTTAAAAATGCGTCATTGGACATTTGAGAAAGATTTACTACTAGTCAGGCATAGAAACTGTTGGTTTTAGAAAAAATATAACACCATTAAGTGTCGCTAATATGGATCAAATTCTGAGAAATAAGGATATACAGCAATCTTAAGGAGCTTTGAATCTAATCAAAGACTTCTTACTATGTAGTTGAACTAACAACAAGAAGAGATCAAGGCCTGTTTAAGAAACCTGATTATAATAACGTATTTGCAAGATAAAAGATTTCTTTTTCATCCTACCTTTTCAATATACTGTTCCTTAAGTCATCAGACGACGGTTTAGTAAAAAAATATCCACTTGTATTTCTTTTGGAAAACGTCAACATACTGTATAATATCTTGCTGCAGGGCATCCCGAAAGAAAATTGAATACCGATCAAAAGAATCGGCGGAATAAAAGAGACGGTATCCATGCCTATATTCACCATCAGAGGAAGAATAAAACGGCTTATAAGAAAACCGGCAAAGTACGATACGTACTCGCATGCAAAGGGTTCCGAACGAATTTAATTTTTAAAACATGTTACTTTTAAAGAAATTGTTTACTTCTAGATTTCCCATAGTGAATGAGTAGATTATTAATTTCTGTAATTTTTCAGATTTGTAGGGGGTCAGTGTTTAAGTTTTCTTGAATAACTTGGAAACTTACTTAGAAAATTACGAAAGAAATAAGATCCTCACAACAAACTGGTCTGTTTGTTAATACGCACGATGCACTATAGCTTTTTTAGGGTTCCGTAGCCAAATGGCAAAAAACGGAACCCCTATAGATTCATCATGTCTGTCTCTCTGTCCATCCGTATGTCACAGCCAGTTTTCTTCGAAAGTATAAGAGCTATTCTATTGAATCTTGGTAAGTAGGTGTATTATGTGAACTGCATTAGGATTTTTATACAAAAATAAAAATAAAACTGATTTTGGTGGTTGCCCCCATACTTACAATTGAAACTCAGGCGGACAGACGAATACAAATGTCTGATCTTATAAGTCTATTAGCCGGACAATCAGACGGAAACACTAGTGATCATATAATATTAGGTGTTCCGTTTTTTCATTCGGACTTACGGAACTCTGAAAGCTAACTACTATCATTATGACTAACTAGAAATAATCTCATTAAAAATCTAAAGCAGTTTTAACGAGGTACTTAAGCTATGCTGAAACCAGTTTAAAATTCACAAAGAGTTTGCTAAATCTGGGTCATTCCTATTAATATCCTTTAATGTTAAAAATTGGACTCGGAACTGGGGGTCTACTCTCATAATCCGTTAACGAAGATACGGGCCCGTACGAAGGTAACATTAAACTTTTGATTGAACCCTACTACGTATTCGTTCTGAATTCGTAAGTAACACATCGGGAGTCTGAACAACTGTCCAATCACCAATGTTTTTTCACCAATTTTTTGGACTATTTTAGCGTGCTCGTGATACATTGAAAAGAGTGTCTATGGAGTGTTTTGCCCATTCTTCTTTAAAGAGGTCTACGCGTTCGAATGTGAACTAAGCTGCTTTCACAAGTTATTATGACTCGTGTCTGAGATTGTAGCCTTTTCATAATTGAAAAGAACCTATAAAGCTCTAAATGCTTTGACTTTGACTTTTATTTCGTAACACTAACTAATCTTATATCCGTAGGTGATAAAAAGTAAGAAACGTCCAAAACTTCGGCCGTAGCTACGGCTTTCGTGCTTAGATAGTAGTAGCCCTGATTCGGACAAGCTCGTTGGAAGTCGTCACTTATCCCCCTAGACTTAATCAATCAAGTTCCTTTTAGATAGGGATTTTTTAATTTATTTTAAACGAGATTTTCTCCTCGTTTTCGTGAAAAACCGGGGACTAACGGAATGGATTTGAATCTTGGCTGAAGAAATTATATGAAAAACCGCGGGTTGTGTGACTGATTAGAATTCCCATCGGCAAAAACGTACGGACGAAAGTACTGATGGGCACTAAAGATAAGAGACGGTAAGGTTGGTTCTTCTAACCGTACAGACAGATGTGTTGCTGGGGAGTTTATTCCGCCACTTCTTCTTCCCAGCCAAAACACTAGGAAGTGTCGAAGGGGGGGGACTGTCTTATGTAAAAATTGACCTTCAAAAAGTGCTGATAAATCAGCCTAATTTGAATAAATGACTTTTGATTTTGCAGTGGCTAAGCGATCAACTGCTGCGCATCGCCGACACGCTGTCGGGTTCGATTCCTTGATCTGCGAGTATGTAGTTGTTCAGAGTCTGTGTGTTTGTGTATTGTAAACCCACTCATGATAGGGGTCGCGAGACTGTCTTATCGGGTAACCATGGCTAAATGTTTTGGGCTTTGAAGGACACCGTTGATTTTAGTCAGTACAAGTCTATATCCCTCCCGTCCAGCGCTGGGTAACCCACAATAAAGGAGAAATTCCAAGAGTATGAGAAAATAAAATAAATATATCTAACAGGAAAACCTCTTTTTAAATAACCACATTTCATGCATGCTGAACAACTGAACATTTCAATGGAAAGGTAAAATTAATATGCGCAAGTGTAATTATTAAAATGAGCGGCGACATCCCTAACATGACCCGCTATGAATACGTAATCGCCATGCTAATTATATATGGACATCCCTTTCTTTTAGGGCTGGTAAATCATCAAAGTAGGAGTTGAGCAGTACGTCTAGTAAGTGGTACTCAGTATTATTTTGACCGAATTATGGCCAAGGCCAAGGTTTGGCCAAAGAAATCAGGGCTGTCCAAAAGGACTTTGTGTTGAGGTTATTGTCATTGAAATATCGACGAACGACGATCCGAGAAGTATGGCAGAAAAAGGGGGAAGCCCATCTGTAGTGATCATGGACCGAAATGATGATGAGGACAAAATCATCACAAAACTTTCCCCGCTCTAGCTGAAGCAAACACATATCATGTCAAGGCTATTCAAATCATGGTAAAAATCTCTTTTTTTCTTAACTCTGTCCCAGTAAGAGTTTCTGCTTGTCGTGGGTGCGGTTTACAAGCATAGAGATTCACATACTCAAACCCCAGACCAGAAACATCTACTTGATGATCATGGCTGAGACTACTTGTAGATGGTCTACAAGTAGTCACAGCCATGGTCCCAAGACAACCACGCCGTCAACTTTTAATAGCTCCTTGAGTTCCGCGACCGCGGTAACTTCTTTAAAACAAACCCGCTCTGGTAGACATTTGGCCGGATAGAGACGTGCGGTCGTCCGTAAACACGACACACTGTCGACTCGGGCTTAGTCCTTGGTCGGACGGCGAGCTAATCCCGTAACTATGACAAATATTTGGCCGAATTGCGCCACGTCAGTCACGCTGACATCTCTATGAGACACGTGTGGAACACATCAAAACGTGCGTTAACAAACGGTGAACTAATCCATTGCACAATACGTCTATGCAAACGTAAATGGTTTTATAGCAGAGTAGCAAATTAGCAACCAATCCGCGTTCCCGCGTCATAAATTCTACTTACTACAAAGAAAAGTGAGATTCCGAAACGTGATTGTTACTAAGTTTTTCTCAATAAACTTTGTGAAAAGACCTTGGGGAGTGGGACAATACTTCGTAACGAAGAAAAATCGAATACTATCTTTAATTAAAACTATTTTTAAGAGCATTTCCACTGTCTTTTCTCGTGCCTAATTTCAGTTTCAAAATAACATAAACTAAATAACAAAAACTCCTCCTAAATAATTGCGGGCACTCCTAACAATTGGAATACCATAGCTATCGTCACGCACTGCATATAAATCAGAATCAGGCTTTCGTTGTAATCAAGTGTCGTCCAAAATAGACGAAGGGGACTCTAATAAGTAGGTAATACTGATTAATATACCTTGGCTAGTGAACTTTGGAGGGGGAGTAAGAAATATAGTAGATTGTCATTTGTTTTTTTTCCTGATTAAAGTTTAGAATGTTTGAGTTTGAAACTTTTGGCCATTCATATTATACGGAGCTAGATCTTTTTTTTAGCGTAGTAAAATCATCAATTGAGTCCTCCAGGGCAGGAGAGACTGTCAGACTTGTACTAACTAAAATTCACGGTGTCTTTCAATACCCGTTTACGTTCTGTGGTCACGGTATGCGTTAGTCCCGCGACCACGGAGCTGTATCTAATCTAATTTTGAAAAATACCCTATAATAAAGTTTTTGGGTCTTGCTTGCAAGGTTGTTGACATGTGAGACGTAAGCACAGCACTCATTGTGCCGATAGTCGCGTGGGCCAACGTCTTAACTGCCAAGAGCGTCGAACAATATTTATGGATGCACTTGCTTGGCTTCTAGATCAAGCGATTGATTCAGAAGGAAGTCATTTCTTTTACATTAATTTAACTGTAGACGTCTGAACCGTGATCCTGGAACATAAAAGGCTATTGAAGGAACACCGTGGATTTTAGTCAGAGGAAGTCTGACAATCCCTTCCGCTCCATCCATGGTCGCCCCGCACTAGGAATTTCTCCTGTATCGTGGGTGCGTTTACAAACACAGAAACTCACATACACAAATACCGAGACCCGGAACAACTACTAGCAGATCTTACAAATATTTGTTCCGTGCGGGAATAGAACCCGCGACACACAGCGCAACAGTCCTATTGCTCAGCCACTGCGCCAAACGTGTCATCAAAATTATTGGTTGACTTTACCACGTACAAAACAAAGGCCATTTTCCAACTCATTATATTTTATAGGCCGAGAACAGACAACAGACATGACAATCTAACAAGGGCTCATCATAGACTCGTGTATCACCTATTTGGAGCGACCGTGGCCTGTCTCAAACGGAGGGTAGGCACGCGAGTCGGTCCAACTAATTGAGCGTTCGGCTGCTTCACGATACTCTAACCTAATTGATTTAGAAGCGATTTAATTTGGTTATTGGGTATTGAGTAGGTGAAGCGATAATATGGGTATATTGTAGACTAGGATTAACTTTATGATTTGGACAATATGAAAATGTAATGTATGTTGTATGAGCAGTGGTGAGTCAAAGGTATCGGTCCAGACTTACGAGTTGTAGGTCGTGGATTCGAACCCCGCCAGGCACATTACTACTTCTAATTTATTTCATAATCACTGCTCTCAAAGTATTGAAGGAAAACATCGTGAGGAAACCGGCATGTCCTATTACCAAACAATCGAAGATATGTGACATCTACCAATCCGCCCTAGGCCCGCGTGGTGGATTATGGCCCACTCCCTCTCTCAGAGAGGAGGCCTGTGTCCCAGCAGTGGGAACATTATAGGCTGATGAAGAAGTATGTTTTACACTTTCTAAGATATCAGATTACTCTGCCCGCCCCCTCACCTCCCCCAACCCTCATTTCATTAAGGAACAAAGCAGCTTTCAACTAGTGAAGAACTTTTAGTTTAAAGAACTTTAGTTTAGTGAAATCGGTCCAGTAGTTTCGGAGCCTAGGCAATACAAACAAACAATCAAATATTTTCTCTTTATAATATTCGTGTAGGGAGATTGTGTTGGATTCAGTTGAATGAGCGACCGCCTAGTTGACCGCCACAACCCAGTAACTGGGTAAATGAGATATCCCTTGGCAGACTTTCGAGCTTTCGGCACGATAATTATCACATTTCCTACAAGCCTTATCATAACAGTAGTGACAAGATCTACAAAGGACAGATGGGACTAACGGCTTTACGTGCTTTCCAAGACACAGAGAAAACTCGCTATGATAGATAGTCACCCATCCACAGACAAAGCTCGTCAAATGTAGCTTAACCTTAGGTCGACCTGCGATCAGATATTTATCTTATCGTTTATTAAAAAAAAAATCTCTTGTGTCGTGAATGCGTCAAAAAACATATAAACTTAAACAAATACGGAGACCCGGAATAACCACGAGGTATCCATTATTGTTATATACTCAAACCTTCTCCAGAATGTAACGAACACGCGAGATAATCGCTGAAAAATATGCAATCGTCTCTGAAAATCTACAATCCAAGTAAGCAAAAACGGATCCACGTGGGCTATGCCACGGGATATCTATTTGTGTTATATACTAAAACCTTCTCCGGAATATAATGAACGCTTTCCTGAAAACCGCATCAAAATCGGTCCAGCCAAACGCGAGATAATCGCGGACAAACATACATACATATAGGTCGAACTGAGAACCTACTTTTTTTTTAAGTCGGTTAAAAACCTAGGCGTCCCAGTCTACCTTCAAAATATTCCCAGTTCTGAGTCATACCACCCCATGCGTCATGCCGTCTGGGTATTGCTAGAAGGCGCGTCCCATGATTGACTGAATACTAAATATAATTAGTGAAACTAATTTAATGGGACAAGAATTAATATTGTGTTTTGTGCTAATGGCTTGTTAAATTAGTGTTAATATAATAATGAAGGTTCGCATAAATATAGAGCAGTTATTTTTGGAGATAACAGGATTTAAAAAAAATACTGAAAATCAGCCTTTGGCGAGGTTGTCTGTGGTTTGGTAATCATCTGTCATAGCGAGTATCCTCCGAGCCTCAAAAAGGACGTTTAGCCGTTGGTCCAGGCTGTTGTATTTGTAGATCTTTGACTATCGTTACTGATGTTTGTCAGAAACTCTAAAGTCTGACAACCGGTCTTATCAAGTGGTATGGTATTGCCCAGTTACTGGATTGCGGAGGTCCGATCGGCAGTCGCTCCATGTAAAATATTGATAGGGTAGGCAGATTATGCAAAAGTAAAAACGTGGACGAGTGAGTGAGTTCAAACAAGCGGATGAAGTCACAAGCAAAAGCTTTTATTTTCGTAAAATCTATTAAGCCCTTAATTCTTAAAAACTAACCAAACAAAATACTTTTGTTCCCTAAAAATACTCGTTTCACTCAACTCAATTTAAATTCCCTATTGTAGGCTCCAAAATACTAAAATAACTATATCCTCGCTTAAACTATTTACTCGGGTAACGAACCCACGGACCGTACGCACGTATATCTAATTACCACCTTTACAAACCCTTTGACCCTTCAAAGGTTGTATGTTCAAAAGACCAAGTCAAGTACGAGTCTGACTTTGACATGAAAGGTTCTGTATAAAAAAAAATTCTTGTAGTTTAGTTGTTGCTTAGTGCCAAAATATTATCCAGCCTGACTAGAACACGAGTAAAATATATTAAGAAAAGTGTTAGAAAGAAAGTGTTCAAAATATTGCATCCGAGGATGAAACGTCAGCCTTCAAAAACGAAAGAGGTCGACTGATCCGCAAGTTCGGATGAGTCGTCGCATAGGTAATATTGATGTGGTCATTTCATCCAAATATAGGTACAACAAACAATTGCGTAAATTACAGAAAATGAGAAAACGATGTAGAATCTGAACAGAAAGTACTAGGAGAACAGGATCATGAAGTAGGTTTAAAATGTCACTTACGGGATATCTTCCGTGATTATAATTTGTTTTGAGTTCCCAAAACTCAAAACAAATTATAATCACGGAAGATATCCCGTAAGTGACATTTTAAATTGTGAAATAAACCGTGATAGTCTAAAACAGTGTCATGAAGAAGGTGTTGGTATCATCGTCTTTATTATCTAAGTGAGGGGAGTTTAGTTTTGAATGCATTATTTGTCATTCTCAGCAGTACATGGTTTAAACTAGAACATCTTAAACTTCATGAATAATATTGTAGTTCTCCAATAAATATGAAAAATCTGATTGCCTATTATTTAAACCATTTCATTGTTATCCTTGCCCCAGTTATGTATATTTGTTGTGTCTATCTGTTTAGATACTAAATATCTAAATATATCTTTTCTGAACTTAGAAAACAAACTTTGTTCATAGAACCCTAAAAATAAATAATTTGCCGGACACGGCAAACCGCGAACCGGAGCTGGTGTACTACCGGCTATTGCGGACCGGACTTTATTTAGAATGACGGAATTTTCACGTAAATGGTTTTAGCAGGTAGTTCGAAATGGTTGGGTAAATCTTTTTAGAGTGTAGGTTTTTTTATTGCTTATTTATTTTATTCGGTTTCACTTGTTCTGCTTAACTTGTTCTGTATCGATGTTGGTTTGTGGGTTTGCAGATTTTTTAAGAAAAGATCGTTAAAGAATTTTGTTGAATAGCCAAACTGCTTTAAGTACATACGCTGAAAGGCCAACTGCTATAAGAACGCCTATTTGTTAGTTTATTACCCAATTATTATTGAAAAGTGTGTAGTCTAGTATAATATTTTATTTAATTATTATTCTCTTTTCAATTGACGAATTATCTCATCACTTATAATTCACGATATAAGTGATGAGATAATTCGTTAACTTTAAATTCAGATGAATACAAAAAGCCAAACCCAAAACAACTACATGTAGGTCATACATACAATTAGTTACGTGCGGATGTTACCTACGACACGCAGAGCAGCAGTCGACCGTTCATCCACTGTGCTAGTCGTGCTGGCAACTTTGTGATTGTCAACAACTTTCTTATAAATAAAAATCTATTAGAAAAATATCATTAGAATATCACATTTTCCGCAAATAATAAAAAGTCGTATAATTTCGCCCAAGGGGTAGAACTCAAAAAGCCTTAATATCACTCAATCGATTTATAATAAAACGTCATTTATCGTGCAACCCGCAAGAATGGAATGTCATATATTACGCATACTTCCGCAAAAAATGGGCCATCATATTATATAGAAGGCATTTTATTTAATACCTACCGATAATCTTTTCGTCGTACCCTAAAATGGCCCTTTTTCTTTTACCCTTTTTTCAGAGCAACTTTTTATCTTTGAGATAAGCCAGTTACAGTATTCTCGTACTATCGAACCGAGGACATTTAGATTTGATATCGATTGTCAAAGAACTTATGGAAAACGTAAAATGGTTGTTGATTGTAACTAACGATGTGTAACGATTACTTTTATGCTAACCGCAACAAATTCTTTAAAACTGCTAGCTTAGTGGGAAGCAGTCGCCTCCTTCTGTCATGCTCGAGAAGGAGGAAGCGGGCCGCAGATAAGGGAGAGGATAGCGTCCTCCCTCCAACCCAGCCGCAGTGATGGACAGAGACAAGACGACCTACGGCCACCATAGGCGCGGGCATGCGGGCGGCGAGTAAATAACAACTCGATGTCCGACCATGGACCATGCCCGGGTCGACGGCGCGTTGTGTTCCACACGCTCCTCAAAGAGCGTCAACTAAATGATGGGGCGCCCTCACAGTGGGCCAAAGGCTGCCGGGGTCACGGGACTTATTTTCATCACCGTGACCCCGGAACATAAAGGGCTATTGAAGGACTCCGTGGATTTTAGTCAGTACAAGTCTGACAGTTAGGGGTGGGAGGACTCATTTTATGATTTTACCATGATAAAAAAAGGGTATATTTATAGGTTTTATTTTATTTTATTTCATCATGGTGAAATTATCAAAGGAGTCCAACCTTTACTGTCACTTATGCTGATTAATATCCACGGAGTTCTTTCAATAGCCCTTTACGTTACAGTGTCATGGTTACCTGATGAGTCCCGCGACCAGGCTAGATGGTCAGCCAATGTCAACTTAGCTTATTCCATTACTGAAGATGAGTATCATGTTTTCTAATTCAGCATATTTTATATCACGTCTCAGTTCAAACAATAATTGATAAACATGTTTGCTCTTAACTGCACATTCGTAACAATCAGTCTACACGTAATTGGAGCCGACAATGGCAATTACGTCGGCCGTCACATGTAATTAGAGACCTTTTGATTGAGGCTAATTTGTATAGGGTCCAGTACCACAGGTCGGGTTAGCCTCTGCGGTTTGTGTCTATGTGGAATTAGTTGGTAATTAGAGCACTATACGGTTACGTTTGAAGCGGTTTTTATCAAAGCTTAAATAGATATTATGGTCCAGCTAGCTGACTAGTCACAAAAACACTTGCTACCACCGTGTATGACATTGATTTTTCAATTTGTGGCTATTTTTTTCTTGATTTGCCCGCGGTTTCACTCACATGGCACCTATTTATATAGCCTAACAAGGTGCGATGTATGAAACCACGGGTAACCGTTTCTAGGGTCATCTCTATATCTGTAACAAAATTTAACAAAATTGGTTCAGCCATTTTAACAGAACGTACATAAAAAACAAACAAATATTGAAAATATTTTTCCGGCGAATATTCAATACCTAAGTAATCATTATATTTATTAATCTTAGTAAAGCCTTCGGATATTTGGATGGATGTTAAAGGTGTATTCACACAAATTAGTCACCGTCACGTCACGTCACCGGCCCAGCAAAAAAAAAAATATAATTCTATACTCCTAGTATGACTTTGTTCCCACACGTCAGTCACCGGTCAGTCACCGTCACGTGATCTATCAGTGACGTCACCGGTCGTCAAATAATATTTCCATACAAGTTTCATACTTTTATTCCCACACACCCAAGATCGTCACGTCTCAGTTCAGTCAACGTCAAGCTACCGTCATTGCTACACGTGTGACCAACCGGTAGCTTGACTAATGTTAGTGTTTAATGATTCAGTCAAACTGGCGGCGTGACTAACGAACGACGTAACGGTGACTGGTGTTTGTGGATATATACACAAACCGAAATCAGGAGATCCGTAGGCGAACTAAAGTCACTGACATAGCCCAAGCTGAAGTGGCAATGGGCAGGTCATATTGCTCGCAGAGCAGATGGCTGATGGGGTCGAAAGTATTAAACTGGAGACCACGAACTAGCGCAGCGTTGGACGTCCGACAACAAGATGGACAGACGACCTTAAAAAGCCGCCGGAAGACGCTGGATGCAGGTCGCTTCCAACCGGCATATGTGGAAGTCTAAAAGGGAGGCCTATGTTCAGCAGTGGACGTCCTATGGCTGAGATGATGATGGTGACACAAACCGTCACCGATCCGCTGTCGGTGACGTGACGTGACTGATGTGTGTGTGAATGCACCTTAATATTTGTAATATCCGGTATTCGTACTAGAACAAAATTATTTTTTAACTCAATCACGTCGGATCCTATTACTGACAGTACGGCACAATGGCAGTAGATTGAGTTTCAGTTATTTAATTAGGCCACTCCAGTGCCAATTAAGTTCCCCTATTGGTCCTGGAGTTTGCTACATTGTAGGATTTTAGTTTAGCGTAATTAAAGGTTTTTTTTTCTTTTCCCTTTGTAGATTTGAACACACTTTTATCCTTATTTTTTATATTTTTTTTAGATTGATTTTAGCTCGTCTTTGAACATATAACTTACCTACGAGAAAAAAATTAAAACCCGTTTTAGTGGGTAGGTACAGGTGTAATAATTGTATTGAGTGATTGCGTAAAAAATGCGCAAATATGCAATAGCAGCAATCGCCGATTATTTTCTATCATTTATTGAGAAGTTTCCCGTAATCAGATCCTGACCTGATTTTCATGGGAACGTCTGTGAAATTTTCCTTTCAAACAAATTAAGAATTTTCCATATCGAACCGTAATCGAAAAGTCGGAAAACATCAGCTGACATGAGTCAGCCCAAGAAAATTAATTCTAAAAAAAACGACTTAATACTATACTATTCGACAACCATCACGCAACGCCATCTAGTCCCAAACTAAGCAGAGCTTATGTTATGGGTACTAGACAACTGATACACATACTTATATATTTCTAAATACATACATATTATAGATAAATTACACCCAGAAACAAAACAAAAGACCGCGCTCATCACACAAACATTTGTCCTGGGTGGGAATCGCACCCACGACTCCCGGCATAGCAGTCAGTTTCACTGACGACTAGTCCAACAGGCCAGACTTAAATGAAATGCATCACAATATCTGACTATTTAGCCCCGTTTGGCAGTAACCTCCACTGACCGTGACCAATACACATTTTGGCCTGCATCAACCAAGCAACCTAACCCACTCCATTCAAACATTCCAAGGACCGCATTAAACAACGCAAAACTGTTAAACACCCATACCATAGCTTCCCTCCACCACCATACCTTCAAAATCTATCACACTTTCGCATCAGACGAGCAAAAACTGGGTCGAACTTGTTAAAACCAGTTTCCGAGGTGTATCGAACAAACAGAACAACAGGTTAGCCTTGGAATTGCATGTTAAGTATTAGGAAGAGCTATATTTAGATGTTCAATGTTGAATGCCAGATGTTGGATTAGTACTTGGAATACAACAGGTATTGAAATTTCGTGGTCTTCATTTTTGGTGGCATGTTGTACAAGGTTTTATTATAGACTAGCTGTTGCCAGTGGCTTCGCACGCCCTCTCTCTTATTGTCTATGTCAATCAGGACCCAAGTAGCTTTCAGCCCCTGGCTTTCAAAGCCTGCCGGGGTCGCGGGACTTATTTCCATCACCGAGATCCCGGAACATAATGGGTTATTGAAGGACACCGTGGATTTTGGTCAGTACAAGTCTGACAGTAGGGGTGGGAGGACTCAATTAATTTTGATGATTTTAAAAAGATAATGATAAAAACAAAGTAGCTATACTGGTGAAATAATTTTGAAATAGGTCCTGTAGTTTTTGAGTTTATTCATTACAGACATATACACACACACACACAAAAATCTCAGTGTATATGAAATTGTTAAAAAAAGAAAAAGTGGAACAATCATAGAACCAGCACTATCTCTTTCTATCACACAAAAACAATACAATACGTTTAACTCATCAAGTGTCTCCTTCCGCCTTGGATGGAGCGGGAAGTGTCAGACACGTTCTGACTAAAATCCACCGTGTCCATTACCCTTTACGTTTCAAGGTCTCAGTTGCCTGTTTTGACAGTCCCGCGACCCCGGCCTCAGGCCTCAGGGGTCTTCAAGCGACAAAGTGTACATTACCTCAAGTGAGTTTACTGGCCTATTTGCTCACTAATTATACGAAAACACACAAGCCCCGTAACAGCCTATCTCCTATCCGTATAAATTACACAAACCGGCCAAAACCTTGCAATTTCTACCTCTAAAATATCATCCTATCTCCATCAACATTAACCTTCTACCCAACCTGGTTGTTTAACTAAAGGTTAAGCTTGGAACGAAATGAACGGTAATGGTAATAAAGTTGTTCGTGTATTAAGGTATGGGTTCAATCTCTGCAGCTCGCAACAATGCTGCCGCAGCACTATGATTGAATACGATACAGCGATAGACCTATAGCATGGACTGAACCATCCAGAAAAAGAAAAAGCTAATTGTATACCCATATTTTTCTTTCCTGTATGATTCCTATCTTATTTCTTACCAATATATTCTGGATGCGAAAATTTGTGAAGATGTATGAATGTTTGTTAGTCTTTCACGCAAAACCTAGGGAACGGAATTGAATACACTGTAAACTGATAGGTTTGGTGACCTGGACTAACACTTAAGATAGTTTTAACGCCGATTTTATGTTTCAGCGGGATAATTTTAAGTTAGTAGTGTAAAGTTAAAAGTAGATAAAAATGTCCTTGTTAATGTGGAGGAAAGAGACAAATGATTCTACAAATATTTTTTCTATCTTTTAAAGAATATTTATTTATAAGCACATTTCTTTTACATATTTTGATTCGGCATGACTCAGTCCATGCTTCATGTCTATGAGCGCAACACCACATGCAGTGCGTCACTGCCGCCTCCCTTGAATCAACACAGCAGACTGCACTGCCGCATGGTGCCAAGTTCGGAATCATACCTTTATCTAGGTTTTGTGTTCACTCAGTTTTTTTGGGTCGAAGTACAAAAATAGACAGACGTGAAGGTCTACGAAAGTTTAAGATCTATTTCGCAGTACATTACTTGAATGTGTAATGTAAAGTTGACCTTGGCTTTATTATTTCAAGGTTGAATGTCATAAAACGGTAAATTGGTCTGTAGGTTCAAGCTTTGTGAAAATTTTTGCCCACATTAGTAATTTTGTAACATCTATCTCTCACAGAGAGGAGGCCCGTGTCCCAGCAGTGGGATCATTGTAGAGTTGTGATGATAATGGTAACTGTGTCAACAGAGATAAGAGGTGGCTAAACCAGCTCATGTAAAAAAAAAAACTAAAATAATTTCTATCAAAATTTGAATGGTGTAAACCTCTAAAAATACAGTTTTGTTAAAGTATTCAATTGACAGTGTATGTTCAAGAAAATAAGTCACAAATCTAAGGTTACATTTTACTAAAGTTATTAATGTGAAAGTTTTTTAATATGGATGGATGCATGTTTGGTACTTTCAAACAAAATTACTGAACGAATTTAGATCAAATTAAATTCACAGATACCTGGATTAACACATAAGTTACATTTTATCTCGATTTATGACGATCCCATGGGATATTATTCTAGTTAAAAGCAGGCGAAGTCGCTATCAACAGCTAGTCTCACATCAACATAAATAAAAGCTCTAGAATTTTCTAGAAAACTAAATCAACCTTCAAAAATTTAAACCTAATACATGTCTACAGTTAACCCGTTAACCTCATCACTTAACCCACAAAACCTTCAGTGAACCCTCCTTGTTTTGCTTAACACCGTAACAAATTTTATTCTCCTACCCCCAAAAGCGGTCGTAAAAGTATTCAGGTGTATTTTATTTAACTTTCTTTCATGAACTCGGGTAATGAGGTTTTTTATGTGTTGCGTACTGGATTTTTTAGGCTCAACTGAAATAATAATTATCGGGGGTAAAGTAAATGAAGACGGCACTGTTGGCACAGAGGCTGAGTGATCGACTCCTGCGCAGCGTGTCGCGAGTTCGATCCCGGCACGGAACAAATATTTGTAATTATGATCTGCAAGTAGTTGTTCCGGGTCTGTGTTTGTGTATGTGAGTTTCAATGTTTGTAAACGCACCCAAGATGCAGGATATGGTCGCGGGACCTATACCATCAACGTGACCCCGGATCATAAAGGGCTATTGAAAGACACCGTGGATTTTAGTCAGTACAAGTCTGACATTCCCTCCCGCCCTGCCCAGGGTGGGAGGACTCATCTGATGATTTTACCACGTAAAAATAAACAAAAAAAAGGGTCGCAGGTCTGTCTTACCAGGTAACGATTTAATTGAATAATCACGTTGCATTTTAGTCAGTACAAGTCTGACAATACCTCTCACCGCGCCCTGGGTAGGAGGATTCCAGAAAAACCCCTGAAATCTCTAGAAGGCATATTATTATTATTTGCGAATTAAAAATGATGCCGAAATCAAACAAAATTTAAAAAAAATAAAAACGAAGATTTTTCCTTTTTTTTTCATTTTATACTGAGATTTTAATACTTTTTGGACGTAAAAATAACATAAAACTGTTTACTCTAAAATACTGGCTTCACAATTTTCATTTATAACTTTGACTTTAAAATTTTATCTATCACTCCCCAGAAGACATTTCATCTTTCAATTCAATTTAATATTAATACTACCTTACTACGCATAAAATCGGGCCAATCACAATGAGGAAACCTCAATACCTGAAAACTTTCTTAATATCAAAACTTCAGGAAAGTCAAGCAATCGAACCGTATTCAAAACTTATGAAATTCTTGGCAAAGATTTACGTAACCAGACGTGCGTGACGTAAACTAAATATTCTGTCTTTTTAGTCGAAAATACCAGTATCCTTTAGTATTTCGGGCATGCGGGGAGGTGACTAATGAGCTACTCGCTGACCGATCATGGACCATGCCCGAACGACGGTGCGTTGTGCAAGCCTGCCGGGGTATCGAGATTAATCAGTTACCGTGACCCCGAAACGTAAGGGGCTATTGAATGACAACGTGGTTTTTAGTCAGTACAAGTCTAACAGTCCTTCCAGCCCTGCCTTGGGTAGGAGTATTCATTTGATAATATTAAAACGCTAATAAAAAGGATATATGCCGTTTCCTCACGATGTTTTTCTTCACCGTTTTAGAGCAATGGTGATGAAAGAAATTACCCAAATTAATGCAGTTGATTGAGCTCGATCCCGCGCGTTCACAGAAACAAATACCTACAAATTATAGATACCTATGTTATATACAAATAGTGTTACCCGATAGAAATTAATTTATACCAAGCAGCAACACTGTTACTCGATGACGAATATTTTTCCCAACCAGTAACTGTGTGACAGTAAAGAAGTGTTACTGGGCGGGAATATATCATTCCACGTTCTACAACCCCTTGGCTCTTATGCTAGCGTCTCAGACCAAATTGTGCGTCTGAAAAGCTCGTAGTATTACGCAATGAAATAGGTCAGTGACCTCACTGAATATTTAAAATCTTCGCATTCTTCATTCTGTACAACACTTCTTAAATGATAAATGAAGTGACATAAAATGTACGATATAAGGTCGACACACACATATAAGGCGATTCTTATAGGACACTGCCTATCTGCGCATTCGGGTGATAAAATGTTTCTCACATTGAATTTGATTACATATGAAATGTGTTGACACATAAATGTATAGATGGCAAGAGAGGAGACTGGGGGTTTAATGTCTAATTAACAACAAGCCTGAACTAAGAATGAATGATTTATTACGATTTGACAGATAGCTTCTTAGTGACCGCGCCACTACTCATGATCTGCGGAAAAATCGCTTAATAAATCGTCCTACGTTCTAAAAAATGCAATCTTAAGTAAAGACATATTATAGCCGCGTCAAACTGACGGCACGGTTGGCGCAATGGTTGAGTGACTGACCGCTGCGCAGCGTGTCGTGGGTTCGGTTCGATCACCCGGAACAAATATTTGTATAATTTACAAGTAGTTGTTTCAGGGATGGGTGTGTTTGTGTATGTGTGTTTCTATGTTTGTAAACGCAACCACGATACAGGAAGAAATTCCTAGTGCGGGGCAACGTTTTTATATTAAAAAAAAACTGAAATTAGTCCGTGTTGTGCTCATAAGTGTGCGTTAACCTATAAGAACACTATTGCCAAGAAGTCATATATTTTTTTTACCCGACTGTCTAGCCAAAAAAGAGGGTAATGTGCTTCTTATTCTCGGATTATTGCCAGGCTTTGCATTACGAAACTGGTCACGGACTGAATAGCTTACATGTATAACCTATTTTTTAATACTATGCGAAGTTTTATACTGTATGTGAAACAATGAGTCATGAGAAATTTTGTGTTGCATAGCACATATTTATTAAGTTTTTAATGGGTTTAATGTGGAATATAAAATATTCAATGTTTTTTGTTAATAATGAGAATAACAGCCTCGTTCAGTCTGCTAGGCGTGTGGTATTGTGAATCCGAAAGTTTCCTTTATGTCTGTTTGTTGAGTTTTCACGGTCTTCGGAAATACTCATTTATAGCGCCCATCTAGGGCGAATTGAAGAAATTATAGCGTGGTACGGTACGTTATGGCATCCTGCGGCATATAGATCTTGACAGATCCTGTGGCATTTCACACTCAACCTCTGAAAGCACATATGGACTTGGACATCTATAGAATCTATAGATTACAGAGCTTACATGCGATCAGGATCAGATCATATCGTCGGGATGGGTCGCGCTCTGTGGGTAAGGGCTCAAATACTCACACTAGTCGCTGAGATTGCCGCGTTGAAATAAGGACAAAAGTCCACGAAAGGTTAACAAGCGATGGCAGTATACTTATCTTGTATTTTATGGGAAAACTTAAACATAACTGTTTAAATGTAAATGTCAGAAGCCAGCAAAGCCACCTACCTCAATTTCATTAATATATTTTCAACCTTATCACAGTAATGAAAGGTTAATAGTAGATTGGTAAATTTAAAATTTGACAGATTCGGGTAGGTTGACCTGCTGGCGTCTATACCTAACCTCTGCCTAAACTTTCAAATATTATAAAAGTAATGAACATATTGTATCCTTTGTAACGAGAATGATTAAATATAAAATAACCAGTCACGATCCAGTTCTACAATCTATACATATAATAAAATAGTAGGAAAGTCAAAACTGTACATTGATTATTTTTTTAAAAGAATACTTGGGGTGTGATCTACAATCGATACCGAAGCCAAAAATATAGTTTTTAGAATTTTTGTCTGTTTGTCTGTTTATCTGTTTGTCTGTATGTATGTCCGGGATAAACTCAAAAAGTACTGGACGGATTTGAATGAATCTTTTTTTGTTTTATAGGTATTAAGTCTGGTCATAACATAGGCTATAATTTATTTTGGAAACTTGAACACCTGGCGCAGAACCGCAACAGACTAGCTAAACTATAAGAGATACAAAAATGGTGCCATAGCAAAAATTGTTTCACTTGATGAGCATTTTCTGCTGAGAGAATAAATTTGAAGATCTGGAACACCTGATATGGAACTCCAAGAGCCCAGCTACACTATAACAAATACAGGAATGACGTCTTAGCCAAGTTGTTCGGCCTGATGAGCACTCTCTGTTGACATATAAAAATTGAAGATAGAAGAGAGAGAAGGAACACCTGAAGTGGAACACCAAAAGCCCAGCTAAACTATAACATATATAGAATCGACGTCTTAGAAAGAGTTGTTCAGCCTGATTTCTCTGTTGACGTGTAAAAATTGGAGATCTGGAACGCAATGTTGAACAACAAAAGCCCAACTAAACTTTAACATAATATACAGAGTGTTTCTTTTAAATTGGCCAAAAGGGAGAAATCCGCATCTATTAGAGATACGGGAAAACTTTCTTAGGAACCTTTAGCTCTTTTTTTAAATAAAAAAAAATATATTCTACTGGCCAAACACACATTAATTATTTACCCGGGCTCTTGGAGTTGGGTATCAGACTTTGCAGAACTTCGATTTTGACGACCCCGTGTCGCTGACATAAGCAACAAGATCCGCGTACGAAGTCGCGGGCAGAAGCTAGTTTAATATACGCGTTCGAACTGAATTAGCTTCAGCGAAACTTACTAGACGGCAGACGTTCATTTTATCATGTTAAGATAATATCGATACCCGACTCGTGTGAACAGTTTTGCTAAGTAATTTAATTTTAACTTGTCTTATGACGTAATAGCTTTTTCACACTACTTGCTCGTAAATGTCAAATTATATATCAGAGATAACATACTGTAAAGCAAGTCATAGTTCCCTCTCGCTCGAGCCGGGCAATAATGATGTACTGAATTTCATCATTCCCATTAGTGGTAATAATGTGATTTGAATTTGGAACCTCAAATAAAACCGTATGAAAACTTTCACCAAGGAGTGATATCAGTAATGGCGGCCGCTGGCCGCAACAGCTCATCGCTTGCAGTGGTGCCAACTTCACGTTCGAAGGTTGTCGTACCACATCAAATTTCGAAAATCGATTTTATTTCCTCGCTGTAGGTGTAAAAAGCAGAGTACGCTCCTCGGGAGTAAAGCTGCCTTGCCTTGGGCTAACTTGAATCCCTCGCTACACTAAGGATTCTTAACTTAACACTTGAACCTCCTCGCTGCGCTACGGAGGTTCACCCCAGAATCCTTAGTGTCGCTTCGGGATTCAATACGCCCGTGACGTAAGGCAGTGCTTTACTCCCTTGGTGCGTAATCTACTATTTCTCGCTTCTTTGCATGTGTATAGTTCTGTAATTATCACACGGTAATGACACACCAGGTTCAAAAGTAATTACCCTCGTGTTAATCCCGTTTTCTTACAGTCAACTTTAATGATAGTTTTTTTATTCTTTAGAAACGTTGCCCTACACTAGAAATATCTCATTTGTCATGGGTTTAAAAACATTTACACTCGCATACACAAACAACAAATTGTAGACCATGTGAATTTTTGTACCGTGCCGGAATTGAACCCGCGATACGCAGCGCTGTAGTCGATCCATGAGCCACTGCGGCAACCATGTCAACTAAAGTTTTCTATATACCTTTTCATTTTGTTGTGGTAAAATCATAATAATGATTTTACCACAACAAAATAATAGTGATAATAATGAGACCTCCCACCCCGGGCAGGGCGGTAGGGACTGTCAGACTTGTACTGACTAAAATCCACGGTATCCTGCAATAGCCCTTTTCGTTCCGGGGTTACGGTAGCTATTTATTCCCACGACCACGGATCTTTGTACCTTTAATAGATATCATCCCTAGATGGAAACTAAAAACTGTATTATTACATTTTAGAGAAGAAACCACAACAGAATAATAAAAAAAAAACATAATAAGTATTGACTACTATAAAGTAAGGTAAAACCAAGTATCAAACACGTTATCAGTATCAATACTATTCCACAGTTGCGTGACAAAGATACATAATATGTCTGTACTGTATCCTTATGGTATCAAATAACTATATCCAATCATCCAAGCTTTCAACAACATTGTGAATACTTGGTGCAACGTATTTTGTAGCTGATTTTTTAGACTGTGAATTAAATAATATATTTATAATAATAATCCACAACTATCACACAATGCCATCTAGTCCCAAGCTAAGCAGAGCTTGTGTTATGGGTACTAGACAACTGATAAACATACTTATATATTTATGATTTTTTTTTGCTTTCTTTTCTTATTTCTTTTTTAAAATAAACGTTGCCCCACATTAAGAATTTCTCCTGTGTCGTGGGTGCGCTTACAAACAAATACACTCACATACACAAACGCCCAGAACCGAAACAACTAGATGTAGAACATACAAATATTTGCTCCGTGCGGGAATCGAACCCGCGACACGCAGCGCAGCCAGTCCAATCGCTCAGCCACTGCGCTAGCCATGCCGTCAAATACATGTCATATCTATTATAGATAAATCACACCCTCACACGGAACAAATGATCATGCTCATTACACAAACATTTTTCCTGGGTGGGAATCGAACCCACGACCTCCGGCATAGCAGTCAGGTTCACTAACCACTAGACTAACAGGCCAGTTAGATTGCCAGCAGTATTTTTTTAAGAATGAAGATTAACAATACCCCAATTTTTATCTAAACTTACTTTTATGGGCTTCATGTTGAAACTTATTTACTTCTGTAACACCTATGTACACATGAATGCAATAAAGAATTTGAGTTTGAGTTTGAATAAGTGTACTCTAACTGAAACCTCAATAACTTAATGCGTTAAATCACTTTTAAACAATTTAAATGCTGACCTAAAATTTTAACGACATAAAAAAGTAGCGAGTAAAGATTTCTTTACCGAAAAGTACACTAGATTTCAGTTTATGTAACAAAATAATAAAGCATTATTCATAACCTACCCAATTACAAGACTAGTTGTATTTCACTAAAGGTTTATTTAGGTACAAAGGTACATTGTACCCGAGTTCATTTTTCAACCTACCCCGGGGTTCGGGACTAAATAGGTATCGTAGGTTAGCCAGGGAAAGGCTAGGTTAAAGTCCCTAGGTAAGCAATTAGAGTGATATTTGTCTAAGCTGGGTATTGACCTGCGTTACAGGGTGTAACGTTAAGATGCTCTCTGGGCATGTGGACGGTGAGTAATTAATGACTCGCCGTCAAAATAAATAAAATATTGCTCCCGTATTTTTCCTTTTGTTACCTAAATATAAATCGACGATGATACAATGCTTCTAAAAAATCATAAAACGTCACTCGGGCGGAATCATTCTACAAGCGTTATGACGGCACAAGCCCTAATTTAGAAGCCATTCATCTTGTCAATATACACTGATATAAAATGTTTTTTTTTTTTAAATACATGTCCATTATTTTTTAATACTGTAAATAAATTCAAAACTGACGAATGAAATAGTTTTTCAATTTATTTATGCAGTAAACTACACTATAGTGTAACTATGTCAATTTATTAACCATAATAGACATTCATGGAATTTATTTAACATTAACTGTTAAATAATTATATGGTTTATACTCCATTGTACAGTCATTCAATTATTGACCCCACTCAACAATAGCACAGACAATAGTCAGTAGTTTTTCTAATAAAAACTATTGCTACGCCGTAGCTAACGTGATGGTATTTGCTACGCCATGCCGCTACGCCGTAGCAAATAAACGGAGCGCTACGCCGCGCCGTCTCTTTACACTTCGGTACTTTTCTTTTTATTTTATTTAAGGTTATAACTTCTAAGTGTTGTAACATACGTTTTTATTGTTGTGTTGTGTCTGTTTTATTTGCACAACAATATTTATTATTTCGAAATACCATGGTTTATAGGTTTTACAACAAAAAACAAACATTCTTACATGGTTTCCTCACGATTTTTTCCTTCACGGATGTCAGTGATTTTTAAGATAAACTTAGAAAGTAAGAGCAAGTTTTGGTCTCTCTGGTTCATAACGGAATCATCATCTCGACTATCATACGGAATTAAACTTTGGCTTTTGCATCATGGTTATTAAAATCGGAGAAACTCTTGTCCTGGCTTAATAATGTCAGACGCATAAGGCGATCTTCAAGGTTAAAGCGCTTGCCGAGCATAGTTTGTGAATGGATGACCATCTATCATAGTGAGTTTTCTGTGTGTCTCGGAAAGCACGTAAAGCTGTTGGTCCTGGTTGTCATTTCTGGATTTTTGACAGTATTTCCTGTTACTCAAAAGCTCGAAAGTTTGACAACTAGTCTTACAAAGGATTATTGTACTCAGTTAATGGGTTGCAGAAGTCAGACAGGCAGTCGCTCCATATAAAATACTTCATTCAGCTACATCGACTTTTTTTTTACGTGATAAAATCATCAGATGAGTCTTCCCACCCCGGGCAGGGCGGGAGGCACTGTCAGACTTGCACTGACTAAAATCCACGGTGTCCTTCAATAGCCCTTTATGTTCCGGGGTCACGGTGACGGTATAAGTCCCGCGACCTGCCGACCCCAACCTAATTGGAAAAAGGCTAAATCCCTGAAAAGGCTATATCCCTGAGCAGTACCTTGTCTGCGTGACGGACTATTAAAGTACACCGTGGATTTTAGTCAGTACAAGAGGTCTTCCTGCCCCGCCGTGGGTAGGAGGACATATTTGAATATTTTACCACGTTAAAAAAAAGGACAAAATTCTAATGAAATTCAACTACAATATAAGACAGCACAATGGAACAAACGTTTCGCACAAACAGACTTCGAACTCCAAACGCAATAAGCGTATCGATTCATTCGCATCCGTAAGGCAATATACTAGTTAAATAGAAAGGACTCTGTCTACACTCAGGGTAGACAGTTATTAGCAGAATGGGAGTGGAGCATACGCTGAGACAGAAAAAACGGGATCCCTTCTATTCGCATAATGTTCTTTGTCCTAATATACTTCGGCATAACGATTTTCGCACAATTTGTTTTGGCATAATAATACTACGGCATAATTTTTTTAGGCATACATTTTATGTTGGCATAATCATCTTAAAGACTAATTTGTTTTGGCATAAATTTTATTCGCATAACTTTAGTACGCCTAATGACTATTAGCATAACGTTAGTAGACCTAATGACTATTAGCATAACGTTAGTAGGCCTAATGACTTTTAGCATAACGTTAGTAGGCCTAATGACTATTAGTATAACACCAATTTGCTATAGTTTCTGTTACAATTAAGTAATAATTATTGTTGGTTAAAAATTTAATATGCTGTGCAGCAAAAGTGTCAAACCGAATTGCTGCAAAAACGACTCCACGTAGTCTTGTTTGTCCTACCCCTAGAGTGTAATTTAAAATCGCGTAGGCGCGTAGGGGCGAGGCGGCCCGCGGGCTGAGGAGCAGGCGGCTGCGAGCGAACCGCCGCGGCTGAGAATGGCCGGCGAAGCCGGCCAACAAGCCGAAGCTGCGGTGGTGAGCGAAAGCCGTCTGCGATGATTAGCACGCGAGGGGCCGCCGGAGACCCGCAGCGCCGGAGCCGTGACAGAAACTCTGCCTGCTGCATGTTGCACGCTCGCTTGAATGCTGCATGCTTGCTTGTTTGCTGCATGCTTGCTTGCATGCTTGCTTGCATGTTTACTTGCTTGCTTGCATGCTGAATGCTTGCTTGCTTTAGGCTTCCTGCTGCGAAAAAAGAACCCACAAAATTGTTCAATACATCTTCTATCTTCTATATATATAAAAATGAAACCCGTTTTCCGTTGTCACGACATAACATGAAAACGGCTTGACCGATTCGGATAATTATTTTTTTGTTGTGTTTGTAACCATCGGGACCAGGTTTTAGACCGCGTCTTCCACCCGTGCGAAGCCGGGACGGGCCGCTATTTTCTATAAAAATATGTTTTAATATCATTATGCGTAAATAAATTTATGCTTTAGGATATTATGCTTAAAAAAGTTATGCTTTAGAACTTTATGCTTAAAAAAGTTATGCTTTAGAACTTTATGCTTAATAAAGAAGATCGGCAATGTCAGTGTCGCCTATTTGAGAAGCGAGTGTAAACTAAAGTATATGCATTTTATAGATCAAGTAGAGTAGTTTATTTTCCTGCTTAAAGTTTTTTTTTACTTTGTGGGAAAAGAGAAAAAAGTTATAAATAAATATTTTGTAAATGACAGAACTAAAAGTAGCAATAACTAAACGCATAAAAACGGTATTGAATAATCATTGCCATTTTTGGTAGAATAATACTAGGTATTATTCGAATATGAATGTTGGTGAGTGGTTAAAACTATCCATTGACACATTTTTTTCATTTTAGGCATTAATTTCATTTAAATATTCCATCTTAACCATAAACTGTATTCATAATAGTAATTAGAAAACAACATAATAGTTCGTTTTACAGTTCTTAACTGGTAACATTAAACAGTTGGCATTTCTAAATGAACTGTCTGTCATCCTGTGATCTGTCAGTCACAGTCGTACGATCGCGGCGTCTGTTAGCGATGGGTCGTTGACGGTTTTTCCGTCAACGAAACGTTAACGTTGATTAACGTTTGTCAACTAGTTAATCAACTAGTTGAATTCGTCAACGAGTTGAACGAGTCAACGTGTTCATGTCGTTGACGAATTTAACTGTCAACTTGCAACGTAAACCGTTGATTCATTAAACGGTTTTTATCTAACGATTGTGCGTTGAATTTTAGAAACAAGTTTATTCTATTTATGTATTGGAAAACGTTTGATTGACGGTTCGACCCATGAATCCGTTTAATTGCAGATCCTGACTGAAGTAAGATTAGTAAAAATTAATGTTTCCTTTTCTGTAGCTTATTTATCCACTTACACTCATAAATCACGTAGTTTCGATTCGAATTTCAGTTTTATGTTAAACATATAAAATAGTGTGAAATCAAAAAATATAATACATTGGGATTAGGTCTACATCTGTGGTAAACGTAAGTAGGTAAACAACCTCCACCAATAAAAGTACTATTCTTAAAATAAATATTTCGAAAATCAACTCTTACAATCGCTCGTAATCCATGACGCGCATGACGTTAAAAACAACGAACCAAAAACTCAACGTTGAAAACAACGTTGCATTTGCGTTCTCGTTAATTCAACGAGACGAACGAGTTAACTCATAAACGTCGTTGACGAATTCAACTAGTTGATTCGTATACAGTTAACGTTAATACGTTGACAAGAGATTAACGGTTGATTCAACTAGTTCGTTGATTCAACGCTCATCCCTAGCGTCTGTTACTTTTTTTTACTTTCCAACTCATTAGTGTTTACTTGCATTGTTTATTCCGCGTTCAGTTGAGCTATCTAGTTCCTGCGTGTTGAATCCTTGTGATAGTGAACGCTTTTTTTGAGACAGGACTCTATTTGTTGTGTTTACTTGCATTGTTTATTCCGCGTTCAGTTGAGCTTTCTAGTTCCTGCGTGTCGAATCCTTGTGATAGTGAACGCTTTTTTTGAGACAGGACTCTATTTGTTATAATAAATATGTCTCGTTCTAACGTTCGGTGTGTTAACTGCGAACTTCGGTTGACGAGACCTCGTCATCGTCTTTCAAACGAAAACGAAGACCTCCTTAACATTATAAGGTTATGGACTTATCCAAGGCAGGTGAGTAAAAACATACAGCTCATTTTCAAAATAATGTCTACAGTTACTAAAGCTTTGTAATAGTTGACAAAGCAGTATTGGTTTTGCACCACTTTCAACTTCTTCTAAGTTAATAAGTAAAAGCAAGTGGAAAAAATGATACACAAGAGTGTGATTAAATCTTTGTCACCCATGGGGGTCCCAAGATTTCCTCAATATGTTTTCCAACCCCATTAGCAAATATTAATATAATAGTTAAATATTTTATAAATATGCTTATATTGACCGGTCATGTATTATGATCATAGATCGGAATAGGTAGAGCTGTTTTATGTACTTACTTTTAGAAATTGTATATGGATATTCCCCCAGTCCAGGGATTTGGAGCGAAACAACAAGGTGTTTGGTAAAGAATTGAACTCTAGTGGTGTAGAAAGAGATAAATACAGATGCGTCCCTCTAGCGACAGAAACATCCCACTATTGTTTCTTTTGTTAGCATCTCGAATTCTCGATCCCGAATATCCATATTAACATCAATGTTTGCGGTCAATGAACCTAAATAGCTCTACCTATTCCGATCTATGATTATGATCTATTTTCATAAGACTAGATTTATTCTTCTTTACTTACCTTACATACTTAAATGTTTATTTTTTATTTTGTAAGATGCTCTGTATAGCTTCCAATTTGTATGTCACATATGTTTTCTTTTTGATGTTTCATTGTCATTGTAACTGGACACTACTGATATTAAAAATACCTCATTCAGACAGACAGAGGCTAACAGTTTTTTTATTATTATGTTACAGATAACTGATGCTGACTTTGTATGCCAGGCTTGTTGGGATTTAGCAAGTCATGCAACTAACCAAGTTGCACCCGAAAGACAAGTTGGACATCAAAATGTTTGTGTTGGATGTGGCCGTTCCATTCTAAGAAGCAGAAGTCGTTTAGTACTCAGAGAAAACAGTAGTGATGAAGAACAACAACTTGCTGCAATCATTTCACAGTGGATACAGCACCGTCAAGTAAATATATTTTTGTGTTTGATAAAAATATTTTTTTATAATTCTGTTGTAATAAATATTGATTGTATTAATTATTATTGTTTTAGCTCACTCCTACTGATGAAGCATGTGGGCCATGTTGGCTACGAGCACAAAGAATATTGCGTCGCAGCATTAACACCCAATCAAACAGTGATGCTTCTGAGGATTTGGCTATACCCCCGCACCAAAGCCGTCAACATGAGGAAATTGAAGATTGCTGTGTGAATTGTAACCAACAGCTGCTGTCTGCAGAAAATAGGCATTGTCTGTCTTCAGAAAGTGAACAATTTATAACAGTTATAAAGCTGTGGACATATCCTAGAAATGTAAGTTATGAGCTCTAATTACAATTTTTGACTGTTTCAGTAAGTTAAAGGCGAAAATTCATTGAGAAATAAATTGTTAATTCATACTTTATTTTATTTTTTTAGATTGTGGACACTGATTATGTGTGCCACACCTGTTGGGAGCTTGCAAACCACCAGGTCTTATCTGAAATTCCAGAAGAGAATCCAGTACAACAATCTGGAAATCAGGAAATACCACAGCAGCGATACATTACACTACCAAACATAAGACAAGCTGCTGACACTAGAAGGCATTGCTTATTTGCTGACTGCAGGAATCCAGAGCGATACCATATTCCGGACACAATACGCAGACGGGTACTGAGTGACTGCAACTTTTATATACCGAGAGGTGCAAGGATATGCAGTTACCACATGGGTAGAAACATATTTGGTGAACTATACACATCCGAAAACACATTAGACAATTTTAATTGTCTCCAAATTGAAGATATGGTTTTCATATTACAAGAACCTGTAAGTGATTTTAATTTCGAAGAAATCCAGAGTCTGCCAGAATATTTGGCACATTATTTTCTGGGAATTTCCTTATCCCAACATCAACAAATAATGAACGAAACAAGAGGACTTCGCGAAATGCATAGAGGAAGTTTTGCATTAACTGCATTATTATGCAAGTTAAGGACGGGAGACTCGGGAGATAGGTTATCGAGTCTATTTCAAACGCCAAGGCGCACCGTGGAAACCTTAATGAGCAAGGCTAGGGACATATTAGCTCAAGAGTATGTGCCTCAACATTTGGGTTTGCATCATATAAGCCGGAGTAATGTCATTACCAAAAACTCCTATATAGCAAATCATTTATTTGGCAGACCTGATCTCCCTCTGGAGAGACAAAATGCAATTGTTATCTGTGATGGCACCTATGTTTATGCCCAAAAAAGCACAAATTATTTATTTCAAAAAGAGACTTATTCCCTCCATAAATATCGAAATCTTATAAAGCCATTCATGATTGTATGCTGCAATGGATACATCCTGGATGTTACAGGGCCATATCCTGCCACTACTAATGACGCGTCGATAATGATGGATTTATTAAATAAAGACAGTTTTTTGGAGTTTTTTAGAGAAGATGATGTTTTTATTCTCGATAGAGGCTTTAGGGATAGTGTAGATGCTATACATGAGCGTGGCTTCCTCGCCCATCTACCAGAAACCCTGTCACCAGGACAATTCCAGTTGTCTACTTTGGAAGGCAACAGGTCTCGCTGTGTGACAATAAATAGATGGGTTGTGGAAGCCGTTAATGGCAGGATCAAAAGAGACTTTAAAATATTCAGACAAGAATATTTTAATCGTGCATGCCCCCACATGATGAAGGATTTTTCCATTGCAGCAGCTCTGCATAATGCATTTGCCACAATGTTTGTGGATTCAAGTAATGCGGAACAAATTGTCAGTATTATAAATGAAAGGCTTTTTGCAGACAATATCCTTGCAGATATAGTACAAGAAGAGAATCTTCATAGAAGAAACTCTATGTTTACAACTATAACAAGTTCTAATATTGTGTTCCCTAACCTGTCTATGGAAGACTTGGTCCTCTTTGCTTGTGGCACGTATCAAATTCGACAAGCTAGGTCATACATAGGTGAACAATTACGTTTCCATGGCCTTTATACAATAGAAGTTTGCAGAGAGGACCATGTCAATTTAAGCAGGTTAGGGGGAATAAGTTCCTTATTGATTCGAGCTAAAGTCAAGTCCCGGCCATGTGTCAAGAAAAACATATTATGTTTTCATAGCAATTGATCGTGAGCAAGTGGGTAGGAATGCCATCACTGGATATTGCTGCAATTGCATTGTTGGTTTGCGCACTGTGGGATGTTGCTCTCACGTAATGAGCATTATATGGTACCTGGGCTACGCACGTAACCAGGATAATATAACTCCACCTGCACAATTCCTCGACCAAGTTTTACTCAGGATAGATAATTAACTGATAAATAATAAATATGTGCCTACCTATTAAATGTTTGTGAAAAAGTATTTGTTTCATTTTATAAAATCACATATTACCTTGCCTGCCTACCTTATTGCTGGATCTAGCTTATATTGCCTGGGATACATTTTATGAACAACCTATGAGTGCCTTGCTTTAGAAAACTCGTATATTATGTAATCTAAATATATTGGCAAACAAGTACCTTTATGTACAGTTCGCCTGATGATCCTACAATATCAAAGGCTAACTTAACCTTTAGGTGTAGCCGTGTAGGTAAAAACCTTACACTTACATCCTTTACGTTTCGCCTATAAGGTAGGTAAAGCGTTATTATAAACACAAATACTTAAAACATGTATACGTATAAACAGATATGTGCATTGAATTCTAAAATGAATTAATCTGCTCAATAATCAATCATATCAATACCTAGGTACACATTCCACAACACACATAACCTAACCTAAATGGTAAATCTTTAAATCGATTTTCTATCAAAATCCCATTACAAAAAAAAATGCTATGATTACACTTTATGTTATTAGGCCTTAGATCCATCTCTTTCAGGTGTTTTCACTAATGCTCGCGAAGTATAAAGGCGACACTCAAAGTACATGGGGTTTTGCCAATCTTCTTTATGCTTTAGAATATTATGCTTAATCATTATTATGGTTAGAGAAATTATGCCAAACAAAATTATGCTAAGTTATATTAGGTCTTAAAATTTTATGCAAATGGATAGGGAACCAGAAAAAACATTATCACGTTTAAACACTATTGTAATTTCCAGCGTCGCAGGACTATCTCAACATAGTACCTGGAACGCTAAGAACGACTGGTAGAACTTATTCCACCAAATTATGGAACTTATTCCATCCTAATTCGAAGAGGAGGAGGTTCTCAATTCTTCAGTTTTTTTTTCACTTTTCCTGATTTTTCATAGACCTATTCTATATCTAGCTGGACCTATTTGGAAAATTCTTTTTTTGTTTGAAAGGGTAGGGTATCGAAGGAAAGGGTATACGTTTGATATGATGATGGAATTTTAGAACTGTCGAGTGAACTTGAACTGAATCAGTAAATAACAGGATATCAACCGCGATAGCACCGAACCCACTAAAATAAACTTTTCTTTCGGAAGTTGGTGGCACAAAATTCACTGAAATAAAAAGAAAAGTGACCTCTGAAAGAAAAGTCATTTTATAGTTTTTTTGTGTTGCCTAAACAGTCGATTATATTTTCTCATTCTCTTTCAAACCACCCAGTGCGGGAAGATATAATAATTTTTAAATAAGAAAAATTAAAAAAGAGATAAATATTCCTAAAGAAATCGTCAAACATGACAGATTTCTGTTCGAGAATAAAAACCTACCCTTTATTTCAACTCTTAAAATCAATGTCCTAACAAAATCACATAAAACCAGACTCATTTTGAACTCTAAAATCTTCTTATCAGATTTCAACCCCCAACTTCGCACGTATTAGTTTTCAAAGCTACTTTACGCTCGTCTGGCGAACCTTAATACGCGTCTGACGTACCTTTATTAGCACTATCTATTAATTAACTTCGTGTTTCGCGTTATACAGGGTGTGGGAACGTGGCACAAAGTGGGAAAATGTGGTGTTTTAATTAGAAGAGCCTTTTTTCTTTTGTTTTAAAGTGAGGGAAGTTATGCTGTGACGCTTAAAATAGTTATTAAGGTAAGGTACCCGGGGTCGCGGGACTTATTCCATCACCGTGCCCCCGGAACTTAAAGGGCTATTGAAGGACACCGTGGATTTTAGTCAGTACAAGTCTAACAACCCCTCCCGCCCACTCCGGGTAGGAGGACTCATGATTTTACCACGTAAAAAAAGGTTATTTGTACAAGTTTTTATATAATTTTACCTGTCCCGCTGTAATCAAATCTTATAAGTGAAATTTGATCCACTTCCCGGTTTTCAATTGAGCTGAAATTTCAGAAATATTTTTTTTTTCTTATAACTACTATTACCTACTTTAAATTACCTAACTGCTTTTGATTGCACTTCCAATATTTAAACCATTTTTAAACAGAAACCATAGTTACAACATCCAAATCCCTCAAGACCAGTCCATTATACGTTGCACTCACCCTCATAAACAACATTTTATCATTTGATGACACATTGGATATCTTTGCGACTACTGAGCTGACATTCCTTAGCACTGCTACTCATTACCTGGAGTCTATTGTTGCCTCCAGTACAATTCCTCTTTAATTATGTTTAAGCTTGATTACAATATCTTTTATTTCTTTTTTATTTTTTTACTTATAATTGACTGTTTTTATTTTTAATCTGCATGCATGAATTTGCTTGTCAGTATTTTTCTTTTTAAATAATTTAAATAATTATATTATTTTGTACAGACAAATAACTTGTATGTGTGGTATTTAAGCTGTAAATTCAAGTTGGTTATTATAAATAAATAAAAAAAATAAAAATAAAAAGTTAACTTTACAATTACGTTGCTATATAAATCTGTTTACTTAGAAAACATTGTCATTATCGTGTAAAATCATTATAACAAGATTAATTAATGTTATGTTAAGTTCATTTAGTATCACCCTGTAATTTGATGACATGTGGTTTTAATCCTTAGTAGCTGCGGTGTGGTTCATTAATATTTTTAATGGGATATGATGTAAAATGGAAATGTTGATGACGCTTTTAATGAAAACTGAAGTTAACTTATAAGGGGGCCTCTTTGGATAGGACGCAATGCAATATGAAGGCATAGTTGGCGCAGTGAGTGAGCCATCGACTACTTTGCCGCATGTCCCGGGTTTTATTTTTGCACGGAAAAAAAATGAAATTATTTTTTAAGGCGAAAGTTTGATTTATTTTACAATGTTTGTACTTTGTTTTTTGCGTGGTAAAATCATCAAATGAGTCCTCCCACCCCGGGCAGGGCAGGAGGTACTGTCAGACTTGTACTGACTAAAATTCACGGTGTCCTTCAATAGCCCTTTATGTTCCGGGGTCACGGTGATTGAAATAAGTTTGTGAGGGGGCCCGTCATTTTGCTGACGCTCTTTGAGCCGCGCGTGGAACACGACGCGCCGTCGACCCGGGCATGGTCGGACAACGAGTTGCCCTTTACTCGCTGTCCGCATGCCCGCGCCGACGGTGGCCGGAGATCATCTGCCGACGTCCGACGCCGTGGGCGTGTACCACTGCGGTTGACAATCATGACCTTCACAAGATGAACACAATCTATCGATTGACGAACAGTCTGACATGCTAATCCCTCAAACTTTACGTCCTTGTGTTTGTACACATTACGTGATATTCGTAAACGGTACGCGATAAGACAGCGGTTCTGAAGATAACAAACCCTTTTTTGATACGGATATTTTCGTCAAGGTCATCCTTGCCAAAGAATACCGCATTATCTAGTAATAACTGGGTTGTGGAGGTCAGATAAACACTCAGTTTCTTTAAAACTGTGTAGTACTATTGTCTTTTTATTTTTTCAAATCTGATACAGTAAAACAGACGACCTTATGAAGGTCGCCGGAAGACGCTGGATGCAGGTCGCTTCCAACCGGTACATGTGGAGATCAAAAGGGGAGGCCTATGTTCAGCAGTGGACGTCCTATGGCTGAGATGATGATGATACAGTAAAATAAAGAAGGAAACACATTATTAAAACGCGACGCAAGTACGCGACCCGATGAAACGTGATGCGTGTTGACTCGAATCAAATGTGCAGGCATGGCGTCGCGTTGGATGTTCATAGTGTGATTCTGGTCTATAGAAAACAATACATTTGATTCGACACGCATCGCGTTTCATCGGATCGTGTCGCGTTTTAATAATGTGTTTCCACCTTTATAGTTGCACTGAACTATTTGAAACAGCATCATATAAAGTCAATTTTCCCGTTTACACACACGTAAAAATATTTAGCAATATTTTACCAAGTTTTATTTATCCCAATTACGCGTTCCTATTAAGGTCCCTCTGTTAACCAATATAAAAGAACCCTTACAATGTTTTCCTTCACAAAAGTCGTCATGATAACCTACCATACAAACAAAAAATAACCTGGAAATTTTCACCAGTACTTTGAAAGTCTGTTAGCTAAAACGGGCCATTTCCCCGGGACGGCGGGATCAAAACAAAATTGGCGTTTTATCGGCAAGTTGAGTGATGTGACGGATCTAATATAAGGCTGAACGAAACGCGATAAAGTATCGATTGACAACTCATTTTGCAGTTATCTGAGGTATCGGTATTATTTTGTAGATAGGTTCTATAGTAATATTAAATTAGTCTTTATTTTAGGCCGATAAGATACAGCAACACTTTTCTGCTTTTTATTACTCATACCTACCTTTTTTTGCATACGTCGTGCCTTATTTGGCGATCTATTTATTTATTATTAAAATATTTAGTACAGCAGATAGCCATTACAACTAAATTAAAATATCTTGTCACTCTGTCGTCTCACAGAACATGATCTAAAAAGAGTGTCCATGGAGTTTCTTGACCGTTCTTCTTCTTAGAGGTCTACTCCTTGGAATGAGCTTCTACGGTACTTTCACAGTTATTATGTCTTGTGACTAGGACTGCAGCACCATAACTATTTTTGAACTGTTTTTATTGTCTTTTGACAATACAAAAGTGCCTGTAACTGGCCTACTTGAAATTAATGCTTTGATTTTGATACCCTTCTTACTACTATTTTTATAAAAGCGTACGTAAGCGTAATGTTTTAGTACATAAATTTCGTTTTCACGTCAAAATGTCTAAACCAAATTCAATGAACTTTAGAATAGAGATAAATGGGACCCTACAGACGAACATAGGCTTTTTTTAACGAGGTTTTGTGAAGTTAAGTTTATCGTTAAACCTGTTAGGAAAAAAATAAATCCAGTCGTATTTACCAGTACGAGAAGTTTAATAAAACATCGTACAACAGCCAGTTGATGTAAAGTCTATTCAGACTAAAATGAAATGCTTTGAATAAAAAATGAAATAAAATTGTTCGTAGGTATTTTAAATCCTGAATGAATTTACAGTGAATAAAAAGAATTTTTTTCTCGTTCAAATACGTCACAAAAACGTGGTAAACGCGGTATTTTATAAAACCGAACGACAAAAATCAGGGCTGAGAATAAAATTAGAATGTCAGCTAAATAAATGATGAGCTTACCATTTTTATTCGTAGTTCTTTTTTAAGAAAATGGTAATGTGGTAGGCATACTTTTAAATGCAGTCATTAATCATTGGCATAATCTTACGTTTTACTAGACTACTAAGTATTTTTAATGCGAAAGTTTATGAGGATGGATGGATGGATAGATATTTGTTACTCTTTCACACAAAAACTACACAACGGATTTCAATATTGGTACATTTTGTTTTTTTAACCGACTTCAAAAAAAAAAGTAGGTTCTCAGTTCGACCTGTATGTATGTATGTATGTATGTATGTTTGTCCGCGATTATCTCGTGTTTGGCTGGACGGATTTGGATGCGGTTTTCAGGAAAGTGTTCATTATATTCCGGAGAAGGTTTTAGTATATAACACTAATAGATATCCCGTGACGTTGCCCACGTGGATTCGTTTTTTGCTTACTTGGATTGTACATTTTTTTTCAGAGACGATTGCATGTTTGTCCGCGATTATCTCGCGTTTGGCTGAACCGATTTTGATGCAGTTTTTATAAAAGTGTTCGTTACATTCTGGAGAAGGTTTGAATATACAACAATAATAGATACCTCGTGAAGTTGCCCACATAGATTCGTTTTTGCTGCTTACTAGGATTGAAGATTTTCAAAGGCATCGATTATATTATGAATATTTTTGTTGAATATTTAAACTAAAAAGGGAAAAATAAAAAACTTTTTAAAAAAAGGGAACCGACTTCAAAACCAAACACAAAAAACTGAACTTTTCTTTCGGAAGTCGGTGGCCATAGTCAATGAAATAAAAAACAAAGCCACCGACTTCCGAAAGAAAAGTTATTTTACAGTTTTTTTTGTGTTTGGTTTTGAAGTCGGTTCCCTTTTTTTAAAAAGTTTTTTTTTTATCCCGGATGACTTTCCCGTGAGATTATTAACGCCGCGGGAATAGTCTAATGTTGTTGGGGACGCAGGACTGTCTCCAGGTAACTGTGACTCTGGAACGTAACGGGCTATTGAAAGATCATCATGAATTTTAGGCAATACAAGTCGGACAGTCCCTCCCGTCCAACCCTGGGTGGGAAAAGTCATTTGATGATTTTATCACGATAAAAAAAGGCTAACGTTGTTCAATTTAACCCAAAATTTTACTGGTTGAGAATGCCTTCTGGCATAACGTCCGATTAAGTACCACTTTTATACATGATGTAGTTTATAGGAATAAATAAATCATTAGTACAATGAACTATGTCCTACTAATATTATAAACGTGAAAGTTTGTATGTGTGGATACAAACGGATTTGTATGAAAATTGGTACACAGATAGTTTATAACCTCGATTAACACATAGGATAGTTTTTATCCCGATTTATATTCCCGTGGGATAATTATCGAGTTGTAGCGGGTGGACTCGCTGGCAGCAGCTAGTATTAAATAATCTAGAATCAGCTAGAATGAGGAAGGTAAATACCCGCACAAATACATATCATATTACCGAAGCGGATAATTATTGAACAAGCGTGTTTGTTTGGTGTTTGGTCGATCAATCAACACTGCCAACGAGGGATTTGACAGCAGACATATTGATTGGACGTTGAAATAGAATTCTAGCCACCCATGATAAGTACTAAAAGCGCGATTTTAGTAGAGGATAAATGAGTTATTATAATAAAGAGTAATAATAATAATCCACAACTATCACACAACGCTATATAATCCCAAGCTAAGCAGAGCTTGTGTTAGCTTGTGTTATGTGTACTAGACAACTGATAAACATACTACGTAAACGTATGTATTTAGAAATATATATTTCTAAATACATACATATTATAGATAAATTATACCCAGGCACAGAACAAATGATCATGCTCTTCGCACAAACATTTGTCCTGGGTGGGAATCGGCGTCGTCCCCGGCATAGCAGTCAGGGTCACTAAACACTAAACCAAGAGGCTAGTAAAATTGAAAGAGAACACTAGGATTTTCGAGAATATTTAAATTTGCTGGTTCATACAAGGCCCACAAACCCGCAGACTGACAAAAAGAAATAAAAAACCTTTTCTCAACATCCTTATTTATTATTCACACAAATCTCTCCAGGGCACACTCTAATTTCACTCTGGTTTTATAAAACATGTAACTTTTCTCCAAGTCTATACTTAGACGCACAATGGACGTTGTTGTCAACGTTTTATTGAATGAAAGAGAAAAGAATAATGTCTACCTACCAGGGCTGTAGCTAGGACGGGCAATTGTGGGTAGTTTGTAATACATACGGAATTTCATAACATTTTTATTATGTCGGAAAATAGCACTAGAATAATGGCGACATCTAAATGATCTGTATTTGTCACAATGATCCACTCTGGTGGCCCTAACACGAAATCTACGTTTTTGTCGGTACAGCAATTCAAATTAACGTCAAAGGCCCTATCTATTTTCTTTACGTTACAAAACTGTAAAACTTGCGATAAGGCCTCCGGTCACTTACATTGCTGTCAATTTAAAATTTTAACTTCCAATGCCCTTAACTTAACCTTTCTTTTAACTTTTCCTTCCTATCTTGAAGTTTTGATTGAAAATGGATAACAGCCCACGTAGTCCAGTGCAACCATCTACCTCACCAGCAAAAAGCCTTCAATCTGACTTCTCTATAGCAGTTGCGTCCACGCCCGAGATACAAAAATGGATGTCGTCTATTGAGCAGCAGTTAAATGAAGTCTGCTCTATTGCCACGGATGGCAAACTCAATTCAGAGCAGAAACTGAAAATATCCAATCTAAGCCGTAAAATAGGATCAGGCGTCTCGCAAATGGCAGTTTTATATCAAGACCTTAAGCAAAAAGCCCACCAAGCCATGAACATCATTGATGAACTTAAAGAAAAGCGCGACCTATCTGAACAAATTTTCGAAATGAAACAGACGATTAAGAACTCTGTTGTTACGGGGAATGCTTCATTTGCTGACATGGTGAAGAAAGGGTCAAATAGTTTTGTGCGACCGAACAATCTGAGCGCTATTGCTATTTATCCAAAAAACGCATCAAAAACAAGTGACGAAACAAAAGTTATAGTACAAAAGATCATACGCCCTGATGAGATGAAGCTCCACGTACGCGGAGTCCATAAAACAAAGAATGGGGGTGTCATAATCAGCACTGAATCAAAACAGGATGTTGATAAAGTCAAGGAAGCAGTTCATCTGTCGTTGTCTGCTGGACTCACAGTTGACGAACCTAAAAAGCGCCAACCACGGATTGCAATCGTAGGCGTGCCGACTTCTCTAGCCGATACTGACGTTTTCAAGTGCATTTTCGAGCAGAATGTAGCAGATATGTTTCCAGAGATGACAATAGAGTCCTTTTTATCAGTTGTAAAGTTCAGCCATAAATCCGGGAAGAAAGATGCGTCGACCTGTAACTACATCATCGAAGTTCCTGCCAAGATCCGTAAATCCCTAGTAGCTAAAGAAAGGCTTTATATAAATTGGACTTCCTGCCCTGTCAGAGATTTTACGTTAGTTACTAGATGCTACAATTGCCAACAATACGGTCACGTAGCAAAAACATGCAGAGAGGTCAAGTCATCGTGTGGACATTGCGGAGAAGTGGCACATTCCATGACTGAGTGCGCGAAAACAACCGAAGCTCCTAAATGTGCAAGTTGTTCGCGATATAATAAGCCAAATAACCATAAAACGGGAGGGCGCATAGAACGTCATACTCTTGGTCAGACTTATGAGTTGATATGCCTTACCTTGCAAAATAGTTGCGTAACAACAACAGGTTGATGTGCTAGCCTACTTAAGGAATTGTTGCTGTCTAAGCATATGACTGTCGCGTCGCTGCGCGCTGGCTATTAAAATAACAAATTATCAGTGTACCTAATTTAACATAGTTTATGTTTCTGCTGACGCATATAATTTCTGTCATTTTACATGTTTAGTACTAAGTTTTAAGATAATTATTTTTTTAAGTGTTTTAGTTTATAATACATACGTAATCATATTCTTAGCGCTGTTAGATATTGTTAACAAAATAAGGCCCTTCGTTCACTAGGCGACTCCAGTTTCCGATACCTTACGACTTCAGTATCCAGGCGACTCTCGCAATAGAAATCCATATACGTTCGTACACATGCTTGCGACGCGCGACGCCAATCGCGCGCTACCTATCTGTTGACATCGCCGCTACTTGAGTTTCTGCGATTTTCAAGATGGCGGAGCAATTTATTTCCCATTATTAATTATATTCACACAATAAAGGGTTCCGTAGCATATTCTTGAAACATTTTTGGAAAGTAATTATTTTAAAATGTTAAAAAAATATTCACTCAATATTCAATCCTCGTAATAAATCTTAATTTGGTATGCAATTGGGAGAGAGGGGTTTTTTCTATTTCATTGAATAAAATTTATAACGAATAAAGTATTATATTTACAATCCTCACAATAAGCATTTTCATTTGATATCACATGATGCAGTTTACAGTTTTTTTTTCATTGTTGTCTCTCCGATGTCTATGTTGTTTTAAGATCATAGGTCTACTGTGAATTTTCTTGTAATCTATATACAAAGGACTTCTATTATTTATATATTTTTCATAATTACAAATATACCTGTTCAGTATTTTCGGAGATAAGAAATAATACAGAAAACACACTTGAGCAATAGGAACTGATATGTTTGGAAATGGCATACCTACCTACTTAACTGTTCTAAATGTATACAATAGATAAATGTTTACAACTTAATCAGTCAAAAAAGTTCACAGAAAATTAACTGTGAAGGGCGGACGGTCACACGACTGATCTTACAAAGATTCCGTTTTTTTTTTTCGAACCTACGTATCCCTAAAAAATATATTTTGACGTCACAGTCATGTGTCAGTCATTTTATAAATTCATAATCGTGACCACCCATCATGACCCTTTGACGCGGCGCTAGTGTCTATGTCGTTATATCAAATTGCATAAAAAAAATTAGTACCTCTAATTTTCCGCAGGTCATGAGTAGTAACGAAACTATAGTATCGGCAACTTGCGTCGCGTTGTGTACGAAGGTTCGTACACAACGCTATGCAAGTTTCCGATACCTTACGATTTGGTTTCCATGAGACTATCGCAATACAAATCCTTAGAGGCTTATTTTGGTGATGCGTCGCCGACTCTAACCACGCGCGACTCCATTTATCAAGATCGCGGATACCCAAGTCTGCGCGATTTATAACCGACGAAAAATTCGTATCTAAGTATTATTTCAAATTTTATTATTAAACTTCTTTGTATCTGAAGTAGAAAAATATCCTTGTTTGTATCATTTTATTATATTCCACAACTATCACACAACGTCATCTAGTCCCAAGCTAAGCAGAGCTTGTGTTGGTCGCGGGTCTTATACCATCACCGTGACTCCGGAACATAAAGGGCTATTGAAGGACACCGTGGATTTTAGTCAGTACAAGTCTGACAGTACCTCTCGCCCTGCCCGGGGTGGGAGGTCTCATTTGATGATTTTACCACGAAAAAAAAAAAAAATAAGCAGAGCTTGTGTTATGGGTACTAGACAACTGAAAAACATACTTTATTTTCTAAGTACATAAATATTATAGATAAATTACTCTCAGACACAGAACGAAAACGTGGTCATCACACAAACATTAAATGTCCTGGGTGGGAATCAAACCCACGACCTCAGGCATAGCAGTCAGGGCCACTAACCACTAGACTAGCAGGCTTGTCAAATTCAAAAGAATATTCTAAATACATATATTATGGAATACTTAAGCTTTTTTTTTACGTGGTAAATCATCAAATGAGTCCTCCCACCCCGGTCAGGGCGGGAGGGACTGTCAGACTCGTAGTGACCAAAATCAATAGCCCTTTATGTTCCGGGGTCACAGTAATGTAATGAGATAAGTCCCGCGACCCCGGCAGGCTTTGGCTCCCTAGAGTCATTACTATGGAGTACCTAAGCTTTTTTTAAAAGACAAACTTTAAAAAAAAAGCTGGAAAAAAAAATGGAATAAAATTAAAAAACAAGTGAAACACGAAAAAAAAAAATTCTATGTTTACCTGGGGATTGAACCCATGGTCACCACCATGAAAGTCAGAGCATAAACAAATCGAGCTACCTTGTAGCAGAATCGCGCGGCGAAATTATGAACCATATTCTTTCTCAATATTTTTGCATGAAAATACATTTTTCTCCGCGCCAATTTTTAATTCCAAAAAATTGAAATTGGAATGCGCCCGCCATTTTTAAAATTAACAGCATTTTTATTTAGGCAAGGAGATGTACATTTTGTGTTTTATACAATGTATTATTAAGGTTGAATATAGAATGGTGGCCGAATAGACGATTTGAGTCTTACGACTCGAGTCGCCGCTGTGTACGGATCATGCGCTACTAGAGTCGCGTGAATTAGGTATTCGACTAGAGTATCGGATACCCGAGTCGCCTTGTGTACGAAGGGCCTAACTATTTGTCGTACATAGAATTAGAGTTCCATTCGCCTGTGACACAGGTTTATCCTAGTACAGGCAACGAACTTGGTGAGATCTTCATCGTATAATTAGGAATAATTTTGTATTTTACCTTTTATTCTGAATAAAGATTATTATTATTATTATCTATTTTCAATCTCATGCAATTTGTGTCCTCAGAACCCTAAACAATTTGTGCCCTAAAATTCAGCCCTAGCTACGGCCCTGCTGCCATACGCGTTTTTTCCCGTCTTGCGGTGGGCAAATATAATCTAGAAACATCATTCTTCACAAAAAATACTTAGTCGACTGCTTCACAGGGGTACCTAGTAACCTCTCAACATATTTCTCTCAGAAATTCTCCCCCTTAAACTCCAATTTCCATACGTTTTCATAACAATTTTCCTTACAGCACGAACACAGAACAACACGGCTGCATTATCACGCCACCCGACTTTTACTTTTATAATGAAAAGCTTCATTTGTGCACGGGAGCGTTTTGCCCGCCCGTTTGTCTTTTGTTTTGCTCATTAGCCAGAACTAGTGAGCGAAGCGACCTGTGTTTTGTTTGTTGGTAACTAGCTTACAATTGAGCTTAGTAGGCGCTGTTTAGTGTGGCGCTTATAGCTGATTTTTTAAGAATTTATTTTGCAAACATTGGACTCCCAATTTAAAGCTTATTTATTAAGGATTTCACATTAGGATATGCAAGCATAGCGTATTGTATTCACGACTATAAAATTTTGCGAAAAGTAAAGAAGAAAAGTAGTTCCCGTACATTGCGGATGAAAGTGCGGATTTAACACTACAAGGTAACTCATATTTCAGAGGACTAAGAGCTAGACGCGTCTTTGACACTGTCAGGTGGGAGACGTAATGATGAATCTACGCGAAGTGACCTTTGGAGCGACAATACAAGAAGTCGTATCACTGAAAATCTATCTACAGTGAAGGAATAAAAATAGTACTCTAGCATACATTACACCCGTGGCATTGTCCGTATCAAGTTCGGTAGTTATCCCAAGGGTCTTTTCCTTGGAGTATGAACCACTTATCCAGGACTCTATGCAAACTAAACATCAAAATCCGTTTAGAATTTTTAATTAAAAGAGTAACAAACATCCATACTCATACTCGCAAATATTCGCATTTAAAATTGGTTAGTAAGAAGTAAGATAACATAAAAGGAAGCAAACAGTAAGAAAGTAATAACTTCCCGAATATCAAAGGAAGCTTTAAACCACATTTGTTTACTTCTCTCTCGGATTACATCCTTAATTAACCGACGAAAAAAAAAGGAGGAGGTTCTCAATTCGACATGTATATTTTTTTTTTATTTTTTTTTTTATGTATGACCACGCATAACTTTTCCAAACGTGGTCCGATTTCAAAAATTCTTTTTTATTTGGAAAGAGTATATCTCAAAGTTGGTCCCATTTCAATTTCAAAACTGAAATCGGCCTCTAAGGGTAGAAAAAATAGAATTAATTGTCTATCTTCCTACAGAATTTTCAATTATGAACCGAATCTGTTGAAATAAAGTTAAAAATTGTAGTTCTGAGGACATTATTATATAGCTGAGATGTGGAGAACATAACATGATGGCGTCACCATCATCAGATCAACTCCAGATCCCTGTTATTTTGTGAAGTCAGTCCTAAGAGTTCCTTAACAGTTAACAACAGCTATATCGTATTTGGGCTCATTTCACTCAGCTTGATGAGAACTTTAGACCTAGCTGAGGTATCATTGCCATCGAGGGTCTGAGGATGGTGACGGATAACAGGGGCAAGAGGTCCTCAACAGTTAACAGCGCCTTTATCGTGTTTGGGCTCATTTCACAAGTCTTGATGAAAACTTTATACCTAGCTGGGTTATAATTGTCATCGAGGGTCTGAGGATGGTGACAGAGGGCAGTAGCTAGAGATCCTTAACAGCTGGAGTTGATCTGATGATGGTGACGCCATCATGTTATGTTCTCCACATATCTGCTATAAAATATGACACAAGATGGGAAACTCAAAAGTAAAAAATAAGTCCTTTTTTAAAAAAAATCAAACCGACGAAACATCGAACTGAAAAGAAAAAATCAAATTTTGAGGCGGCGCCAAAGAAACAATCAACGAATAGCTACGACGAGCTATTCAACCACGACAAGCTATACAACGAGCTATTCTGCTCTTCACATTGTTAATTTATATGTTTGTTTGGCGCCGCCTCAAAATTTATTTTTTTCTTTTCAGTTCGATGTTTCGTCGGTTTGATTTTTTTTTAAAAAGGACTTATAACATCCACATTTCCACAAGTACTACATTTCAAACAGAGATAATATGGAATTTAAATGAAAAATTACGTCACTTTCAACCTCAAAGCTGGTTATAAATAAAATGAAAAGCTGTGCGAACAGTAAATTATAAAAAAAAAACTGCCAAGTGACAGTCGGACTCGGGCGTGAAGGGTCCCGTATCACTTAATTGACTTTTTTATATTGTTTGTTGTTCAAGCAGCAACAACCTATTAAACTAGGGCCATACTAACGGGAAACGCCGTTAATTATCGCATAAGGGACGTTTATACGAACATATAAAGACTTATCTCGAAAATCAAAGAGAAATTTCATTGGTGTGGTCTAACTATTTTGGATCAGAAACTGAAATGACTGACAGACATTAAAAAAAAACACGTTTTTAAAGGAGCCCTCTCGCACATGAGATATCTACATAATGGTGATATCTACCTATTAAGGACCATGACATATATACAGCTCGCTGACAGACAGGCGTACAGCGGAGATACAGCTAGGCAAAAAAGAGTGGAAAAAATGAGGTCGCTACTAGTCATTCATTATGAATAAACAATTATGCACTGATCATTGCGAAATAATGTAGAAAATAGTGAAATAACGCAATGTAATTGTTTTTTAACACAGAAGTCACTTGTAGATGACTTTGTTATTAGTGTTTTCACAAAAAACTTTTCGTAGTTTCAACTGTCACCGCATCAGACTCTTTCTTGCCAAGCTGTATATTAATAGGACCACTTTTCGAATACAGAACCCTAAGAAGGAAACATGAAAACAACCATAAAATTATTTTTATTTCGCGAAAAAGAGTTTTTATCACTCCGTTTTAGTACTTTTTTTTATTTTAGAACCAGTTGCGTTATTCGTCCGAATTTCTATTAATGTACTTGTTTTAAATGTTCCTTTACGCGACTGCGTCAGTACTTCAAGATAACATAACCCACCATTTTTATCTTAGTAAAATCAATAAATAATGACTCCTTCCACCCAGGACGTGACGGGAGGGATTGTCAGACTTTTACCTACTAAAATCCACGCTGTCCTTCAATAGCCCTTTACGTTTCAGGGTCACAGTTACCTGAAAAGACAGTCCTGCGACCCCGGCAGATTTTGGCCCTCTAAAAGGTTTGTTCCTCCTCCCCAGTCAGGTTGCTGACAGTTCTTTGGGGCGCGCGTGGAACCCGACACACCGTTATCGTCCCGAACATGGTCCATGATCGAGCGGCGAGTCACCATTTCTCGCCATCTGCATGCCCAACATAAATTTACTTCTCCTTTAGAGATAAAGTTAAAATTAAGATGATTTTTTGAGGAAAGAAAAATTTTAGATTGCAAGTGGGATTCGAACCCGCGTCTTCTGGATAGGTACTCCAGACGCCTTAACCAACTAGGCCATTGCAATCCACACTTGCAAGCCGAAATTCTCCATTCCTCGTTAACGCTTCATGGTAGCGTGACGCCATCTCTTGGATTAGTGTTTAACTAAATTCCACCCAACACGTTGACATTACAGCCAAATCAATGTTGTATATTGAGATAGCGTCTACCAAACTAATTAATTATTTTTGCGTTAATGCGTTTAAAAATAATTAAAAAGTTAAAATTGTTTACCTACTCGTACTCTATAATATAATTATAACAGATTCTCGATAGGAAGAACACAAATACGCGTTTTTAATAACTGTAAATTAAAAAAAACTTAACTTGTAATAAGAACCAGCAGCTGTTTTCTCAAGAAAATAATAAACTTATCGAAATTCTAACCTTAAATTCATAGAGTCAAGGTTGAAAGTAATAAAAGTCAAGACATATATCGAATGTCGTGCTATATTCCTTACATTCAATATAAATTGAATGTAATGTCTTTATTTCGATCTAGTTGCAATACGCCCGATGGAATTTATTTTATTAATATGTCTGTGCTCCTCGAGGTGACCTTAAAGCCTTTGTCAAACAGACTGGCTTGGCAAATGCGATCCTTAGCGGTTTTATTTGTAACTAGCGGCCCGTCCCGGCTTCGCACGTGGTAGAAGTCCTCTAAAACCCGGTCCCGATTGTTACAAACACAACAAAAAAAGAATTATCCGAATCGGTCCAGCCGTTTTCGAGTTATGAGCTTAGCAACACATTTTGCGATTCATTTTTATATTATAGAAGAAGATAGATAGAAGATAGATGTATGGAATTGTTCGAATCCAGTCTTCAGTAATTATCTAGTATTATATAGAATCCTAGATTTGATCAACAGCAGGAGGTCAACCCACATCGCATCAAACTTCAGGCAAAACCTATCAAACTCCTCAATTTATCTCAACAAACAACCGAGTTAGTCCAGTCTATTTATAGTTGTATTCCTCTAAGTCTGAGCTGTTGATACAACTTAAACTTAGCCGTGACTCACTCAGTGTACAGTCGTTATAACTTTTACTACCGTACAGCCAGTACTAAAGATGTTTGTGTACATTTTGAAAGAGCTTTGTTGGTTGGGTTGTGATGTAGTGTGTAGTACATTATATTCTGCTTGTGTGAGTGTAAGATGTATCAATGCACCAAATATACGGCAGTGTTTACTCAAAGATATTTTTCAAGGAACGAAAAATTGAGCTGCGAGCAGAATTCGAACCTGCGTCTTCTGGATAGGTACTCCAGACGCCTTAACCAATTAGGCCATCGCAACCACTTACACTCGTAGCTGAATTTCTCGTTCGCTTGTTTTTCTGAACGCTGCATACACACAGTGTTTACTCAGTGTTGCAAATGTCCTTATAGGTTGTAGTGTGATGGCGTACCTAATAGGTAATAATAATAAACCCGCAAGGCAGCTTGTGGCGAGCTGTTGGGCAGTTGCGACCCACACGGACCTGATCTCTGAAGGATATATGTCGTTCCTCATCTCTGGCTTGCCTTTATTGGCCGGTCAGAGTGAACACTGACGAGGAACAGACCTCCCACCTCTTTCTTGCCTTAACCGGCTGGCTAGAGTGGAGATTCGCAAGAGCAAACGTGCTCGGAGGAAGGAAGTATTTCAGTAAGTGTTTGTAGGGATCGACCATACTTCCGGGTTCCTGGTCGATTCTGAGAACCGTGAAATACCTCTCTACTCCTCAAGCACCTCAGGATATGTTTGCCCCTTGTCGCTACGTCACCTAGTGCTAGCGATATGATTGGGGGCCCATTTGTTGAATGTGCAAGTCACCCCCTGCCAGCGTATCTATGTATATTAAACATTGATTGGACAGGGGCCATAGTTTTTCCACAGTTATATATAACCAGTCCACCAAAATCACAAACGCCATAACCCAGTCTTTTGTTCCCACATTCCGCAATAGTTTGACTCTAACCGGGGGTTGTCCTTGGGTATACTGGCATAGTGCATACAGGGATAACCGCCGGTTTGGGCCTCATTTCATTTAAATTGCGTAATGGGCCTCTGCAAGATGGCTTCTGCTCCTGGCACGCCCTTCAAAAATCCGGGATCCCATGATCCCGAGATCTTCAAAGTATAAATAATAATAATAATATTCCACAACTATCACACAACGCCATCTAGTCCCAAGCTAAGCAGAGCTTGTATTATGGGTACTTGACAAATGATAAACATAGTTTCAGGCAGTAAGTCCGCCTATGTACTTTTATGTTGCATGAAGTTTTAAATAAATAAATAAATAAATAGTTATATATTTCTAAATACATATTATAGATAAATTACACCCAGACACAGAACAAATGATCATGCTCATCACACAAACATTTGTCTTGGGTGGGAATCGAACCCACGACCCCTGGCATAGCAGTCAGCGTCACTAACCACTAGACCAACAGGCCAGTCAAGTCAGGTATGGGTAAGGTTGCCCTCCGTACGGGTTTCCCCGGATTTGTCCTAGTCAGTATTTTACATGGAGGGACTGCCTGTCAGACCTCCACAACCCAGTAACGGAGTAAAACGATACTCCATGATAAAACTGGTTGTCAGACTTTAGAGCATCTGACTGACAGTAATGACAGTCAAAGATCTACAAAAATGACAGCTGGGACCAAAAGCCTTGGGCCGCCCGCGACACACTCACACTTCACCGTCCTCCCACCCCTCCCGAAGCAGATGCCTCGGTATGCACTTCGACTCAATTCCGGGTTCAAAACTCTAAAATCTGGGGTTATCTCGCGTCTAGTCCTGGTTTCCAAAAAGTTCGACCGACATTCAAAAGTTAAGTTACAGTTACAAAGTTAGTTCTACATTAGTCCAGCACCCGTAGCATGGCGCTGTAGAAACGGGATTTGTGGACGGGAGAATAGACAAAATGACAGAACGTAAAAGATTTTTATCGGTTTAAGCATAGCAATGTTCAAAATATAGAAAATATATGTTTCTATTCTTTCATGGTGTAAGAATAGTGTAATATTTTTGCAAAAAAACAGTCGATTTGTGTAGACATAACGATGAAATAACTTTGTCTTTTCTTGGTAGAATAGAGATAGAATCGCTATGCTACGGGTGCTGGAAGTCAGTTTTGTTTTTGTTTTATTTGAAATAACGTTTTTAATGTTACAAACAGGCGATATACAAACGTACCTACATTTTCCCTAGAGGTTAACTGAAAACAACCATGAATAAATTACCTATTAATACAATGCCCAATAATTGCTCCTGGCAACCTGTGACGTCACTAAAGGCATATTAAAGTGTGGTTTTGTCATCGTGGTCTGTTAATTAACTTTAGTGTTGCCTTTTAATTATCCTAACTTTAATGAGGTGCTGGTTATATAAAAGAGGAAATTGACAATAGTATATCCTTTGAGCGATTTTTATTTCGTACTAGCGGCCCTCCCGGCTTCGCAAGGGTGAAAGACCCGGTCTAAAACCCGGTCTCGATGGTTACAAACACAACAAAAAAAGAGTTAGCCGAATCGGTCAAACGGTTTTCAAGTTATGGGCAACATATTTAGCGATCCATTTTTATATTATAGAGATAGATAGATAGATAGAAGAAAATAGATAAGAAGAAAGAAGATACATAGAGAAGATAGATAGATAGAAGAAGAAGACAGATTAAGCCTCGTATTTATGGTACTTAAACATTTGTTCAGCAACAGTAATTGATTAATGTTGTTGACGATTGGCGAGAATGCTGCTGGTAACTTTGTTTAAATCAATATCCGGGTTTTCCACCCACAAAATGGTACTCGAGGAACTGGTGCATTATTTAACATTGGTCCAAACTACCACCATATTTATAAAGAGTTGAAAACACACGAAAACATTTTTTGATAAACTGATGTTTTCGCTCGCCTGGCGTCATCTCAGCAACGAGGCATGATCAACTCTGCAACACAAATGTTGCCCGCAATATGTTGACAGAAAATCAGCAATCTGATTATGCAACTATGTTTCTAAACAAAAATGTTTACCATGAATACGAGGTTTTAATTACATATTAGTGTCGACAATTCTACTTAAACCTTAATTTGTTTGTTACTTTTATCATTCACATCTTAAATTATTTCTTGACCTAACCTTGGCTTGAAATAAGCACAGGATAAGTCCATTATTTTTATCAATCTTGGCATAGAAACGACAAAAAGGTTGCTTTTTCGTTTCTATGGCAAGATTGATAAAAATAATGTCGGACTCTTGGGTCCAGCTGTAATTATAAGAACAAACAAGTAACCACAAAAGATACCATTTCTCTCAAAATTACGAAAGACACAGCGACGCCACAAATAGCAGACACCACGTAAAACATTGTATAGACCGGACATATCGCGCTGTCGTGTGTTGACACCTTTATGATGAAGTACCTTTGTCTTAACAAGAATGGAACGTATATATGTGTCGTGTGGAGAGGAACGTAAATTGTTTTCTGAAGATGGAATTAAGGAAGGTATTCGAAGAATATGAGAAAGAACGAATTTCTACGACTAATGAAACTGAAGACAATCAGCAAATGTATGGGTAGAACTTAAAAAACGATGTTTAACAAGGTACTGAATAACATTCTAAGATATCTGTTATTTGTATGCCATTGACGCACACTTATCAATGAATCCTTTTTAAACAAATGTAGAAATAACTTTAGAAATCAAACTCGCACTTCATAGCAATTGAAGTTGCAATAATGACTAATACCACCTAAGTTTTGATAAACGTAAATCGGTAACTGGAATCCCAATCCTACGCATTGTGGTACATCCATAGTGGAGCAAGCAGAGACAAGTCAGGGTGACGTATGTCAGCGCGGTGTGATTTGACATGACCGGTCAAGTTCCAAGATGATAATTATATTCTAATTGATTAAATGGTGGACTCAGTAATGATGAAGTTTTCCATTTAACAGTGTAAAAAATAATGATAATCTCCAAGCTGGTTGACCAGACTTTGTGAAACAAGGAAAACTCATGTCCAGGTGTCAACGTCTTTTGACTGATCATAATGATGACATTACAAGATGGACAGACGACCTTCTAAAGGTCGCCGGAAGACGTTAGATGCAGGTCGCTTCCAACCGGTATTATGTGGAAATCTAAAAGGGAGGCCTATGTTCAGCAGTGGACGTCCTATGGCTGAGATGATGATAAATGATGAGTACAATGATAATGCAAAAGAAAAGAAAAAAGAAATACACGTAGGTACTCTAACAGACATATGCTGCTAAGAATGGCTGAACACACTTTAAACTATTGCTTTAATTTACTCTCTTTGTTAATAGGACATATGGAAGCTGTCTTTCATTTGAACGACATTCAAACGTAAACAGCATCTAGTAGTAATCTCAAAATATATTTATTTCTAATTTCACTTTCTGAATAAGCTTCCTACTCGTAGGAACCTCTTTTAAATAAGCTACAGTAAAGACACAAATTGACATAAACAAGTAATGGAGTTTATATTATGTGTGAGATATTACTACGTGATCTTATTACTACACTGTGATATAATTTTGAGATTGTAATTAAGTTCACAGGCTAATGCTGTTTCTTAACTACTGTGTATGTTAATAATTCGACTAGTATATGAATTGTAACCGAGTATCTAATTTTGTGCCGTGAGTTACAAATTTTCCACCGACTTGGTGGAATATCCGTTTTTTTTTTTAAGGAACATTGCGTCACACTAAGAATTTCTCCTGTATCGTGAGTGATCTAATTTGGTGCAACCTTTGTGCAGTGGTTATGCGAATACAGACAGACTAGCAACTAAAGATTTTGCAGTAAATGACTGCCTTTCAGGCTTCACCAAACCCCAAGTTTCATACAAAACACACAAGTTTCAAAAACTGTTTGAAAAGTAATAAAAGTTATTTTAGAACTGACCTGTTCGACTGGCCTGTTGGTCTAGTGGTTAGTGACCCTGATTGCTATGCCGGGGGTCGTGGCTTCGATTCCCAGGACAAATTTTTGTGTGATGAGCATGATCATTTGTTCTGTGTCTGGGTGTAATTTATCTATAATATGTATGTATTTAGAAATATATAAGTATGTTTATCAGTTGTCTAGTACCCATAACACAAGCTCTGCTTAGCTTGGGACTAGATGGCGTTGTGTGATAGTTGTGGAATATTATTATTATTAACTAGGGAAAAGAATAACTATAGGAAACATAGCCCAATATATGACACAAACTAAAAACGTCCTCACCCCGTATTCTATGAGCATTGAACCCAGGTGCGACTGTCACTTTGAAGATGGGCCATTCATTTGTGTTGATTGACCCGCTTTAGGGAGCCCCCTATTATAGCCAGTGCCTATTGTGTCACGATAAGAGGAATTTCTATAGATGGTCAGTTTCGACCTTAAGTGTTGACATAATGACGTAGGAGGGAAGACAATGGAAGTGTATATTCTTATGTATTTTTGGAGTTAATAGAGATGTCTGAAATAAGATGACATTCTGCGTTGAGCTTAAATCAATTGGAATTAAGGCAAGATAATAATACTTTTATTTAATTTAGTGAAAACATGATGATTTTGTCTTGAGAAAGACTTTTGACCTGTTAAATCAGCTAGAATTGAAACAAACAATTTTATTATGTAAAGAAATACTACTTTTAAAGAATAAAATAACTAAATACTACAAGACAAGAAGAATATAGATAAGACAACACAAGAAAATAGAAAAAAAGATGGAATGTTTCGAGAAAACAGAGGCATATCTCAAGGCAACATGTTAGGTCCGTTACTTATTTTAATAAGCAATAAAAACATACAAAACTTTGTAATGTTTCTTCTTTATTCTCGTATTTTATTTATATTAAAAGGTAAGGTAGGTTTACAATATTTTTTGTGTAAAATTAATAAGAAAATATAAACGACTCGTCAATTATTTAAAGATCGACATAAAGTTCAAGTTTACAAACACCGAAATCGAGCATGAAATTGTCAACAAGAAAATTTTCTTAGAAATCTTAAGAAGATCAAAGACCCTGTCTTTGATCAATTCCAGTCGAAAAATAATTTGAATACATAATAACAAAGGAGACAGTCCCTCCTAAATTTTATTTTTAAAAGAAGAAAATATCACAATACGGTTTGAAATTGCAAACCTATCGAAAGCCCGCGTGGGCTGAGGAGGACAACTTAACGTAATTTTATTTGGAATTTATAATATCAAAAGAAAATAATAATTTACTTAAAGAGCCTTTATATTTACAAGGAATATTAAAGATGTTAGTTTTTTTCTAAATCGCATGGAGTTTAGAAGTGTAGCTACAACCTACTAAGAACTTGCCAAAAATATAAATATTTTATTTAACGTAACTCACGAGGTCTTTTTGCTGCCGTGGTTGCGGGACTGTCTTAATCGGTAACCATTACCACCCTGGAGCGGATAGGGCAATAGAATATTCCATGTTTTTCTAATTTTATCGCAATCAAAATTCATATAGAATCTTTTCTATTACTCAGTAATAGAATATAATTGATAAAAGAACAATTTTAGTAACATTGTTATTAGCAATGTTGATAAAGTGCCGATTTTAGACACGCAGTAATGTCGACGAAAAACTTAGCAAATACATAAACATTGAAAAAGAAACCTTATTAGAGACAGGAAACCTCCACGTGCGCCCGTGGACTGGAGCTCCCTCTCGGATACGTCCGGGGAGAAGACTAGTTTTTCGGGCCGGTGCACCCTAGGATGCGGGAAAAAACTCTTCCTTAGGCACGCAGTGCCTAAGGAGTCTCTTTGCCCGTATGCGAATAGCCTGTCGTGTGGACGCTCCAACGCGTGTCCCTCTGATCAGCAGAGGGCACAGCGGCGGAACGGGCTTGCGGACGGTGAGTAATGGGTAGCTCGCCGTCCGACCGAGGACCAAGCCCGGGTCGGTGGCGCGTCGTGTTTCACGCCAAATGTCTGCTGGGGTCGCGGGTTTTTTTCTTAACATTTGATTATTTTACAACCCCAAAAAAAAAAAGGTTTTAACTCAAGACCTCATGCATGAAAAGGGAGTTTTTCATCTCTGGTATCTACTTCGTAATAATATAGCTTGTTCTAAATCAGCACATATGCTAAACAACACATCATCGTTTAATTATGTCGTTAAAACGTAGGCGACAGCCATTAACAGAGTGTAAAGGAGAAGCTATAACAATGACTCAGTGTACTTCATAACTGGTAGTAGAATGCCGGTTTTTACTAACACTAAGAAACTCTTAAATAAATGTCTAATTATACAAGCATTGGATTTGGTTATCAACGCGGGTTTTTTTTTTTTTTTATCGTCGTGAAATCATCAAGTGAGGCCTCCCACCCCGGGCAGGGCGGGAGGGACTGTCAGACTTGTACTGACTAAATCCACGGTGTCCTTCAATAGCCCTTTATGTTCCGGGGTCACGGTGATGGTATAAGTCCCGCGACCCCGGCAGGCTTTTAGCCCTCTTAGAGGGGGCTTCGTCATTATGCTGACGCTCTTTGAGGCGCGCGTGGAACACGACGCGCCGTAGACCCGGGCATGGTCCATGGACGGACGGCGAGTTGCCCTTTACTCGCCGCCCGCATGCCCGCGCCTACGGTGGCCGGAGATCGTCTTGCGACGTCCGACGCCGTGGGCGTCCACCACCGCGTTTGGGGCGGAGGGAGGACCTTGTCCTCTCTCTAACGCGGCCCGCCTCCTCCTTCGCGAGCATGACTGCTTCGCAGAAGGAGGCGACCGCTTCCCACTCCGTTTCGCTCCGCAGCATGGCCGCATTAACGCGCGACTTAGCTCAAAATTCAAAGTATGTTTAGGCCCCCATTTCAGTTCATAAATTACTCGTAGTGTTCGATTCTTTTTCATTATTTGTGTATTACTACCTCAACAGAAATGTATAGATATTTTTCTCATAGTAAAATCATCAAACGAGTCCTCACACCCAGGACGTGACGAGAGGTACTGTCAGACTCGTACTGATTAAAATCCACAGTTTCCTTCAATAGCATAGATTACGATTACCTAATGAGACAGTCACGCGGCCGAAGTGTTTGGACATCAAAGGTAAACTAGTTAAATCTCGGCATTTTTTGCCTCTTGGAACTAGAATAACTTTAATACCTTAAAAATAACAATAACATACTGTTAAACGTAAATCGGTAACTGGAATCCCAACCCTACTCATCGTGGTACATCCTTACTGGAGCAAGCAGAGACAAGTCAGGGTGACGTATGTCAGCGCGGTGTGATTTGACATGACCGGCAAATTCAAGTTCCAAGATGATAATTATAGTTTATTGAATAAATGGTGGATTCAGTAATGGTGCAGTTTTCCATTTAATAATACTCAGTGGTAAGACGATTGGAAATGACCTCTCTCATGCCCGTATTCGATTTGATCCATACTTCTATACCCTGTAATATTGAAATCCTAAAATATTATTAGATTTTTAATAAAATATAACGCAGCCATGTTTTCTCTTTTATTTATTTATTTATTATAATTTTTCCTGTACATATTACGAGTAGGTTTTTATATATAGTTTACGCAGCCATTAATCTTCTCGATTCAATTCCAATGATTCAGATATTCAATAAAATACACAACGAGCTTATATTTTCCATAAATATTCCATTTTTCTTTTCAAAATACTTCTTAGAGTATCATTAGTTAAAAGGTTCCGACACAAAAAGTTATTTCAACACACTTTATTCTTAAAGCTTTGCTCAAGGGACTTTGTATTGCGATTTATTTTAATATTTATTAGGTATGTTTTTTACTTGGTGTAATGCTTTGTTTTAATATAAATTAGACAAGATTGACTGAGCGAAAACAGCTTAAAAAGAGGTATCGGATGGTTTAAAAAAATTGAAGCCTTACATAAGTATGTTTGAACTAATAATTTGATCAATAAATACTTAATTTATTGTATTTATTATTTACTAGCTGTTGCCAGCGGCTTCACCCGCTACAACTCCAAAATTATCCCACGGAAACATAAAATCGGGATAAAAACTTCAAACCAAATTTCAGCCAAATCCGTTCAGTAGTTTTTGCGTGAAAGAGTAACAAACATCCATCCACACATACGAACTTTCACGTTTATAATATTAGTAGGATTATATTTTTTTTTCACTACAACCAATAATGATGCTTTATTTTGTTTAAAAGAAAAAAATATTTTATTTAACATCCAAAAAAATTAAATAAAATTATTTTTTCACCAACCAGCCTTTGTTAGTAACATCAAAGAAGCTCAGAGGAGAGAGGGTAAAGTAACTATGTCGCCCCAAATTATCTTGATTGTACCATTTGTGCCCTCACTACCCTAGACCGGACAGTTCATGATTTAAAACAATGTATTAATTGTTGTCTCTTTAAAATTGTTAAACGGCCATTTTAAAGGAGAAGATGGGACAGAGTAATTATGTGGCTAACTGACTATCAAAAAAGTTACCAATATGTAAAAATTCTAAAATGCCACTTGCCTAGTCCCTCTACAGTCCCTCCACAAGCCTAGACCAATGACTATAATAACTATTACATAAAGTTTAATGCTAACTTAAAGATATACAGTAGTTGAAAATACGATAGCAATAGATAATGCGTAAAGTAAAAGATAGAAAGAAATAGCTACAACCCGACTAAACCAAAGTGCAACAAATGTCTTAATTTGTAGGGACTCAAAAATATGTGCGTGCTAATGCGATATCAACCTCTTTTTATTTATAATATTATTGCAATAAAGTTTGTATAAGGAAATAATAAAGATTATTTTAAGGAAAGAAAAATTCAGCTGCTAGTTGGAAACGAACCTTCTAAAATAAACCAGACGCCTTACCAATTAGACCATAATTCTAAATGCTCAACAAAACCCTCTTGTTTTCACCACATGCTAAACAAATATTATTCTAATTAAACTACAAAGATACAATAGTTTGAAATGATAATTGTTAGCTTGCCTAGAGAGCAGTCAATTAGTGCTATTAACTGGTCCAGAGAGTCCCTTGTGGACGACGGCGGCCATAATGAATACAGGCAGCTTTGTTTGTGAGAGGTGGAATGGCACCAGACAATTTTAATAAGAGAAAAATTTAAAAAAGGGTGTTGTTTTAAAAATATAGGCAGGTAGTATATAATGATTCTGCAACGTTTCACCGACGACCGGTTCACCATTGGACGTTTCGTCGACAGGACGATTCACTTATGGTCGTTTCACCGATAGACTCTTTCACCTTTGGACTTTTCGCCGATATGACGATTCATTTAAGCCCGGTTCATCGATAGAACCTTTCACCTAAGGACTATTCACCGACAGGACGATTCGTTTATATCCGTTTTATCAATAGACAGGTAGATATTACGAAAGGTACCTACTGCTTATTTCTTAATTCATGGTCAATTTATACTGACTCAAAATCCAACTGTAATTACTACACGAAAAGATACACAAACACACATTTCCAGTATGGTCACGTCACGTCGCGTCGCGTCTGGGTGTTTTTAACCGACGAAAAAAAAGGAGAAGGTTCTCAATTCGACATGTATATTTTTTTTATTTTTTTTTTTTTTATGTATTACCACGCATAACTTTTCGAAACGTGGTCCGATTTCAAAAATTCTTTTTTAGTTGGAAAGAGTATATATAAAAGTTGGTCCCATTTAAATTTCAAAACTGAAATCGGCCTCTAAGAAAAAAAAGAATTAATTGTCTATCTTCCTACAGAATTTTCAATTATGAACCGATTCTGTTGAAATAAAGTTAACAATTGTAGTTCTGAGGATATTATTATATAGCAGAGATGTGGAGAACATAACATGATGGCGTCACCATCATCAGATCAACTCCAGATCCCTGTTATTTTGTGAAGTCAGTTCTAATAGTTCCTTAACAGTTAACAACAGCTATATCGTGTTTGGGCTCATTTCACTCAGCTTGATGAGAACTTTAGACCTAGCTGAGGTATCCTTGCCATCGAGGGTCTGAGGATGGTGACGGATGACAGGGGCAAGAGGTCCTCAACAGTTAACAGCGCCTTTATCGTGTTTGGGCTCATTTCACTAGTCTTGATGAAAACTTTATACCTAGATGGGTTATAATTGTCATCGAGGGTCTGAGGATGGTGACAGAGGGCAGTAGCTAGAGATCCTGATCTGATGATGATGACGCCATCGTGTTATGTTCTCCACATCTCTGCTATATAATATGACACGAGATAGGAAACTCAAAAGTAAAAAATAAGTCCTTTTAAAAAAAAAATCAAACCGACGAAATATCGAACTGAAAAGAAAAAAACTAAATTTTGAGGCGGCGCCAAAGAAACAATCAACGAATAGCTACGACGAGCTATTCAACCACGACAAGCTATACAACGAGCTATTCTGCTCTTCACATTGTTAATTTATATGTTTGTTTGTTTGGCGCCGCCTCAAAATTTATTTTTTTCTTTTCAGTTCGATATTTTGTCGGTTTGATTTTTTTTTAAAAAGGACTTTTAATGAACTAGTTACGATACGACTTTGACATCCATTGACGAGTGCGTGTTTACGAACCTCTATGGGTTGTATTGCGATAGTGGCCTGGATACCGAAATCGTAAGGTATCGGAGACTTGCGTCGCCTTGTGTACGATGGGCCTTATTCTATTATGACATAGTCTGACAGAAAAAAAGAAGAAGAAAAGATCGTCATTAGACCTACCAGTAAGTGACAAGCAATCATAAATAAGTACTTAATAAGTTATAACCTAAAGAAGTCTAAAAAAGTTAGTAAAAAATCTCAGTAAAAAATCGAATCTTATCAAAATGTCTATTAGATGTAAAACCGAAGTATTAATGCACTTCATCACAGGAAGTTTTCCAATCATAACTTTGGGCGCGTGAGTCACGTTCATTTTCTGCTAAATTTTCTGTCCGCGGTTCTGTCTACGTTGCGGTCTGAAATTATCCCACGGGACGGTACTACTGGGACATTAAATATCCTACATATTAACCCAGCAGAGTAATTATATTATGTTATGTTATTGTAAGTTCATTAAGCAATTATGTCGTCATAATGTAATATGCATCCGTACAGGGAAAAAAGTAGTTTTTACAAAGGTTCAGTTTTCGACTTAGATTTCGGCGAAAAACTCTTAAACCTGATACTTAAGGACATTAAGTCAAGTATTTTGTTATCTGTGTCCTTTATCTTAATAAATAATAACATTCTTTACATCAAGATAATGATTCTGAAAAATTAAAAACGCGGGCAACTGGATAGGGCAAAAAACCTTTAAACCCCTTTCATCCAAATCTGTTCAGTGGTTTTTGCATGAGAGATTAAGAAACATCCATCCATTTATCATCACCAATTTACTTTCTTACTAGAGAGAACAGCGAGTAAAGGGCAACTCGCTGTCCGACCATGGACCATGCCCGGGTCGACGGCGCGTCGTGTTCCACGCGCAGTCGAACAGTAGAACATAAAGGGCTATTGAAGGACACCGTGGATTTTAGTCAGTACAAGTCTGACAGTCCCTCCCGCCCTGCCCGGGTGGGAGGACTCATTTGATGATTTTACCACGATAAAAAAAAAACTATTACTTTCTTACTATTATGAATGTGAAAATTGGTGAACAAAACAAACATTATTTTGTTTATATTTTCACACACGTGTTTTGACTTCGATCCACTTCATAGTTTTGGGATCATAGTCATATTTATGGGAACATCACGTGGCTAGCCTGGTGAACCACAATTTGACTAAGAACCTTGTTAGGCAGACCCTTAACAAACTCGAGACCAAAAACGTGATGCAAAATAAATATACTTTCTCTTGAAACCCTTCTTGAACTGTCTTTTTTACATAACTGCCTGAAAAATCAAGATTTTTGACACCATGCCTATTTTATAAGCGGAAAAAAAGGAACATCACCAATATCTATGCCAAACAATGGGCAATAATTATAAAAAAAAATAATGATATAGGCTGTTTTCACATTTCAACAGAATGAGAATGATTTCAGGAACTAGTGGGTCGAATTGAAAAATACTTTTTGTGTTGGATGGTCCACTTACCGAGGAAGAATAAACATGACACTGCGACCAATAGGAGCCGACAACAGTACTGTTACTAATAATAATAATAATATTCCACAACTATTACACAACGCCATCTAGTCCCAAGCTAATCAGAGCTTGTGTTATGGGTACTAGACAACTGATAAACATACTTATATGTTTCTAAATACATACATATTATAGATAAATTACACCCAGACACAGAACATAATTATGATCATGCTCATCACACAAACATTTGTCCTGGGTGGGAATCGAACCCACGACCCCTGGCTTAGCAGTCAGGGTCACTAACCACTAGACCAACAGGCCAGTCGAACAGGTCAGTTCTAAAGTAACTTGAAACAAATACCAAAAAGACGATGACAACAAAAATGCCGTAGGTAAAGAGAACATTATTTGCCTATACATGCTACATGTTTGCAATACTACATACTACAACCTTCCCTTTTCCTCTTAATTGACCCACAGGGACCACCAGAACAAGTACTCCCATGCCTTTAACCACACAGAATCTCAGATGAGTGTAACATCGCATTTAAAATTCTCTAAAGGGTTGTTCTTAACCCTAGGCCACAGCCTGGGAAGACGCTTAAGCGACAAGCAAGTTGCGACATGCACTGCGACTTTAACCCACTGCGCTCGCGTCCGCTACACCTCAGACTGCTATTTTGCCACTTTTTGGACACACTTTTGATTTTTACGTCATCACTACATAATAGTATAAAACAAAGTCGCCTCTCTCTGTTTGTCCCATGTATGCTTATATCCTTAAAACTACACAACGTATTTTTTTCAACGGATTCAAGAGAGAGATTTTCATAAAATATGCATAATATAGTAGACACACCCATGCGGAGCCGGGGCGGGTCGCTAGTAGGATATAAACAAGACGTATGGAAACCTGAACTGAAGCTTTAGTCTGATGTGCAGTTTACAGTAGGCTATGCGCCCGATTTACATTGGTCAAGGATAGTGACGGGCACATAGCTAAACTGTCTATTGACGCGTTACTGTCCGATTGTTTAACACCACTGCCTTCACTCGCTTTTTTTATCCATTTTTGCTACACCACTAATGAAAATCGGGCTAAATAATACAAGCAACACGCGATTATATATATCACGTGTTACTATTTGATGAGTGCAAACTGTGTCGTGGTCACCGCACCCATAATACATGAAGAAATCCCTAGTGTGGAGCAACGTTTCTTAAGAAAAAAAAAACATTTTTTTAAACTTTTGTCTCCGCTGTCACAAGATTCCTGTCGCTTGATCTTGGATGTCGTGGTCGAGCAGAAAAGTGTTCCGTCCTTGGAGGTCTCCCTATGTAAGCCGTCCAGAGGCCCGTTCCTAACGAACCAATACTTTAAGCCCTTCGACTGAAGGGGAATAAGTAAGGGTGTTTTAAGTTCTTGTGTGTATTTAAATGCGTTTACTGTGAGGGGTCGGAAGTTTTCCAATAATGTATATTGAGCGATTAGGTTTTAAAGGTAAAATAAAATAGGGAAGTCGGTTTATTGAGTAAAATATATTAGCTATGATGCAAAAGCAGTGGACAGACATTTTATTACCTGTACCCTTAGCACGAGTTTTCAGTATTTGAGACGTAAAGTAAACTGGAACTTTGATAATTTCAAATTGACAATTTTCAAGGAAACAAAATTGTTTCTTCTTCACACACCAGAGGCGCTGTTCCATTTTTTCATACAAGAAACGCTGTAAATACTGGAAAGACGCTGTAAAGTAAAAGAGTAAAAAGTCGTGCTAAGGGTACTAATCATCGGGCACGCCGCAATCGCGGCGGTAAGACCCCTCTTTGAGGAGTGGCTGGAGAGACGTCACGGCGTCCTGACCTATCGCGTGACACAGGTCCTCACCGGACACGGAAGTTTCGGGAGGTACCTGTGGCTGATGGGAAAGGAGGAAACGCCGGGGTGTCACCACTGCGAAGATCGCCCGGAGGACACAGTAGAGCATACGGTGCAAGACTGCCCAGCTTGGGCAGAGCACCGACGTGTCCTCACGGCGGCGATAGGCGGAGACCTCTCGCGCCCGGCATTGGTTTCGGCCATGCTGCGGAGCGAGACGGAGTGGGAAGCGGTCGCCGCCTTCTGCGAGGCAGTAATGCTCGTGAAGGAGGCGGCGCGGCGGGCCGCGAGAGAGAGAGGACAGCGTCCTCCCTCCGCCCCAACCGCAGTGGTGTACGCCCACGGCGTACGTCGCAAGACGATCTCCGGCCACCGTAGGCGCGGGCATGCGGACAGCGAGTAAAGGGCAACTCGCTGTCCGACCATGGACCATGCCCGGGTCGACGGCGCGTCGTGTTCCACGCGCGCCTCAAAGAGCTGTCAGCAAAATGACGGGGCCCCCTCTCAGAGGGCCAAAGCCTGCCGGGGTCGCGGGACTTATTTCTATTACCGTAACCCCGGAACATAAAGGGCTACTGAAGGACACCGTGGATTTTAGTCAGTACAAGTCTGACAGTACCTCCCGCCCTGCCCGGGGTTGGAGGTCTCATTTGATGATTTTACCACGATAAAAAAAAAAGGGTACTGATCATGCTAGGAGACTTCTGTATTATATTATTATTTTAAACTACTTACAAGCTAAGCGCAAAATTTCTCACACGATTACGACACAACTTTCTAGGCTTTTGGACAGCTGTGGTGACGCTGTCTGAAAGCCTGGGCTCACGCGTTTCGAGAGTTACGCATCAACGAATTTCACCGGCCGACAACGCGCTTGAACGGTGTTAAACGTCGCTATGTCGAACAGTAGATAGATAGGTATTCCTATTATTCTTTATTAATTTTCTTGCTCTTTTAATTAAAACAATTGCATCTCTCCAAGACTTTTGTTAATTATAACTTGTTCACACTTCAGTTTCTATCGTTTCAAAAGAGACGTTCTAAAGTTAAATCATAACTCTGACTGATCAAACTTCCCAGAAACTTCCGAAGAAGGAAATTCGAGGAAAACAATCTTCAACGCCCCTCGAATAGGAAGACTTTGAAAATTCCTAAGAGGGTTGTAAGGGGTTGACAATCTGTTGAAAGTAACACAAATAGACATAGATAATGTTTGATATTTAAACCCTTCGCGTGTCTACGTTAGGGGGTGCAAATTGACGGCGGCTGTGGGTCTTCAACAAGACGGGGTGATGAATACAGCGTTTAGCGATAGAGGTTCATTTGAGCACGTAGTCAAAAGACTGAATTAGATTAATAAATCAGTCATAATTTGTTAATTATTTTGAGCTCCTCAAATTCCGGGTTAGTGGGTGACAATTGATGTCTACCACAATAGGAGCAGTAGTAAAGAAGTTGGCTGAATGCGTGCCTGAACCATGGCAAAATTTTAACAGTTAAATCAACCCATTTTGATTTAATAATTATGAAGTTAAATTGAAAACAAAATATTTACAAAAATTTAATCTTATGGATGCATCAGCGAGCGGAGTTCGTGTAGCCAAATTTTGAGCTGAACATAATATATGACATCAAAAAAATATTATATATTTTGTCATCGACACGCTAAAAGAATTGAAAAAAATGCTAGAGGGTAATTCAACGATGTTACCAGCGCCATGATCGCTGATACACGATAGAGGTAAGTGACACTATAAGTTTAGTTTTAAGCCATGAAAGTATAGACAGTATTTTACAAAATAATGATAACTATCAGCATAACAAATTATAAAACAAATCCCTCTGCATATTCTCTAAGGATTGTTGAGTTAGTAAACATCAGCGCATCCATTGTCAGAGCACTCGCCAAATTGAGATGAATTCATAACAGATTTTAATTAAAAAGTGGCCAGCTGTTGTGTTTTATAATGTTGGAGTTTGAAAAGTCAACTTCCGATCGTGTTGCGTTCAGATTATGAAGGATAATGTGGATAAAAAGGATAATTTTAAACAATCTATATTTTTGGATCCGTGCTAAAGTAAACAGTATTTTATCTAAAAGTAGGTAAGGTTTAATCTAACAAGCCGTTTGCTGTAATTATTTTTAGTTTGATGCGATATTACTTGCCATTAAACAGTCAGTAACAAAATTATACAGTCTGACTCGGTATTTTTTTATGAGCATTTTTGTCTACTTAGATAACACATTTTCCACGTACTTTTTTTTCTCCTATTACTCAAAAGAGGGACCGATTTGAAAAATTCTTCTTTTGATTTTACTCAGTCAGGTTTTGTATTTTTTTTTTGTTATATTTTAAAACTTCTGAGTCTATTGTGACAGTCGCTTACGCTCACCTTCACTACTTTAATGATGACAGGACACAGAAGTGATCATGTAAGTGTTCTTTTTTTCATTTGGCCGTATAAAACCCTAAAAAAGTACTTGATCACGTTCATCTATAAGCTCTCATCTTCCGCTTTCCGCTCCCTCCTTTACCGGTCTCTACCCATCCCAAAACTTAGTCCAGTGGTGTAAGCACCTACTCGGTTTTAAGTCGGCCCAGTGGGAACCAAATATCTTCTCGTATTAGTTACGTCCCTACTCCCAGTGTAATAGAACCTTTATCGTAATGTCGTTTACAATTAAGAGGACATAGTAGGAATCTGTTGAGTTGCGATATGTGATGGTAAAACGTAATAAAATATTACTGTCTTTAGAGATGTGCCTGAGAACAGACGAGCGCAAATTGAGTTGTGAGTCGCGTAATTTCAGTCGATTTTATAAAAAAGACTCGCGCAAAATGAGTCGTCTGCACATTTATAATAGGGGGCATAAAACAAGATTTCTGCTTTTTATTAACAGTGTACTTGAAGTACTTACTGCGTTTATTGTATGAAAAAATTACAGTGTCTCTTGCGTACAAACAAGGAACTATTTTTTTCCTTCAAATTAACAGCAAAATTTCAGTTTACTTCACGTCACAAAAACTGTATATGTGTAAGTCATGCCTTAGAGGCCTTATCATGAGTTTTCCGTTATTGTGACGTTAACTGGAACTTTGACATTAATTTCAAGAAAAAAAATAGTTTCTTTTTCGTAAACCAGAGGCGCTGTTTCATTTTTCCATGAAAGAAACGATATAAATACTGGAAAGACGCTGTAAAAGAAAATAGTGCAAACTCGTAATAGGGCTAAGTTTTAAAGAAAAACAACTACCAACATCTATCATAATTATCGACAAATCTATACTAATATTATAAAGCTGAAGAGCTTGTTTGGTTGGACGCTAATCTCAGGAAATATAGGTTCAAATTGAAAACATATCTTTGTGTTGGATGGTCTACTTATAGACGAAGGCTATACGCTATATATTATATGAAAAGGAGACGAACAGCTAGTAATATATAATATAACGAGCTTTATATAATATAATTTACACACAAAACGAATACTAACTTCTGTATCTTCGTGTATTAGTTAGGACCGCACCCAACTCTAAATAGGACAGTGTTAATGAGCACGGGAGTGCCTTCGTGATTGAGACCTATGAAACACGGCAACTAGTATTAAGATAGCCTAGAATAGGCAATTTTAACTAAATAAAACAAATATTTTAAGGGCCTATTAAAAAAAAACATTTACTTTGCTGTTTTTTGAGTAACACTGCGGTTAACTTGCTGAAACATAGTCCTAATGTGCATCCATAGATTAAATATCTTACTTCGAACTTCTCTTGTGGCGCCATCTATCGAGTTTGTGAAGTACATGTATTTTTAATTGAAATATTTTGTAAATAAGTTTGTAAGAAAACACTAAAAAGTTAAAAACTAGTCGCCTTCTTTTTTTTTACACATTCATACATAAATAAGTCAGTAACCAAGTTTAACTTGCGTGTTAATTAACTATAGCAACTTTCTCACTTGACTAGCGATATTCACAAGTGGTTTTAACTTGCTTACATTATGGACACTATGGATGTGCTTATCAGATCAGCCTTTAGCGGCGCATACGCAGGTGGGCGTGGCCTGTTTATTTACGGTAGGCAAGTACTACTATATACGTCACAGTATATAAATAAGTACACCCCGTCCACCAGTACCGCACCGACCACATGACAATAGTTTCTGTAGGTGCTGAATGGATCCATCCAGCTCCCGTTCAAGATAAATCTTATTTCCATAAACAGAAATCGGACAAAAACGTGAATAGTTTAAACACGCTGAGATACATAAACCTCGCGCGGTAACGAAACCATAGCGAGTTTTAATTTTTCCTGTGCTGCCATCTATCGAGCTAGCGGACAACTTTACGGTTAATGAATCATCGACCAGAATACTTTTTTTTTAAGTTGTTTTTTGTTTTTTTACTATGTAAATAAAAAATAAATTTATAATTATTATTCATCATCATCATCATCAGCGTATAACGTTCCCACTGGTGGGACACAGGCCTCCTCTATTTTCCTCACGATGTTTTCCTTCACCGTTTTGAGAGCAGTGGTGATGAAATAAATTACACATATTACGCCAGGCTGGGTTCGAACCCACGACCTACAACTCGTAAGTCGGGGCCGATACCACTTGGCTACCACTGCTCAATTATTATTATAAACAAATATATTAAATACCTAAAATAAATTTTAAAAAATAAAACATAAATCATTATTTTTACCTCAACTAAGGGCTGATTTTTCAATAGTCAGATATCTTTTATCTGAGGAATAAAAATGGCAGTTTGACAGCTTATACATACATATATAGAAAATATGTCAAACCGCTATTTTTATTTCCCAGATAAAAAATATCTGACTATTGAAAATCAGCCCTTAATATCAATAAATTATAGAACGTGAAAAAATAAGTGTCGCTTGTAGAATCCGAGTAAAACTCTATGAAATAACTCCTTAATTAACACAATATTTAATAATATGGATCCGGACCCATGCCATAAATGCTTCTGTTAATTTATTATTTCACTTAGAGAGAACATACACCGTAAATCTGTTGACAAGAATTTCAAACATTTGCTTCAAAAAAACATAAACAAAATAACATATTGATAATATTTTTGTCATCAAAAAATATTTAAAAGATAAAGTACCTACCCAAATGTAAGATTTAAATATCACCTAAACATCCTACTAATATTATAAGCGTGAAAGTTTGTATGCGTGGATGGATCCTTGTTATTCTTTTATAACCTGGATTAAGACAAAGGATAGTTTTTATCCCGATTTTATGTTCCTGTGGGATAATTTTCGAGTTGTAGCGGGTGAAGCCGCTGATAACAGCTAGTCGATCATAAAACAAAATTATCAACTCAAACGTACCACAAAATCGTAAAATCTTTTAAAATAATTACCCTTTTAACCCCCAAACTACCATCGCCCTCCTTAACATAAAATTCAAAAGCATGCACCACAGGCTATAAAAATAAATTATGACAGACGAGAAACTTTGAAAATCACTGCTGCAGACAGTCTGAAAACTTTGGCTACATCGCGTTTAAAACGACTGAAAAATCACAAGCGAGAGAAGTTTAAGACTATTTTATTATTAACTGTACTAAGAAAGTTTGAGAGCCATTTGCTTTTTAATTGTTCGATATGAATAATGGTTGAAAAGTCGTGTTTTTAATTCGGGAGATGGTGTTAATGATTTACATAATCATCATCATCATCATCTCAGCCATAGGACGTCCACTGCTGAACATAGGCCTCCCCTTTTGATCTCCACATGTACCGGTTGGAAGCGACCTGCATCCAGCGTCTTCTGGCGACCTTCATAAGGTCGACTGTCCACCCTGTTGGTGGACATCTTTATGTTTTTATGTCTTTACTTAATCATTAGAAAATAATTTTAAAGTAAATCAGGTGTGAACTTCCGTAATATTGCTGAACATAGCTCGAAATTCAAACATTACTTATTTAAAACTTTGAAAACATTATATGCTAACTGCACTCCTTTTCAAAAATTCGCTTCAATGAAAACGGAGACCTACAAAGTATAATAGCCATTTTATTTTTAATTACGACCACTGTCAGTTTAATTAGGTATGGCGCTTAAATGGACTTTCTTTAGTCGAATTCACAAAAACTAAAAAAAAAAAACAAATATGTTTAAATTATGTTTAAGTCAATGGCGTCTAAACTTTTATTTGATTGCAAACCAAGACTCAAACGTAGATATCAAACGATCCAGGTTTATTTTATTAAATGTATTAAACGTCTTTTAAAAGGAATAAACTACTTTGTCACAAAAGTAATCCATAATCATTAACAAAATTTAAAAGCTGGCAAGCATACGAAAAAAAACAATTTTGTCAATCAAAAAACCCAAAAATTCATTTTACATTTTCAGTATTTCTTATCAACCGGTAATACAGTTCGACAGCTACGCGAAATGAACGAAAAATGATGCACATTTCACATTTTCAGATAGCTTTAAAATAAAGCAAAAACATTATTGAATTTTATCGAAATAATCCGATGTCCATCAATTCGCGTCTGCGCGAGACGAATTGTGAAATACATTAAAAATATCCTGTACTTCAAGTGCTATTTTACAAAAAAAAACACGCATACTGCTCATTTATTATGACGTTATTTTAGAACTAAATAATTTAGAGTACTAACTAGCACCTAGGTTTAACCGCATGTGGTCGGTTACACCTAGGTTTAGCCGTTTAAAACTGACACCGCGCACACACGACGCCGACTCTTCGTGTGAATTAGTGTTAGATATAGAGATATAGTAGTGTTTTATATATTGTATTATTTTATTAGTTAAGTGTATTGTATTATAGTATTTTATATGGGCCTTGAAGCCTGAGGTAAATAAATAAATAAAATAAAATAAACCTAGGTGTAACCGCATTTCGGGCTTTAACCGTAACATTATCCATAATGCAATGCATAACCCTTGTATCAGTTTAGCACTTAATCTCGATACACTCCTGTATGCATGCATTGCAATTGCAATGCATTAATGCGTTTGGTATGAGATCCTATCTGTCAAGATACCTTATAAATAATTGCAGACACATACACCTATGTACACTGGGCTACACATAAACGCAGAGATATGTATACGAGAACTTCTGGTTGCAACCGTGACAGCAAGACTCACTAGTTGACTTTACAATATTTCTAGTAATAAATACTAAGTAAGTTGTAGAGGTAACAAGGATTAGTGTTTAGTAGTAGCACTTTGTAGTTGCAACCAGAAGTTCTCGTATAGGTAGCCAGACATTTATCTGCGTGTACAATTAATACATAACATACATAATATCCAGTTTATCTTGGCCTGATGACGTAATTTTATTTTATCTTCCTAAAATCATCAAATGAGTCCTCCCACCCATCGCAGGAAGGGAGGGACTGTCAGGCTTGTTCTTACTAAAATCCACGGTGTCCTTCAATAGGCTTTTACGTTCCAGGGTCACGGTAATTTGATAAGACCCGCAACCCGGCAGGATTTGGCCCTCTTAGTTCCCTTCAAATAGTCTAGTATCGTTCATTGAGGCGCGCGTGGACAACAAGGGTCGTCGACCCTGGCATGGTCCATGTGACGGCGAGTCACCCTCACCCGCCATCATAGCACATTAGAGGTGGAAAAGCACCCTTGACCTAAGCTATAAATACACCCTATTAATCCAGATCTACGTACAAATCTTTATTGACAAGTTCTCCCTAGAGAGTTAACTAAGGATAATCTCTCGAACCGGTTCGAAAATAATTTTATGTCTCACTACGTTTGATTAGGACGTTAACTTAATATGTCTAACGAAGCGTATTCAGTTTATTATCTTACTAGTTTTTGCCCGTGACTTTGCTCTCGTTAGTTTAGAATTTGTCAATCAATTCGGTTGCTTCTTTTTGTGGCCCCACATTAGATATTTCTCAAACACCATAAAAAGATTATTATCGTGTTCCTCGGAAACAGCAGGTCTAAATTGCAACCTTAATTCATCATCTGCCTAGCCTTTTCCCAACTATATTGGGGTCGGCTTCCAGTCAACCCAGATTCAGCTGGATATCAGTATTTTACATGGAGCGACTGCCTGTCGGACCTCCACAACCCAGTAACTAGGTAATACCATACACCATGGTAAGACTAGTTGTCAGTCTTTAGAGCTTCTGACTAACAGTAACGACTGTCAAAGATCTACTTGAAATGACAGCCGGGACCAACGGCTTTACGTGCTTTCCGAGGCACGGAGGAAACTCGCTATGACAGATGGTCACCCATCCACGGACCAACCTCGGCAAGCGCGGCTTAACCTTATTAAAATTATTTAGCCACGAGCTCCTCCATCGTAACCTTAATTATAATAGAAAATATGACATATTGCGAATTTAACGACAATCAAAATTCGTAACATGGAATATTCCTGTCATACGGAAAAAGGGCACAACTAACATTTTTTCCGAAATTGAGTTATACACATATTCGGAATCAGGAAAAATAATGCTATCAGCCAATGTTTTTTTTGTTATTTTAGAAACAAGATAAACAAAAATACCATTAGCTCGAAAGGCACAACTGAGCCTCATTTTACGTACAAAGCCACTTTTCAAGTTTTTTGTAACGTGTGTCGGATCATTTAGTTCCTAAGTCTCCCTAGGAACTAAATGATCCGACACACTACTGAACATTGACATTCAGTAGAGGATGTCTTCCGGCTGATGATGATGATGATATAAATTGATTGTTCTGGCCTGTATATGCCAACAAATACCTCTTTTTTCTTTCTAAATTATGTCTCGAATTCCGAAGAGACAATAGGTAAGTCTACAACAACAAAGAAACACTCATACCATAAAGAACCAACTAATTATTCCCCACACGTACTCCATCATACAACAACATAACAAAACTTGCTCAGGCGTCGATAACTACTTGAGAAAGTGCCTACTTCCACAAGTTTGTTGGCGGGGAAGTTTTAGACACTGTGGTCATCGTAGCATGTCTACTGCAGACTCTTCTAACTCCTGCTATGCTATTCTCTATAAGTTTCGTCTACTCTACGACGAGGCAACTTTGCGACTTCGTACCTACTCAACGCAACGTAAGTCTTCAGTACCCCCTCACCGCGTACCCTTAGCACGAGTTTTCATTTCGGATTTTGGAGACGTGAAGTAAACTTTGACAATTTCAAATTGACAATTTTCAAGAAAAAAATTAGTTCCTTCTTCGCACACCAGAGGCGCTGTTCCATTTTTTCATACAAGAAACGCTGTAAATACTGGAAAGACGTTTTAAAGTAAACGAGTGAAAACTGCTAACGGTACTGTAATGTAACGTTACAAATTCGAGCATTTCATCGGTGAGGGTGAACAATCGAGCATCACAATGCGCACCTTGTATCAAATCTATACTAAATGTACGCGAATACTTATCAGTCAGGGAGGTAGTACTGTAATGCTTGAAGTCGAATCTATAATGTTATATTACACGTGAATGCTCCCGGTGAGGGAACGCCATTATACGTTTGGTATCCATCGACACGTATCTGTGTACAAACCTCTATGGATTTTTTTGCAATAGACGCCTGGATACTAAAGTCGTAAGGTATCGGAGACTTTCGTCGCGTTGTGTAGGAAGGGGCAATGAGATGGTCAGATATCGTACAGCGTAACTTCTCTTTAGGAAGTCGATGGTATTGTTTTTTAATTCATTTTTGTCACCAGATTTTCCGTGGTAGCAACCTGGCGTTTTGCAATTGGACAGATTGCTTCCCCCGTGCCTTGGAAGGCACGTTAAGCGCCTGATCTCTCTCTGGTCGTGTCGGATTGCCGTCCCATAGGATTATGAGAGTAAAGGAAGAGAGAGTGCACCTGTGCACAAATGGATATTTATAATGAACATATTATTATGTTGCCAAGGCTAAACTTATTAATATTGCATGCATGATACGCTAGTTTTTCTAGTACTTATAAGCCATTAGAACATTTTACATACTAAATAGTTACAAGAAAACATGAAACATACAACAATAATGACCTTTTTAAAAAAACAAAGGACACCCCAATAGGGTCAGTACCCTAAGGAATTGCGACACAATTACATTAATGATTCAGACAGCAACCATTAATTAGGCCACATGTCCAAAAGGGTAAAAAAGGTTTTAAACCACGGGGAAATAATTCTGGGAACATTGGCAACACTGGTGAATATTTTAGTGTTGTAACAATGAGCTGTCATCTGTCAAGCGCCGAATAATCAAGCCGTGATATTGTCAAAGCAGTCAAGTGTCAAACTGTCAAAAAAGCCGTCGCCGCGTCGTCGGATAGTTTACAAAATAGGAAAATAAAATAGGTACGCCTTCTGTTTTGGGCAGTAAAAATACGTAAGGGCGAAAGAATTTAACTTTATCCCATTCTTTTGTTTACTAAATTAGTTTGTTTTAGCAAGGTTTTAGTTTTATTGTTTTAATAAAAAAACAATTATTTATTTAAATTAGGCTAATGATCAGATGATCAACAAGTGATGTCACTTTTTGAACGATTTGTATTGTTGTATGCTTGTATTTGATACTTAGGTGTTTGTTCTTAGTCGAAACGAAGTGGAACAGATCTAGATAAATAATTAATGACTAAAACAACTATTAATTTGGCAAAAAGTATTCCGACCATAAAAATTGTAATAGACAACTTTTGTGGCATAAATTATAGGGATATTGGACACATTAGTACCTACATTATATTTATCAATTTATAGTCGGTGTTACTACAAACACATACTTTTTATAAACGTATTTCTTTCTAAACCACTTTCAAATTATGTTCATAATAAAACAGGAAAACTTGGAAAGCTTTCAAAAGATCAACACCATTGCAAAATAAAACATAGCATGGCAGAGCATATTTCGTTTAAAAAGAAAGGGTGTGGTACACAACGTATGTATATTTTATTTATAGACTTCCCCTTCGTATTTCGAAAACGCTGTGCGAAACTCAAGGGGCACTCCATAGTAATTGTGTTAGGTTATCCATCCCGGTTAGTCACGTTATCGCGTAGTTTTAGAGTAAGGGGACTTGTTTCATCCTGCATGTCCTAAAATGCTTTCAAAAAAGAATTAGTCAATGTACTTAACACCTAACAACTTTGTATAGCTGCATAATGTAAAAATTAGCCCTACCAGTACCCCTAGCACGAGTTTTCCCTATTTTACTTTACAGAGGCTTTCCAGTATTTACAGCGTTTCCTGTATGAAAAAATGGAACAGTGCCTTTGGTGTACGAAGAAGGAACAATTTTTTTCCTTGAAAATTGTCAATTTGAAATTGTCAAAGTTCCAGTTTACTTTACGTTTCAAATACTGAAAACTCGTGCTAAGGGTACCGTACCCTTAGCACGAGTTTTCAGCATTTGGGAAAAAGTTCAAGCTCTGTTTAGCTTGGGACTAGATGGCGTTGTGTGATAGTTGTGAAAATATTATTATTATTACACAAATGAATGATAGTAGAATTTCAGCCATTACACGATTTCTAGTTCAAGAAAGATACACATTTCTATTCTAAGAACACACAAAACTAAGCACAAACATTACCCAACACTCCAAACTAATTACGAAGAACAAAAAACTAACAAAGAAACAGAAGCCTGGTATCTTGTTCATCACCCACGGAGTAATCAGCAGTAATAGTTTGTAGGTCCTCCAGTTTCAATCCTGTGTCTCAGTGGCGTAGCTAGGCAGGGGCAAAGCGGGCCCTAGCCCCGTCCGAGGGCCGCGGCGGACATCGGCAAACGATCTCCGGCCACCGGGCCACCGTAGGCGCAGGGATGCTGGCGGCGAGTAATCGGCGACTCACTGTCTGATCATGGATGGTTCGACGGTGCGTTGTGTTCGACACGCGCCTCAAAGAGTGTCAGCACAATGACGGGCCCTTTTATAGGGCCAATGCCTGCCGGTCGTGGGACACACGTATACTACGACTCCGGTACATAAAGGGCTACTGAAGGACACCGTGGATTTAAGTTAGTACAAGTCTGAACGTCCCTCCCGCCCTGCCCTGGGTAGGAGGACTCATTTGATGATTTTACCACGATAAAAAAAAGCCCCCGTCCTCGCACATGCAGGGGCCTCGCGCTCAGAGAAAAAAAGAAAAGTCTTTACAAAGGCGATCATAAGTTTGCAACTAGTCAGTAAAAAGATGAAAGACAATCACATTTGGTGTAGATAACTATTTTTTTTTAGCTTGTTAAAATCATCAAATGAATCCTCCCACTCAGGGCAGAGCGGGAGGGACTGTCAGACTCGTTCTGACTAAAATCCACGGTGTCCTTCGTATTCCTTTACGTTCCGAGGTCACGGTAATGAGATAAGTCCCGCGACCCCGGCAGGCTTTGGCCCTCTAGAGTGGGGCTCAATATTTTGCTGACGCTCTTTGAGGCGCGCGTAGAACGCAACGGGCCCTTGGTGTAGATGACTTGGAGGAATCCACGGAACAGAAAAAACAGAGGAATCAATTCATCTCACCAAAGGGGCCTCGCGCGAGCAGCGGGGGCTAGTCATATATTTTTTCGTCCTGATAGAAAAGGGCCTCGCAGATGCGTCTTGCCCCCTCCTAGATTCGGTCTCACTACGCCTCTGCTGTGTCTTATTGGTAGCGCTATCTAGTGTCTGCTTTCATTAATTATGTAGGAAACTCACAATGTTGAACCTACTAGTGGTTTTAGAATAGTATTTTTTTGGACAAACTCACTATCGAAGTCACTTATTGTTATCTCTTTAATTAAAGAAGAATTGTTATCTCTTTTTTTCACTTAAGATTTCCGAAGTCAATCTTAACTAGTGACAGGCCTGTTGGTTTAGTGGTTAGTGATCCCGACTGCTATGCCAGAGGTCGTTGGTTCGATTCCCACCTAGGACAAATGTTTGTGTGATGGGCATGATCATTTGATTTGTGTCTGGGTGAAATTTATCTATAATTATGTATGTATTTAGAAATATATAAGTATGTTTATCAGTTGTCCAGTACCCACAACAGAAGCTCTGTTTAGCCTGGGACTAGATGGCGTTGTGTGATAGTTGTGGAATATTATTATTATTATTAACTATCCTAACTTAGGCATACGGATGGTAAGTAATGGGTGACTCCGATCATGGACCATGTTTCAAGCGCCCCGCAAAAAGAGCTGTCAACAATCTGACGGGGCCCCCCTTAGAGGGCCCAAAGCCTACCGGAGTCGCGGGAATGTGTTATCAGAAAACCTTGACCCTGAAACGTTAAGGGTTATTGAAGGGTCACCGTGGATTTTAGTCAGTACAAGTCTGAGGGTATGGGTAGGAGGACTTATTTGATGATTTTGCTACAAAAAAAAAGATAGAGGGAGCTCACCACAGAAATATTAAAAACAGGAGAAGTGGCAAGGGGGCGTGGCGGCAACCAAGCGGTGCTGAGCGTTACGCTCAGATATTGAAAAAATGGCCGTCACCGCGAGTTAGTCTGTTGTCAACCGCGATCGTGAAAAAAAACGATTATGCCGTCTTGTTCAGAGGTTTTGTGCAGAAATAGTAGCCAAAACAAAAACTTTAGAGCCCATGGCATCAGTTACCACAGATAAGTAAAAGTATTTTACAATATTTGTCTTAAAAATCACGAAAAACTGCAAGCCGTAAAATATACCTGACTTGTACTACTATACTTTTGTTTTCCGATATCTCTTCGACTGCATTATTTTGTATTAAATACATTGCTCTTTTACAACCACCTCAGTCTATCACCGAGTGAACTGAACAAGCAATGTAAAACTGACATAACGATACCTCATCGAGCAGTAATGTCGCATGGTGCGTCCGCTGCTCCGGTCCGCCGTATTTGAGCACGAGTTAGTGTTGTGCTCGTGGAGGTCTGACAAAGTCTATCGACAAAAAGTCGACGTATAATATTGTTTTATTACTATTTTAGATTTTTCTTTAATTTGTTAACATGTAATAAGTTTGAAAGGTCGATTTTTATTGTTTTAAAGCGTAGTAGATAAATGCGTTACCAAGATCGTGAAGTAGGTAAGTTCATTAATGTTTAGTTTAGTAACCTATGTGCACTAAATTAAAAGATCTAATTTGGAACATTTTATACATTAATTTAATAATGTTTTGTTGGTTTCATATCGTTTTTATTTACTTTAATTCCAAACCTGTACAATTTAATCGATATATTTATCAAAATTCTTCGATTTAGTCAAGCACTATGCCGTTCCGCCCCCGTGTCCCTACAACACACAATGATAATTATTTTTTTGAGTGTGAGCAAATGATACGGAAAAAGTACGCTGCAGTTTAAAAAATAAGGTTTATATTTAAATGACTGAGTTATCGTCGGCGCGTGTGTGCACTTGTTCGTAGTATTGTTTTGACAGAACTGTGTGTGCAATATTAGCGCTATGGAGGGGCAATCGTGGCTTCACCGGTTTTCTATACATTTTGAACTTCACGCCATATCTCCTTCTTTATTATATCTATGGAGCTCACTCAGAAGTCACTGAAACTCCTGCGCACCGAAACAACACCGAACAAATTAAAAACTGTTTGGTTCTGGAAAAAAAACTGAATGTTAGAAACTTTGGCTATAACGATTAGATATATTTTAGAACATGTCGAACGGAAAGTTTTGGCTGAAAATTCGCAAACAAACCGTAACTTGATATGCGCTTTATAAATAGTTTGGCGCAGACAACTGACGAGTTGCATACAACAGCTCGTTTTAAAATAACTGTTTTGCTTACCAGATTAAAATGTTTCGAAATAATAAATATTACATCACCCCTGGGTTTTCACAAGGATATAGGCATATACCTTTTTTTTTAATTGGGACAAACCCACCACACTATTCCCAAACCACTGCAACTCCTGAAAGCCAGAATCAACAGTGGCAACCACCAGAAAAGCGCCGATGCAATGAAGCTCGACGTGTCCCGGAGAGTGAATTTACCGGATCCTACAACGAAATTAATCAGAAAAGAATAGTGGAGGATCAGGAAAAATATAGAAAAAATATGTAGGCATATACCTGCGTTCGTTGTCTGCGAAGACTCTGAACTACCTATATGTAATGCCATCTTATTCTTTATAGTGGTATAATCATCAAATGAGTCCTCGTATCCTGGGTGGAGCGAAAAATACTGTTACACACTCATACTGACTAAAATCCACAGTGTACTTTCAATAGTCCTTTTTTTACATTAATGACTGTTTTTCTTATTTCATGGTATTATTATTAAAACATTTTATAATGTTACTTATATTTCTCTATATAAAATAAATTAAGGAAAATATTATGACCGGCATTGCCATACACAAGGCTCTTTTTCCGTTAACAGCGATGAGGATGAATATTTTTAGTTCCTTTTATTACAAGAACCCATTTTAAGTTCTAATAATGTAATAATAAGCCTTATTATCGCATACTACTAATTACAAAATACTGATGAGCATAACGTTTCAGTAATAAATTTTCTAAGAACAGGTGTTTATGTTTTCAGCAACCGTGGTAAACGGAAAAGTAATAAAACAGAACATTATGATGTTAAGGAGGTAGTAGAGGAAACTAGTAGAAAAGTTATAAATTAGGTGTTTAAGTAAAAAGGTTTATAATCTACTAGTGACTCCCTTGCTACGCTCGGGATTTGAAAGCGATATTTAAAAATATGTATCAAATGTTTTATTTAAGTTAAATAATGAATTAATTAATTAATTTAATTTCACCTGGAAAATGACTTGCCCAAACACGGATCGGCCCGTGAACCCGTTTTCCCAGAGACAGTGGGATGAGCCGCTCTGCAGGTTGGTACGGAATAATCTTCTTAATACGTCCACCAATACTGCGGAGCGTGCCCGCCTGCTGGCTGTGGGTGAGTGGGAATCGGGCCTTTGGCTTCAGGCGCTACCTTCACCCAACATAGGTACTATGTTGGGTGATACAACATTCAGGGTCGCTACTTGCCTACGTTTGGGCGCTCCCTGTGGTGCTGCACACCGCTGTCAATGTGGTGAAGTAGTCGACTGCCTCGGACACCATTGCCTTTCCTGCAGCAGGAGTGCAGGTCATAATCCGTCGTGCTCTTGTCACCGCCGGGGTGCCAGCCGTATTAGAACCCAGTGGTTTGGCACGCGACGATGGGAAGAGACCCGATGGTATGTCCATAATGCCATGGAAGCTGGGTAGGCCTTTGGTGTGGGATGCAACATGTGTCGACACCCTTGCGCCATCCCATCTTCCTAGTTCAGCGTGTTGTGCTGGCGCTGCTGCTGCATGTGCTGAAAACTCCAAGCGGCGCAAATACATTGGCCTAGCTAGTAGCTATGTATTTGAGCCGTTTGGGGTTGAAACTCTGGGGCCATGGGGTCCGAGTGCCCACAACGTCTTTAAAGATATCGCCAGGCGTTTAGTCGACTCTTCAGGTGACCAGAGGGCCGGCCTATTCCTTGGCCAACGAATTAGCATTGCCATACAACGTGGCAATGCTGTCAGCGTTCTGGGCACTGTTCCCGTTGACAGCGATGTGGACGTATTCTTTGACGCCCTGTAAATGTTTTCTCTTTTATTTTATTTTTTTAATTTTTATTTTTCCTGTACATATTACTAGTAGGTTTTTATTTATAGTTTGTAAATTAAAGTGTACATATTGTTAAAAAAAAAAATGTTTTCATATTGATAAGTAGGATTATGGGCAATAATGATTAATTGATTGATTCCGTACACAATACTGATAAAGTTGCCTGCAATTTGCTGATAATTTTAAAATAAACATCGAATAAAAGTTAAATAATTATAGTCGCGAAAACAGTAAAGTTTGAAAGTAGCGAGGGAAGCAGTTTTCCTAGCTTTTTGCTTTCAGGCTAATAAAATATATTTAAGTAGGCACGTCGATATCACAAAGTGAAAAATGACTAAGTAGTTATGAAATTTTAGGAGGTCTCACTGTCTCTGAATTTGTGAAAGTTTTTGATAAATGTCATAATTATGTCAAATAAATAAACAATAAATATCGCATTGTTATATTTTGGACTATATATTACACGTAGTGAACATTTTGAGCCTGAGCGTACCAAACGACTCCAAAGCGAAACTATAAAATTATGAAAAGAAAATCGAAAATGTACTGTGATAAGCATTATAAGCAATCGCCAAATCTTACGCCAAGTCAACAGAAAGCTGTTGTCAAAATTCAAAATGCTTTTTGACCGATTATCACGTATCCATGCCATTTACCTTTTTTTTTATCGTGGTAAAATCATCAAATGAGTCCTCCCACCACGGGCAGGGCGAGAGGGACTGTTAGACTTGCACTGACTAAACTCCACGGTGTCCTTCAATAGCCCTTTATGTTCCGGGGTCACGGTTATGGTATAAGTCCCGCGACCACGCCTTTTAGCTTGAAAACAAATGAGTCGCAATTCAAAACCACTTTTCAACACCATTTCAAATTTAAAAACCATCGATTCCTTAAAACATTCAATCCAATAGCATTCAAAGACCAAATCTCTAATTTAAAATCGAATAAATTGCCGTTTGAAACCTCACGTTCCAACGCGACCCCATCTTGATAAAAATCACATCTCGATTACAAACTCGATTAAATGTCGAATCGAGATTATCTTTCGTGGGTTTAATGTCGATTCGAATATTTTTGGTGAAATTAATTTTTAGTCTTAGTTATTTTTCATAGGTTTTTTTTATTTATGTGTCATTCAGGAGTTGTTTTCTAAATTTGTAAATTATGTGTCAAATACAATTTATTTCATTACAAAATCGTTTTCGGAACTATAGTTGATTTTTGATTGAATAGAATTTATGATTTTATTCATATATCTCTATAACATACTGTAACTGATTCACATGGTTTCACACCCATTACTCGGCCCCTATTGATCGAATCGTGATGTTTTACAACCTATAACCTTCCTCGATAAATGGACTACCAAAACACAAAAACTTTTTCGTTTCGAATCAGTATTTTCTGAGATTGGTGCGTGCAACCAAAGGAACAAACTCTTCAGTTTTATAACATTACATAGTATTGATAAGTATAAATAAACATAATACATTATACAGGAAGTTTAATAAAAATAAAATAACACAAATGTATTGCTTATTTCGTTCAGAAATCTCTGCCATCAGAACTGCGATAGAATTTCGAAACGAAAACATCTTTCGTAGGTTTAATATCGATTCGAGATTCTCCATGGTAGGAGCCACAGGACATAAAGTACGGTTGCCAAAAACGCTAGTAGTGTCGAGATGAATTGTTTATTTCTCGTGTACGGTCAGCATAGCCAACTGAGTTTATTTGTCTGTGAAAATTCGACTGTACACTGTACCTCGTAAATCATGGTTTTAATGTTGCCGTCTGGGAGTTTCTGAGTTTATGATTTGATAGGTCTAGGCTAGACTTGTAAATGTAGTTTTTATTTTAGACTAGACTAGCTATTGCCAGCAAGATGGAAGGATAATTTGAAGAAGATAGCTGGCTACAATTATATTAAAAGTAAAAAGGTGTAGATACGTTATACGCGCTCAGAATGTGACGCGCTCAAATGTGGTTAATTGACAAACCTTGACTCAATTTGTCTCTTTTTCACTTGCGATGCCATCCTTGTTTAGCGACTAATCGTGATGTAGTGTGCTATTGCAATATTAAGTTAGTCATGTGTGCGTTAGTGTGCCTTTTTTGAAGATAGAATGTCGTGTAGGTAACGTATCTATTCATTTATAATATCAATGGCTGGCAGGGGTTGGATGAAAAAAGAGAGAGATCACGCACTGTGGCGCTTCTTGGAGGCGTATATCCAGCAGTGGACTGCAGTAGGCTGAAATAATGGTTAATGAAAAATTTTGAAGATGTAGGTATGATATCTGCCAACTCGTGCTAAGCCTGCGTAGTTTGGTGGCGGGTCTTATACCATCACCGTGACCCCGGAACATAAAGGGCTATTGAGGGACATCGTGGATTTTAGTCAGTACAAGTCTGACAGTCCCTCCCGCCCTGCCCGGGGTGGGAGGCCTCATTTGATAATTTTACCACGATAAAGCCTGTGTAGTTTATTAAAGCCCACTCCCTCTGACAGATAGGCCTTAGTCCCAGAAGTGGGAATATTGATTGCTGATACATATTCAGCATATAATAACGCAATAAACTTAGTTTTGAAGGAAAATTGTTGCTCATACATTTGTGTTCAAATAGATTGCAAATTAATATAATTTAAAAAAATATTAACTATCGCGATTACTGAATTTCATATCCACTGTCAAAAATTGTTAAAATGACGATCACTTATGGGATTAAGGGTAATCCAAAACTAATTTGGAGTAAGCAAAAATAGCCGAAAATAATTATGATAATCGGATAAGTCAGTAGGCTTCGACCCCTGTCGATCAGTGTCCATCTTGATGGATACACGATCCTTATAATAATAATAATAATTTATTTCATAAGCCTAATACATAAGGGAGAAAAGAGTTCACAGTTTACAATAATATATCTTATATAAACTTATATGCTTATGTAGCATTAAGCAGTGTACTAGCCTCCATATCATGAAACTCCTGACACCCCAAACTAGGACATGTCCTGTATCTTGGGTATCCAGCGTTCCTTCCTGCCAGGCACATTATAAACCCAAACTTAGTTTTATATATCGTGACTTAATAATAATTAAACACATACTTTCACTTTTACACAAAAAACCACTTAATTAATGTTAATGCATTGCTTTAGTGTGTATGTGTGGGGAATGTAGTGTAGGTGTGAGTGTGTGTGGTAGTGTGAAGGTTTGTAAGGTTTGGTAGTGAGGATGTGTACATTTGCTGCGCTCAATATTAGTGTAAGGTTAGCCCGTTCGGCCTGCCAGCAAACTTTCAGTTCCTGATAATTTAGAGAAAGACGCCAGTCTCTCCACCCTCATTTTACAGTTAATCCTACTTTAGGTGGAATATATCTAACTGTTTATTAATATTGTTATATATCCTTTGCACCTAGGATGAAATAGTGTTTACCGCAAAAGAGAGTCCTTGTACGATCCGGCTTAAATATCATATATTTTGTTTTACCTCGATGCTCCCAATAGAGGTCGTGATTGTGTTTAGGGCCTATGGTGAGGTGGATATACAGTTGCCACACTGTAAATACCTTAGATTCAGCGTATAGTTGAGCGTAGGGTATCTGTAGGGTCTCTTTGACAGAACTTTTCAGTACTGCCCTCTGGGTAGCTCAGTTGTAGAATTGTTGATTTCGGTTGCTCCACCCCATACCCGTCAGACAGTAGGGACAGAATCAGTGACAGCACATCAAACCTAGCTCAATCGTCAAATTTTGTAAGCTTTCAACCAATCACCATATGACAATAGCCAGAAGGTTAATGTTTCGCTTGGGTAATATTGACAGATTGGGGTAGGTACCTGATTTGTTGGCGTCTGTACTATGAAAATTGTTTAATTTGCTATTGCAAGTCGTAGTTGTTTTATAGCGTCGATACTCGCTTCAAGCAGTTCGGGTGTGCTCGTTGAGGGGGCAATACTACACTGAACAGGAACGCGGCGCACACTTTCAACGACACGACTGAAAACCAAACTTTGATTCAGAGGTACTACACGAAAACACAGTGACACGTCTCCAATATTTTAGCGTCATGTCGCGTCTCAGTATTATTACTAAACCTTAGTGAAACCAGTTCACTCGAGAGTAACGCGTCTCATTCCATCTTTTTACCGAGACGAACAATATTACTATTAGCATGATGCTTCCTAACCTATTGGCAGGGTTAATTTCAGAGCTGAAATCTAGATGAAACCTTTTCATACAAAGACGGTCCTATAGGAACTATGAAGGGATATATGAAAGTAATCACAATTCACAATAATACTTACTATTGCATTTGACAATAGGTAAAAATGAATTGTACGTAAATAAATTATCATAGCTAAGGCGCTGCCTTCGTAAAACTCAGAGAAAGTCCCAAGAAAACTTCGTATTGGGATAAAAATCATCCCGAATGTTAATATAAGGTGCTAACTATCTGTGTACGAAATTTCATCAAATCCGTTAAGTTTTCCAAATCTATAATACCTACTATTGTAGGAATAGCTTTGTAACTATTTCTACGCCTTGCAAGGCAGCACGTTGTGGAAATCTATCATAATAATGACATAATACTGTCACAAAATCTCGTCTCAAATCAAGATTCAAATATTTGAACACCGTTCTAGAACACGGCGCCTGATTACGATTGTCTATGAAGCAATTTGAATCAAAACGTTCCAAAAAAGAATGTAACAATAGACACTTCGAAATTCAAATCGTTACCGATTCTGCTGACAATCCGAGGTTAGATTGAGGTCCTTGGAATGTCATTGAACTTTCGGCCATTTTTTATTTGAGAAACGTCAGATTTGCCTCAGGCTTTTTCGGTAAAATAAATCAGGCTCTTTCAGAAAAAGGTCAAAGGGTATTTTATTAAAATACATACAGTATCCAAGAAAAGCCATATTTGTATTCTGAGTTGATTCCGATTATAGTGTTGGAAACATATTAACGCTACAATAAGTCATTTTTCCAATATAGGTACTTAGCTTAAGTCAAAACCTAGTGGAAAACAGGTCCTACAGTGAAATGTGTTCCCTATTGTTTCAAAATGCTGTAATTATTTTAAAAAAATGCATTTAATTGATGACGCTGTGTCACAACATTTTGTAACAAAAGCTTTTGATAATCTGAAATATCGTAAAACAAAAAGTATGGTAATGGATAAATACATTTTATATTATATTTTTTAGAAATAAATATCATTTGATTAATTAAACCTATAAAAGTCATAGGCAGGTATATCCCGAAAAGGCAATCATGAGCCTTCTTGCCCAAGTACATTACTTTAAAAAAAAAAACATAAGTTTTCTAAGCTATGAAATATCCATATTGCAGAATCGGCAAGTTGTACTTACTTTCGACCAAAAAGTCTTTTATGCTGAGTCATTAAAAAAAATAAAGGGTCACATTGATGCAGCAGAGATAGGTCATCGACCCTTGCCATCTCGTCTAGACAAACAGTCGGTATATCAGATTGTGTCACTCCTAGATAAAATAGCTTTTTTCTTCAGGCTGAAATTATAGCAGAACGAGAAAACTCATTAAATTACAGAGAGTTTTTTTTCAGCACTTTTTGTCCCACCGTTTGATAAAGACCTCCCCATATCTTTCCAAATAAATAAAACTAATATAAAGACAAATTAATTATATAGTTTTAATAATAAAATAATAATAAAATAATAAATATCACTGCAAAACAAAGGAAAAATCGTTCAGGAAATTGGCAATCCAGAAATAATAATGGAAACAGGGAAACCGTTTAAAATATCATTTTACCGTTAAACAGAGAACCACAGGGTTTCCAAATTTAAAATAAAAGGTTTTTAACCTCTTCATAAATTAGTCAAGGCTTCAATAAGCTCCAAAAAGTTAGCCTCAAAAAAGGCCTGCCTAAAATATTCAGATCCTAAAAAAGTTGTACAGCCGAAAATAGAAACGGCTCATAATTTCACCAGCCCTGCCTTAATTCTATGAAACATTTAGATTATTACTAAAAATAGGCTCACCCACCTCCAGAAATTAGCAAATGAAATGGACGTATCGTGATAAAACCTCATCGTTTATACAATAAGGTCGTGACAACCATTTATTTCACAATTGTTGCAAAAATAACTGTGAACAATTTTTAAAAGCTTCAAATTCAACCCAAAAAGTACAAGAGTGACTCCTTATTAGAAGTATTTTTAAAACTCAATTAAGAAATTAAACATTTCCACACAGTTTTCAACAAAAACATGTTTTCGCAACTCAACTTTCAGGACACCAAACTCCTTTCAATCGATTCGCTCATAAATAAAGGTAGACACAAAAAAGAAAAAAAAAGTCATAGATTCTACTTACAAGCTAGGCTGTATACTTGAATACTCGTGCGTAGAAAAAATCCAAATGTCACACACACCACACGCACAAAACGATTCCAAATTCAAAATGACACAGCACAGATAGTGAATAAAAGCGCGGGACTTATTCACGGACAGAGGGACACGACTGTACCGGGCTAGGGTGCGAGACCGACTGGCCCCCTGTTTTGGAAGCTACCCGGAGCGTCTGACAAAATTCGGTGAGTAATATTTATTAAATATCATTTTTATGGGCGATAAAGTGAAAAATAAGGATAAATAAAGGTAATTTTGTTTGCATAATGGGTACAAGACTGTGTTCCGGCGCGGTTTTTACACGAATTTCGTAACAACAAAACCGGACTTGGACATTATAATTTTGACAATGATCAATGTTCTTCCTGGCCATGTGGTTTTCCTCATTCCAACAACATTTGGGACATTCGCAATAATTATTATCAAAAGCATGATAAGCTCTCCGGAATTCTTGACGAAGTGAATTATTATTCGTATTAATTACAGCTAGAAGGGAGTGGAAATGAGAGAGATAAAATATGTAAGAGGAGACGCTGTACTGTGTGAATCCTGGTACAACAAGGTACAACAATAGGATGCCATTGGATTGAAAAGGTAACAAATTTTATTAATTTAGTGATTCGTTATTTTCAATTATCATTTTTTTTTCTAATACTGATAAAAAATAACTTTAAAAAATATTATCTAATTATAAAAAATCCCTCTACCCTCTTTCAACTACTATTATTATATTGTGATTAATTTTCGAATAATTTTATAAAATTATCCAAATAATCATAGAAATCAAAAAATCGCATCAATTCTGGCAGAAACGATTTTTGCTTTAATATTGATTTGATTTTTTTTCGACTTGAGGTCCTTTTTTAATCAAGGACTTGTAATTCAATTGAATGAATTCAACATTTGTATAAAGATACTATTTTTCTTAAAAAAAAAAGGTTTTCAAGGGTCAATGTCACTAACGTTCTACTTTTATTTAAACTAAAACTTTCTTTTTTAATTATTACGCTTAGTTAACACGATCACGATGACATAGGCCGTTATCATACTAGCGGTTTGGAAGCGGCTGCGGAGCGGAGCGGATGCGCAGCGCATCCGTCGCGAACACGCCGCGGCTGCGCAGCGAGGACGTCGCGGACGCGTGGCAAATGCGTTACGTGTTTGTCGCGTGTTTGTACATTCAGTAACAAAATGGATTCCAACGAGGAAACATTGCTGTTGACGTTATTACTTCGAAGAAGCCGTAAACGAAGACGCAAGCATCGACGAATTTGGGAAGATCCATTATTAGATTAGGCTGAGGAATTTTTCGCAGAGAGTTATAAGCAATTTTCATGTTTTGGTAAAAAAAAAACTTCTTGGCTAAAAAAAAATTGGATTATTATGCATCTATAATCTGTATCGACTACTCTTATCATATGTCAAATTTCAGCGCTGAAGGAATTTTTCGAAAGTCTTCATACAAAAAATTCCTCGTTGATCTAAGGTGGGGCGGACGTTCTGGCGTTTGTTCGAGGCAGAACAAAATGGCGTCTACTTTGCTGTTCGCGGCGATCCCGTTGCGCGTCCGCAACGAATTCGCTGCGCAACCGCGGCGTGTTCGTAACGCATTCGCTGTGCGGCCGCTCCGCCCCGCAACCGCTTCCAAACCGCTAGAGTGATAACGCCCTTTTAATTTTAGCACTAAACAATATTAAACCTAGTTATGTCATTCCCCATAATAAGGCTGATTGCTAGAAAAACAATGATTAATTGCTAGTTTTTTATGTTAGCCCTAGTTATCTACAGATTAAATAAAAAAGTATTTTATAGCGCTGCATAGTTCTGTTACAGTAACGACTGGGCTTTCCATAGCCAAATTGAATCATCATCATCTGCCTGCTTTTTGCCAATTATATTGGGGTCGGCTTCCAGTCGAACCAGACACTGTCAAATATTAGTATTTTCCATGGAGCGATTGCCTATCGGACCTCCATAACCCATACATGGCTATTACGAAAAAAAGTAATGTGAAATAAAATTGCCATACTCTCTAGAAGAAAAAATAAATGTTACAGATGTTACATTTAATTTTTCTTCATCACCTGCCTTAGAAATTGTCTTGATCTTACAGGAAAAGTGCATGGAATATTTAGGAACAAGATGATCATAGTCACGTTATTATAATACTGATAATCTAGAGATCATAACACCATCCCTTAATAAAATATGTAACACAGCGGCGGCCATCTTCCATATCGTGAGGTGCAATAAATTAAACATCATGATAATAATAATAATAATAATAATAAAGCCTTTATTAACGATCTAATATGTTACATTTCATCTTAACACTACTTAGTACTCTATGACAATATTTTTGACTATGAAAGTAATTAATAGCTATAATTGTTCTTGTTAGACACCGGTTTCTGGATCGTCTTGCTTTCCAGCATAGGCCTCCCCAAGTGTTCTCCACAGCGATCTATCCCTTGCTTGTCTAGTCCAACATGCTCCTGCTACCTCCTTGATATCATCTTCCCATCGTCTGTATTGCCTTCCTTTACCTCTTTTATTGTATCTAGGACACCATTCTGTTACCTCTCTCGCCCACTTGTCAGTCTTGCTCCTTATTAAATGCCCTGACCATTTCCATTTTAATTGTTTAATTTGGTATTTTATATCGGTAATCTTTGTCTGTTTTCTTATTGTTTTTAACTGAATTTTATCTTTTAATTTAATTGTGAGTATGCTTCTTTCCATTCTGTGTTGACAAGTTTCTAAGGATTTAATATTTTTCTTTGTACAGCTCCATGTCTGACATCCGTAAGTCATGCTTGGTAGACACCTACCAAACATCATGATAATAGTCAACCACAAATGACACAGGCAGCATCCATATCGGTTCTGTTTAGGATGGGTTAGGACTTCCAGAGTAAAAATTTAAGAATCCGGAGAAAAAACCTGTTACTATTGAAATTTTTTTGAGATTTATTCGATATTTATTTTGTAGGCCACGGCACGATGCGACGACTCGTAGACAGTGCGTTCAGTTACCATCCTAATCTCCAATTGTAGGTTCCATAGATTCAAGTATTGGTTTTATTTGCAATGGAATCCACATGATCAAAGTATTTTTTACAGTAAAGAAGAATATTCTTTATTTTCTAAAAAAGATCTGAAAAATTTTTGAAATGCTGAGATTTCCTGAGAATTTCAAGAACCCATCGCAATCGTGAGGTTTCAAAGGTTTCAGGCCAAATCCTAAAATATGGCCTAAATACTCAGGACCCTAGCTACATTCCAAAAGAAGAAGACAAAAAGCATGACGATTAGACGTTATTGTTACGAGTACTTGCCAATCCACCACCAAAGCCCTTAATAAAATATGTAGGTACTACAAAGGCAGCCATCTTGGATCATATCGTGAGATGGACATACCAAATTCCCGTCACTTATTTATTTAAGACAGGTTGCAATATGAAACCATGATCTATCTTCGTTTGGCCTCTGTGGTTTGGCTAAGAGAATAAGCTAAAGCTAAGCTAACTGATTCTGATGTCGTAATTGAATTTTCCATTTTGTTTTCATATCATCAAATTCTTGCTCTTATTCTTATTTATTTAGAGTTTGGGCCGTGCTAAAATAATTGTTTTATTTAGAGTTAAGGCCGTACTAAAATAATTGTTTTATTTACAGTTAAGGCCGCACTAAAATACATAATTATTTTATTTAGAGTTAACGCCGTCCTAAAATAATTGTTTTAGGTTGACTTTGGGAGCCGACTATCACAAAAGAGTTGAAATTAACAGTAATAGGTGAAACAAGAAACTGAACGTATTTTTTTCGCAGAGAGTTATAAGAAATTTCATGTTTTGGTAAAAAAAACCTAACTTCTCAAAATACAAAGTTGGATTATTGTGCACCTGTAATCTGTTACACCTTCTTTCATCCTATGCCAAAATTTTAGTGCCGACTACAAAGGAACCCAATTGTTTGGGACGTAACTATCAGGAATATGGAATATGGGCCGAAGGTTTGGGAAAAACCATAGATATATTAAATAACTGTTTTTAATACTTCTGTGGGAAAAACCAAAAATAAATCTTTACCAAATGGATGTTTAGCCCATCATAAGCATCATTATTCTCGATTCGATTCCTAGCCGAAGTATTTATTTGTTACATCAAAGTAACATTGGCATTACAGTGTACATGCTAATGCCCCGATGAGACAGCGTCTTTAGTATTTAACTGGAGCCTGAATATCTAAACAACTCGCCCTAAGAGGAGGCCTTTTACAGTAAGAATTAAATATAAATGCGCACAATAAACATTAACATAAATAGACACTAAACTACACACTTATCTGCCTTACTCTTAGGCGAATACAAGGTTAAGGTCATATCTAGTCTATTTTTTTGACCTCAAAATAAAAGCTACGAATCAAAATAATATTCTATTTCAACCTCCACATATTTTAATTAAGGCTAGGGTCTAAAATTATGACTTGAAGGTGACCTTGTGAAATTATGACCTTCTTTCAATGTGAATGACCGGTCATATTGGGTCGTGTCTTCTGCTAGAATTATTGATGATAATAAAAACATTTAAAAAACAAATATTTATTTTCTGTGCTAGAGATAGTATCGTAAATTCTACTGAAAGGTTTACGGTGACTGTTTGATTTTCGTTTTATTTTCTTATTTTATTTTACTGTTATGATTGTGTTAGTATTGCTAAGAGCAAAACTTGAATTCGGCTAATTCTTTTATTGTGTTAGTAATTGTAATAGCAAAGTTAAAGTTTAAATAAATGAAAACATTTTTTTTTAAACTTCTCATTACAATTATACAAAATGGCAACCGTTTGAAACCCAGACAGGCCTTTACTACATAAAGTTTGGGAAACAGTCGGCCACGCGTCGGTACTAACATTTGACCTAAAGCTGGCTTACCCTAATGCCAAGTTTCAACGGAATAAGACCAAACTATACCTAAAATACTCAGCCGAGCCGGTCGGCGAGTGTCGTATAAAAATAAATCTTCTTAGGATCGGGCTAGGTTTAGACAAATGTAATTTACAAGGCAACGTGGAAGTAAAGAGCTTTCTCTTGTTGCTCAACGCTCATCTTTATAGCAAAAGTGTTGAGAAAAATAATGAATCCCGTGTTTATTTTTAATATTTTGCACAGTATATATTTTTGTATACATATATTTACAGAGAGAGACTAAATTAATTTTAGAAAAATTTGATTTTCTATGTAATGTAAATTCGACTAGAATTTATATTATTATGTTAGTAGGTAGTGAGATAATGAAACAGAGTCGTTACCACTAGTGCGTGGTAAAGTAAACAAAATACGACGACTTTTAATTATAATTAATTATAAAGCAAAAAAAAATATCCTTAAGTATTAAGTTTTTTTTTGCGAAAATCACAATCAGTAGATACACCGTAATATTATATATTTAAACAAATCTCTAAAATTGCAATTTTACATTTTTAATTTTTAAATCTAAGCCTATTTACTTTACTTTACGTCACACGTTAGTCACGTCCCCGCTAGAAAAAGTGCTTCAGACCGCTATATCAATTTTCTAAAATAGCTAATTATGAATAAACCATACCCGACGTCTGTTGTTTTCACGCACTTTTAATTTACAAGAGAAATATTAAAACTCTAAACACCCTTGAACCTCCCTTGACCACCCTTGAACCCAGTTTCGTTTCTTGACCCACGCACTCAAGTCGAAAAGTACCTACAAGTACCGAGGTACACGTCAAACGTCAAATTAAATAATTAAGTAGCTTTTTCCGTCTGAAATTGGTAGGTACTACTTTTAAGGGGCAATTCACACCTTGACGCGACGCTACACGCATATTTTAATAGAGTGACTCAGAATCTAACTTTCTTTAGGTAATAGAACCATTGAGCTATTATTACTACGTATAGAGACGACATCACGCATCACCACTGTGTTCCAGGCCATAATCCACCACGCGGGCCCAGTGCGGATTGGTAGATGTCACATATCTTCGAATTTTTGGTTCTAGGACATGCTGGTTTCCTCACGATGTTTTCCTTCACCGTTTTGGAGAGTAGTGGTGATGAAATAAATTACACAAAGTAATGCGCCTGTCTGGGTTCGAACCCACGACCTGCAACTCGTAACTCGGGACCGATACCACTGGGTCACCACTGGTCCAAAGATCGTATACACAGTAATATTTCAAACTATAATATTCCAAAATTAGTTGACCTTACACTGTACTAATTTTCCGAACAAGAAGAGTCCAGGTTATACTGGAAATGCATAGCCCGATGTGTCGCCATGTAGGTACAATGCTCTCGACTGTAGTTCAATACTCAAGCCCGCCCGTCGGTGGTCCTCTACTGTAATGTAATGACATTCGGTCCTACCCTCTTATACTCGCAGTTAAGTGTTTGCTAACGTGAGCCGCCATGTCAGTTACATGAGTGTTTAGTTTCACTGAAATCAAAATCGTTGTGAAGGATTTTGTGATTTTCTTGGTGTAGTGGTTTATTTTTGGAAATTTATTAAAAAGAGTACTAATATTTGCCCTTTGCTTCTCTCAAACAGAGTTTAGAAATTATCCCACGGGTACGAACAGGAATATTTATTCCAAATATTGGAATACTGGTCGCGGGACTTTACTTTCCATGGTCTTCCACTATGAGCGTCAGCACAATAACGAGGCCCCCTCTCAGAGGGCTAAAGCCTGCCGGGGTCGCGGGACTCATACCATCACCGTGACCCCGGAATATAAAGGGCTATTGAAGGACACCGTGGATTTTTGTCAGTAAAAGTCTGACAGTCCCTCCCGCCCTGCTCGGGGTGGGAGGACTCATTTGAGGATTATACCACGCAAAAAAAAAATGTTTGGAATACTACCCTATTTTCGGTGACTGATCGGTTCCACAGTAATCGGGAAGTAGTTTTTCCGTATTGGATGGTTTATTTCTGTTAAGGGTTTTGTGATTTTCTGGTAGATGCAGCGGTGTTTATTTCAAAAGAGATATTACATCAGATGCCTACGAAATATTTTTAACAATTAAAATTCTGCGAAAAAAACTATACTATTTTGATTTGAAACAGGCACCGTACCGTATACATTAATGATAGTGGAAGACCTTTTTTTTTATCGTGGTATAATCATCATAATATGAGGCCTCCCACCCCGAGCAGGGCGGGAGGGACTGTCAGACTTGTACTGACTAAAATCCACGGTGTCCTTCAATAGCCCTTTATGTTCCGGGGTCACGGTGATGGTATGAGTCCCGCGACCCGGCTGGCTTTAGCCCTCTGAGAGGGGGCCTCGTTATTGTGCTGACGCTCATAGTGGAAGACCATGGAAAGTAAAGTCCTTTTTTTCTCCGGAAAATGTTTTTATAGTTGTGGGAACCCACTGGTACATAAATATTACACTAAAAACACGGAAAATGCAAATAAATGTTCCTACTCAGTGTAAAGCAATGAACTTTCAGTGGCTTTTATAATAATGAAACAAATACGCAATGGCCATGTTAACATAGATGTATGTTTTTAAACATGCACTTTAAACCGGAAAATGTTTGATAACGCTTTTACACAATGACGATATATTACTAAACTCCGCATGCACGGTCTAAGGAACAAAACCCAGTCTGTCAACTCGCTGAGGTACTATATAAGCGAGGGGGACGGGGTACTGCGATTTGATTGGCTAACTCAAGATCTGTTCTGTCTCAAGGTATGTTTACGGCTCACAGAATTGGTCGAAATAAGACGGTTTTAAGACATTTTTGCCTAATGTGTTGACATACATCGCCTGTCGCACATCGCCTGTAGCCGGTCGCCTGTTATTAGGAGTCTAGTAATATATCGTCGTTGCTTTTACATGTATTATTTTAGACATTATTGGCTGGCTAATGAAATGTGGCCTGCCCACTACCGCTTCAACTTGCTAATTCGCTGGACTTTGTCGGCAACTTTGGTTCTTCTACGAATGTGGAATTAATTCTAGTCCTAACCACTATAATTCTTAAATGCGAAAGTAAGTTTCTGGGTTACTTTTTACGATTCAACCACTGAGCCAAATATTCCTTGCATATACGGTGTAATGTTGTCATCTACCTAGCCTTTTCCCAACTATATCGGAGTCGGCTTACAGTCCAACAAGATGCAGCTAACTATCAGCTGAAGTGACTGCCTATCGGACCTCCGGAACCCAGTAACTGGGCAATACGATAACCCTTGGTAAGACTGGTTGTCAGACTTTGAGCTTCTGACTCAGCAACGACTGTCGAAGATCTACAAATGCCAGCTGTGACCAACAACGGCCTTTTCCTTGCTTTCCGAGACACGGAGGAAACTCGCTATTGCTCGCTATGATATTGTCACGCATCCACAAACCTACCTTGGCAAGCGTAGCTTAGCCTGAAAGATAGGCCTGTGCGGCTTTAATTATTCAACCACAAGCTCTACGTTATGTAGTAATGTTTGTAAACTCACCCACGAGCACGACACAGGAGAAATTCCCCGATAAAGTACCTAAAGAAAGTATCCTACTTCCTACTAATATTATAAACGTGAAAGTTTGTATGTGTGGATGTTTGTTACTCTTTCACACAAAAACTACTGAACGGATTTCGATGAAATTTGGTACACAGATAGTTTATAACCTAGATTAAGACAGAGGATAGTTTTTATCCCTACTAATATTATAAACGTGAAAGTTTGTATGTGTGGATGGATGTTTGTTACTCTTTCACACAAAAACTACTGAACGGATTTGGATGAAATTTGGTACACAGATAGTTTATAACCTAGATTAAGACATAGGATAGTTTTTATCCCGATTTAATGTTCCCACGGGAGTTGTTGCCGGTGAAACCGCAGGCAACAGCTAGTGACTTATAAACAACACATACAAAACTGACCTCCAACCATTTCAACACAGAAAGCAGCTGGTGTTAACAAAATAATCCTATTTGTAGCCAGACTAAAGCGAAAATAAAAATAAAAGGAGCAACCAGCAGTCGATTGTATTCTCATTTGCAAATAAATAAAACATTTATTAGGTGCAGAAGCTTATGACTTGCTCGTGAGAATGCTAAGCAGCCTGGTTCGTCATACTATCCTTGGAAACCTAGTTGTATTGAAGTGAAAGATTGGATATGAATCATTGTCTGCCTTTTACAAGAACCAGTTAAAAACTCTGAGCGCTGTATATAAAGAAATCGTTCCTCCCCGAGCATTCAATGTATTTTTACGAATGCTCCACAGTAAACGGTTTATAGGTTTCGATATAATTACTAGACACCTAAAGTTACATGTTTATGACAAATTTCTGGTAACACATTAGTATGTAAAAAAAAAAAGTCTTAGATCCGTACCTAGAATATTATGCTGAACACTCGAGTGACGCCAAAGTTAAGATTGGTCCTTGAGATGAACAGACGTTTTCTCCTGAGTTAGCCAATTTCAATAACGCATACACAGTCAGCCCGCCGCTTTCTAGTACAAGCGTCGCGAGTGACAGCATAGTTTTTGTTACCTTTTTAGATGGCAGCCGGTAGTCTCTTAGTGGTGAGTATGTGACTCGCCGATCAGATCCTGGGTATTCCCGCTGACAATGGCACCTGAGTTACTTGCACCTTATCTATTCTACATAAGGTTCGTGTCGAAATTTTTCGCAGATGCCAGGTGCCCTTCGTGGAATACTTCCGATCACGGACCATGCCCTAGGCGAAACGCTTTGACGGACACCCCAAAGGGCTATCAGTAATCTGAAAAGGCCCCTACCAAACGCCTATCAGGCCATGGAACGTAAAGGGCAATTGATGAAACACCGTGGATTTTAGTCAGTACGGGTCTGACAATCACTGACCTTAATTTGATGGATGAAAAATTAGTTTCTTGATCGCAATTTAGAGACATACAATTTACGTCATAATACTGCAAGTGTACGTTGCTGCACGGTTAAATACAAGCTAGAACCTCAAAAATTTAAAGGAGAGCTTTTTAACGTTTTTTTTTTTTGGTGAAAAACCATGTTCCAACTTATTACACCTACCTCAAAAACCGGTAAACCACGATTTTCTCTGGATCCTGGCTCACAAATGCAATACATTCAATTAATAATGCTCGGCTGTTACAATAAAGTCTAGATTCGCGCCGCCGCCGCCATGTGAAAACGTAGTCTGATCCTAAGTTATTGTTATGGCCTGTTATGGCCCGGCGTGGCCTGCTAGTTACAAATTACGCCATATGTAATTCTGCCGCCTTCTAGAGATACAGCTTGAAAACCTGCTAACTAAGCTGTTTGTTGTTCATTATAATGCTGGCTTCTGTACCGTCAGCACGAGTTTTCAGTATTTGAGACGTAAAGTAAACTGGAACTTTGACAATTACAAATTGTCAATTTTCAAGGAAAAAAATAGTTCCTTCTTTGCATACCAGAGGCTCTGTTCCATTTTTTCACACAAGAAACGCTGTAAATACTGGAAAGACGCTGTAAAGTAAAAGACTGAAAACTCGTACTAGGGGTACTATTTTTAAAAGTGTTTAATCGCACAGAAATGTCAGCACGTAAATTACTACAAAAAAAAAAAAAACGGTTACCTGACCTTAATTTTTTTCTATTATTTTATCATGTTTGATATGAAGTTGAAAATCTATTAAAATTTATAAGATAGGGCTAGGTTGATGTCTGTACAATCCGTGTTAGACCCTTCGTACACAAGGCGACTCAAGTTTCCGATACCTTACGACTTTAGCATCCATTGACGCGTACTTGTGAACGAATCTCTATGGAATTGTATTGCGATAGTCGCTTGGATACCTAAATCGTAAGGTATCGGAGACTTGCGTCGCCTTGTGTACGAAGGGGCTTACTGTTACTGTCAGCCTATGTCATCCCACTCCCATATGGGCAAAGGCAGTCAGCCCAGCAGTGGGTTGTCATAGGCCTAACTATTTAGATCTAGGGCTTAAGTGGGGTACACTTGAGCCCTAGATCCCGTGTGCCTTTGGAAAATTTCTTTCAACTTGGAAAATCATGAAATGAGTCCTCCCGCCCTGTATGAAGCAGAAGTGACTTTCAGACTTCACTTGACTAACTAAAAACCCACCAGTTCCTTCAGCTGTATTTTACATTCGAGGGCAACTATGCCCTTTTAAGACAGTTCGACAATCCCTGTACCTGATAAAATCTTCCAACGGCAGAAATGAAGAACATTTATAGAAACTTATGTCTCCTTTTTGTGGGATATATTTTCAATAGTTTCGTCGTCCTTTTAAATAAATAAGAAACTTTTGAGCAAAGTTTAAGTTTCTATCCGCACGAGTTGAAACTGTACGTTGTCTTTTAGTGAATTCGACATTTTATTTTTCGGAAATGTCTTGATTACTTTTTATGGAGTTCAGGGCTTACTCTCTCTTAGCATTACTGTTTCTATTAGCGTGTGTCACCCCACTGCTGGGCAAAGTCCTTTGCCCGTGGGCTGTTAAACGTTATAAGTTTCATCATCATCATCAGCCTATAGCAGTCTACTACTGGGCATAGGCCTCTCCAATCGCACGCCATTTCACTCGATCACCGGCTACCCTCATCCAGCTCTTATTGGCCACCTTACGAAGGTCGTCACTCCACCATACATGATGTCCAACATGTCATGCGTTTAACTATTCCGATATAGGACCAATGTGAGCCACTGGTCGTTAGTTTTGTCTAGCTCGTTCGACTATGTTCTAGTAGGTCTGCCGAAACGTTTTCTGGTATTAGGACACAAACAAACGAAAACTATTCACAAAATAATCTCATTAAGCCTCAAATTTTAGTGTTATTCGCTGAAACGTAAATCCAAAACTGAACCCTGGAGAAGCAACTTTTCTTCTATTTTCCATCAGGAATATTTCACTGGCAGCCTGACTGGAAGGTATTTAACATGGCTAGCATGATAATAATTATAAAAAACGCACCGTAATGTAGGTCAAGAACAGCTTTTGCCATCTGTAATGTGTCTCACGAATGACTAGTGCAATTTGCACTATTAATTGCCGTTTGAAAAAATGACTGGCCATTTGTCTCAAAACTACTTTTTTTAACTAACCCATACTGTTTTTATTTTAGACAGTCACCAAATCTTTTCAGTAATTTTTAACCTCCGCTATCTGGAATCATTTTGCCCTGTATTTATGTATTTGATTGTTTTATTATAAGGGTTAATTGTACACCACAGTATTTTGTCTCCTTCTTTTTCAAATACATCCTGAAAAGATTCCCTTTTAACGATAAGCTCATTCTGTCACCCTATTTATAAGATACATTTGTAAATACCCGTAATATATTTATTATAATTGTATGCCTGTATACTAAAGAGTATTGTAGCCATCTATCTTTTTAATTCCAAACTTGTTGATGTCTTCCATCTTTTGGGATCCATCCAGTAAAGATTTTTGCCTAGGTTTCAAACAACTAACCATTGCATCCATACCCATAATTTAGCTTAAAACCTTTTTCTCAACCTCCTATTTACTTTATAACACAGGTCTCCAATTTTATCTATCTTCAAACATCATTACCCAAAAATCATGTCACAGGAATCAAGTTAAAAACTACGGACGAAGGCATGTAACTGCGGCAAAGCAAAACAAAATCTTGTTCAGCAAGCGAAGTACTGCAAAGCTCAGCTTTAACGTAAGTTTATATCATAACCTTAAACCAGGGGGGGAATCACGGAAGAAGTGCAGAAGATGAAGCTCACACAAAAAATAGTTACTTTTTTTTTAGAAGCGTTGTATAATCATCAAATGAAAAGTCCCCCAACCCGAGCATGGTGGGAGGGACTGTCAGACTTGTACTGACAAAATCCACGGGTGTCCTTTCAAAGCTCTTATGTACCGGAGGTACAACGGTGGATGGAATAAGTCCCGCGACCCGGCAGGCGTTAGCCCTCTGAGAGGAGGCCGCGTCATTAAATAGTTACATGGGGCGGAAATTGGTCATAGCCTAGCGAATTCAGGGTGGTCAATGAACAGTCGCGAGAGCGTTTTCATTGACGCCCGGTGCCTATGTACGAACCTCTATGGATTTGTATTGTGATAGTAGCCTGGATACCGAAGTCGTAAGGTATCGGAGACTTGCGTCGCCTAGTGTACGAAGGGGCTGATACGACAGTCCCGCGATTAGTCGCGATGGCGCTTGCACTCGCAGTGCTTGAAGAAAGCATACTTTGTGTGCGTGGAGATCACAAACATAAGACAGTCGCGAGCGCGCTTGCACTCGCTGTACTTGAAGTTTATCTATGTGTGCGTGGAGATCTGAAACAAATGACAGTCTGTAGTACGCTTGCAACCACTGTACTTGAAGCTTATCTATGTGTGCGTCATCATCAGCCTATAAAACGTTCCCATGCTGGGGACACAGGCCTCCCTCTTGTGAGAGGGCAGTGCGGCAATAATCCACCACGGCGGGCCCAGTGCGGATTGGGCAGATGGTCAAAGACATGTCTTCGATTTGATGGTTCTAGGACATGCAGGTTTCATCACTTGCGTGGAGATCATAAACAAATGACAGTCGCGAGCGCGCTTGCAATCGCTGTAGGTACGTGAAATGTGTGTATGTGTGCGTGGTGATTGGACAAACAAATGACAGTCGCGATTAAGCTAGTACCGTTTAATGGAGTAAAACTTCTGTGCCCTATCTACTTAGTGGTTGAAGGACTTGACTTCAAAGTCGTTTGCTTACAAAACCGTGGCCAGTTAAAAACGGTTTAAAGAGGGTAGAGCGAGTTATTAAGAATGCTTGCTTTGCTCATTTAGTGCTTATGTTTTATGGGTGAAGGAATAAAATTCGATAATATTCGGGCCATAGAGGTTATAGGAATTAAATTAAAATAAAGGTAAAGTTATCTAGTAATTTAGACGATTTTCAAGTTCTTGAATATTCCTTATGACATTTGAAGTATAATATATGTACATTCCTCTTACAGATGAAATTCATGCAATATTTGCTATAATACCACCCCGTACAGATAACGAGAAGGCACGAGTAATCATTGCGAAACCAACGTAATGAAGACCATTTCAATAAACATCAAAAGAGATAGAAACACATTTTCAAAACAAAATACAAGAACAAGTGCCATTTTCAACCTGTAACTTTGATGTCAGTAATTGCGGTGTACGAATCGACCCCTTTTCCTGTGACAAACATTTATGTGAAGTATCACTTTACGCCAATAAATAAATAGATTCAGAAGGACAACGAGCATAAACGCGTGCCAACATGCCATGCTTCGCGTACTGCAAGTGCAAGCGCACTCGCGTCTGTCATTTTGTTTGAGATCTCCACGCACGTACGTAGAAACGCATAACGTATACCGAGTGCAAGCGCTCGCGATTGACAATTTGTTTGTGATCACCACGCACACATAGGTAAGCCTCACGTACAGCGAGTGTAAGCGCACACACGTCTGTCATTTTGTTTGAGATCTCCACGCACGTACGTAGACACGCTTAACGTATACCGAGTGCAAGCGCTCGCGATTGACAATTTGTTTGTGATCACCACGCACGCATAGGCAAGCCTCACGTACAGCGTGTGTAAGCGCGCTCGCGACTGTCATTTGTTTGAGTTCACCACGCATACTGACACGCTTCACATACAACGAGTGCAAGCGAAATCGTGACTGTCATTTGTTAGAAGCTTCCCTTCTGACTTTACTTATTCTATGCGTCCTACCCTCGCATAGCTCAAATTCGGTAAGCCGGAAAACGTCTGGGATTCGTCCCCCCCCCGTATTTTGGGGGACTTTACTACGCTTTAAAGGCGTGTGGGTGATCGTTGTATTATATGTTATTCGTTTACTCACTTTCTACGTCGCTGTTTTCGAGGGAAAATTGTCCCCCTTTAGTGTCTGTAATTTTCTTTGAAGCTCCAGTCTTTAAATATAATATGAGATAGCAGCAATTCGGGTCACATTTTGGTTACGAAATTACTAAACGGGAAGTCCTTTTGCAGTAAAGATAATGGATATAAGGGTGTTCAGATTTGAAGCCTCTTCAAATCTAATTAAATAGCTCGTTTCAAAACCTTTTATCATCATCAGCCTATAACGTTCCCACTGCAGGGACACAGGCCTCCTCTCTTGTGAGAGGGAGTGGGCCATAATCCACCACGCGGGCCCAGTGCGGGTTGGCAGATGTCACATGTCTTCGAATTCGATGGTTCTAGGACATGCCGGTTTCCTCGCGATGTTTTCCTTCACCGTTTTGAGAGCAGTGGTGATGAAATAAATTACACAAAGTAATGCGCCAGGCTGGGTTCGAACCCGCGACCTACAACTCGTAAGTCGGGACAATACCACTGGGCCACCACTGCTCTTACTTTTCTCTTTTACTTACTTTTCTTTTCTAAATCTTTTATGCTGCAGAGATTTTGCAGCGACTATCCTATTTCTAGTAGATGTTAATCATGGCCATTCCCCATAACATAAAAACATTACATTGTAATTTTATTCCTGTATCCTTCTTCCATTTTTTCTGCAAGCTATGGTATTCTGTATAAGACAGTTTGTTGTCTGTAAGCTACGAAGACACAGAGCCTTGAGATATTGTCGCGTCACGTTGCTATCTGTGGTTTAGTGAATACCAAACTCTAGCTACTCGTCATCGAAACATGCCATGACAGATACTTACCCGTCCACAGACCAACTTAGGCAAGAGCGACTTAGCCCCTTCGCACACGGCGTCGTATCGTAAGCGTTTCATAAAACGCGCGTACTACGAGAGCAATACGAACAGGAACATTTTCAAAAAAGTCCGCACACGAGGCGGTGTTGCAGCGTATCGTATGAGGTGTTCATTGTCATTACGATAGTCGTAGCGTACTGACGCGCTTAGCGCGCTTAGCGCGCTGGTACGCTTGACGCCATGATTTCAATTGAGATATTACAAAACGATCCGTCTACGCGACGATTCGTTTGTAGAACACTCCGCGTCTCGTGCGCTATGGTAATGAGAAGTTTTCTTTTTCGAGTATTAAAAAAAATTTAGTTTCCAAGAACTCTGTAGATGGCGTTGAACTGACTACGTTACTAGATTTATGCCTTCATTTTTGCACAAATCTTCTCTTCTTTTTCTCTTGGGACATTTTCTTTATGGCATGGAAAACTCATAAATTAAAAAGACTGGTCAATGAATATTTTTTTCTTTTTCCTTGTTGTTATTTATTTCCAAATGCCAATGGTGTGATGTGATGTGACTGACAATGACATGACATGTACGTTACGTTTTAAGATCTCAAAATTACAATCAAGTGAAAAAAATCAAAAAATGACGAAGTTCCGTTCATTGCAGTAACATACCAAGTTCAGCGCCATCTATCCATCGACTAGGGAAACAATGAAAATAAAATCCCTCATTGCGAACTTTATCGAAAAGTTCCGTTTCGTCACTAATGACAAGTGCGAGCGGGGATCAAAGCGATATAATATGTAAATGCTGCTCATTGTACCGGAATAATGTCCTAATCAGGCTCCATTGCACGCATGACCGACGATCGTGGTGAGTGGTGTACCCACGTGATTAGTGATAGGGAACTATGTGGTTTTAGGTCCTGGGTAGATTAGTGTTTATCGAGGACATATAGGAATTCGGTTATAGGTATTGTAGCGGACATAACTACTACAAAAAGAACAGCAGCGCCATCTATGCAAAGACCGAGTAACTAAGAGTCTACATCGCGCAATGAAAGTTATCCTCGACATTAGAAGACATAGAATATTCCGATTATTAATGTCGGTCAGAAAGCCCACCAGACACAACACCCGTCTGGTTGGAAGGTACCTTCCTTTTCACCGGGTAGTGAAGAACTTTCCACTCTGTTCCTCCTACCCCCAAAGTATTAAGTTTTAAATAAATGTGGTTAATTATGGTGCTAAGGAAAAATGCACGGGAAAAAGGTTGTTTCCTCGATTATGCAAAAATTGTTTTGAATCATTTCAATTTATTTATTCAGAGGCTCTAGCACGAACAACGTTCAACAGACTTTTAAAAGTTTTTGTGGTACGACAACCCAACATTTACATTATGTACGTACATCGTACTAAAAATCACTCCATTGTTCAAGCTATAACCCTCTATCATAAACAGCGACATCCATAACTTTCGAACTACGCCCACTAAACTTCCCTTCAAACCATAAACGGTCGCTTTCTGACTAATGGACATGTTTGTGTACCTTCGTCTTAGTAATCGAAAACCCTTGACATGATGAGATTCGGAATGCTGAATGAGACACTTCTGTAAAGCCGTTTACGCATTACACGGGATTTATATGGATAGATGTTGTGTTATCTACTTATCTATGTACTAGCTGATCCTCTTTGTTCGCAGCGTGATATTATATAGACAATAGGCTTCTTCGATAAAAGGAGTATACAACACAAAAATAATTTTCCAATTCGAACCAATAGTTCTTGAGATAGCGCGTTCAATCGAACAAACTCTTGAGCTTTATAATGAGAGTATAGATTTTGCACGATGCGAAAATTGTGTAAAGTTTTCAAGACTACATTTAGTCCATTTTTTATGTAAGAATGATGAAGATCGGGGTGACTAGAAAGGCGTCACGGCAAGCGTCTTCACTTTCCGCCTAACGCAGGTCACAGGGTTATTTTGGCAGATACCTGTGGTGGATTGGGCAGGAACACCCGGACCACTCTTTGGACCGCTCGGAAGATACCGTGGACATCTACCACGCTTCAGCAGAGCATTGCCATATCCTCACGGTAGTGATAGTTGGCGGTGACCCTGTCGCGCCCGGCACTGGTTCAGGCCATGCTTCGAGAACAGGGCATTGGAGAAGCAGGCACCTCTTTGGATGAGGTTTGCCATTTGCACGAAACATGGCTCAATTTCATCATCCAATATAATTTTACAAATAACAAAACGTGACGCTTCCATTTTCTGCTTAAAAACACAGCAAAACAGACATTCTTATTATGTAGCAAAGTTTAAAAAAGAAACGTCCGAGCTATGTTAAAATGTCCTTATAATTTAAAATGTCACTTACGGGATATCTTCCGTGATTATTAATTGTTTTGAGTTCCCGATATTTCGACGCTGTTGCAAGCGCCATGATCGCGGAATAATCACGGAAGATATCCCGTAAGTGACATTTTAAATTGTGAAATAAACCGTGATAGCCTAAAACAATGTCCTTATGGCTGCACTTTTAAACGCCACATACGCGGCTATTATCAAAGCTAGTTAGAACATTGGAATCAAGCTACTTTGCTAATGGAAAAACACAATAAAACCTATACCGCCGATTGTGATTGTGATCACGCGCGGTAACCGAAATTGGTTCTTGTTCTTTCTATAGATTAAGTCTAGTTCCGATTGCATCTATTTTTATACGACTGATAAAAAAAAAGAAGTTTTACCTATTTAGGGTTCATGAATTATGTGCGTTGACAGATCCCGCCTTACAGGGCCAAAGCCTGCAGAATTTGCGGGTAAAATGCAATGGCGTAACTTCCGGAGTTAGTTAAGCCTGAGGGAAGTCTAAATTCTGATGATGAGAAAATACGCCATGATCGAAGTCGGCGGGACTATGAAATCGAACGCAGCGCGACGCAGAGATGTGAATTAAACCGGGTTTACAAGCCGAAAATGTTCATCAAAGAATTGACTGATCTTGTGGTCCTCAATAATGCTAAGACATTATTATAAGGCTTTTTTTTTGCGTGGCAAAATCATCAAATGAGGCCTTCCACCCCGGGCAGGGCGGGGCTGTCAGACTTGTACTGACTAAAACCCACGGTGTCCTTCAATAGCCCTTTATGTACCGGGGTCACGGTAATGGAAATAAGTCCCGCGACCCCAGCAGGCATTATTATAATGCTACGTACAATGATCTCGTACGTACAGCAACGATCGGGCATGACTGTCAGACACCGCTATCCCATAAGATGGATAATCTGTATAGAGCTTAACATTTCAAGTGTGTACGATTTAGATATCTCAATTACACACGTCTCCAGCAAATACGAGGACAACCTACTTCCCTTTATTACTTAATCGAGTTTTACGCCTCATGCGCCATCTTGCGTGTCCCGGCGTGAATTTAAATGATGGCGTATTCATTTCAATGTGTGTTTATTGCTTGGGTATGGTAGATATGGAGCTCAGATATTAATATTGGTCAGTGACTGAAATAATAAGTGGTTTTGTATAGACACTGACTCCACTACACTTTTTTTTTTGTCGTGAAAAAATCATCCCCGGGCAGGACGGGAGGGACTGTCAGACTTGTACTGACTAAAATCCACGGTGTCCTTCAAGAGCCGTTTATGTTCCGGGGTCACGGTGATGGTATAAGACCCGCGACCCCGGCAGGACTCCACTACCCTTAGCACGAGTTTTCAGTATTTGAAAAGTAAACTGGAACTTTGACACTTTCAAATTGACAATTTTCAAGGAAAAAATGGAACAGCGCCTCTAGTGTGCGAAGAAGGAACTAATTTTTTCCTTGAAAATTGTCAATTTGAAAGTGTCAAAGTTCCAGTTTACTTTACGTCTCATTTACTGAAAACTCGTACTAAGGGTACAATAAGACAATCGTTGTCAGGCTTATTTTTTTTTAGGATATTTCCGTTCTGGTTTTTTATGTAAATGAGTTTAAATGATTGTAAACGTTCCCACGATAAGAAATTACACAACACGGGTAAAAAGTACTTTTATAAAAAAAAAAAACTAGATGTGTAAATGTATGTCGCGCATCGTTAGATAAACACTCTACTATGTAATAGAAACATTAATTCAACATAATGTATCACAAGTAAAGTAAGAACGAAGTGAATTTCTCCTGAAAGCAATAATTCATCATAACTTATTCAGCTTTTTCCGGATACACTGAAAGTACATCCCGACCATGAAACAGACCATTAATTCTGTTTGAACCAACAATTAGGGTCATATCACAAACAATTTTTATACCTCTAATGTTGTAGGTACTCCAGAGGCTTTTCAATAGACCTGAAAAGCCAGAAATTTTAAGTATTATTTTCAAAGGAACTATACACATTATTAATCCGTTATTCAATTGTTTACATACCTCTTACATTTTTAAATAAATATTCGAATTTAAAAAAGTGTTTTAATATAGTATCTGAAATCAGATCCAAACTACATGCTCCAGAGAGAGAACCTCCTTACAATGCGCCACGTATCAAGAAGTACTGCTTTTTGAATCAGATCCAACTGCCTAACGAGGACCTCCCTAGGTGTTCGTCAAGATTCTCGGCAAGTACCTAAGCTATTGGCCGACATGACTATCGTAACAATGGCTGTATCCTCATTCCATACTTCAACATTCGACAACCTCGCGAGCCAAATAAAGATACATCTGCTTATCTTTCTTGGCTGACGAGGTTCTTATCATTCGGAACCGTCTCCTGTACACATTATAATGGAAACCCAATTTAAACTACTTGGCGATAATAAAGCACCGAACCCCTCTTTGATTCTGTGAGGTATAATTTATGTATATACATACATCTAAAACATAAAATATCTTCGCATAACGCATCTCACACAAAGCTACGCATGTTATCAATTCACAGCTAAACGCCAAACTGCAGACAACAAAGTAACCGCCATTGATTTTTATCACCCCATAAGCTTATACGCCATTTTCTTTCACTCGAATAACAAGAAAACACGACTTCAAATGAAGTGCAATAACCCTCTTTATCTTCTTAGAATAAAAGGGCGATAACCCTTTGGATACCCTTAAATGTAGTCCACATAGGCTATAAGGCATCGTACAGAGCATTAAAAAGTCAGAGAGCGCAACTCATGGAACATTAAGAGAAAATTCACATCTACACGGCCAAGCCAAATAAAATTATGATAGTACTGTCTAGCTTGTACCATGAGACTCACGAAAATACTCTGTGTCTTCTTTTTGGGGATGTTGCAGAGAAACTTAAAAAGAACTGGACTTTTGGGAACGAAAGATCAAGAAAAAAAAATTGCCACGGATACCACAGTTTCTATGAATCAGTATCAGCGCCATAATGATCACCTTATGAAAACAGTAACTAGTAAAAATACCAACAATTTTGACGAAATATTAAGACTAACAGTTATTGAACATTGTATAACAACGTGATAGTCATTCGATTTTATTGATAAATTTCGCTATAAGCAATATTACATACACAATATTTATAACTTTCCTAATAATTAACATCCAAATATATTCTAGCCAACAGATAATCCTGAAGGTAGTTAATCAAAACCTGCCCTATCATTCAGGAGCAGTAACAAGCGCGGCCATTGCAGTGCATTCCAAATGCGTTGCAATTAGGAACATCAATCAATTAGTGCGTGTTAGGAATGTCATGTGGGTTTGCGTGCAGATGTAGTCTGTGGGTCTAAAAAGGCTATAACACAATAAGCTTTGCCATTAAATTCGTAAAATGGAATATTCTATTCTATTGCTCGGGGAGTAGAGTAGATAATTGGAGAATCATTCTAATAGCAAAATTGATAATAATAATATTCCACAACGCCATCTAGTCCCAAGCTAAGCAGAGTTTCTGTTATGGTTACTAGACAACTGATAAACACACTTATATATTTCTAAATACATACATATAATAGATAAATTACACCCAGACACAGAACAAACGATCGTGCTCATCACACAGACATTTGTCATGAGTCAGGGTCACTAACCACTAGACCAACAGGTCAGTCAAAAATTAATTGTTATTTTTTCGTTTTCTCATTAGTATACTTAAACTTTATTTTGTTCTGTTCTCAATTTAGGTAAACGACAATAAAAATATCAAATTGTGCCCATAATTATAGGAAGCAGTTGAAATAGACTTGTAAGCTTTCTTGGAAATCACATACTAATAATATAATTTAACATTCTCTTTATCTTCATCTTCTACAAAATGGTTTCCCAGTCTAGAGCTCATATAGGTCTATGGTGATCGCCCGGAGACGGTTGCTAGGCAACGGGCGATCGTTCCCCCGACGCAAGCTACGCGCTGATTTCGTTGCGTACCTATTTTGAATTTTTAAATGTACGCTTTCGCACTTGTTTTGAATCATGGCGGTTCCATAATTAAAACTGACGTTTGCTGTCAATGCCGCCATTTTGAGCAGAGATTTGAAAATGGAATAAATTATTTTTTATTGGAGCTAAAAGTTAATTTGATTTTCGGTCGGATTTGGATGTGTTTTATGGTAATCCGAATTAATACATTTTAATTTTATACAATCAAGGGTCCCATTCAGAATTAGACGTTCCTTACAAATGTGGAAACATTTTTAATTAGACAAGGTTTTGCTTAATTGTATGCCTATTTTCAATTTGATAGGAATACAGGATAGATATACAGGTTTTCTCATGCCACGATGATCGCAATAGATGACCCTTAGATGTCAGTCACATGTCTTCGACTACTTACGAAGACTTCGAATACTAGGTACGTCATGTCTTAGAGCTAGAAATTGGAGGACATGTGACATCTGGGGGTCAACTGTTTCCTCACGATATTTTCCTTCACCATTTCGAGAGCAGTGGTGATGAATAAATTACACAAAGTAATGCACCTGGCTAGCTTCGAACCCAACAATACACAACCCACACAAGGAATTTCTCCTATATCGTCGGTGCGTCTTCAGATATAGAAACTCACATACACAAACAACCAGACCCGGATCAACTACTTACATCTAACAAATATTTGATCCGTGCGGGTATCAAACCCGCGACACGCTGCACAGCAGTCGATCGCTCTGCCACTGTGTCTAGAGACATCGAAACCGTTACTATTGAGACATCACTACTGTTCTTAAATACCTGAAAATCACTTCTCAGCTTCAACCAATGATGCCAATCTAAAATTGTCCAACATCAAAAAGCCAATGTTGTTCATTCAACAAGAAACAAAGCAGAGGCGTCGCTGGGCCAGTAGCAGGGCCCCGCATCAAAACTCATGTGGGGCCCTTCTAATTTACGTAAAGGGCTATTGAAGGTCACCGTGGATTTTAGTCAGTACTAGTCTGACGTTTCCTTCCCTGGATGGGAGTACTCATTTGATGATTTTACTACAATTAAAAAGTGTAGTTTTTCAGAATAGACAATAATAGCATCGATCCCGACTCGTGTAACTAATGCTATTACTGATGTCATTAAGATAATTTTGAAGGGAGCTAGAAAATTGAGAATGCTGATCGACTGATCGATGCTCATTTATGACAACTACATTTAGGTATAGCCTTTTTGAAAGATGAGGTAGCTAGGAGTTTGATTGGAATTAAAGTCTGACAACCAGTCTTTTGCAGATCGCTTCCAACCGGTACTTGTGTCGATCAAAAGGGGAGGCCTATGTTCAGCAGTGGACGTCCTATGGCTGAGATGATGATGATGATGATGAACCAGTCTTACTATGGGGTATCGTATTACCCAGTTACTGGGTTGTGGAAGTCCGATAGGCAGTAGCTCCATGCAAAATACTGATACTCAGCTGCATCTGGTTCGACTGGAAGCCGGCCTCAATATAATTGGGAAAAGGCTAGGCGCTAGGCAGATGATGTTATGGAGTTAAATTGGAGCTTTATGGCCGTGATAAGTTTTCATTTAAGAGTAAAATTTTACGTTCTTATTTTTAATCCAATCGCTAGGGGCCCTAGACACCTTTTTTAACGTTGTAAAATTATCAAATGAGTCCTTCCACCCATGGCAGGGCTGAAGGGACTGCCAGAATTCTACTGACTAAAATCCGGGGTGTCCTTTAACGTTACTTTCCGTGATCACTATAGCTATTTAGTTCTGTGATCCCGGAGTCAAAGGACTAACTAAGGGCCCGGGACCTTGACACTTGGGGGCCCCGTATAATTGATACGGCGGTTAATACGCCTCTGAAACAAAGGCAAGTTGAAAGCGATGCCTTCATCGTTTCTTCCCCCTGATTAATTCTCGACTCGTAGTAAGACATTAAGCGTTTCCTGAACAAAATACGATGTCACGGTGACATGTTGTCCGACTTCCTCGCTTATATTAGTCCCTTTGTTTTATTTCTTGATTTTTTTTCCTGGTGCGTTGTTTTGCTGGGGAATTTTGAACCTTAAGTGGTGAAAATCAGCTTTCAAAGCGTTTTATATTTCCACGCCAAAAGGAATTAAAATTCTATTTAGTTTTTTGGGTGGTAAAATCATCAAATCCTCCTGTCATGAATAGAGCGAAAGGACTATCAAACTCTTACTGACTCAAAATCTAGTCTGTTCCTTTGCATGTCCTTTGCGTTCCAGAGCCAAGGTTATCTTTCACATGACTTCCAACTCTTCAACTTGGAATACCTACTTATTGAAGAGTATCTTCAATAGGTAATTATTTCATTTTCATTTTTTTAGTTCCTTTCCCGTCTGAATGCCTAAATGCAATAAAGAGCTTCTTGATACTTTGATAGTGAAAACGAAAGTTTTTTGTATGACGCTATCCCTTTTTTTTATTGTGGTAAAATCATCAAATGAGTCCTCCCACCCCGGGCAGGGCGGGAGGGACTGTCAGACTTGTAGTGACTAAAATCCACGGTGTCCTTCAATAGTCCTTTATGTTCCGGTGTCACGGTGATGGCATAAGTCCCGCGACCCATGACGCTATCCCTAAAGATAAATTAACAGTAAAAAGTTGCGACCACACGAACCCAATGTTCATTCAATTAAAAACGAGTTCACAACTGTTACATCGTTGTTATTACATCATCTCCTCATACATTTTGATAATTGAATTCCCGATAATTGCTGTAATTATAACAAAATTAATGGGAACAGCACAATACGGCTGAACGCTGATAACTCCACGAACAAATACAGAATACAAAATTGAAAATATTCCATTTCAAGCTCGTTTACATGAGGCTGATTTATCGCGGTGTCTATGCGAGACACGCCGTGCTATTTTTGCAGTTTAGATCGTTTTATTATTTCAAACGAATAATTATTTTAGGGTAATGATATATTATAAAGAAAGATACGCCATGTTCATATTGAATGGCGTTCAGATATCGTTGCGTTGTTATTATTGTAATTTAAAACTACGACAGCGATAGGTATTGCGAATTGCGAAACGTATAAGATAGAAAGAGATAGCAGACAGCAAAGTGCAACAATTGTATTACTTTGTCCTCAATTTGTGCGTGCTAACAACATCTACCTCTTATTATTTATAATATCATTGTTTGAGGGTGGATGGATGTTTGTTAGTCTTTCGCGTAAAATCTACTGATCTACATATAATCTACATTAGCAACAGCATACTGTTTACCGATAGAATGATCCCATGGGATAATTACCGGACTGGTTTAGACTAGTTATTATGAGCATAACAACTCAAACTCAATCTAATTTTTATGCTGATTTTTAGAATACTAAATCGAAAACTTCTATGCTTCCAACTTTCAGCAACTACCTCTATAATTTTGTATTGTTTGTTCAGGATTGGCAGGGCGGATGGGCGAGATATTTATAACTTAATAACACAACGTATTCAGTAGACCATTTTGTATTGACCAGGAAGTGCGACTCCTCACACAAGACTAATGACATTGACAGTTGTTGATCACAGATCACTACATGCCCCCTTTTAAAGAAAATTATTTTTAAAATATTTATTTATTTCCAGATTGGAGGTGCATGGAGCAATCTCTTGACCAGTACAATTTTATAAAATTAAAATATTAATTCTTGACTAAAACTTAACTTAAATTTAAGCAAGCCAATAATACCTGTAATATTTGGTTACATTAAATTTTAATTAATTAAATTTTGTTTCATTCTAATTAATATACATATACATGTCAATTTATTATATTTTTTTTTGTCAAACATAATAGACTAAGATTAAAACATTTTTATAAATTTAATTTGTCAGGAGGTTTCAATCTCCTTCCTCTTGAACTATATTTAATTGAAGAAGTATTACTTGGAATATACATATCACACATTTCTGGCAATTGTTCTGCATTACTTAAATTATTTTCATTTTCTGACAAAAATAAGTTTTCATTTGTTTGTTCCTCGACTTGTACAAATAATGGTGATTGAATTTCAAGAGGACTTGACGTACCTTGGCTATAAGGTGACTGAAGCTTGTAGTTAGTATTACTTGGACCTTCCATTTGAGATTGAGTAGTGACAATTTGACTATCTTTATTTGTCTGCTGACTGTTACATAATTCATTTTCAACTAAATTATTATTTATCACATTACAATTATCTTGACTAGTCTGACTATTTTTGTCCATGCTATTTGTAACTAACTTACTACTTCCTTCTTTTGGACTTGACAATGAATTGTTACTTTTGTTCTCACTTGAGTTATCTGACACTGATACTGCACTTTCATAAGACTCATTTTGACTTCCTAAGGTTCTATTTTGACTTTCTGATACATTACTTTCCATATTATTAAATCGATTAATATTGACATAAAATTTTTCATATGACTTTGACTCATTAAGCTGTTTAGGTAAACAAGACTGACTTTTACAATGACTTTGACTAGAGTGACTATTACTGTAGTTGAACCTTGACTTGGAGACTGGAATCAACAATTTGTTTGTTAGATTCTTATTTTGACTTGAATGTGACAATTGACTTTTAGTCTGACCACTTGACTTTGACTGACTATTCTCATTTGACTGACTATTCTCATTTGACTGACTATTCTCATTTGACTGACTTTTTGACAAACTTGACTTAAACAGTTTTATGTGATGAGAATTTCTCCTATAGACAGAACCTTGTTCGTCTTTAACTAAATATGACCTGGGGAAATTAGTTTTTGACAAAATGGTACCTTTTTCCCATGTGACATTTTTTGGATTTTTCTTGAAAAAGACTATGTCGTCTTTTTGAAATTCCTGTTCAGCTCTAGCCGACTTATTGTAATGACATTTTCTTTTATTAATTATTTCTTGTTTAGTATTAAAATGGCTTGAAAATTTGACAACTTTAGGTTTAAGGTTTTTAATGTGTGTAGGTAATTTAGTTCTCAACTTTCTTGACATAAGTAATTCTGCTGGGGAACTTAAATTTCCTTTTTGTGTAGTTCTGTGTTGTAATAAACCTATGTAAATATCAGTATTAGACTGTTCACATTTTCTAAGAATGTTTTTAATTGTTTTTACAGATATTTCTGCAAGGCCATTCGACTGTGGATAGTGAGGACTAGAAACTACATGTTGAATATCCCAACTATATAAAAAGTTTTTGAATTCAGCTGAGTTGTATGGAGGTCCGCCATCACTGATCAGTTGCATCGGTATACCATGACGTGCAAAAATTGATTTTAAGTGCGTTATGACTGTATTACTTCTGTGATCTTGGTTAAGACAAGCTATTTCAATAAAATTTGAATAATAATCAACTACTAACAGATACTTTTTATTTTTGTACTCAAATAAATCAGTTGCTACTTTTTGCCATGAAAGAATAGGCGTTTCATGAGATAAACATGTTTCTTTTTGTTTATTTGCAGAGTACATCATGCATGATTCACATTGCCTAATTTTTTGTTCTATATCTTGGTTAATATTGGGCCAATAAATCAATCCGCGTGCGTTACTTTTTGTTCTTTCTATTCCCATATGACCTTCGTGTAAAATGTTGAGCATCTCTGACCTTAACGATTTTGGGATTATAACACTTTTGTTTTTGAAAATAATATTGTCAATTACATGAATTTCGTCGTGAATGTGCCAATATGGTAAAACAATAGGATCGCAATTCTGTTTTGAATTAGGCCAACCATTGAAAAAATATTCTTTAAGTTTTTGAAGTGTTAAATCTGCATTTGTATGAAATAAAATTTTTTCAAGTTTTTCTTTTGTTATGGCTAAATTTGACGTTAACAATTTAATGTGACAATCAATATTAGACTCTAATTCATTTTCATCAAATTTTTCTATATTTGTATTTGAAATTGGTGCTCTGGATAACGTATCAGAAATATACATTTCTGTACCTTTTTTATATGAAACCATGAGGTCATAACACTGTATAGAAATCATCATTCTTTGAAGTCTAGCCGGAACATCTGAAAGTGGTTTTTTAAATAATGTAACTAGTGGTTGATGATCAGTTTCCACCTGGATAGTTTTGCCATAGATATATTGGTGGTATTTTTTGCAACCGAAAACAATAGCGTATAATTCTTTCTCAATTTGAGCATAGTTAATCTGAGTAGGTGTTAAAGACTTTGATGAGTATGCTATTGGGTTTTTCTCGTGGAAAATTACTGCTCCTACTGCATCTTTTGACGCGTCGACTGACATACGAATGGGTTTGTTTACATCATAATGCACTAAAACGGGAGACTGACAAATAAGTGTTTTTAATCTATTAAATTGTTTTTCATGATTTGGTGACCATTGCCAAACATTTTGTTTTTTGAGTAAGTCTCTGAGAATACCAGTTTCATGAGCAAGGTTAGGAATATATGAACCTAGATAGTTAATCATACCCAAAAATCTTTGTAAATCTTTAACGTTTTTTGGTCTGGGCATGTCTTTTATTGCTTCAACTTTTGACTTGTCTGGGGAAATACCATCCTTGTTAAAAATATGACCAACATATGATACTTCACCGAGACCAAATTGACACTTTGATTTATTGAACTTTAAATTCACTTCTCTAGCTCGTTCAAATACTTTTTCCAACCTTTCATTATGCTGGGCTTCATTACAGCCATGTACAAGTAGGTCATCAACAAAGGTAATTACACCGGGTAAGTCATGAAAGATGTTTGTCATCACTTGGTGAAATATTTCTCCACTGGAGTTTATACCATAGGGTAATCTTAAGAATTTATATCGACCAAATTGTGTATTAAAGGTACATAATTCACTGCTTTCTTCATCAAGTTTTAGCATCCAGTATCCTGAGTTAGCGTCTAACTTGGAAAATACACAAGAACCTGCTATTTGGGAACGTAAATCATCAAATGTAGGGTAAGGGAAATGAGGTCTTTTTATTGCTTTGTTTAAATTTCTGGGATCCAAACAAATACGTAAGCTACCATTTGGTTTTTCCACTATAACAATGGAATTTACCCAATTAGTTGGTTTAGTTACTTTTTCGATTACCTGTAACCTTTCCATCCTGTCAAGTTCTTCTTTTAATTTTGAGTGTAACATGTATGGAATACGACGTACTGGACAAATCTTTGGTGTAATACTTGTGTCTAAGTCTAGATGAACTTTATTCGGTAAACAGCCTAATCCTTCGAAAGTATTTGAGTAATTGTCTAACAACTTGGTTACTGACCTTTGTTCCTGATTACTACTTGCACTGTTAGTCAATTCAAACAATCTTTTTACAATTCCACACTCCTCGCAAGTTTTCCAACCTAAAATTGTTGAACATTCACAAATCACAATAACAAAACAAATATCTGTGGTGATTTTATTTTCAATTGTACATTTCAGTCTTGCAGTCCCTATATTTTCAATTAATTGTCCTGAAAATGTAAAGATTTTATTATTTGTTCTACAAATTTTTATAGAAATATTGGATGTTTTTTCAATTTTTTGCAAAGTACTTTTTGACATGACATTGATATCAGCACCTGTATCTATTTGACAGTTTAAAATATTGCCATATACATTCAGGGATATTTGCCACTTTTTTGAGTCATTTGACAAGGGTTTGACGATAGAACCGATAACAAATTCATAAGAATCCTGTGGTACTGTATTTGGTAACGAATTATTTTCACAAATATCTAAATGATTATCTTGATTAGATAAGAAACTTACATTTTTGCCACTGGTCTGTTTATTTTGAAAGCAAAATTTAGCAAAATGGTTAGGTTTTTTACACACTGCACAAATTTTTCCTATAGCCGGACATTTGTATCTATGTTGTTGACCACAACGACCACATATTGATTTTGCCCTGGAAGAGGAAGCTGAAAAAGAATTGCTGCTAGAATTTCTTGATGAACTCCTTTTTCCTGACCTTGACTTATTGTGTCTGTATAGCTTTGGACTTCTTGTTGAGGTACGACTTTGGTGTGTGATTGCCTTCACATTTTGTTCTTCTGTTTGACTTTGATACTGACTTTGAATAAGTAATTTTGATCTGGTTTGTGACAATTCCATATTTTTTGCAAATTGAATGGCTTCAATTATCGTGCTGAAATTTTCTTGGAGTAATCTTTCTTTAATCTGGGTATTTTTTATTCCAATGATGAACATATCTTTGACTAATTGTTCCTTTAGTTCTTTGAATTCGCATGAGCTAGATAAGTTGTTCAAGATAGTAACGTATTCGTCTAGTGTCTCGTTTTCTTGAAATTTGGTAAAAAATTTGTATCTTTCTACTGTGATATTTCTCTGAGGACAGAACTTTTCTTCAAATTTTTTTAAGATTGAGTTCAGAGTTTCTTTTTCTTTGTCAATTTCGAATGAGTTATATATCTCGAGCCCGTCATCTCCAATACAATTTAATAAAATCGCGACCTGCTTACTTCTTGGTGCCTTTTCTATGTCATTTGCTTCGAAATATATAAGGAATTTTTGTTTCCACTTGTTCCAATTTGAAACTATGTCGCCATGAACATTTAACGGTTTGAGGTTATTTTGTAAAAATATGTTTGTTACCTTTTCCTCCGACATATTAGATGTTTCCTTTATCTTCTGACACCATCTATAATTTTGTATTGTTTGTTCAGGATTGGCAGGGCGGATGGGCGAGATATTTATAACTTAATAACACAACGTATTCAGTAGACCATTTTGTATTGACCAGGAAGTGCGACTCCTCACACAAGACTAATGACATTGACAGTTGTTGATCACAGATCACTACACTACCTATGCAACATTTCGTAAGGCGAGAATCTCTCTAATCAAGTTTACACTAGTCAGCATTTTTATTTATTTGATGCTAGAAACTCTCTCCATGTAAACGAGCTCTTCGGATAGCGGATTCCATCGGTTTGTGAATAAACATTCGGACACAAATAACGAGGTTAAGCCTGTAATTATATTCATGGCGGTCTGAGTTTGTTACGATTACTGTCGATGGGATCAGCAGAAACGTGCTGTTCGTGTTGCGATTTCAAAATTGTATTGGGAAATAAGGTATTATTTTAAAATATTATACGCGTTAACGCATGCGTCGCGAATTCAAAAATTTACTATGGAAAGAAAAATTCAAACTGTGACCTCCGGATTCAGTAGATTCGATAGGTACCAGCCGAGCCACAGAGGTTCTTAAGTACTTACTTACAAGTATCAAATTCTTCAATCCATTCCTAACGTCTTCCGGTGACGTTCAGCGCCATCTATTGCAGAGGAATTACACTACTACAACCAACACGTTGCCAATAAACTCATCAAAATAAATCAATGTTTATTTTGATTAGTCTAGTAGTCTATCATATCAAATAGCACTCGCCGTTTCTTTCAATTTATATTTTCAGAAAAAAATCTAAGTTATTATTTATTTTAACTATAACATACATCAAGGAAAGAGATCATGGTAGCAAATGGGCGAGGCCTTTGCCCAACAATGGGACAGTATTTATTCATTTATTGCTAAGAAATAAAAACATGCCTTTGACAAGAAAAAGATATACTTTCGTTCAGGACACTTAAATTTAGCACTTTTCCCGACTTGGGTGTCCAATCCATAATCTTCACGTCGCAGAACTGTCTTAACCGGGTACCACGGCCCTGGAATTTAAAAGGACACCCAAACGAAGGAACACTTTTGTCCGATTTCTCAAGCGATTGCACTCTAGCACAATTATTTTATAACGCGAAAACACACATATTATTTCTTTAGCTTGAACATTTAAAAAGAAAATGTAGCAACACAATAACCCTTTCCTTCCATTTTAAATCGTGTTTCAACAAGTTTTATGCATTAGTTAGAAGTTGAACAAGTTATAATGGAAAAATATTGTTTATTTCTTGCTTCCAACAAAGTCTTGAGAAACTGAGAGAGATTTTTATAATACAACTGACTTTACAAGTAGCGAGGTGTTTCTTTGAACTTCTACTTACCTACCCTCGTTTAACAGTCAACTTATTTTTAGTAAAGGCAGCTGAAAATACTAACCTCGTATTTATCTCAGCCTTTTTTTATTCCACCCAGGACGGAATGGGGGGTACTGCCAGACTCGTAATAACTAAAATCCACGCTGCTCCTTCAATAGCCCTTTACGTTCCAGGGTCAAGGTTACCTAACGAGACAGTCCCGATCAGGTTGAAAATTGTTTTCTTTGCAGAAGGCGCAGCGGCTGCACGGTTCACCATCCGGACACCGGTCACCGGACAACGGATAACACATATTAGATTATAGATGTCCAGATTTTTAGTGGGCCACTGAGAGTTGAAGCCAAAAACAGAAGAAAATTTTCCTCTTTCTTTGAACTCTATGTCACACGCCAAGGTGTTGCGGGGATTCATGCACCCATTTATTAAAAAAGTAGCTTCATTAACACGTTTTGAATCTGGATCAGAGGCAGTGACGGATTAACCCTTAATCGAATTAAGCAATTGCCTAGTCCATCACGTCTGGGGGGGCACCAGAAAAGAAGCACAAAAAAATCCTAAGGGCGGATTCTATCGGGGAGAATTTCCACTGCCCCGACAAGTCGAGGCGCGGCGGGAAGAGGTCCGGCGCGATCTCAGGGTGGTATGGAGACAACGACTGTCGCAACCGAGGTTCGGGCACGCCGCAATCGCGGCGGTAAGACCCCTCTTTGAGGAGTGGCTGGAGAGACGTCACGGCGTCCTGACCTATCGGATGACGCAGGTCCTCACCGGACACGGAAGTTTCGGGAGGTACCTGTGTCGGATAGGGAGGGAGGATACGCCTGGGTGTCACCACTGTGAAGATCGCCCGGAGGACACCGTAGAGCATACGGTGCAAGACTGCCCAGCTTGGGCAGAGCACCGTGTCCTCAGGGAGGCGATAGGCGGAGACCTCTCGCGCCCAGCATTGGTCGAGGCCATGCTGCGGGGCGAGACGGAGTGGGAACCGGTCGCCTCCTTCTGCGAAGCAGTAATGCTCGTGAAGGAGGAGGCGGACCGCGAGAGGGAGAGGACAGCGTCCTCCCTCCGCCCCAACCGCAGTGGTAGAAGCCCACGGTGTCGGCCGTCGGCAGACGACCTCCAGCCACCGTAGGCGCGGGCATGCGGACAGCGAGTAAAGGGCAACTCGCTGTCCGACCATGGACCATGCCCGGGTCGACGGCGCGTCGTGTTCCACGCGCGCCTCAAAGAGCGTCAGCAAAATGACTGTGCCCCCCCTGAGGGAAAAGACCGCCAGGGTCGCGGGACTATCTCATCAAGTAACCGTACTGGAACGTAAAGGGCTACTGGGCTATAAAAAGATAACCGTGGATTTTAGTCAGTACAAGTCTGGCAGTCCCTCCCGTCCCGGCCTGAGTGGGACGACCATTTGATGTAATAACCACGAAAAAAAACCTGTGGATAGGGGGCACCAAAGACTTCAATTGCTTAGGGCATCAAATAGTCCTAATCCGTCACTGATCAGAGGCCTTAGTCAAACAGCAGACGACAGCAAACGACAATCGTTATCGTTCATCCGTCACCATTACATTTTCTACTTTATAACCCAACGCGTAAAGTTGAAAATCTATTAAAAACTGCTGATCGATAACGAACGAAACAAACGAAAACGATCTGTGAACTTCAATAGATTTTCAACTTTACGCGCTGGGGTATAAAGTTGAAAATGTATTGGTGACTGATGAACGATAACGATTGTCGTCAGCTATCGACTGCTGTTTGACTAAGGCCCCAGGGGCTTTACCACGAGCTCTGAACGCGATCCAGTTGAGGCTATGGGTAGAAGACAGAGCTTTACAAGTCGTCTAGCGCCATCTCTTTCCCACAGCCTAAAGACTCACGCTTTAAGAGTTCATGGTACGCCACCGTAGCATGAGTTTTCACTCTTTTACTTTACAGCGTCTTTCCAGTAGGTATTTACAGGGTTTAATGTATGAAAAAATGGAACAGCGTTTCTGGTGTACGAAGAAGAAACTAATTTTTTCCTTGAAAATTGTCAATTTGAAGTCTCAAAAGTTCCAGTTTACCTCTCAAATACTGAAACCTCGTGTTAGGGGTACTGATCTGGAATTTGGACATTTTATAATCTAAAAACTCAATATACAGAACCCACGAAACAACGCCACTGCGCAACTCCAAAACCAAATAAATAACACATTATATGAAACACGTCATCTGAATCGATTCCTTGTTCTTTTAATTCGATAGAAATTAATTAATGAAAACATGGCCGCGATTGGTTTTCAAAGACGTAATAATAAAATACGGTATTTTCTCATTTCATTCTCATTTGCACGGTAATTAATAATTTATGTTAGAACTGATAAGGAGAAACGGGAGTTTTACGTCACATTGTTACGCCATAGTCAAAGTCCAGCTCATTTATTCATTTGTTTCATATAGGTACTTGGTGGAAACCAGTACCCTTAGCACGAATTTTCAGAATTTGAGATGTAAAGTAAACTGAAGCTTTGACAATTTCAAATTGACAATTTTCAAGAAAAAAAATAGTTCCGTCTTCGCACACCAGAGGCGCTGTTCCATTTTTTATACAAGAAACGCTGTAAATACTGGAAAGACTCTGTAAAGTAAAATAGTGAAAACTCGTGCTAGGGGTACAGTACTGAAAAACACCTGTAATCACCTATGTTCACATAATGAATAAATGAATTTGAATTTAAAAAAAAAACCAAGATTAAAAAAAAAAAATGCACGCAGCATGGAGAAGGTGGCTGACAGTGGTTGCATTGTAGCGCTCCCTGTGAGAGGCCTATGTCCAGCAGTTGCAGACTTTCTATTGCTGAAATGATGAATACGCTTGGCTGGGTTCGAAGTTTCGAAACAACGATCCACAACTTGGGAGTCGGGACCACTGCCACTGGGCACCAATCCAGCTAATAAACAAATGAAAATACCTGAAAAAACATCGGTACTTGAGTTTAACTTTGTTCACGCTGGAGAAATAAAAATAGTGAGTCTATTAATTGGACCTACATCTTACGGCAACCTTTTCTTAGAAGAATCTACATTTATACAAATAAGTACAATAAAAATTGGTGAATCACCAATATGTCACAGCATCCTCTGAATTAGACAGCCTTTCTTCCCCTGAAATTATATGGTGACTCAGAATATTATGATGACTCATGGTTGACTCTATAAAGAATAGAGTCCGCGCCACTACTTTAGGTAGTCTTGTGGAAAATTCGAGGTACTGCATTTTTTAAATACAATTTTATATAATGGGAATGAGAGCCGTGGTGGCCCAGCGGTATCAGTCCCGACTTACGAGTTGTAGGTCGTGGGTTCGAACCCAGCTTGGCGCATTACTTTGTGTAATTTATTTCATCACCACTGCTCTCAAAACGGTGAAGGAAAACATCGTGAGGAAACTGGCATGTCTTAGAACCGTCAAATTCGAAGACATGTGACATCTGCCAATCCGCACTGGGCCCGCGTGGTAGATTATGGCCCACTCCCTCTCACAAGAGAGGAGGCCTGTGTCCCAGCAGTGGGAACGTTATAGGCTGATGATGATGATGATTTAATGGACTTCAGTCGTGGTGCGGACTCTACGCAGAAGTATCAATTGTCTATTATACGGAAATATACTTTCTACGCTCATCTGCCAGTAAATTAAAAGAACACTGGCAAAGACTCATTTGACAGAAGGAACAGCGCAAGCTCTATAATGAAGTATACCTTTTTTGGGGGCTGTCAGACGCTTACTGACTAAAATTCCCCTGTGTCTTCGGTTGCCCCTTTGTCTTCCAAGGCCTCGGTATCCTGCTTAAAGACCGTTGAGACACGCTTTCACGCCTAAAATGCCGAACCGATTTTGATTAATTTTGAGACATACGGAGTCCTGGATACGTTTGATGGCTTTTTTTTTTAAATAAACTGCATAAAAAACATGTACGAGTACCTATATACATTATTTTAATTTTAAGACCTGTAGTACTGTATGTATACGCCCATTCATGTTTTACAAAATAAATATACCTTGAAAGAAAACCTTTTGCCATAAACTTAGTTGATCTTGAAAATTCTTGAAGTATATTTTTATGAGCAAATAAAATAAAACTTTCATAATATTAGATTATCCCTTTAGTATTATATACCCCTGAGAATATTGTTTACTTTGAGGGCAGAGAGACAAAGTTATTATCATCCAGATTATTAACGATAATGATAAGATGCTAGAATATAAAAAGTTTGATCAACTTTGAAATATTGTCTATGATACGTAACTAAATATAAGAAAAAAGAACTGATCTTGAACAGATATTGCGTGGAGCATAAATTAGTGGTATCATAGCTTTTTTGTTTTCAGAAAAAAAAAAATTGCTGCGAGTGGAACTTGAACCTGACAGAAGACGCGAGTAACTACTACTGTATTAGTAATTAACTGTAAACTGGAATGTCAGTCATAACGACTAATATCCATTATGTTCCTTCAATAGACCTTTACGTTCTAGGGTCACGGTAACCTGTTAAGACAGACCCGCAACGAAAGAAAGAACTTGATGTATGAAATACCGTACACGCTGTAACAGATTTTAGATTCATTAGAAAAATGGCACTATAAAAATATCCTCTTAAAATAACAAGAAAAAAATCCATTTAAGATTAATATTAAAATGCCCGACACTGTTTTGCGCTTTATACATTTTCTCATAAGTCTGTGAAAGAAAGTCGGAGTCGCCAACAATATTTATGAAAGCATAATTTTAGAAGGCAACACTTTTAACTGCAGCAGATTTTTTTTTTAGCACTGGTACAGTTTTAATTCGATGTTTGTTTTTCTAACCGAAATATACAGGGTTAATTCGACAGAAATATACGGGGTTAATATAATAATAATAATAATATTCCACAACTATCACACAACGCCATCTAGTCCCAAGCTAAGCAGAGCTTGTGTTATGGGTACTAGACAACTGATAAACATACTTATATATTTCTAAATACATACATATTATAGATAAATTACACCCAGACACAGAACAAATGATCGTGCTCATCACACAAACATTTGTCCTGGGTGGGAATCGAACCCACGACCTCCGGCATAGCAGTCAAGGTCACTAACCACTAGACCAACAGGCCAAGGTTAACAGAAGTAAACATTGAAATAGAAGGCAGTTCTTATACTTGGGGTGGAAAGTCATCAAACGAGTGCTCTCCTTTTCCCATTTAAATCGTCTAAAATTTCGTAAGCATCAGGGCCCCTGGACCAAGAGAGATATTTCATCATCATCATCATCATCTTAGCCATAGAACGTCCACTGCTGAACATAAGCCTAACCTTTTGATCTCCACATGTACCGGTTGGAAGCGACCTGCATCCAGCGTCTTCTGGCGACGTCTGGAGAGATATTTGATGTTTAGAAAATACCAAATTTTATTACCTTTTTGCTACGATTTGATACCTAACTTAATAACCAAATGTTTAGTACCTCAACTGACGGCGAATCAATATAATAAAATTAAAAAAAATACCACTAAAAGCAATATTTGGATCTTATAATTGAAGGCACGTTTGGCACAGTTTACGTCTTCAATAAAAATGAATTTACCAACCAAAAATGTCGCATTCACAACGCCACGCCAAACCGTTTTCAATAAAAAAACATCAATATTCTTTCCTTACAGAATTCAAATCGAACCCGAAATCAAAAAGGCCAATCTTTCGAACTCGAATTTCGAACCTTCGAACCCCAATATTGAGAAATTACATGCTCGAATTGAACTCGACAAGTGGCGACCAACTCGATCTGTAATTGGCCGAACTATGTGCGACAATTCGACTCCGACCAAACTTCGACTAATCTTTTGGCAATCAAACTCGATTATGATTGGGTCATATCGCGAAGTGCTCTTCGAATAAGGACGAGGGCTCCGAAATTGGGCTTTTTATTACGTAACACTTCACGACTTAATATCTTGAGATCTTTGCTATAAGTAATTTTCTTTTTTTTTGTGATGGATGAATAAATATTGATTTGGGTTCCTGAGTAGAGATCAGAACACCTAGCACGAATCTTTCCAGTATTTACAGCGTTTCTTGAATGGAAAAATGGAACAAGAAGGAACTACAGACAGCGCGCGAGTTGAATGCAGTCGGGGTCTGAGGTGAAGAGCCCCCCGCTACCCGCACGCCCCACCTCACGCGCCTGCAGTGTAGTACTTTGCCATACTTGTCAACAGCACTACCGCATTCCTAAGCTCTGCATTCAACTCGCGCGCTTAGTGTACTTTTTTCCTTGAAAACTGTCAATTTGAAATTGTCAAAGTTCTAGTTTACTTTACGTCTCAAATACTGAATTCGTGCTAAGGGTACTGAAACGTGTCAGTAACTGCGGGACACTGCATGCTAAATGAACCGATCAAAATAACGACAGTCATTTAAAAGCTTGACTAATAACCAAGCTTCTAGGATTTAACTTAACAAATAGGTCTTGTCTTTAGTTTCTCTTAACTAAGTTTAAAATTAAATTCCTAAGACGTGCTCTTCACACAGAGAAAAAAAAAGTAAAAACCTTTAGTCTATGCTCCGTCGTAAATGTAACAAATACAAACTCATTTGTACAGCTTCGAAAGTATCCGTACAGTTAATCCCTTGAAACTTTTTATTTAAAACAAACTTCTGTTAACCCTTAATTTGGCACCGTAAAGTATACTTAACATAACTTTTGAAAAAATCTAGATGTCAAATTTTCTTCCGTGATTTCAAATTTTATGGGCTAGGAATATATCAATGATAGTTAATTTTAGTAGGAAAAAGTTTCTACCGGCCTGTCAATATTTTCCTTGACAGTAGCGAACCAGAAAAAACAATGAGACAATGTCATCTGTGAGCCATAAATGTAAATATTTATTTTTGTTGGGTTTTGGTCTAGTTTTGATACATATTTTGCTTATTTCTATTTATTTATTGTGTAATCAATAGGTTAAAAATATAAGAAATCCATTCTTCACCTGGATATGAACACGAGGAGTCAGTGAATTTGATTGTTAAGTATACTCAACAAAATTCGATGGTGAGTAATCTTGTTCTTTAAAGTATACTCAACAAATCTGCATGGTGAGACTTATTGAAATAGCAGTTTTAGCACTTTTTCCAATGAAATGATGCATTCTCAGTCAGGTAATTGATTCCCCTCTACAATTTACACAAATTTTGGCTTTTGCGCCACTAGTGCCACTACCAACATGTACTACAGCTACTAGCAAATCGTCGGAGACAGAAAGGCTGTGTTCTGTCTCCACTTCACTTCACTTAACCTGATCCAGGTAGCTCCTGTACCCAAAACGACAATGTAATCAAGTTTAAATGGTCTCATAGAAGTTTCCTTCATTGTGCGGAAGTAGATCCAGAAAAGTGCGAAAGCTCTAGGGTCCCGATAGGAAGAAAGAATTCAATTATTTCATCGATTTCAGTTCTGACAATCTGTTTGATGAAATTTGTGCCAAAACTAATGGTTACTTATGGTGTTAACTAAGTGAAAATTGTTTACTACATAGAAATACTGCATGTAAACATTATTTTATATACATATTATATAATATTATATACATTTTAATTCTTTAGCCATAGGATTTTGTTAAGTATACTTTACGTTCTGTTTTCAGGAAACCCTTCATGAAATATTTTTTTTATTATTTTTCCCGTAAAGTTTGAATGCATATTAACGCAATATATTAACGCCAACTTTCTACTTCAACTTTTTTGGTCTTGCCAAATTAAGGGTTAAGCTTTTAACAGAATTAGCTTTGTGAGTTAAATTGTGTAACGAGAACGGAACGACAACTTTACTAAATACAATTTGATGTTGAAATATTTTAAATGGCGTTCTATTTCTGTCAACCGCCATCTTTAACTTCTGTCAGTCTTAACGTTTGACGATAATGATGGCTTTGGCTCTCGCTCGCTTCAGATAACAAAGCTTAGTAGGATGTGGTAGTAGGTATTCTGCTTAAATTTTAGAATGTCTAGATTCCTATCCTAGTAGGCTACTGAGACTTGAAGTCCAATAAAAAAGGAAGAACAATATTGTCCCCTTCGTTCGATCCCTTTAAATCATACAATTTTGCCACCTGTGGACATTTTGCGACTGAGCTATTTAATTTACAATAAAAAGTGCGTTCATGAAAAATGTTAGGTACCTACGTTTTGTTTGCAAACTGCTTCAAAGCATTATGAGCGAAATTACATCATGATAAACTAGTTGTTGTACTTGATAAGTAGGCATGAGTTTTTATGAAAAGAAGTCTTGATTTCTAAACGTTGCGGTGTTTAGAAAGAGAACTTTACGTTAAAAAAAATATCATTAATTTTGCAGAATTATCGTTGGTCCAAAATAGTAGCACTGTGATGGCTTGCTGTTATGCTGTGATGCAAACTATTGGTATAGAAAGCAATTGTAAATAAATCAAAAATAGAGATTCCACACATCTTCACTGTCAGGTTGGCACCTAATGGTTTTTTTTTCTAGGGCATACAGTTTTGTAGTGCTGACTTAAAAAAAAATCTTGTCTATGTTCTTTACATAGGTACTTGTTTATTCCAGTAACTTGTGGTCTTATATATTAGTACCTAAGTGATAAATATTAATTTAATTATTCTAAAGAAAATTGGCATGCATTTCGTGACGTTAATTAAAAACATGGCCGAAACTTTTCTTAAAACAGGTCACTAATCAAGTTATCAAAAAAGTTAATTATCACAACAGAAAAATAATTAATTAATTAAAAATAACACAATAAATAATTAAAAACACCAAAAAGTTTACTTTTCACATAAGCTAAGATTTCATGGTAGATTAGTGAGGAGCATGCACTCATTATTATCGATTATTTACGGTATTCACCGGTTTTTTATAAATACTGAGTGCGGAGGTTTCTTCCATAGCGTTTTCTGGAGCTCGCAGAAAAGATGAGGTGGATAATCGTCTTTTCTCTATGCTTAGCTGTCGTGTTTGCTGCCCCTGCATCGGTAAGTTAAAAAACATATTCTATTTGAGCGCCATTTTTTTGTGAAAACTAGTGATAAAATTCATAACCACTTAGTTTTAAATGGTGATAAGTGCAATCGTTTTTTGATATCAAATATTAAAGAGGCGATCTTTATTAGGGTACGAAGAAAAAAAATGTAGGCCTGTGAAATACTACAAAAAAAATTGTATGAAATGAAACCATATTTGTTTATTTACTCTGCAATATCGCCATTTCCCTAAGAAATTAGGCAATCTATTTTTTAAGAAATTAAGTAGTGTTTCATTGGTGCATGTAAAAGAACAAGGTACCTAGGTAGATGGTTCATGGTTGGTTCAATAAATTTTATGTTTTAATAATACATTTTATAATTCTCTGTTTTAATGATTTTATTTTGTATTTTAATGTGTGTATCTTTAATTAATTGGATTTTATGTTTGTTGATTTTAATTTAAATGTAATAATTATGTATCCATTGTAAAATATTCAATGGGGATAAACTATCCCTAGGTAGATACTTTATAGTCGGTATGAGTCTGAATGTCCCTTTCTATCCTCCAAAAATCCAGATTCTTTTACCACATCTTATAAGATGTAGCCGACCCTAACATAGTTGTGATAAGGCTAAGTAAAGGATTATGGTTTCAATGAGCAATTTAACCCTGAATTACTTTTTTTTTTAATACAAGTTAATTTAAATGTTTTTTTACCATTACAGCAGAGCCAGTCAAACAGTCTGGAACAGGTAAGACTTTATAGTAATTATTTTAAAATTTGAAGTTTAATCATCCGATTTAAGAGCGTTTTTTGTTGTTACGTTCTTATGGTTGCGGTTTTGATAAAATAGGATAAGTCTACTCTAGTTGAGGCCCACAAATAAATAAAAAAAAAAAACAGTTGTCACAATCTCGTCAGAATTACAGATTCCGAGCGAACGAACCACTCTACCACGCTACGCCCATAGGCACACCTCTATCTTTCAAAAATAATGTGTTAAGCTCTTCAATGACATTGAGCTATTATTACTATACGTATAGAGACGACACCATGTATCACCACTGTGTCCCATCCAGGATGAGACAATGCGCACAAGTTCATTCAGTTGTTTGACAGCTCTGTGGCGTGCTCTAGGCGCGCGCACTCATCCTAGATGGGACACAGTGGTGATGCCTGGTGTCGTCTCTATACGTAGTAATAATAGCTCAATGTTCAATAAATCAATTTTGTTTACTTCAGGATGCTCGGCGACGGCTGACCAGGCTTAGTTTTAATGTAAAATCATTTTTTTACTACCTACAATTGTTGTATAATTACTAGCTACTTTATCCTCAACTTACGTACTGAGTTTTTTATTTCCATTATAATTCTTTTGAGTGTTTATTCTGGTCTACTACTCTAAATCACAATATAGAGAGGATTATTTCTTGTTAATTATTCATCTTCTTCCTATGCGGTCTCTTCAGTTGCAAATAATACACCATAAGCTACTTCTTTGTCTATTCTAAGTTATTCTTCATTTTTAGAAAAATGAAGATATGCAAAACTCTGTCAGTTGATTGAATTCCTTTCTAAGTTCAGCTTTTATGTCTTACAATTGAACTGGATTCTTCAGTCCACCTTCTGCCTGCTTTAATATATCTTATAGACTAAGGTATCATGACGAAATCTGACTGTGCCAAAATGTTTTTGTTCGTTTCTTCATTTTCTTATGCTACCTTACCCTTTACTCCGTCTCTTGACTAAAATTTTTATTTTCCTCAGCTTGTCGACGATATCGATGATGATAACGTAAGTTTTGATTATTCCTTAAATAATTTATTCTTGCATATTTTTTATTTTAAAAGATATATTGTTGCCAACCTTGAAGCTCCGACAGTCAAAAAAGATGGAGACTAAATTTTATTACAATGAAGAGTTTATTTGTTTGAACGTGATAATCTCTCGAACTTATAGACAGATTATAGATAGCTTAATTTGAGAAAAACGGTTTTATCATGAAGCTAAAACAGAGCAAAAAGATAAGACAAGTGGAACCACAAAGTCCACGGTTACGTCTTAAATGAAAGATGAAAAGGAGGCAAAAGCAACATTAGGCACGCTGAAAATAATTATATTTTGTTTGAAAAACTTATAGACATCATAATTTATAATTTCAGCATTTGGACCGCAACGACAGAGACGATGACGATAACGATGATGACGACGATGATGATTTGGTATAATATATCAGATATCTATATAATATAATCTGTCAGATACTAAATGATGTCCCTTTGGACTCTCATAAGACTTAACTATATAACAAAGTATATGAGAGTCCATAAGTGATGTCCGGTTTCGCTCTCAAGCTACCCGAACGGAATGTGCCCGGCAAGGAACCGAGCCTTTGCCGAAGCAGAAAAGAGGTAATCTGAGTATTTCGCCTCTTAAATTTTTATTCTCTTCTGACTTAGGGGAAAATTATTGTTCCAGTGTTACTACTGATCTTGATTTTTACAAAATACAGCTTTTTAAGCAGCTGTTATTTCGAAAGCTTGCATGCTTTCATTTTCAAGAAACGTCCTCCATTTCCTAAAAAAAAACAGTAAATACACCGGAATTATATCATAGGCATGAAACATTTTGCTTAAACAAATGGTTGACATGATTATTTCCCTCCACAGAAGCGATATCGTAACGACCGTTACGATGACGACAATGACAGTGAAAGAAGCGATCGTCACAGTAAGAGTGGCAGTCAGCACAATCATGACCATAGCAACTACAGCCGATCGTCTAAATCACAGCAAAATCTAAAAAACAGTAACAGTAATCGGAACATTGCTCGGTGTGGTATCTCCCATTGTAACAAAAACAGAAGGAACGATAGCAAGAAAGACCCAAATCAGTACAGTTTAGACAATAGTAACAACGATTATAACAGATACGACAACAGCAGAGACAACAATAACAGAAACTACAACGATAGGTACGACGATAGCAATGACAGAAGCGATAGTAATAGCAACAATGACAGAAGCGACAGTAACAACAACGATGACAGAAGCGACAGTAACAACAACAATGACAAAAGCGACAGTAACAACAACAATGATAGAAGCGACAATGACAGGAGCGACAGTAACAACAACAATGATAGAAGTGACAAAGACAGGAGCGACAGTAACAACAACAACAGCAATCTTCGAAACAGGTTACTGAGCGTCTCACAAAAAAGGAATAATAATAACGAAAGAATTACGCTTGAGAACCGGAACAGATACCTTAGCGACCGACGCGATGATGACCGAAGGGATAACGATAGAAATAATAGGGCTAACAATGATAGGAACGACGATGACGATGATGATAACTATTTATATAACAGAAATAGCAACCGTAACAGGTACTACAATGACCGAAATAACAATGACAGAAGTTCACGAAACAGATATAGTAACAATTACCGAAATAATGACAACCGAAGCTACTCCCACAACAGATACAATCGTAACCGATATGATAACGACCGAAATGACAACGACAGACTAGACAACGACAGAAGCTACTCCCGGTATTACAACAACAGATATAACAGATATAATAATGACCGAAATGATTACGAAAATGATCGCAATGATAACGACCGAAATGATGCTGACCGATATGACAACAATGACAGAAGCAACTATTATAACGATCGAAACGACAATGACAACGATAGGAGCAACTCTTACAATAACAACAGATACAACAACCGGTTAGATCGGCTAAACAGGAACGATAATGATAGAAACGATAACGACAGTGACAGGTACGACAACTACTATGACAGATATGACAACAATAATGACAGAAAAGACGACGTCCATGACAGAAACGAAAACTACATTTACAGAAACGACAACGACGATGACAGAAAAGATAACAACAATGACAGAAACGATGACAACCTGAGAAGTCCTAGCAACAGCAAAAGTTCTAGCAGCAATTATAGAAGTTCTAAACGGCTGAGAGCGACACAGGCTCAGATAGACAGGGTACTGCTCGACAAGAGCAATAGGCGCGATGATTATAGCAATCAGGACAAGAATGATAACAGACTGGACAACGATAATCAAGATGTAAGTCTAATTTGTAACTTAGAACTTCTTCAGTGCAGTGACGCCCCATTCTGAACAAAAGATACAGGCTCTCTTTGATTCCTCGATTTCTAGTTGAGTAGGGTAAATGTTGGCAGCTATTGCGCAGTCTATGGCAAAAAAATGCATTGTGCAAATTATTTTTTAAAATATTTTTTTTACTTTTGATGAAATAGAAGTACAACTTTTTATTAAATTGTTATGTATTTGTTCGGACGGTGCGTCTGTAGTGTAGTTACTTATAACTAAATGTAATAATTTCACGTGTTCATTAAATATTTACAGAATAACAGGCGTGACTATAACGACAACAACAACGTAAGTTTCTTTTTTAAAATACGTAAAAGCTTGCGTTTCTTAAACATTTATATTTGCAAAAGTTACTTATTAATAATTTCATTTTCAGAGGAATAGCAACCTCTACAACGACGCAGATAATTACGAAAACGCATTAAGGGTAAATATTATCAAGTCATCATTCTCTATTTACGTTCCTTTGGGAAAAAAAAAATAGAATGCCCAACATATCTTAACACGCTGCCATGCTGAATACGGTAGCTCGATCACAAGATTTCCAGTATTTTATTTACAGCATCAATGTTCCAGTACCCTTAGCATGAGTTTTCAGTATTTGAGACGTAAACTGGAACTTTGACAATTTCAAATTGTCAATTTTCAAGGAAAAAAAATAGTTCCTCTTTCGCACACCAGAGGCGCTGTTCCATTTTTTCATACAACAAACGCTGTAAATACTTAAAAGTCTCTGTAAAGTAAAATAGTGAAAACTCGTGCTAGGGGTACTGTTTAGTTTACGTCACAAAAACTGGAAATTATAAGGCCTTGACCCATTGCTAATTGACTTTTTGGTATTACACAAACGTCAAAGATACATAACACACTGTCCATTCTGGCCCACCATGGCTCATAGATCCACTTTTTAATGTCCATTGCTCCATTCGTATACAAGAGGTCTCTAAATTCACTCAGCTAGTCTATCAATATACATTAAAATGTGACTTCGGGGTTTTTGTGTAGCCGTCAAAATATTTTCCAAAAAACTAGTGCGTACAGTCGCGTTCATTAACATGTTGGCATGTCTAGGCTTCAAAAATATATGAACATCAAAATAATTCAGAATATTGTGACAACTACAAGCATCATTAAATTGTGACTACTTTTTCAAGATTCAGATTCATAAATATGTGACTACTTTTTCTCAATAATATGTATACAGCCAAAGGGACATTTTTATATGAACAACAGACTTTAAGATCATATTCTATCCGAATTATGTAAGCTCGCATGAATACAGTTATATCTCAACAAGTAAAGGTAATTGAAATTTAACTTTATTGCAACATCATAAAGATGATTTACTAGCAGTCTTAAAATTGTATGGTCAAGAAGTTTGCAACTTTAATTTAGGTATCACTGGCTAGTTTTCCATCAAGTGACATTGTTTTCTTTAATTAAAAAGAAATAACTGACGCACATGTCATTCATAAAAAATATACGGAAACATTTCAAAAAACCTAAAAAGCATTTGCGCGGAAAACAATTGAAATACTTTCATTTCTAGAACAATGTAAACTGGATCTTATTTATTCGAGCAAATAATGTACTACCTATGCATGTAGAGATAATTATGAAGCTTACCCTGCTCAGATATTATTAAAGCTGTATAGATATATTTTTATTAAAAGGTGATCACATATTATTGCCTAATGTAAATTATATATTATTGAACCTTCACATGAGGACATATTTTTTATCTATTGATTTGTAGAATTTATTGAGCTTATCAACGTTCACAATATTTTGAATCATTGACAATGCCAACATATTATTGAACTCGACTGTACAAAAAACCGTTACTTTTCTTAAAAACCGCTGTTAAAACCGGAAATAGACCTTTGGATTACAGAGTTCACAATTGGATACCCTAGCCCAAAATGTGGATGCACTATCAACAGTTAGTACTTAATCAAATTATTTATTAATTTTGACTTTACCTATGTCTTGTTTTCATAAATGTATGTTTTTACTTTCTATGCTAATTCCAACGACGATTTAATACTAGACTCAGCATGCACGATCTAAGGAACAAAAACTATTCTGTCACCTCGCTGAGGTACTACGTAAGCGAGGGCGACGGGGTACTGCGTTGTGATAGGCTATCTCAAGGTCTGTTCTGTCTCAACGTATGTTCACGGCTCGCAGGAGTGGTCGAAATAAGACGGTTAAAAGACTTTTTTACCTAATGTGTTGACAGCCATCGGTCGCCTGTCATTTGGATTGTAGTAATATATCGTCGTTGGCTAATTCAAACCATTTTAACTGATTAATTATTTTTATACGCATTAACGCATGCGATGCGCATCGTAAAGATGATTTTTGAGGAAAGAATTAACTGGTTTAAAAATAGTGACTTCGCCTTTATGTGATCGAAAATGAATTTTATTGTTCCTATTTATCTCTTGCTTGTTCCTTCTCGAAGATCTTTCACAAGGTATGTAGGTATTATTATTTCACAACTTTTTACTACTGCTTTTTTAGTGAAGATTTACCTACTATGACAATCTTTTCGTAAGTTCTTCTTCAAGCTAATTTTAAATAGCTTTTTAAAACTATGCTTTATTTTCATCTTGCCAGTTTGATTTGGATTATTACATAAAATATGTTTATTTTGAATGTAGATAAATAAACCTTAATTTTTGTTCATTTAGAAATACGGAGGTCAAGGCGTAAGTTGTTTCTTTTTGTATTTAAATAAAATTTTAATGTCTTTTAAGTACGCATATTTGGAGAAAGTTAATTTACACCGCGCATTTTAATTGCTTAATATCAAATAATACCACCATACCACCTGATGAATTATATTGAATGACCTTATCAATTATTTTTTACAGACTCTTAAAGTTTCTTACGTAAGCATATCCATCAACTAGTACATTTTTAAATGTATCTGTTTATGAGCATACAATAAATGTAATTTTATCATTATTTCCTTTGTATCTAGATCCCACCAAGTAGTATAAACGTAAGTAATATCTATAAAATATGAACTGTGAAGTATTAATATCTATAGAATATTAACATTTAATGTATTTTAACAAAGCTGATTATTGTGTGACACACTTTTTTTGCTAATTTCCAGCGAGATTCCGGAATTCACGACTTGGGCGTAAGTAAACAAAATCTTTAAACATAAAAAAGAAATATACTATTGAGTTAATACTATTATATCAAATGCATGAAGTACTCATCTAGCTCATCTAGCTTTAAAAATATTGATTATGACGTGTAAAAGTGTTTTTTTATAACCAATTTACAAAATAAATATCATTTATCATTTACTATAATCATAACGTCATAATAATATATATTTTTTCCAGGATCTCAACTTCAAATATGTAAGTAAAGGAAATGATTTACTTACGGACTCCGCAATACTACGGATTAAGACCGTCCGTCTTTTAAAATAGTGATCGTTTTAAGCAAAATCCAATGAAGATCCCAAATTATGAAATTAATCAGGATCGGCTTAGTGAAGATCGCTTTCAAAACGCGCAAACAACATCGATCTGGAGCCCTACCATGAGCTTTTAACGCGATCCAGTTTAGGCTGTGGGAAAAAGACAGAGCTACACAAGTCGTCTAGCGCCTTCTCTTTCCCACAGCCTAAAGACTCACGCTTTAAAAGTTCGTGGGAGGCCACCAGTAAATTATTTTTTCATTTTTATTTTTTTATTATTTCATTTAGATTGCACCACATCTGAATTCAATGCGGGAATACAGCAAGGTAACAGTATTATAATAATTAACGGTTACAATGGCGAAGATTTTGCAGACCAACAGCTTTAATTAGTTGAACACTTAATTGGAGCATCAAGTGCGATCTACTCTAATGTCTATTGGCGTCTGTCTTGGTGCCGTTTTCTATCACTCACTAGTCTTTTCTTAGCCATGATTTTCTGGCAACAGATGTGACGAGTCCAGCAGGTAAGCAACTAGACACAGCATCAGTAACATCAAGTGTACATCGTTCTGCTCGTTGACAAACTCTTATAGGATTTTTTGTAGCTGGCCATCGTTTATGTTGATAGCCGACTTTCAATTTCTGCGAGAAATTAATGTGGTCCCGTAATATACACCATTGTATAGTTGCCACCAATAATTTCTTTATTTTCTTTATATTTCGCTATGCTATAAAAGAATCTCGCAGCATAGTCTTTACAGCGGATTTTGAGTTACAATGTGTTGTTTTCTCGCTGTACTGTGTTTTCGCTTTCTTGTCTTTCTTCTTCTAGGACTACGATGTTCCACGGTTTCCTTGATTGGTAAAGTTATAGATTGATTATTGAAATTTTAAAATTTTTCGTTACTGTTTTCGCTAGCTGGGGTTGTATAGCAGTAAATTTAAACCAATCCAGACCTACAGTGTAAGTAAAAGTTTTATATTGTATCTTACTTTTCACTGAACTGAAATTTAGATAATTTTGTCAGTGTAATTTTCATGTAATAATAAAGTATTTAATATAGACGTCTTGGATACGAATGGAGCAATGGACATCGAAATGTTGCTTATTTTATCACTTTTATACAGGAGCTTATTGTTAACAGTTTTAATTTTTGCACATACTTATTAGAATCATACACTCAGGAGCTTATTGGTTACAATTTATAATTTTTGCACATACTTATAATTAGAAGCATAATTCGAAATAAAACACAATTAAAAGTATAATTTTCTCCTCATTTAGACTTACCAATCGCCAAACAGATCCAGTAACTCCCAATCAAACAACGTAAGGCTTTGTAGAATTATATTGTTACAAATAATAAACATAGGGATATTTCTACCTTCCTACATCCCAAAGTCGTATTACCTTTTATAAAGCCCGCTGTACACATTGGGCCATGGCAATGGGCCAGCATGTTGGGCCAAAATAATGAATTCCAAATGTCGCTGTTTATACATTGGGTCAACTTGTGAACACTGTGTGCGAAGCACGCCAAGATCCTTTTGGTGCACGAAAAACCGACAACTTTCGGTTGGCCGGCCGGTATTCCCGCCAACTAGGTCTGTACTTGCTGACCAAATACGCTGGCCCAATGCGTTGGCCCAATGTGTACAGCTGGCTTAAGGTTTTCATGTTCCAATATGGACAACCCAACCATTATGGCACTGAATTGATGGAAAAATTATTGTCAATTGTTCGAGTGAAACATACTTAACATACGTTTAAAAAGGGTTAAATTGTCTTGCTAGATAAATTAACAAATATTTATTTAGACCACTTATCCTTTGTAAAAAAAAAGCGATTAACGAGTTACAATCCAAACACTCACTTTAATATTACGTTATGTTTCTTTTTAGTATTTGTCCCAACTTTACAACTACTTATACCCGAATAATAACAATGTGAGTACGCAAAATGATTTTAAAATTAAACTAGTGCTTCTAGAACATTCTGGGGCTATGGGATTCAATTTTTTTTTTTAATCACAAAACTTATTCTGACTTCTATTCTCGAGCCTTTAGTTTCTTAAAACCGTCCCCAATAAACTGACGGCTGCGGTGCCTCCCTCTAGAGGACCAAAGCTTGCCGGGGTCGCGGGACTTATCTCATTACCGTGACCCTGGAACATAAACGGCTATAGAAGGACACCGTGGTTTAGTTTAGTCAGTACGAGTCTGACAGTCCGCCCTGGGTGGGAGGACTCATTTGATGATTTTAACAAGATAAAAAAGCTACTGACGGCTACCGCGGTCGCGTTACTTAGCTCATTACTGTGACCCCAGAACATAAAAGACATTGAGATAAAAGGATATAAAAAGAGTCCGTGGCTTTTAGTCTGTACAAGTCTGAAAGTCCCTGCCGCCCTGCCCGGGGTGGGAGGACTCATTTAATTTTACCACGATAATAACCGCCTTCAAAAACAACCACAAAAAAGGGTAAAATAACCTACAAAATAACTTTTCTTTCGGAAGTCGGTGGCTTTGTTTTATTATTTCGATGTCTTTTTGCCACCGACTTCCGAAAGAAAAGTTATTTTGTAGGTTATTTTACCCTTTTTTGTGGTTGTTTTTGAAGGCGGTTAATTTTTTTTTTGAAAAAAGTTTTTTATTTTACTCTTTTTAGTTTTAATATTCAACCCAAATTCTTGGCAAATACATCATTTTCTTATAGGTGCACTAGAATTTTGTAATCCGTAGCACCGGTATTAACATCGCCCATGTTGTGTACATAAAAAAAGAAAGTTCCAATAAAATTCCCTATCTCAAAAAATGATGAACAGAGTTCGATGAAACTTGCAGTTTTCCCTAAGGTGAACGATCCTTAATACAACAAAAAAACAATTTTCAAAATCGGTCCACAATTGGCGAAGTAATCGCGTAACAAACACGCAAAAAGTAAAGATCATCATGTCATCCAAGTAGGCGAAATTAATAAAAATGCTCACAAAATAAAAAGTACTGAACCAAATTTGATGAAATTTTTATGGGACCACACTGCAAGTATCCTGCATCGAACAAAACAAGAATCACACTAATCGGACTAGAAACCTCGTAGTATGTACATACATAAAAAAAAAAAAAACATACCGGCCGAATTGAGAACCTCCTCCTTTTTTTGAAGTCGGTTAAAAAAAATGCTACTGACGGTGTTACTAAATTTTTCATAAACATTCCTATTTAATTTCCATTCATAATAATTATTCGCTTCTTTTTACTCCAAATACAGTACCATTTTCCTACTAAGTTTTAGCCTGTCTTGTACTTTTTATTTACTGAGGACTATTTTTCCCTGACAGTTTAATTATAAAATTAGTCAATAAATGACAAACAGAAGAAATCTCTTTATTATTACGTAAAGAAAGCTATAAGTATTATATTTTATTTTACAGGTACAGTCGAGCAGTCTCCATGAAAATAACGATGATCAAAAGAAATGAAGCGCTCCGAAATCTCAACAACAGTGATATAAACGACCCCTAACTACTAATTATTGGACACGATATGGAAATTTGCTTATTTTTGTAAAAGCATTGAATCAATTTATTAATAAAGAGCTTATCTGCAGCAAAATATTTTTATTTTTTGTATTTCAGTTTAACTAATTCGTGTTTTTGGTAGGATTGTTGTATTTCATTGTGGTTTTTACCCCCGCAGCTCGGCTCAATTGGTCGTAGCATGATGTTTTATAGCTTTCCTGGTTAAAGTAAATGGTCTATCCAACTCAACCAGTAATTCCTGAGATAAGGACATTCAATTAAACAAACTCCTCTGATTTTTAGGCCTAATAAAAGCATAGATTTTGATGTCAAATACAAAACCGTACTTCACCTAAAAAAATGGCACTTTACTAGCTGTCAAAAAGAAACACAGACTTGGCATAAAGGCCTTGAAGCCATGCCAGAAACATTAAAAAAAACGTAACACAGACAAAATAATACTACTTTTATTTGGAGCATGGATATACCCGTCTCGTTTTTTTGTAAAATATAGAAAGAGATAACAAAAGACTTCGACGATGCTAAATATCCTTAACGTGCTCATCACGGAATCAGATTCACATTTTCACATCAAAAAATTTCAAGTGTTTGTCAAGTGCAGTGTTTGGTTTTGCTGCCGTGACGATTAACTAGTGGATTTAATTTTCAATTTAAAAGTTAAAAATGAGTAAAACGTCTGCAAGTATAAATCAGAAAGCCTATTTGCAAAAGTATCTCGGTGGACCATCGGGAGACAAAAAGAAGAAGAAGAAAAAGGCCGTCAAAGGCACTGGGTATGTCAAACTAATTTACAATAATGATTTTCTTAAAATAATATTAAATTGGTACAGTTTTAGTCCTTGGCACGAGATAATAATATGTTTTGTAAACATAACCTTCAAAAGATGATGCATTTTACTAGTATTTCACTGGCCAAAATGTTTCCCTCCTATACTATATTATTTTTTACATATTGTAGGTTTGCTTAACATGTAGTAGGCTAGTACAAGCGTCCCACAAAATGAATAGACCCCGTAACATAGTTATAAGGCCGTGTTCCTTAAGAATATAGTCAAAGATGAATGATTTAATTTTACATAATTACTGTAAGTGCCTTGTATAACATAGTTCCTAAAACTATTGCATATTCCAGACTCTAGCTAGGGCCTTGAGTCTGTGATAATGCTACAGACACCTTCAGCGGCAAAATTATGGAGCTCCGAAAAACAGAATTTGAATATTTTATAGATATAAGAATCACTAATAATCCATAAAATATAATAATAACAAATAAAACATTTAAATGCATAAAACGTTGGAGTGAAATGTTTTTCAAGCAATAGCCAGATTCATTTGCAATCAGAAGCATCTGAAACTCTGTAACACACTTGGTTTTCATCACCATCTTCACAATATCCTTCTACATTCTACATCCTTTTCTGATCGACTGGCCTGTTGGTCTAGTGGTTAGTGACCCTGACTACTATGCCGGAGGTCATGGGTTCGATTCCCACCCAGGATAAATGTTTGTGTGATGAGCATAATCATTTGTTCTGTGTCTGGGTGTAATTTATCTATAATATGTATGTATTTAGAAATATATAAGTATGTTTATCAGTTGTCTAGTACCCATAACACAAGCTCTGCTTAGCTTGGGACTAGATGGTGTTGTGTGATAGTTGTGGAATATTATTATATAATGTACTATGCCTCCTTCAAAGGGTATCATTAACTGGGTTGTCCAATGCTATCCACTGCCATTCCACCCTCCTTTACATTATTGATTGACTGTGCAGTGGGGTGTCTCACACTATTATATTATCTACTATTCTTTCAGTGAATTGCAGAAAAAAATATTCTAGACAACGTCAATCACTAGTTTGCACACAGTCTGTAAAACAGCATGATTACTAATAAGAAATTAAGATGACCTGATTGTGGTCTACAATGAGCGGGAACTAAAACACACCTCACAAAGCACCATCACTGCTTGCCCAAGGCACCTGGTTGCAATTTGACCTGGTTACATTTTATTGCCAACTGGGGACTGAAAGAGTCAAAGAGGCTTCGCAAAGCTGATGTCGCTGACAGTCACATTTGGTAAAGATGACTTGGTACCATCACCTTACAAGTAAGGAGCCTCACGCAAGCAACGGATGCAAGTCATAAATTTTGGTCTTGGTATGAAAAGGGGCTTGCAAATGCATCTTGCCCCTGCTAGATTCGATCTCGCTATACCACAGTAGACTGGGAAAAAAATGCAAGACGGTGCTGATCTGTCAGTGTAATTTCACCCCTATTAACTAGACATAACTTCCATTCCAGATTAAAAATAATAGATGATGATATTGATCTGTCCAAACTACGTACACTGGATGGTGATGAGCTGGATGTATTCGACCAGGGTGAGGATGCCCCACAGATAGCTGGCATCATTGATGATAGGCCTGAGGAGGTGAAGAAAGCGGAACTGTTCAGTTCCAGCTCTAAATGGAAGATAATTAGTCAGGTTTGTTAATAGAAAATCCGGTATTCCGGTGTAGACCTCTCATATAATAGAGATACATAACTACAGATGAAACAGATGCTACCAAATAAAATGAGATAATTTGTTTATTGGACAAAAAATCTGATCACAATATCTTTTTATTAAAAATTTTTGAGGAAAGAAATACATTTTTTTTTGTTGTTTCTCGCAAGTTACTTGTTGTTGTTCTTCCGCTTTTTCTTCTGTTACTGACTTATTATCTGTTACTGACTATTAAAGTATGAAGAATTGAATTCTTCATACTTTCACTGGGTTTGTAGTCAAATTATTGATTGAATGTTCATTTTGTTTATGTCAAGAAAATTACAGTATTTTGTTGTATAACCATGCACAAACTATCTTCACACTATATAATAGTTATCCATCCAATAAACTTTATTACAAGAACATTGATTTCACCTTTCAGGAAACTGAAATAAATTCCTGTTCACTAGAACAAAAGAGAAGTAGAAAATAACCAAAATTGTATTCACAGGATGATGGCTTCAACAGTAAGTTAGAAATAGAAGAAATTAAGAGAGATGTTAAACATGCTGAGAAAGAAAATGAATTAATATTTGGCAAAATGTACAGTGACTCTGAAGACGAGAAGAAAAATGATTCTGATATCTCCCCTCCTCGTAAACAGGATAATAACAAAGCAAAAACATCAAAAAAACATGACAGTGATAGTGATTTCAGTCCTCCCAGAAAAAGGGATAGTCGGTCTCCTAATAAGAAAAACAATGATAGATCTCCACAAAGAAAAGACGAAAAATCCAAAAGAAACCATAACAATAGATCTCCTGTTGAAAGACATGATCATTCTTCTAAAAGAGATGACAGATCTCCTAAAAAACGCAGTGATCCTAAAAGAAAAAGTTTTGATATATCTCCTAAAAGACGTGATGACAGATCCCCCGACGAAAGACAAGACAGACCTGTGAAGAGAAAGAATGACAGATCGCCGGATCTCAGACATGAGAAATCTAGTAAAAGAAGTAACGATAAAAGAAAACATGACGATAGATCTCCTAAAAGAAGAAGTCGGGAAAAATCCCCTAAAAGGAGAAGTCATGATAGATCGCCTAAAAGGAAACACGAGGATAAATCCCCAAAAAGAAGAATGGATGACAGATCTCCAATCAAAGAAAAAAGTAACAGAAATAACACAGATATCCCTCCAAAGAGGGAAAGACTGCGTAAACCTAGCCGCTGGGGAGTTTTTGGACCTGAAGACCCTGCCACATTACAACATTCAACATCAGAACATTCTCCTAAAATGGACCCAAGAAATTCATCACCATCCCGAAGAAAAACAGAATCGTCACCACGTCACTCCAAAAATTATGATTCGGATCCGTCTCCTCCAAGAAAATCTAAAAAGAATTACGATTCAGACCAATCTCCACCTAGAAAATTAAACAAGAGTTACGAATCTCCCCCGAGAAGGTCGAAAAATAATCACGATGATGATTTATCACCTCCGAGGAGATCAAAAGTGGACAGCAAAAGGCGAAACGGATCGCCAGGATTCTTGTCCCCTTCTAAAAAGCAGAGGCAATCTCCTCATAGGGACAGTCATAAGGACAGACATGACAGACACCAGAGCAATCAAGATAGGCAAGAGAAGTCTCGCAAACACAGACATTCCACAGATTCTGATCTCTCCCCACCCAGAAGGCATAGGAAAGATAAATCAGCCTCCCCATCTAGAAGGAATAGAAAAGCACCAGATAATAAGAGAAGAGTCAGCAATGACTCAGACCAATCTCCTCCTAGAAGAGAAAAAGACAGGAATACAGAAAGAGACAGGAGCAAAAGAGGCAATGATAGTCCACCTCCATCAAACAAGAAAATGGCAAAGACTTTGGAAGGAAAGTTGGCTGGCTTGCAAGATGCAAGACAGTTGAGGCAAGAAAATGAGAGTTTTAGGAAAAGGGAGGAAGAAGTTTTTAATAAGATGACTGATGAAGTCTCTGGGAGAAATGCTCAAGTTGTTTCGAGGAAAGGTGAGTAATAATCTTCCAAAGATAACTTCTAACCTATCGTAGATGAAATAATTCTAACAAATTGTATTTTTGCAGGCAAAAGAGAAACTTCAGAGGAAAAACAAAAAGAAAAGGCGGAGCGTCAGAAAGAATTAGATGAAAAATATAAGAAATGGACAAAAGGGTGAGTTCGATAGCTGTGTCATTGTCAAAATAGCAATGTTGGCAGTATACTCTGAGTCAATTCTAAGACTGTCAAACTTATTGTGGTGTACAATTTTGTGTCTTTTGAAATGAATGATAGGCTGTATTTTTATTTAATGCGGCTTTAGGACAGAAACCTTATATTTCTCGGGAATAATAATAATTTAAGGTCTCAGACAATTAAACCACTTTTTTTTTTCATGGTAAAATTATGAAATGAATCCTCCCGCCCAGGGTGAACAGTAGGGACTGTCAGAGTTATACTGACTAAAATCCACAGTGTTCCTTTAACAGCCCATTACGTTTCTGAGTCGCGTTTACGAGTTTTGACAGTTCCGTAGACTGCTTTAATGAATTTTGATATAGCAGTAGATGGGACTGGACACGCTGCTATAAGGATATGGTGATAACAAGCCAAAGCTAGTGAAAATACAGAATGAAAGATAATTTATACCTCTATATATAAGACTACCCTTTTTCTTTCAGAATAAAACAGCTAGAAGATCAAGAGGCTCGCGTCCAGGAGTTCCTCCACGAGTCTTCGAAGCCACTGGCGCGTCTGCGAGATGACCGCGACCTTGAAGATAGTCTCAAGCAGGTGGAGCGAGCAGGAGACCCCATGCTGAAGTACATGAGGGATAGGAAACGAGAGAGGGGGGAGTTGGGACCAGGTAATTATTATGATTTTATATGCTATATTAACAGTTGTGATGGGCTGGAAGTTTAGCACGTCGCTTTTTATGCATGAGATTGCAAGTTTAGCAGGCATGCGGATGGCGAGTAATGGATGACTCGCCGTCAGATTATGAACCATGCCCTGGTCCACGCCGCGTCGTATTCCACACTTGGATCACTGTGGATTTTAATCAGTACAAGTCTGACAATCCCTCCTGTCCTGTACCCCTAGCACGAGTTTTCACTCTTTTACTTTACAGCGTCTTTCCAGTATTTACAACGTTTATTGTATGAAAAAATGAAACAGCGACTCTGGTGTGCGAAGAAGAAACTATTTTTTCCTTGAAAATTGTCAATTTGAATTTGTCAAAGTTCCAGTTTACGTCTCAAATACTGAAAACTCGTGCTGAGGGTACTTTCCTGCCCCCGAGCCAAGTCACAACAAGTCGCAATCGATAGACGCAAACGCTGAGTGGGCTTTCATAGATTGTCAACTTTATGTGCTTGGGTATAAGGTTGAAGATCTAGTGAAGATTGCATATCGTTTTCTTTCTTTCCATTCGCTAACGCTTAGAAATCTCTAATAGAGTTTCAACTAGTCTCTGGGGTTTAAAGTTGAAAATCTATTGGGGACGTTTACGAGGGCTGATGGATTCATTTGATGATTTTAGCATGATTAGCCTTTTAACCGCCAGACAATCTTAAAAAGAAATGTGCCCCTAGCGCCAATCACATATTTTCAAGGTCAACTATAGTGACGTGGACCAATCCCTACAGCAAACAAGATTTGTAAGGTAAAATTACACGTTTTTACGAAAATCTTATGTTTTTTCAATTCATTACCCTCATAACAATAATAAGATTAAAATTACCCACATCAAAAACCTATAAACATGTACATAGACACTAACAAAGCCAAGATAGAGTTTAGTTCATAATTCTACAAAATTCGGTTTTTGGAATCCCTATTGTTGCATTTATACAACTCCGGCGCTAACGTTAGAGATAAACAAGAGCGTAGATAGTGCGGGGACAAGTGAAATTATTTCCGGTTATCGATTTTATTACTCAAACTATGAATATGTTAGTAGAAAGTTTTGAGATTTCCTGTTTAAAAAAAAAAATCTTAATTTATGGTCAATGATAGGGCATTTAATTGTCACTGCTTTAACGGACATTGTTTTGCGAGTCTCTTCTCTATCTATACATACCTCCTCTTCTTCTAACTCATTATCGGGCACAAATTCTTCTACATCTTCCTCAAAACCTTCTAAAATTCTTATTAATTCCTCTGCACTCGACATTTTGCGATAAAAACACAGCCACAATACCCATTGAAATAAATTAGGTACCCACTAATACATTATTTTTTTTAACAAATAAAACAGATGTACCCCCACTATTATCATTATGAGTTCGCTTATGACGTCACAAGCGGTTGCACATATACAACTCCGGCGCTGGACTCTTTTGATAATATTAAAGTGCTAGGGTTGTTACTAAAATACGATTTGGTAAAAACCGTTGCTACAATTGTAATATGAATCTACCAGAAATCATGTGAAGTTTTAGATGTTATAGTTAGAAATAGAATCAAACAGCAACAAGCATTGAATTACTTTCTAATTCTGAATGGCTAACTTCTTTATATGTTATTTGAATAACCAAAAGTTGGCATTAATGAACAAAAAATAAACTTATGTGTTACATCACTACTGTTGTATTTATACAACTCCGGCGGTACAGATTAAGGTCACACTTGCATTTTGCGATGAGTTTTATTCGCTTTTTTCACCGTTAATTTGGCGCTCAGCATCAGTGATTTTAGGGAAAATGAAAGAAATTCCTTGAAAGGCAAAGGTGGTCTTTATGATTATTATGAAATTGCTGCTACGTAAATAAAAATATGCTTGAAAATCACTTCGTAGACTTTTGTTGCGAATTTACAACTGTGGTGTCAGGGGCTCAAAAATAATAAGTTGCTTATATACAACTGCGGCGGTTAATAGGTTAGTATTACCCAGTTGCTTGGTTGAGAAGGTCTAATAGGCAGAAATATTAATATAACAGCTACATCCAGTTCGATTGCACCCAAACTCCAACATAGTCTGGAATAGGCTAAGCAGCTGAGCTAATTATTCCATTTTTTTATGTCCACAGAAAAACCAATATACAAAGGCCAATTCCCGCCAAATCGCTTCAACATTCGCCCCGGCTACCGCTGGGACGGAGTGGACCGCTCCAACGGCTACGAGAAGAAATACTTCGACCAGCAGAGCAAACGCAAGGCGCAGGAAGAAGAGGCGTATAAATGGAGCACTGAAGACTTGTAAAATGTACTCTAAATAAACGGGTATAGAAATGAATTTAGAAAGGCAGGAAACTTATTTGTAGAAAATTACGTAACTATGTATGTAAAAGACTGTAAATATTTTTTTAATAGCATTATATTTCGTAGTCAACGGCTTTTGGGTTTTAATTCACTAGCATTTGAGCCGGTTATCTCGTATTGAGCTCTAAATTAACAAATGGAGACGTCAAAATAGAATAATAGTAAGTAGACATACGCTTTTTGGGTGTAATCCACTTCCTAGCAGGTCGCCCTGGGCAATGTTACCTTCAGCAATACTATTAAGTATTTTGTGCTTGTAGTTAAGGGATCCCACGGTGGTCAGGACTACGCTTGACCCAGACCACCATCCTGTCGGAGTCCGGCGACAGTTTTTACTGTATTCCGTCGATATGCAAAACAGGGAGTTCCATTTTCTTCTGGGCGAGCTCCATCTTAGGTCTAATGTTGGCTTCTGAGCAAGATAAAAGACAAGAGCATTTTTTTATTGTAAACCAAAAACCTTTTTGTGGCAGTAGTAGGGTCAGGTAGTTAGCCCTCTCTTAAATATTTTTTTTACTATTTTTTCTTATAGCGGTAACCAAAATACATCAATTATCAAAATATCAACTGTCAAACTACATATCATGGTTCAGAAGATACAACCTGGTTACAGTCACAGATGCAAGTGAAGGAGTGAAGTCTAGAAACCCCTCGTTTACACCAAGGTATAATACATGTATTTGACAAGTGTCATAGACTTCAGTGTAAACGCAAATGTGTTTTATACTTGTCTAAATACTTTTTGGCTACGCATTGTGGACGAAAGAATGTTTGAGATTATGGTTTGAGACACACTCAATACGTGTCAAAACAAACAAATTATGTTTTGACAAGTATTCTACAAGTTTTGTATGAAACTAGTAGTTAACTTGTTTCTTGGTGTAAACGAGGGGTAAGAGGATCCTGTTTTAAAACTTAATTTAAAAAAAATGTCAGGATTCTTCTCAAATAAAACCACCACAAATATTTATATAGTTTATTCGATAATTAAGAACACTTGTAAATCAGAGGAATAACTACAGATAACTGTATCATTAAAATAAATAAAATAAACTATTTGCTTATTAGTATACTGTCAATACAATATAATAGATATTGCTTTAATTTACTGAAAGGCCTCGAGAATACAAAATAAATCTAAAATATTTAATGAAACATGGCGAATATGAAAATAATGATAGACGATGTGAATTTAGGACAACATTTTGTTGTTGAGATATCAAATTCTTATAAATCTAGAGACATTCATGCAGTTTGGTATAAAATACATAATAACTTAAAATCAATGCAAGATAGCATTGCCATGATTCCTGGAGCTAATATTTCCAGTACAAATCCAGGATATAATATCTATCTATATGCCAGATGCCATCAAATTCGGTACAGCTGTTAAAGCATGACTATGAAACATACACTTTAGAAAGATATGGTATAGCAAGGAGTATGTATTAATTAATACCAAACTAATTTTTTTTTAATAAAAACACGAAATATAATCAAATGTGCATCTCATAGACAATAAAGGTAATAAAAAAATACAGTATTCAATTAGCTACAGTTTACAACTTGATTTCGTGTTTTTTTTCTATATTTTACTACATCTAGACGAAATTATCTTGATACATTTGAGTCTTGATTTGAAGCAGCAATTATTTTAAGGCGAGGTTTTTATGAGTACCAGTTTTCTTTTTTTTCGATTTTCGTTTATTTTAAAGTCTATTTCTCTGTTAACTTCATCATTCAAGCAAAATCATGATTTATGTAATGAAGGATTACGGGTAAGTTGAAAAAGTAAGTTTTATTATTTCATAAAAAAAAACAAATTATTTTTGATACTGGTAATTACAGATCTAATAAAAAGAGCAGAGTTGTGATAACTTCTTTCGAGCATATTGCAACCAATAAAAGAATTAATATTATGATTCTGCTAAACAGCCCCGGATTCTCAGCAATTGCAAATAAAATCTGAATTTTCAGTTTTAGTTCTAAAATGTAATTGATGGTTTACAAAAAGAGTAAGTATTAAAAGAAACAAAAAGTTGCAAGCTGTATTGAAAATTATAATTATTATCTATATAATATTGCATTATTAAAATATTGAAAAACAAATAAACATATTATAGTAGTAATAAAATTCAACCGATCCCGGTTACACATAGGACACACCACAATACAAAACGCGATCAATATAAGAATAGAACTGACTCCGCCATTTTGGGACATCGGGACGTCAAACATTTAAAAAATGTCACTGTCACTTGGCGCTAAGTATCAAGACTATTCTTAATTCGATCACAGTACATTGAGCTACTATTACTACGTATAGAGACGACACCACGCATCACCACTGTGTCCCATCCAGGATGAGAGCGCGCGCCTAGAGCACGCCACAGAGCTGTCAAACAAATTGAATGAACTTGTGCGCGTACACTCATCCTGGATGGAACATAGTGGTGGTACGTGATGTCGTCTTTATACGTAGTAATAGTAGCTCAATGTCACAGTACAATTATTTTAATGCATTTTCTAATGTTTTACAACCGCTGTTATTATTATTTTTAATAGCTATTTGCTTTTATTGGCTAATTAATCTATAGGTCGCATGCCATTTGATATATTTAACGTAATTTTGCTAGAAACAGTATTAAATATATATTTATTAGGTAGGCGATGGTTTCTGCATTGATACAACTTTGGTGAAAAGGTCGCCTTAAGGTATCGGAGACTTGCGTCGCTTTATTTAGAGCCTAAATCCTTATCAATGCAGAAACCACGCAGATTGTCCTAAAATATAGTATAATTAGTAATCATCGCATTATGTATGATTTATACATACAGCATATTTTGTAGGAATTTGAACCTTTTACCAAGTATTTAAATATCATATTTGAATAGACTTGACTCAACTTTGAATTTAGACGTACCTGCGCGCTGCCAAAATAGCAGTGTCCATGCAAAAATGACATCTGAATACCGTTTAAAAGATTCAATTTCCTTTAACAGATCTTAAAACCCTCAGAATGAAAGTGGTATAAGTAAAAAAAAAAACACTTCAGCGGGTCTAAAATCGCCAGTTTATCAACTTCGCTAGTAACAATGTTATGTTAATTTTCATTGCGATAGAATTCATAACCCTGGCGATACAGTTTAATTTATAAAGTTTTAACCAACATTGTTTTAGCTACGTTTATAAAGTGGCGATTTTAGTCCTGAAAATCAACAATTCGATTTCCTTTCACAAAATATTATTGCATAAATTACTAGCGGGACCTGTCTCTTTTACTTATAGTTTGCTCTCTTTTCTCAGTAAGCTTTTAACGTCAATTTCTAACAAAAGTAAAGAAATTAGTTAAGCCACTTTCATCCCAAGGGTGAAAAACGCGCGGCATCCGGAGTAAATCATTAGTTTACAAGCTACATACAGTATGTTGTTATGATTGTCAACGTCTACCCCGGTACCCGCCGCCGCCGCCCCGGCCGCGCCTGTCTCTATCGTCATGTTCGTTCTGGTACCCCCCTCTAGACTGGTAGCCACCTTGCGGCTGGTAGCCACCTTGGTTGGACTGGTAGCCTTGGTTCTGTTGGTAACCTTGGTTATTTTGGAAGGGTTTTTTGTAACCACCGCCGCCGCCACCGCCTCCTAGATCAAAGTTGCCATGTTATTATATTCAAAGAACAAAATTTAAGGTGATTCCTTCGCAATAGCCTGTGAAATGCAATTTTTTCATATTCCATTCCATTCGTCCGCACAAAGATTTAGAATGTTTTGGTCATTCTTATATTTAAAAATATACTTGTTATTATCTCGAATCATATTTTGATAAGGTTACAACTAGTCACTAATGTGCAAATTGCAAAAAACACAACAAAGTTTGAATTTCGCGGGCTACTACTATCATATCGAAAAAACTATTTCACAAATGCATTAGAAATCTTTTCTCAGCATTGACTTGAAACAGTCACTTACGAATTGCTACTTTTGAGCATACTCAAAACTGAATTACTTTCGGTTTTGAGTATAGTCGAAGTAATAGGCATTGTAGTAAAGTCTAAAGAAAACTGCTGATTGTGTGAATATGTTTTGCCATGACTCCGTGTTGAGCACCAGAAATCTTAAAGAAAGAGGGTAGACAGATATTTCTACTCATAAAAATGTATGTTTATTTTACATCTGGCCGCATTCTCCAGTCAACCCGCGATCACGACGCCTACAACTGCGTCGAAAAATCGGGAGCTCAAAATAAAGAATAATCATGGAAGATATCCCGTCAGTACGGGACGCGACAATAATGGAAGTGTCTTTTCGTGTAGTAATTAAGTTTGTTTTTGAATCGCTCTATTAAAATGTGAACGCAGCGAAGCGTCTCGGTGTGACCCTAAGTGACCGTATAAGTTTAGTTTTAATCTGTGAATGAGCTGAAAACAGTGTATTCTCATTTTTTTTTTCTGCCCAGCGATAAAAGACACTTAACAGTAAGTTTCACTTTTTTATACACATTAGCGCCTGCAAATCGTAAAGCTGTTCCCTAACCAGGAGCATTCGCGTGTAATGTACCATTACTGATTCGACTTTGACCAATACATTGAAATACAACCTCCCTGACTGACAAACATTCGCGTGTACGGAAACGTTTAACAATTGCAGCGTACTGTACCAGTGGTCGAATTTGCAACGTAACATTACAGTCGAATGCTCGCGGTGAGGGTCTTAAATATTTTTTTTTTCATATATAATTGGAAGGCCAATTACAAAAAAAAAGTTCCACATACCTTGGTACCCTCCCTGGTTAAAGCTGCCCATACTATCATACCCGCCCTGGTTGTATCCGCCGCCGTGTCCACCATAACCCTGGTTGTGTTGACCAGGGTGGTTGTAATTCTGGTCGTGTCCGTGACCTTGGTTGAAGGACTGTTGACCTTGGTTGTTGTAACCGCCCGGAGGAACCTCGTAGGTCTGGTAGTTTCTGTTCTGTTGAGGCCTGTAAAGGAATTGTTAAGCTGGTAAATACTGGACTGGTATTTAAAAGGCTTCCATTTTTGCGTATTGTGTTTTCTGATTTCTCAAGGATAAGGGATGGTAAAATAATCAAAATGAGTCCTCCTGCCCCGGGTGGATCAAGAGACTTTCAGAATCTTACTGCTTAAGAATCAACCCCTATCCCTTCAGTAGCCCTTTGCGTTTCAGGGTCACGGTAGCTTGTTTAAGACAGTCCCGCAACCCCGACCAGTCACAATCTTGGTAAAATTTTTGTAATCAATCATGGACCCAATTTGCCAAATCCAAGTCTTAAAGGCGTCAAATCAAAAGTCGTCATCAAAGAAAACGGAACAGGATTTGGATTGTGATAGCATATAAAGTTTGGAAAGATGGATGTTAATTACTCAATCACGTAAAGCGGAACAGACCGTGATGAATCACGGAATTATAAAAGTAAATAGGATAAATTCATAAAAAGCCAGCTGTATAATATATGTTATATGAAATTGGTATTCATGTTTATTTTCCTGTTGTTTGACGCTATCATATTTTTTTCCTGTTATATCAATAACTTTATCAAGCATGTTTTCATTTACCAGAGACATTTTTTTTTTTATCATCATTTATATTAAAGGACATTAAGCACAAACGATTTATGAAGATTACCAGCTTTAAAAATGCGTTTTTTTTTTATGGCAAGGGCTCGATTTTATTTATTTTTTAGAATTCCGAATTGAGTGATAAATAATTGTAGCTGTTATTTGTTTTTTTTTCCGGGATATTTACAATCGAAAATAGAATGAAATAAACTTTGCAAGTATCAACAAATACAGTATCGTAATATCGCTGTTTATCAATATATTTATATGCCACTTATCGTTAAGATTATTTAATCAGAATAGCAGTGCAAATTATATTGTTGCATCATAGTAAATCATACCTATACATAAGGCGTATAGTAAGGTAATCGGTATCTTTCCTTAAACACTCATATAATATTTAAAAATGAATTTATTTGTGTTGTGATACAAGTCTTTTAGCCTCGCGAGGTGTTTTATATGTACTCGTATAATTTTAGTATCTTCTGTCACTGTTCCATATTAAATATTCCATTCCATTATTTTATTACTTTGGTAACATTCTTCTTTTATAAGCCGCCATGCCACTCCGCGAAAACTCAAAAGTAAGTATTTAGTTCTTCCATAGAGGTTTGATATTGAAAAGTAAGGCTTGCCAGTAGCAAAAATTCAGAATTGCATTGCTCGCATGATTTACAATTATATAGGCTATGCGATAAAGATTCATGCCTCGTCACAAAGTATTAAACGAGTAAGATTTTTAATAATCTCTACCTTTTGTGTCATATTTAAATTTGTTACTGTGGCACATATCGGGGTACATATTTTACCGTCCTTTCTTTAAATGAAAACTACACCCTTTTTTGGGATAATCCCACCTCTCTATTTCCAAACCACTGCAACACCTGAATGCCAGGATCAACAGTGGCGACCACCAGAAAAGCGCCGACACTATCCTCACAAAATTTCGCATTTATAATATTAGTAAGGAAATAATAACTATGTCAAAGATAAATGGCTAGGATCAAGGCGAATACTGAAATGACGAGTAATAGAAAAAAAAGAAAATGAGTCATGCTACCCTACGCCATGCTAAAAGGATTATTAACAGGAAAATTATGAGGTAAAACAGAAAAAAAAGCAGTAAAAGAAATAATTGATATACTTTTTTATTTCTTTGGCTACAAAAAATAATATTATTTTAATAGAAATATATTTAGAGTTTTCTAATTCCAAGGTTCATCATGCTAGGTTCAGCTAACTACAAATTTTAAGCACATCAGCACGCGTAGTATGGCGAATTTATCTCTATTCTAACCAAGAAAAGACAAAGTTATTTCATGGTTATTTCTATACAAATCGACTGTTTTTTTTTTGCACAAATAAGACACTATTCTTACATCGTTAAAGAATAGAAACATATCTTTTATACATTTTAAACATTGCTATGCTTAAACCGATAAAAAAATTATACGTTCTGTCATTTTGTCTATATCTCCTCGTTTCTACAGCGCCATGCTACGCGTGTAGGTTAGCCGACTGAATAAAAACACAGTAATTGCAACCTTACCCCAATAAAATAAAGATTAGTTTGAGACAGTCATGCAAAATCATAGTTGAAACAACGGTGTAAGGTCTACATCTACATCATACCTGGCATGTTCCCCTCCTCTCCCGTGGTCCCCTCCTCCCTGACTGTACCCCCCCTGCACCCTCCCCCCGCGTCCTCCCCGTCCCCCGCGTCCTCCTCCCCTCTCCTGTCCTCCTCCGGAGTTGTTGAAGGAGGTGTTTGCGTTGTTGAACCCGCCTCCTCCTCCTCCTCCGCCGCCCCCACGACCGCCCCCTCGGCTTCCACCGCCGCCAACCTGTGATATTTTTTTCAGGATTTTAATGTATCCGATTTATGGGGCTTATTCTTGTTTCGCAAAAGTACTTATTAATTAAAAAAGTACTTATTATTCTCTCCGATTTCTTGTTGTTGTTGCATTTAAAGATATTGGAATTGTACCCATTTATAAATGAATATTTTATACAGTTACGAATCTACGAGACGACTTATAAAAATGAAGATAATCTTATTACATTCTTGCAATAGGTTCCTATTTGTTGTTTCCAAGTTTATTTAAACTAACAGTAATAAAGCAGCCACTCTTGGGAAGATATAAAGTAGAATAAAACAACAGACTCACAGCAGATCTCTGTTGCCAGGAAGGCATCTCTGGTGGTGGGGGCTGCTGTTCATTGGGACGTCCTCCTCGGTCTGGCACCTGTAGAGATATCATTAATATTATAGGTATTGTTGAGGAGCTTGTAGCTAAATAATAACAGGCCGATTTTCAATGTAAAGAGGTTAGTCTGTGGATGGGTAATCACTTATTATAGTGAGAATCCTTTGAATGTGGAAAAGCACATAAAGCCATTGCTTTTGGCTGTCATTTGTAGATCTTGTAAGTCGTTATTGTTAGTGAGAAGTTCGAAAGTATGACATGATAGTATTACCCAGTTTTTGGCTTGTGGAGATCAGTACCCTTAGCACGAGTTTTCAGTAAATGAGACATAAAGGAAAAAATGGAACAGCGCCTCTGGTGTGCGAAGAAGGAACAAATTTTTTCCTTGAAAATTGACAATTTGAAAGTGTCAAAGTTCCTGTTTACTTTACGTCTCATTTACTGAAAACTCGTTCTAAGGGTACAGATACGCAGTCGCTACATATAAAATACTGATATTAAGGATGCGCTAGTCGGCGGGACGAACTCGTTGGCGGGCGGGATTAAAATGCTTGTTATTTCATCCAACATCACGTATCGATAGGATGCATGAGCAGTAAGTAGCTAGGGCACTTATGCACACATACTCCACCCATCGACTGACTCTTGAATGCGTGATTACTTTGAATAATGAACTACTGCAACTTTTCAAAAGACCTTCGGGAATTTGGATATTATGAAAAAACTATTGAATGTATCTGTTCAAAATAAAGTTATATAGAATTTTGAACAAATTATCTATTTCTGTATGGAAATTATTTTACAATTTACTGTCTTCTTTTTTTATTTATTTCTCCCCAAAGATTCGTTAAAATTAGGCTTAAAATAAGGAAGTTTCGACACCCATAACTAATAATAGATGTTTTTTTTTTTACTTTTTTGATTCCATACAGGACTAGACAATGATGAGATGAATGTAGATCATTCTTTAATGTGAATTTAAACCGTCAAATATTGGAATAATCGCGAAACTACGTTTGTATGGAAGAATGAACGACTAGCGTACCCTTATGATGCTACAGCTCGAAATACCGTTCTGCAAAAATAGATAATTTAATGTTTTACCTGTCCAATAATAACTTTGTTGACATCAGTCTGTGTGTTCTTCCGGACAGACGCGCTGGAAGTCTTTTCCACCAACAGCAGTGAAGTCCGGGCCGCTAGGAAGTCGGACAGTTTGATGTCCGGCTTCACTTTGAGATTCTCACGTTTCGGACGGTAGGTAGATTGGATGATGTCTTTCTTTGTCTTGAGACGGTCCGACCACTGTGGAAAAAGAGTAGTTATAGCATTGTTTTGTTGGGATGGAGAGAATTTTGGGCTTGAGATTAGGGCTATAGGTAGGAGACAAGGATTTCTACGTATTTGGAGCACATTTTAATATACTTACGCATAATAGCATCGTGAGTATCAAACAAAAACGATCAAATCATGATATTTATGTTATAATCAGATTCCTGAATTACAGGTTGGGATTGATTCACCTAGATGAGGTACCCGCCAAGTTTAAACTGACAATAATCTACAGATATTGCAAATAGTCAGTCTGTAAGTTTGTTTGTTAGAAAAAAAAATCTCTGGAACTAATAAACCAGATTTGAAAATTCTTATACCAAGAAATTTACATTATTCTTGAGTGACATAAATTAAATTAATTTTCAAATTGTACCTGTTTAAAGCTTGGAAATGAATTTTTAGCTACTCACAGACAGCTATAATTATAATAGAGCTAGATTTAACAATTTCCTATTTCTCTAATATTTTATCCAACTTAGACACATACCTCAAAACTCTGTATAGTGCACTCCAGCCGAGTGATAAGCGTCTCCCTCCTCAGCCGGTACTCTTCAAACATTTCCGTGAATGAGGTTTCCAACTGTTTCCAGTCTTTCTCTGTCAGTGCCTTGTTGTATAGGGGCTTGCCTACTAGTTGGTCACCTGAGGAAAAAATATAATCCAATGTAGAAAACGATTCTACAGGGTGAAATTGAATAGATGCGACAAATTTAAATATAATTGATCAGTGTTAAGCTATGAACGGCAACGTTTAATAACATGAGTGCTCGACGATTATTGAGCACTGCGATGAGTGGGACGAGATTTTTTGATACTTTAATTTTGCATATTAAACGATAATCGCGTATTTTTTTTAACATGTTAGATTGTAGATTTATACTTAGGTACTGTAACTGAAGCTCCCATTACATTTATTCGCATTTATTCAAATTCACCCTGTATAGTAATTTATAGCTTAAAACTATGTGTCGTCGTTCGATAGTTAAATTAGCCACATCATGATAATGATGTGCCTAGTTTTTTACTGACCGATCGACGAGTACAGTACCATTTTTGTGCTTTGTCGTAATAAAAACGATTTGGGGGACTTCGGTTCGATACGAAACGGGCTATCGACAGAGCCCCGCTCGGGCTAATAACGGGGCTCCTATTTCCAAGTGGTTTAAAGAAAAAAACCACGAACCTAACATAACTTAGTCGGAGCGCCGTCAGTAGATACGAAAAGGGGAACTATAGAAAAAAAATACGCTTTTTGTTAAAACGTTGTTCTCGTCAATCCAGCCGATTTTTTTTTACTGATCGAGAAGCTCTATCGCCTGTGCCTTATTTTTTTACATTGAAAAATAAAATATTATGTTGCCAAACTTTCGTTTAACAAACGCATTACTCTTCGGGATTTCATTTATAAAAACAGCCTAAGCAAAAGGTTTGCTCAAATAATACCTTCTTTCTGAATGGTGTCCTTAAGTTTGGCCTCCAGTCTTGAGAACAGCATCTCAGGAGTGATGTTAGGAGGTGGTTTGTTGAACTTCAGGGCTATCAGGATCTCTTTCAGGGCTTTGGCTACTGGGGACTCTTGCTGTGGAAAAAAAATAATCAAGTAGATTTTATCGATTTTTCTGTTTAGACATTCAGTCATTTTCAGAAAGTTTAGGTGTCAATATTGAATATTCAAGTAGGTACATAATATACTGTATTACAGCAATACCATGAAAAGAAGGTTTGGGTATCCTCAAAAAGTTAAAAAAAACAATGGATTTTATAGGAATGAATAACATGATAAAAAACAAAACGTCGCACATAGCCTTTTCCCAACCATTTTTATTTTAAAATTACTTGCTTAACTGGATTTATTAAAAATAATTGTATACTGGGTAAATTTTTCAACTGGGTGTAGATGATTCCTGGTCAGGATTATTATTCTAAAATCCAATGATGCAGTTTTAGTTTTCGTCAAAATCGGTCTCAAGACTCCTTTTAGCATTTCTCGATATTATTTCAGATATAGCTATCCACGGCCAGTTGAAAAATCTACCCTGTATGACCCAATGAATAGGTGGCAAGTCAAAAAAAAATATACCACCAGGTCTGGTCTAGAAGGAATTGGGGAGAAGTTCACCATACAGAAAAAAAAGGATTATTTTACTCTAAGCACCCATGTTAAAGTAATTATCTTACCATAACGATCTCCATGCCAGCGGCCTGCTTATCTTTGGGGCAGTCTACATTCACCATACGAGCCGCCATCAGCTCTGATATTAAGTAGTCTAGCAGCAACAGGCGATCCTCTTTAGTTTGGAGACGGGAAGACATGTGGCCTAGAAATACCATGATTTATAATTACACAGGGAAACATTGACGAAAATGTTTAGAGCTGTTTTGGCTAAGGGACTTTCACTTTTACTCATTTACATTGATGACTTAAAAAAAATCCTAAAATAGTAATAATAATAATAATATTTATTTAGACACAGACACAGGGGTATACAGTACATGTGGAACTTATAAAGTAGGTATGCATATTTTAAAGACATTGTGTACATTATTACTAAATAGTTGGGTGATGCTCCTGCTCCCCTGAATAGATCACTAAGTGATCTGTATTGAGGAGAGACGTTTTGACCCCTATTTGGGTATCACAGAAACATGTTTTTATTTGTGCTCATAACACTTACTATACATTACATATTATTCAAAATAAAAGAAATTAAATTACCAGTGATAGAATAAAGATAGAAAAAATAGCATTTACATAGTCTTTTGTATCTCTTTTTTATATAAATTTTACCACACACTACGAATTACTCCTGTATTGTGGGTATGTTAACAGACCAGGGGCAAGTATTTGTTGGCCAAATATGGGTTCAGTGTGGAACTTGAACTAGTGACAAACAGTGGAGCTTTCAACCAAGACCGCATGACCCATAGCAGGAGTTAAAGACATTTTTGCCTAGCAGTAGAAGTACAAAATGATAAAAATAAATAGGTTTGTACCTGTAACCAACATCTTATACGGACACTTCAACTCCTTTAAAAAGGAACTGAGTTCCAACAGAAAAGAGCTGGACTCATCAACATCGTTCATCATGTTGACGGTCTCCTCCAAGTTGCACAGTCTTTTGATCTCTTCCGCCAAGACGTGGATGAGTTTCGTGAACTCCAGCGACTTGACACCGCCATCCAGAGCCTTGGCGAAGGCGGTCTCATCGGATAAGGGGCCCTCATAGCTGAAATTGGAAATTAATTGTATTTAGTTCAGCGTTTTTTGGATTGCTTGTTTTCTAGGTTGAATGAATGGTTAGATATTTCTGTTGTTTTAATGGACTGTTGAATCAAGAGTCTGTCTGTAAATTTTGAATTATTTTCATTTGCCAGTAGTCAAAAAAATATGTAGTCAATTGCATCCTGGAATCAGCATCAGTTGACATTAATTTTGATAGATAAATAACATTTTGTTTTTTCCACATGATTTAGTATTCGAAGATTATTTCATAATAGGTTTTGTGAGAATATTGTTCATTCGTTTATTACAAATAAAGAACAATTTATAATGATTACTTCGAAGATATGATTTCTTTAAAAATGGTAATTGCATCAGATAACTCTATGGTGTAATTTTATGGAACAGCATATTATATTAATAAAGTAGTTTTTTTGTGTGAAGAGATAGATAATTTAATTATTAATAGGTAGGTATATAGCTATTATCTATTAAGTGCTTTGTACAATATTGCACAACTTTGCACCAAAACCAAAAAATAAAAGATTAATAGAAAAATTATGATTGAGATTATACCTAAATGTCAAATAAGTTTAAGTTTTTTTTTTGTAGTCATGAGTAGAATCTATTTGTGGCATCTGATAAATGCTTCGCCAACGCAACAAGTTAAAAAAGTTAGCATATTGATTTCTGTCTAAGACCTAGGCAAGCCACGTTTTAGCTAATAACGAAAGCCCACAATACCAAGAACTATGTGTTCAAATTATTTTATGGAATCTGTTCAATACTTTTGTAAATTATTCGGAGCAATAATCCTAACAAACACAATTTTCCATAAGCAGAAAGGGGACATTATAACCTAAAATGTAACTACAATATCTCACCCCAAATCGTTCAATGAGTCCAATATATCGTGTTCCATATTTATGGAAGTTTACACAGCATTCGGAATTAAATAGTATTATTTATTCCAAATTTAATCAACCGGCAATAATTTGCAAGAAAATCTAATGTCAGTCAGATTGAAGATGCCGTCAAATGTCAAATGTCGCGTTGTTAGGGATGTGCATGTGCATTTCAAAACGCTGTAAATTAGACGATTAATGAGTTTTCAATAATTTCATGCAATCTGCATTTAATTTTGACTTCATTATACCGACTTATTTACTATTAAAATCGAAGCTTTTAAAAGTAAATAATTATACACACAGCTAAACTTCATCTAGAATCAATTTAGTTACGAACTTACTAATTTAAATGCATACCCAACACTATCTTCATATGTGCGGGTGCGCCATTTTCAAACAGCCCGTAGGTTGTGTTTTGTGTTCTACGCGCGCCTCAATCAAAGAGTGTCAACACATGGATGGGGTCAAAGCCTGCCTGGTCGAGGTAATAAACAGCAACCGTGACTCCGGAACGTAAAGGGCTATTGAAGGACACCGTGGATTTTAATCAGTAAGACTGATAGTCCTTCTCGCCCTGCTCTAGGTGGGGGAGGACCCATTTGATAATAATTTTACCACGAAAAAAAGGGAAATATTTAAAAATGCGAATTCATTATTTCAAGTTTTAATAATTTTTTAATATAGTTCGAAAATGTTTCTGAATATTATTATGTACAATTAATGAGCGTTTTCACGTTAGATGGTAACGGTAACGACATATCGACATGGGTACCTACCGTTTCATTTATTTAATTATTCATTTCTGAGGAAAGGGAGAGCAGACAGACGACATTTAAGTGTCGTGCCGTTAACTGCTCGTGTCGTGTCGCAATCCGCAAGATCAGCAACAAACACAGTTACACAGCAATGTTCATCTGCAATAGACAGGTCAGACTGGAAGCTGACTTTGAGATACTTTTTTTTTAATGTTGCCCACACAAACTAGGATTTGCTCCTGTATCGTGGGCGCGTTTACAAACATACAAAAACACCCAGACCCGGAACAACTAGTGTAGGTACTTTATAAAAATATTACTGAGTTTTGTGCGGGGATCGAACCACGACACGCTGCGCAGGAGTCGATCGCTCAGTCCACTGCGCCAACCGAATTAAAAGAACATTGAGATTAGGAAAAGACACAGAAGATTGATGAAGACACAGATGCAGCTACGTTTATCTGCAATAATATTGTTGTACTTACAATAAATTTTAATATTCCTTAACTATTGTTTTTCCAATGCCACGAGAAGTAGATGATGTCATGCAGTCGAGTTTAACTGCTTACAAGCGCACCTGTTTGTCATGCAAACAAACTATCTCGTCTATCTCACAATAATTAGAATCGTAAACATAGTTTGTATGAAATTATTACTAATTTATTCAAAATAACCGGCTGAGAGTGACCATAATGTTCAGCATTAAAACTTTTTGCATGTAAACCAGAAATTATGTTTTGAAACTTTAAGACAAACATAGTAATTTATTTTTGTTTGGTTGGTTCGGAGTCTTGGAGAAATAATAAGTAGGTACAGTGCATTGAGCTATTATTACTACGTATAGAGACGGCACCACGCATCACCACTGTGCCCCATCCAGGGGCCTAAAGCGCCGTATTCACGTTCCATCTTGCTGTACGTCCCGCCAAGGTCATACACGATACACGAAGCAAAAACACCGTGATTATGACGTAGTTGGACGTACGTCAAGCCTATTCACGTTGTTTTTGCGTCGTGCATCGTGCATGACGTACAGCCGTGACAGATGGTGAATACGGCGCTTAAGTCTACTCATTTATAAACGTTACAATGGTCTCTCAATGGTGTGTTTTTGACAGTTTTTGTATGGCAAATCTGTCAAAATCTTACCATTGAGAGACCATTGTGACGTATTAAATTAGTAGACTTAGGCCCCAGGATGAATGCGCGCGTGGATGATGGAACACAGTGGTCATACGTGGTGTCGTCTCTATTTCGTGGCTTCGTCTATACGTAGTAATAAATAGGTCAATGGTACAGTACAGAACCGTTGACCACGACGCGATGACGTCGGCGACGTCTTTAATTAAAAGAAAGAAGGAATTATAATTTAAGCAAAAAGTTTTCGAATTTTCAAAATGATCGCGAACTTTTTTTGATGTGTGTAGGTGACCCTAATTTCACTTGCCGTCCAATCTTCCGGGGTTTCCGGGGAGGAATTGAATGCAATTAGAAATAAGATACCTTCTACGGTTTCTCGAAGACACAATTATCTATTCGAAAAGATAACCCTTGGCATTCAAAGAACAATAAAAAATAATATGCAGAAAAACACTATCTTCATTTGAGTGCCATTTTCAAATTAATATTATTACTATAAAAGAAATTCTTTCAGTGCTAACCAGACCGAGTAGTAGAAACTAATTTGCACATTATATCTTACGGACTTTCATCACTAAGATTTGAAAACAAAATTCTGAACGGATTGCTTAGTAGCGACCATAGACATAGTAAATACCTATAGATCGTGGACTGAGCCTATCCGTAGTTTTTTTATCGTGTCTAAATCATCAAATGATTCCTCCCACCCAGGGCGTGACGGCAGGGACTGTCAGACTTGTACTGACTAAAATCAACATTGATCCAATGGTTGTCAGACTTTCGAGCTTCTCTGTGATGACTCAACGGCTTTAATTCCTACTGAAAACTCGCTATGATTCCTGCCATTCATCCAACTCCACAGACCAGCCTTGGCTCCCATTTAGGTAGGAAAGGCTATCACGGGACTGTGTCATCATGTAACCGTGACCCTGGAACGTTAAGGGCTATTGAAGGATACCGTGGACTGTAGTCAGTACAAGTCTGACAGTCCCTCCCGTCCTGCCCTGGGTGGGAGGACTCATTGGATAATTACACCACGTCACAGATTTACAATACAGATACCCAATCCAAAACCACGTAAAAAAAGATATAATGCATTGAAAAATTCAGCGCTTGTAGGCAGGACCTTAGTGGCTCGTTTGGTAAGAGCGTCGGATGTAAATCCTACTCGCGGGCTGGCAAAGAATCTTAGGATTCAAAAATGGTAAGCCATTTAACCACATGGCATAATGAACTTTAGCCCCATCTTTACAGGTGTGCATCAGGTTTTCCGTATTCTCCCTTTATTGTGATCACACTCATTGTATTCAATAAATAATAGCTGAGCGAATGAACGGCCCATTGAAGGTGTGTTTACGTCGCATTCCATTCGAGTCAGAATGAATGGAACGCAACTGAACGCAGCATGGATTCAAATTGTTAGTGTTGATGCATCTGTGCCTCGTTTGCATTGTTGATGCACTCGTTTGCTCGTTTTGATTTCTTTTATTAACATTTTATATCTTGTCATCAAAATATGGAATGTACTTATTGAAAATCTAAATAGCAATGATAGGTATCCATATCATTATTTTTGAGTTAGACACGCCAAAGAATTCTTTTTGTATCATCATTTTTTTCCTCATATCTTTAATAAAAAAAGTAACTTAGCATTACCTACATCATCATCAGCCTATAATGTTCCCATTGCTGGGACACGGGCCTCCTCTCTGAGAGAGGGAGTGGGCAATAATCCACCACGCGGGCCCAGTGCAGATTGGTAGATGTCACATATCTTCGAATTTTTGGTTCTAGGACATGCCGGTTTCCTCACGATGTCTTCCTTCACCGTTTTGAGAGCAGTGGTGATGAAATAAATTGCACAAAGTAATGCGCCTGGCGGGGTTCGAACCCACGACCTACAACTCGTAAGTCGAGACCGATACCACTGGGCCACCACTGCTCCTACATCACCTACATCATGTAACATTACTCATTTCATGTAAACTAATTTATTGTAAAGTAGAGGTGTATGTTCTCAGCGCGCGTAGCATGGCGATTCTATGTCTATTCTACCTAGAAAAGACAAAGTTATTTCATCGTTATTTCTACACAAGTTGACTGTTTTTTTTCTACCAATACGACACCATTCGTACACTATTGAAGAAAATAACGTTTATTTTCCATATTTTTTACATTACCATGCTTAAAACAATAAAAATATTTCTACGTTCTGTCATTTTGTCTATTCTTCCGTCGAAAACCTCCTTTCTACGGCGCCATGCTACGCCTGCTAGTCGGTGTTAGGTACAGTAGAAATAAATTATTCGAGTCTAATATCATAAACGACGAAACCAGGCTCCATTATTGCATGGTTACTGAGAAATTCTTAATGCATAAACCAAAACTGGGAATCGAACGTAGGTCCTCACGCTTTACCACATTACAACTCAAATAATTACCTCACACAAAAAACAACCGACGCGTCTATAAATAAAGTTTAAAATAGAATACTAGTAATTCCTTCACTTCTCCAATTACTATTATCTTAAACGAAAATAAACCGTCTGCTTTTTGAAATAGAGTGTAAAATAGATTGGCAAGTCCTACAAAAGTGATTTTGTATAGGAATAATGTGAAGAAACCGGTAATTTAGAATATTTTAGTAATATTTATCTATAAATTAGTATCTCTTGTGTGTTAGTGTTAGTGACTGAGTTACGATTTGACGTTTTATTTATTATTTTATTAATAGGATATTTATTATATTTACACCTCTGTAGATTGTTTTAGAATTTAAATATTATTACTTATCCCAAAAATTGGTATAACTTCTTAATGAAGGCGGTAAAAAAATGAATAAATATTGAGCGACAAAAAAGCCACGCTGATGAAAGATGAACTGTACATAAACCATTTTTTTATCTTGATAAAATCATCAAATGAGTCCTCCCACCCCGGGCAGGGCGAGAGGGACTGTCAGACTTGTACTGACTAAAATCCACGGTGTCCTTCAATAGCCCTTTATGTTCCGGGGTCACGGTGATGGTATAAGTCTCGCGACCCCGGCGTATATGAACCCTAATAAGTATATGAAATTAAATTCGAAATATTAAAGTACCACTACCTTCTTTCATGGTCATCATCATCATCATCTTCCTGCCCTTATCCCATTTTACTTGTGGTCGGCGCAACACGTTTTTTTCTTCCATTCTCCCCTATCAAAAGTCACCGAATCATTTACTCCTTTTTCATTCATATCATCCCTTACACAATCCATCCATCTTTTCTTTGGCCTTCCCCTTCCTCTCCATCCATCAACATTCATATATACTCATCATTCTCTTAGCCACATTCTTTCATGGTATCAACTATAAATACCATCCATATATTTCTATGTATAGCTATAATTATAATTATGTAAGCAGTAGAACTTTGTATCTGAATATTTTAACTTGATGATCCCAGAACCCGATCCCAATAAAAACTGTGATTATGTTGGCTACATCTCGGATCACAACAAACTACGTGCACATCGAATACGTACTGTATTACTTGTATACGTTTAATATACATTTATATTCATATGTATAATATAGAACGTGTGTGTGTGTGTGAGGTTTGTATGTGTGTGTGTTACCTGTCTGCGCTGACGCTCGCTTCTCACAGGTGTAAGGGTGCGTTATAGTGGCGGGACCACGTGGTAATTTTTGTTTAAGGTTTTTGATTATTTTAATTTATAGGATATATATTTTTTCAATTTACTAATATGATTTATTACACATATACACATAATATGTGATTTAATCGTAAATTATTTACTCCAGGTAAATAATTTACGTATATGTATTCACTGTGTGATCAAATCAAATTGTTGCTCTATTCTTTTTTATTCCCGCGGTAATTCAAGTGAACAGTATGTTACTCAAACATCAGTTTCGATTTTATACAGCCTTCAAAATGATATTCCATGAATTGAAAAAAAATCTTTATTTTTCAAAGTCAATTAAAAATAATAACTAATGAATGTGTACTCGCCATTCTAACGTACACCCACCGGCTGTCAAAACACGTTCTCCACACACGCTCTCTGTCCCACAATCACAGCCTTTTCACAACCGAAACGACCGATCTACTACGAAAGAGAACGAACCTCCATAGTCGACCGCGCAGCTTAACGCGGCGCACGTCTTTGCCACTGCGCAAAAAAAAAGTTTTACAACGCATTCCGAATTCGACAAGATTCAAATTTTAGGAATGTGATCGGTGTCCGTCGTCGAACCATCTATGTGCCATATACAGTGATGTTAATTTGTGTGGATTAAAAATGGGTGTTTTATTAAATTTGGTTTTATTTGTGACCGTTTTGGTGCCTAGTGTTTTTGGCCAAGAGGCTGCGGCTTGCTATGGAGCTGGCAGCGTCGCTGGCGCAGCCATCGGTGCTTTTATTGCTGCACTTCTTTTAGTAGCAGCCGCTTACTACCTGAGGAAACTGTATTGGAAATCGCGGAAAGGTACGTGATTTATTCCAAGTTTTTTTCGCAAAACGCTTGCGGCGTAAAATGATGAGTCGGCTGCCCACGTATTTTAAACTTGGAATTATAATTCAACGACCTTTGCCTTTTTTAGTCGTCTGTATTAGAAAAAAAAACAGGGGCCTAAGTCTACTAATTTATAAACGTTACAATGGTCTCTCAATGGTGTGTTTTTGACAGTTTTTGTATGGCAAATCTGTCAAAAACTTACCATTGAGAGACCATTGTGACGTATATAAATTAGTAGACTTAGGCCCCAGGTTTATTTATTATGGTCAAGATGGCGTACTAAAACGCAATTGTACATTTAAAAACAACGAAATTGTAATCGCAAATCCGTTTAAACAGTTCTCAAGTTACGGTTAAACGTTTATTGAATATGTATGACTAAGTTAAATGCTCAACGTGACTTAATTGCGAAATATTCCTACAAGAAGCTGGTTAGGTACATACAAACTGGTTTGAAATAATACTTTTTAAATGCTCAGCGTTTATACCAAAAGAGCCAAGTTTTTAAGTCATATTTTAAGTTATTAGCAGTCGAATGGGCTTCAATTGTGAGTTGTGACAGGTGTAATCGACCATGAGAACCGGTTCTTTCCTATATTGGTCAAGAGGTATTTGGTAATTTGTCGAAAATTCCTATGATTTGTGCACTTAGTTCGACTAAAAATGATTAGGAATTTTGGAATAACAATAAGTACAATCATGAAAGTCACTTTAACTAAGCAAACATAAATATGGTAGGTAGCTATGTAAATAAGTAAGACTCGTGATTCTAATCATTTATATAAATACTTAATGTTAATACCTAGCCAAGTCGAGCTGACTTATACATAAGCCTCAAAGGTCAAGTTTATCAATTCGTATATTTTAGACACCACAAAAACAGAAATAAATTGCAAATAATTTAAATTTACCTAGCACCTTGTAGTTTTTTTACCTATCTGGAAAACAAAAACTTTGATTTTGTTCGAAGAATCACACGTCAAATCTTGGTAAATTGCAAAACAAGGGAAGATTCCAATTATAAAGAAAAAGTGCCCAAGTATTTTTCTACATCTAGACAAGTTATAAAAATGCCACAGTTTTGAAGTATTCTTAGAATTTGCCGGTTTTGATCCACACTATAAAGTTAAATATAATAAAACAAGTTTTCACAAAGCATAGAAACATAAAAAAAATATATAAAATGCGCTAAGAGTTAGAAAGGAAAACCACACTGGCAACCATTCAATTCCGAAGATGTCATTAAAACTTTCTTTGGCAAAGGAAACTAATTAGCACCAACAATAGCCATTACCGATGCGCATAGAACCTCTACCTTGTCTATGATGCACGGCGCATATCACATGTCAGCGAAGTAAGCACTTTCACGATTTTCACATGCTAACGACAGCAGCGAACATCAATCATTAAATCGCTGCAGGCTTGCTGATTTTAGCGCTGATCGTCGGATGTTTTAGCTTTTTACCCTTTTTTCCTTGTGGTAATCTGTTGTTGAAGAGTTTTTGTGTGGGAAAAAATGCAACAGGGAGATACTTGCTTAATAGCTTTTTGAAAATGGTGTTTCTTAATGGAAATAACTTGTTGAAATGGCGTATTAATCTTAAGTTAAAATTAATTTACAAATGAGCAAGCCATAAAAGTGATAACACCAAGAATTTGGCGTGAAAAGCGTGGGAATGCTTAATGAGGTAGAATCATTACGCAAAAATCTGGTTTCTCGTAGAGTAAGGCTAAGGCAAAGGTCATGTGGCAAACATTCGAAGAAAATCAGACAATCTCTCACGCAAAATATTAATGAATGTATTTCAAGACCGTTTATCATAATTATTTTTAAAAGTGCATGTGTCCAAAAAGCTCCACAAGAAGCATACGCATAGTAATACACCATTTTCCATTGCTACCATGGATGATAGAACACTACAAAATCACGTCTGTACGATCGTAACACCCTTCTGTTTCATCTTCATTTTTAAATCTGGTAATACACACACAAGAAAATCTTCTAAACACCGTCTTTTGTCTTATCATGTGAGCTGAATCCCAAATGCGCCGACATTTTTTATGAAACAACCAGTCTGGAATCCATTGCCACGATTTTGACCTTTTACAAAAATCCGTTCATAGATTTTAAACCGACTAAAACCTTTTCGAAGGTGAATATTAAACGTCTATTGTTTTAGAATCTTTCTTTAGAATAGCAGTAACTTGTGGAACGATAGTCAGACATCAAATAGGTAATTGGCCAACACTGCTATTATAATCAGTTACATTTCATCAGTCATTGGTGGTTGAACCCTGAACATAATTATTACTGTTTAGTGAAGGGTTGACCACAAGAATCTGAGTCAAATCACAGACGTCATTTTAACCGCAATGGTCTTGTAGAACATCATCAATATAAGCAAAACACACCTGCGTTTCCTGTAGCAGGATTCCTTAGAATAGATGATTAAAAGAAAAGCCTCTAGATTCTTCTTAATCTTTTGCATTTGGGTCTCTCCTGACTTTGTTATTTAAAAGTCGTGCACACGTGCACTATATATACGGTATGTTAAGCAAGCATTTGATCTGTTTTTCTCTTAAATTAAGATACGAGTCTAGTACTAGTACCCTCAACTTGTTTTTTTTGTTATTTTATTTTGTTCTTTTTCTTATTGTTTCTGGGAATTATACAAAAGCAAACCTACAACATGAATAACATAGCCATTGCGATGTTATTCATGTTGTAGGTTTGTTTTGGAACTTAGTATACAATACAATCATAAACTACCAATATATCCCTGATGGCTTCCTTCTCTTAATCCATTCATAACATGTCGATACTCGATAGCAATCAAAAGTAAAACTACGAGTAAGTATTCAGAATTATAGCTTCATCATTGGTATTTGTTGCATTTATTAAAACCTGTCGGCTTGCTTTTACAGTAATCAGGGAGTTGGGACTCCAAAAACCGCTTTTAGAACATGTCTTCTCCATATTTCTCGAACTTTACCTTCAATGGGTTTTCTCAACACCCACTCACTAAGTACTAACTCTTGTCTGGTTAATGGCTATGCTAATATTCTATCTACACAACCTAATTAAGATTTCTACTCAGTCTAACCTTGTAGACACTTAAGACTTTCTGATAACATGCTTGTGACTACAGAAGCCCTCGACTGACCTACTAAGCTAAATCTTTCCCGCCATATACAGCCATACTTGGGTATACACGCAACAAGCATTCAAGCGTAGTATCTTTGGCTTTCAATCTATAACTGTATGTATCTACTATTTATCGGCTTCATGTTTCTTCTTTCTATTGATAATTAAGTTAAAATTAACCTTGTTTTTCCGAGCAGAATATAAGCAGCTTATTATTTACGACGAATTGTGCATTGACAAGGAAAAGGGTAGGGGTGGCCGTTAAAAGCCCGACCCTTTTCTAGCATCGTACAATAGTTTATGGGAATTTCTGGAAGGTTCTGAAAGTCTCGATGGACCTTTGGCATCTTTCCTAACAATATGGCATTCTGTGCCTATTTGCAATTCATATTTATTCCCAAAAATTCATTAATCAGAATGTATATGGGCTAAGTATCAACAAATTCTACTCTTAGTACATGTAAACATTCACGCTCGAGTGGGGATTAAATTCCACCGGCTACGTAAAGGAAAAAGCCTTAACAAAACAATACGTAGGTTGCCTAGTACTTGTTGGCCATTACTTATAAAACTATGCTATTAAACTCAAGGGTATGTCATAGCTATACGGTCGCTTGTAAGTGATTGTTCTTTCTGTATTGTTAAACGCATCATTAAGGTGGCCATAACTTTATAAGATGACCTCAAAGTACATGATCTTATGTTGTTGTGTAGCTTTTATGTATACATTAATAGATTCATACACACTTCATCTTCTTTGATGAGTTAAGATGGTTGTTTTTTATAATTTTGGGAACCTATAATATATTTTACGCCGATCCCAAATGACATGGGATTTCGATCAACAATGGTATTATTGATCGAAGACATCGGACAATGCAAGCAGATTTGTTAATAGAAACTTTTGGCAAAGCCTTATGTCCAAGATAAGTGTTAGTTATTTAAAACCATAAGTCACAGTCAAAATACTGCCATTTCCCACGACAAGCCCATCTACCAAGAACTCTTGTAAGTACAACACTATAATAGTAAGTCTGCAGTCGGATTACAACTCACAATAGGTATTTAGCGTAGTTGCGTATTAACATTCCATAGATAACGCAAGTAGACTGTCCCCGTGGTTTTGTTTTAATCTGTGTTATGGAGATAAAACTGTGGTTTTAAATATTCGTCATCGGCTTTTCTTCTTTTATAGGTACGCCATTTTTCTCTGGTTTGTGTTAATTTTAATCAGATCTTAACCAGGAGGTTCTGCTTTATTTCTTTCTGATCTGCTTTACTTATTCGTGAACTACGGTGCATATCTTTTTCTTACATGTAACGCCAAACACAACTCTATCTGCTTCCAAATCTGTATTGACCCAATGTCTAGTCAAATTAAGAATTTTGGATGCTTACAATTTTGAAAATAATCTTTTAGAACTGAATATTTTAGTCTGTAGTCTGTAGGTTTCCTCTTCAGGATCACGTTCATAGCAAATACATACTTACATGAAAAAGGCGTACCTACTTAATCATCTCCATCTTTCGCAGTGTTTTCTCAAGATGGCGTAACTGGTGATTGAATGCTTGATTTTCCTCTTTCTGACCTTTTACGTCTACGTCAAACCATATTTCCTTATAGTTTCTACCTGTACCTATGGTGTAGGGTCCGCTCGCCCCTTGGATCTTGCCCCTTATGATTAAAATGACCGACTCGCCCCCTTCACTTTTAGATACGCTGACTCGCCCCCGATTGTTAATAAGTTAAAAGTACTGTAAGCAACACAAGTTTTTAAATATTTAAATAAATGTTGTTTGCTTACAACTTTGAGCGTCTATTCCCAACTCTCCCTACTGGCTTTAACACCAGTGAGGCGAGGCTATTAGAAGCTAACAAAAAGTATTAGGCTAGCATGAGTTCAAGGTAGTCTGTATTTCAATCATTCTAAAGTTTACCTGAAACTGCCTTGTTCTTTGACTATCCAACAAAAGTACTAGGCTAACATAAGTTCAAAGTGGTAGTCATTTTTTGGGTAGATGTAAAGATTACCTGAAATTGTCTTGTGCAACATTAACCAGCAAAAGTACTAGGCTAGCATAGGCCCAAACCGGTATGTATTTATATAATTCTGGGTAGGTAGTTTATTAGTTGAATGTTTTTTTTATAATGAACTGAGTCCGGGTTGGCTAAGGTTAGGTAAGGTTAGGTTCGGAATCGACCCAGAAATATTTAAAAAAATACCATTTTGAACTTATGCTAGCCTAGTACTTTTGCTGGTAAGTGGATGAACAAGATAATTTCAGTTAATCGACCCAGAAATATTTAAATAAATAACACTTTGTTTGTACATATGATAGCCTAGTACTTCTGGTAGTAAGTCAATGAACAAGACAATTTCAACTTTGATCTTATGCATGCTTAGTACTATTGCTGATTACAGCCATTGTCTAATTGTCCTTATTTTCGCGATATCTTTATTTTTTTTGCGAAAACGTGGTCTCACAAATTGTCTTACGACGTAATACAACTCTCTCAACAGGTAGCACAAACCATCAAACAATCACAAGTATCACGACGAGTTTGTGAGATTACAAATAAAGTTGACTAAAGTAATCAAACGTAGAGTTATTCTTACTGTAAGCATTTTTCTGTCTGACTGTACCTTTCTTGGTTAAATTTCAATGGAAATGCCGCAAGGGGCGAGTGGGTACACCAAAATAATTATTTTAATGTCAATTTTCAACTCGCCCCTTCTAAGGGGCGAGTGGGTACACCAAAATAAATAAATACGGGGCGAGTCGGTCATTTTAATCATAAGGGGCGAGATCCAAGGGGCGAGCGGACCCTACACCGTACCTATGGCCAGGGGACATCCCACACTACCATTAAATGCTTTGCGGTTTGTATTACAAAAGTGACGAAAGAAATAATTAGCACCTAGTCGATTCTATTTCGCCAACGCCATTTCTATAACAGGTTATTAAAATCATGAAACCGATATCTTCTAACTATGAGCGAAAATGCTCATTAAGTTAATTTTAGCTAATTGAGAAACCATATTGAAGTTATTTCAGATATCATAATGTCTACAAAGACAAATTAAATTTACATAATCTGTGGGTGAGCAAAGGTACACAGATAAGAATAAAAAATTAAACAAAAAGTTTAAAATTAAATTCAAATTATCGCGGTGACCTTGCAAAGGAAGACGCTCACACAGTCAAATAACATAATGAATATTGCGAGATATTTAAATCTCACAAGTTGTAAAACTAGAGAATCTACTGCTGATGCCGTTGCTAGTCTGTTTAGAATTTTAAATACTTGAATGGCAAAAAAAATCCAAATCATGTGTGGTTTGTAATGAATGAGGTACCTAAATGTTTGCTAATAATGGGTTTGATTACTCCAGTTAATTAAAGGATTATAGAATTGATATGAACTTCAATGACCGATTATCTAGAAGATTATGATAATCCTTTTGTCAATTTTAATCACTTGTTTTCAATTCTCGCTATCCAGCAGCTATGTCTTAGGCCCGCTTTATATATATTATACATAGTCCATTGCCTAAGATTCTATGTAAGTTACCCGGTTTTTTGAGTAAACAGTATCGGCCTTATCTTGAAACATCCGCAAGCATGATAAGGAATACAAATATGATTATAATACAGAAGAACACGTTGCGCTAGTATGTAGTTGTGTGCGTCGAGATGGCGGGGCCACTTATGAATTTCAATTGAATGAATCATAGACAATAATTATTTTTTTTTAATTCCCATCTTCAACATAATTATTATTTCTTTTCATGAATTTTAATGCACATATTATTATGTTTAGCACTGTTAAAAAGCAGAGTATTTTTTTATTAAAGATTGCCACACGTACTTAATCTCATATAATCATAACTTAAAATATCAATCACACATTCTTTGATAACAATTAAAATCAGAGATAAGATAAAAATAAATATTGAATACCAATAGTTCATTGAATTTTAAGCATCCTTGAATTCCTTGTCGATTGTCTCTTTCTTACTACTTAAGTTAAAGTGAGATACAGTCATTAAATTATGCATTGTATTATAAAATCTAATCGAAAATTATTATCAGATAAAATTCAAGTGTTAGATGATTTGAGATAACATTCCAATGGCTTTTAGCGCCGTTTTGATAGTAACTTTATCTGAAATCGTTTGAATAACTAATGATGTAAAAATAATGTCAATAAATTAACTGTTTTATAGGCTGTTTTTACCTAGATTAATTTACATAATTTATGTTTGTTAGCTTATTTGTAACCGTAAAAATGTCGTCAACATCGATTTAGCCATAAACTAAGTAGCTGTTAAAGTCCTAAATTCCACTCTCTATGGTTTTAAGACAACTATCGCTCTATGTTTCACTTCAGAAGACCGTATTACGTGTTCATGCAGGTGGTCTAAAAGGCCAATTTAACAACATTACATTACATTATAATATGAATTGCATTAAAAGCGTTCCACGGAAGATTCTTCACTATCGAAAAACTAATAAGATTTAGAATGACTTCATCGCAATGTTGCTTCTTTAACTTTGCTCTTTTCGTCTTCTAAGCTTCAAAATCTACACCACAGAAGCAAAGACACCAACAAAAAAGCGCGACAACATTCGAACTTCGAACGAACGGTCGTCTACCAACTTTCAATTCATAACTGTCAACAAAAAGTTTAATATTTTTTATTGCAACACCGTAGAGGTCGCAACACTCGCAACAGGATATTATGTATGTCATCAGGTAAGTCTGTCTATCTTGAAACCAGTTGTTCATTCGATCACGTTGATTGATCATGAACGAAATCACTAAATGATTATTTTTGAAATCTAGTCAGACTGGTGTGGATAGTTTTAGTTTTCTGACTGTTATGGAGGTGGACTATGCTGTGACCTTCGTGGTTGAAGTCTGGTTTAAAAATATAAAGTTGTGTAACCTATTTTGTCTGCATAATCGGCCTATAATGTTTCCACTGCTGATACACATAAGCCTCCTCTCATGCATTGGGTTGCTTTTGCGCATTGATGGTTGCCAATAATTCTTTAAATTGAAAGGTTCTAGGAAATACTGGTTTTCTTCATCGATCTATACTAATATTATTAAGCTCTCTTCTCTGGAACTGCTGGTTCCAATTGAAAATATATTTTTGTGTTTGATAGTCCATGTCGAGGGAGGCTTTTAGCTATTAGAATCTTGTGTAGTGAAAACTCTATTACTTATGTCATAGGGTTTTAAACAGAACTTTGCGCAGTTCCGTTTTCTATTACAACCTTAGCGGGAAGAATTAACAGGTGGGCAAACGTATGCCGGAAAAAATACGACAGGCTGGCAGAGAAAAATGCTTTTTTTTACACGCATTCCAATTTCCACATCACGGAAGTCACACCAAGTTACAAAGTACAGTCTCAAACGCAATACATTGGAATAAGCGGCAAAATTAACGGTGAAAGTGTTAAGGTGCCATTGTAATGACAATTATACCTACATTTAATAAATAAATAGTAGGTACCTAAGTACTTACGACAACATTTTTTATTATCTAAATATTATCTTGCTCCCTCAACGCGAGCATTCACCTGTAATGTAAGGTTACAGATTCGAGCATTTCATCTGTGAGAGAGAACCATCGAGCATCACAATGCGCACCATGTATCAAATCCAGTCTAAATGTACACGAATGCTCGTCAGTCAGGGAGATCGTACTGTAATGTAATCTATAATGTTACATTACACGAGAATGCTGCCCAGTGAGGGAACGCCTTTAAATATCATTTTCACATATATTATTTATTGTTTATTAAAAAGTTCACAAATGTTAGAAAGCGCAGAAACTTAATACTTACGAAAAGTGATTTTTCTTCTACTGTAGGTAAACCTACATTAAAAGAAAGTTTTTATTTACTTTATACATTTTCAAGTTTCATGCAAACGTGTTTCGCTGTCGACACTTGCACATGAAACTTTCATTATGTTGTTGCCTAGTGACCTTTTGAACAGTGCAGAGGAAATTAAATCTTTTCTATATCTGTAGAAAGTCACATTTTCTTTAAACCCACTTCACTTGGGAACTTACTTGAATGGAACTCAAGTGGGTGCACAGATGGAGAATTTGCAGTAAATTCCAAATAATGGTTCGTTAGTTGAAAAAATATGTTTAAATGACGCATTGGATTAATTTTTGCGGAAAGAAAAATTCAGCTGCGACTGGGATAAATAAAGCATTATCATCAGTATGTTTGCAAGTCTCATAAACTGGAAATTAATAACGATTGAGTAAGATTGGTATCAATCAAGATTGCTAACGAGATAAATTATAATTTATAACCAATCAACGTCCGAATCTCTGTAAAAGATATCGAATAAGAAGCAACAATAAAAAAAAGCAATCAGGATTTTAATTGAGATAATTTATATTATTTTCACGTTAACGTTTTGGTCATAAAGGGCAGTCATAAGACGCATCATAATGAATGAATGACCCATAATTCTTAGTATCACTAAACAAATTGAAGAAAGTAGCATTTATCACGTTTAATTGCTAAAAAATCTAAGCAAAGTCATGCTTTATTGTAATTTTATGACAGCGAAACTTATGTATGCTTTCCCTATGTTAATAAATTAGAAGAAAGATAGAAAATATTTTCAACTTTATCGCAATAGAAAAAGATTGATGTTCGATAGGGAAAAAACAGATTCAATTGGGGTTATGTTGGCGTCTTCAGAATCTCATCCTTCTATTAAGTTTGGCAGGTGGATGGATGTTTGTTATTCTATTACACAAAAACTACTGAACAGCGTATCAACACCGAGCAGCAACTACAATTTGAGTGACATTTGGTAGAGTTCCTAGTGGGACTAAATAGGGCTAAAACATACGACACTACGGCGCGAGGCCACAAAACGTCGACAAAACTCGTTTCTACGGTGCCATACCGTAAGATAGGGAAGAATGAAAAGAGAAAATGACAGAGAATGGCCAGCCACTGGATGTACCTTTCTTAAAAGTCTCTCTAGAGAATAACACCCACAGAAACAAAATTGTAACGTTCAATATAGTACGATTATTGATTGTAGTCAGTAAAACGACATTTGATCTCTATAGAAATGTACTAAATTTCCTTGTATCAGTGACAGTTGCACTTGTCATTTTACTGACTCACAATTAATAATCGTACTTTAGTTCTAAACTATACACGGTTCAAATAAGTTTCAAATATGGAACGTGATGTTTCGGCCAAAATCTGCAATGATTTACTTTTAAAAAAGTTCGATCGTAAAGTGAGCTCGTGAACTTACAAAACAACACCACAGCGCTTCTACAACTCACCTAATGCCTATAATAGTGTGTGTGAAAGTTAAAAAAAAATACTTTCCCTTAGATAGAGGTTGCGCCAACACTATGATGTAAGTCGACGTAAACGTGTTACTATGTATCGTCACTTACTTGTCAGTTGTAACTGTTGTAAGTTATACTATACTGTCAAAGTTAGCTTACTTGTGAATAGGCTTCAGTATTAAAATGATAATGAATTTTAAATAAATTGTAATAAAGTTGCTATTCAGTTGTTGGGACAAGTCTGTCAAAAAGAAGTATCTTTACAAAATTGTCATAAACCTGAACCTTCTCCAGAATGTATTCTTATCGTTCAGTTGCAACTACTTTTACTGGACTTTATGAGGGAAAAATATGTGAGTGGTAAAAAGCGTCAAACTTATTAATATTATGCTTTCGCAACTACTACTTCAATAGGGGGCCTAGAACCAGAAAGGGCGTAGACGAACTTGATGTCTTTACTGGAACTCCTTTACAATGGTAGGCCACCGAACCTTTAAGGGATCGGATGTACTGTCAACTACATTGAAGGACTGTAACTCGCTACTCACAAGCATAAAGTGTGGATGGTGAAAGTGAGATGAGTTACCTGGGGAACTGTCTTTGCTCTGTACCTAGAAAAGTACCACAGCCTTTACTGGGATCATTTTTAAGTACTTATAGAATGGTTGCCACTGATTATAGAATGTCCAGATTCCTAGTAGACCACATAAAATTGAAGCCAAAATAAGAACCAGTCTTTTAGCCGGATTGATATTTGTATTTTTCGCTTACTTAGGTCAAATATTTTTTTTATCCTTGGTGCTCAGAAAGTCAGTATAGATAGGCCCAATGCTGTCAACTGTGCATAATTAATTATGCTTGAAATAACATGCGAATGATCATTTACATTCAAACAGAATGTATCAGCCATCATTACACCAACTTATTGGATTAAAATCATCATCAAAAGTAATAAGGCTGTATGGCTGCTCATTTTGACATGTAGAACGCTGGGTTGCCAGTAATTAAAAATAATGACACAAAAAATATATCAGCGATACTTCAACACAGTATGTAACGTATTAAAAGCTGAATAAACCGCCGCAAAAAAGGTTTAATTTCAAAATTAAATAGCATTAACTACCAATTTATTTAACCGGTTAACTATTTATAGGTAGGTATACTTATCCTCGTCTAGTGCAGTCCTTCAAAGGTAATATAAATTGCAAAAAGCCCGTGTTTATGAATAATTGAACGGATTAAAGCGAAGTGCACACGATACTAAATAATTATGGATGAGCTATGTTTTATTGAAACCGACCTCTGTGGTGGCAACCTCAATTCAATGTTTGGTTCACGTTTTTGTTTATTCACGGCGTAATTTAATAGAACAGTGTTTGAAATTGGAACTTTCACGCTGGCCTTTTGACAAAAGAAAGGAATAACGTCGCGTGCGATGGAATTAGCTTGACCACAGAATGAAACAAAATGGAATAACCTTGAAGAAGGAGGTTGTCAGTTGTTTTCGCAAGATAGGGTAAAGTACCCAATTGCCGACCTCCCACCAACTACTGACCTCTTAACAGTTTTTATCAAAAATAATAATAAATCTTCTTGCAGTGCTGCCTATAGAATACAGAAAATGAAAAATAATTTACCTTGTAATATATTAGCGTCACAGAAAATTTAAGTAAAGCAATATTGCGTCCGTAAACCTAAGATAATAAAATACCCTGCTAAAATCATCAAGAAATTTAACAATTTGCTAAGCTGACGGTTGTTTTCAATGTCATTTTATTTCAGTTTTACACGATAGATTTCTTAGATTTTTGTATTTTTTCGTTATTTATGACACACATAATGCTTTTTCACAGGATTTTCACGTTATAATGATCATTAACTTGTTAAAATGATGGGGTCAATATCTGGTACACTCAAATGTATGAATAACCATTTATTTGACATGACATGTCAATAGCTGGTCATTAAACATATGTACGAATATACCAGTTACTGACACCACGGTTTATACGTATAGCTCATGTTTAATGGTGAGTTAGCGTAACTTTAATGCATCTGTATTATGCCCATGAGCGTTGGCACCCCTAAAAGTGTATCTGCATAATCACAAACATAAAAAAATACCTTACGTAACCGAGAACCTAGTTGAATTTGAGTGAGGTACTTAAATCGGTCAACTGTCACATTCTGAATACTCCTGAATATAGGAAAAATGAACGGCTGAATGGATTTTGACACAATTTGGCAAGCAGCTAATTTTAAAACCTGGTTAGGTGTGTGTACCTGGACGCAGGATACTTTTTATGTCAGTATATGATCCTTTGGGACAATTGACGAACATAATACGAACAATGCCTTAGCCATAAGTTGGTTTAATGCATACAATTCTGACAAAAGTTACTCTAACCTGCATGTTTGAGCAAACTGACTTAAATCATATCCGAGGCAAAGTGTGAGCTGGTTTTTGATTTATAACTATGTTCTCTTCATCTGTGAGATCTTCTACATAAGTTTAAAAAGTTAAAACCGTCTTATGTAATTGGGAAAATATTGATTCAAACTTTTTTAAACTCACTTTGTAGAACTAAAACCGTATTCTTTCAATTGGTTTTGCCGGCGAGCATTTTTATATCTGCTGCATAATACAAAATAATGAAATAACTACTAATAAAGAGGAAAAATTGGAAAAAAAGTGATAAAACTAAAACAAAACTTCAAAAATAAATGCAAGAATATTATAGGCCGCGTTTGAAGACTGTAGACCAAAATTGTGTGAAAAAAGAAAATAACAAGGGCAATAAGACTACCTTTGTTTGTTTTTTTATCAAATAAAACCTCGTATCACAGTCCTAATAAATATTATTTGAGTTTATTCTTATACTACAGGAGGTCAAAAATTGGTCATTTGCATGTTGGAAATTTGGTACAGGCATGTTGATAACTGGTCAAATGGCCTGTTCTTGCTAAACTCGAGAAAAAAAACCCGATTTACCTTTGTTTGACTGTTTATAATGTTTTAATTACATTCTCCAATGTATATTTTATCTTCCAAAAACATTCATTTCCATTTGCAACTAATGCATTAGTTTATTTTGCGAAAGAAGCAAGAAAAACCGCTTAAAGGGTCAATAGTTGGGTGTTTTACCCTATGTGCTCTTTTGATAACTGTGAATGGCAATTTGCTCTGTCCCAAAACTTTAAAGAAACGGTAACCATTCCTTTCCATAATTATTACTGTAATGACACGTACAATTACAGACCAAACATATCACATAGACGTTCTTGTACCAAAATAACCCCAAAATGCTTAACTAAAAGGTGTTTATCCCCAAATGTCCTCGGAACGTCAATAAAATACCGTAATGTCCAATACCGTAAGATGGCCGCGCCAAAAAAGTAAAATTTTACGTCCATTGCATCCTTCAGTGAAAAAAAGACTAAAATAGTTTCGCCAGCTAAGGCGTGCTGGTGATAAAGAAAGAAAGAAAAGGCCCAGTTGGAACAGAATGCGGAAAGAAACTTGAAATTAAATGTGGTACAGTAACCTCTGTTTTTAATTGAATTGAAATTTGCGCCCAACGCAGCGGGGCATGTGATGGAAAGTGAGTTTTTGCCAATTATAGACGCGCACCTGCCACAAACATGTTGCCAACCTCAGACACAAACTTAACGTTTTCGATTTTCAAAAACAATTTTGGAATGGATACAACAATGCAGAGGTATTCCACTTAGGGCACCTGGCACCTGCGAAAAATTTTGACAGAAGCCTTATGTGGAATAGATAAGGTACAAGTAGCTCAGGTGCCATTCACAGTGGGTGCCCTAACTGGAATACCTCCAATGCAATGAGTTAAAGTGGAATCAAAGAGCGTTGCATATTTTGAGTAAAAGCCAGGTATTTTCTAGATTTTTTTTTCGGTCCAAGGCTAAAGTAGGCTACTGTTTGTTTTGTACAGCTAGAAATACCACACAGTAGGTATGAATTATAATCACCATTAGACGCAATGATTTCTCAGTAATTAGGTGACATTGTATATTTTAATTTGGATATTGATCGTAAGCCTTCTGTATCTATCGATTCCGTGTTCAGAGCGCGTTGCCTTATTGGGCTACGTCCTATTACATCTGGCCGGTATTACAGTTAAGTGGCTGCTTGCTAAATCGAAGAGTAAAGCCTTTTTTTTAGTTTTTACATTTGTATTACAAACTCTATGGTTTCAAATTCGATTTTTGAAAGATTTTGATTTTTATTACTACTGTTACTGCAGCTAGGTGGACCAATATCTTTAAAAAGTGTCTTGGTCATGCGTACCTAAGGCGAAGAACAAGGTTTTGCGGCGTAACAAGACTGTGAAGCCTATTTTCTGCTATGGTTATTCACAGTCAATATCAACTCAATCCATATTTTCTGTTATGGATTGAGTTGGTATTGACTGTCTTCTGATACACGCCATAGCTGTGCTTAACTGCAACTTTTTGTTTTATCCAGCTCATACCGCTATCTTCTTTCACTACGCTTTGTCAGGGGTCGAATGGAAAAACATACTCGTATTACAGCTAATTCTGAAATCTAATACGAAAATTATGCCACTTTCCTACTGAGGCACTAACTCAGTTCTCTGTTCCAAGACGACGGCACCAACTATAATTCTTACTACATACTCCATTTATAGGCCAAAAGACCCGAACTCCACCTAAGAGGAGACGAGAGGAGATGTGTTTGAATAACCAATCAGAAATCTACATCTCCTCTCCGCTTAGTACACCAAAGCTGATTGGTGATTCGTCTCCGCTTGGGTCCGCGCCTTTCAACTAGGGGTCTTGTCCCGGTTTCCAAATTTTAGAGAAGGCAAATCTCTAAAATTTGGAAACCAGGACAGAGAGTCCAGAACCCGGTTATGTCAACACAACCCCCTCCGGATGCTCCCTGGACGGCCTCTAAACTAGGACAAATCTGGAGAAAACCGGGCGGACGGCAACCCTACTTACAACTGGCCATCTATTAACATTCCATGCATTTCGAAAAAAGAAAACATTTTTTGTTTTCTTTTTTGTTGCTATGTTGTATTTACAAACACGAGACAGTTTGTAATCTTTGACTGCGGTTAATCCGACGCGATAACGATTCTATATCGTTTCGATATCACATCACGTTTTAGATAATTTTACTATCATAATGAAGTCCAGGGTGTGGGAATATGATAAAAAGCGATAATTTTGGACCAAAATATAATAATTATAATCCCCTAAATGCTAAGGCAAGTAAGTAATCTAAGTCAGTGTCTGATAACTAGGGACTATCTCACCAATTATGTTTGAAGTGCAAAAAAGCAGATTCTATTTTCAACAATTGGACACGAATAATATAAACTCCTAAACCCAGACAAACTATTCAATTCTAGATGGAAAAACAATAACAGTCTTTACGTCCTTTTTTTAGCGTTGTAAAATAATCATAATTATGAATCCACTCGCCTAAGGTGGAGCGGATAGGACTATCAGACTTACACTGCAATCCACGGTGTTCTTTATTAACCCTTTACGTTCCAGGGTACCGGTTACCTGTTTAGAGTTTCCTCAAGGTCTAAAAGGCCACTGTATATTAAAATCATAATATGAATTGCGATAAAATTCTATAGCTCAATCAATAAAACACTTACTTGAAGGAAAAAGAATAATTTAGTCGTAAAACGTATATTTGTTTTTGCTAAAAAGACTTTCTTAGAAATCAAACCCAGTATCTCAAACTCAGTGGTCGTCGTGCTTACAAGGAAGGAACTTAGTACCTACCTGGAAAAAAAATCAACTTCTGTTTTTTTTGTCCAACAAAATGATTGATATCAATCTGTAATAAGTAGTCAATTACCATACCTAAGTTCCCACAGTAAAGAATGCAGAATGACGTAATATTAAATCTTAGACCTTCCTCCATTACGCCCTTGGTTATGTCAGTCGAGCGACAAAACGGGGCGTATACCACCATCTCGCAATGCTACCTGTTTTTTTATTAATTTCTGGCATGGCATATACGTTTTTGTGTCTTCAGTACTAGCTGCATGTTGTCTGAATTCCGTTTTTGACTTTTTATTTTTCTTTTTTTATAATTTAGTTACCGACATTATTGTTCGGCTCCAAATGTCGGATTGTGTTTTTTAAATATTTTTCTGATCGTTAGTTTCATCCCCCCTTCTGCCCCTGCCCCGTTAACTCTGCCTCTGCTGCCTCATTTGATGAATTTACGACCTAAAAAAAAACCTGTGACATAAACTGAAGTAAGATAATATAATAGCAGTGGTTGTAGACCCCCTTATCAACATGCACTCAAGAACCTTGAACGACCATTTTTTTCGGTCACGAAGTTCCAAAATCAAAATTGAAGCACGTCAACAATGTTGCCAACAAAAACAAAAGCCCGCCTAATTGTTTTGGGAGTGGGAACACTGAGAACGGGGGAAAAAAACCTCCTTCGGCATTCGAAGGACCGTGACGTCATTGATACAGGTACTTCAAGTTATTGTGTAGTGAGGTTGTCAAGAATTGGCGTTGGAACGTGATTGATTTCGTTTTTGTTCGATAAAATGTGGATATTAGAAAAACTCGTGATGTTTTGTTTGATATTGATTATTTTGATTTTGTTTGATATAACATGATTATGACAAAAACTCGTAAATTGTTTGTATTTTTTCTTTATGAAAAAATATCAATTTCTTGTTATGGTAACATTTTTATCTGCAAATATATGAAAAATATCGAATCGTTCTTTTTCTTTTTATGTGGTATAAAAAGTAAAAACCTCAATTTGTCCCATAAAAATTGATTACGTACTAGAAAAAAAGCCAATTCAAATTATGAATCAATCACAGATCCAATTTGTCATAAATTCCAATCATGTTTTCGTACTATCTGAGTAAATACTTAACTGTTTACTAATTTTTCAATAACAAGTTGCATTACTGAATGGAACATATTTTATATTATTTATGTACATACATACATTGTTTATCATTTCGAACGTGAACAATCAGTTTCAGAGGCAAGGTTACGGAAGACAAACAGGTGGCTATGTACATTAATTATTATTATAAACGTTATAACAAATAATTTGTCCAAAGCTGACTTGATAAAAAGCTTTGTTAAAATCACGTAGGTAACGTGTTCTTTATTTGGTATTTTGATGGCCTTGGTCGAAACCTCCTCTGATTGATTCTTTGGTTGATAAAGAGTGTTTTACTGCCTTTTAACCCTTAAAGTCACTTTGCATAGTATACTATACATTCAAATAAAAAAAAATATTTTCGGGAAATAAATACTTTAAAATGAAATATTTTTACCAGAAAGTTATGTCAGAACGCCCCTCTCACCAATAGTAAGTAAATGAACGTATTATCTTCGGTATATTTGACAATTAAGACAAAAATGCAAAACCATGCGGAGGAATCCTGATAAACGTCATTGTAAAATTTATTATAATTTTTTTTTCATTATGAAAATCTGTTCTGCGTTTTGTGAATTCAAATCATAAACATATTGAGCTCCTGTTAGTGCTAAATTTTCCACTTTATATACAATTTGACATAGCTTTTTACAACCACAAACTTGGATGTATAGTATACTATACATTGCCACTCTTTGCTAAAATGATATTTTGTTAATGATGTATATCATTCTATACACTGCCAACTTATGGGTGGTGGTGATGTTATGGATTATTCTTCATTCAGACTCGGAATCTAGATTTAAGAAGCCCCAAAATTGTGTCCGAAATTGGCAAAGATCCAACACCACTCACACTCATTCATTTGAGAGCATTTTCTTGTGATACGTAATGTAATTTCAATGATATACCATGTTTCGCATCACTACCCTCCTTGCAGTTAAATCGTCGCTGTTTACGCTGTAAACTACGTCAAAAAGGGACTAAATAAAATACAGAGGTCTGCTAACAGGATAAAAAGACAAAACATAAAAATACAAACAGAAATTTTAACTTTTTTTGCAATGGGTTAAGAGAAGATTTTAATATGCAGCTGGAATTGTCCTTATCAAGGCCTTGGGAACTGTTTCATGCAAGGGAGTGACGGTGAACTACTGCTATCGATTTGTCCCTAAGACTTACCCTGAGATAAGCAATAACACTAACTTATATATCATTATAAACGAGATAGTCAACACCAAGCGCTTAGAGAGGATATAGTTAAGTTTTTTCCAATCAATTATTTGATGGAGATGTTGATATACCACTTGTGTGTAACAACTACAAACATTTGGGTAGACTATGGCTAATTGCAGACGTTATGTGTTTCAAGTTTTGAACTGAAAGGTCACTGGATGGAACATAGCAAGTATCTTGAGTGCAAATATTGGCAAAAAAAAGGACCAAGTAGTTAACTCGTGTTACCCAGTCAATGTACCATTTTTGTTACGGGGTTAAAAGCAATGTTTTTGTGGTATCATAAGGCACTGATTGTCCCATTATTTTATTATACTTAGAAGCAGTTTGCTGTTATCATTATTTTTGATCAACTATGTCAAAAGTGTATGTTGTATATTATATATACGCGCCCCTGACGTTGCGAATTCTGTTAATCGGTGGCAATGTAATAGATGAATAACACTAATTTATCTCAGATTACCAGCTAATTAGATTGTTTTTCTCTTTTTTTTTCCTACCCGTATTATAAGCAAATAAACATAAGCAAGAGTATTTTTGATGTTTTACCTCGATGAAACGTCTTGCGACTTTAAGGGTTAAGCTATCAATCTATCATCATCTGACTAGCATTATTCCAATATATTGATCGGTTTACAGTCTAATCGTATAAGCAGCTTAAAATAAGTGGCATACCAGTTACCGGGTACAAAACGGAAACAAATCCGCAAAAACAAAAAACAATTGATTTTCAATAAACGAGAGTACGAACTATCATAATAATCATGAGTGTTTTTCTCTATCGGGTCTCTAGCAAAACGTACCACAACTTCTCTAGTACACTACGTGGCACCAGAGAGATTTACATAAGAAAAGACCTTTTCGCAAAATAACCAACTGACATCATCTTGCATTCTAATTTGGGTTATCAGTTTTTAATCAAAAGTCTGTAATCACTAATCAAGTAATCGCCGCGTTGCTCCTAAAATAGATGTTAATTAAAAGTTGTTTTTCACAGTCTTGCGCAACAGAACACACCGTTAAAAATTTGCATTCATCTGATAAATATATGGCCTGTTTGATTTATAAGTATATGATTTTTTCATGGCCACAATAAACACGAGATTGTGCAAGTATGTAGGTTTTATTAATGTAATAATGTGAGTACTTACTAAGTTTAAGATAAAAATATGATTAATATTATTCTTTCTCGGAAACGTGTAATAGACGCTGTTTTAAACTCTATAATTACAACATAAAACGATGTAATTTTAACTGTATATTAAAATACGTCACGTCGTCATAATACGTCGTTTTTTTATTTAAAAATAGTTTGCATTAAGTTTCTTGCACGTCTTTTATATGGAGATAAACGTTAACTGACACAAACCTTAAAAATCAAAAATATGTACCTACAGGAATGCTTAAAGTTTCAATTAATTTCATAAATTGATTACTAAGACTTCAAAACGAAAACCTTTCCCAATAAACAGCATTCTTCGATACAATACAGCCTTCGTCCTTCACTCCAAACAAGTGATAAAACAGCATATTACAGCGCAGTGGCCAAGTCTCGTCGGGGGTACTAGAGGCTTGCTATGTGGGTCACTCGTGGAATGCTACCCGGCCGGCCGCTCCCACCTGCGCCGCGGTGCGTACGAGATGAGCGCTGGCAACACTGTCGTATTCTAATTTCGAAAAAAAATCTTATTTTTGTTCGATTTACGCATCGTTTGGTAATCTGGCGGGAAATAATGTAAAAATTGACGAATCTTGAAAAATGATTATCTTTTGGAGGACTGAGTTATTTTCGTGAAAAATTAAATAAAATTATACTTTTCTTCTATTTAACACCTGTTATTAGGTAATTGTTGAACAAACATAGCTAACGTAGAGTTTTTTTTTTTATGAGGCCTAGGTACAACCAGTAATATTACTGAATAAAGCTATTATAATATTATTATCTTGATGAAAAGAAAATGACACTTAAGCTCATCCAATCAAAGAATGTGTTTACATTGCAACTGTTTACAAATTTTAGCACAACAGACCATCTACGAATGCGTGACATTTACAGTATCAACATTAAGAAATAACTTGAGTTGGATGTTGCTAATAAAATTCTTAAATATTGCTAAAGTTGACGGTTCTTTTTCTTCTTTAAAACTATTTTTGGAACCTTTTACAAGATAAATATAAATACTGAGGTTTCATCACGAGATTTCTCTATTTTTGTTTAAAAGTAGGTTCATAATATCAACTTGAAGTACTTATTTACTGCGTTTATTCTATGAAAAATTGCGCCTCTATGCGAACGAAATAAAAAAAAAACATTATAATCTAACATTTAAAGTTTTTGTCACAAATAGACCCCGACATCATCATCTTAGTTCTCATGATGGGTCCCCAAAAGCATAACTTTATTCCTTAAAAACCACATTTTACGTGTTGAGTCTATCTCCGTCGCCTTATAGGTACTTATTGTGCATTTGGCTAGTATTTTTGCTTGTCATAACTGATTCAACAGTGTAGCAATTGTAGATAGACCATTAAAAAAAAACAACAAAGAAAAATATATTGATCATCCTGCATTCCTAATGTATATGAACTCATGTTTTCACAAGTAGGTCCTCCCGCTCTGCCTGGGGTGGGTGGACTCATTTGAAGATATTACCACGTAAAAAAAAGTACGTAAATTTTCTTTATCTTTAACCAACTGAAGGGTTCCGCTAAACATCTACGTGCCAACATAAAAACAGCAAAGAATTTAGTTGAAATGTCAAATTGACTGGCATTGCCATTAAAAGAATGTTACGTAATAACCACGTATGTAATAGTCAAACGAATATTCTAAAAGCAATTAAGCCTTAATTGCCTTTTCGATAAATATGAGGAAAATAGTCTTAGCATCAGGTCGAGCTAAGCTAGATTTATTTGCGTCAGATATCGCCAGGACAGGCTCGTGGAACTGTCTCATCAGGTAAACGTCACCCTGGAACGTAAAGGGCTATTGAAGGATCACTGTGGATTTTAGTCAGTACAAGTCTGACAGTCCCTCCAAGGGAGGCAAGGCTGCCCTGGGTAGGAGGACTCATTTGATGATTTTACCACCATAAAATAAAAGACAGGACTGGTATAGAAGCCGATAGTTTTACTCTTCGGTTCATCTAACTGCGTATCAATGCTATAAACTTTTCACACAAAAATCTCAATTCTAAGCAAAAAATAAATTAATTTATGTTGAGGTATATTTAGTGAGTAGAGAAAATATCAATGGAATACATCTCAATGGAATTCAATGTAAAACCCACAGAAATATTAAAAACTATAGCGCCGTATTCACGTTCCATCTTGCTGTACGTCCCGCCAAGGTCATACACGATACACGAAGCAAAAACACCGTGATTATGACGTACTGGACGTACGTCAAGCCTATTCACGTTGTTTTTGCGTCGTGCATCGTGCATGACGTACAGCCGTGACAGATGGTGAATACGGCGCTTATGGTAAAACCATATGTCAACCATAAAGCTGACAGCCAGTATCAACATGGCCAGTATCTACATGGAGGTGATATATCTTCAACAATTTAACACGTAAAAAAATCTAAGTAACCAACCTCATTTTTCACGAACTCGGTTTTAAAACATACGTGACTTCAATTTCGTCACCGCACAGATTAGATTGCAAATATTTTTAAGACAAAGTATGCAAACATGCCGTTTACAGTGTCGTGTGTTTACAAAATGTGTTATCAGATCCCTCGTATCAGATAGTGTAAATATATGAATACGTTAAAAAGTACTGATTCATACAAAAGTTATAATTTTGTCGCAATATTTGATTATTTTCAAGGTTGGTCGGAATTGTGAAATCAGTCATATGTGTAGTCATTTAGATGTGGTAGGTATTAATTTTTTTTCATGAATTGTAATTTTTAAGGTGATGATTCAGAATAATTAATTAATAGATAGGTGGTGAGTTTACATTAAAAATGCAAATATCGCGGGCAGAATCTTTACAAGCGAATGCAAATTTTATTATAGCTATTGCATTTTTCCGACCAGAATCTTTAAAAGCGTATGCAAAATCTTTATTAGAGCTATTTCATTTTTTCCTTAGGTAGTTACTTAATTATCAGCTTGTTGCGTTATTTTATGTGTAGAGGCTATAAAAATACTTAAAATGAAACCTTTTCCTCCATTTATCTTTCCAATACCGAAAATTCTGAGATCATGGATACAAAACCCACAAGAAAGTCCTACTTTTGACATTACTTTTATATAAAGACATCTGAAAATAAAAATCTCAGCAGTAACCCGCATACTGGATTTACGAATGTTGGCTACATATTTGTAATACTGACATGACAGTGTCTTAAAAAGGGCACCGCAATCCTGGAACGCAAAAGGCAACTGAAGAGACAGTTTGATTTTTAGTCAGTCAAGTCTGACAGTCGCTTCTGCTCTACGTAGGGCTCCCAGACATCATTCCAACCTAAATAAAAAAAGACAAATCCCTGCCAAATCTTTCCGCGTAAACAGGTGTGATATTCCATAAACACACCATTTAAGTAATCTTCACGGCACATTAACCCAGATAAGAACAATAAACTTACATAACAACCAGTAACTTGACAAACGTGTTACGAATTAAAAACAAAAGAATTCCAAATTCACATCATAATAATTTGGTGCGGAATTTTAGCAGAGCTCTGTGTATAAAATATCTAGATGTTAGGACATCTCTAACATTTGTCACCTTGACCCTTTTTTAATTTTTTTAATTTTTTTTCTGACCGAAATCAATACAAAGGAGATGGTTCAAAAATGTATGGAGCCTGCATTTTTTAACAGCTAAACCCGTCTTCAAATGATTTTTTCAGTATTTTTATGAAATTCCCCTATTTTTTTCTTTCCTATTGATATGGTGTAGGTACATAAACCGAGCCCAGAATGAAACATCTCTTTTTGGTATTAGATTACAAACTCGCCGAACTGTTACGTTTGATGGCGAGAGGCGCTCTTTCACATTACAACGGACCAACTAAAAATTTACGGGTTACAATACTACACACACCTGAAGACACACGATGCATGGATTTAGTTAGGATTTTGAAATTTTACCTCATCATCATCAAATCAGTCGCAGGACGTCCACTGCTGAACATAGGCCTCCCCTATAGACTTCTAATAAGACCAGTTGAAAAGCTTGCATCCAACGCGACCCTGTGGTCTTCATCAGATCATCTGTCCACCTTCTAGGTGGACGTCCTATGCCGCTCTTGCCGGTGCGTGGTTTCCATTCGAGAACCATACGGCCCCGTCGTCGGCAGTTTTGCGTGCTATGTGGCCTACCCACTGCCACTTCAACTTGGTAATTCGTTGGTCTATGCCGACAACGTAGGTTCGTCTACGAATCACCTCATTTTTGATTCGATCACGCAGTGACTCCGAGCATAGCCCTTTCCATAGCTCTTTGGGCTATCTTGACTTACTAATGAAGCCCATAGTCTTACCACAGGCCTCATTAGTAAGACCACATCATTAAAGGTAACACACAAATAATGTGCACAATTAATGTTACCTCTCCTAGCTACATTAAAAATATTATTTTGAGTACAAATTCACCTTCTTTAAAACTTAAAAAAAAAGAAAATTTTACACTATGGTTACCTGGTCGGATCTATTCTCAAAGTAAGATGTCGTGTACCTACCATACAAGGTAAGGCGTTGGACACACCGCTGTGTCCCGCATACAAAGTAAGGCTCTAAAGGTTACGACACACGAATTCATTGGCATTCTATGTGGTTCTGTATTTGTTGTATCACTGCAAGTGCAGATGTGGGGCGCAGAGTGGAATTGGAAGGCGCCTAAGATCTTGTATCTTCTTGTGGCAAAAAAAAATTGTAGTATCTAAGTTGTACAGGTGGCCTAGCATGACGTCTTAAAGCCAGTAGTTCCAGTGAGGGGATTTCGAATATAATCTATACTTATATTATAAAGCTGAAGACTTTGTTTGATTGTACTCGCTAATCTAAGGCACTACTGGTTCAAATTCAATAAATATTGTAGTGTCGGATGCTTTATTCATTCAAAGGCTATTTATCATCACGCTACGACAAATTGGAGCCAAACAGCTGGTGAAACGGCGGTCAGAAGCTAGTATTTATAAAAACCTAAAAGAGTATGGTTTCCGAAACTCTGAGTACCTAATAAAGTAACATGTCTACTGTAACTTCATTGCGTTGATCACAAAGTAATTGTGGCAATGAGTGTTTTTCCTAATTAACGGCTTAATATTAAAAAAATAATTAGGCTGCATAACTCAGATAAACATTACAAAGAATGATGTGAATCGCGAATCTAAACGTCTTATAAATAAAGTAGTTAATCCATTCCTTATTTGGAATGAATTATGACTTGTTTGATGTATTATCAAGTCTTTTCTTTCTACCATTTTCACATGAAATTAAAAAAATAAACCGACCAAGTGTGCGTCGACTCGCGAACGAAAGATTCAGTACCATTCATTTTATTTATCTACACAGATACTGATACTGCTAGCCTTTATCATCCCACTGCTAGTCAAAGGCTCCCCATGACTTCCAGTTTTCATGATCCAGGGCCAAAGTGGACCACTGGTCGTTGGTTTTACCCAGCTCGTCTCATAAATCTACTGTATAAAAATCAATTGCTGTTCGTTAGTCTCGCTAAAACTTGAGAACGACTGGACCGATTTGGCTAATTTTGGTATTGAATTATTACTGAAATTCCAGAGAAGGTTTTTTTAAAGAGGTACGAAGTTTGCCTGGTCAGCTAGTTATCTATAAAAACTGCAAAAAAAAATAATGCATGTTGTATGAGAGTCCCCCTTAAATATTTTATTATATTGCCTTTTAGTATTTGTTGTTATAATGGCAACAGAAATACATCATAGTATGAAAACTACAACCGTCTAACTATCACGATTCATGAGATATAGCTTGGTGACAGACCAACAAACGGACGGACAGCGGAGTCTTAATAATAGGGTCCCTTTTGACCCTTTGGGTACGGAACTCTAACAAATTAAGATTTATTTCTACCGTATAAATCTCTTCTTTTGCAAGAAATATTATTCTTTCATTGTCATACACTAGTTGAGGTTGTTAACGTGTATAATATTGGCATAATTCTATGAAATCGTTACGTATTGAATCTCCTTTATTACAAAATATCACGCAAAGTCTTAACTTTGTATCTCGTGGATAGAATTTGAGCTAAAATCTAGATTGCAACGCCTGTGCAATCAAAATATTTCGTCAATACTTTCTCTTTTATAAAATACAACATGCAACGTTGGTTTGGATTGCAATTGGGTGATAGTACTAGCAGTTTTGCTAAAGTTTTTTTGGTGAGAAAACTGTGTAAAAGGTAAGCAGCGGCAATTTCGTGCAATTCTAAATGTTGCTGTTTGATGATGTTCCCATAGCGTCGTCGATAGTATAATATAATAACTATATAATTTAATATAATATAATATTCTACAACTATCACACAACGCCATCTAGTCCCAAGCTAAGCAAAGCTTGTGTTATGGGTACTAGACAACAGATAAACATACTTATATATTTCTAAATACGTGTACATATTATACATAGATAAATTACACCCAGACACAGAAGAAATCATCATGCTCATCACACGAACATTTGTCCTGGGTGGGAAATCGAACCCACGACTCCCCGGCATGGCAGTCAGGGTCACTAACCACAAGACCAACAGGCCAATAAAGGTGTTTTAGCAGTCAGTGATCTAGGAAATAACCATTTTAGAACAATCTTTAAACAGTTTGAAAACTAAACAAAGCATAAGGCCGTTTCTAAATATTTCACAGCAGGTGAAGACTTCCTGATGCAAATTGTAGCGATTTATTTTATTTTATTCTTGTTCGCAACCTTGCTTTTGACAATAAGATGGTTGACCACATTTTCATTGTTGGTATTATACAATTGATTTTTTTTTTTGAAGATTAGTTCACATAGTTACTAATAAAAGACAGGAACTTGATTTTTTGCTGTGTTGAATTTGTTCGGATTGACAGTTCGGTTATGACTGATCATCTGAAGACCTAGTCAAGTTTAAACTGTTTAAAGCGTTTCCTATTCAGTAAATTCTTGAACAGTACCCTTAGCACGAGTTTGCAGTATTTGAGACGTAAAGTAAACTGGAACTTTGACACTTTCAAATTGTCAATTTACAAGGAAAAAATTAGTTCCTTCTTCGCACACCAGGGGCGCTGTTTCATTTTTCCATACAAGAAACGCTGTAAATACTGTAAAGTAAAACAGTGAAAACTCGTGCTAGGGTTTTTTTTTTTTTTTTTTTATCGTGGTAAAATCATCAAATGAGACCTCCAACCCCGGGCAGGGCGGGAGGTACTGTCAGACTTGTACTGACTAAAATCCACGGTGTCCTTCAGTAGCCCTTTATGTTCCGGGGTCACGGTAATAGAAATAAATCCCGCGACCCCGGCAGGCTTTGGCCCTCTGAGAGGGGGCCCCGTCATTTTGCTGACAGCTCTTTGAGGCGCGCGTGGAACACGACGCGCCGTCGACCCGGGCATGGTCCATGGTCGGACAGCGAGTTGCCCTTTACTCGCTGTCCGCATGCCCGCGCCTACGGTGGCCGGAGATCGTCTTGCGTCGTGCTAGGGGTACTGTAAGTTTTTAGTGACTTAAATTCCAGGTTCAGTCTGTTATTTTTTGTGACGTCTCTATCGTCGTCATGTTTGGTAATTAACATTAATTTTATTTATTTTAATTATTGTAGTTTTAATAAGTTAGTATTTCGTTTATTTTATTGTTATTTTCTTTATACATTAACAGTGTAGGTACAGAACCTCTTGTCCAAGTTCTTTTCATTCTTGATCATTTCATTTTCTTTAAAAGTTATCGAAAGGAAAACAAAATAATCAAAAACTTTATACTATTGGATTTACATTAGATACATTAGAATATAAAAAATCTTCCTATTAATTTTGTTTTAAGTTACAATTTAATTTGATAAAAGAATAGTAATGATATTAAACCAGCTGTTACCACCAGTTTACCAACAATCATAATATTTAAATAAAAATATTCTCACATAGAGCCGTCAAACATAAACCCATCTTCGTTAAACCGGACGTGGTAGAGACCATTTGAATACAATCCACTGTTTACTGTCCCACGAAGTAAAGCTCATTGGGGATTGAACCAGGCATCAGAAACACGGAAATTAAACAATCTTATTTCTGATTATGTTTACAGATTATGTTATAATTTAAAATAGATTATTTGATTAAAAAAATCTAATTAGTCCGTCAGTTAGATAATCAAAAAATGTTTGACACTTATTTTAATTTCTTTTGTTTATTAGGGGCGGATTTTGATTACTCTTATCTGACGAATAAAAGTAGCGGTTTGACATATTTCTTTGGATAAGCTGTCAAACCAACATTTCTATTCCTCAGATAAAAGTTATCTGTGACCATTGAAAAATCAGCCCTAAACCAAAATTGATGAAGACACGACGATTTTAAAATTAGCAAAACGTCACAAGCAAGTAGGTAGAGTTGCCAGGTTGGCAACGAGCAAGTGATACCTCTGGTGTTCAAACGTCCATAGACTACTTACGGTGACCGCTTTTCATCAGGCTGTCGTATGCTTGTTTGTCACATTTATGATTATGAAAAAGAAGCAGTGCAAAATGATCAGCTGTTTTCCTACGCCTCCATATGAGCAATGGAAAATGAACCACATAATTATTTATTTAGCAAACATTTTCCTTTGCATACGAAAAACAACAAATAGAGAGGACAAATAACGTTATCGTTAAGTAAGTAATAAGTAAGTAGTAGTGTTTACTTGTTAACGATGAGGTCGTGACGAAACTGCATGTTTTGCATATTTTCTCACTAAACGGACTTGCCAGGAACTGTTTCGTGTCCCTCATATGGAAAGAAGTTAAATATAAAGAGAACCTCGTAATTGTAGATGTATCTGAATCTGAAGATGATGTAAAAGTGAAGTCTGAAATTAAGTTTATCATCACCAACATGTGAAGCGATTCCAATCACTGTTGGGTATAGGCCACACCCTTAATTTTTGAGGCAAATCCTCCACACTATTCCGAAAGCGCAGCAACTCCAGAAAGCCAAAATCAACAGTGGCAGCCACCAGAAAAACACAGAGACAATGATGACGTGTCTCGGAGAATAAAACCTGTCTTGGATCGTGCAACAAAATTAATCAGAAAAGAATTGTAGAGATATCTACGCCCTTCTTTCTTTGACAACTGTTAAGTTATAAGGAACGTGAATCAAACTACAAGTTCTAGTGATTACTGCGATTTTTGATAGTTCCTTGTTGACCGAACAACAACAAATTTCCTTCACACCGATTTCATCCAGAGACAAAAGTAAAGACAAGTTGTTAGATTCAAGCAGACGCAGACGTTTTAAAAGGAAAGAAAAAGTAACATAATCTTAACTGCACTGTTTAATGAACTCGTAAAAATAAAAGTTTCTGTTTCCAATCAAATTAACATTATCAAACGTGTTTAATTGTAAAGTCGGTAATGTCGGTATTGGGTGAACCGCGATTATGCCAGCCATTATTTTACAGTATTTAAGAATATTACGACAGGAATTTTACATTAATGTGATTAGTTTACTTACTACTATACTTTTTTGTAATTAGTTTACTTTAACTAATTCCATAATATCCACTAGGTATTAACATTCTAAATCTGTCACATTACTACCTATTGCAATATTAATTTAAAGGAGAGATTCGCGGTCGCGAGTTTTATTTCCATCACCGTGACCCCGGAACATAAAGGGCTATTGAGGACACCGTGGATTTTAGTCTGTACAAGTCTGACAGTCCCTCCCGCCCTGCCCAGAGTGGGAGGACTCATTTAATGATTTTACAAAAAAAGGAGAGATTCGCCACAAAATCAAATAGGTAATGTTATAAGATAATTCTCCTCTATCCTTGATTCAGAATATCCTTCCTTCTACTTTAAAGTGAATGCAAATAAGCGCAACAAACACACGGAATGTAAATTAGTTATCATAACAAACTGCAATACGACATGTGACTTTGTGTGACATTTACACATAAGGTAGTAGGTATACTGTTAGATTTTGAAGGCAAACTATGCAGGAAAAACTTTGGTCTTAACGCGCAAAACAAATTGATATGATAATCTAATGAAAACCTTAACAATTTAGTTAATGGAACCTGGAGAAAATTATCTAGATAAAATTGGTTTGAATTTCATTGATTTTTAATTGGAATCAAATAGAGAAACATTTACCTACAGCAGAAAATTTCTTCCGGTTCATTTATCAAAAAGGATCATCTATAATTTTCGAAACGAATATACGATGCAATATTGTAAATTAAATGCATTTGAACTTTGAGGGCGTGTGAAGTTAAGAATTATTTATGTGATATTCACAATTCAAAATGAAAAAATAATCATTCGCTTCTTGATTGATTGATCACACAATAAGATGCTGTCAAAAACAAGTTATTCGCCAATAAAAATACAATATAACATCTTTGACATCGAACAAGATATTATTTACAAATCACTACAACAACATTTGAATAAAACATGCAAGGAAAACCTCGGAGCCAAACAAAAAGTTTTTATGTGAAGCATTCGATACGGTTGATCACACCTCGGTGTATACTTGTTACATCAAGTCACAAGTGTTACACGATATGTTTATAAATTGTTGGATAGGAAACGTATACACTACTGTGCTTTTGAATGTGTGTAAATGTTCATACCCTAGAAATCGATATAAAAACAACTGAAGAAATTAGGTACGATGCAAAATTTGAAGTCAGATGCCACTAGTTTATTACAATTGACAGAATCTAGTGTGTTCCAATTGAAATTACAATACCTAGATGGCTTGTTTTCTATCTAATAATCTTAGTTTTCCTCTGTAAAGAAATATGAGATAATATGGATTGCACATAACTACCCATTAAAATTTAATGATGATTGAGTTCATCCTGTCTGTAAATAATAATATCCATGCTTAGTCACTAATTACTTGCACGTGTCGTCTTTAGCTTCACTCTTCAATATATTGTCTTTACATAAGCTTATGAGTTTATGAGCTAAGCAATAACTTGATCATCCTAACACCTTATGGAAAATCAAGCTTCAAAAAACATGTGCCTTGGTATGTTAAATGACATCAACCTCCTCAAGGCATTTGGTATTGGAAGAATTCCAACTGCCGTGCATTGCGAATGCATGCTCGCGGCGTCCCACAAGGTCGTTTACTGGGACCATCTCTGTACAATCTATTACGTATAGTATTTTAAGTTCGTGATTATTAAACATGGCACAAATCATGTAGCCTTGTTTGGTTGACGTTTTATTTCGCTGGTAAACGTGTCTGCAAAGTGTTTACAATTCTTTAATGGAAGCTGTCATTTATTAAGTATTGTTGTTTTTACGTCTCAGTTTTAAGCATAACCTGTCTCAGATATTTATGGAACAAGATTTTTCTCTAGCTAGTACCATCATTAACTAATTAAATTCAATGTAGATTGTTGGAACAAATCTAAATTACCAACACAAACTAATTATTCATCTTTTGATTGTCTACAATAGGATTGTTAAACATATTTGGGTATTCCCAGAAAAAAAATACCTTCCATGACTCACACATATTAATAACGCTCCGTCATCGTAAGATCAATCCTATGATTACTACGACTTATTATATATTTTAATCAAACAAGGATGTTAATAACTGGCGAATAGTTGGTACTGGCAACTGGTGTACTTATACATATGACAAGACGAGTTGTTACCAGAGGCATCGCCCGTAGGGATATTTTTTTAAGTCGTTGGATCTCACAGGATTGAAATATCGGATTAAAACATCTCTGAGCAAAATTTCTTCAAGAGTCGTTCAGTAGTTCTGCCGTGATTGTGTTACATTTGACCAAACATCCATCCAGACACTTTCGCATTTCTTTTTCTTTTAAATATTTCGTAACTACATTATTATTCGGCATATCATGAAACTGGACATAAAAAAAATCCACTAAACAGTTCTATCACATGACTGTCTGTAACGGTTATTTAACTACATCATTTATAACGCTAAAACTAACTTGAAAACCAGAAAATCTCTTCAAAACCTGTCAGTTGGCCAGTAAATTCCAATCGCAAGGGTCATAACCCCACCACACCTAGAATCCAGTTTCATAGTATTATCTGCGATGATTCATGTGTTTAAAGTACAAAAAAAAAGAGTTAGGCAAACAGTGATCCCTTCTATAGAGTACCTTTCAATGAAATTTAGACTTTCTCCCATGGTAATAGAATTAATAATGGTCTATATGATAGTACTGTAAACATAGCATCAAATGTGAATATGGTTGATATAAAAGCCTGCGACAGTGTTGGCATTAAAATGACATCACCTGCCCCGTCCGACGCTTCTTACGACCACAATGGTGTATGATACCATAAAGCTAATGCAGTAGAGCCACTTGACGAAGACAATATAATAGAAAACCATAAAGTTCAATAAAGTAAAACTGCAATTAATAGTATGGACCGTAATATTGTTAATCATAGTGTAGTACATATTTTTTAAAAGCATTGCAGTTACATTTCTATCATTATGAGCTGGAATAGTCACAGCAAGTCTGTAGATTAGCAATTTAATGATGATACAAGTAGGTACATTAAGCTACGTCCTCACTTAGCAGTGTTGCATGTGACGTATCAGATACAGTATCAAGTGAGTACGTAGGTACGAGCCTCCTGCCTCCTGCCTGCAGCTTTATGTTGCATGCTGTAATATCACAGGATCTTAATATCGTAATAAAACATATAATGCACTCCTATTTATCGTATACATTTCTGTATGTTGTCTCTTTTTCTTGTCTATTTAAGGTTGCTTTTAATTTGATAATTATATCATCTTCAGCGTTAGTTTTGAACATGGTATTATATTAAGTTTACCTTCTGCAGTTTCCATTTCATTTACATCCATGGTGAGCATGGCATCCAAGCCGATTACACATGCATAACGCGTATCATATTGTATATTGTATGCTTCTATAAGTGTGTGTGAATGTATACTTACTTTCTTTATACATGTAGGCTCATCTTCACCCAGGTGTGTATTTGTTAAAGCGTTTGTTTCTTCGGCTATTATTCATTTGTGACTATTGTTGTTAGGAACCTGTCGGTGTGACCTGGATCTGCTAATGAATAGTGATCATCAATTGTCAGTTATGCTGATTGATTTGGCAGGTGGAATGGTGTTATTATACTTCGCGGTACTTTTACTGTAGTTTTTATGTAGCCTGTTAAGTTTTGTTTGAAACGGTAAACTAAGTTTTATGATCGAAAACGTTAGAAAAAAAAAACAGGAAAAATAAGAGGAGATGGAAAATATGATGATGCTGTTAAATTGCACCCTAAGGTCTATGTCACTCACCTAGCACTAGCTCTAGCTGTAAATCAAGATATATTTTTTTCTTTACTAAAATACGTGTAATAAAGTAAATTAATAAAACTAAAATTCTTCAACGCTATCAGCTAGTATTATGCATTCGGCTTTCCCACAATGCATAGCAATGTTACGCCTCTGCCCTTTGGCCAAGGCTGTGGCCAAGATAAAACCAGCCTTTGGCCCGTGACCCAAGGGCTGGTTTTACCTTGGCCAAGCGTACAAACTAACATAGTTCCTTTTGATATCTAGCCTGTAAGTATTCGGACCTTGATTAATTTATTGGAAGACTAAGTATCAAACCTACCTACTTATTTAGGCAACTTACTTGCTAACCCAATTAACACCTTGTCCTCAAAATCTTTGCTCAAGCAACTCAATCCAATGATGAAATAAGAACTGCCTATAAATCGGTTACTTGTTCAAAAATTAGCGCGTCCTTTAAAAGGTGATTATCATCGTTAATTCTATAAATATAAAGACCTTGAATGTTCACGAGTTGCTCATCAAATGCAGGTACTTTCGATTGCGGATTGAAAAATGCAAATGAAGTGAATACTAATTATATTGGTAAAGTTATTTTGTATCTGTAATTTTAATATTGGAATTTATTTAGCAATTATGGGAGTATTTAAATTGATTTTGTTTACATTTTTGTGTTGTGACCACCTTTTTTGTCGACTAGGGTTAAGACGATGGGTCGCAGCACTGTCTGAAAAGAACACAGAACACATTGGATGTTTTTTAGATACAAAAAAAAAATTAAATGTATCATAAACATATTTGCTTCTTTATTTCGGTGTCGTGTTGAGCCTCGTGCTTTGCAAACCGAAACGCGTATGATACCTTTAACTAAACATAGACGTTGAGTCTTTGTATCCAGATCCATTAATTTATTGATTCCGTGTTGATAAAGGTGAACGCAGACTTGGCCGCATCGCACGCGCCGCAGTCTTCGCATTACGAATTCTTTAAATGAAGTTCTATGCAACCTCGCACACTCACCCGCATCGCAGTAGCCGCAGAAGCGGTAAGAAAACGATGATTTCGGGGACTGCTGACACTGCGCTGCGGCTTGGTCTGCGTTCACCTTAAATAGTACCTATAGTCTTACACAATCAAGCATTAAAGTTGTTCTTAGCTTCTAACAACAATGGATGCTGACTCTCTTTTACATTGGCTGTAGATATTCAATACTTCTTAACACTTTCCTTTAATAATTCTGATTAAATTTACAATTACATTTTCTTTTGCAGGTAATCAAAGCTTCCTATTCGGATATGGACCGGTTTCACCACATCAAACAACAGTTAAAGAAACGGTAACGATCGTACGTAATTAAAAACAAAATAGTATGTAGTAGTTAAACGGCCGTAAATGCAGGATGTTTGAACGGATACAGAACTAGTTGTGCCATCGGCTGCTTGGGTTTCATGTCGGTAGCACACCTCCGCTCCGTTGCGAAACCACTGAATGATCCGCACGATCTGTCATTTGTAGTGAAACGAGAAATTTTATTAAAAATTGGCACAAAATCAATTGAATTTACGAGAAAAAACATTGAGGATTCCGCAATAGACAATGAGTCATCCTGCTGACTACAAAAATATAGAAAATCTAACTTTTTTCTCTTTTCATTGATTTCCAAGAATTAAGAACCCAGATTCTTCGTCTTTTCAAAGTTCAGAGTAAAATGTCTTCTACGTACCTCTGATGTAGATGATATTTCACTATTTTTTACACATAGCTTGTCGCTCGCTTACTAGCGCTTTTTATGCAAATCGCGTTTCGCTGTTTCGCAGCGGAGGTGTGTTACGAGCAACAATGTTCAATGGTAATTTTATATGCTCAGTAATATTAGTAATACATGTTGCATTATGTTAAGCATACATTTTTGCATCAGAAAATTATTAAATTGAAGGTTCATGTTGTAGATTTAAACTATTAAGCTCGTCTTAAAATGCTATGTTTAGAAATGTTATTTTATTATGAAATAGTTGGTATTCGCTTGTATTGCTTAGATTAAAAGATGCATGCATAATCAGCCTCTAGTAATGTTATTACGAGCCACCCTGTCTATTTAATGATTTTACCACGTAATAAAAAGGCCTCGCTATAATAGGGATGATAGCAGTGGTGGCCCAGTGGTATCGGTCCCGACTTACTAGTTGTAGGTCGTGGGTTCGAACCCCGCCAGACGCATTACTTTGTGTAATTTATTTCATCACCACTGCTCTCAAAACGGTGAAAGAAAACATCGTGAGGAAACCGGCATGTCCTAAAACCAAAAATTCGTAGATATGTGACATCTACCAATCCGCAATGGGCCCGCGTGTTGGATTATGGCCCACTTCTTCTCTCAGAGAGGAGGCCTGTGTCCCAGCAGTGGGAACATTATAGGCTGATGATGATGATGTTAAGGGATTTGGTTTAAAGCTTTCAAGTATTGTAGATTACCACAGACGACGTCCACCTGAGGGTTAATATATGTCAGATAATCATCATATGTATGTCCCAGAAAATTGCCTCCAGCAGGCAAAAAGTTGCGAAAATTTTACCGTATAATATTTTGTAAGCATGTAGAATTGTAGACTTTTGTCAAACTTACGGTGGTTTTAACAGCTATGTTAAAAACCGGTATTTACCCACGTGTACAGTTACGTGTACATTTTAAAGTTATTTTTTGGCTAGTGGTAAAAATTACTCGTTAAGTTTGCGTTAAATTAATACTTAAGCGTATGTAACTTTTTTTTCTGTCTACTAATTATGTAATCTGTGGTAAACGGCTTAACTTGTCATACATGTTGTGAAAAGCGTATTAAAATATACTCGGTGGTATTTAAAATTAGGCCAAATATACAGAAGGGCAAGGTTGGTTTTAAGTAGTGTTTTATAAACGGTATACTGGGTAGTTATACTTCGGTCAAGAAAATGCTTGGAGAGGTAATGCACTTGGCCAAAAAGGTCAAAATCTATCAGCGATTTTCGATGACGAAAATTAATAAATGAAGACATTACTTAGCTACCGAAAAGTCAAATCTGTTTAAAGAAGTTGTAGAAATACTAACACCATGACCAATTTTCGGAAAGCTTTTGGCTTTCTTTTTTTTCAGGTGTCTTAGGTATAGGAATCTAGACATTCTATAATCTATGTTTAACCCTTAATTTGGCAAGACCAAAAAAGTTGAAGTAGAAAGTTGGTGTTAATATATTGCGTTAATATGCATTCAAACTTTACGAGAAAAATAATAAAAAAAATATTTCATGAAGGGTTTCCTGAAAACAGAACGTATAGTATACTTAACAAAATCCTATGGCTAAAGAATTAAAATGTATATAACATTATATAATATGTATATAAAATAATGTTTACATGCAGTATTTCTATGTAGTAAACAATTTTCACTTAGTTAACACCATAAGTAACCATTAGTTTTGGCACAAATTTCATCAAACAGATTGTCAGAACTGAAATCGATGAAATAATTGAATTCTTTCTTTCTATCGGGACCCTAGAGCTTTCGCACTTTTCTGTATCTACTTCCGCACAATGAAGGAAACTTCTATGAGACCATTTAAACTTGATTACATTGTCGTTTTGGGTACAGGGGCTATCTGGATCAGGTTAAGTGAAGTGAAGTGGAGACAGAACACAGCCTTTCTGTCTCCGACGATTTGCTAGTAGCTGTAGTACATGTTGGTAGTGGCACTAGTGGCGCAAAAGCCAAAATTTGTGTAAATTGTAGAGGGGAATCAATTACCTGACTGAGAATGCATCATTTCATTGGAAAAAGTGCTAAAACTGCTATTTCAATAAGTCTCACCATGCAGATTTGTTGAGTATACTTTACAGAACAAGATTACTCACCATCGAATTTTGTTGAGTATACTTAACAATCAAGTTCACTGACTCCTCGTGTTCATATCCAGGTGAAGAATGGATTTCTTATATTTTTAACCTATTGATTACACAATAAATAAATAGAAATAAGCAAAATATGTATCAAAACTAGACCAAAACCCAACAAAAATAAATATTTACATTTATGGCTCACAGATGACATTGTCTCATTGTCCTTTCTGGTTCGCTACTGTCAAGGAAAATATTGACAGGCCTGTAGAAACTTTTTCCTACTAAAATTAACTATCATTGAAATATTCCTAGCCCATACAATTTGAAATCACGGAAGAAAATTTGACATCTAGATTTTTTCAAAAGTTATGTTAAGTATACTTTACGGTGCCAAATTAAGGGTTAACAAGCGGTCTACATGTCATGGTTATTTGGAGTGCTATTACTTCTACTTCACAGTTGATGATACCTATGCGAGAATAAAAGTTACCTACTTATAGCAAAACCCAGCGTAACCCAACATAATTTCGGTAATCATTATTTATCTTTTAAAGTACAAATGACATAATTACGAATAACACATCAATTCCAAAACTACGCACGGAAATTCCGCACAAAAAAAACACGAACCACTGACTCACGTGCTGTCAAAGCGGATAGTGCAGAGACAAACAAAACGTTTTTAATTAAACGAAGCGATTGTTCCAATCGAACTGACATTGACGTATGTCAAGTGTTACTCATTCATGTACTTTGTAAGGAATTGTATTGTTTTCTTATTTTTAGGAAGTAATTGAATGCTGTTGAGTAGAAAGTATAAGATTCTTGAAATACTAAAGCCAATTCTAATTTGTAGCGTAGAAAGCGCTTTCATAGAATGTTTTTTGTGAGAAAAATCTCAATCATTTTGATTAGACACCAATTAGTCTTTAGAAATGTTGTCTGATCAGAGCAATCAGTCTTAATTCAAATTCCGAACGAACAAATTAATCATCGAGGTAAAAATTTCAAAACCGGCCTTTAAAATTGGAATAAACATAGACCATAGACTAGGTAATTGTAATTTTATTACGATCGATATAATTCGATTCGATTCGAATATCGGTAATAATCGATTTCCTGTCTCGTTAACTAGTCTGCTGTTATTGTTTTTGGTATTACTGTTTGTTAGTTCTGCTTAACCCTCGGTTAAATAGCGTGAAGTTAGTGTCAAGGTTAGTAATCAACCTTGCGGAGTAATACTGAGACAATTACTTTTAATTGATTTTTTCTGAATCTCTTGATTATCCTATTCAAATAGAATTGTATAATAGTGGTAATTGATTGAGAATGGCACTCTTAATAAATTGTAATATGTAGTTTTTTTTCAATGGCAATCATTTGTGTAATTTGAACTATTTGACGCGGGTATTTTGTAAAAAAAGTAATTGTGCCTTTCAAATTAATTATTAAGTAACACGATTTTTACTGTGGATAACAAAAATTTGGTAATAGGAGATAATGGATTGAAATCTTTGGTGTTTAGAAAGCAACCTCATCTAAAAAGATCAAACCGCATCCGTATTCATCTTTTGTTAAATTCTAAATCTAATTTAGATAAGTGAAATTAAAACCAGTTCAAATCCTCACAAAAAATACAAAACTAACAAGTGTAGAGCTAGAGATTATTATCTGACACGTAAGCCGAAAGCAACAGCAAAAAAACAAAAAAAAAACAAAGACAATTTTTTCACAAATCAAACCGCAATGGTACAGAAATCATTCAAGTCAGCCAGCGTCACATGCCGTATCGAATTTATTACTCAACCATAGACAATTACTTAACGTTCCCGCCATTATAAGTCAGCTGTCAAACCAAGATGGCGACGACCGTGAGGTATGGCGACCGGTTACTCGATTGATACTTGAATAGCTACAATAGAAGTCGTGTTGGCACATTAAGTTGCATTTAGATCACTGGTTTGTTATATAAAACGCAATGGTTGTTAAACGGCTTGGTCAAAGTATATTGTTACGGTGTTTTTCGAGGTCAGGGTCTGCTTTTCCTTTCATCGCTGGCTTTAATGGCCTTTCTATGATAAGAACTGTTTTCACTAGGTATTCAATCTTAATTTTTAATATGCACTGATCGTTTATTTACTCTAGCTAGAAGTTCGACCAACTTACTGAGTTGTCTATGGTTTAAAACTTTAAAATAAAATTTTGAGAGGATTCCCAAACTTCCAATATTTTAGTTCAGGAACTAGTAGTGCTGGCTGGTACATAGCTGAAGACAGACAGAAACACTGTGGACATTTCTTACACGAAATAGAAAACTGTAGAAAGAAACTGATTAATGTTGTGGAAACCTGCATTTTGGCTATACCCCTATTATAAGATCTCATTGTTTTGTTATAGGTAATAATTTTAACATATTTTAAAAACTATAATTATTTTCTTGGACTCAACGTCACCTTTAATTTCATTTATCATTTTAACATAAAGCTTGTCGTTGACAGCACTTATCAGCGCCCGCAGGAGCCTATAAACACTCAAGGCGAAGTACCAACAATTTGACTCGAGTTCACTAATTGGTTTATTTCATAATTTCCTCCATAAGCATGTTTACTGAGGGATCGTCGTACAACTTTAGTCATGGTTTTACAACCATTATCTATGGCTAAGCCTTTTTGGCGTTCTTTCATTGTGTACTTTGATAAAACAGTAATATTTTCAAGATATACTTTGTCTATAGGATTTGTGTGCTAAAGATAAGCATAGCTTTTACAGACTTATGGCTTGAGCACGTCTTCCATACTAGAGCGATACGTGTTGCGACTACGCCAGCATATACAATTGAAACAAAGTTCCTTAGAGTTCGTCATTCAGACAAAGCGATGTTACTCACAACTCACAAGAAAAAATAAATGAAACGCGCGTCTTGTCGCAATCGCATCGTATCGCATCGCTTGAAGGTGTGAACGGGACTCAAAATTGTATGGGGAGTTAGCTTATTTAAAACAATACACACAATTGAAAAACACATGTAAAACTTAATTCAAATTATGCCTCTAGTATTTTTTGGCTAAACTATAGACTTAGAAGTACCAAATCTACTTGCCAAAGTATTCTAGAGCAAACAGTAATGGCTAAACCACGATTCTTAACCTATTTGTTATTGACAATCTGATAGAAACGTTCAGTAACGGATTTTCGTAGCTTCAAAGCCACGGAATCATTTTTGCAAATTATCTGAAATTATTTTTGTGGTAGAGAAGTTATTCCGTTATATTTTTCGCAATGATGACTTTTTCTCATACTATGAATAATTCTTGTATCGTGGATGCGTTTAAAAACATTTAATATCCGGACTAGTAATAATTAAGAAAAGGGCTGATTTTTCGATAGTCTGAGGAATAAAAATAACTAAGTCATACAAATATTTGTTCCAAACGGCATCAAACCCGCGATTCACATCGCCGCAGTCGATTGCGCAGTCACTGGTCCGACCATGTAGTCAGCTTTGTTTAGCCAGATCAACATCTTCATTCTGAAAATAAAAAGCTTCTATAATATCCTACATTCCTGGGGTGCGCTTAAGTCAATTATCCAGTTTAAAATTTATACTGACTAAACGTCAAACACCCCGTTCAAGTACTCCGTGAGGTGAAAAATTAAAACTGACATAACTTTTCGCCTACTAGTATAAATTTTAGCGACCTTTTTGCCTCGCTAAATCTTATCCCGCTGTCAGATTGACTTTGACATTGAGCTGTTTGTTGTTTAAGTTGCTCAATTCGCTCTCTAGAAACAAATATTTCTAACACGTACTTATTTTATCGTCTCCGTGAATTTTATTTGTGTGTGACAAGTAAATAAGATTTTAAAAAATGAGAATAATTAACAACAAGCTGAGCTGTCAATTGAATTTGTCAGTTAAACCTATGACTCCGTTCAGCGAAATCTCGTTAGTTTAATTTTTATCTGGATAATTGACTTAAACGCACCCCTGTGCGACAATTATTATCTATCGACACCACAAACTTAAGATAATTCAATAAAAATATCTATTACATTCTCGTACATAAGTATCGTCTTGTGTATCGTGCTTTAAACCGGTTTGAACAGAAGCAGGTCGACTAATGTTTTTATATGTCTAACTAGTTTGAACTAAGACTGAATTCATAGTGTTAAACTTATCATGATTGAGAACAATATCATCATAGATCCTATCTATCTGCTGTTTCTCACGAGAAACCATTATTTAATATAAAATTACTTGTTGTTTTTCCAATCTTACTTTTAACCCTATTCTGTCTTTTAGGGGCCGTTCAAATATTACGTAAGCAGATTTATTACAATTATTTACCCCCCCATCCTCCTTGTCAGCAAAAGTAAGCAAAGCTTTTACCCCCCCCCCCCCATGCTTACGTAAACATTTTTCAATTGAAAATGTATTTTTTATTTCATATATAGAAAATTGATTTAGAATAGAGATTAGATTTTACTGATACTGATACTGATTTTGTCATACATGTTGTGAAAAGCGTATTAAAATATACTCGGTGGTATTTAAAATTAGGCCAAATATACAGAAGGGCAAGGTTGGTTTTAAGTAGTGTTTTATAAACGGTATACTGGGTAGTTATACTTCGGTCAAGAAAATGCTTGGAGAGGTAATGCACTTGGCCAAAAAGGTCAAAATCTATCAGCGATTTTCGATGACGAAAATTAATAAATGAAGACATTACTTAGCTACCGAAAAGTCAAATCTGTTTAAAGAAGTTGTAGAAATACTAACACCATGACCAATTTTCGGAAAGCTTTTGGCTTTCTTTTTTTTCAGGTGTCTTAGGTATAGGAATCTAGACATTCTATAATCTATGTTTAACCCTTAATTTGGCAAGACCAAAAAAGTTGAAGTAGAAAGTTGGTGTTAATATATTGCGTTAATATGCATTCAAACTTTACGAGAAAAATAATAAAAAAAATATTTCATGAAGGGTTTCCTGAAAACAGAACGTATAGTATACTTAACAAAATCCTATGGCTAAAGAATTAAAATGTATATAACATTATATAATATGTATATAAAATAATGTTTACATGCAGTATTTCTATGTAGTAAACAATTTTCACTTAGTTAACACCATAAGTAACCATTAGTTTTGGCACAAATTTCATCAAACAGATTGTCAGAACTGAAATCGATGAAATAATTGAATTCTTTCTTTCTATCGGGACCCTAGAGCTTTCGCACTTTTCTGTATCTACTTCCGCACAATGAAGGAAACTTCTATGAGACCATTTAAACTTGATTACATTGTCGTTTTGGGTACAGGGGCTATCTGGATCAGGTTAAGTGAAGTGAAGTGGAGACAGAACACAGCCTTTCTGTCTCCGACGATTTGCTAGTAGCTGTAGTACATGTTGGTAGTGGCACTAGTGGCGCAAAAGCCAAAATTTGTGTAAATTGTAGAGGGGAATCAATTACCTGACTGAGAATGCATCATTTCATTGGAAAAAGTGCTAAAACTGCTATTTCAATAAGTCTCACCATGCAGATTTGTTGAGTATACTTTACAGAACAAGATTACTCACCATCGAATTTTGTTGAGTATACTTAACAATCAAGTTCACTGACTCCTCGTGTTCATATCCAGGTGAAGAATGGATTTCTTATATTTTTAACCTATTGATTACACAATAAATAAATAGAAATAAGCAAAATATGTATCAAAACTAGACCAAAACCCAACAAAAATAAATATTTACATTTATGGCTCACAGATGACATTGTCTCATTGTCCTTTCTGGTTCGCTACTGTCAAGGAAAATATTGACAGGCCTGTAGAAACTTTTTCCTACTAAAATTAACTATCATTGAAATATTCCTAGCCCATACAATTTGAAATCACGGAAGAAAATTTGACATCTAGATTTTTTCAAAAGTTATGTTAAGTATACTTTACGGTGCCAAATTAAGGGTTAACAAGCGGTCTACATGTCATGGTTATTTGGAGTGCTATTACTTCTACTTCACAGTTGATGATACCTATGCGAGAATAAAAGTTACCTACTTATAGCAAAACCCAGCGTAACCCAACATAATTTCGGTAATCATTATTTATCTTTTAAAGTACAAATGACATAATTACGAATAACACATCAATTCCAAAACTACGCACGGAAATTCCGCACAAAAAAAACACGAACCACTGACTCACGTGCTGTCAAAGCGGATAGTGCAGAGACAAACAAAACGTTTTTAATTAAACGAAGCGATTGTTCCAATCGAACTGACATTGACGTATGTCAAGTGTTACTCATTCATGTACTTTGTAAGGAATTGTATTGTTTTCTTATTTTTAGGAAGTAATTGAATGCTGTTGAGTAGAAAGTATAAGATTCTTGAAATACTAAAGCCAATTCTAATTTGTAGCGTAGAAAGCGCTTTCATAGAATGTTTTTTGTGAGAAAAATCTCAATCATTTTGATTAGACACCAATTAGTCTTTAGAAATGTTGTCTGATCAGAGCAATCAGTCTTAATTCAAATTCCGAACGAACAAATTAATCATCGAGGTAAAAATTTCAAAACCGGCCTTTAAAATTGGAATAAACATAGACCATAGACTAGGTAATTGTAATTTTATTACGATCGATATAATTCGATTCGATTCGAATATCGGTAATAATCGATTTCCTGTCTCGTTAACTAGTCTGCTGTTATTGTTTTTGGTATTACTGTTTGTTAGTTCTGCTTAACCCTCGGTTAAATAGCGTGAAGTTAGTGTCAAGGTTAGTAATCAACCTTGCGGAGTAATACTGAGACAATTACTTTTAATTGATTTTTTCTGAATCTCTTGATTATCCTATTCAAATAGAATTGTATAATAGTGGTAATTGATTGAGAATGGCACTCTTAATAAATTGTAATATGTAGTTTTTTTTCAATGGCAATCATTTGTGTAATTTGAACTATTTGACGCGGGTATTTTGTAAAAAAAGTAATTGTGCCTTTCAAATTAATTATTAAGTAACACGATTTTTACTGTGGATAACAAAAATTTGGTAATAGGAGATAATGGATTGAAATCTTTGGTGTTTAGAAAGCAACCTCATCTAAAAAGATCAAACCGCATCCGTATTCATCTTTTGTTAAATTCTAAATCTAATTTAGATAAGTGAAATTAAAACCAGTTCAAATCCTCACAAAAAATACAAAACTAACAAGTGTAGAGCTAGAGATTATTATCTGACACGTAAGCCGAAAGCAACAGCAAAAAAACAAAAAAAAAACAAAGACAATTTTTTCACAAATCAAACCGCAATGGTACAGAAATCATTCAAGTCAGCCAGCGTCACATGCCGTATCGAATTTATTACTCAACCATAGACAATTACTTAACGTTCCCGCCATTATAAGTCAGCTGTCAAACCAAGATGGCGACGACCGTGAGGTATGGCGACCGGTTACTCGATTGATACTTGAATAGCTACAATAGAAGTCGTGTTGGCACATTAAGTTGCATTTAGATCACTGGTTTGTTATATAAAACGCAATGGTTGTTAAACGGCTTGGTCAAAGTATATTGTTACGGTGTTTTTCGAGGTCAGGGTCTGCTTTTCCTTTCATCGCTGGCTTTAATGGCCTTTCTATGATAAGAACTGTTTTCACTAGGTATTCAATCTTAATTTTTAATATGCACTGATCGTTTATTTACTCTAGCTAGAAGTTCGACCAACTTACTGAGTTGTCTATGGTTTAAAACTTTAAAATAAAATTTTGAGAGGATTCCCAAACTTCCAATATTTTAGTTCAGGAACTAGTAGTGCTGGCTGGTACATAGCTGAAGACAGACAGAAACACTGTGGACATTTCTTACACGAAATAGAAAACTGTAGAAAGAAACTGATTAATGTTGTGGAAACCTGCATTTTGGCTATACCCCTATTATAAGATCTCATTGTTTTGTTATAGGTAATAATTTTAACATATTTTAAAAACTATAATTATTTTCTTGGACTCAACGTCACCTTTAATTTCATTTATCATTTTAACATAAAGCTTGTCGTTGACAGCACTTATCAGCGCCCGCAGGAGCCTATAAACACTCAAGGCGAAGTACCAACAATTTGACTCGAGTTCACTAATTGGTTTATTTCATAATTTCCTCCATAAGCATGTTTACTGAGGGATCGTCGTACAACTTTAGTCATGGTTTTACAACCATTATCTATGGCTAAGCCTTTTTGGCGTTCTTTCATTGTGTACTTTGATAAAACAGTAATATTTTCAAGATATACTTTGTCTATAGGATTTGTGTGCTAAAGATAAGCATAGCTTTTACAGACTTATGGCTTGAGCACGTCTTCCATACTAGAGCGATACGTGTTGCGACTACGCCAGCATATACAATTGAAACAAAGTTCCTTAGAGTTCGTCATTCAGACAAAGCGATGTTACTCACAACTCACAAGAAAAAATAAATGAAACGCGCGTCTTGTCGCAATCGCATCGTATCGCATCGCTTGAAGGTGTGAACGGGACTCAAAATTGTATGGGGAGTTAGCTTATTTAAAACAATACACACAATTGAAAAACACATGTAAAACTTAATTCAAATTATGCCTCTAGTATTTTTTGGCTAAACTATAGACTTAGAAGTACCAAATCTACTTGCCAAAGTATTCTAGAGCAAACAGTAATGGCTAAACCACGATTCTTAACCTATTTGTTATTGACAATCTGATAGAAACGTTCAGTAACGGATTTTCGTAGCTTCAAAGCCACGGAATCATTTTTGCAAATTATCTGAAATTATTTTTGTGGTAGAGAAGTTATTCCGTTATATTTTTCGCAATGATGACTTTTTCTCATACTATGAATAATTCTTGTATCGTGGATGCGTTTAAAAACATTTAATATCCGGACTAGTAATAATTAAGAAAAGGGCTGATTTTTCGATAGTCTGAGGAATAAAAATAACTAAGTCATACAAATATTTGTTCCAAACGGCATCAAACCCGCGATTCACATCGCCGCAGTCGATTGCGCAGTCACTGGTCCGACCATGTAGTCAGCTTTGTTTAGCCAGATCAACATCTTCATTCTGAAAATAAAAAGCTTCTATAATATCCTACATTCCTGGGGTGCGCTTAAGTCAATTATCCAGTTTAAAATTTATACTGACTAAACGTCAAACACCCCGTTCAAGTACTCCGTGAGGTGAAAAATTAAAACTGACATAACTTTTCGCCTACTAGTATAAATTTTAGCGACCTTTTTGCCTCGCTAAATCTTATCCCGCTGTCAGATTGACTTTGACATTGAGCTGTTTGTTGTTTAAGTTGCTCAATTCGCTCTCTAGAAACAAATATTTCTAACACGTACTTATTTTATCGTCTCCGTGAATTTTATTTGTGTGTGACAAGTAAATAAGATTTTAAAAAATGAGAATAATTAACAACAAGCTGAGCTGTCAATTGAATTTGTCAGTTAAACCTATGACTCCGTTCAGCGAAATCTCGTTAGTTTAATTTTTATCTGGATAATTGACTTAAACGCACCCCTGTGCGACAATTATTATCTATCGACACCACAAACTTAAGATAATTCAATAAAAATATCTATTACATTCTCGTACATAAGTATCGTCTTGTGTATCGTGCTTTAAACCGGTTTGAACAGAAGCAGGTCGACTAATGTTTTTATATGTCTAACTAGTTTGAACTAAGACTGAATTCATAGTGTTAAACTTATCATGATTGAGAACAATATCATCATAGATCCTATCTATCTGCTGTTTCTCACGAGAAACCATTATTTAATATAAAATTACTTGTTGTTTTTCCAATCTTACTTTTAACCCTATTCTGTCTTTTAGGGGCCGTTCAAATATTACGTAAGCAGATTTATTACAATTATTTACCCCCCCATCCTCCTTGTCAGCAAAAGTAAGCAAAGCTTTTACCCCCCCCCCCCCCCCATGCTTACGTAAACATTTTTCAATTGAAAATGTATTTTTTATTTCATATATAGAAAATTGATTTAGAATAGAGATTAGATTTTACTGATGCAGTAATCAACAAAGAGTAACAAAGAGTAAGGGACAAAAATATTATAATCCCCGAAAATGCGTTTCGTTTTCAAGCATAGACAATGTGAAGGTTGCCATTCGTGTAAAAAAGTAAGTAACTATCGATGACGTAATCATCATCTGGACTCCCCTACCCCCCATGTCATCCAAAATAAGCAAACCAAAGACCCCCCCACCCCCCTATAGTGCTTACGTAATACTTGAACAGCCCCTTATCAAAAAAGTCCACAAAAAAAGATACTTTTATACCACACAAAACTATAGGCTAAAAGTGGAGCAAAACTTTGTGGCAACCACCCTTAAATTTTTCAAGGAATAACCCTTGAAAAATTTAAGGGTGGTTGCCACAAAGTTTTGCTTTGAGCCCGTTAGATGTAAATTAGTTCGCCCAGATATAAGGTACAGAGGACTAAAACAAAATTGGCTAAACATGGGTTTGTAGGTACCTACTATTCGGTACATTTCTATTTCACTCCTCAGAGATTACAATAATTATGATATAAATAAGTGGATTACGTCTTACTTCCTACCTCAAAGAGCAGGTGTGTGTCCCTTCTTACGAAATGATTTGTATGGTCTTTGCTTTTAATGATATCTTACGACCATTACTTTCAAACTGGTTTTCCAATAACCCTAGAGTGATTACAAATTTTTCTTTTCTTTATTCTTAAAGCCTCCATCTCAAGTCAGACTCATGAACCAACAATCTTGGTTAACGCACTTGCAAGCCGTAAAAAATAAATGACAATCGCAATTTATTTGCGACACCCCATAAAGCGAGGCAATAAACAGTACTGTTGAAAACATTCCGTTTTCGCCGCGGTATACCGTTTCGTTTAACATTGTATTCCTTAAATAAACTTGGTCAGGCCGTTTAGCGACCTGTTCCACTCCTTATGAAACTGGTTCCGATGGTCCATGCCTGTTGGAAAGCGTAGTACTATGAAAGTACGTTTTGAAATATTCTATTTGACGTATGGTTGATGTACGTTTGGCGTCATAATCAACTGTCAAAATGTTTTTTTCTTCTTTGGGAAGTGAATCTATGTCGACTCTGCCAGTACGTATCTGTGAACAAGTTTTTAATTCTAAACGTGATTTGTACGGAACATTAACAAGATATTTTTTTCAAGAAAGATTCACTATGTAAATTATTGTATAAAAACGAGATGTTAACGTAGGCAAGTAAAAATTACTGCCATTACAAAATTAATGTACACAACATTAATATAAACTGCATAATAAACAACAGAAAATTGGTTACGATATTTTATGTGATCGTAGAACCTTGTAAGCTTGAAGCAAAACCATGTTCAGTAAAGAGACAAGCCACAAACAACATCATTATCTATTCTAACCTCAAATTAATCTGTCAAAACGCGATGACATTAAACTAAAATGGCGTCATCGAGCAATTAACCGTTTTTGCCGCCATTACTTCCATGTGAACTGTAAAATTTGACAATTTGGCACAATTATTCAATTAGCTTAGTTATTTCTGTTTTGAAGAGTTTTTGCACGACTTGCAGTATTGCAATTATGCCATTAGTGTCTTCGTTCTTCGTAAATGGTATTTGACATAATAATTTAAACAGCACCTCGTAAAAAAAGGTAAATTTTCTGAAAAAAAAAGCCTAAAGAACACGATGTTAAAGTAAGAATGAATGTACAATAATTGGTTGCAAACCAATTATTGTACGGTTGTCAATGAATTTGACCGTGGTTTGACATTTACGTCGAGCATGACATAAATCTTTTTGTTTTATTACTTATTTAGAAACATTCTTGAGATAACTCTGACGAGAAAAGTGTGTGATTTCTCTGCGACGTGACTTGCGATTCATTACTTTATCAAGGCGTATGAAACAAAAATGTGGCGTAGTTTCTAATAGACTACAGTATTTTTCATATCTATTCAAAACTTTTTATTAAACTCTAAAGTGTTCCACTGATAAAGGAGAATCCAGATTTCAGATCCTGGATAACAGATTTTGGTTTTCTAACTGAAATCTAAAATATTAGTTGGTTAATATTTCATACTGTCTCTATTTTCAACATTAATTTCTTTCAGCTCTCCTTTTATCTTGAAATGGTTCATTGCGTTATCAGTATGTGATAATATTCTCATTGCTGAGACATGCATCTTTATAGACTCCTACCATGTAAACAGGCGCCACACATCTTCGATTTTTTGTAATTCGCATTTTCACTGATATTTCTGCGTTTTCCACCATGTCCGCTTTTCACCATGTTGAGACCTCCTTCACACTTGCTGGTGTATTGTCTTATTAATTCTTACCAGTCCTGACTTCTCAAATCAGCTTAACGCATTTCACTGCTGTCCCAGCCACTTTCTTAAGGTCGTCGGTCCATCCAGCTGCGGGGCTTTTCGGCCCCATACTACGCTTGTCAATTAACGGTGTCCTTGTCCACTCCAGCTCCATTCCTAGATCTAATAAAATATCATTTACAGCCAATAATATTCTCACAATTTAGACCTTTATACTCCTTCCATGAGAGTAATGTAGGCTAACAGATTCCACATGTCTTCAATTTTTGTAACTTGCATATCCACTGCTGTCACTTCTTTGTTCACTATGACATACCTAAGACTTGCCGTTGCAATATATCCTCTTTTATCTTTCCTAGCTCTATGAATCTCAGTAGGATTTCTCATAGCATTTTTCCCAACCTGTAATTAGGTATATCATGCAGTTAAGCCGACATGTGATGCTTATCCGTAAGCCAAGTCTTATGCTTGTCAGCACACAGCATTCCCCTCGTTTTAGTAATTATCTTCATAATTACGTCTTCATTTGTGTTTTATAATTAACACCTTGATTGTGCTTGGCTAGATGGTTAGGATTCTTCATGTATCTTGGGGTTTTTACTTGAAGAAATTACGGCATAACTGAAGAAGACGGTAAGTTTAGAGAGTTAAGATTTATTCTACAAGATTTGAGCGTGTTATAACTTACAGTACTTTTTTTGTTGTTGGTTGTAAACGCGACTGCTTAATAAGAGGACCTAATTTCGGTTTTGAAGTCAAGCAAAGGGTTATTTAGTTTATCCATCAAGAGCTGTTCATCCACGTAGTCGGAATTTGTGCATGTTTTATGAAAATAATCTTTCCCTCTGTCTGCTTTTTTACATGCAACTTAAACATAACTGGCAAAATTTGGGTCTACCATTACCTTATCCTTCGAACCCTTCACAGACGTGATGTTTTGTTCGTCAGCACTGCTTACGGACATCGTTATATTAATTGTCATTAAAATTATGGAGGAATTGTCTCGGATGTATTCACAAGTTCGCATGTCTCTAATCACAGTTATTACTGTCCACCGGTCGTCGTATTGTGCTTCCATTTTTTGTTCTTAATTGGGTATCATGTTCATTGAATTATATTGTGTTCGGAAGGAAAATCCGCCATCATGCGTTGCTATTGTCGTCAGCTTTTATAAATTCTCTTTTTGTTTAAAATGGAGTGACTGATATTATCGCTACCCTCTTCAATTTAGCGGCTGTTCTGTGTGTAATCTCCATTCAATAATGAGCCTTCATACAAGTCCGTGAGATTTAATATCTCTGGAAATTAATAACCTATCTCGTTTGCTATCGTCGCTTGTATCTTTTCTTTAACCAATCAACGTACGAATTTCCCTATCTCAGTCTTTAAGCTGTCCAATCAAAAGCAGTTGTCAAAGAATTTGGATTGAGTTTGAATATTAATTTCTGGCGTAAATCAATGCCTTCTGTTTTTTAAGGATATTTCTTCTACCATTATCATTTGTATCAGTAGTAAAACCCACCGTACATAAGGTATACTTAGCTATAAATTCCCAGTACTGCCAATAGATGCAGTTAGAAACTACTCTTCAATTGAGAAAGCCTTTCGTTTAGTGTTAGAACTAACAATGCGGAGAAAGTGTGACCCGATGATGCAGGTCAATGTCACAACAATGCTGCACTTTGCTGACGTGATAATGGACTGTTATTGAATCCATGGGATTATGGGATCGTGGAAGTAATATTACAATAGTGGTTGAGATTATGGGAAGTATAGGTAACAGATTTTTCTCCTGACTTGGTGTCTTAAGAGAGTTAAGACCTAGTTTTGACATGCCAGATGGCTACCTCCGAATTAGTAACAGTTACGTAAAGAACTCAAAGCCTCTGAAATTGAAGATTAGAATTTGGGGGTAGGAGGAACAGAGAGTAAAGATCCTCGTTATCCGGTGAAAAGGAAGGCACCTTCCAACCAGACGGGTGTTGTGTCTGGTGGGCTTTCTGCCCACTGTACATAGTCGGGATATTATATGTCTTTAGTTCGCTGTTAACTTTGATTGCGCGATGTAGACATTTTTGCATCTTAGTTTTTCCATCACTTCATACACGGCGCGAGTGTACTTTTTGTAAATGTTAAGTACGCTACAGAATAATAAACCTTACGTCTCTTAAAGTTATTGACCCTGGAGTCGGGGGACTGTCTCCATAGTTAACTGTGACGTAACGGGCTATTGAAGGATCACCGTGGATTTTAGTCACTACAAGTCTGTCAGTTCCTCCCGTCACGCCCTGGGTGGGAGGAGTCATTATTTTTAATGATTTTACCAAGATAGATCAAAAAGTTATTGACCATACTAACTAAACACAACTGCTAACGCAGAATTTGACATATAATTCCCTATTCAGAGACTGACTTAAGTTTCAACAAACATAAATTAGAATGCACCACACGAATTCCAAAAACTAAACTCCTGCCAAAGTAAAAACATCTTTATTTAAACTAAAATACTTCATTTGAAGATAAAAATCATTGTGACATTTTTTTATTATTTCGATGTCTTTTTGCCACCGACTTCCGAAAGAAAAGTTATTTTGTAGGTTATTTTACCCTTTTTTGTGGTTGTTTTTGAAGGCGGTTATTTTTTTTTTGAAAAAAGTTTTTTATTTTACTCTTTTTAGTTTTAATATTCAACCCAAATTCTTGGCAAATACATCATTTTCTTACATGTGCACTAGAATTTTGTAATCCGTAGCACCGGTATTAACATCGCCCATGTTGTGTACATAAAAGAAAGTTCCAATAAAATTCCCTATCTGAAAAAATGCTGAACAGAGTTCGATGAACTTGCAGTATTCCCTAAGGTGAACGATCCTTAATACAACAAAAAAACAATTTTCAAAATCGGTCCACACTTGGCGAAGTAATCGCGTAACAAACACGCAAAAAGTAAAGATCATCATGTCATCCAAGTAGGCGAAATTAATAAAAATGCTCACAAAATAAAAAGTACTGAACCAAATTTGATGAAATTTTTATGGGACCACACTGCAAGTATCTTGCATCGAACAAAAAAAGAATCACACTAATCGGACAAGAAACCTCGGAGTAATCGATGTACATACATAAAAAAAAAAAAAAAAAAAAAAAAAAAAACATACCGACCGAATTGAGAACCTCCTCCTTTTTTTGAAGTCGGTTAAAAATCATTGTGACATTAATCACCTGACTGATTCACACAAGGATGTACAAAGTTGACATGACAATGGTGTGAAGTCACCATTGAATACTGCGAGATAAAATAATGGTGAAGTTAAGGTACCATCAGTCAAGGCGTTTACGAAGAAATATGATGACTGTTGATGCTGAAGGGGAGATTAGAGACCATCATCTGCCAAGCCTCTTTCCGAGTATATTGGGGTCGGCTTCCAGCCAAACCGGATGTAGTTGAATACCAGCAGTTCATATATGTAGATAGACAGACTCCATGGAAGATAACAGATATACCTAAATAATATTCCACAACTATCACACAACGCCATCTAGTCCCAATCTAAGCAGAGCTTGTGTTATGGGTACTAGACAACTGATAAACATACTTATATATTTCTAAATACATACATATTATAGATAAATTACACCCAGACACAGAACAAATGCTCATGCTCATCACACAAACATTTGTCCTGGGTGGGAATCGAACCCCCCGGCATAGCAGTCAGGGTCACTAACCACTAGAACAACAGGCCAGGCAATGACGATGTAATTTGAGGATTTTTAGGAATGATTGAAAGCATAGTCGTTATTTATGAGGGTCCAAAAACCATCAAGTTTATGCCTGATTTAGAAGAAAATGACTAATAATAAGTTGACAACTAGTAGCTATAGCTAGGGTCTAGTTAGGGTCCAAGTAGAATATCTCATTTTTCTTATAAGAATAAGGAGATATTCTACTTGGACCCAAAGTATACTGTAATAGAGATGATAATAAAATGGAGTATGAAAAAGCAATTAATGAATCTTTTATAATGAGCAAGTTTTATAAGACTATCCTAAACAGAAAGAGACACGTTTTATTATGCCTCGTAAAAATGCTTAGGATACTACCAAGGCATATCATATTTCATTGAATGCAAATGATATTCTTGCATGTTTGTTATGTTACGTCTGCTGGTCATTGACTTTTAACGCAAAAGGCAAAGGCGATTGTCCAAATATCAACAAAAGGTCAGATTACAAAAACACAAAGAGTTACAACAATAGAAAACATTCTATCCATCTAATTGTTCTCAAAAGTAATACAAATAAAAGTTCACACATTGAAATAATTACGGTCTAAGTGTAGACTCTTCACGCATGCGAATTGTTTCAAGCAGGCCACCCGTTGCGGTCATAATTTTGGCAACGTGACTCCACCATCGAGATTTGAACCAGTGAATTCATCGTGACCCTAATACTCCAATATTACATGCAATTATGCATGATATTTTATTGTTTGTCGAATTTCAACAAACGTTAGAGAAACCTGTATAATTTAACGCCTCTGCCTTCTCTGTGCGCGCCATTAAAAAATCAAAACGTCACGTTTTCGTAATGACAGTTTTGACATTTCAATGTTGCTGTATGTAAAATTTTTAATTATGTAATTATTTAAATGACGTGTCTGTATTTCGGTATAATCGTAGACTTGTATTTTTACAGTCGTAACTGCATGAAGTCACTATTATTGTGTATCTTTCCTTTCAACTTCATCTGCATCTTGGATGTCTATTGTATTTGGCAATTTGTCTAAGTTAACAAGTTGTTATGCACCAATGCATAACAACTTAATAAACTTATTTACAGTAAGCCTTTCGTTCTTTTACTCAAAATATCAGGGAAGTAAGAAAATCAGCACATCTTCTTAATCTACTTTTTGACTGGATTTGCCCATTACCATAGTAAGCTAAACTCTCTTAGAGCAGCTGAATGTCAATGTATCTGTTGCCTAACCCTTGTCGTGTAGACATACCATTATGGCAACACCCACGCGAAGAGGTTGATGACACTCGCTGTCAACTGTCAAGATGACATGGCGAAACTTTGGCAAGGGTAGGTGTGGGAATAAGGCATTGTTAATGTTACGTGATTTGTGGTTAATTGTTGTTTTTTTTTTTAAAATTAATCTTGAACTTCACTTCTTAAATGCCTTTGACTTACTTTTATTAACGAAATACTTGAATTCGGAACACAGAACTAATAGGGCACTCATGGCTATCGATTCACAATGAAAAGAGCTTCTTTTTTTTAATAGATTCTTATTTCATTATAAAGATTGTTTTTATTTGATTGTGTTGTTGGCATGATAATGAGATCTGTGTTCCGAATTCAAGATTTCATGAGAGCTTGTTCAAATAATTTGGAAATCCGCAATCACGTCGATAATATCAATAAACGAAAGAATGTCTAACAGAACTACAATAAGACTAGTTAGTAGTACTTATTAAAAACTTAATTATGAATCACACACTCCATTCTTGAAACTCGAAGCCTACTCTATAATAATATGCACGACGATTCATTGTAAAAGCAACATGTTGACGGCACCTTATGTGCAAATTAGTCACATTTGCCGGCTCATTTCAAATGCATGTTGCATTATGAAATTAATATGAACGACAGAACATACAGACAGACAGACTGTAGTGTTCATAGTGAGTAATGATGTCATCATCATCTATATAGCCTTCCTTAGACTATATCCGCAAGAAGATAAACATCTATTAAACTTTTGTCTTCAAAAAGTTTAACTGCAAAACGACCCTTAAATCGACGTAAAATGTTGTACTGATGTTGACGGTTTTTTTTAGACAACTGATCAACAAATGTTTATCTTTTTTGTGGTAAGAACTAAGACTGGCATTCTTGGTATAACCAGTGCGTCGTTTCCGTAATAACTACGGAGCCGAAATGTAGACACTCACCGTAGGCCTGGCCACAAATTCAAGGTGCAATGGTGAGAGCAATGTCTTGGGTTTCTCTGGTAGATAGAATTCGCAACGAAGTCATTCCAGAGTACTAAAGTCATTGCGCATAAAATTAGTTTGCTGTAGTGGAAGTGGGCCGGCCATTTTTGCAAACGGACAGACGGTCGATAGTGTAGATTCTGTAGATTATGTGCTAGAGTGGAGACCGTGTTTTGCCGATGGATCGATGATTTGAAGAAAGTGGCTGGCAGCGGATGGATGAGGACAGATCGGGATGGTTGTCGCTCTTTGGGGAAGGCTTACGTTTAGCAGTGAACGGCAATTGGCTGATTATGATGATGTTAGGTTCGGTTGCCATCTTTACATGGAACGGCTGCCAATCTGTACTCAACAAACAAATTATACGTTGAGAAGTCTGGATGTCAACCTTTTAGACACCTGACTAATCGTAACGACTATCAAAGATCTACAAATGACAGTCGAGATCAACGGCTTAACTCTTGCAATTACTAAATATTAAGCTATTATTAAGATTAAGCCAAATCTTAATAATGGCTTAATATTTAGTCACGAACTCCTCAAGGACCTTAGCACATTACGTCATCATCTTACGTCAATAGTTTGGCATGTTCGAATTTTGAAATGGTAAATTCCAAGAAAAAATATAAAAAGGATTTAAGGGTCTCAAATGACAAGGCATAATGATTTGTTCCGTTGCCAAAATGTGTGGTCAAAAAAAAGTTAAACGCAACCCGCCAAAATACCTCTGTAAAATTGAGGTGGTAAAAGATGAATATGGGAATTCTTGGTACTGCTGTTTTTTAATAATTATTTAACTTTATTTTTTAGCGTAATTTTTAAAAAAGATGGATGGATTGTGTAGGTACTGATACGAATGAAAAAGGAGTAAATGGTACTGTGACGTCTGATAGGAGAATGGAAGAAAAAAACGTGTTGCGCCGACCTCAAGTAAAATAGGATTAGGTCAGGAAGATCATGTTGATAAGGAAAATCATCAAATGAGTCTTCCCACTCAGGGCAGAGCTGGAGGGACTGTCAGACTCAGACTGACTAAAATCCACGGTGTCCTTCAATAGCCCTTTAAGTTCCGGGAGCACGATTACCTGTTTAGACAGTCCCGCGACCCCAGCAAGATTCTATGATTGATTACCGCTATTTAAGATTAAGGCCAGTTCTAATTTTCTTGATTATTTCCTTGTTTCGCGTTTATAATGTAAAACAGCTTATTCAGACGTAAACAATAAACAAAAAAGCGATCCACGTGCCTGAACCCGATGAAACAGAACGGTTTTTCTGTTGTTTGCCTCAGTGGCGACATCTGTGGTAATGAGAGACAATTACAATCACGCGGTAAGTAGTTTCTTCATAGAAATTATCATTCTGAATACCGATTGTAGAGCATGAAATAAATATAATAAACTTATAATGCGACCACGTTATTGGTGAAACAGCACGCGTAGCATGGCGATTCTATCTATAATCTACCAAGAAAAGACAAAGTTATTTCATCGTTATTTCTTATATAGAAATAACGATGTTTTTTTGCACAAATGTGACACCATTCGTACACCATTGAAGAAAAGAACTTTTATTTTCTATATTTTTTACATTATACCATGCTTAAAACGCAAAAAATATTTCTACGTTCTGTCATTTTGTCTTTTCTTCCGTCGACAAAACCGCTTTCTACGGCGCCATGCTACGCCTGCTGGAGTAAGATGCAAGTTCAGAAAACTACAAAAGTGTTAATCTGATTATATTTTTCAATTTTCAACCACTGTTGTGGCTTATTGCCTCCGAGTTTCCTTCGTGCCTCGGAAAGCACGTAAAGCCGTTGATCCCGGCTATCATTAGTAGATCTTTGACATTCTTTACTGTTAGTCAGAAGCTCTAAAAGTCTGTCAACCAGTCTTACCATAAGGTATCGTATTACCCAATCACTGGGTTGTGGAGGTCCGATAAGCAGTCGCTCCATATAAAATACTGATATCCAGCTGCATCTGGTTCGACTGGAAGCCGACCACAATATAGTTGGGAAAAGGCAGGCAGATGATGTTGTGTTTATTTTTCCTACTCCTCCACTATTATTTTCTGATTAATTTCGTTGCAGGATCCAAGACAGGTAAATTCATTATCCGGGACACGTCGAGCTTCATTGTCTCGGCGCTTTTCTGGTGGTGGTCACTGTTGACTCTGGCTCTCAGGAGTTCCAGTGGTTTGGGAATAGTGTGATGGGGTTGTCCCACCAAAAGAGATGATATTGTGGCTTATTGCCACTTTGAAATTGATAGAATAAAGAGCATTGTCATTTGGAACAGTAATGTTAGAGCTATCTAGGTCTGAAATAAAATACGTGACTTCATTGATCTTATTCCACTGTCTACATTTTTTGTGAGTGTGTTGTTTTGTTCAATGAACTACTTACCATAAGGGTCAGTTCACACAGAGACGCGACGCGATGCGATGTGATGCGACCAATGGTGATATATTACTAGACTCCTAATAACAGGCGACCGATGTCTGACAACACATTAGGCAAAAAAGTCTTATATCCGTCTCATTTCGACCACTGCTGTGAGCCGTAAACATACCTTAAGACAGAACAGACCTTGAGTTAGCCAATCACAACGCAGTACCCCGTCCCACTCGCTTACGTAGTACCTCAGCGAGTTGACAGAAAAGTTTTTGTTGCGTAGATCGTGCATGCGGAGTCTAGTAATATATCGTCGTTGGATGCGACGGTACTGAAAAATGTGTATCTTTTCGTGTAGTAAACAAACTTAGATTACGAGTCGCTATATTGAAATGTGCGGGTAGCGTCGCGTCTCAGTGTGTATTGACCCTAAGAAAGGAGGAAAAGTCAGATTTAGAGCAACTTGTTGAGCATTTATTTAAGGTTGAATTCATATCTTTACATTTAATTATTATAAAGAGATACCATCTGTAAGTTTAGATTAATTTTCGAAACTAGTGATCCAATTCCGGGTTTTTTGTCAGAAGTAATCATTGCTAAGCGCTATCTAAGAAATTCTACTAAAGTTTAAAGCTTCTTAAGGTCGCGGGACTATCTCAAATGGGTGGTTAACCGCAGCCCTGGATCATAAAGGAATAGAGTGGTTTTGAGTCAGTCAAGTGATGTCCTGACAGTTCCCTTTCGCTTCATCCAGAGGGGACTTATTAGAAGATATTTCACCCCAAAAAGGTTTTCTTATTTATCTTCATTAACTCAATTAATTAATTAATCTAACGAATTGGATAATTCTGCAAATTGCTGTCCTGTCACTAGTCACTATTATTAAATTGGCAAATAAGTCTGGCGTTTGTACAAAAAAAATATAGGGCAATGTTCTACAACATAATCATTGAAAGAACTTCAAGCTCTTTGTCAATTTGAATAGCAGCACTAGTTTCTTCATGTAATATACATATTTTCTCTAACAATCTTTAATAACATTAAAACCCAAGAAAAAATACGTCTTTCATCTTTAAAATGTCAAAGAAACCAATTTATTTGAAGGAATTGAAACCGTCAACACATAAATAGAACAAAAACACTAGTGATGTGAAAGTGTCGACCTACATCGTACATCCGATGTCTATCGAAAGCAAGAGTCGATAATTACGTGTGAATTAACCGCTAGTGCTGCGCAACCTGTCATTTTAATGTGACATTTGAGTAGGCTGTGTGGTGATACGGTCTGTGCCTTTGTTTTTTTTAAGGGAATTTACGTGGCTGTCTAAAAATATTTCTAGTACGATTATTAATTCCAGTCAGTAAAATGACAAGTGCAACTGTCACTGATACAATGAAATTTAGTACGTTTCTATAGTGAACAAATGTCATTTTACTGACTCGAATTAATAATCGTACTTTACCTAGTAGTTTTATTAACACAATAATTCTAGGTATGTATAAATATGATGTATAGTCAATTTTTTTAAACCAACTTTGGAATCTAAAGTAAAGGTGGCAAAAACGGGTTGACTCAAGAACAACTTAATACATTAGAACAAAAATAGGTACCAGAAAGATTTCAAATGTGCAATATCGATACCTCCTAAGTATACTGAGTCAACTAACAAATTTAGGTATTTTTACTTTTTTACATAAATGAACTCTATAAATCGTGATCTTCAAGTTTGTGTTAAAAAAAAATTAAAATGTACAATAATTACCGAGATAATTTCACGTATACTAAATCAATGTCAACATCAGTTACAATCGTTCATTGTAAACTGATCTAAATAAAGTTGTACCAGTGTACGCGGGACGCGCATCGATACAAGTTTATTTCGGCTCAGTATACGATGATTGGCGGCGAGTGCACACGCAATTATAGATAATAATCCTGTTTTTTAAAGTTACCTATTATTATTCGTATATAATAATTACATCGTGGATGTCATATAAGGCGTTATAAGTTTGACGTGTCTTTCTGTTTCTCTGTTTGTAGCTCCATGCGACCTGATGAAGCGATTTCAATTTAGTTTTTTTTCTATTTAATTACATTCACACGAAATTAAGCGAGTGCTCTTAGACATATTTGATGAAAATCGGTTGAGCCGTTTAAAAGTTGTGGTGGTGAAAGTGGGGAGTGGTAACCGAGGGTTTGCAAAAAAAATCGAGTGTGGTCTTAAATGAAAGCGCACTGAAAGGGAATATAGATGACTTAATCGAGAGTGTTCTTAGCATCGTTTGTTGTTGCGGGACTAACGAATACCGTGACCTGAAACGTTAATGGACGATTAATGGACATCATGGATTTTAGTCAGTACATTAAACCCTGACAGAAAAAGAGGGGTATTACGAGTTTGATGTGTCTGTCTGTCAGCGATTTCAGTTAAGTTTTTTTTCAATAAAGGTGATTTACGTGAGAGTGTTCTTAGATGTGTTTGATCAAAATCGGTTCTGCCGAGTTGTGGGGGTAAAAGTGGGGAAAAATAACCGAATGTATGCAAATATACACGAGTGGGGTCTCAAATGAAAGCGTACTTAAAAGGAATATTGATGACTTAATCGAGAGTGTTCTTAGCTTCATTTTATATGTAATTTGGTGGAGGGAAAATTGAGACATGGAAATCCGATTGTCAAGTAAGAGTGTCAATTAATACATCTCAGTCTTTTCAATTCTGCTAAATATTATTTGTCATGTGGGTTATTAAATAATTTCCTTTGGCCGAGCTCATAAATTGCTACACCATCCCAGGTTTTACTCCACTCATGGCTACATAGGCTTGGCCTATTGCGAAAGTACTTTTGCCTAAGTAATCCACAGTATTTTCAACTGTCGTCTCTTACAACTTATGTGCTGTTACCGCCCAACATAAAATGATATATAATAAGTATGTACGTATAAAAAGTATGAAATTAAAATTAAAATTTCAAAAAGCCCTCTGAAATAGAAACCAAGATCCCTTTAAAAAGTAACTTAAACTTACGTTACTTTTAAAAGGGATTCAGGTTCTTATGTCGGGGGTTTTTTAATTTTTTTTTTATGAAACTGATGGAACATTGATATTTTTAATAGTAATTTGTATACGTTGTAGTGCATTTAGAAAAGCTATTTTGTTAAAAAAAATAGTCCTAGGTACTTAATTATGGCGAAAAATACATTGTGATTCTTCAAAATGAGTTGTTTTTTGGTTTACGATTCTTGTTCTTCTTCCTAGCTTTTATTAATCCCACAAATCGTAAAGTATTACTAAAAAAAATACTAACAAAAAAACCTCGGTAAACTAAGTTGGTCCAGTATACGTTGAGATTTCAAATGTTAGCATTACTAAGAACTTTCCTAGTATAATGAGTCAAGTGATATAATTTCAACATTTTATTATTAAGTGAGACAGAAAATCCCGAAAATAAACCAAAGTAAAATTATACTAATAAAACGACCATCATGTTTCATGTGATTTTGGTGTAACCGATGGATTTTGATGTACAACGTAAATGAATATAACTGGTAGTTAAACCATTTCACTGTTGAGTCCCGCCGGCGTATACCCAGTCATGTACATAAAATGTCATTTAAAAACAAAAATCAGCAAAATCATTTTATACCAAAGGAAGAGCTTACACTTTTTATTAAAAAAACATTTACTTTACTTCGAATTAATTTGATTTCATTAAAATATAAACGATTTGCCTTCAAATCGCTCTCCTGTAAAATTACTATAATGTCAGTTGACTCATTATACTTAGGAGGTATCGATATGTTTTACCTACCCAATATCTTCAGCTATTTTTCAGTCGAATTTCACAGAAGAGTATCAGCTAAGAATACTTGCCCAGTAGAACCTGTCAGTTGACAAAATACGGCAAAAGAAGAAGAAAAAAAAACAAAGTGTATTTGCAGCTGCACATTATGGATAAACATTTAACAAAACAAATAACAGATTCGTTCACACTTGGCACATAATAAAAAGACACCGTCAATAAACAACAACAAATAAAAAAAGACATTAATAAATAACTCAATTATTTTTAATTACAACATCCGTAGTTCCTTCTCGACCTTAATCCGCAGTTGCGTGCGATCGACTAATTAACCACAGATTATAAACGCTTGCGTTTATCTGCTCGTGCGTACGCGGCCTAATGATTTCACTCAGTGAAAACTGGGCTATATCATTCAAGAAGATTCTAGAAGGTTCGGTCTTGATAAGAGATGAGGAAAGCAGTAAAGAAAAACATCGTGCGGAGACCGGCACGTCCTAGAACCAAAAATTCGAAGACATGTGACATCTACCAACCCGCACTGGGCACTTGTGATAGATTACGGCCCACTCCATCTCACAGAGAGAAGGCCTATGTCCCAACGATGGGATCATTTATAGACTAATAATAAAAAGATGAGGCTTTGATAAAAAGGGAATTATTTTATCGTCAATTTATTAACATAGATAGATGGTAACATCATCAAATGAGTCCTTTCCTGCCCTGTACCGAGCACGAGTTTTCAGTATTTGAGACGTAAAGTAAACTAGAACTTTGACGACTTCAAACTGACAATTTTCAAGGAAAAAATTGGTTCCTTCTTCGCACACCAGAGGTTCCATATTTTCATACAAGAAACGCTGTAAATACTGGAAAAACTCTGTAAAGTAAAATAGTGAAAACTCGTGCTAGGGGTACTGTTTGGAGCATAAAGGACTGTAAAACTTACTGACTAAAAGACTACCCTCTTCCTTTGGTTGCCCATTGCTTTTCAGGGCCACAGTCTTCCACTTAGAAAGTCCCACGACCCAAACACAACAGTAGCTTACTCTAAATTTCGTTGCAAATAATGTAGCTGTTACAACAAATGATTATGAAACACACTATGCTCTTACAATATTTCAAAGTGCGTTTGTATGTTTATCCTTCCTAAACACACTAGTATTGCCCTTCTGACCTGCCTCTATCTTCGTAAAAATGTCAGTAGAAGCTAGTTTTAACAAGACTATGCACTCGCCGCTACTGTTTCAAAGATTAATTGCTGTTAACTGAAGTTTAAGAGAAAAAACGTGAAGCCGTCGGCAGTCTTGCGCAAGTTACCATGACAATGGCGTCGAAGTGGGTTAGTGGTGCTAATTGTGAATAAAACTGGGTATGTTGAACTAAAATATGGTGGTCAGTTCACTTTTTTCAGGCCTGTGGTCCTTCTAATTCTCGAGTCGATGACTTAAATGCTGAAAACTAGAGCGTACTTTATATTGGAATCGAATATAGCAGCTAGGTAACAATTTAGGACTGGAGAAGACAGCGTCCACTTCACGACCCAGCCCCGGCCGACAGCAACAGATGTTGCGCGGCGATTTCTCGCCACCGTGTAGGCACGGCATTGCGGACGGCGAGTAATGGGCGACTCACTGTCCGATCATAGACGACACAATTTCTAGAAGGTACATAACTAACCATAGGCATTATAATGAGGAATATAGATTTTCGTAACTCGAATGTAACGCTCCACTTTTATCAATTTGTCTAGGGAAAAACCGGTAGAGCATTGCAAATTGCTGGTATTCTTACAAAAACACACAATATGAGTGTAAGAACAACCCAATTAAATTGTTAAGACCAATTGACTTTAGACGGAGCGCTAATTACTGTATTCAAAGTTACCACAATACCACAATCTAAGACATACCCAAGGTTAAAAACTGGAATGCAAAAGAAAAAAAAGCAAAGAGAAATTTTTAACACTGGTATTACTCTGTTAACTAGAATGTCAATTAGTGTGTTACGAAGATTAAAGATAGAGTTGTCAGCGCTAAAATTATGATCGTACTGGCCAGTTATTACGTCATTTATTAGGTTCGATTTATGAAAAGTGACAGGTCAGGAAATTACCGTTGATGCACAATTTAAGGATGGAATATGCCGCGCCCTTTGGTTCCTTGATTTACAAAAAAAGAATCGATATTCAAAATAACTAATAGGTATGATTTGCAGTTAGTGTTGAAATTGTACTTAAAAAAATAACTCTCGACAAATTGGAACTGTTATCTAGATGTTCGACGAATCAATTTAAGTTCGGGTATTGGTTCGTTGATTATATTTCTCAGAAACAAGTACGTATAATGGTACATACGTCCACTGGCACGTTTAGAATCTACTTATGTATAGTCTATGTGCCTGCATAAAAAAATGGCGGTGGTTCTATTTAAAAATATTGCGACTAAATACGTTTGGCTTTGTAAATCAAGTAAATCAAGATTATCTTATTTTATTTTAGATTCTCATAATATCTTTATACTTAAGCATAACAGAGAATACTGAAAGACGAATCTTTAATATTTTAAAAGGGTATGTATGTTCAAAGTTACCACCTCAAAAAAAATCTAGACATATTTTTCGAACTGCAATAAACTAATCTAACTCTTTCTCTTTTGCCCACAGGCAAGCACCTTAGTCTTCACAACAGACCCAGAGTCCGTCAAAGACGAGTTCGCCTTCGACAACCCTGGCTTCCGACAGGACGAGAGGACAGCCTGGCAGCATGAGGCTCCAACCCTGCCTCTCAGTGGAAAAAACCATGGCTTGCATGTCGAGTTCACGAAGCCAGAGCATAGCAAGGATGATTCGCATCTACAGGTAAGAAATATGTACTATCTATTTTATTTTATTAGGAAAAAAAAAATCTTAAATCAGCAAAATGACGGGGCCCCCTCTCAGAGGACCAAATTCTCCCGGGGTCGCGGGCCTTATACCATCACCGTGACCCCGGAACGTAAAGGGCTATTGAAGGACACCGTGGATTTTAGTCAGTACAAGTCTGACAGTGGGGGTGGGAGGCCTCATTTGATGATTTTACCACGATAAAAAAAAATGTCTTAAATCTAAAGTATAGATAGACGTACAAACAATCTACAACGATTCCACAATTATATATGTATTGACTATTAATATTTCTACTTACATACAGTATGGTCGAGAGGTAGGGCTAATTTAAACATTATGCTATTATAATAAATTGTTAGGAGATAAGTACTACATTGACTAATTCTTTTCTGAAAACATTTTGTTATAACGCAATCTAACTTTATCTTGAGGTGTAGGAATTCATCAAAATGTCGTTTTCTACCGTTGAGGGTGAAATGGAAGAGAGTGTCAAATTCGTTTTTCAAAGAATATTCCCGCAATTAAAATGCAATACCTATCAGTAACCACCCCAAAGAAGGATCGGATACACGCAGAAAAATTTATTTTGTCAGCATCTTGACCATAACTTTAATAAAGCTTTTAGTCCCTGTTGTTGACTGGAAAGATTTTAAGGAGCTTGTAGCAAAATAATAACAGCCCCACAGGTCAATCTTGAAGTTAAGCCGCGTTATCCAAGATTGATCTGTGAATAAACCAAAAATAAAAACCGTTCCGGCTGTCATTTGTAGATATTTACTACCAGTTACTGGGTTGTGGGGGTCAGATAGGCAGTCACTCCTTTTAAAATACTGATATTTAGTTGCATCCGGTGAGACTGGAAGCCGACCCCTATATAGTTGGGAAGAATCTATTCAGACTCATTCAATTTCCTGGAAATCATTAAACTACTTTTACCAAAAGGAAGTGCTGTAGTATATCCCCGGATAAAATCATTCAGAAACAGCAGCATTACCCACTACGTAGCTAGGTAAGCTATATCAGTATTATTCATGTTTGAAGAATGCAAGTGAAAGGGTTTATAGGAAACCCAGGAGTAAGTATCTAAGTAGTATAAACAGGTAAATTGTAGAAACAACGCGTGGTGGCAATAGGCATATTAATTACTAACACCCGATTTCAATAAGATTCTATCTCAATCAAAATTTCGATCCGTTTTCTTTGACGGCTGCTTCTAATTGGACATCTTTAGGATTTGGATAGGCGAATTCGACTGTTGATTGGTTACAGACTATTGGGAAAGGAGCAAAAGATTGGGATCAAGATTGCAACCGAGATAGATTATAATTTTCCAGCATAAGACTATAAAAAAACTGTTTTATCTTAACATAGATTTTATTTCTCAGTAGTACAAGTGGTACACACGGCTACACATAAAGCTATACGAAACCAGTTTATCTTGGTCTCGCTTTGTACGATGTATACACAAAATAAACGATCAGCTAATACTGGCTTTGTATAGTTTGATGTGTAACCGAGTGTACACTACGTAAAACAAGGTAGTTATTTGAAAAAAAAACCACTTTTACTTTCTCTAGAAAGATGTGACGTCATAATAACATAAGAGTTCTGAGGTAAATTCAAAGTTCCCTTACAAAAACATGAAATGTCGTTTAGGGCTTAGGACACCGTGGATTTTAGTCAGTACAAGTCTGACAGTCCCTCCCGCCCTGCCCGGGGTGAGAGGACTCATCTGATGATTTTACCACGTAAAAAAAAATGGCTTCAGTTCTACGGGTATCCGGCAAAACCGCCGGCCGTCTTGTTAGACAGGGCCTTAAGCCTGGGTAACAAATAATCCTCATCAAGATAACCGGACGTTTATTAACCATTACAGTATCTCTATTGACCCGCTAGTATCGCCAATTCAGTGCTATTGGCTGCTATTTCTGTCCTACCAATTGGATGGGATTATCTAAGATGTTTATGGAGTCTAGCTGTCTGTTGCTTGAAATAAACATGGATCTTTATGGTTTTAAGGTTCAAAGTTGGCTGGAATTAGTTGGCTATGATCACGGGCTTCAGTATCCAGTTTTTTTTAAGTATTGACATTATTGCTGAGACACAGGCCTCCTCTCTGTGAGGCTATAATCGGCAACGCGGACCTATTGCGAGTATGTCGAATGTCTTAATTTTTTGGCACTAGGACATGCTGAAATTGGTTCACCGTTTTGACAGTAGTAGTGATGAAATAAATTAAAGTCAAATCATTTATTTATTAGGCCATCAAAGAGGCACTTTTAAACGTCGCATAAATTAAAATTAAGGAAATAGGATGGATTCTGAATGATTCTACACTTTATTACCGGGGCAAGGTGACTTTTTTTTTACAAACATAGAAACTCACATACACCAACGCCCAGATCCGAAATACTTACTTGTAGGTCATACCAATAATTGCTCCGTGCGGGAATCGAAGCCGCGACACGCATCGCACCAGTCCAATCGCTCAGCTTCTAGAAATACTGATATGAAATACTTGGATTATTAATATAAAACTTAATTATAAACTGGAAGACATCCTCAATATACATAGTTGGCAAATATGATGATGATAAAGAATTTAGCTAGATAATCATAAACTAGCAGAGCAGATATATGGAATTGTTAAAAATGATTCACACGACAGGCGCTCTCACTGCATTGCGACTGCAGTGTTTGATAAACTACGATATCGTAATTCATTACATAATACAAGGTTGATTATACTCACGAGTCAACACTCACCAATGATTGTCCGATTAGTCGCACAGGAATTCAATCAAGATTTAAGAATAAAGTAAAAATATGACCAATATTTAAGGAGGCTTTCGTTAGGCAGCTGGATCAAGGGCCTGATTCAGAAAGCCGTTGCTTTCACTGTTAGGAACTTAGGAGGTCCCTTTCTCTGTAGGCCTGACCACTTCGCTGGGTAGCAAGAGCCATTTTTAAATAATTATTGTTTTTTTTTTTAATGTAAGGATAAAGTGTAAGTACAAAAAATAATACCCTTGATAAGGTACACTTAAACTATGTTTTTATGTTTTTTAACCGCACCAATCCCAAGATACAGGAGAAATTCCTAGTGTGGAGCAACGTTTTTCGCAAGATGTTAAAACTATCGAATCCTACAGTTGGAACCAATAAGAAAAAAGAAATAAATTGGAATGAGTGATTAGTCTGTAAGAACACTCATGTTTTTTTTTTAAATATTGTTCATGATTTTTTACACTTAATTTAGGTACCTACTTTAATTTTTTTCCAGAATCATGCCACAGCTGTCCAAGAATGAGAATAAAATATTATCTTGTTTTCAAACATTTTTCTCATCCGATCAAATTGCAGGAAATACAATTAAACAAATCTACACACATAAAAACGTAAATTAACATCATAAACAAAGATCTTGAAAGCGAAAGTTTAAGAAAGATGGCTCTCTTTGACAAACTATAGAATCAACAGCATTCTTAGTTCTTACATAACCTCACTTTGTCGAGTGAGCTGTGTATGTAATGTCAAATTGGCTCCATAACCATGTAATACTCGGTTATATACTGTCACGCATGTTCTGTTATATAAGGCGTTTTGGGTAATTGAATCGGAGTTAGAAAACGAATATCTTTCTGTGTACAAGGCGCTGCCTCACCGGGAGCATTCGCGTGTAATGTAGCATTATAGATTCGACGTTACAGTACCCTACAGGGTCCATAATTGTATCTAGTTATAAACCTATCTGTAAAACTAACATTATGGAATGCAAATAAGGCATATGAGCATTACATTACAGTAGGTACTACCTCTCTGACTGACGAGCATTCGCGTACATTTAATTTTGATTTGATACAAGGTGCGCATTGTGATGCTCGATTGTCTTCCGTCACCAATGAAATGCTCGAATCTGTAACGTTACATTAAAGATTTATTATGCTCGGGGTAAGGGAGCGCCTTTATAAATGCAGAGGATTGATAGATGGATTATGTTTCTTACAATTTCACACCCTTATATTATAAAATGGCCAGATTCTTAGTAGGTCATTGAGAATTGAAGCCTAAGCGAGGCCATGGTAGACCACCTTTCTTCGTTCTGACTGGGTTCTGTTCCCCCTAAGAGGACCAAAGCCTGCCGGGGTCGCGGGACTGTCTCACCGGGTAACCGTGGCCCTGGTAGGTTACCAGGGTAAAGATTGAGGTAGGTTGACGTGCTGGCGTCAGTACAATCTCAAACCCACCACACCTTCAAACTCTTTTGAATAAACAACACACACTCCCAGATTACAATCAAGCATAAAATATAAACTACTACTAAAGATAACGCAAACTATTATTTGAGCGCGCGCGCAGCTTTCGAGCAAACTTTCAAATTATGCACACATTCCGTCCCCTGTCATTGCCTGGTGGTTATCGCACCACGTTCATCGGTAATAGGCAGGGTTTACACAGCTAGGGAAAAAAAAGAAAAAGTTTTTAAATCGTGCGTGACAAAAAAGAAAGTGACAAAAATTTTGGACGAGCGTAAAAATGTTTTGCTGGTTGATTAATAACGATATCGATCCAAAAAGATTGGACGCCGATTCTTTTCTAGTCAAAATAATTTAGTTTATAGATGTAGAAAAATTATGTACACACTATAAATATGTATAAACTTACTAGTAATATGTACAGGAATAATAATAAATAAATAAAAGAGGAAAAATTCATACGGCGTCAAAGAATACGTCCACATCGCTGTCAACGGGAACAGTGCCCAGAACGCTGGCAGCATTGCCACGTTGCATGGGAATGCTAATGGATTTAGTGACAGCAAGACCCCATGATACAGTATCGTATTGTATTGTATTGTATAACGGACTGGTATCCGCAACTCCACGTCTTAAGCGCGTATTTTGCGTGCGGAAAAATACAGTACCCCATGAAATAAAACAAACCAAAAGGCTAGGAAGATGAAGATAAGTCAGATTCATCTTCCTAGCCTTTTCCCAACTCTTTGGGACAGCAATGTTGTGGTTGGCTTCCAGTGTAACCAGATGCATTGCAACTGAATATCAGTATTTCACATGGACCTAGTGCCTATCATAATACAAGTAAGACTGATTGACAGACAGTAAATATCGCAATTATTGTAATTTTGATTTTGACTTAATCTTTTTTACTTAAATCTTTCGATGGCTTTGCTTATTACATTGTCTTCCATGGTTTTGATAATATTGCAGCTGATTCTAAGACTACAGAAAGTTTTTTTTTTTTTTACGTGTTAAAATCATTAAATGAGTCCTCCCCACAGACTTAGTAGAGAGTTGGTCCTCCCGCCCCGGGTAGGGCGGAAGGGACTGTCAGACTTGACTGACGTCGACTTAACCACGTTGTCCTTCGGGAGCCCTTTGTGTACCGGGGTAGCGGTATACGTATGTCCCGCAACAGAAAGTATCGTTAAGAAAAAGATCAATGAAAGTGTTCATTAAAATGCGCCTGACCATCAAATGAACGTCCAAACGTCATTTCCATTTTTAAATGACTGCAAATATCACCAAATTCTGTTATTTACTTCTGAATGGAAAGCGTTACTAATGCACATACATTTTACAGTAATATGCAGTGAATAATTTTCGTATTAACCGGGTAATGTGCACATTATACAGGCAGTAGCGCAAAATGGACGAATTATGCATATTTCGTATTGTGATCTGGAGAATGTGGTTTATTGTGGCTTGACAGTTTGGTAGCAAATGTTTCTACACCCTATCATATAATATACAAAGTTGCAAACAGTATTTAGAGTAATTTTGCCATTGTCATAAAACTTTTGGTTTATCTTACCTTTTGGCTGAGCAATCGACTGCTACGCAGCGTGTCTTGGATTCTATCCCCGCACGGAGCAAATATTTGTATGATCTCCAATTTCTTCCGGGTCTGGGTTTGTGTATGTTAGTTTCAATGCTAAACGCACTCACGATACGGAATCATATTTAAAAAAAAGGAAAGAAAAGATGAAGAGAGAATTATTACGAGCAATAACATCACGGTGAAAACAGTTTTAATAACAGACGAGACTGATCTAGACTTAAGATAGGATTTAAGGTCCTGGAACTTCTCATCATTACCTAAAAGCCGCCTTATTGGAGACTAGCTTCTGCCCGCGGTTTCACCCGCGTCATGTTAGGAGTTTGGTCCTATAGTCCCGTCTCCATCAGTTCCCTTGAATAGCGCTATTTCCGACGTCGTGGGTATCTTCAGTGGTGGCTGGGGCGAGAGGTAGAGGATGTCTTTTCCCTCACGCATTCCGACTGCTAACCATTCCCCTTAATTGCCACTGAATCTTGAGGTACCTCCCGAAACGAAAAAAACGAAAACCGGTAGGACTGCGTCAGACTGAAAGTGAGGACGCAGCCCGTAGCCTTTCCAAACGATCCTTAAAGTAGGCCGGTCAATATCGACATAAAAAAACCAAACATTGCAAACGCGCATGTAACTACGATTCTTTTATATGTTGTTAGGTCCCTTTAGAGTTTAGAGTATTTAACACCCAAGTTTGCAACCCTGATAACCCTGTTCTGTCCATGTCAATGTCTTAACCAGTTTTTAGTATTTGTTGTTACAGCGGCAATAGACACACATCATCTGTGAAAATGTAACCTATCTAACTATCACGGTTCGTGAGAAACAGCCTCCGAAACATTACATTACTTTATAAAATCTAAAAAAACCAGCAACAAAACCACGTTTTTTGTATGGTAAAATCATCAAATGAGCCCCTCCCACCCCGGGCTGGGAGCTGTCAGACTTGTACTGACTAAAATCCATGGTGTCCTTGAATAGCTCTTTATGTTCCGGGGTCACGGTAATGAAATAAGTCCCGCGACCAATGAGAGCCCCCCTTAATATTTATTGTATTCTGGTTTTTAGTAGGTTTTTTATAGCAGCAACAGATGTACATCACCTGTGAAAATTTCAAATCTCTAGCTATCACGGTTCATGAGATACACACGCAAAAACTACTGAATTGACAGCACAAGGTATTCAGGGTTGCAAATTATAACAAAATGGTAGTTACATGCGCGTTTGCAATGTTTGATGTCGATATTGACCGGCCTAAAGAGGGATTTTATCGACGCAGTTGTGCCAGCCCGTCATTATTTTGTCGCGGTATTATTTTGAAACTGTGATATCTCCTAAGATATTCATTGAAATCAAATGATGTAAAGGGCAATTTCGTTCAAAATTAAATGCTTGTGATGATTAATGTATTTATTTGGATAAGGATTAATATCATGTTAATGAAAACACCTTCGCAAATAATGCATTGCTTTAAAACAAATTTGGTTCCCATAAAAAAGGTTATACTGACTTAACCTTTAAAGATAGATATATGCTCTCGCGGACTTTATTTTAGAAAATTTTATGAGGAATAATTCCGTAGTACATAATTTTTGCGAAACTCTAACCGTTTACGCAGCGCACGCAAAGGAAGCTCTAAAAAAGGAATACATTTTCCCGATTTTGAAACATTTCTCATTACTGCTTCGCTCCTATAGGTGATAGCGTGATGTTATATAGCCTATAGCCTTCCTCGATAAATGGACTATCCAACACAAAAAGAATTTTTCAATTCCAACCAGTAGATCCTGAGATTAGCGCGTTCAAACAAACAAACAAACAAACAAACAAACAAACTCTTCAGCTTTATAATATTAGTATAGATTAGTGTGAATGCATCTTCCAGGATTGGTACTGACAACTCTTTAACCTTGAGGTTTCCTAGTAAGGAGATTCAATATAAAAATACTTCGGGCACCGGTTCCTCATCCAATATATTATTTAAAATTTCTCGGGCCTTTTTTATCGTGGTAAAATCATCAACTGAGTCCGGCCCAGGGCAGGGCGGGAGGAACTGTCAGACTCGTACTGACTAAAATCCACGGTGTCCTTCGATAGCCCTTTATGTTCCGGGGTCCCGCGACCAAATACTATCCATAGCCTTAGCGTAACTTATAAGTAGCCAAGCAGCGTCAGCCCTATTGCAGTATAATTTTGATCTGCATTCCTACGCGACTCGTTACAAATCGATCCAGTCTGGATTTGCACCGCGAAGTGAATGAACTTGTTCTAGTCTATGCTTGGTGCTATGATCCTAGTACTGAAAGATTTGTTAACAACTGCCTACAACGCTTGTCTATGCTTGCATTCGCTATAATTGTTGTTAGAAGCTTTGGTTCTTAGCCTCGAGGTATAGAAGCCTGTCAGCGCATATTTGCCTGCGAATGCAAAGTATTAATTTCGACTAAACTACTTTTTAATGGTCATGAACGTTGATGGATGTAGAGGAAGAAGGAGGCCAAAGAAAAAAAGGATTATGTGAGGAATGATATGAAAGAAAATGTAGTGGATGATGCCCTGACGTCTGATAGGGGAGAATGGAAGAAGAAAACGTAGATAACAAGTAAATTGGAATGAGGGCAGTAATATGATGAAACCAATGAAACCTTGAATTGTTAAGAAGTAGGTTAGTAAATAATAAAATGTATGATTGACCCCAATACGGTAGGGTCTCTCTCTATAGAGAAGAATAGACAAGATTAGCCCTCAAAATTCAAAGTAGATTCGCCCTGTTTCCTCTTAGGTACAATACCGGTCCAGAGCCCCCTTTCTGCAACACCTGTTGAGAGCACATCTCTGAGTATTGAAATGTCAATACCCACCAGATATAGCGTCGAATTGTTACTAGTGCTTGATTATTTTATTAATGATGCCATTTAACCAACTGAGGTCATAACAATTGCATTGTGCATTCTATGGGTGACGGACATCATGATTGGAAACGTGACTAAGGTTCTTACGTGTCCCTGTCACCAAAACTTTTGAGATCTACTAAGAAATCAGTTTATGAAGAAGGGCAGACCAGAAGAACAGCTGAATAGATAGATCGATGGTTTACAAAACATCTAGATGGAACACTCACTTCCTTGGAAATCATGGTAAAAAGATCATCATCATCAGCCGGAAGACGTCCACTGTTGAACATAGGCCTGGTAAAAAGATAGGAGGCAAATACTCGGAATTGAGGGGAAAGCGTCGGAATGATGTTACGTATGTAATGTTATGTTACCAAAAAACTTAAATGTCTGACAGGGGAGAATAGAAGAGGAAAACATATTGACCGAACCCAAATAGAATATGAAAAGGGCAGAAATGGTACCCAAAATTATAACCTTTAATCGCAATAACAAATCTAACACTAACGACGAAAATATCAAAACTAATGATAAAACCGATGAACTAAAACCAGCATCTTATTAGTTTTTAATGTCGAAACGTTAGGATGACGCCAGTTAACCTAAATCACGAGATTAAGTGCCGTTTAAACTGCGATAAAGCCAGTCATATAGTAATCTCGTGGAATATTCCTTCGACTATTAAAATATAATTAAACGGAGGTGATTATAATGGCGGAACTTTAGGTATGTCGCGTTTACTTTAGATTAATCGGAGTTAGGAATGTTTTCGGTTTCTGTAATGTTGATTTATCGTTTCTGATTCATGCATTTGTTGACCGAGTTATAAATGTAGTTGGGGAGATTATTGCAATGCTGCAGCTGAAAATCAGCGTCAGTTGGCAAACTTTGCGTTGCCATCTGGCATAAGCTGAGCTGAGGCCCTTTGGCATTAAATTGTTAAGTTTTTTTTTATATCCTCTGTTTTTACCATCTACTCTCTCTTTATAACTTTTTTTTTTGTATTGCTTAATTTTAAGTTTGTGCCAATAAACACAATTTTCTTTCTTTCAATGGTCAATATTTTACCATTAAGTTCGTATTATAATAATCTCCTGAAGTATAAAGAGCTGCGTTTTAGGAACTAATAGGTCTTCACAAAGTGTCATTCTATAGGTGAAAATGATGATGAACTACTGAAAACTTTTGAAAGATGTGGTAAAAATACGAAAGATTTGAAAGCTTAGGAAACAGTGGTACTGTGAAATACGTCTGACATCATTTATCACTTTGTCTGGTTTTACAGGAAGCCGACCTCAATATAGTCGGGAAAAGACAGGCAGATGACAGTATATTGTTATTCGGCGTGGCGGTCTAAGGGCGAAGCCTACGTTCAGCAGTGGACGTCTTCCTGATGATAATGATGATGAGGCAAATAATAATGACTGTACTGTATCCGTTTACAATAAGATTCGATACAAACTTGACAAAGTTTTTAAATGTGACAAAAAACAATGGAAACATAACATCGTCATCAATCGCCAAATATCTAGAACATGAATAACAAAATCCAACAGAGCACGGAAAATAATAAAACAAGATTGCTAAAAAAATAAGATAAAACAAAAACGAGACGATATTCAAGATTTCAAAGTCAAGTGCATCATCGGATCAGATTCTGAGATTTGATATCAATATTGTTACACACAATAAACGATCTCTCACACTTGAGACTGATTTAAAAATAAACAAAGAAGTAACGAGGGCAATGAATTTTGGCGATCTGAAGGCATTGTACGATTATCTGCAGTTAAGATAACAACAGATGTTAACAGATTTGTTTAATGTCTTAGAGAAATTGTAATCCGATGTTAGACCATGTAACGAAATTACATAATCATTAAGTTGGACACGTTTCACTTTTTCTTACTGACAATTACGTGTTAGTTATCGCAAGCAGATTCCGGTATTTATTTTTTTAAAGGACAACTTTAATATTTACAAACTTTAAAGAAATGAAATAGAAATATGTATAGTCTGCGTCAAGACGTGGTTACATCTCCCTTGGAAACCCGGTCTGAGACAGGCTGTTCACAGTCAACAATCCTTATACCATTGCCATAAAGTATTAAGAAATTTTGACGACCATCGACTAGAACGTTCGCTAGAATGATCATGAAAGTGTTCTTAGCGATATTTGGCACTGTTCGTTGTGAAACAAAACTTTATTAAAAACTGCGAATGCTCGATGTTCTGTTACATGTGAATGCTAGGTCTATCAACACCTTACGACATTTCTGTGGAGGTAGCGAAGTTAAGTGCCAAAAAAAATTTATTTAATTAGAATTTCCGTATTATGATTGACAAACAATGAAGCACTCCTAATGAAACATGAAGAATTTTGCTCATCCATTTAACTCTTCTGACATTTCAAAGACTTTACCATAAACAAAACTGCACAATTTTAAAAACTGTCAAAAATGACACTACAATCTTTGTCTATGCTCAAGTTTTAATGGAGTAGTTTATTTTAATGGTGGCAACCCGAAGGTTATATGCAAGGTCACCTCGCTAAGCTGCGAGTGTTGCCATATGATCGGATGTTGCTTTATTTGGGGGTAATTTTTGGGTCAGTGTAGTTTTTATCAGGCAAGTTCTCGGGTCAATTACCGGATGTAATTTTTTATGTAACAGATAATTGAAGTAATTAAATGTATGTTTCTTAGACTATTAATCAAATGCAATTATAGGAACCAATTGGTTCAAGGTTACATAGTTATACATAATTACTAATCACTTGCAAAGTATTCCTACTACTATAAAAATCAACCGGGCACAATATCTAGATTTTAGATAACAATTTGTCCGAACTAGCAATTGAACCCGGATCCCTATGCTCAGCAGTAGCCTTTGCAACCACCAGATCATCGAGTTAGTTTTCCATGTTTCAGGTAATAAATTATTATCGTATTTTAACCTACTTGTTGTAAGTACCTCTTTTAAAACAAACAGTCAATGATTGTATCAAGTTGGTATCTACTGTGGTTTCTAGTATTCATGATAATATTAATAACACGATTGTGGCGGGAACAATGAAAGTAAATGAACATTGAATAGCCCTAGAACTCGATAACTTACACATTCTCTTTCATGTATAGAATATTACCAAATATTTTAATTTCCGTGGTGAAGGTAAATGACACTGTGACGTCTGATAGGGGAGAATGGAAGAAAAAAAACGTGTTGCGCCGACCCCAAGTAAAATGGGATAAGGGCAGGAAGATGAAAAACCCACAGCATTAATGAAAAGATTATTAACAGCTCATGGTTTGACTAGACCATTCAAAAAAGGTTTTATTTTTATTGGTTCATGTTATAGCTTTGACAGCTACTATTTTGGGGTAGTAAAAAGCTCACTAATAATCAAAAGTCATTCATTGACAATAGACTGATAATTATCAGCCTTTTGGACCTTCGTTTGCATACAAAATTGAATCCTCCACGACGCCGCCTTTCGTCACCTCTTAGTGTTTAAGCTGAAAAAAAAAATCGGATGAAACTTGCATGACAGTTCGTCAAGTAATATTTTTAGCCAAACCCTGGCCTATGGAAATAAGAACGACAGTAGCTATTGATTTGCAGTTCCATACGGGTCGCTAAGATTCAAATATAGTTGAGAAAAGTTATATGGACGACATGGTGCACGGTGGTCTTGCATTATTAGGATGCAACACGGTTAGGTTAAGGAAGTATCCTTCTCTATCTATAACTTTATCTAATAGTAACTAGAAATAAATAATTACTATGGATATTATAATAATGGCAACACTAAACGGATGCGCGGCACGACCAACTTCTTAGCTGATGATGTCATTGCCTATGACATCAACTTGTCTTGACCGTCAAAGTCATCTAGGTACCTAAATACTGCTCATATAATGTTCTATCAGTTATTAAAATCATCGTAACTATACTTAGACAGGGTCGCGGGAATGTCATAAAGCGTTTTCCAAGAGGAAAGAAAGGTTAAAAGCGGGCAGTTGAAAGAACTTTTCGTCATTTCTACAGAAAATCAGAAAAACGTAGTATAGTACAGGATCATCATCGGTCTCGCCTTTTCTCTATTATATTGGGGTCGGCTTCCAGTCAATCCAGATGCAGCTGGATATCAGTATTTTATATGGAGAGTGTCCATGGCAATCTAAATTGCGGCCCAGAACTGTACCACTAGTTTAGCGCCTTCAGAAACATCTACAAACTTTTGTAGCGAACAATCGACAGGACACGTAGAACACGGTGTCAAATGTCTCGTCGTTTGTGAAGTAGCACTACATTTACATTTCAGAATATGAAAAAAAGATAAGTCATATCCAAAATCGTTGATATGAAACAATTTTCTCTGCCACAGTTTTTCTTGAACTAAAAAGTAAGAAGCTCAACTGCCGATTGCGAGATTCTGAGTCTTATTCCTTGATCGAGAAAAGTGTGTGTGTCACAGGGAGTTTCCACACTTCTCGTATCTAGCAGGAATCTGTAATTTGCTTTGGAAGGCTATATTAAAATAAATTGACAACCATGCAGATTTCCTATGAATCCATGCATATTTTCAGCAAACATTAAAACTCATTATAACTCGATTCTTTTCAATTATTCACAGCCATAATCAGTTTCACTTTTCAACAATAGAAAGATTACACTACATACTCGTATACTGCACTATGCTTTGCAAATACATGAGTCATTATGACAGAATGTATAATTTCTAAGTAGCACCTGTTCTTAATCACGTGTACCTAATTATTATTATAATTGAAATAATTATACATTAACAATAGGTACAATGTTTTCAGCCGGAAAATGATATCTAAAGGTATAGTAACACTCTTCGTAGTTTTTATTTGTCTGGGTGAAAAGTATGTATTTTTTCACTTTTAGGCTTTATTCCTATCCTAACATAGGTATCAATATTATCTATTTTTTCCTTTTTTGAGATTGATATTCAATCATAAAGTAATAATAGGTACAGTTACTTATTAGCTACTTGTAGAACGCCAGATAGACTTAATTGTTTAGACCGAAAATCAAAGGATAACAAAATGATAGAAATTATGATCATTTATTTGCCTGAAATATGGTGTTAAAAACAAAACAGTGGCTCTTTATATTCCGCCTACTCTAAAATATAATCACATAGAAGTTAAAATACATCATAATACAAGTAGGTTCACTGAAAATCAGTCAATTAAGAAGAAGTTATCCTACATAGGAACTTTTACTTACTTTCCCGGGTTAAAGTACAATTTTGATTTTCCATTGGATTTTTAAATAACAGCTCAGGGCTTCTGTCAAATCTGTGCCTTGCCCCCATTACATGCGACTTTAACACATTTGCCCTAACCTGGGCATACTGTAGGTCACATTTGCTTTATAACCGTGATGTTATGCCACATTCAATAATTTATATAGCTGTTTATATTTATCTGTCACCATCATTTCCAAAGAAAATGATGGTGACAGATAAATATCAACCGTATCGCTTTAAAGTTTTTATACCGAGGTATGCAGTAAGCACATACTATAGGTTGGCAAGACTTGCCCATTACATTTGCATTGAATCGGCCATTGATCCGCCGTGGAAGGACTGGTGATAATTTCTGTACTGGACTGTCTTGGATAGGAAGTGTTATAAAAACTGAATGTTTTATTAGTAAATCATGTGATATATGGGAGTTTAAGTTGGCTGATGGTGAACGGAGTCGAGTTTTCCCACAAAATGCATGTTAGATTCAGGAATATTGCGAAGGGCGGCTTTTTTATTTGTGTCTGTTTTGCTGCTGCATGATAATAAATATTAGCATCATCATATTTCCTTCCCCTTGATGAGACCACCATGCCTAACGATAATAATTCACCACTTGCATCCATCGATTTCGAGCCTAATTTGAATAAATTACTTGATTTTGTTAGTTAAGTATCTACGAGTAATATCTCTCTCCATTTGAAAGAAGACGAGTTTTTCCAACTTGTACTTGGGCTATCATCATTGGTTGACGATTAATATTATTTTAACCCGTGTTGTCCCACTTAATCTTACAAGCAATTAATAGTAGGGTGTAATAGGTAATTCATGTCATCAAGTGATCACTCTGAGTCAATGCCAATTTATAGTCTGTTGCGTATCATTTATACGACCTATCTAAACAACAACTTTGGGTCATCCCAATTTTTTCAAAACAACATTTTTATTTCCAAGTTTAACTCATTTCATTTAAAATTAGCTCTCAATTTCTTATTACTAAAGTTGAAAGTCTAAATAACCATCCTTCCTTGTCCACAGCGAGCTCGCGTCCGCCGCGTGAAGCTTTGGGCACGCGACTTCACTGGTCTCGGTCTAAGATGTGGAGGAGGCGCAAGAGACGGAGTGCACGTCCACTCCGTGTTGAGGAGTGGACCTGCAGCCGCTGCCAAGCTACAACCAGGTAACTATAGAATAGAATAGAATTATCTTTTATTCAAGTATCATGACTCAATATGTTAGTAAAACTTAAAACTATATTAGTAAAAAAAACACAAATAAACGTAATAGTGGATTACTGCGGTACTATAACTTGCAGAATCTCAGAAGTAATTGAAATGAGAATTGTAGACACGCGTACTTGAAGGAGCTGTCAGCAAACTAACTGGACATATAGGACCAAACGCCTGATCGGGTAGCGGGATTATTTAAAAAGGGCACCGTGATACTGGAACGCAAAAAGCATTTATGAATGAACAAGGTGGTTTTTAGTTTATAAGAGTCTGACTGTTCCTTCCGCTCTACCAATGACTGGAGAATTATTTTTTTTAATTTTAACACTACCAAAAGGGAGAAATATAGAGGCTTCTCTGAGCTGAACTATGGTTTATAATTTGTGCTTCTAAATTAAAGGTATATTCCAAAGTCATCCTCTTCTACAGCCTTTATCTGAATATGTGAGTCTTCCAAATCTTTCCACTTTTGATGGTTTTGTGTCATGGCCATGGCTATCCAGTTTCTTCTGGCAATTTTAATGAGATGCGTTCTACCTAGTCCACCTAATCGACTGTCTTCCCACATTACCCTTCCCCCATCTCTGGCCTTTTTTTTTTCGTCTCGTGGTAAAATCATCAAATGAGTCCTCCACCCCGGGCAGAGCGGGAGGGTCTGTCAAACTTGTACTGACTAAAATCCACGGTGTCTTTCAATAGCCCTTTATGTTCCGGGGTCACGGTGATGAAAATAAGTCCCGCGACCCCATCTCTGGCCTACACTCCAACGTCTTGAATCTAATCTAAATGTAGGTATATGGCCCACTTCCAAATGTTTTTTTGCTCCAAAGTACCTGTTGTTTTCTCTAAGTAAATTATAAATAAATCTTTAGCTTTAAAAGTCGAAGCCCATTTCATCATAAAAATTAGGGGTTAGAGCATGGCTATAAAATAAAAAAGCTTATTTCTGGTAAAAAATTGCTCATAATTCAAGTAGGCCAATCGCACAATGTCGCAGTGTTGGCAGCACTGACACTTTAGCAACAACTTTTTTGGGCATTTAACTTTTATTTTTGGACATTTAACGCGTAAAGTAACGATGTGGAACCTCTCTAATGTCAGAGACAGCATTATGTTTGACATTTGTGAGGTCGACATCCAACATGGCGACAGGGGAAAGTCGTCCCCTGTCTTCTAGACATTTATACGTTTTTATAATGCCATTTTATGGTGTTATGTCTGTTGCCCAATTACTATTACTTTCTAATTGAAAACATGTTTTCAATAAGCTATTGCTTAGAAGCTTATTGGCCTTTGTCTTTTCTTTCATGGCTGCCTTGGTCTGTAGTTGCAAGAATTACTGCTTAGCACGAGGATCTGGGTTCAATTCCTGGTTCGGGCTAAGTGTAATTGGGTCTTTCAAGTCAGAATGTCTCAGTAGTTATAGTTAAATCCAGATTTACTCCTGACTAGGTAAGGTTTGTCCCCTTTTCCTAGAGTCCTAATGTACGTATAGGGCACAAGCCAGGGCAGAAGGGCCCGGGCCCCACAAACCCGGGTTATCACCGTCCAGAAGTTTTGAAACTAGTTTTATTTATTTTATTTATTTATCCTTTATTTCAGGCAACTAAAGGCCCATAAAACACAATACACATATAAATATAAAATAATGATAAACTAATACTAAATACAAACAATATACTTAAAAACTACTGCACACGAAGTGACGGCGTCGTGTTACGCTGCGAGGTGTCGCGTAACCGGCCTCGGAATCGTCGATACAGCACACCTTTCGGCCAAAACTCTTCCTTGAGAAATATCGCCAAATCTTGGGTTGGAACGCGCACCACAAACGAATTAAAATTGGTGTTATGGCGCGCTTCCAACTTCTCCACCCTCAAGTTCCAGTTGGTCTTCACCCGTAAATACTCGACGATGTCCTCAGTCTTCGTAGAGTAGTGTAAACGGGACACGTATAGCTGCGTCGACGGTACTGCAGGACGTAGCAGCATGTTAGGTCCTGCCAGCGCTGTCCCGCACTGGTTGCGATAAGTAGGCTTCTTTTTCTTTCTCTCCACCTTGATGAAGCCGTCCTCAACGCATATGTGCTTCGGTGGTCCTTGCTGTTTGTGGTCCACCACATCGCCTTTAGTCGCCTTCAAAACTGAGCGACTCTGCTTAGCCCCCTTGGATTTTTCTGCTTGTCGTTTCGTTTCCGACGCAGCAGGTTTCGCCTTAGCGACAATTGTAGAATAGGCACATTTGGGAGTCGATGTACCTATTTCACGCGTCGCTTCCCCGGCAGGTACGACGCGATCAGCCGAACATGATGCAACGTCAGCATTCTTCATAGCCGGCGACGTTGTTTCACTCGCCGACTGAAAACTGCAGACTGAAGCATTTTAGGGATGGCGCGCTCAAGTGCTCGGGTTCAACCATTTTTTTTTATGAGTGAACTATATTCTGTTCTACATGTGTAGTTTACATTTAGGTTATTAGAGATGAAACCTGTCTGCTCTCGCCCTTGATCTAACCTAGTGCCTGGATTCCCACTAACCAGACTCGATGGGGATAATTAGGGCCTGGCTGGAAAGCCCCTGCCTTGTGCAGCAACTCGTCTTACCCTGAATACTGCTCTGCCTTATCATTATCAACATTGAACATATTATAATGTGGTGTCTCCGATAAACATTGTTGAATCATAGTCCTAGATAAATCACTATGATTTTAGTACAATTTTGTCAGGTCCAAGTGCAGTCTTACGATTTTAGTGTCTTACGACATAACCAATTCATTCATAGACTTATTCTCAGTGTAGATCTCACGTAAATCCACCTAATCATACAAGAATAATGTCTGGCTTTTTGCCAGGATTCGCGCACTTCGGAGAAACTGGACTTGAATTCATTAGTTTACAAATCTTAGAATCAAGTGCACGGTCGGGTTTAGAAATAGTGTACAACAGTATTTATTTACAAACATTTAGATCTATTTTATAGTAATGGATACAAAAGGTATGTAGAAATGACAATACAATGATGATTTTGCTAATTATGTGGGCGAAGTACTGTGTGTTTACTGATTTTGTGCAATACCTCTTCAGAGTGGTTTCTTAATTGTTATTGGAAACATAATTATATTTATTTTATTTTGAATGATTTAGACATGAGTACACATGATTTTTGTTTCATATCTACCTTTTTTTCGTGGTACAATCATCAAATGAGTCCTCCCAACCCGGGCAGGGCGGAAGGGACTGTCAGACTTGTACTGACTAAAATCCACGGTGTCCTTCGGTAGCCCTTTGAGTACCGGAGTCGCGGTATACGTATGTCCCGCAACTTTGTTTCATACCTAGCTACTATAAGAAGAAACAGCCGAACAAACTCAGAGGTCATAGTCTCTTTTAAAGCCAGGACCAACTTTACAGATATATCGGTAAAGTTGTGCTAGGACCATGTAGGTTTGTGTCTGAGATGGTCTTTTAAAACCATACCTACAGATTTGAGTGGACCTTGGTCTTTCGAAATAAAAACCATGCCTACAGATTTGAGTGGACCTGTCCAGTCAGTGCAAGAATTTGTCATAATCGTGTAGCTGGACTCATAACTCACGGAGCTCATATAATTAACCCATTCTGTCTTCAAATTCCAGGTGACAAGATAAAAAGCATCAAGATCGAGTTCACGGGCACGCCGCTAGAGGATGCTGTCGCCATCTTGTCTCTTGCGTCTCCTTACCCCGTGGAACTGGAGGTGATCGAGGGCGGGCGAGCCAGCGGCGCGGGCAGGGCGGTTCACCATCCGCTGCTGAAGCGAGCTGGCTCCACAGGCGACGTTAGCACGGTAAGATACTCCATGATTCATATGGTGAAGACCTAAAACACACCTGATTAGATATCAGAAGCGAGCTGGATCCACAGGCGACGTTAGCACGGAAAAAAGAGGTCATGTTTCATACGGCGGAGACCTAAAACACACCTGATCGGACGTCACGATGTATTTTCTGGCCACCTTAGGCGCGGACATGCTGGTGGCGAGGGTGACGTCCGATCATGGACAATGCCCTGATTGATGACGCGTGTGTTTCATGCGACTTTATGGGCTATCAGCAATTTGACGATGCCCCCTTTGAGGCCAAAGCCTGCTGGGGTCGCGGGACTGTCTTATCAGGTAACTATGACCCTGGAACGTAAAGGGATGTTTAAGGAACACCGTGGATTTTATACGAGTCTGACAGTCTTTCCTGTCCCGCCCTAGGTGGAAGGATTTATTTGATGATATAGCCACGATAAAAAAGGTCTAAAACGGCCAGCAATATTCCTAATGGTTCGACTTTGCAACGTCATTAATAGCTATACTTCTATTATCCATTCACGAAAGTGAATCATTTCGGAATATTGAGAGGTAGTCCCTTTAGTCGGGCCTAGAGAGGGCCAAAGCCTGCCGGGGTCGCGGGATTTGAAGGACACCGTGGATTTTAGTCAGTACACGTACTGACAGTCCCTCCCGCCCTGCCCGGGGAGGGAGGACTCATTTTGATGATTTACCACGATAAAAAAAGCCCCTTTAGTCCCGCTGTTTTACACCGTGCACTTCTCCCTTCTCCCTCACACTTCGTTCGGAAATTAAAGGAATGACGACAATGTTAAGCACACCTTCCCATTGTAAACATAAACTCATACAACACTCAGCAGTATTGGAAAGCGTCAAGAACAGAACTTTCTTGCCGACGCGACGCTACTTTCCCACGCTGTCGCCGTCGCATAGATTTTCTTTGACAACGCTTTCTTTGACGTTTCTGATTGATTTTCTTTCGTGCATGATTGTTGGATTGTGAATGATGCTGTTACGTTGAGTTACGCTTGAAAAAAAAAAGTAGATTTCAAGGGATATTAGGGGCTTAGTTGATTAAAATGTTGTAATTTGAGTCTTAATAGGATAATGATATAATAAAGCAAACTAAAGTTTGCTGAATTTAAGCCATTTTTATCGTTGTAAAATTATCTAATGAGTCCCCACCCAGGGCAGGGTAGGCAGGAAGGACTGTCAGACTTGTACCGGGTAAAATCCACGGTGTTCTTCAATAGCCCTTTACGTTCCGGGGTCATGGTAATTCGATAGGCCCGCGACCGAGTTATATAAATATATAATTATATTAAAATCTCAAAAATAACAGCAACCTCATCCAAATACCACCAGTTGACTTTAATAAAGATAAGTGTGTGTAAGAAAATAAAAGCAACCCAATATTGCTGGCAACACTCAATAAAATAAGGTTTCATACTTTAGGGGTGCGTTCTGAATTCGTAATTAATAAACCAAAAATATTTCCTGTCATTGTCACGCACTGGCAACACTGAATACTAAGAAGTTTGCATTGCATAACTTGAGTCATTTCGTGCGAAAAACAATGAGCTAATAATAAACCTAATAGAAGATGCAACGCAAATACGAGGTAATAAAAACACGATAATGTCCACTGAATCTGTTTCTTTCTACAATTCATGAATAAAAGATTTATGTAAATAACAACTTAGTCATCATTATGCAAGCGTACAAATTATTTAACCTGGCGACTCGTATAAAAAAAAACCGTTTATTCGAATTTTGAATCTCAGGAACTGTCAATTTGACACAGGACTAGTTACGAGTTGCCGCGTTTTTTATTTCATTCACAAATCTTACATAACAAACAAACATGGTAATGTGGGCTACCGTTTTTTGGCTCACTAGTTGGCGCCACTCTTGAATCAGGTCCTGGAGTAAAGCAATCAACCTGAGATATCTGAGGTAATTCCACAATTTCAAAAAAATATAAGTGTAGCACCAACCTTCAGACCGTAAGATTTGATATTCTGTTATGGCCGGCTGAATGCTATTGACAAGTTGGCACTGTTTATTTAATTATGTGAAATTGTCTATGGAAAGCTGTCACTTCCAGTAAAACCGCGCTAAAATAACACTGGCAGAGTAGTCGAAGGATTCAATTGCCAAAAAAAGAAAAAAAAAGAAAACCAAGCAAAATTCTAACTACATTTGTTTACACAACTAAAGAAATACTCTTGTCTATACTTACCTATAATAACAAAAAGGCGACATTGAACACTAAACATTACAGTTTAAGGAAGTTTATCAAATGCCGATGTTGTTGTATCACTATGATAACGAAACTAACAATGTATGTTTAGAATACAATCCACGTCGCTATTGGAATGTCTGTCCGACTATTGTCCTAACCTTAGCTAAACAATGGTTCGTTTTGCGAAGACATTTTCATTACACACTACATATCAATGTACACTTACCTACCCAGTATACCTTGGCCGTACTTTGTATAATCTTTCCGCACGATGTAAGGTCAGTTTATACTGGATTTGTATGGTACTCTTATAGATAGATTGAGATGAGTCGATACCTGTCTTAATTTATTCATTGTGACTATTTTCATCGCCATAATCTATGTTAGTTCGTGTTTAGTTACTTATAGACTAGTGATATGAACCGCCTAGGAGATACTGCCACCTCTTTCGATCAAAACCATTGAGCTATTATTGCTACGTATAGAGACAACACCGCGTATCACCACTGTGTCCCATCCAGGATGAGTGCGCGCGCCAACAGCACGCTACAGAGCTGTCAAACAACTGATTTTATACCCATATCGTATTACCCAGTTACGGGGTTGTCGAGGTCCGATAGGCAGTCGCTCCATGTAAAACACTGATATTCAGCTGCATCCGGTTAGACAGGAAGCCCGACCCCAATACAGTAGGGAAAAGGCTAGGCAGATGATGAAATTGACACACAGGGAGGACGTGTGTGTCCCAGCACACACAATATCTTCCCTGGATATTGGGATACTTGACGATTATTATCCTAGTCATAGATAATAAGTATGAATCTCGATGGATGGAGAGGAAGTGCAAAAAAAAGATGGATGGATAGTCTAAGGAATGATGTGAAGGAAAAAGAAGTAAATGAAACTGTAACGTCTGATAGGGTAGAATGGAAGAAAAAAGTGTGTTGCACCGAAAAGGAGTAAAATGTAAAATAAGGACAGGAAGATGATGTTGATGAGATATATCAAGACAATAAACCACTTCTCATGAAACTTTCCTACACAGCACCTGTAGAAATCATAAAATAATAAATAATTCAATTAAAAACAAACAGTTCAAGCAGAACTCTTAAACACCATCAACTTAAATCGATTTTGCAACGCCACACTTTCAATTTAAACTCTGGTACCACTTAGTCCAACGAGCTCTTGTGCACGCCAATCACGACCCTATAGCCAATCAGCTAGCAAATTATTACTTGCATTATACAATCATACAATCAGCCAGCAACTGCTTTACATAGAGGAAATTCCTTTACCACGGAAATGGATATTTAAACTAGTTCTGAAGAATTTATGTTATTTCCCTTCTTATCCAATCACGTTGCAGGCTTCGTAATGTTGACAAACATGATTTACTGTGTGATTTCTTGTTTGATAATTCCGTTTAGTTTTAATCGTTTATGATAGCTGCGATAAATCGATAGAATTTCAAATTAAAACAAATGAGTTAACTTGTAACTGGTTAACTGGATTTCAATCCACACATAGTTTAAATAATTTTCTTAGATTTAATATCTCAATCTTAACAATTTGTGACACTGGTCACTCTTAAAAATCAAGTGATGTGAACAAAAAGCTCTAATGATGTCTTCTTTTGTTTCAGCTTGAGAAAGAAGGAAAGCTTCTGCACCCGCCGAGATCACCAAACACGTCACATTCGAACAACTCCACATTAGAAACCAAACAGAGTAAGAGCGGCATCAAAAAGATGATATCAGACAAGATCATCACATCCACAACACTAGAGAGGAATAAAAAAGAGAAGAAAGATGGTCACACCACATTAGAAAGAGAGAATGAAAAGAACAGTAAACTTGCAAACAAATCTAGACTTTCTGACATCCCACCAGCTGTCAACAAACCAGAGAGGAACAAAAGACAATCGACCGACAGCGACATTCAAATAATACAACCAGAAAACGGTATCGCCTCCATGACTCACATTGAACAATCCGAGATCCAGAAAAGAGAATATGATCCGAAAAGAGCCATGAAATTCGGTATCCGAGTCCTACCACCAAATGTACCTGATGATGGAGTCCTAAAACAAAAGAGTGTTGAAAACGGAAACGTTGTTGCTGTAGAGAAGAAATCTGTTGACGAAATAGACAAACCTGAACCACAACGTCCCGCACCTACAACACAAATCAAACACGAGAATGAGACAGAACAAAAGAAACCTGTTGTCGCTAAACGCAGAGAAAAGATGGCTCCACCAATTCCCAACGCTAGAAACAAAGCAAATGAATCAGACACAACTATCAGTCTAGAAACGTCACGAACATCTGAGACATCAGTTATGACGACGTTTGCAAGATGTGACCTCAACTCTAGTGGAATCAAAAGGGACGAGAATGGTATACCCCAGGAGTTACCACAACATATGCTCGATGCGGCGAACGCAGCTAGAACTAACAGAAAGAGCTCAACAGACGTGATTTACGAAAAAGAAAAAGTTGAACATAAGAAGGAGGAAGCTCCTAAACCTAAGAAATCAAAAGGCAAAGCTCCTTCTCCACCAGATACTGACAAAAACAAAACTGATGACAGTATTCTCGAACAGTTGAAGAACGTTAACGATTTCTTAAGCAATGAGAAACAACATTCGAGTCTTTTACACGACTCTATTATATCTACCAGGTCTTCCAATGCATCACAAATAAATACCTCAACTCCAAAGGTCAACAAAATGAAGAGTTCTACTCGTCTCGAAGAATCTATTAATTTTAGTCAGGATGACATTTACGATATAGTCACAAAACCTTTCAAACGAGAGAGCGATTCTCTCAACAATTTCTTCGAAGATTCCAAATCCATTATGTCTTCCAACCAAGATGTTCACTCAGTAAGGTCTTTGAACCAAAGTGATAAGAGTGATAAAGGTTCCACTACAATAGAACTTAATAACAGTGATATAACTATTCACAGTTCGCCAAATAATGAAACAGTACACTCTGCATCAGATGATACTTCTATTTTAGATGAGAATGAACGTAAAGCTGCTTCGCTCGGTGATTTATCCAGATTTGAATTGAGGGCTAAAGCTAGTAAACCAGCAACTGGAACTCTGGAAAGGGCCCAAAGTTTAGACATTTCTGCAGAAGATGCTGAGAATCACCAAGAAAGCACAATATCGCCTAAGAAAAGGAAGGCGATGTCTGTAGTCGAAACTACCTTCTTTGATTCTGGAAATGAAGATGTTTTACCTGACATGATTGATTCAGAGAAAGGTATAGTCATCAAACACAAAGAACCTAGGTTGAGTCTGAATATTGCTAAGACATCAGCTATGGAAGGACTAAACACTTTCCAAAGAAATCGCTTGAAGAAAGGCTCAGAATTCGGTAATTTAGAAGATGCTATAGTGAAGGGATCTTCTAGTTCAGTTGATTCTGAGAGAAATGATGATAATAACTTTACCAAGCCCAAAGAGTTTGAGCTTTACAAAGAACCTGAACACGAAACATCTGATCATCTTGCTAGACGAATAATGGATGAAAACATGAAAGTTCATTTGAAGCTAGTGTCTGAATTTGCTAAATCTACATCAGATGGTAGTAACATGAGCTCTTTGGACAGTACGCAAGAAATCGTACCAGTAATTACTGAGACTAAACCAGCAGCAGCTAAATACGAAGAAAAGCTTACAATGACGTACGATACTAACGTACCGGATGACCTGAAGATGTCTCGTAATACATACGTAAACAGTTTAGAGAGACCTAAGTCAGACATGATGAAGAAACTCCTCGCCAAAAACCCAATTCTTAACGTACACATTGACCAAACTGTTGAAAAAGACAAGCATGAGGCAAGTACGAGTAAAGAGACACAACAAACAGACTCCTTTAAATCCGCAATGCATCAACCAGATATCGTTAACTTCGACTTGAAAACATCACAAGCAGAAAAAGTTAAAGAATACGATGACTTTGTTAGCAACATCAGGATCGGATCAAATAATAACAGCCTCAATTACAAAAAGAAGCTCGAAACATTTTCATCAGAATGGACAGAACCCAAAGAATCAAATACTACTACCAATGTTGTAACCATAACAACAGAGAAAATTGAACCTGTTGTAGAAAATCGGGAAAGAAAAGCGTTTCACGATCACACAAAATCCATTGAGATAGGTGAGCCTACTATACGTATGATGCCACCCGATGTTCTTGAAGGCATACGGCGAAGACATGATGAACGAGAAAGGACCTTATACATGGAACCAGCAAACATGTCAATAACAATGACACAGGAACCTGTACAAAAAACTGTGACAGTCAATGTCAACGAAGACGAATTTGGGAACAAAATCATAACACAAAATGTTGAAAAAATTTCAACCAAGTACATCACTACTAAAACCGAAGCTCCCTTACAAGTAGAACAGATTAGCTTTGGTATAATGAGAGGAGGAGGGATCGACGAATTGGCGTTAGAAGAAGGAGATAACGTAAAAGATATCGATAAGAGGGTGCTGGATGAAATCAAAAGGCAAAATCCTAATATGCACTTTACCACAGATGAACCCGCTTACACAAGAACAGAAACGATCATACTTAACACAACCGAAATGGACGAGGAACAAGCACAAGCTTTGATGGAGAAACTCAAAAATGACCCGAGTTTTATGTCACAGAAATCTCCAGAAGAACTCTCACGCATGGGAATCAGAATCATTCAAGATTTAGAAGATGTACAAACCTCAAGTCAAGATGCAGTTGAACACACTAAAACGAGATACTCCATCAATCCTACGATTACAGAAATACAAAAAGAATGCAAAGAAATCGACAGTCATAAAGACACACACATCACAGAAATACAAGTAGTCACACCTCGTACCGAACAAATGCAGAAACAGAAAGAAAGCAAAATCATGAGCAGACAAAGAGCACCGCCGTACGAAGAACCCCCGCTGTCCTACGAGTTAGACATTGACATGCTGAACGATTTTATTTTAAATGAAAGGCACTTCTCAGCTAAACAACTATCTGACGCACAAAAACGATCGAAATCGAACCAATCGAACGAACCAAAGAAACAACGTCATTCTGACTTCGACCTACCAAGAAACACAACTATAAAATTCCGCACAGCTACCTACGAATCTCCTAAAGGCACAATAGTTACAAGCACAGATCTGGAAAACCGGAGACTGTCGCAACTGGATCAACTGCAGCTACGGTCACAAGAACAACAAAAACCTCAGATTTCCGCAAAACCGAGTAACATACCCGTCAAAGCGGAGAAAATTAAACCTCTAGCACCAGGAGTCTCATCCAAAATACCGGTTTTTACGACACAAAAGTCGTTGAGTCAGGAGAATTTGAGTGACACGAAGTTTTCGTTGCCTCGATCACCGCCGCCGCAATACAGTAGTTCTGGTAACATTTCTGTAACATCGATAATTAAGAGTAGCTCTAGGAGTCCTAGTGGTGGGAAACTGTGAAATTAAAATTACTTTTATCGATGAATGTCAATTACTTGGTTTTAAAGATTATCAATTACACTTCATGGTCAAATCAGAATCTTTTATCGAATGGCTTGTAACGCTGCTTATCCTTTCCAGCCAGTTAGAGAGTATAAAGATGCAGATAGACCATTCCAAATGTTCGTGTAACAATAGTTTATGGTCGATTCCTGTCAACATACAATTTATAATCAAAATGGCGACTAAATTATCGAAATTTTAACAAAGACGGGCACTGCCGAAGTTGAGCTATGGTACAATTTGTAAAATACAAGTTAAGAGTCATATGCTTGACTTTAAAATGGCTACAATATCAGTTTTGCAGAAGATAAATCGTCGAATGTATTTAATGATCTTTAAAGCAATTCCCTTAAGGGTCACATTATTATAATGTGAATGTATATTTTTAAGCTACATTAAAGTAGTGATATTGAATACAAATTGTATAAAATCCTGATATACATAAGTTTTAATGAAAAAAAAATATTATATTGAAAGATATATGTATTAGTTATGATTAAGCTAAATCTTTTCAAGTGTCTTAATAAGTGCCACAAACACGAAAATGTACTTTTTTAAATACGTAATTTACGTATTTTTTCTTTTCTAAATTTCTATTCCAAATGTGCCTTTTATTATAGCGATTTTTATATAAAAATATATTTAAGAATATTGATTTTCTCATATTTTGACAGATTTTAGGTTGTGAAAATAAATCTAAATAATTTAATAGAATTATATGTTATGTCACAATTTTATTATTAAATAAAACAAATGAAATAATCATGAGATTGTATAATTATTGTATAATTAAAATAAAGCTTATGTATTACCATTTGACATTCCGTCCGAAAGTATTACCAATATTAAATATTAAGTTTATATAGTACTTAAGAACTTATTTAGGTTCGCAGCGGTTATTGCAGAAACGAAGGTTTCTGGGCCATTTTCTTTATTAAGTATAGTTTAGTGTTCATGGTATTTTTACATAATGGTTTAATTAACAACTTCATTAGATAAATTCATCATAAAAAAAAAACAATTACTGCAATGTGGTTTAAAATTTATATTCCCTACCTAAAAATAAATCTAAAAAAAAAAACATAAAAATGTTTTTTTTTTCTTTCACTTTGATTTGAAATTAGAACTGAATAAAATAGGAAAAAAAAGTATAGCTACTGATAGCCGACGTCAAATAAGAAGGGAATATTTTCGGCTTGTATCATTTTCTTTATTACAAATTTTACTGTCAAGAGTTTTATAATGTTTTTATTTAAATAAACTATTATGTAAAAAATCCATAATATTTATTAACATTATGTTTGTTAAAGTTGATAAAAGTCGATGATAAAGTAAAAGTAACGATCTACTTGGAACAATTACAGTTTAACATGTTATTATATCACAGTTATAAATATTGTATTTTATCGATGTATTATAAAATAAATACGAATAAAATGTTGGACATTGTTTCATTTTAACGCGAAATCGAGACAGACAGACAGATAGAGATTACTTTTGCATAAATAATATTAGTATGGACTAGTGGTGGATGTTAATCAATTTATTTTCTCAAAAAAACTTAATACTAAGTTAGATACAGAAGAAAAAACTTAAATACTAAAGATCTAATCTTGTTCAAAATAACTAACACAATTTCGCTTGCATTCTTTCTTTAATATTTTCTTCAATTTTCTCTTGCACTTGTATTTAGTACAGGCATTCTTGTAGGAAACAATGCATGCCTTGCGACAGTACTTCGACGCTTTCTTCTGACAAGATTTCCACCGATTTCTTAAACCAAGTAAATTACCATTCTCATTCTCCAACACAGCGATCTCTTTTTTTAATTTATCTTTTGCATAGTCATCCTCATGATAAAAGTTCGATTCGCTGTCTGTATCATAAGAATCAATCGCGTCTGAATCAGGATATTCGTTAGAATTCGATTCACCTGACGTATTTTCGTCAAAATTGGATTCATCTGATGTGTCTTCATCAAGATCTTCACTTTTGACACCTTCTATCCAAGGCAGCATTATTTCAGGGTTTTCTATCCATGGCAACATTGGAGTTTCGGATTCCACAAGTGGATCAGCCTCTTTTGATTCCTCAACGTCCTGTAAATTGGCATGTATTCATAAATAAAAATGATTAATTTATGAATTTGAAACTGAGGGATCATATTCCGGCTTCCAGAGTAACTGGATCCAGTTGAATACCAGTAATAGTATATAGATCCTGAACCACGTGCGTTGTACGTGGTACCTGGAATCCCTTGATAAGACTGGCTGTCAAAATCCCGTAACGTGTAACGACTAGTAAAGAGCTACAAAATGCGATACAGCTATTCGCTTAACAACGCACAGATTTAATCAGGCTTATGACGATAAATAAGATAAAAGTCTTGACTTACCTCCACAATGACAAGGGCCATTACTTTAGGCGGCTGCTTCTTATCTAGAATCTCGGAGACAGTAGCAATATCGCTTCCTACTGAGCGAAGTGCCTTTTTTTCTCCATTTACTACCTGGAATGTGAAATAATCGTCATCATCTTTCTGTAGTTCTTCGGATTCTCTGAGGTGGACAATGGTGTCAACAGCTTGACACAATGTTCTTATGTTGTGTGTCTTTGGTTAGTCAAATCCAACCGGGTAACACCTAGGGAGAAGGCCTTCTTAGTCAGATCGCGTTAACATCAATGGAGTTAGCTCACTGCTGACTTATAAGCCTCTTCTCTTCTTATTATAATGCAGTCTGATTTGAGGTGAACACATTCAAGTCTTTAATTAAAAAGCCCGTGCATTTACCATAAATGTGAAACCTTTTAAAATTTATTTATTAAACTTTTAATCGCTGAAAACCCAGTTTATAGCTTTTCTGCCAAATAAAATTTTATTTGATAATAATGCTATTTTCTCCTTTTGTCTTATAGATTTTAAAGTAAATAAACGGGAAAAGAAGAGTTGGGCACGCATCATCAATGTGGACCTAAATGTAGTTACTTTTAAATAATCTTAATTTTTTAATACTTACGCAACAAAACAACAACATCACCACAATATGTAAATCCATTGCTATGACTAAAATAATGAAAATCGCTCGACCTATGAATTTATTATGTTTCCAATCAAATTTTAGATTACTTTTGATGCAAATTTTATTTTATTGTAGATACGCAACATTAATCTTAAACTTATAACTTTACATTGACTCTTGCTTATCCGTTGAATAGACAACAAACATTCAATTTTATTTTGGGTGTCCGGAATACTGGCTGCTGTTGGCAGTTATAAATAATAAAGGTTCGAAAGGTAATTGTATCAATTTTAAAGGTGGGATTTCTACAAAACAATGTAAAACGCTTTCCTATTTCTGTACTCGTTACCAAGACACCTGTTCCTGTTCTCTAAATAATCTTAATATATTACGAACAAATTAATTTAAATTCCAGTATTCATTGCATTGCATTTCCAGTATTCAAAATGCCACGTAGGATTTTCACGTGGGGCGTTGTGTAGTACTTATCTATATTATTTTTATTCATTTATTATTTTTTATTATTAATCCTAATTTAAGACTAATTGTAACGGTGTGAAAAAAAAAGAAAAAAAAAGAGAAAGAATATTGGGTTATAAAAGTTACCGTTATGTTACAAGTTGAAAAGTAGTACAGTAGGCCTTCAAACTCTCGGCTTTCAGCATTGGGCTATTGTTTCAAGGACCTCTTGTCTAAAGGGAACCTATGGCTGATTCATTTGGAATAAAACGAATAAATTAACATTGTAAACGATAACTGTATATTACAACATTTAACACTTATACAGCTATAAACAGATTATGGAAATTGACGTAGCAAAATCCTGAGACCAGAAAGTTCTAGAAAGAGGACGGGCATCGGTGCCTGTGATATGCAAAACGCGCACTGACTCTAGTTTGGCCAAAAGAATACAAGAGACTTACGTGGTACCACGATCACGCACTCACACGTTCACGATGTGACCCCGGAAGCCGTGGATTTTCGAGTAGAACGCCGGCGATGAAGTTGGTCTGGCATCACGACGGGATGGCGACCACTAAGGCCGTCAATCGTCCAGGATCTTCGACGAACGCCATCTGCCGGCGCATCACGTCGTGGGCGCAGGGCACCTCCCGCGAAGTCGACCCGGAGCACACGGAGAATCTCCCGGCTGGCAACGGCTTTGATGATCCTTGGGTTCGTCCACTGGGAGAGCTTCCCCAGCGGACAAGGCCCGCCGCGTAGGCCTCCCTTCGGAAGTTTTAGGACTGCCGCACGGAGCACGCGGTACGGAAAATTGTCATCGAGCAAATTAGGGCTGATGACGCACTTTGACGCTGGCTAATCATCCATCGGGATATAAGGACTAGCCATATTTTGTAGTTTTTGAAGTTAGAAACCCAAGGAGAAATGAGAAGCGATCATGGCGCTATATTCAGTTCAGCTCCGCCATCTTCTCGGCGTCGTGTAGATGAGTCCGACGGCCCGCAACTTGCTCAAGCCATCATCTTTTCCAGACTGTTCGATCCTATCCGGAAATCGACGACCACGAACCGATGACGGTCCGTTCCACACGAAATGTTGACATTGAAAATGCTTAAACTATTTTTCTAATTATAGTTTTAAAACAGCATAAACTAATTGACACTCTACCACATCCGTGACAGGAAAAATAACTCCCTTGTCGAGTTTATGTAGTTCACATAAAAATAACAAATATTTAAACGCTGGTGACTGCAATGGTCATAGACAGCCACAACGAGATGGAACGGAACGCAATTCTGATGGTGCGTTTACGCATCCGTATGAATAGCGAGGCGCGTGTGTAAAGGGAGTCTATGACATTTATTACATGATTAAGAATAAAACTAAAAGTGTAATAAATCCGAGAACCATTATTATATTTGGAAAGATCTTCCAACGAGGATCCCGAAAAGCATATATATGTCATAGTTCTGATCAACAGTTATTGCGAAATTCGACCGTCAAAATATCACATACCAGGCTGTATGGTCTAAGACCTTTGCCTATCCTCAACGGAATGAATGAAAAAATCATCATCATAGACTGTCAAAATGCTGATTATTGTCGAATTTTTCGTACATAATTATGAGACATGAATAGCGTTCTATCTCAAAGTGATTAGTGTTTCAGATTACCTGAAGCGTAAATAACCTATATACAATGAAGGTTATTTATTTCGAAGTGTAATTTATGTTCCAGGCTTTCATTGTAAAACTAACCCCAAAAAACGTTACTGTTCTACATCAATTGTGCTGTTATCAAGAAAGTAGCAGGATATGTTATCTAGCTGCTACATAATCCTTAACTAAATAAGATAAAAATCATCCTCCTACTCCTCTTCTGCCGATCTCTCCTTATCAAATACAAAATTCTTCGTACAGCTCTTTCTGCATTCCCGTTTGAGTGCTTTCTTAGCTCGTCTATTACATTTTCGTTTCTTACAAACTGCTCTGTACGCCCGTCTGCATGCCTTTGTGCACAATTTACTTGCTTTTCGGAGACAACTCTGATGCCACCTTCTTGATTCAAACTCTCTTCTCATAAAACCATTGTTATGATCATGGAATTGTTCTATAGATCCCCCAGGTTCTATAGATCTATCATCAAGGTCTATATCTTCGTCAGAGAAAGTGATATCTTCCATGGGCAGTTCCTGGCGATGAGTATCTTCTGTGGAGGGACTACCATCGCCGGAACTAGCTCCACTGGAGTGACTATCTCCGCTGGCTACATCGGAACTGACATATTCTTGTTTCGCTTTTAGAGCGGACTGCAACCCAAAATAAACGCAGAAAATATTATACTGTGATATTAAGCATGCCATGCTTAGTTTACTGGACGTGGGACTGTCTCATCAGGTAACTGTGATTCTGGAACGTAAAGGGCTATTGAAAGATAACCCTGGATTTTAGTCAGTACAAATCTGACAGGCCCTTCCGCCCCCTTGGTAGGAGGACTCATTTGATGATTTTACCACTAAAAAAAACCTGCTTTCCAAAGCGATGGAAATATCATCAAAGATTCGAAATATACATCTAAAAAGAATCATAACTTTTTCAAATATTCTCAATCTTTTTTAATTATATTTTAAACGGAAGTTACTCGTACTTACAAAAATGTTCAGCAACACGATCGTAAAAACGAAATTCATGATCCATGTACGAGTATGTTTCACTTCAGGAAATAATCATATTATTTACAACTTCATTTATGTTTTATTTTGATTTTGTTGCTTTAACTTATTTAGAAATACATTTATACACATCCGCTTGACGTATCATGAGTAAACTGAGATAAAAGACGGAGCAGAAAGATATTAAGTACCAGGACGACAGAATCAGTGTGGTGGTTGACAGGTCTTCAACAGACGATGCATCCTACTAGAATCTTCAGCTACGTCATCGTATCCCTCACAGGAAAAGTCAGATTAAGGAGCACTCTACCCTTTTCCAGAGACGGGGATCGCTCTAGCCAACTGTTACTTCTAAATGCACCATGGATATTGTAGAAGTGACGAGGAGGTACACTGTGTAATTTCAGTCAGTAAGATACGCTTTCGCCCATAGCGGAGGAAATTTACAAGAAAAGGACTTTTTACTTCTGGTATTTTGATTAAAGCTTCAATATTTCTACCTAATACAATCATTATAAATCCATGAAATATTTTATTTACTCAAACAAAGAATCTTCGAGGATTACATTGAAACTGGCAACCACTACTGTTGAAGTCTTAATACGTGTAATCACAAACTTTAGCGTCAAAAACTTTTCTACAATTGACGCCACATTCTTTTTTAAGATTCCTCTTAGCTCTAAGAGAGCAGCTGCGTCTGTCACAAACATCCGAATGGGCTTTGTTGCAAGCTTCACTACATTTATCGGTTTCTTTTTTATTTTTATTGAGACATTCAGTTCTTAGGATATTCGATCTCAAAGTTTTTTTTATGCTGGTGTCCCCGAGCTCGCATAGCTGGTGTTTCAACTATGTTTTACTGGTGTCCCCGAGCTCGCATAGCTGGTGTTTCAACTATGTTTTTTAATCTCCGAAATACTAAATCGTTGTGGTCTTCGGCTCTTGATTCCAAGTCAGCTCTTCAGTCACTTTTTTCATCGTTAAGCTCTTTGGTTCGACAGACATATCAAATTTCTTCTTGTTGGCGATCAGTCTGAAAATACTCATCTTTTTTAGTAACAAATTAATATTTTAAGTTTTTAATGGTTTATAAGTACAGTTTCGTGCATACTCATAGGTATAGTTGACAATGCGTAATTGATACTCGAGCCTTTTTATTTTTTTTCAGCTACCTATAATTGTCATTAATTGAGTAAGTACTTAGGGAAAAAAACAAAACAGCACTGAAAGTTTATTTTTATATCTAGGTTCTCTATGTTATAATATAGAAACTAACAAATATCAGGAACAAAAGTTTGTCGACAGCTATTACCACACTCTTTCCTAAGTTCCGTGCGAGATCTGACAGAGCAGGCAAGTCGACTGCAAACGTCCTCGTGGGTTCTGTGGCAAGCTTGAATACATTTTGTTACTTTATTGTCGATTTCGCTTACACATTGAGCTTTAAGTTCCTTTTTTACTTTTTTCTCTATTTCTTCACCCTCTCGCAATGCGTTACGTTTTCTTTCTTTCCTTTTTGATTTGCTACGTTTTGATTCGTAATTTTTGTTGGAGTGATGTCTTTTCCTTGACTTGTCGTGTGACCGTAGCTCCAATATGTCTCCATGATCGTCACTTTCATTCTTATTATCTGCCGATTCTTCAATCCTATCGTCTATAGTTCTTCTTGTTATTAATTGATTGCTCTGAAAATAAATGATTCATTTCATTATAAACAGTTATTCTATTTAGAACTGTGTTATGTTTTTCGGTATTGCCTGACCTGGCTCTCCTATTCATCATGCGGTGAGGTCGTAGGTCAAGTTTTTTTACAACTCGGCTCTCGGATACATGGATTACCTGCCTAACCTTCTACCTTCCCGTGTCTGTTTGAGACACCGGAAAGTAGAAGGTTGGAGAGATTTTTTCATCCCAGAGTGATTTTTTCATCATAGTTTCGACACTACAAACATGGCAAGAAAATTTTACTTCTCTACAAAAAGCCTAGTCGGGCAATCCCAAAATATACACTTGAGCATAAAAACCGTTGCTAATGAATCTAAACGTTTTGATTTAGTCAAAAACATAAACATCAGTTAAAAGAAACATTAACCTTAATTATAGAACTTTATTTAGCATGACCAGTACCGTCAGCACGAGTTTTTCAGTATTTGAGACGTAAAGTAGACTGGAACTTTGACGACTTCAAGTTGAACAATTTTCAATGAAAAAATTGGTTCCTTATTTACTAAAATAGTGAAAACTCGTGCTAGGGGTACTGACCAGTACCCCTAGCACGAGTTTCACTATTTACTTTACAGAGTTTTTTCCAGTATTTACAGCGTTTTCTTGTATGAAAATATGGAACAGCGCCTCTGGTGTGCAAAGAAGGAACCAATTTTTTCATTGAAAATTGTCAATTTGAAGTCGTCAAAGTTCCAGTTTACTTTACGTCTCAAATACTGAAAAACTCGTGCTGACGGAACTGGTACCTATGGAAACTACATAATGATTGGTTACAATACAAAACGTTTAGTGTCATCATCTTATTTTACCATTTCTTTCATTGACATGTTAGCTTTAGCCATTCAATACCGTTTTATCCCTAAGAATATCTCCCACATTTATGTGTATTACTCCTAGTTCAAGTTGTTTATTAATTTTCAGTTGCTACAAAAAAATCTTACTTCCAAAGTGACGAGTCCAAGCAGCTCGTATAGTTTTTCCATCGTCATCTGCCTTAGAATCTTCATCTTCTGCCGGTGTAGTCTCAGTATCATCAAGCAACATTTGGAACTGCTTCACGATCTGCTTCGCATCAACAGGACCCTGCAATGGACAATTGACATTGTAATATTTATTTGGCTGTGTCAGGAGTCAGGGCTAGCAGTTATTTTTTCCACAGTTCATTTTATTTCTCTACAAGCTGATTTCAGTGTACATATCCACCCAGTAGGTGGTCAGAGACGCAAGGACGAGATGTAGACCATTAAAGCTCACTGAAAAGTTTTTATTTCCCTGCCAAATCTATTGGCCGACATAAACTATTTGTTACCATAACGGGAGCACTGGAATATATATACACAGCACTCGACACGCAGATAGAAAGTCCCCCGCGACCAAATCTCACCAGTGAATGGTTGGCCTTAGATCAAGAGCGAGAGGGTGTTTGAATTTAAGATAAAGACAAACCACGACTACGGACAGCGAGAATAAAAGTCCTTGGAGGAAGCCCAAGATGTAGGAGTACATTTATAAATACATAGTAAATACCAATTATTGTTTGTTACTTATTGTACCAAATTGATCATGGAATTAAATAAATTTTACCTATTCTCATTAAATATTGCAGCGTAGATAAGAGATCAATATAATGATGAGCTACCAACATTTACTACATAAAAGCACAATCAGATTATGTTTTCGTAATTCTGGGTCACAGGCCTCTATTTTGTCCCTTTTAAAATTGGTAGTAGTGGTATGTACAGCGATCATCGCATGGTGACAGTCTATACATGGGTACTATTTTGCGCGCTGTTACAAGGCTGTTTTTATAAAGAATAACACTACAAAGTATAGACCCCTTACTCATAGCTTAGAAATAGTAGCAGAAGAGATGGCACTAACTGGTAAATGATTGAAGAAGCCTAGGTCTGTGAACTGCTATAGGCGTTCTAGAAGTCAATAAGATTACCGGTTAGGGTAATTTGAAAGAAACGTTCTTTATAATAGTAGATTACGCACCAAGGGAGTAAAGCATTGCCTTACCTCACGGGCGTATTGAATCCCGAAGCGACAATAAGGACTCTGAGGGTGAACCTCCGTAGGCAGAGAGGAGGTTTAAGTGTTAATTCCCGAGTAAAACGAGGGAATTAAGTTAAGAACCCTTAATGTAGCGAGGGATTAATAGGCTTCTATTTTAAGCCTTCCACCACCTCAAGAGATCTCTTGGAATTTTCAGAAAGGATAAAAAGTTAGCATCCGTGGTGAATCTCAAAATTGTCTATGATAGGTACGTTTGGACAATCATTATGCTAGAATTATTTATCTGACTAAGGAAACTTTGAAAACCTGTGGTTATAAAGAACAAATCTTAAACTCTTCATGAAAATATAATTCGAATAATATACCTATTACACCTTGAACACTAGAAATCGACTTACAAACGTAGCTTCATAAATAAAGTAAAATCATTTTCCTTGTTATAGAAGTTTTAATGTACCTTAACTTGAATTGCTATCATCACTGCTGTTATCACTGCTGTCATCACAATCAGATTCTTCATCACTGTATTTACCAGACTCAAAGGTTTTGTTACAACTTTTCTTACACTCTTTCTTCAACGCTTTTTTCGATCTTGTAGTGCAACTCAGTCTTCGACAAACATTTCTATAAGCGGATTTGCATGATTTTATACATAGTTTTCTCGCTTTTTTATTCAAACACTTTTTGAATGCCTTTCTCGCTACTGGTTTTCCTTCAGGTTGATCAAAGTCATTCGTATTTAATTCAAGACCCTTTGGTTGGTTGTTCTCTGTTTTACCCTTTCTGTCATCGGTGACAATAATGGTAAATACTTCGTTATTCTTTTCTCCATCATTAATAGTTTCTTCATTATCGTAATCGTTCACTTTTATTGGTTTTATATTACTTTGCTTACCAGCATTCCGCACAACTATAGTTGTTTCCGTTTCATCCTTGTTAGAGCTTTCTTTGTTAATATTCTGATTATTGAGAGCATCGTCGTATTTCTTATTTGGTATGGTTATTTCAGGAAATTTTAGTGGAGCTAAAACCTCAGTGATATTTTTACGCTTATCATTAATCATAAAATCATAATCTGCGTCAGCTGCATATTCATTTACACCTAAACTGATGTTATTCATAGATGACATATTAAAAACAGAATGATTACTTTCACTTGCCTTATCGCTATCCACAGTTAGATTCATTTTTGGGTCATTTCTAAGAGCAGTATTTGTCTCATATTTTTCATTGCCTAAATTAAATAAGTTGGAATTATATTTAAGAAGTTTAGGTTGTGTAGAAGAGGATTTATCTGTTTCACCTTTAGGATTGTTATGTAAATTGATCATATTGATAGAATTATCATTTTCTCTTGAAAGGTTCTTATTTGATTCAGGTTTAAAATGATAAATCTGATCCATGATTTTGTTTGAAATCTCACTTACAAGTTTGTTAGCTTCAAGTTTAACATGATGATTACCAAATGGCCTTTTGGTAGGAAAATCACCATTTATTTTAGTAATACTTTTGCTATGAATGTTCTCGATTTCTACATCATGAGTACCAAGATCTTTAACTTGTTCAAGTTTTCCGATAAGATAATTTCGATCTTTATGACGATTACTAAATAATGTATCTTTTATAGTTTTTAGTTTATCTTTTAGCTTATTATTTGTTAATATTACTTCAGTTTCTGGATATTGAGTTGAATTTTCTTTGTATCCTAATGTGGAAGAATACACAACTATTGTACTTGTGTTTAGGATTTTATTATTGCTCATAATATCCTGTCTGCCATTTCCTTTACGAAGTACCTTTGCTTTATGGATAGTTTTTAATATCTTATTACCATGTTTTCTTTTCTTTAGTTTGCGATGTTGAGGCTGGGTTGGTGCAGCAGTGTTTTTTATATTTCTATTGTCGAACAGAATTTTTACTTTCGGTTTAAAATCCCTGAGTGCATTTGCGAAAATTGATTCAGGTAGTGCATTATCCTTACGGACGTTTTGATTGATAAAGCTGGATGGATCTAACATGTATTCTAGTTTGGGAATTTTGTTTCTTCCAGCTACTTCGAGTGATGCTACTTGAAAGTGATTTTTTCTTCGTAACGAATCTGTTGAATTCTGTAAAATATGACTGACTTTAACAATTATAAACGGATGTATACAGATGTATCAAAAAAGAGCTAAAGGTTCCTAAGAAAGTTTTCCCGTATCTCCTATGGATGCAGATTTCCCCCTTATGGCCAATTTAAAAGAAACACTCTGTATACCGAGAGTTAGTGTGTAAACTACAATTAATTCTAATGGTTTTACCTTTTTTATCTGTTTAGTTATGTGTTCATAAATAAGTTTGCTTTGTAAAGATTTCCCTGATTTTAACAACGCACTTTAGTTGGTTAACGCAGGTGACAGTACTAAGATTAAATTAAATATTTTTTGTAATTATACTCATTTAAGAAATGTAGTTGCTTAAGTGCAAATATTAAATAAGAACGATCCCATTAATAATGAACCAGATAGCTATCAAGATAGGATAAGGAGATGTGAACAAGGGGATAAAAAAGATGAATTAATAGTTAATTAAACAAAAGCCGTTGAAAAAGCACAAGACATAGATTTCAAATTTTCGGAATTTTTCTTTGACCCCCACGTCGTCGCCCATCTTCGGTAAGCTATAGACAGAAAAAGAGCAAGTACAGTGAAATAAGTAGAGTTTAGGATAAATAAATGGAGTTGATTAGTTTCGACCAGAATGCGAAAAAAGCTGCCTACCATAAACCCTCTAAATCTAAATAAATCAGCAAGGTTGCTACAGTAGTCATTCCAGTGTGGGAAAGAGACGGAGCTATATTGTACCTAAAAGTTGTCTAGCACCACTTCGTTTCTACACTTTAATTACTCCCGCTTCAAGACGTCAAAATAGACCACAAGAGCGTAATTTATATAATTATCGTGATGGTCATTACATTCTATGGTGAATCGATGCTGTGCCCTGAAATAGCTACCATTTATTTCGTATTTAAATCTACGATTCTTCACCAAATGGCGATAATCCAGATCTTAGTAATTATTCAATAATAGTGTTTGGCCACTTTGACATGACCCAGTAAAGCTCATATCAAAACCCAAAAATTTCAAGTTTCTATCTACATAGGACTTTTATTTATAAACCGACTTACTTTGGACAACACAATCAAGTACAGATTGCTAGGGCTCGCATTCTTATCGTCTCCAGACCTCAGCACCTTACTGAGAAACCCATAGTCTTCGAGACGGTACAGCTTCTGGAGTACGTCGACTCTTTTCTCATTCAGCTTGATCAGGGATGAGAGGAGATTCGAGAAGTCCTTCCTCGTCATGTCGGATTTGAACGTAATATCCGGGATTTTCTTTTCATCATCTGTGTATGCCTGTTGGAATTGTGGTGTTAGTAATTTAAGACGTGAAAAGAGGCTGATAGTAACGTTACCTTAATTTCCAAAAAGTAGTTAGAAGGTCCTAAATAATGTGACATACTACTAAAGAAAATGTCAAAATAAGTTATGCTCGTGATTAAAAACATGTTTGTCTTTGGTTTCAGCAAATATCGTTAACACTCTAGTGAATTCTATGAACGTGTTAAACAATTCGATCTATTGCTGCGGGATTATTGCGAGTCTAACTCCGCATTCTCGTTGGAGATTTATCATCACTTAGCCGATATCATACTGCACAAGTCTGTACTCTTCTTTCATCGTTCGCATCAGTCGCTGGATCTGCATCTAAGCTGACATAGCCAGACACAATCCCGAAGAGGCTAAGTATTCCGTTTTAAAGATCTTCCTAACTCCGGTCTGCTACCGAGCAATTCCTAATACAACAAAACCAATACGGTCTAGTCAATTAAAATCGAATACTAACTATGCGTTTCCACTGTTGATACGTTCATATAAAACATGTTAAAATCTTTAAAATCATCAGCCAATACATTTTATAATTATGAACGTGTCACAAGTAGGCACGTATAATAAAACGTTAAAAAATGATACATACTTACACTCCATATTAGTGTGACAAAAACAATATAACTAGTGAACTTTCGCATCATTTTATCTCATTAAAACACGATTAAGAACATAATACAATAGTAGACATTTTGAATGACTCTTTTCATGAACAGCGTTGACTTAAACGGCTTTCCAGCGGTTTCGAAATTGATTGAATTGTCCAAACACACATAAAATGGTTATTTTAATGAACAAAATAATCAATTATTGGCTTTGTCGATGTTTTTGGTTAATATGCATTTCTTTTACGGTGTAATTTTCGCCTGTGATTAGCAGGACTGTTATTATGTACCTAATTTGTATTCAATTCCAAAATAAATGACATTTTTAATTATCGTTTTTAATTATATTTACAGTTGTGAAGAATTTTTAATACCTACTGCGTATTATGTGCTAATGAATACTCATTTAAATATCCCTAGAGGACTATGTCAGTTTCCCTAACTGGTTCTCCTAATGAAATCCACATTTCAGATCCCATACAGGAAAATCCATAATACCCAAATATTTATATATTGTGGCGTTCCTTTCACAGTTTTCTTATAATGAGGTTGTCCCATCGCCGATTTTATCAGACTTTCAAGAGTCCACGAAAGTCCGTGCAATACGTGACAATCGTATTGCACGTACTTTGTCTTGAGTCATTGCAGTATTTGAAACAAGATATAGCATTGCACCACCCAGCTTAATCAGATTTGAAGATTTACTCCTTACTTGTATTGGAACCTACCTAACTGGATCGTTTGTCCTAGCCAAGTAATCGATAACGGTTACATGAATAGTGTCTAAAATGTTCGTGAGAGTGGTTGGTAGTTACATAATAAATATTCTTCATTTATTCATTCTAAGACATTGGATTTTTTGGAAGATCGTTGACTCGACTAGTCATAGAGCATAAATTTCGCAAAGGCTAAGCTCTACGATATTGGATGTCTAGTTCTTTTCTGAACCTTGAAGTCGTCCTCTGCAGCGATGAACAGAAGTGGACTGATAATCCCACCCTGTACGACACCTCACTACAGAATGATATGTCTCGAAGTCTAACCTTGTGATTCAACTGAAACAGTAGCTTTATATGCAAATATTTCACAAATCATTAAACTGACGTTGAATCTCGCACGAGCACTATTACTATAATACTGCAACCCATATCTCGATTGAATCAAAAGCTTTCTCGTGATTCACAAAGGTTAAGTAAACACGATATAAAATTGTCTACCACTTGTTCCTAATGTATTTAATTGTCCTAATTTTTAAAAGTTAAATTATAAAGTTAGATGTTGTATTTTATAACAAACGTGAAGATTTTTAACTATTGTTCAAACTTACTAAAGAAATCGAAATCATCGTAAACAGTTAAAAAAGGTATCGGAATAACGACACAATACAATCAAATATATTTTTATTTAAAACAATAAAAAGATTATGACAAAGCCGTAAATATCGTAGCTTACTTTAGGTATACTTCATCATGTTTAAAATACTTACTACAGTTTTCATGGCATTCAGAACTCAAATCTCTCCTAGAATTAACATTGCAATGGAACTTTTCGCAAAGTTTCATAACAGATTTCTTGCAAGCGTGTTCACATGAAAGTACAGAGTGACTTTGGCAGGCCAACTTCAGAAACTGGCTCGTCCAAATATGAGAATTAAAATTTTCTAAATTAAATTTGCGGCACTTCTCTCTGGCTATCGCTTCATCTTCTGATCTTCTCAGTAGGGGCAAATCCTAAAAATGATTCACTCTTTAAATGATCTCCTTAGGCAGGGCAGCGAAAGAAAAAACGGAGAACAATTTGTTATTTTGTCTTTCAAGACCTAGGTAAAATGAATTCATGAATCGGATCGTCAGGATCAGAAAATACCGCGGGGTCCAAAAAGGCAATGTGTGTTTATTTATGTACTCAAAGTTAATCTTAATCACTTTTCCACAAGTGCGATTTTTGCAAACAGCAAGTGTGTTTCTTCTGCAGTTAATAAAGCATAACATACTTCATACTTGTATGTTTAATACTTACTTGTGCACAGATTGGCAGAGAAATTACAAATAATAGAACTTACAGGTCTATTTTTACGTGAAATGAAATAACTGACGTTATTTGTTTGTCGCCCATTGCTGGGCAAAGGCCTACCACAATACCTTCCAAGAGATCTCCTGAGCTTCGAGTTCGAACTCGCAATCGCTACACCCCTCCAGGTCATCTCCCTACCTTTTCTGGACCGGCCTTATTTTACCTTTTTTTGAAATGGGTTGGCTCTTAACCTCAATCTATCCCAGAACGTCTAAGAAACAGCTAACTCACCCAAAAAGAACTGGAACTCAAAAACTACTAAACTCCGACAAGATGGTGGTCGCTCGCCGTGCGGCTCTGGTAAGGCCTACCACCGCCAATGGGATCGCTCAGTTCACCCCAGGTTACCTATGGTGCCGTTGCCTGGGTTTGACCGCTAGAAAGATCCCCGCGATCCCAAAAAACCTCACGCTATTTTCTCCATAACAACCATTTTAAATTACTCACCTCAAAAGCTATTATCATTCGATTATCTTCCTCATCCATGGAGTCATACATTTCATAATCATTCTTCAGTTTATTCTTGGTGAGCATATAGTCTTGGAGCTTTGTAATCTTATCCACCGCTTGCATTCTTTCTTCATTCAGTTTCACTAACGTATTGAGGAGTGTAGCGAACGAGTGCTTGACACTTTCCTCATGACTGGCCTTTAACGGCTTATTTTCTGCTTCATTGGAAATTACTGCCTGTAAAAGAATAGGCACAGTTTCGATAAAAACGTCTGTTGATTTATATTTGCTCTAATCTTCCACTGCGTACGAGGGTGCGAGGTCGGGTTTGATTTCCTTTGTAGTACGCTCATATGGAAGTTTACTGACATCTTGTGATCGCAGACCTAGCCGCATCGCAGTCTCCGTAGTCCCCGCAGTCATCGTTTTCTTACCGCTTCTGCGGCTACTGCGATGCGGGTGAATGTGCGAGGTTTCATAGCACTTCATACAAAGAATTCGAAATGCGGGGCTGCGGAGACTGCAGTGCGGCTAAGTCTGCGTTTACCTTAAGAGGTTGCATTAAGGTTGTGGGTGAAAAGGGGCTAACACGGTTGATCCAGTCAAACCTCTAGGAATAGGTGAATTAGAGACCATACTTTCTACTAAGTCTGTGATTAGAGACTTAAATGACATGATTTTTTTTTCATGATAGGTGCATGTATGAGACATGATTTTCAAAGACAGTATAGTATTTATAACATACCTTAGCAAATAGGATCAAAACACAATAAACTATAAAGAAAATCATTTCCAAAATATTATTCCATTATTTGATCTCACTCGATGGCCGTTTCAAAAGCAATAGCATCAAGTTCACGTCATACAGCTGTGGAAAATGTCTTATCTTGATTGCATTTTAGTGAAACATACATTTCCGACTTTGTGGCGTGTAAGAATTTGATAGGATTAAGTGTGTCTACATCGGCTACAACAAAGAAATATGAAAAAAAATGGATTTTTGATAAAGACGGTACTATACACTTCCACTTCCCTCTATCCCATTTTATTTGGGGTCAGTGCAAGACGTTTTTTTTTCTTCTTTTCTCCCAGACAACACAGTATCATTTACTTCTTTTTATTTCATATCGTTCCTTGGACAATCCTTCCATATTTTCTTTGGCCTTCCTCACCTTCTCCATCCACTAAAGCACCAATACAGTCACAATAATCCCTTAGCGCAGTAATCTACATCGGTTTAAACACATTTTGTTACTTACTTCCAATTCACAATGGTGTCCCTCAGGGGACTGTGTTAGGACCGAAGTTAATCGATCTATAAGATTCAATCTATTCTGAAAACGTATATTGTGTATCAATTCAATGTCATCATTTATGTTTGTAACTACAAAGTACAGTTGGGTTTTGAACTATCATTGTCTTCAGCATATAATGTGTTCCCAATGCTAGGTTGCAGGCCTCCCCTCTGTGAGAGGGAGTGTGTCATGAATCCACCACGCGAGCCCAGTGTGGTAGGTGTTACAAAATGTCTTCAAACTTTTGAATAATTATTGCTATAGTATCTTTATACATGTAAGGGTAAATCACACCGAGACGCGACGCTGCGCGCACATTACAATAGAGCTACTCAAAATGGAACTCTATTTACTACACCAAAAGATACACATTCCGCAACAAAATGCGGCGCCGCGCTTCGTTTAAATAGCGACTCAAAATTTGTCTATATTTATTAGTTTTATTACACGAAAAGATACACATTTGCAGTATCGTTGCGTCACGGTGTGAGCTGACCCTATGTAGGTAGGAATTATAGATAATAGAAAGATGGTTTACAGCTTATAGTAATTTTATTTAAAAATACTTCCTTAATTTTAAATACAATATGTACAGCTTTATAAAATTGACGTTCATTTATCATTGCCATTGTTTAGAGAAAAACTGAAACTTGTAAAAGGGCGCGCACTTTAAATGCAGTCGCAAGACGCCAGATGCGAAAACAGTCTGATTTTCAACTTTGTATACTAGACTTAGAGCATAAAGTTGAAAATCAATAGATTTTCGACGGAGACCACAGAGCGTTTTCAATTTTTGTTTGCCACTTGGTTAGGCCTTCTATTCTTACATTTTGTTGTAATGTGTAATGTTCATTATCCTTAAAAAAAAAAATTAAACTGTTGAAATGCTTACAAGTTTTATTTAATAAGTAGTTTTTACTAATCATGATACCCAGTTTAATAACTAATATTTAAATTATGGAAGAACTAAATAAAAGGTTGTTTTAACATAATTATTTAACAACTACTGCGTAATATAAACTCTTTTGTGTTTGATTGAAACCTTAAATCATAAAATGTTAAGATTCCATGTTTGAAATAAAACTTTATGTTTTAAGTGAAGCCCCTTTTTTTGTTAATGTGTGAGTGAGCTCAACACACACATATTTCAATATTTTTCTTGGAGTTGTTCATTTGTTTTACATAAGAATCTGAAAAAAAAATCTTGTGTTCTTGGCTTAAATTCTAAGGCCGTCATAAATAGTCTTACCTAAGGCCGTTATCATACTAGTGGTTTGGAAGCGGCTGCGGGGCGGAGCGGACGCGCAGTGCATCCGTCGCGAACACGCCGCGCATCCGTCGCGAACACGTCGCGGACGCGTGGCAAATGCGTTACGTTTTCGTCGCGTGTTTGTACACTCAGTAACAAAATGGATTCCGACGAGGAAACATTGCTGTTGACGTTATTACTTCGAAAACGTCGAAAACGAAAAGGAAAGCATCGACGAATTTGGGAAGATCCATTATTAGATTAGGCTGAGGAATTTTTCGCAGTGAGTTATAAGCAATATTCATGTTATGGTAAAAAAAAACTTTTCGGCTAAAAAAAAATTTGGATGATTATGCATCTATAATCTGTATCACCTACTCTTATCATATTATGCAAAATTTCAGCGCTGGAGGAATTTTTCGAAAGTCTCCATACAAAAAATTCCTCGTTGATCTGAAGTGGGGCGGACTTAGGTTGGAACTCAGTACAAGTCAATTTACCTTACTTTACATATAAATCATTACATGAGTAATAAATAAAAACCCACAACTATTATGTAGAGCTCTGTCTGTAGTTCTTAGTATCTAGGATCTTCTTGCCGCACATGGCACAGATGCCTTTCTTATAAGCGCAAGCTTGGCAGTAGTGTGAGCCCACTTGGTGTACCTTTGTTCTGCATATCCTGAAAAAGACAAAACAAAATCGTTTAATAACTATATAATATTGAGGAGCTCATGGCTAAATAATTACAGCCGCATAAGCAGGGCGGGGACCATCTATCAAAACCAGTTTCCTCTGTGCCTCTAAAAGCACGTAAAGCTGTTGGTCCTGGCTGTCTTTTGTAGATCTTTGGCAGTTGTCTGATGACTGGTTGTCACTTATGAGAAGCTCATAAGTCTGACAACTAGTCTTACTATGGGGTATCGAATTGCAAAGTTGCTGGGTTGTGGAGGTCCGATAGGCAGTCGCTCCATATAAAATACAAATTTTCAGCTGCATCTGGTTTGACTGGAAGCCGACCCCAATATACAGTAGAATCCGTTTATTATGACTCCGCTTATAATATAACCGCTTATTATGACGTATTACACAGCAAAGTTTGGTTTTCATAGAAAATTCTTTCAACAACTTCGACAAGTGTGATACCCAATGATGTTCGGCGCATGCATGGTTGTTTTGAGTCTCAGTGGGTAATAACAATTAACATTATTGACTTAGTTCTATATTGTCTCTCTGTTAAAATAAATACATACTGACAAAAACAGGAGGTTGTTTATTTTGTACAAAATGCTTTGTATGACGTCCGCTTAGAATGACCGTCCCTTCAAGTCAATAAACGATCAACTGTTGGAAAGGGGATGGAAAAAAATGGGGACTAATATTGATATATCATGTCCCATTTATGATTTGATGATACTGCTAGCAAGAACCATCTTTAGCCATTGCTTGCTCTAGATTGAGTGTTCCATGTCAAATATGACAATTTTATGTCAGTTATTCGTGACAATTTGTTCAGATTAGTCTTAAAAGTTTGTAAATATCTATATAAATAATAAACAATACAAATCTTACCCGCATTCTTGAAACTTGCTTGTGTACGGATTGAATCTTCCTTTCTTAGCCGTAAGTGCTTTATTTTCACCAACTTTTCTCCCTCCAGACTCTACTGTATTCCTCGCTCCTGTCTTCCAAGGATCTGGTGTGATGACACGGCCCAATTTCTTCTCACACTTCTCACAAACCATTTTTTGAGATTTGTTTTCGCAAAACGAAAATTATAACCTATAAGTTTACTCTGACAAATCACTTAACTCGCGTGTTATTTGTATTGTTTTACGTTTGTATCCAACTAGTTTTGGTAATTGTTTGATGCTGAGGTTTGTGCAATTTGTTTTTGCTTAGAAAATAAATATTTTTTAGGAACTTCCTAGTGCTGACAAACAAACCAAATAATTGAGACGTCAACTGACAATTGTCTATGGTATGTCTAGATGATGATAGATCGATCTTTATTTTAGTCGAGTAGAGTGTGATATGAATAATTACGCTGATGTAACATTATTACAAAGAGCGCCATTTTACAATTTGTGTCGAGTGGTTCTTTCTCGACAACAATTATCCTTCATGAATGAATTTGAATAGATATTGATAAAACTAGAAGTCGTGGTTAGTCAGGGTTACAAAGCGCAGTTACAGCCGCAGTCATACCTACATCTAACCGGATTAAGGCCTATCACAATAGCGGTTTGGAAGCGGTTGCGGGGCGGAGCGGCCGCACAGCGAATGCGTTGCGAACACGCCGCGGTTGCGCAGCGAATTCGTTTGCGGACGCGCAACGGGATCGCCGCGAACAGCAAAGTGGACGCCATTTTGTACTGCCCTCGAACAAACGCCAAAACGTCCGCCCCAATTCAGATCAACGAGGAATTTTTTGTATGAAGACTTTCGAAAAAAATCCTCCCAGCGCCTGAAATTTGGCATAATATGATAAGAGTACGGTGATACAGATTATAGATGCATAATCATCCAAATTTTTTTTAGCCGAGATGTTTTTTTTACCAAAACATGAATATTGCTTTATAACTCTCGGCGAAAAAATTCCTCAGCCTAATCTAATAATGGATCTCCCAAATTCGTCGATGCTTTCGTTTTCGTTTTCGACGTTTTCGAAGTAATAACGTCAACAGCAATGTTTCCTCGTCGGAATCCATTTTGTTACTGAGTGTACAAACACGCGACGAAAACGTAACGCATTTGCCACGCGTCCGCGACGTGTTCGCGACGGATGCGCGGCGTGTTCGCGACGGATGCGCTGCGCGTCCGCTCCGCCCCGCAGCCGCTTCCAAACCGCTAGTATGATAACGCGCCTAAGCCGAGCGTTGTCGGTCACCCATCACCCAACTGCGGAAGGGTGACGCGTCTAACTGTTATAGCGAGTTTCCTCCGTGTCGTCGGAATGCACGTAAGCGATATTGTAAACTGGCTGTCATTTGTAGATCTTGTACAGTCTATAATAACAGTCAAAGCTAGAAAGAGTCAGACAACCGTCGTACCAACCATGGGGTCGGTCGTGGGTAATCGTACAGACACAGCAGGCTACTGTTTTTGATGCAGATGCGAGCTGGCGGAGCGGAGAAAACAAGGGAAATATTACCAATAGGATGTGTACCCTGAGTGAAGATTTCTGTAATCCGTAATGCGAATAGCAAGCGAAGCTAACTAGAAAAGTGTCGCAGTTTCAGTAAGTTTTTTGTGAAGTGAGAGTGACAAACGTGGATCACCGGACACGGCGTGTTACGGGAGGTTCCGGTGTCGTATGGGAAATAAAAAAGCGCCTGGGTGTCACCACTGCGAGGTACGCGCCGCTAGGACACGGTGAGCATACCCGGTTAGTCTGTCCCGCTTTCTCAGAGCACTTACTGCCCGTGTCCTCAACGGAGTCGATATTCGGCCCGACCTCTCTCGCCCAGTACTAGTCAGGCCATGATGCTGGGCTGACGGAAATGGGAAGTCGGTCGCCTCCTCTGCTACAGTAGGTATGCTCGCGAAGGAGGAGGCGGGATGCGTGAGGGAGAGGCCCGAGTCGAGAGACGATCGCTGCATTTGGCGGCGAGTTATGGGAGACATACCCGGCGGATCATGAACCCATGCCCGGGGTCCAACGGCGCGTTTTTGGTCCCCGCCCCTCGCCTCAGGAGCTTCATAGCATCTGAAGGGCCCCTGAGAGGGTCAAAGCCGGCCGGGGTCGCTGGACTTGTACTACATAGGAAAAAAGGAAAAGAATAAGTAATTATGGGAAAGGATTAAAAGAAATAAAACAGTACTAAAACATTAAAAGAGAGTCGATGATTAAATCAGATAAAGAAAACTCTTTGCAAAACTTGAGTTTTTTTAAATACACTTAAGTTTAGTGGTACAATGCCAAACATGATATCAATGAAAGAACCGTTGTGTGATCTCGAGATATTTGATCGTTATTAAATATTCTCTCCCCTCTTCTAAAATATGCACTCCGATCAACAAAAGTAGTTTGAAGATTGTGAAGTCCACATCGATGAGCCGTTTAATGGTTTTGATTATGCGAATCGACGTCGTCCCGAAAAGACGAGCCACCTTACCGAAAAATTTTCTAGAATATACAAAAAAAAACAGTAGTTAATTCATTTATGTGCGTAGTCGCATAAAGACACGAAATACATACAATTTATTATATTACACATCCAGTCCCCACATAATCTCAAGGAAATTAGTCTAACACCAATTACACCAATGATTTAGACTAAAAATATCACGTTTGGACCAAACAAAAAAAACTGCGTTTGCAGTTAAACACGTAATAAAGCTGACATAGGACTTGTCTTTGAAGACAACCATCGACTTACCGAAATAAGATCACTTTTTTTTACACTGACTTTGGGCCGTACTCGTTTATCAGTTTTTGTCTGATCTGCAGCGAGCATGACCAGCTCATCAAGTCAGTTGCTCGATTTCCCTGCCCACGAAGTTCTTAGAATCACTACCAAGTTGGTTTTTTAGTGGGGTGCTAAGACAGGAAACCTCCGTGTGCGTTCGTCAGACTGGAGTTCCCTCTCGGATACGTTCCGGGGGGAAGACCAGTTTTTCGGGCCGGTGCACCCTGGGATGCGGGCAAAAACTCTTCGGCAACGGCACGTGTGCCTAAGGGGTCTCTTTGCCCGTTGCAAATAGCCTGTCGTGTGGACGCTCCAACGCGGTCCCTTGATCAGCAGGGGCACAGCGGCGGAGCGGGCTTGCAGACGTGAGTAATGGGTAGCTCGCCGTCCGACCGAGACCAAGGCCCGGGTCGGTGGCGCCTCGCTGTTTCGCGCCAAATGCCCTGCTTGGGGGTCGCGGGTTTTTTTCTTAACCCAAGATACCGCGGCCCCCAGCACACGTTAAAGGGCATCCGATAGGAACCACCGAGTAGATTTGACTCAGTACAGAGTTCTGACAGTCCCTCCGCCTCCACCCAGTTTTTTTTTTTTTAATGTTGGTTTCCATATTAAAATATAAATGATTTTACCTTCATCTTCCTCCTTGACTATCTTCCTTCCCACTTTCTCCCCATTGTTGCAATAGCCAACTTCGTTCGAAGCAGGTTTCGGTCAACTTCCTGACTTGTTCGACCGGGAGTGTGGGTTTAATGATTGTAAGGTTTTGAAGGAAGAGAATGAGTTAGGAGAAGACGTCCAAAGTGGGAATTTATTTGCGATTGGTGAGTTCAAACGCTTCTCCGCAGACAGCCTTGGTTTTTGAGTGGGAAGGTATCAACTCACTAAAGAATGAATCTAACTGTGATGTGTTTATAGGATTTGATTTTATGCCCAAATCCAAAGTTGTGTCTGAAACCATTTTCGTGCCTGATCCAATTTGTGAGTTTGATCCTAGGTTTGTGCCTGACACAAACCTTGTTTCAATAGCTGAACTTACATCATTGCCGAAATCTGGGTTTTGAGGATTTACGTATGAGCTTGGTGTTGAACTGCCACTTAAACCTGATTCTGAGGAGTTTCGTTTTGAAATTAATGTTGAGTTAGTATCCGAGGTATCGTTAATGTTACTTTGGAATAGTTCGTCATTGTTTCTTGATGTGTTCGATTGTCCAACTGAGTGTAAATCAATATCCGAGGTTATTCTCGTATTATTATGGTCATCAGTACTAGAAATATCTTTTGTCGTTTCAACATCGTTTCTGCGAGATTCATTGTCATCATAAAGACTGAAAGCTTTATTAATTCCGTCAACATTATAATTTTCATTAACCCTATCTATTCTGCTTTCGGATTGATTATCTAAAGGGACTGGTAACCCACTCCTTCCATTATTATCATCTTTATCATTTAGATTTCGAATCTCTAATGGTGACTCGGTATCTTCTGTTTCGAAAAGGACCTGAACAGAACCGTCAGACAAATGTCTTACAATTTTCATTAATCTGACATTGTCATTGGTTATATTAGTATTGTTTATTGTTTTAAGAAAATCGTCGTAAGGCATTGTATTTTTGACTAAATACTGTGGACGATACACAAGTGTTTTAGGATGTTTTATAAGATGTGTGAGTTCTACATACCCGTTTTTAGAATCTAAAGCCAAAGGTACCGTAAACTTCGCTGTCTGTAGCGACTCGTCACGAGCCTTTTTAAGGAAATCCGTTAAGCTCTCAAAAATTTGGACGTGCTTTTTATATTTTTCTTTGATTAGTTGAACTTCGGATCTTAATTTCGTTAAATCTACAAACGGGATCTTAACAGGAGTACTTTCTGCTGTTTGTGTCTTTGAGGACAAGTAGTTTGCTTCTTTTGAAATATCGTCATCGTAATTGCTATCGTCAACTTCATAATCTTCATCCTTATCAAACGAATCTAACGTTTTATCATTTAGAGAAGTCGATGGGTTTATTAGACTTGGAAATGTATTATGATTTGTTTTGTAAATTCCATCATATTCGTCGTATTGTGGTGGTGATAGAAAGTATTGATAGTCAGTGTCTGACGCTCCAGCATTATCATCACGGACTATCGCAGGTTTTGCGGAGTTCTTATCTATGTTTTGGTTAAAGTTATACTTTTTAACTAACATAGCCTCAGTTTCATGTTCACTATTATCGCGTTCACGGCGCTCTTGGTAATTGTTACTTCTTGTGTACATTTTCTTCTGCGATTGATTGCTTTGTTGTCTTGGTAACTTACGCGAATTATTTCTATGGGGTCGACTATTTTCTAGAGAATAGATTTCTGTAGAATACTCATCTGAATAACTACTAGAACTGGCAGATCGTAAGGTATTATCGAGTCGACATTCAAGAAGACCCAAAAATCGTTCCATAACTGGTCGCAATGAAACTATTAGTTTGCGAGTAGCGGACTTTTCACATTGTACATTAGATTTAAGTGAACTTTTCTTATGATTATTTCTAGCTGATTTTATTTTTCGCTGTCTGATCACATTCTTATTTTCGTTCCTGCTGACTGATTGGTATAGAAGCCATGGCTTGAAGGCTCTTCTGTTTTTATTAGTCAGTATTTTTCTTTGTGTTTTTCCATTGTCATAGTCACTATACGACTCGCCTTCATTAAGTGTGGATTTGAATTCTGGTTTATTATGTCTGTTAACCGTTGGGAGTGGTGTGGGCGCCATATTCTGATTCCCTTTAGCTGTTCTGTGCCTCACACTCGCTTTCTTGTTTCTTATAATATCATCGACCTCTTGTTGACAGTCATTTTTCTCCAAATAGTTCTTGTACAGCAAGTCAACTGATATACCAAGATTTTCCTCGTTAACCTGTTGGCAATCTTCAGTTTCATACGTATAATCTGGTTTGAGGTACTTTATGATAATTTTTGTAATTTTTTCATGACTACCTTCACCATCTTCTAACAGTTTCCTAATTCTAAGCATTGTTTCACTTATTTTATCTTTATGTCTTTTGTGTGTCACTTTGTGTGTTACGGATGGTTTTGTTTGTTGGTGTTCTAAATATGCTTGTATTATCATTGCTATGTTATGTAGGGCCGTATCGTTGGGTTTATCTTTGATATTAATTATTTTTGTCAGATTCGACCAGAGTTTTGCAAGGTTATCATTGTATGTTTTGCAAATGTCAGGATCTTGTGTGTAACCAGCTTGTGTGGATCTTCTATGTCTACTTCTGCCGTCATCTTGGCTTGCCTGAGAAGGAAATTTAACATAACATCACTGTGCTTGTAGTCTCCGAAAGATTTGGCAGAGGTTTACCTGGCAGTACATGCACCACATTACCCCAGTTAGTTGTCCCATTTAACAGGGCGCATGCCTATTGCTATCAATTGGGCACACATCCAGGCACAGAGGTTGATACTTAGAACTGACAGAAAAATCCAATATCACAGAATCACAGAATCGAACAGAAGACTTCATGTTTAGCAATCATGCTTACGACTACCAGACCAACAAGACAGGAAAATTGAATAAAATGCGATACAAATTGATTTATGTGAGATACCCATATAGTACAGAAAAAAAAGGAATATAGTCAGTCGTTATCGACGAGTAGGTGCGCTAGTTTACAAGGTAAGCACAGATAATTTTAAGTTTACAAGAAGTTTTGAAAAGGACCTCTGTGAATTAAGAATTTAATTTTAATAGTACTGAAGAATTGTTTGTACTCACTAGCCTCAGGTTGGGTGATTGCTGCAAATCATAAAATGTATGTAATAAAATAATCAGCTATTGTTACAAAATTGCTAAGCTAAGTGACGTGAATCCAATATAGCTTAAACTGGTGAAATATATATTTTTTTAATCGGCTTGCAACCTAATAACCCTCTACATTATGAACAAGCTGTTTTTTTCCTTATAAAACGTAGCCCCACTCTCGGAATTTCTGATGTATCGTGCGTTTACAAACATAGAAACTCACTTACCAAACACCCAGTCCCGGGACAACTACTTTTAGGCCGTACAAATATTTGTTTGCAATGTGCCAATCGTTATTATGTTAGTAGAGTCAGATCAGTGTTTCAAGTATACATTGTTTAGTTCATTTTCACACCTGATTTATGTAAATCTAATCTATATCTATCAATACAGAGTTGACAATTCAGCTGCTCAATTGAATTTGCAGGCAGCCTAGTCTGCGAATCATGTTTATTACTTGCATACTAACTAATCTATTTATAAGGCTGGGGCTACACTATGCCGCTAACACCGTACTACATCAGCAATACCACGTGTACTTAATTCGTTTCAAACTTCCAGTCGCAACGCAAATCGTGTCTAATCTAGCCTCAGCATTAATGTCTAATTTTGATAACTTACCTGGTCATGAGACAATACATCATGCGAAGTCTTCAAATTTTTCCCACTGTCCAAAATTTTCATAATTTCGTAAAAACGTTGTTTTATGTTCGGATTCACTTTATCAAATGCATCACTTCGAAGATGTATTATTGGCCTATTGTCTTTGTCATTTGAATTTATGTTTGCATTAAATCCTCCCAAATTATACTGTAAATTGTCTACTCCATTAGCTGGTCTCATATAATTGACCGGTGGTGAATTTCTGTAGATTTTCAAAAGATCCTGTAACGCATTGGGATCCAATTCTTTGCCTGTTGGACTGTTTTCTATACCCTTAATGTTTAATGAGCCTACAAGTCCTCCCAAACCATAGTTTTCTGGCATCGGTGTAGTAGAAGTCCTTTTTACAGCATCGTTTGTTATATTCAAGTCTACTTTATTGACCAGTTTAGTTAAATCACCGTCGTCTTTCAAATAATTTTTAGTTTTGTCATTTACAATGTCCATTTTAGGAGCTATTTCTGGATTGTTATTTTTGACGTTACCTGTTATAAGTGGATAAACCTCAGGTTTCATGTCTATATAGTTTACACCACTTCGTAACATGGTGTTGATACTATGTCCTCCACTTATTCTACCTTTTACGTTACCGACGCCGATTGGACCAAATTTATTCATCTGCTGATTAATGTTATCATTGAAATTATACATATTGGGGTTTCCAAAAGCGTTCTTAAAATTTGGAGGTAAATGTTGTAAGGGCACAGCACGTCGATAATTATCAGTGTTTATCTGAGCGTCGGTTCTTAAGTATTTTTTAAGTTTATTTCTAGGTTTCAAAACGTGGTCTATTCTTGCCATTACTTTGTTGCTTCTCTTTAAATTATCCATAAGAGGCACTGGATTATTTTCATCTTCTTCACTAAACTTTTGGTTCATAAGACTCGATAGGAGATTTTCTATATCTTTCTTTGCTTCATGTTCATAATATACTCTTGTGTGTTTGACGAATTTTTTCTCTGACGATTTCGTCTGGTTCTCATCTTTCTGTGAAAACGTAATAGATTTAAAAATAAGAATATTGCATTTCCAACACTTTTTTTTTTGTTGTTTCCTATATTTTTGTCGATCGATGGGTTAAGGCACTGATGTCACTAATGATGTATGTATTGACATCCCTACATAACTAGAAGGTAAGGTATGGTCTAAGAGAGAAAGGAGAGAAAGTCTTGAAGAGCAAGTATTTTTTGCTCTCAACAAGAAATCCTTTTAATCATAAGCTATGGAAACAGCAGTACCCATGCCATCGGTTGGTCTTTAGAATGTTATTGTAGACTAAGGCCGGTATTACAGAACGTCCCTCAAGACTCAAGCGTTACTTGAAACTAGTTTCAACCAATCAAATAACTTGAATCTATGTTTTAAGTAATGCTTGAGTTACTAAGTGGCTTTATGTAATACGGGACTATACAACACATTCTTAACCTCATATTCCCAAAAAAAGTCATCTACATAATGTAATGTAGCAAAATTGTACTTACTCCGAAAGTTTTAGTAAAGGAACAAATTATTAAAATATAAAAGAAGTAATTTCTCATGGTGCACACAGCCACCGATTGACGGCAGCCTTCTGGCCGTAGAAAATTCAGACAAAAGACTAATTAATGTTTCTTGATAAAATCTAAAATTGATATTTTCCGGAAGGTGTCGCTATTAAATTGTATTGTCGTATATTTAAATGGATTTCTTTGTTATCATGATTGAGAGTTTTATAATATATTGTAGAATATATTATAGTATGGTTATAACGTTAGTTTCGTCAAATCGATTAGATTTAACCAAAGTTGACATATTCTGTTCGCGTAATACTTACTTCTATGATATGTCTTGCTACCTGTCTCTCCCTTTCACTTTACATTTAAAAAAAAGTCAATCACTAATGAAATATCTTTTCTCGGATATAATTCATCGGATTAAATTCAAAATCCATAGATTTCAGCTTTCTTACGTCTTCTAAGACTCATATTTTACAACTGACTCAATGTTTTCGAGCAATATCTAAATTAGCATGAAATAACTACACAACGACTTAAGTACATCGTAGCGGGTGTTAAAATAAAACAAACGAATGATCTATAAACATTATATTGAGCAAAAATAATTTAATCATTTAATGGTGTTTCACTCGGTGGTCATTTAATGTTTAATGGCGATATTTTAGAGAATTTTATAGCAACTAACAGTCATACATACTCACAGTAAGTTGATGAAGAGACGTTTTGAAGGGAGTGCATGGGGAATGATAGAAATAATGCTACTAGACTGCAGCTTCTTCTCAACTGCAGATTGTTTGTATTAATAATGATGTCGAAATGATTCCTTTTACAGATAACAATTCATTTCTTGTCAAGAACTTTGTTATAAGAATTAAAAACTTCAGCTGTGTCCTCTTCATGATTTGTATCTTTCAAAAGATTTCAATTGTAATCATCTCTAATTCTCCTAACACAGATCTATGCTTTTCCTTTCGAACTACTATAGTACAATATAGATTTATTTTAAGTTCTGTGTCTTGTTAGTTGCCTAAAAACTTTTCTTCCATACCCCAGAATTAATCAACTCCAACTGCCAATCACTTGTTCACAAGTTCTTCAACAGCCAATTGAAGTTCTCTAACCCAGGTTTGATCGTTTTTCTATTTATCTATAACATCTCTAACATCAAAAGCTTCATTATCTACAATTAAAACTAGCACAAATACATAAAACAAATAAGCTTTTTAAATAACAAAATATTGCACGAACAAATATAACTTAAATCTAATAAAATTGCTAACTTTGACTAGGTAGTTTTTCTTGTGGTTTTTTACTTTCGGAAACTTTTGGGATCTGCGCATTCTGATCGCCTTGATATTCTTGGGCGTACTGAGCATCGTAGCTTTGTTCTTGTGGATGTTTATTATCAACTGGTGCAGTTTCACTTGGTAATTCTTGAGCGTATTGAGTTGTGTCGTAATTCTGATCAGCCGTATAGTTAGCGTCTGTTGCATAGTTTTCGTACTGTTGGTCATATTGCGCAGCTGGATCAACTTCCTGTTGTGGGTACTGCTCGTAATTCTCATACTGTTGGTCTGTGTATGGTTGTTGTTCATAATTTTGGTATTGATCATCACCAGCCACTGCTGGCTGTTCATAATTCTGATCATATTGGTATTGAGGATCAAACTCTTCCGTATGTTCTACTTCCATAGGTTTCTCGGCTTCCACTTTAAGTACAGGTTCTTTTACGAGCTTAACTGGTTCTTCGTGTTCTTCAAAATGTTCAGTTTCTTGATAATCTGTTTCGATTGGTTTACCATCTTCAGTAATATGTTCATCTTCTTCGATTTCCTCATCATGTATGTCGTGTTCTGGTTGATTAGTTATTCCTGAATTTTGGTAACGGTCGTCACGTTCGACTGCTGTGATTGGTGGGTCTTGTCTGAGTGCGGTGTGTCTGGGGGACTCAACTCCGGTATAGTCTCGTCGGCTGTCGGACGGGGGATTTGGTACATTTCTGTCGGTAGTGGTCGGGTGCGGGGGATGTGCTGTAAGAAAAACTAGATTAGTAAGATGTCGATTAATGTCGATTGCTTTGTTGCTGTTTAGAATTTTAAGGTATAGTGCTATGATAGGAAAAATATAATAAGTAATAGTTTATGTACATTATTATCTAAAGTGGTCTCACTTTTGTAAAGGATAGCAGATACTATATACTACATGATATATCAGAAATGACATCGAAATGTATTTCGACGTTTTCTTCTGACGCTGTTGTCTAGAGACACAACTTGATATTATCATCAAACTCATAATTGATCGCTTCATATTAATACCATACAGCACACAAAACTGTACCTTACCTCACTGCTATACTGTTGATACTAGTATACATACCTTCATAAGTGCGTGGTGGTGGTGGCGTGTTGAGTGGGGTCTGCATGGATCTCGAGAGGCCGTTTACTTGATGCTGGAGAGTTGCCAGTTCTTGTCTGGGCACGCCATTCGTGAGCACACACAAACAAACAAAGTGAGGCATGTAGCAAACACCATGCAGCTTATTATAGAAGTTACAAATACTTCAGCAGGACTTTTTGATTTGACTGGATGATTTTTTGATATTATTTAAATTTTACTTATAGAATTCAAGATAAATGCTGTCCGACTTTAACTGACTTTTAACTTTATAAATATATTTATTCGTCTGTATTTCGATTACTCTTACTTTTGATAGATAAAATCAATTAACAGCATTTTCAATTTCACATTACTGGCAATGAATCAATCTTCTAAACTAAAACTACTGACAATAAAATCCATGCAAGCATGCTTATTTATAATCTATACAGCTACCAAATCATCATCACTGCATCAACTCCCATCATCACTTACCTTCGCCGGATCATCATCAGAATCATCAATCCTATCAATGGATAGATCACTTAGATTCCTCGTTAGACCACCTATATCGTCTCTTGAGGAATCACTCATAAGACTATCCCTTCTAATTCTATTTCTATAGTTAGGAGTTGAAGTGTAATACGTGCGGTCTAAGTCGTAAGAGGTCCGACTATGCGGATATCCACTCAAAGGTGTATAACTTCGTAAAGGTGTGATTGTAGTGCAATACTTCTTATGGGAACTCCACAAGTTTCTAAGCTTTCTCATTAACTCAACGTTCCTGCAAAGCAATTGTGTTCTTTCTGCTCTGAAATGGAAATTATGTGAGTGAATATTGTGTGACTAGATGAAACTAAATAAAATATACGAATGATTCTATGTTTAATTGTGAAATTGCAATCGTAAGACCTGAAATCATTCGAGGGTTATAATTTATGTCAATAGTCAACGACGATGAATAAAATAATGATTTCGAGTCTTACAAACTAAAACTGGCTGAATTAAATGAATATTAGATTTGATTTTCAACAACTATTTATTACACACATTTATATAATCGTTACCCATTAAAAGTTATTGAAATTTTGTACTGTCTCACAACACCGAGAGAGAATAAACATTGATAACACCGAATAAATTACTAATAAAGAAATGTAACAAGCCAACAAATATCACACTACATTGCACGAACGTTTACAACAAGAAGAATTAAATATCAAGCACTGGTAGTCAAGTATAGACAACAATAATAATAATTTAGACTTATTACTTTATTATCCCAATAAAGTTTAACAAATTTTTAAAGTTGAGTTTAACAGTTCTAGCTTAGATCACAGATTCTTACGAAGCAAATTATTTCATTAACAATATAACAATAGCCAAATTAACAACAACGATGTAAATTTTCAAGTGTATACTTTTAAAAAACTGCATTATTTTAACGACTACCAGTGCTTTCCTTATATCTACGTATCTTAACCTAAACTACTGCTCAAACTCTACTTGTATACATCATTCGCTTTGCTCTATCAATTCCTTTACTCAGTCAAATAGAAAATGCCCTTCATCAGCATTTTATGTAGCTTCCTCCTCTTTAGGTTGTTCATCTTGTTCTTCTACAGTCTCTGTTTCTTTCACTTCTTCGGTTTCTGTATTAGCAGTTTCTGAAACTGCTTCTTCTTGATTCTCGTTACTTTCCTGTGTAGTCTCATTATTTGTTTCCTGTGGAACGTCAGACTGTGGAACTTCAGAGGGTTCAACATTGTCTTGATCGGTCGACATTTGTTGTTCTGCGTTCAACGCTTGCTGACTTTCCTGTACTGGGGCATTTTCTTCTACACTATGACTGTCTTTAGCATCTACTTCCTCTGTAGCACTAGTTTTGTCTTCAATGATCTCTACAGTCTCGTTCAGAACTTGTATGTCGCCGTCTGAGACTTCCATACTAAAGCTATTCTTTACGCCTCTATTATCATCATCAGCTTGCACTACTATTTCCTCAACGTGCGCTCCTCGTTTCTTCTTCTCTTTCTTTCTAGGCTTTGGTACTAACTTTACGCTTATGTCAACTTTAATCGGCTCCTTTTTCTCTCGTAAAAAGGGCTGTTGTATCATAAGAGGCAGGTTGTATATCTTCTCTCCTTTGATGTTGGTGAGATCCTGATTGGTCGTCAACGGGCCAACAACGATTGGCACGAAGTTATTCGACGAATCGGACTCTTTTGCGGAGCGGCGCTTGGAACGGCGAGTCTCTCGGTCTCGCGATCTCGAACGGTCGCGCTGTGTTCTGATTGGTTCGTCTGAACGGCCGCGACACTGCGCACTGCCTGCCACCAATAAAAACACAGCACGACGTTAAGACAATACTTTTAAATGGGTAACGATATTTCAGCCAGCAATGTTAAGTGAAGTTATAAAGGAAAGTGATATAAATCATGCTATTAGATTGTAAATTGTTCGTACTTGTGCCTACGATTTGCGTCGTCGAGCTTGTCTGTGAGCAAACGACATTCGCCGGTGAGTTTCTCCATCAGACTGTTTTGTGAATGTATCATGGACTCCAACCCAGCCACCGTTTTAGCTGCGGAACCAAATGTTCTAGCTTTAACTCTTATACGTAGTCACTACTATGGGGAGGTCATTGTAAACAATCTGATGAATAAACTATTGAAAGTTAAGAAAGAATACAAGCCCTTTCATAGCACTATTGATGTACATGCAAGCGCAGAAGATGAAAGGGTAAAGTATGAATGTTTTGAAGGTATTGTTCCAGATTGTTTCTATGTATGAAGAATCTTTCAAAACATCAATAGTTTACCCATTGAACGAGTCTATTTCCCAAAAGATTTAGAATACTTTTTAGACCCAACTGTTTCAGTTACTAAGTAGAGTGTGTCGTTTACGTACCGTGTTTGTTCTCCATCGACTCTAGCATGGTTGACAGCTCTTTCTCTTTCTTGTTCTTCTCAGGCGTTATCGGTGTTAAGTTCTTCATGGTTTGCTGTGAACAGAACAGTTTATTGCTTCTTTGTCATCTATTTTTTTTGACCCTTTTTAGTTTCTGGTACATAGATTATAGTATAGTAATTTTCCAAAAAAAAAATATTTTTTAATTTAAGACAAGTGCAAAACATTCAATAGCCCAAAGTACCTCTTTCTCCAGATTAGATATTTGTTCAGAAAGACGCAGATTCTCACGACGTGAGTGAACCAAGTCAGCATCAGCTCGATCCAAGCGTTGACGAAGAGACTGGATCTAAGAAGAAATAAAGAATAAAGTCAGTAAATATTTGTATAAAGAATGGCTACCATGCACCAGATAATCGTTTTATTTGATCAACTACACAATAATAGGTGCTTGCTAATTATTCTGCAATTCTGTTAATAGAACCTTAGGAAGCTTACTGATGACTTGATACGACGCAATTCGACCGATTCCAACTACAAGTGAAAATCATCCTTACCACTACGACTTATGACATAAAACATGCGGTTTTCTACTGATAGATGAAAAACAAAACACGCTCGCCACAACGGATAAATCAGTTGAATTGCATCATTATATCGTAGCAGTAAGGACATTTTTAGTCAGTAGAAATTGCAAATCGCACGAATCTCGTCATGGGGAAACTCCCTAAGCTTATTCTTACTTCAGAGTTGAGTCGGTTGGTCTCATGTTTGGCCTGTCGTTGTTGTCTCTCGATGGCCAGACGAGCACTCGCTAGCTCTTCTTCAAGAGACGCCTTCTCTGCATGAGCTTGAGCTAAGTCGGCTTGAAGAGAAGCTGGAAGACAAACATTGGTTGAAAGTATTGGTGAAAAATCTTGTTCGTCATTTTGAAGGTAAAAAACTGTGTGTAGTATAAAAGTTTACGTCTAAATGCTTATGAATTTTTTGGGTATCAGCGATTCTAAAAGGGACACTTAGCAATATTCCTAATGATTCCCTTCCTGAATGAATAATAATAGAAGAATAACCAATGACGTTACTGGAAATTCTCGGAGTGGCCGTTTTTAAGCCGCATTTTCACACGTAAGTCCCGCAATATGTCGCAGAGACACGTTGTGAGACTTACGAGACATATCTGCGCGACTTTGTAGGATAATGTCGCTCGACACGATAGAGGCTACTAGCGTTGACTTACGACCAGTCCCGCGACCCGTAGATGTCGCAAGTGACGTCAGGCGACATCACGTGCGACAATGTGTTTTGTGTCGAGAGACAGAGTCGTGGGACAAAATGTCCCCTAGTAAAATGCGGCTTGCAAAAAAAGACTTGCAATAAAAGTCTGAGATTTTTTAGTTCTTATGGCAGTTATATGCAGCATCAGATGATGCTTTTGATATTGTGGTATGCACATATCCTACTCAATTGTACTTATTTCCCTTAGCATCCAATTCTTCCGCTTTATTAGTAGTATGACATACGTACATGTCTTGTTCTTAAGTTCCATCTTCAGCTCCTCGATGGCCGCGTTCTTCATGGACAGCTCTCTCTTCAGCTCATTCTCTTCGCGACGTTGACGCTCCAGATCCAACTGTTACAAAATTACTTCTGTTCAGTACTGGATTGTGTAATTGTCATTAAGGACTTTTCTCTCTTAACTTCATCTCTTTTTTTTAATTTCCTACGTCTCCTGTACTATGACATTTTTTTTTAAATAGTTATACTGTGTCCCTCTGCTGGGTAAAGACCACCTCTTTCTACTTCCAAACCTCTATATTTTGGGCATTTTCTGGCCATGATTGCCCAAACATGATGGGGGACACCCACCAACACGTCTTAAAGCCAGACTAGTTCCTGTGAGGGAAAAAGACAGAGCTATACAAGTCGTCTAGCGCCACCTCCTTTCCTCACTGGCTTTAAGACCCCATAGTAGGCCACTAGATCGTCACACCACCTCAGCCGCGGTACTTATTCGTAACATAAAAATTTAATAAACCCCCGACGCAAACACAAATTTAAAAAGTAAAAAATAACAAAAATACGTTGCGTTGGGGGACTGCTCCAAATTATTTATCATCTCCTTTTTTTGCAGTGCCCCAACGCGACGTATTTTTGTTATTTTTTCCTTTTCAAATTGGTTTTTGTGTCGGGGGTTTAAAATTTTTAATTTATTTTTTATTTTACACTTTTTATAGGTACAAACTTATATCATTTTATGTTGCTAAGAGTACTCCCGACTAAGTCATCAATATTCCCTTTCAATACGTTTTCATTTGATACTCAACTCTAGTATATTTGCAGACCCTCGGTTACCTTTCCCCACTTTCACCCCCACAACTTCTAAACGGCTCAACCGATTTTCATCAACATGTCTAAGAACACTCGCAGATAAGTCACCTTTCATACAAAAAAAACTAAAATTAAATCGCTTCATCCGTTCGGGCTCTATGGTGCTACAGACAGACAGACAGACAGACAGACAGACAGACAGACCGACAGACAGACAGACAGACACCCCTCTTTTTCCGTCGGGGGTTAAAAATGATAGTGATGAGACATACGCCTTCTATTTATTGCGAATAAACTGATTTAGTTTCTTACACTTGTTTTATAGCACCATTAACTTAATTTTCTACCTTCATAATATCTGTATCTACCTGCAGCTTAGCCACATTATCATACTGCGCGGCTAGATCGTGCTGCAGCTCGTCGAAATGAGCGTTGTATCGTTGTTCCGCCGCGCTGCGCTCTTGTATTGCTCTGCGTGCGCCTTCACCGGCTAGTTCGCGAACTTTGTTGCGTTCCTTGGCTAATTCATCCTGGAAATTATATTGGAAAACTGAACAGGATCATGATGCTACACTGCATAGATTAATTGTAACAATATCTGCGATTTGTATTAGATTTTCTACCACATTGAAACCAACATCTTAGGAAACACTGATAGCAATTGAGAAGCTGAACAGAATGACAATGCACCATTGCCAGACGTCATAAAGTTTAATGCTACTTATTTTAGACCTTTATTCTGGCAATTCAGTTCTGAGATATTGGAAGTTCCCACGGAAGTTTCTTTAAAAGAAACCCCAGGAAAATTCTTTAAATATTTCGTATTTGGATATACATTAGTGCCAAGAACCCAGCGCACGTACCCCCATTCCTGGGCAGCATTTGAACCGCAGTTGTCCTTTGAAACAACTAAATGTAAAAATAATTCCAATAGCATCATAGGATCCTTTGAATGTTCTGAAAAATAAATCTAGTAGAAAATTTAGTTTTTTCCACAACTTTCTGAAACATCGAAAATCCCCTTCCAAACTTCCATACCTTTGATCAAATATAAAATGATGGTCGGTAGGCCGTCATCTTGTATTTATAGATAACTATACCTACCTTCATCCGACGTATCTCAGCCTCCAAGTTATTTCGTTCCTCTCTGAGCTGATGTTCCACCGCGTCAGACCCTCGCTTGTACCGTCCATCATCATCACGCTGTTCCAGGCTTAGCTTCAGCTTCGATATTTGGGCTTCCAGTGAAGACTTGTCCCTGGTGGTGGAAAGAATCAAAGAATCTCAATTGCACATTCGTCTGGTGTAGATTTTTAATTAATGGTCGCGTTTAAATTAAAATGACCACCTAACTTATTTGAAGGATGAGTTAGCTTTCAAAGGTTTAAAAGTTATATGTGAATGAACAACATTACAGAATTAGTAAAGTAAGTAAAACAGCCTCGCGTACTTTTTGATTCTGTGGTGTTTAGCTGTAAGTCTCCCAAAGTGAGTATATAATAAATGATGTATAAGCTAAAACTTGAACTTAGACTATAGAAATGAAAATGAACGTACCTCTGCAGGTTGTCGATCTGGCGCTTGAAGCCATCGAGGCAAGTTGAGTCAACGAGCCCAGAGGCCAACTTGCGCTTGTTCTCATTATTTTCCTCCTGCGTGAAATAAAAATTAAAAGACACTCATTACTAACAGTCAAGAATGATCAATCGACCATAAATCACAGGAATTTCATTAGTGTTAGGTAACACAAAAAAAAAGTAAAAATGTTGTTGAATAAATCTTCATGATCGACGGCAGCTTTGGAACATTGATCGCGCTCCATGCAGATGCAGTGTTGTTATTAGAATTTCTATAGTAAAAAGTTAAATAAGACCTTACCTGAACTTTCTTAAGGTCGATCTTGGCTTGCGTGAGTTGAGCTTCTAACTCAGCGATGCGGGACTCGAACACAATGTTCGGACCTTCCAACCTGGTGGAACGAGCCTTGGCAGACTTGCGTGCTTTGAGTGGAGTTGTCTGGTCAATAAAATAAGATAAGCTCTTGAAAAAGTTAGCTCTTCAAGAATTCGGTTGAGGAAAAGAACTATTCTGGCAATTATGATAAGGTAGGTATACAAATAACACTACATCACCACGTCATAATATCTGAAGGTAAACAGTATTTACTTTGCCTTGGAACATTGAAGACACTTCTAGTATTGTTATATCTAAAGCTGGGTACTCACTTAGTAGAGTTGCATGTAACGTATCAGATACGGTATCGAGAGAGTACGTAGGTACGAGCTCGCTGCGAACCGCTCGCTGTAAGTTCGCAGTGATACCGCCCCTCGGCGGGTCATACAAACATAAAGAACCCACTGGCAGGTTGATACAGTATCTGATACGTTACCTGCAACACTCCTAAATGAGTATCCAGCTAAACACGAGGCAGTTAAACTTTGTAATCAAATACCCAATCATAAACAGATACCTCATAATTTACAAATAGTAAAATATACTAGAACACAACCTAGTAAAAAGTCTCTTGGAGTGTGAACCACCTAGTGTGTTCATACCTTGTTGTCACTGTCCAGTCCAGTGCTATCGCCCAGCTCGTCCAGCTCGTCGCTCTCCGATCCGTTGTAAGAGTGGAACATTCGCGAGATAAGCTTGTTTTTCTGCGCCTCGTGCAGATGTTCATTTTCAGAGATTACTTCTTTTACTTTGCCGAGCAGATTGTTTAGTTCGTCCTGGATGGGTAACAGTAGTAAATCAGAAGTGTGGCTGTTAAATGACAGGTTGTGTTAGCAGTTTTTTTTTTTAGGTGGTAAAATCATCAAATGAGTCCTTCCGCCCTGGGTGGGGCGGAAGGGACTGTCAGACTCTTCCTGACTCACCCGTGTTCCTTTGGATGCCCTTTACGTTCCGGGGCTGCGGTATCCTGGGTTAAGAAAAATCCCGCGACCCTAGTAGTCATTTGGCGCGAAACACGACGCGCCACCGTCCCGGGCTTGGTCCTTGGTCGGACGGCGAGCTACCCATTACTCACCGTCCGCAAGCCTTTAATTACCCGTCCCAAGCTTTTATTATTATTCCCACTGCGGGACACAGGCTTTCTCTCTGTAAACTACAATGGGCTGTTACTCATCATACAGGCTCAGACCCTGTTGGTAGATTAAGATCTGTTGGTAAAACATGCTGATTATCCTACTAATATTATAAACGTGAAAGTTTGTATGTGTGGATGGATGTTTGTTACTCTTTCATCACGCAAAAAGTACAGAACGGATTTAGCTGTTTGATACACAGATAGTTTATAACCTGGATTAACACATAGGATAGTTTTATCCCGATTTTATGTTCCCGTGGGATAATTTTGGAGTTGTAGCGGGTAAAGCCGCTGGCAACAGCTAGTCTAAAGAATACATTCGCCATATTGATCATTCCAAACTATACGCTGATAAAACATCAAAATCTTACACAAAATAATGCATTAACATTGTATACCGAAAATTGATAAAAATATTCCTATAAAACAATAAACACTCATCGTCGTACATGTCGGGTTATCTGAAATTTGCTGATAGAGATAAAGTCACCCATCACCCCTCCTGCCCGATACGGCGTGCCATATAGTAGATGCAGTTTATGAATAATTTCGCAACGTGTTTTAACAAAAGTCATTCGTAACAAATTTTTTTTGGAGTGATACCTCCCGCCCTGTGTAGACTGCAGGAGACTGTAAAATTTTCAAACTTACTAAAAATCCACCCTGTTTTCCTTCAGTAGTCCTTTGCGTTTCCGGGTTACCTACTTAGGCCCGTATTACAGAATGCACATCAAAACTCAAGTCTTACTTTAAAACTAGTTTCAACCAATCAAATGTCTTGAATCTAGTTTTAAGTAATGCTTGAGTATTAAGTGACGTTCTGTAACAAGGGGCCTTAGTCAAACAGCATACGACAGTAAACGACAATTGTTATCGTTCATCAGTCACCAATACATTTTCAACTTTATACCCCAGCGCGTAAAGTTGGAAATCTATTAAAAACTGCTAATCGATAACGAACGAAACAAACGAAAACGATCTGTGAACTTCAATAGATTGTCAACTTTACGCGCTGGGGTATAAAGTTGAAAATGTATTGGTGACTGATGAACCATAACGATTGTCGTTTACTGTCGTATGCTGTTTGACTAAGGCCCAAGGGCCTTAAGCAACTGAGAAGAAGTAGGTAATAGCCAAATCCTGAAGTGCATATCATGAATTTCACAAAAGGCCCAAATCAACGATCGGCTGAAAACATGTATAATCCAAATTCTTGTCATTCTAAACTCACCCTGCAGTACTGGCTCTCACGTTCCAACTGCTCAATGTACTCCTCCTGCTTCTGAATGAAGTTGATGACGTCAGGGTTGGTGCCTCCAGTCAGGTCGCCTGCAGTGGCTGCCGCTGAGGTGGGAGGGGGTACGGCTGTTGATGGTTATAAAGTGAATTAAAAAAGTGGTTGAGGGTAATGTGTTGGATTATCCCGTACCGTATGTACCGATCATCAGTTGGACCACGGACCATACCTCCTCACGGGTACGTCTCGTGCTCCACCCAGGTGAAGAAAATAGTTGAAACCTTCCTCTTATATCACTACTTTTGATGGAAACCGCAATAAAATGTGATGGGGAGTTTAAAAGTTCTAAGCATACAGACGCGACGGCAGGAAACTATTACTATGTAGAGATTACCCAAATGTGTCCTTATGAGGTGTTGGACAGAAAAAACTAGAGATAGTCTTTTGCCCAGCTATGTTGCAGTGTACCAACGGTGTACCACTACAGGCCTTCTCTCCTTCCACTTATACCTAATCATTGATTTACTCGTACTTTAGCTGACGGCTTGTCCATTAAAGCTTGGTAATCAGATGGCCTACATACTAAAGTGTATTTAGGAAAAATCGATAGGTTGTATCGGGAGCTTGTCAGATAAGTAAATGCAGGTTATGACACGCCTGCAAAGGTGCAATTTTGAGTGAAATAAACTATACAGCAAAAATGACGACATAGAAGTAAAAGAGGAGTTGGTCTCAGCCTTTCACCCCATTTTTATGTATTTTTTCTGTGTGAATTTACAAGTTTTACCAGCACACACGATTTAACTAAATGGTTGAAAAAATTGTTGTTTTCTTTCTTAAGAAGCTGTAGTAAGATGTAGTTGTTCAAGCTAAAGTGATGAATGTCATACCTAGTAACCTAAAGTCATAGCTTATAATATTCAGCAAACTACACCAATGGGTGTAGTTTTTTGTGGGGTGTAATTTTTCAAGCTATGTACATACTGGATTATGGATTAAGTATAAGTTAAAATCATAGCTTGTGTTTAGAAGTTAAACTCACTAGACACCGGGTGTGGTATGTTGTGGGGTGTATTTAGTACTTAGTAAACTACAGTCATAGCTTGTATTTAGTAGTTACACTCACCAGTGAGTTTAGTATATTGTGGGCTGTAATTGTTCAAGCTTGAACTTTAATTAGCAGTGAGGCGCTGCCGAGGCTGGTATTCAACTATAATAACACTTACCTGTGGGTATAGTAAGTCGGGGGTGAAAGTAGGGTGTAGTGTTCAAGCTATCTGCATACAGGGTCGTACAGTTAGTAGTAAATACAGAAATGGCTTGTATTCAGTAGTAACACTTACCTGTGGGTGTAGTATGTTGTGGGGTGTAGTTGTTCAAGCTGTCTGCATACAGGGTGGCGTATTTAGCAGAGAGACGCGGCCATGGCTTGTACTCAACTATAATAACACTTGCCTGTGGGTGTAGTAAGTCGGGCGATGAAAGCAGGGTGTAGTGTTCAAGCTGTCTGCATACAGGGTCGGACAGTTAGTGGTAAATTCAGAAATGGCTGGCATTATATTCAGTAGTAACACTAACCTGTGGGTGTAGTATGTTGTGGGGTGTAATTGTTCAAGCTGTCTGCATACAGGGTGGCGTATTTAGTAGTGAGACGCGGCCGAGGCTTGTACTCCGCCAAGGTGTAGGAACTGGTGTACTTTTTGTCCACATCACCATCTGATTCGTCCAAGTTCTTCACTGATGCTGAACCGCCGTAGCTACGTACCTACGGTTTATTATTTTAATTTATTTAAATATTTTGGTTTGGTGAATTACTGGTCTTGCTTATAATGGTCCAATTTTTTTTTATAAAAGTTGGTGCGTTTACTAACATAGAAAATCACATACACAAACACACAGACCCGGAACAACTACTTGCAGATCATACAAAATATTTTTTCCGTGGGAGAATCGAACCCGCGAGACGTTGTGCCGCAGTCGATCAATTAGCCGCTGCGCCACCCATTAAGTCAATTTATTTTAAAAAAATGAATTTTGTTAATCAGGTAGCATTATTAGATTGAAACACTATTTCATAAAGTTTTTTTTTATAATCAGCTTATACAAATATTTTATTTACCTACTTAATCATTATTTTAGAAATGAATGTTATAAATTAATTCGTATCATAAATTTGTATTACACGGTCACTGCTCAATTATTATTTTTTTAATTTGATTCAATAGTTGAACAAGTCACGTAAGAATTGTTTTTATTAAAAAAGTAAAGTCTTTAAAAAAAGCTTAGTACTCACACTTGGCGCGTAATTCCCCGACAAGAAGTACCGTAGTTTCGACACCGCCTCTTTGTAAGCCAACTCCGTATAATCCGGAATTCTCTTCAACCCATACTCATTCATCTTACTTGGCCGCCTATTCAAATAATTCGAATAATACATAATTATTTAAAATAACTCACTATAATTAAAATTAAAACTAAACAATTCAACGTACAACAAAACAAAACATTTTTAAAATTCGAAACAAAAAAAAAGAAAATAAAAATCAAATATTGAATTTGGAACAACTAGTGTTGCGCATTGCGCCGGGTTGCCGAGTGCGAGGATGTTATAGCGAGTATCGATTACACAAAGCCGTTGCTATGGTAACGGTTGTTGTCGTAAACAAATGCTTGGTGACGAATGAAGGGGAATTGCAATCGATTAATTATAATCTGTATTGAGTAGATTAGCTACGTGGTCTAATCTACTAGAGACTCTGAAATCAATCTGAGGGCCATTTTGTGAGTGGCCATAGCCAAGAATTTTGATTACGTCCAGAATTTTGGAGTTTGACATTACCAGAATGTGTTTAATTTATTTCATTAGTACGTATTGACTTAGCGAGACCCTATACATACATACTATAAGTTTCTATCAGAAAATAAATTGAAACTCGACAGAAGCACCGTATACTGTCAGAAATTTTGATCCAACAACTTTTACAATACATAATGTATGCACTAAGTGATCCGTTAGAAATTTTCTTACAATGTGTGGTATCTAATTCAAAAAGGTAAGCAGCGACTGCTTTCCGGCGAACAATAGATCTTTTCTGACAGTTTTTGTTTACGGTCTCGCTTAGCTTAGGAGTTCGTGGCTAAATAATTACAGCCGCACAGGTTGATCTTCCGGGTTGAGCCGCGCTTGCCAAGGTTGGTCTGTGGATAGGTGACTATCTGTCATACCAAGTTTCCTTCGTGCCTTTTTACTCGATCAAATTACAGCACAGCACTATAGAATATGGCTGCGAACCTTTGGTTTTAAAAACACTTCTTTGTAACTTTTGAAGCTTTTACTATCAGGCACCTACTTTCAACATCCAGGAACGTGAGATATTTTTTCTAACTGAAGTCGTTGACTTGATTCACATGTCCTATATTTTTAATTATATTATTATACTAGCTTCTGCCCGCGGTTTCACCCGCGTCATGTTAGGAGTTTGGTCCTATAGTCCCGTCTCGGGACGTCGTGGGTATCTTCAGTGGTGGCTGGGGCGAGAGGTAGAGGATGTCTTTTCCCTCACGCATTCCGACTGCTAACCATTCCCCTTAATTGCCACTGAATCTTGAGATACCTCCCGAAACGAAAAAAACGAAAGCCGGTAAGACTGCGTCAGACTGAAGGTGAGGACGCAGCCCGTAGCCTTTCCAAACGATCCTTAAAGTAGGCCGGTCAATATCGACATAAAAAAACCAAACATTGCAAACGCGCATGAAACTACGATTCTTTTATATGTTGTTAGGTCCATTTAGAGCTTAGAGTATTTAACACCCAAGTTTGCAACCCTGATAACCCTGTTCTGTCAATGTCAATGTCGAATCAAAATCGCACTTAACCAGTTTTTAGTATTTGTTGTTACAGCGGCAATAGACATACATCATCTGTGAAAATGTAACCTATCTAACTATCACGGTTCGTGAGAAACAGCCTCCGAAACATTACATTACTTTATAACATCTACAAAAACCAGCAACAAAACCACGTTTTTTGTATGGGAGCCCCCCTTTTTTTTACGTGGTAAAATCATCAAATGAGCCCTCCCACCCCGGGCTGGGAGGGACTGTCAGACTTGTACTGACTGAAATCCATGGTGTCCTTCAATAGCTCTTTATGTTCCGGGGTCACGGTAATGAAATAAGTCCCGCGACCAATGAGAGCCCCCCTTAATATTTATTGTATTCTGGTTTTTAGTATGTTTTGTTATAGCAGCAACAGATGTACATCACCTGTGAAAATTTCAAATCTCTAGCTATCACGGTTCATGAGATACACACGCAAAAACTACTGAATTGACAGCACAGGGTTTTCAGGGTTGTAAATTATAACAAAATGGTGCGCGTTTGCAATGTTTGATGTCGATATTGACCGGCCTAAAGAGGGATTTTATAGACGCAATTGTGACATATTACCCAGCCCGTCATTATTTTGTCGCGGTATTATTTTGAAACTGTGATATCTCCTAAGATATTAATTGAAATCAAATGATGTAAAGGGCAATTTCGTTCAAAAATAAATGCTTGTGATGATTAACGTATTTATTTGGATAAGGATTAATATCATGTTAATGAAAACATCTTCGCAAATAATGCATTACTTTAAAACAAATTTGGTTCCCATAAAAAAGGTTATAGTGACTTAACCTTTAAAGATAGATATATGCTCTCGCGGACTTTATTTTAGAAAATTTTATGAGGAATAATTCCGTAGTACATAATTTTTGCGAAACTCTAACCGTTTACGCAGCGCACGCAACGGAAGCTCTAAAAAAGGAATACATTTTCCCGATTTTGAAACATTTCTCATTACTGCTCCGCTCCTATAGGTGATAGCACGATGTTATATAGCCTATAGCCTTCCTCGATAAATGGACTATCCAACACAAAAAGAATTTTTCAATTCCAACCAGTAGATCCTGAGATTAGCGCGTTCAAACAAACAAACAAACAAACAAACAAACAAACTCTTCAGCTTTATAATATTAGTATAGATTATTTTAGAAAATTTTATGAGGAATAATTCCGTAGTACATAATTTTTGCGAAACTCTAACCGTTTACGCAGCGCACGCAACGGAAGCTCTAAAAAAGGAATACATTTTCCCGATTTTGAAACATTTCTCATTACTGCTCCGCTCCTATAGGTGATAGCACGATGTTATATAGCCTATAGCCTTCCTCGATAAATGGACTATCCAACACAAAAAGAATTTTTCAATTCCAACCAGTAGATCCTGAGATTAGCGCGTTCAAACAAACAAACAAACAAACAAACAAACAAACAAACAAACAAACTCTTCAGCTTTATAATATTAGTATAGATTAGACCTGCCTCTAACATCTACGAGTACCTCCTTCCTCCAACTGTGCTTTGGATCCGACTGCAAAGTTGCGATTCTATTATCTAAACAATTTCATAAACTCCAATGTCGATTTTTCCGGTTTCGATAAAACCGCCGCGGTAACATCTCTAATTAGTATGCATCATTGTGAACCACTGACTTATTGATAGCACGCGATATTGAATGCTCTGAACTTGCTTCAGTTGGAGAAGCCGTAAAAATATTGAGTGCTTTGATTTGTGATTCAAATCAAATATATTAGTGCTTGTCGTTTAAATTTTTTTAATAATAATTTTAAACGACAATGAATGAATGAATGAAAATGAAAATTCATTTAGATTTATCTACTGTTTACAGTTCCGCAATTTTAAGCGTGACTGCGTAGCAGACAAACAACATTACTTATTTTTTGCTAAATTTAAAGGAAAAGACATAGAATACTATTTATTGGTTTAGTGATCATAGCGCGACCCTGCGGAGAGTGCGGTCCTTGGTTTGGATTCCGGAGCAATGTGTCGCTGTTTCAATTTGACCGCCGTTATTTGACATGTTTCGTATCCGTCTATTTATTCGTGGATCGTATGCAATCATAAGTCACTATTAATTTAGGATATAATTTACTATTAAATTATGATTTAAGTCTAATGGCAAAACTGTGAAAAAGTTGATTTGCAATTTTTGGGAACTGCTCATAAGTGGTCTTGCACTCTCACCGATGATTAGGTTTACAACAGCTCTAAAGATTGAACTTGAATGTACACACGGCTACACATCAAGCTATACAAAATCAGTTTGTCTTGGACTCGCTTTATATTGAACTTTCCGCACATTAAACGGTCAGCTTATTCTAGATTTCCATAGCTTGATGTGTAGCCGTGTATACAAGATGGCTCGGCATCAAGAATTTTGAAACCTATTATGAAAACGTATAGATTCCTTAATAAATTCTACGTTCTACGCTTCATTTTCATACCGTTGATTGATAAATAATTATTTCGCTTGATTGATTGATTCAGTTCTAAATAATTAATTAATTATTGTTCGGTATTGTAAAATGGCAACATTAATATTTTAAATATTGCAAATAATTTTGTGAGTATGGCAACTCTCTCTTGCAACGCCGGTCAAGGCAAAACTACATGTCCATTTTGTACTGTGCCTAAATTAATTAATAAACGTTGATATTCCTTCTCCATAACGTATTATTTCGCTCCATCCACTGCCAATAATAACTTGAAAAGGTTATGGGCCCAGACGCCCGGAGCGAAATAAAGGAATATTGGCAAAAAAAGCTGTGGTAAAGCGGCGGCGTGGTCCTGCGGTCAAGCAGTGGTAAAGGGCGAAACAAGATGGACGGCGAGGGCTATATTTTTGGAGCTTCAAATAATCGCATGATATTAGAAAATATCAGTAACTGGCCCACATGGAAATTCCAACTAAAAGTGTTATTGAAGGCGGTAAATGTCTTTGACTTGGTGGATGGCTCATCAAAATGCCCACAAAATGAAGTCGAAAAAATAACCACATGGAAGAGATTAGATGCAAAAGCCCAAGGAATCATCGTTGGAAGATTGGGCAACACGGCTATGCTACACGTGCAAAATTGCGAAACATCCAAAGAAATGTGGGATAAATTAAATACAGTATTTGAACAAAAATCGGATGTCTCACTCCACATACTACAGCAGCGCTTCTTCGAAGAGAAACTTGACAGTTCAGAGGATGTGTCTACGTTTATAGCGAAAATAGAGGCCATTGTGACTCAAATAAAGCTAGCAAAGGGCGAAATTGCCGAAAACATGATTGTTACGAAAATTATAAGTTCGCTGGGTGAAAAGTTCAGACACTTCGTCTCTGCATGGGACTCTGTGCCCACAGAAAAGCGAAACCTTTCAGAGTTGACAGCCAGGCTCATCATAGAAGAGCAAAGAAATAAACTGTACCAAGACAGTGAAAACAGTAGTTCCACAGCGTTTAAAACTAATACAAACCCAAGAAAATGCTTTAACTGCGGTAAAGTGGGGCATTATAAAAAGGACTGTAAGGTAAAGAAGCACAAAAGTGATAAAACTGAAAACATTCTATTTTGCAATCAATGTAAAAAACGGGGACATACAAAAGAAAAGTGTTGGTTTAACAAGGACAATAAAAAACAAACTGAAGATAAAAAACAAAACGCATTTGTCATGTCAGTGTGTGGACTTATGTCAAAAAGTAAAAATAATGAGTGGTTCTTAGATAGTGGTGCTTCTGAGCATATGTGCTTTACAGTGGACAGTTTCATAAACTATAAAAAATTGTTAGTGCCTAAAGACATTGAAATTGGTGATGGGACAATAATAAAAGCATTAGGTTATGGTGATATTAACCTAGAGGCATATGATGGTCAAAATTGGATTAAAACTTCAATAGGCAGTGTGTTATATGTGCCAAGCCTCAAGACCAACTTATTTTCCATGAGTGCTGCTCTGGATAAAGGTTATAAACTGGAGTCGACAGCTAATGAGTGCCAGTTCATCAAAAACAATAGTGTGTGTGCGGTAGCAAAAAGAAATGGTAAAATGTACACAATGTTATTCAGAGAGTATGAAAATAACGCTATGGTTGGAAAAGTAATGTCAAATCTGAGGGAATGGCATGCCAAACTAGGTCATCAAGACATAAATCAGGTGAAAAGCATCTTAATGAAGCAAGATATTAAGTTCGAAAATAATAGTGAAGAAGAAACCTGTTTGCCATGTTTGAAAGGAAAACAACATAAGTTTCCCTTCCCATCTAGTACCCATAGGGCAACGAAACCAGGAGAGGTTATCCATATTGATATAGGAGGTCCAGTAGAACAAACTTCACTAGGAGGGGCAAGGTTCTTTCTGCTCATCAAGGATGATTATTCTAAATATAGAAAGGTATATTTTCTGAAGAATAAAGGTCAGTCTGTAGAATATTTAAAACAGTATCTGAAAGAAATAAAAGTTAATCCCGGTCACATAGTGAAATACATAAGAAGTGATAATGCAAAGGAATTTATCGGTAAAGAAATGGAAAACTTGCTGAAATCACATGGGATACAACACCAAAGAAGTGTAGCATATACTCCGCAACAGAATGGTTGTGTAGAGCGCGAGATGAGGACGGTGGTTGAGTCAGCACGAACTATGCTTCTGGAGAGCGGCCTAAACAAGAATCTGTGGGCGGAAGCTCTCAATACCGCTGTCTACATAATCAACAGAACAGGTCCTAGTCGTGTGAAGGACAAAACACCATATCAACTTTGGTGGAACAAAGATTTTGATGTCAACAACCTTCAAGTCTTCGGTAGTCAAGTATCTGTACATATTCCTGATCAAAAACGGTTAAAGTTTGATAGCAAGGCTGAATTAGGCCATTTCATAGGATATGGAGAAAATACAAAAGGATACAGAATATATTTTCCAGAAGAAGACAAAGTAGACATCAAAAGAGACATAGTATTTATAAAAAGGTCTATAGAAAACAAAGATAAAGACAGAAGGCAAGAAAAGGAGTATCACATAGTTTCTGAAACTCAAGAAGAGACAGAAGAAGTTTCAGAGGAAGAAAAAAGCCAGTATGAGGATATTGAAAACCCTGAAACAATAGAAAGTGAAAATGAACAGGACTCCATTCACTCCTTTCATGAGGAATCAATACTAGAAGAGGAAGAGATAGAAGAAGAACAGGAAAACTCACAGGAAACTTCAGGACAGACAGAAGAGGCAACAGAAAGATCCAGAAGGGTAAAAAAAAAACCAAGCTGGTTGAAAGACTATGTACAAGAAGACGAAAACATGTTCCTGAGTTACAGCTGTGATGAACCTATTTCCTATCAAGAAGCTATGAAAAGACCAGACAAAACTAAATGGGAGGAAGCCATTAATAAAGAGTTGAAGACACTGGAGGAAAATAATACCTGGGAGGAGGTGACAGAAGTTCCTGACGGAGAAAACATAGTGAGTAGCAAGTGGGTATTTAAAATCAAGGAGGCAGAAGGAAAATCTCTGTATAAAGCTCGCTTAGTAGCCAGAGGATTTGAACAGAAGAACTGCGACAACCAAACCTACTCACCTGTCGCCAAACTAACAACCTTCAAAGCTATGATGGCTGTAGCCACACAAAAAAGGGAGCCAGTGTATCAAATGGATGTCACGGGAGCATTCCTCTATGGTGACATAAATGAGACAGTTTATATGAGATTACCTAGTAATAAGGTATGCAAATTAAATAAATCAATCTATGGTCTTAAAAAATCACCAAAATACTGGAATGAAAAGTTTAATAATTTTATGTCAAATGAAAATTTTTTAAGATCAAAGAATGATCCATGTTTATATTTCAAACAAATAGGAAATGATTACATTTATGTGTTATTATTTGTTGATGATCTGTTGTACTTTGGTAGTAATAAAAAGCAAGTAGGTGACTTTAAAAGTTCCATATGTAAAAACTTTAAAATGAAAGATTTGGGTCTAGCTAGTAATTATCTAGGAATAAATATTAAACAGGATCTTGTTAATTGTGTAACTGTAATAAATCAGAAAAGATATTTGCTAAAGTTGTTGGATTTATATCAAATGTCAAATTGTAAAACTGTATCTACTCCAATAGAACAGAATTTAAATTTTGAATTGTTACAGAAAGATAAAAGTGAAAGTTTTGAAATAGAAAAAGCTTGTAGAAGTTTAGTTGGCAGTCTTTTGTATGCAACTTGCACTAGGCCAGATTTATGTGTAGCAGTAGGATTTCTTAGTAGATATGTGCATTGTGCTAGTGTAGCTTTATTTAAATGTTTAAAGAGGATATTAAGATACATAAATGGTACCATAGATTTGTCTCTAATATACAAATATGATAAGGAAAGTAAAAATGTATGTAAACTGCAAGGCTATAGTGATGCAGACTGGGCCGGTGATGTTGCAGACCGGAAGTCAACATCTGGTCAAATTTTTTATATTTTTAATTGTCCAGTTTCTTGGTACAGCAAGAAACAGTCTTGTGTATCATTATCGTCTTGTGAAGCTGAATATGTTGCTCTTAGTATGAGTATTATGGAAGGTTCCTTTTTAAAAAAGTTACTCAAAGACTTTGGATATTATAATGTTGATTTTGAAATACTTGAAGACAACCAAAGTGTGATTAATATAACAAAAAACAATGACAGTAACAAAAGGTTAAAACATATAGATATAAAATATCAGTATATTGTGGAAAATATATCAACAGGTTCAGTTAAGATAAAGTTTGTTTGTAGTAATAACAATATAGCTGATTTGTTTACCAAACCTTTGGGGAAAGTACTTTTTGTTAAACTTAGAGATATGACATTGTCATAAGTTTGTTATAGCAAGTAGGCATATACTTAATATTGAGTTTATATTGTATAAGGTATCCTGTCTAAGTAAAGGTTGTTTAGTATTTTTAGATTTAAGGCTCTGCATATTTGTTTAGAGGTTATGTTATAATTTAAGGAGATGCATTGCAAAGTTTGTTAAGGGGAAGCATCTCTGAATTTTTCTTAAGGGGGTGTAAAGAATAAATGTTTTGATTTGTTAAATTAAAGGGTTGTCTGGAAATTAAAATATAATGTTGAGGGGGTGTGTTCGGTATTGTAAAATGGCAACATTAATATTTTAAATATTGCAAATAATTTTGTGAGTATGGCAACTCTCTCTTGCAACGCCGGTCAAGGCAAAACTACATGTCCATTTTGTACTGTGCCTAAATTAATTAATAAACGTTGATATTCCTTCTCCATAACGTATTATTTCGCTCCATCCACTGCCAATAATAACTTGAAAAATTATGCTAATTATAATAAGCAAAATAAATAAAGAATGCCATGCAAAAATGGAAAATTCTGCTGGCTGGACAAAGACAAAATAATGACAAAAGAAAACATTCGAAAAAAATCTTTGATTTAAAAACTTCTTTCACAGTCTGCGTAATGTTAAGTGATGTTTTGATTTATATACAGAGTTTCATAATCGCATTTGCGAAAATTCTCTAAAATAAAGATTAAAAAAAAACAGTCTGCGTACCGGAACTTAAACTTTGAAGTTGAAAACTTTAACCATTTCTTCCATTTTATTCAATTTCAAAACAAGATTGGGTACTAATTTCACACAAAAAGATTTTTTATTAGGTCTTTGGTACTTGCCGGATTTTAGTGCGCTTCAGTTTCCCGTTCATCTCCTTATCGGAGCCGGCACTGGAGCCGCTCTTCACTCGGTAGCCCGTCGACTTGGGCTTGCTGACGTAACTCGTCGAACCCATACTATCACTAACACGCCAACTTTCCAAACCTATCGCAATTTATATTCAAGACAATGCTAAAATTATGCCAACAGGAAAGATATTAAAAACGATATTTTGCAATTCTGGTAAACCGACACGATAAAGAACCTATAAATTCAAATTTTTGAATGTGGAAGGCATCGCGGGCGCGCGCTGCCGCCAATAGACAAGGTTGTCCAAAAAGGAATGAGTTTTGGAGTAAGAACTTTTTGCTCCTTCCTGTGTTTTGTCTCGTTCGCACGCGCGGGAATAATGGCTGTTTCGTATCGATGGAAAAGTTTTTCCTCAGGATGCATAGTCGCGGAGCTTGCATGGAAAATTGTAGCTGAGAAATCACGACACTAACGTGGAAATTACTTATTGCATTAACAGATTGTAAGTATCACTTTATTTTCCCTTTTTGAATAATTTTAATCTAGTTTTAATTAATTTATAGCCTCAACTTGCTCTTTACAATTATAGTTTTCAATTTCTACAGGAGGTTAAATTTTTTTTCAAACGCTGAAGCTTTTAATAAAGACGAAAACATGACAATTAGGTTAAACTTCAAAATTAATCGCTGGTCTATCATTACAAATATGATGATCTGTGCATACTGAAATGACTGCGTAAGTTGGATCAACAGTTTTCCTCGATGAAAAATAAAACTCACCCCTAGCTCTCAAACTACGCGACAGGCAGTGTCTAGCGTGCATCGAAGACGAGCTAATAACTTTTTGGAGGGAAAATACATTCACGATCACGCGACAAAATGGCGGCGGGGACCACAAATCATAGCGTTTTACGTTCCTTGAGTCATCCGCATAATTAGAACCACGTAGTTTTATACAATGTTTACGGAAAATATGGAAATTATTTGGTTTAATATGTTTTTAATTTCAGATGATACAATTTGTAACAAAGGCTGAATTTGACGATGGCGTAGATTACTGCGGTTTTTATTTCTTGCGTGTTTCTTTGGTTGCTATGTTGTAATTTATAGCTTTTAAATGTTCTCGTTTTGCTAATAGCTTTGCTGGTTGGCTCTACGAGTTTTAAAATTGCATGAAATCAAGAACAAACTGAAAACTTTTTACCATGCTGAAAAGATGAAGTTGAAAATGTAGGTACCTAAGAACCTACTTAAGTGGACAACTGTATCTACCTACTTGCCACACTCTTTAATAGTTACAGAATAAAATTGTTTCTACTTTACGACCCTTTCACAATGATTATCAACCCTAGATTTTTCTAAATTTTGGGAAAGCTTTTCCTCAAAAACCATCTCACCATGGGTGGGGGTTTTTTTTTATCGTGGTAAAATCATCAAATGAGTCCTCCCACCCCGGGCAGGGCGGAAGGGACTGTCTGACTTGAGCTGACTAAAATTCACAATTAGAAGTCTCGCGACCACCATGGGTGGGGTAGAAAGGGCTTTCAGACTTAACTGATTAAAAACCACCCTGCCGGTCTAAAACAGCCACTTAGTAATACGTATTCCAAATTTTCACTTCCTGAATTAATAGCCAATAACGTTGCTAAATCTTCAATCATTTAAAATATTGCTTAAAGTGTCTGTATTAAGACCCAGTGTTTTTGCAGTTGCTTTTCAAGGAGGCGTTGTAGATCTTTGACAGTCGTTACTGTTAGTCAGAAGCTCTAAAGTCTGACAACCAGTCTTGCCACGGGGTAACGTATTACCCAGTTACTGAGATGTGGAGGTCCGACAGGCAGTCGCTCCATGTAAAATACTGATATCCAACTGCATCTGGTTCGACTGGAAGTCGATCCCAATATAGTTTTTTTTTTTTTTTTTTTTTATCGTGGTAAAATCATCAAATGAGACCTCCAACCCCGGGCAGGGCGGGAGGTACTGTCAGACTTGTACTGACTAAAATCCACGGTGTCCTTCAGTAGCCCTTTATGTTCCGGGGTCACGGTAATAGAAATAAATCCCGCGACCCCGGCAGGCTTTGGCCCTCTGAGAGGGGGCCCCGTCATTTTGCTGACGGCTCTTTGAGGCGCGCGTGGAACACGACGCGCCGTCGACCCGGGCATGGTCCATGGTCGGACAGCGAGTTGCCCTTTACTCGCTGTCCGCATGCCCGCGCCTACGGTGGCCGGAGATCGTCTTGCGACGTACGGCGCCGTGGGCGTACACCACTGCGGTTGGGGCGGAGGGAGGACGCTGTCCTCTCTCTCTCGCGGCCCGCCGCCTCCTTCACGAGCATTACTGCCTCGCAGAAGGCGGCGACCGCTTCCCACTCCGTCTCGCTCCGCAGCATGGCCGAAACCAATGCCGGGCGCGAGAGGTCTCCGCCTATCGCCGCCGTGAGGACACGTCGGTGCTCTGCCCAAGCTGGGCAGTCTTGCACCGTATGCTCTACTGTGTCCTCCGGGCGATCTTCGCAGTGGTGACACCCCGGCGTTTCCTCCTTTCCCATCAGCCACAGGTACCTCCCGAAACTTCCGTGTCCGGTGAGGACCTGCGTCATGCGATAGGTCAGGACGCCGTGACGTCTCTCCAGCCACTCCTCAAAGAGGGGTCTTACCGCCGCGATTGCGGCGTGCCCGGCCGTCGGTTGCGACAGTCGTCCAATCCATACTACCCTGAGCTCGCGCCGGAGCTCTTCCCGCCACGCCTCAACTTCTCGAGGCAGCGGGGTCTCGCCCCGGCGCTGCGCCTCCACACGCCACTCATAGACGTGCTGGAGGGCAGTCGCCTCCAGATCCCAGGGTAGTAATCCGGCAAGCAGGTTCGCCGCTTCGCCGGCGATCGTGCGGTATCCCCGGATCATCCGGATAGCCATGACCCTCTGGCATGCGACCAACTTCTGTGGTCGCGTCCGGATGCTCAGGGCCCACACGGGGGCCCCGTAGAGGGCCATGGACCGCACGATACCGGCGTACAGCCTACGGCAGGAGGCGTTTGGCCCGCTGAGATTAGGCAGCAGTCGCTTGAGGGCGGCCGCTGTCCGGTTCAGCCTTGGGGCCAAACTCAGGAAATGCTCCCTGAAGTTCCACCGGCTGTCGAGGACGAGTCCTAGGTACTTCATCGTCCTCCCGACGCCGATGCGAACCCCCTCCACCGTTATGTGGGACTCGGTCCGCGGCGCGTTCAGGCGGCCATGAAAGCACATGGCCACCGTTTTGTGAAGCGCCACCTCGAGTCCCAGCTGCCGGATCCTTTGGACTACTGTCGCAACCGCTTGTGTCGCCTTGTCGGCCGCCGCCTGGTGCGACACTCCCTGTGCCAGGACGAGCGTGTCGTCAGCGTAACAAATTACGCTGACGCCGTCCGGGAGGTCGCCTCGCAGCACGTAGTCGTAGCCGATGTTCCACAGGGACGGCCCCAAGACCGAGCCCTGTGGGACACCGCACGACATCTCTCGCCGGTTCCACTCTCCCCGGTGACCGGGGTAGATGACGGCTCTGTCCGTCAGGTAATCCTCGACCACACGACGGAGGTAGGTCGGCACCCGGTGATACCGGAGTGCCTCCCTGATGCAACTCCAGGGCAGGGTGTTGAAGGCATTGGAGATGTCCAAAGACACCGCCAAGACGACCCTGCCCCGGGCAACAGCATCCCCCGTCGTGAGGGCTCTAACGCGCATGATGGCGTCCACCGTCGAGCGCCCCCTGCGGAAGCCGAACTGGCTCTCCGACGGGTCCGGGCCCATCCGATTCAGGTGCCCGACGAGGCGGTCTGCAATAACTCTCTCAAAGAGCTTGCCCACCTCGTCGAGCAGCACGATGGGCCGGAATGCGGACGGAGAGTCCGCAGGGCGCCCGGGCTTCTGGATCAGGACCAGTTTCCCCGTCTTCCAAGGAAGCGGGAACCGGCCCCTCTCCAGGCATGCGCTAAAGAGCCCCCCCAGTCGAGGCCTGAGAGTCCCGAAGGCCAGGACCCAGGCTTTCCCTGGCAGGCCGTCGGGTCCTGGGGCGGTATTTTTGGCTTTGAGCCGCTGTACCGCCACTCTCAGGTCTACCTCGGTCACCTCTGGAGCGTCGTAGACGTCGTCGTCGCTGCTGTGGTCCGCGTTTGCGCCAGCTTCACCGTCAGATTCCGTCGGAGACGGAGCCATGGGCGGGGGAGTATGCTCCCCTCGCGATGGGAACAGGGCGCTCACCACTTCCTCCACGAACTGAGGCCGGAGCCTCTGCGTCAACGGGGGAGCCCAGGGGCGGAGCTTCGCTCTCACCGCCTTGTAAGGCCGGCCCCATGGGTCCCCGTTCAGAGACTCCAGCATCTCCTCGCGGGCCAATTCCTTGGCCCGAAAGATCGCGTCGCGGAGGACGGTCTTCGCTGCCCTGTAGCCCTCGTATAGCTCCGCCTCTACAGCCACCGCATCCGGAGGTCGGGTGCGGCGCCTGCGGAACCTGGTGTACCGGCGTCGCGCGGCAACGCACGCCTCGCGCAGCGCTGCCAGCTCACTCGACCACCAGTACAACTGACGCCGGGCGCGTCCTTGCCGGACCCGGGGCATGGCCACGTCGCAGATTTCCGACATGGCCTCCCGGAACCACTCCGCCTCGTCGTTGACGTCGGCAGGCCTGTCCGGTGGTGACACCCAGGCCTGCACGATCGAGGCTTCCAGGAATAGCTCCCGGTCCAGCTGCTTCAGCGCCCATCGCGGACCACACGGGTTCCGTCCACTTGGGACCGGCGCGTCTGAGGTCTGGGTGGAGACGTCGAACCGGATATACCGGTGATCGGAGTAGGTCTCCACCTCCTCTACAACGCGCCAGTCAGTGACGCGCGGCGACAGGTCGGGGGTGGCGAACGTAATGTACACCACCGACTCGCCCATAAACCGCACGTGCTTCGAAACAGGAGACGATCGTGGGCACCCGCGTCCCGCGTCACCAAGAGAGAGACTCTCTCGGCGATGCGGAGCGAGCGCCCGGATCCTCGTGACCCGCGCGTTCGCGATCTGAGAGACGCAAACGCCGACCGGGCGAGCATCCCAATATAGTTGGGAAAAGTTGGGAAAAGGCTAGGCAGATGATGTTAAGGAGGCGTTGCTATGCAAGGCCACAAAGCTCTATTAAGGAAGTTCCACGACCCCAGCATCTGTATATACCTAACATTGTTACTAACACCCAGTTGAAACCCAATAGAGCCTCGATAAAAAAGAACCTATTTTTAGACTGCCACCCATAATACCAGATACTATCTGCCGGTGTAAGTCAGTGCCTCACTCCGCAAGCTCGCGTGACCGACATCGTTCGTCTTTTGTTTTCAAGATTTTCTTACTACCGCCATTGCTAGCCAGTTTGAAGATTATTTTATGTTGAAGCTTCAAGCCGTGCATGTCTTTTTGTTTTGCTGTTTTTATTGCGAGCTTTGTTTACTTAGATTAGATGTAGGTTGAATTGAATTAATTAATTATCTAAAGTAATACCGATATATAAGTCAATAAGTTTGTTACAGACATAGCGATCATTTTGTTTACGGCCTTTTTGTCAGTCGTTTTCTGAAATTTGGTTGTGATGGCTGATGGTCTCTGGCAATTAGGCTTCTTTTCCACCAGAGAGCTATGCTACGTTGCTACGGATACGTTTGATATCCACCAATCATATTCATTGGTTTACTTAACACAGCACTGGTGGAAACGTATTCAACTAAGATGTGTTTATAATGGAAGGATGCATGCTATGGCTGCGTGCTTTGGCTGCATGCTATGGAAGCGTGCTATGGGTCGTCTTCCCTACTATCGATACATCGCATAAGTAGCTCGAGCAAACTGCGCATCTTCGTAGCGCCGCTGCTTTGTGGCGACGCATCTTCATAGCACATCTTACTCGCACAGCTACATAGCGTAGCATCAGTGGAAACGGTAACAGTTTCGTAGCTCAGCTTTTATGTCCTCGCAGCACAGCTACATACCACATCTCTGGTGGAAAGGCACCCTTAGATATGGGGCATTTTTTTTATAATTTAGTTTTGTTGAATATTGATTATCTGTTTGCTGCATCTATGTATTCACATATTTAACACTGTGACAGTTGTCAATGTCATTTTTGACTTTGACGTTTTTTTTATTCACTGTTCATTGTCTGTGATGTCACCTTTTGCTCTCCGTTGTGATGTGTAATTACCAATTAATTAATTTATATGTATTCCGACAATCATAAGATTTTCTGCAACATATTTTGATAAATATATTGAGGAATCACCGTGCAACTGATCTGGCCTTGTTATTTACGATCGCCGAAACCCTTCTCCACGCAAGGCGCACTCCAACAGGTTATCCGGCCCAGAATTGAAGGTTAGAAATTTTGCTATAATTTTACAACTGAAAAACAAGAAGGGTTTCATCAAGAAGGCGATTTATAATGGGCGATAATGATTCCTCAAAAACACCTGGAATATCACACATTGAAAAATTATCAGGTGTGGCAAATTATTCGACGTGGAAATTCTGTATGCGGATGGTATTGGTACTAGAAAATCTGTGGGATGCTGTAACAGGGGACGACACGGATCCCGGGCATGTTCAGAAAGCGTTGGCCCGTATATGTCTAAGCATTCACAGTAGCTTGTTGCAGAATGTGCGGGATGCAAAGACTGCTAAGGAAGCATGGGATAAACTATCCCAAATTTATGAAGATAAGGGGCTCTATAGACGAATTTTACTACTGAGAAAACTTTACCGCACAAATTACTCTGAATTCTCCAACATGAGTGAGTACATTAATGGTATTATGACCCTATCACAACAGCTCGCGGATATAGGAAAAAAGATAGAGGACTGCGAACTGGCGGAAATTCTCCTTAGTGGCCTGCCTTCTGAGTTTGATGTGCTTGTGTCGGGTCTGGAGACAGCAAACATAAGCAATACACTATCAAGTGAACTGGTGCGGACTCGATTATTACAGGAGGATCATAGAAGGAATTGCAATGACACTTCTAATCCAGTATCGAGTACGGCCTATGCAGCAAATAAGAAGATAAAAGTTTGTCACTATTGCAAAAAAACGGGACACATCAAGGCTAGATGTTTTAAATTGAAAAAGGACAGAGAGGCCAAGAAAGGTGAGGAACAGAAGACTTTACTGACGACTGCAACTGCAATGTCTGTGCGTCATCATGAGTGGATTGTGGACTCTGGCTGTTCGATGCATATGAGTAACAACAGTGAAAATTTTATGAACTTAGTGCAAACTAAAAGTAAGGTGTGCGTTGCTAATAGTGATCAAGTGGATAATGTTGGTAAAGGAACTTTACAGATTTTATTGGATAATAACCATAAAATTGTAGATAATGCTTTGCTTGTCCCAGAGTTAACGTCCAATTTATTGTCTGTTAGTAAATTATGTGATCAAGGTTACAATGTAATATTTAATGATACAGGTTGTCACATTTATGAAAATTGTAAAATAATGGGAAAAAGTGTAGGTCATGCCACCAACTCCAATGGTATTTATAAACTTGATTTCATCTCGTGTAATAAGGTCTCGCACGTGGAGCATTCTTCAGCTTCTCTGGAGGCAGTTCAGAGAGATCAGAGTGCAATGGTAGCAGCAGTGCCAGCTACTATCTGGCATAAGAGGCTTGGTCATTTAAGTTATGGTGGGATGCGTGTTCTGCGGAACAAAAACATTGTCAAGTTTCAGGAACAGAAGCTCGGGGAGTGCATCGGTTGCCTGCAGGGGAAGCAGGTGGCCATGTCATTTCCCAAGTGTGTTGCGAAACGTGCCACGTCTCCGCTTGAACTCGTCCATACCGATGTATGTGGACCCATGCCTGTGTGCAGTTATGGTGGTGCAAGATACCTTCTCACATTCACCGATGATTACAGTAGAATGAGTTGGGGCTATTTACTTCGGCACAAGAGTGAGGTAATGAAACAATTTATTTATTTTAAATCTCTTGTTGAAAAACAATGTGGTTTTCCCATTAAGTGTTTAAGATCAGATGGAGGTGGTGAATATTGTGGCAATATTTTCACGGAATATTTAAAGGCTGAGGGGATTGTACACCAGATCACTGTGCCGTATTGCCCTCAACAGAATGGAGTGGCAGAGCGGCTAAATAGAACAGTGATGGAAAAGGTCCGGTGTATGTTAATGGATTCAGGCCTAAGCAATGAGTTTTGGGGGGAAGCAGCAATGACTGCATTGTATTTAAAAAACAGATGTCCCACTAGTGCTTTGGCTGGATCGTGTCCCAAGCAGGTATGGTCTAGGTCAGGTTCCAATGTTGAACTGAACCATCTGCGAGTATTTGGCTGTGTGGCCTTCTCGCTTATACCTGAGAGCAAGCGTAATAAATTAGACCCCAGATCTGATCTTTATATTTTCGTTGGTTATTGTGACACGACAAAAGGATACAGACTAGTTAAACCCACAGAACCTAAGCGGATAATCTTTTCAAGAAATGTAGTATTTTTGGAAAATAAATTTTGGAAAGATTTGAGCAATGATTCTCATGAGCAAAAGGAGAGCTTAGATAAATATTTTTTATATGAATCTAATAATTCTAATATGAATGGAATAAATATGAATAATTCTAATATGAATGGAATAAATATTGGTAATTCTAATATGAATGGTATAAATATGAATGATTCTAACATGAATGGAATAAATATGAATAATTCTAATATGAATGGAATAAATATTAATAATTCTAATATAAATGATAACTCTGATAATAATCAAAATGTTTCTGTAACTGCAGATGGCACTGTAGATGAGGGCGATTTAACAGGTCCTGGCAGCACTGATCTTTCCTGGTCCAGCGCTGAGCAGCCTCTGTCCAGCCCAGAACCAGAAGTTCCAGTGGTTTCTTTTGAAAGGCCTGTACGGAGCACTCGCGGTAAGATGCCTGATAGGTATCAGGACTTCGACCTCTCTATGATGGTACAGGAGGTAAGTGAACCTTATTCTTACAGTGAAGCTATGTCATCACCATGCTATAAGGACTGGCATAATGCCATGGAAAAGGAACATGAAGCTCTTATGTCCAACAAAGTTTGGAAATTAGTTCCTAGGCCTGAAAATACAAATATTATTAAATGTAAGTGGGTTTATAGAATGAAATGTGACCATGTAGGTAATAGCAGATACAAAGCCCGTCTTGTTGCACGCGGTTTTTCACAGCAATATGGAGTGGACTATGATGACACTTTTTCCCCGGTTGTACGTCATAGTACTATGCGTTTGTTGTTTGCTATAGCTACAGAATATAATTTAAATATTGACCACTTTGATGTTGATACTGCTTTTTTAAATAGTGACCTGAAAGAGAGTATATACATGGAACAACCAGAAGGCTTTAATGATGGTAGTAACAAAGTATGTTTATTGTTGAAAAGCATTTATGGGCTTAAACAAGCCAGTAGAGCATGGAATTTGAAAGTAAATCAAGTATTGTTGGAAAATGGTTTTATGCAATCAAAATGTGAACCTTGTATCTATATTAAGAAAGAAGATAAATGTTTAACAATAGTTGCCCTGTATGTGGATGATTTCTATGTTTTTGGAAATAATGTTGAAGCCACAAAAACTTTGTATAATCTGTTAGAGTCTAAATTTAATGTTAAAAATTTGGGAGCTCTACAGATTTGCTTAGGTATGAAAGTTACCAGAGATAGGAATAAGGGCATGCTTAAACTGGATCAGTCTGAGTACATCAAAAGATTATTGTGTAAGTTTGGGATGGAAAATTGTAGGCCTGTTTCCACCCCAATGATAGTAAATGATAAATTGAATAAACCTGAGCCTGATCAGCTTCTTAGTAATGATGTTTATAAATATAGAGATTTTTTTTTTTTTTTTTTTTTTTTGAATGGCATCTCGCAGGTCAACCTAGAAGAGGTTGTGTGCTGCTTAACCGGACTTTTCTGTGGATGCCATAGATTTTACTCTAAGGCCTCCAGCCAGAGCTTACAAGCTAGGCAAAAAACTATAAACTAAGTGACCGTTCGCTAAGGGCACCCCCTGTGGGGTACGGACCTCGGCTTAGGACGTCACTGACAGAGGACAGCAAGGGACAGGCTGGATCACAATAATATCTTATTTAGGGACTAATTTAAAACTACTGGCTCAGCATCGCGGGCTGGCTCTTGCAAGGGTCGGGGGGGGGCATTGACTTGGGCGTCGCGACGGGCGGCCTCGGCGGCGAGGGCGGAATGACGGAGTCGGTCTGTGTCTGTGTTTCCTAAGAGTACTGGTTTCCCTACTGCTCTCCTGGAGGAGAGTGATGGGGTCGTCGGGCTCTACGAGGGTGTGCTTAGGGCGTCGGGTGGTACTGATACGCGATGGTTCGTATCGGGCGGCCGATGCGATCAAGGGATTGGGGTGCCTAATAGCGGAATCGAAGAAGCGCTTGGAGAGGCGCTTCATGAACTGAGCTACGGTGGGAATTCTAAGGTCGAGGTGGAGGGCGTCGTTACGGACATAGTACGGGGCTCCCGTGACTTTCCTGAGAAACCGGTTTTGGAGGACCTGCATTTTATAGAGGACGCGAGGGTTCGAATGAGCGAAAATGACACACGCGTATGTCATGATGGGACGGATAACCGCGGTATATAGGCGCATTTTGCACTTAAGTGACAATGAGCTTCTCGCAGTGAGCAAGAAGTGAAGCCTACCCATAACAAAGGACGCGCGGTCGCGGGCCTTTTTGATATGTTCGCGGAAGGAAAGGTGACTATCGAGCGTCACACCTAAGTACTTGGCTTGCTTCGCCCAGGGGATCGGCTTGCCGTACATAGAGATCGGAGAGAGGGAAGGGAGATCACGTTTGCGCGGTTTGGTGAAAAGAACCGCCTGACTCTTATCGGGATTAACCTCAATTCTCCATTTCCTAAACCAAGCGCCTAGGACGTTGGCAGAGGTCTGGAGGGTTTGGGCTATAGCGGTTGAACTGCGGCCTGTGTAATACAGGGCCGTGTCGTCCGCGAAGAGAGCTAACCGAGCCTTATTGCTCTTGGGAATGTCGCTAGTAAACAGCGTGAACAAGAGGGGAGAGAGGACGGCGCCTTGCGGGACGCCAGCACGTATCGGGTGCGGGGAGGAGAGGGCGTCCCCTATGCGGTAACGGAAAGTGCGGTTCGACAAGAAGTCTCGTATGATGAGCACGAGACGGTCTGGCACACCCATGTGGTAGAGCTTATATAATAAGCCGTTGTGCCAGACTTTGTCGAAGGCCTTCGCGATGTCGAAAAAGAGAGCACCAGTCATCGCACCGCGCTGAAAGCCCGCGCTAATGTGCTCGACTATACGGTGGACTTGTTGGACGCACGAGTGTCCGGACCTGAAGCCGTACTGCTCGTCAGGAATGAGGCGCTTTGATTCGGCGTAATCATAGAGTCGCTTATAAATAAGTCTCTCATAGATCTTGCCGAGAACGTTCAGGAGACTGATAGGTCGGTAACTCGTGGGCTCAGACTTGGGCTTGCCTGGCTTGGGGAAACCGATAACAGTGGCCTCTTTCCATGCCTCGGGAAAGATATTATTGCTCAGAGCGCCATTGAAGATGGCGGTCAACAACATAATGAGCTGGGCGGGGAGGAGTTTAAAAACCCTATTATTGATACCGTCCGTCCCGGGGGCTTTCCGGGGGCGGAGCCCTTTAATGATGTCGTGCACTTCATCCGGCGTGGCCGGTGGCAGAGGATCATCAGGGTCTTCTACAGGTGGGAGAGAGGACCTACGTTCGACTTCCGAGTCTACCTTGAGGAGGTGACTGCTATCTACCGGTTGGGTGCTAGGAGTGCACTGAGATTCCAGGCTGTCGGCCAGGCACTCGGCCTTCTCAGAGTCGTCAAAAGCGACGCTCTTGTCGGGACGGGTGAGGGGAGGGACGGTAGCCTCCTCGGTAGCACGCAACTTTCGTTGCAGCTGCCAGTAGGCTAGGTGGGTGGGCTCGAGTTCGCTCAGCATGTCGTTCCAGCGATTCGAACGAAACTCAGCGATGCGTTTCTTTACAGCACGCTGTAAATTGCGCATGTGAGCTTTGTTCGAATCGCATGGAAAGTTGCTGTAGGCACGGATGGCCGCGTTCTTCTCGGTTATCAGTTCACGTACGTCAGCGGGGAGATTCCATTTACGATCGCTCGTATCTGGGACTTCCCGTGAGCAATCCGTCAATACGGATTGCACGTGTTCTGTAAACGAGTTGATGGCGGCCGTCGTGTCAGCGACGGAGACAATGTGGTCGGGGATGGAGTCCAAGTGAGGTGACGAGGTCGATTTCAGCAATTCGCTTACTTTCTTCCAGTCAGTCAACACTTTGGTAGGAGGAGGCTGGCTAGGGTCAGAAGGACCCGTGCGCGGAGTCAGGTGCAAGAGCACAGGACGGTGGTCAGAATTGAGCTCGTGTAGCGTCTCAATGGCGTTCAACTTAAGGTTGACATTTTTGAGCAGCGCTATATCGAGGACATCGGAACGACAGTTGGGATCGTGGGGATAGTGCGTATGCTCATAAGGAGCAACGGGGTCAAAATTGAGGGTGGAGCTAAGGTTGAACACTACTCTTCCCCTAGGGGTCGTAATAGTGCTATTCCAAGCTGGATGTTTGGCGTTGAGGTCTCCCGCTAAGATAACGGAATCACTCATGCCGAAGATAGAGGTGAGGTCTCTAATGAGAAGGGACTGATCCTCTGCACCGGTAGCAGGAGGAAAATAGGCGGAGACTATGGTGATGGGCTGATGACCGGTCATGCCTAGCCGACAGACTGAAACCTCGAGGAGCGACTCGAGGGGAGGAGAGACTAGCGGGATACAATGCAGGGACTTTTTATAATAAATGAGAGTACCACCCTTGTGGCAACGCGACCTATCATTACGAACTAACTGAAAGTTGGCAATTTTGGGATCGCGATGGTGTGGCTTTAGGAACGTCTCCTGGAGAAGGAGAATATCTAACTGGTTATCGCGCAAGAAGGTAGCGAGTTCGTCCCGCTGACCTTGCATGCCGTTAACGTTAAAGAAACCTAACCTGAGGGACCGCGGTTTGAGGACGTTCCTATTCCTAGTAGCCATTGGAGATTAAACTAGGTGGAGGGCTTTAAGAGCTTCCCCAACGTGGGGGTGAGAGGCGAAAATAGCCTTATAAGCGTCGGGACTACCGTTGGACGCCCTGAGTTGGGCGGCCAATTGTCGTGCCGACGCCTTAAGAATATTTTCGTAATTCTCAACGGACTTATACGCGGAGATGATGACCCGCATGTCTTCATCGTCTACAAGGGCCACGGGGCCGGAGCCTAACGGGGGGGACACCAAAACCGGGGCTGCAAGAGCGGTCTTGCGAGCGGCTGCGGGAGCAGTCACGGGAGCCACGGGCTGGGGAGTGGGGATGTCTGGGAGAGGAGGAGCGGGATTGGAGGGCGCTGGGCCAAGGGCTGGGAAAGCCCTTTGGTGGTTCAGCGCGTTCCAGGGAGATGGGCGTTGGGGACCTAATCTATTGGGTATCTGTGAAGAGGGAATCTTCACAGATGGGGATTCCCTCTGCTGGCGGGCGGCAGCGCGCTTCGCCAGTTTGGGAGAAGAAGATTTGGGGGCTTTGGGGCAGCCGCGGTAGTTGGCCGGGTGGCCGACTTGACCGCAAAGGACACAGCTTGGTGGATCTTGGCAGAGGGCCTTATCCTTAGGACGGGGGCAGTTGACCGTACTATGGTCACCTAAGCACTTAACGCACCTGGGAGGTGCGAAGCAATGAGACTGGCTGTGGCCATACTGTTGGCAGTTGTGACACTGACCAACAGTATGTGCTTTGTAGGGCTTCTCTATCGAGATGCCCGACAGGGAGCACACGGATTTGATTTTAAAAATGGGATGGGGGCCTGATTCGACTGGGTCGCAGATAACCAGGACCATGTCGTACAAGTCGCCGCCCCTTGCCTTGTGAAGGCGGTGGACGGCGGAGACGGGGATTTGTTGGGCTTTTAAGTCCTCTAAGACGTCTTGGGTGGGAATCTCCTTGGGGATCCGCCTGATCACCACACGGGTGGGCTTCTCCTCAGGGAGAGAAAAAGAATGGTGTGGAATGTTCCTCGAACGAAGAACACGAGAGAGTTCCCTATAGTCCGAAGACGTAGGGGTCGATACCTTGATACCGGTATTGGTACTGGTGGCCTTTATGAAATTGATTTTTAGGTCCACGCAGACCCTTGAAACATCAGTCCATTTGGACTTCTCATGGATGAAGATCGGAGGGGGAAGTTTGGGCTTCTTAGAGGGAGCCGCGGTGGGGGTAGCCCTAGGGCTGGAGGGGCGGCTAGCGGGGGCCGGGGAGGGGGTGGGGGTGTTAACCCGAGTGGTCGGAGGAGAGGGGGTAGGCAAAGCCGCGAGGGACTTTTTGGCCTTTGAGGACAAGGAATGTTTCCCCTTGCGCTTACCTAGGACCACGGTAAAGTCCTCATCAGAGGAACCGGCTGAGTCACTGATCTCACAATCAGACTCGACTGGGCCGGACGTGTCCATACGTTCGGGCAAGGGAGGTTGAGGGACTGAAGGTCCGGGGGTGGCATCGGGTTGGGTCGGGACGCGGATCGCGGGTTCGCGGGACTTGGCAGACTTCGGTAGAATGCCTTGTTCGGCTAACGGGGGAGACAGGGGAGAGTCGCGCCTATCTTTGATGAGTTGCTCAATAGCATTGAGCCTAGTAACATACACATCGCCGAGATTGTTGTTCTCGACGATGTCTCTGAGTAACCCCACAAGGAGGTCCTCAGTAGAAGGAGGAGCCATCCTGAGTGGATGGCATGGGAGTGAAGCTCCCTTAGAGATTGGGGAAAGCCTAACCAGACTAACTCCCCGGGTGGGTGTGCCCGGGGATGAGTAGCCTCCCCTGCCTAGGGATTGTGTACGGCAGGGAGGTGAGTACCTATGGTGTGCCCTAAGCTTGTAAACCTGTTGCCAATCTTAATGTGCAACAGGGCCCTATTTGGGTCTGGTGCGAAGGGGTAGACACACCCAACCGACACCAGGTGTGTTGCTGTGAACGAAACCAGAGACTGGGTTTGACTAGGAGATCCCCCAAGGCCAAGGTCCCAGCTCCCGACTCCAATAAATTAACCTCGCCCTGAAGGGGTTTGGCGGGATGGATTGGGGCACCACCCTCTTGGTTTCGTTGACACCGTGAGGTTTCCACCAAGAACCACGAAACTGTGGATTTTCCCTGAAGGGGCAAAAACACGTTTTTGACGATTGTCCTGAAAAGGACAGTTTTGTTTGGTAGTCGAAAGACTACCGAGACGTTGTGCGAGCACAACGAAACGCAGCGGCGAACACAGCACAGGCACGGAGCACACACGGGGAGACGTCCGTACGCGGCGGCGGTCAGGCGGCGAGTGATCTCTGCTCTTGATATAAATATAGAGAGCTTTTAGGCTCACTTATGTACTTGGCAGTATGTACTCGGCCTGACATATCATTTGCGTGTAGCCAGTTGAGTCAATATAATCATGGTTTTGGTAAAGAACATTGGCTTGCTGCCAAGAGAATCCTCAGGTATTTAGCAGGGACATTGAATCATGGCCTATGCTTTTATAGAAGCTCTGATTTATATGTTACTGCCTATGCTGATGCAGACTGGGCCAACGATGTGCTAGACCGTAAGTCTTACACTGGCTATGTGATAAAATTAGGTAAAAATAACATCAATTGGGAATCAAGGAAACAGAGATGCGTTGCCCTTTCCAGTACAGAGGCGGAATATTTAGCGATAACTGATGTCATGAAAGATTTATGTTTTCTGAAAAATTTTTTGTTTGAAATTCTATGTAAGGATATCGACGTTATTTTATATAATGACAATCAAAGCGCCCATAAATTATTAGAAGCTAAGGAATATTGTCACAAGAAAACAAAACATATAGATTTGAAATATCATTTTATTAAGGATTTGGTTCAGAAGGGGTTTGCCAAGGTGAAATATTTGCCTAGTAATGACATGATTGCTGACGTACTAACTAAGCCGCTGGGTTCGACTAAGCATAAAGAATTTGTAAACAGGATGAATGTTAATTAAGGTTTTGTTGTAATGTTCATTGGATTGTAATGTTATTTGGATTGTAATGTTAATTGAGATTTTATGTTCTGTTTGCATGTTAATTTGCATTGTGCATGTATACATTGCATAGCTTAAGACAATATGTGAATAAGGGGAAGTGTTGAATATTGATTATCTGTTTGCTGCATCTATGTATTCACATATTTAACACTGTGACAGTTGTCAATGTCATTTTTGACTTTGACGTTTTTTTTATTCACTGTTCATTGTCTGTGATGTCACCTTTTGCTCTCCGTTGTGATGTGTAATTACCAATTAATTAATTTATATGTATTCCGACAATCATAAGATTTTCTGCAACATATTTTGATAAATATATTGAGGAATCACCGTGCAACTGATCTGGCCTTGTTATTTACGATCGCCGAAACCCTTCTCCACGCAAGGCGCACTCCAACAAGTTTAGTGTTATATTATATTCTCTATTATACTGAGACTTCATTGCACGTGTCAAAAGTAAACACGAATGGGTAATTTCATAAACTCACGATGTTCTTGTAAAAATAATCATTGATTATAAAGTAATCAATTAACTGTATACCTACATTGTCGTTACGGTCACGGAACTTATTAAAACAGCGGTAGTACTAGTACCCACGGCTACACATCAAGCTATACAAAACCAGTTTGTCTTGGTCTCATCATCTCAGCTGTAGGACGTCCACTGCTGAACATAGGCCTCCCCTTTAGATCTCCACATATACCGGTTGGAAGCGACCTGCATCCAACGTCTTCCAGCGACCTTTATAAGGTCGTCTGTCCACCTTGTTGGTGGACGTCCTACGCTGCGCTTGCTAGTCCGTGGTCTCCACTCTAGCACTTTTCGACCCCATCGGCCATCTGCTCTGCGAGCAATAAGGCCTGCCCATTGCCACTTCAGCTTGCTAATCCGGTGGGCTCTGTCGGTGGCTTTAGTTCGTCTACGGATCTCCTCATTTCGGATTAGATTACGCAGAGACACACCGAGCATAGCCCTCTCCATAGCTATATTTTGACAGGCCTGTTGGTCTTGTGGTTAGTGACCCCGACTGCTATGCCGGGGGTCGTGGGTTTGATGAGCCTTATCACTCATCCATGCTCACAAACTTTCACAATTTCCTTTTCGGGAGCCACTTTTTTCAGAAACTCTGTACAGTAGATATATCTGAAACGCACATTTATAGCCGTCGCATCGTCATCGTTTATTTTTTTTAACTTGACACAACACTGGTTGGCTTTAAAATTTTATTTTACTTACTCACTCAGTTCGCGTAAAGGGTTATAAATGAGAAAAAATAAATACAGAAATTATTATTGAATAATTTTATTAGTAAAAAAAATAATACTAAAACAATCTTCTCTACTTTTTGGTGTTAGTAGCTACACAACAAAACTTATTACTAATAAACAAAAATAAATACTTTTAAGTAGATCGTTATTCGATTGCACGAAAAAAATAATTTCCCTTTTTTTTATTAAATACTCGTCTAATATCGCAATGGCACTTTTTTGAATAAATACAATAGCAAAATAAGCATTTCCACAGATTATATATACATGTGAAGGCTGTGCGTAGTGATGTTTTTGCCAAAATATAACTCATTGTCTATGGCACGAGATATCAAAGCCCACAGAGGTTTGATAGGAGATTATTTACAATAATGATTAACAATTATCTTATTAATTATAACTCTAAGATTTTAAACAATACGATGTTGATTTTTGGGGGAAAACTTAAGAAAACAACAGTAATTTATTGCTCAATTAGGTACTTCATTCATCGTATGACACTTTCTAGAACAAAATTCAACGTCGTATCATGTTCAACCTATGTTCCTAACTTATTGCTAGATTCAAGATGAAGGATTTCAAAAATTGGGAGTATAAAATCAGACGGAATCATCGTTCAAGTCATTATGTCATTATCGTGACACCACAATACATCTAGCCGGATAAGACATTTTAAATTATTATTATAAGAATGAGATACAATTCAGAAAATAACATTACCAATAGTAAATTCCATTACAATATTATTATTCACAAACTAAAATTATTTAAATTTTGAGATGTCACACTTCATAGACAATAATTTTGAAGTAACCAATCAGACACTTGCATAAATATAATGAACACTGATTGGTTAAAAGCGAAATATAAATGCAGAAATATCACTCTTGTTAAGTAAGCTCATTGGAATTTATTAACAACCTGTTTTACCCAACTGCCTTTGACGTCGTCTTCAAGTTCAGGTTTCAAATCAACATTATTTCTATTAGGAATGTTTTTATCAGTACTGGGGGTGGGTATTGCTTTTTCTTTTACACTTATTTCACTGACACTTCTCTCAAAATTCGCTACTTTCGTCGTTATAGACTTTGGTTTACTTGCCTGTAAAGGTTTCTTTGCAGTTTGACTCGGTTTTGTTTGAGTTTTCGACATTTGTTCGATCTCCATTCGCCTTTCCAACACGGATTTCGACGTTTTAGGTTGTTCTAGTAGTGATTTCTTCAAGTCTTGTGACGTTTTTAGCTTTCTGGTCGCCGAATCGAGGCTTGCTCTTTCGAAGCTTAGCCTCTTTATTTGTATGTTTCCTTGAGGTTTCAACTTATCATCAGTTTTGTCCACTTCATCTTTCATAGTCTTTTCTTCAACTTTATTTGGAATATCACTTTTAGTCATTTTATCTTCAGTCACTTTGGGTTTTTCATTTGGCGGAGTAGATTCTGATCTTATCATTGATGGTCTATAGTTGACATTTCTTTTGATAGTTTTCATGTTGACTGATTCTGAAGATGATGATTGTTCGGAACTCCTCGACAAAGTTTTTGGGACATTTTTGTTCGGAACATTCGATGATATTTGTGAAATTTTCGGTTTCACTGGAACAGGCGGGGCTACTTTTGGTTTCACAACCTTCTCAAACTTTTTATTAATATGCTCAATGTTTGCTGTTTTGTTCGTAGTCACAACCACGCGAGTTTGTGTATTACATTTTTCATTTACAGTAGTAGAGATGGTTGTTTTTTGCGATTTGAAGGAATTATTTCGTTTAATGCTTTCTACTTTTGTTACAGTCTTGTTTATTACCTTATCTTTACCTACAGTTTCTACTTTTATCTCTTCTCCATCTTCTTGATCAGAGTAAACTGCTGAATCTCTGAAGACATCCTCGTCAGTCACTTGTTCGATCTTTTCAAACGATTTTTCGTAGTAACTCTCATCAGAATTCGTCTGTAGAGAATCTACTGTTTCGTCTCTAGCTTCTACAATATTTTGATTAGTATTTAATTTATTTTGCGTTTCTTGGTACGCGCCTTCGCTCGAAGACGTAACAAATGATGAATTAGAAAATAAACTATCAGGTCTCACGGCATTTTTATTAATAAGTACATTGACCTTCTTTAGTGGGGACTTATCGCTAACTAGAGTCGTTGGGTCTACGTAATCGGACTGAGCTATTCTAGCCCCCAAGTGCTTGCTACCTTGCATGTAAATAGGCAGCTTATTCAAGCTTTGATAGGAACTATTGTTTGATTTGGAAGGCGATCCAATTGAGCTTGTTATGCTTGTCACCATGCTAACACTTTTGTCGTAACTTGGTCGATGTATTTCTGGTTTCTGAGTTATATTATCACAGCTTAGTGACAAAGCATCTAGATTACTTTTCTCGTTTTGACTTTCAGACATCGTGCTATGTTCACAAACGCTCTTACTAAGTAACTCGTTGTTCAGCGCGTATACTAAAGTTGACGTGGTAAGACTTGCATCAGTAGATGTTATTACAACTTTGATGTCACTCTTTATTAAATTATTCTGTGTATCTTCAGTGTGTAGAACTTTACTTATAGTTTCTGGTTTATTCTGATTGTCGTCTGCATGTTCATCACCGATTATGCTTCTGAATCTTTGTAAAAGATTTTTAGAATAACTTCTAGGGTTTAAGTTAGGTCTTTTTTCACTTGTAGGACTTTTGAGATCTGATTTCGCGCTATCAGGACTACTTTGATCATTAGCATTGATTTCTGAATCTTCGTTATTTTTGTTAGGAGTCTTATTCTTGAAACGGCTGAGTACATTTTTGAGTGATAGCATGTTAGAAGTAGGTTTGTAGATTTTATGTTCTGGGTGGATAACTTCGATATCATTTGACTTACTGTCATCATTTTGCACTGTAGGCAACACTTCGCAGGAAGATGTAGTAGATATATTCAAGTTAGGTTGAGAAACGGTTAAGAGGTTCTCATTCTTATTCTTATCCAGATTGATATCTTGGAATTTACTTTTGTAACATCTGTCAATTTCTTCTTCAAGCTCCAAGGTTGATTGACTGATATTCTGTACAAAATCAGTCTCACTAGTCTTAGAGTTATTGAACTTTAGCATGTCTCCTTCACTCATGTCATCGTAATTAATTTCACTCTGATCAGAAGCTATTGTGAACGGTCTATCAGTACTCATAACCTTGCCATCTCTATTCAAATAAGTTTTACTATTACTGTTAGGCTTACATTTAAATGTAACTAGATTACTCTCTTCTTGATTACTCGTTACTACTTGAAAACTTCTCGGTAACGAACCAGATTTTCTGTCTCTAGATACATTGAAATGTTCTTTCTGCCTACTCAACCATATTTCTGGAGTGTTAGGACTCTGTTGGTCTGGGCTCATAGGCAAGTAGTCACCTGGTAAGTCGTTAGGTACGTCTTTCTTACGTCTACAAACTTCGATTAACGAATCGTATACGTTTTCAGTCATGATGGGACCCTTGCTTTCCATAGTAACATAATATTCTGAACTTCTGTCAACTTTTTCGGGCGATCTAACAGGGACATCATATATGCCTTCTGGATTCTGCAACTTGTTCAGTTTATCAAACGATAAGTAAACATAGTCAGAATCAGGACCAATGTGATGGGAAATTTCAATACTTTCATCATTTTTTGGTGGTGTTGGTACTCTTTTAGGTCTACCAATATGAGGATTATGTTGGATCACTTTACTTTTGGTACTCAACGAATGTAAAGTTTCGTCAACTCTACTATCGACCACTCGTAGAGTTTCGTAAATATGATCTTCGTCTATTTCTTCAGTCATTTCAGTTCTAGAACTCGTTGTAGTTGCATCCACTTCTTCTTCATTATTTTTATCTGCGTCCAAGTTTTCTGAAGTCTGTCGTCCGAACTTAGGTTTTAATTTATTCGATTCTAAGTTTTTTGCTAATAAAACTTGTTCGGGATTAGAATGAGACTTCATTAGTCTTTGATGTCTTCTTTGAGCAGTATTTCTCATTTGTTGCTTCTTTATTAACTTTTGAAACTCTCTGTTTTGCATAAGTAGCTGTGAAATTATTTGTTCTAAAGGTTGTTCAACTTCTTCACAACTTTCTTCAACTTCTTTCGTCTCAACTTCACCTGGTTTATCTTCTGCTTCTGAGCCTTCATTTATCACTTTTTGCTTATTTAAGTACTTTACTTTCTCCAACTCGTTCTTTTTGAAAGAATCCGTCTTTTCTATCAATTTCTTATACGTTTCTTCGTCAATAGATTCGTCTTTGCTAATAGTTTCAGGTACGGGGGTTGGGGTGTCTTTAAGTTTATCAATATTTAGGCTGTCATTCGACTCTGATATATGCAAAATGTTTTCAGTGGACACATCGGTGGAAAAATCAGCGTAGAACTTTGCAGTTGTGTCAGATCCCAGCCGTAATCCTTTAGCTCTATTCTTCTTTAATTTAGAAATCTTCTTTGGTATGTTTTTAGTGTTGTACATTCTTATTTCTACGGCTGGTTTTATTGGACCAACTCGTTTCCTACTATCACACTCTGGGTCTGATATTAGAGTTCCATCACTTGCTCTCACTTTCTTTGAAATTTTGTTTGAGCCACAGTTTTTGCATTCAAATTCTATTTTTTCATTTCCTCTAACTTCTCTCTCGTTGTCACTGTCCTGAGATTTTTTACTAATTATTCCGATCATGTTTTGTTGTAGTCCTGGTTCAGACTTTCGCCTCCAAGTCCCAATCTTGGATAACTTAGACCTTTGCGGGTCATCTTTTGACTTGGACCGTGTGAGGGTCTCAGTTTTAGGTTTCTCAGTATCATTACATCTAGATCTTCTAGAATGTATTGTACTTGTTGAATCCGTGACTATATTTTCTTTTATTTTCGCGCATTTTAGGCAAGTTTTCGGGATTTGTCTAACGTTGGTCAAAGAATTGTTAGTGTCACTTAGATCCTCTTTACTTTTACTGGTGTCAGTGTATCCTATGATGTTGTCAGAGGAATGATACCCTCGTGTTTTAGTTAACGAACTGCTGAACTCTTTACTAAAACTTTCCTGCGATGATTTGAAGTCGGAACACTTGCAAGCTGATAGCTTTCTTTCTAAATGTTCAGCGCTTCCTGAATCTATGTAATGAAGTGATCTATCGCATTCGGGGCATTTTTCTCCTAGCTCATTATCATCGTGTCGACAACTACACTTGTCTTCTCTCTTAACTTTCCCTAGCTCTGTTTCGCAGTCTGAACATAAGTCTATGTAACAATTCTCACAAGTATAATCGATACCTTTTTCAGCTGAAACTTGTGTACAGTCACATTCTTGACTCTCTGCTCTTGAACTAGGGATAGTGTATTTTCTGTTACCCTTCTTCAGTCTTCCTCGGGTGCCGTTTTCGAAAGATTTTCTTCTTTCTCTTTCTAGTTTTCTCTTTTCGAGGTACTCTGGCGCTGACAGTTGCTTTCTCATGGACGCTTGTGTTATGAGGTTGTGGGATTTCTCTGCCAGCATGTCATCTGCAAAGTCGGAAATACTTTTGTTAATTACAAGAAAGACTAGAATATACGTTTAGCAATTAACTGGTATTTAATATTATCGAAATTAATAAGCGTGTCAATTCAAGTGTATGACTGTTTTTAGGTGTCTATATACAGACGCCAGCACATCAATCTACCTCAATCTGTTATATTATTTCAATAGATTTTCAACCTTATCACAATACCGGAAGGTTAATGTTCGATTCGTAAAATTTGACAGATTCGGGAAAGTTGATCTGCTGGAGTCTGTAGGTACATAAGAAAATGAGGTAGGTTACTCACCGTCAGTTTTGTTTTGTCCAAGTTCCATAACCAACTGCCGTGCATGAGACGGGATCACTGCGTTGTAGTTCTCTAAGATTACCTGAAAATTACAATTCTAAATTAGTTTTTTCTTGCAAAAAAAAAGAATGGTCCAGATAAAACTTAGAATGAAATTACTACCATGAAAAGCCCGTCTGATATTACAAATTATTAAGAACTGACCCTCTTTAGCAATAAGGTCCACTCTCGCTTGTGCCTTGGCGACCGCGCCTGCAATGTAAGTTGCGCACGCGGCGCGTCCCATGGGATCACGTGGAACGACAGCGGAGCTCCTGCGATGGATTCCACCAGCATCATGTTGTTACACTGAAAGGAGTTTAAGAAGAAATTAATTGCTATAAATTCCCATATTTTGCCAATTCAACTATGGTCCTGATTACGTCAACGTCAAATCCCTCTACTTGGTTGTCAAGAACCAACATCATTATTAGCCGAAAGACGTCCACTTCTGAACAAAGGCCTTTTAGACAACCAACATTTTGCCCGAACTTGGAATCGAAGTTATGTACTGTAAGCAAACTCGCCAACGCAATTAAAGTTTCTAGTCAATAGGGGCAGTCCCAATTTAAAATCTAGTTGCATAAGGTCCTTTTTCCTAGTTCGTAAGGATAGGGTATTTCTATTACGATGTAGAGTCTACATTGTAGGTGAAATGATCAGTACCTCTACCATGAGTTGTCATCGAAAACTTACTCGCTAGCGTCGAAATCGCTAGCGTGCTAACTCGGATCAAATAGATTTCGATATTGCTGGTACCATGAGTTTATTTAAATCTTACGCAGGCGATAATGTAAGCTCGATAGGTGGTGTCGTGTTGCTAACTTCACTCCTTATGTTTTGTTTCTTTCTTTCCCACAAATAAGAAGAGAGAACGACTTCTAATACGTCACTGTCACCCATTGTTCGTTGACCTTGCCCTTGTATCACAGTATCACTGACACTGCGTTTGTGGTTTGAAAGTTTATAACAATAGATTATTTGGATTATTTACTACAAAGTGCCTCACTGTTATAATTATTGGTGGTTTTCATGAAAAGAAATGTTTCTACTTGGTATTCATTTATTTAAAAAGTAGATAAAGTTATAAAATAGTTCCACCTAAACGAAATTTAATGTGTAACATAAAAAATGTGAAAATGTGGTAGTGTAAGTGTGTAAGTTCAAGTGTTTAAAGACGTGAGAATCGCAAGAAATAAATCATAATGTGTCCAAATCGTCAAACGCTGCTTTTATGGGTCTGTAAATTTTAAGATTATTTTTTCACTTATATTGTAACTTGAAATTCACGTTGTAGTTCCCAAATTAAGCGGGCACTAACAGATTTCATGCCAAAGAGCTCTTGCAAGCATTATTTTGACTTTTTATACTCAAAAAAGTTTATAACGTTAATGTAAATACGTGTTTCACACGCCAAAAAGCTAGTGAGCTACGTAACTACTATAGCAAGCGTATTGTTCGCTAGCGCCTGTAGTATTAGAAACTCATGGTACCGTTTTGTATGGTGACAGCTGAAAAACGTTAGTGACCATCGTATAGATTACGTTAGGTTTTTAACCAATCGTAATCTACAGTGCTCATGGTATGAATTTTAATTCTCACTGTGACCGCTAGGGGCGCTGTACAATATTTCATACAAATAATTTACGGAGACGCTAGCGAGTTTTGGCTGTGCAAACTCATGGTAGATGTACAGTACCCATACCATGAGTTGTCATTACGATACTCGATCATACGCATCGACCGCGATTGTCGCTCTCATTGGTTGAGAGTTCATACAACCTTGAAGCGGGCCAATGAGTGCGACAAACGCGGTCGATATCGATGATCGAGTATCGTAATGACAACTCATGGTATGGGAACTGAGCCTCTACCATGAGTTGTAATTACGAAGACTCGGTCATACGCGTCGACCGCGTTTGGCGCTCGCATTGGTTGAGAGTTCATACAAACTTGGAGCGGGCCAATGAGAGCGCTAAACGCGGTCGATATCAATGATCGAGTTAGGGGGGTACGTTCATATCTGACGGAACATCCGTCGAGCGGATCATCGAATGTTCTTTGACGCACTAACGGATCATCCGTTGTGTGTGAACGGTCAATTGTTTTTCTATACATTAGTCTGTTCTGGCGTTCCGCGACCGATGATCCGCGACGGATGTTCCGTCAGATATGAACCCACCCTTACGTAATGACAACTCATGGTATTCATACTGTTGGTGATAATGTAAATTGCATAAAGTAGTTGATACTGACCATGATATGCGACTTGTATGCCAGGATGCCGTCTTCTCTGTTCTTGGTGACGAGCAGCATCTTGTCGAAGAGGAAGGCATGACGCATTGCCTTCGCGCCGAATACTCTGTAACATGATGATATAAATTAAGATTCAATAATACCAATAAAATAGCGATCAAAACAAATGTTTGACAAAAATGTGGAGAACCACTTGAGATTGCTCTACTTTGGTAATAATTATAATTCTTTAACTTTTACTGACAGCACGGTTGGCGCAATGGTTGAGCGATGCACTGCTGTGCAGCTTGTCGCGGGTTCGATTCCCGCACGGAACAAACACTTATGGCCTACAAATAGTTGTTTCGGGTCTGGGTGTTCGTGTAAGTGAGTTTGTATGTTTGTAAAGGCACCCATGACACAGGAGAAATTAGAAGCGAGGAGGCAAAGTTTTTATTTTAAGTTGTCGTTGTTGATTATTGTATCATAGTTAATTATATTAATGAAATGTTTTTATGATTTTTTTAATTTGTCGATGTTATTTGTCGTACCATAGTTAATTATTGCAATGCAATGTGTTCATGAACCGAAGAAGAGGATATAGAATAAGATGAGTCAACTAAACACTGTCAACAATAGAAACATACCTAAATGTCCCTTCGGCACACAACTCTCCGTACGTAGTCAAGTCGGGTCCATTCCAACCGTATAGCAGTGATTGGATCTCCTGCAAAAATAAACCAATGTATTTGAATATATTCAACGTATCTTGATGGCAAATACTTATAAGTTTTAATACAGCTTTAAGATGATAATCTTTGCTTATGATTTTATATGAAACGTGAAAGGAAATATACATAAAGGTCAACTCACCTGAACTCTGACGGCATGTTCATGTCGTCGCTTCATATCGTCTATATGTTGTGCGATGCCGGTCATCTTCAACAGCGCATACTCTGTCTCTCTTGAGGCACATTGCTTTACGACATTCTGTGAAATAAACGTTCTATTATTACCAGCTGTTGTATTTAAAAGATCATTGAGATAGAGTTGGGCTAAGTATAGTGCCTTGAGGGACACCGTGTCAAAATATCTAGAACATGTGGTACAGAGGTGCAATGGTTAGCTTTTGACTAGAAGGAGGTTACTATTTAGTGTTGTTTAGTTGTTCAAGGACGTTGCTATTACTACAACAGACAGAATAAGGTAATATCCAATTAAGCCTTATAATCAGTAATTGACAATAAACTCAAACGCCAGTGCAAGTTCGTCGTCAATCGACAAATAAGTCCTTATATTAATTTGTTAACTGATCGTAGTTCCAAATTAGGCATCGCTTCGTGTTTCCAAATCCTACATCATTCTATTTATGGTGGCACCCATTCCTAATAAGAGTATATTTAGCTACGTTGATGATTTCATCGGCTTTCAGTAGGCATGAGTGCAGCGAATATTGCCAAAGCTTCGATATTTAATCAACAAGCCATCTATAACTTAAGTGTACGTACTTTTACGGTCAAAGATTAAATTTATAATTGCGCAGTAAAATCTGACTGTGTAGTCAATTAAATTAATATTTTGACCTATTGCAGCCGTCTAAGTTGAAATGCGTTTTAAAGATGAGCACATACGGGGATCAAAGATCAAATGGATGTATGAATAACACCTGTCTGTATGTTTGCTTAGAAACTGAAAGGGGCAAAATAGATATCTAAATAATATGATTGAGGACTTTGCGTAGATTATAGCATTAATAAAATGGTTTAATCATCAAGAAAGACCCGAAGAAGAATGATAACCAGGACAATGTGGCCAAACAAGTCTGTAAAGGCATCATAGAAAAAAAATTATTTTGGAAGCCCGAGTCGGTAAAACTAAATCATAGGTCAAAGTCAAACAGTCTAAATTAAACATAAGAAGAAGTTTCAAACTAACCTGCAACAACAGATGATACTTCAGAATCCTCTGCACCGGCTTCAGCAAATATGAAGCGAGCGGCAACAGGTGGCCCAATGCTATCTGTCTCTCTCTGAACTCCCGAGCACTGTGAGGTTCCGAGGCTAAAGCTGCCAGTCTCTCCATGGTTCGAGGGTACCCGGTGCAGTAGGAGGTGTACACAGAAAAGCCGGTAGTGTTGTTGACGAAGCAGCGGGCGATGCATGTGGCATCTAGTCGGCAGGTGTTGAGTTCGCCACAGAGGGATCTGAAAAGATCGAATGAGATTTTGTTAGCAAAAAGCTGGTTACAGTCGAGATCGTTATTTTAGAAGTAGGAAAATTCGGTTACGAAACTTCGACTTAGTTGAAGAAGTGTGGGAGAACATAGAAGAAAAAATAATATTAAAGACAGTCCTAATCCAAATCTCAGTCTGGATTATACACCACTTATATTTGCAGTCAATGAACTATTATAACTAAACGTGTGAATCTCTGACAACATCTAACAATGGACAAAAACTAAAACAACAAAAAACACTCCTAAATCTTTTGTAAATGACTCACTTAATTATCACAAAACCGTCCATAAATTATTGCATCCCTAACACGGAACGACTAAATAATTGTCCACCTACACGCAGAGACTTACACTAAACAGAAATAATGCAAAAAAGAACCTGGTCGTAAGGTAAAGGTACCAGTAATCAGGAATCTGGCGAGGTCATGTAACCTGAGCGACCCTATCAGGCCATTTTACCTTCGCAGGCGGACGACAAAACGTGCCATAACAAAAGGTACCTTAGCTTGTGCTTTTGCTGGTTTTATTCACTTCTGTGTTGTTGTAAAAGGCTTTTTGTTCAGTGTTTTTGTTTTTGCTGAATGCTTTATAGCTTTGACAGCATAAATGTATTATTATATTAAGGGCGGGCTCATAACTGACGGAACATCCGTCGCGGATCATCCGTCGCGGAACGCCAGAACAGACATGGTATCTATACTAATATTATAAAGCTGAAGAGTTTGTTTGTTTGTTTGTTTGAACGCGCTAATCTCAGGATCTACTGGTTGGAATTGAAAAATTCTTTTTGTGTTGGATAGTCCATTTATCGAGGAAGGCTATAGGCTATATAACATCACGCTATCACCTATAGGAGCGGAGCAGTAATGAGAAATGTTTCAAAATCGGGAAAATGTAACCATTTTTTAGAGCTTCCGTTGCGTGCGCTGCGTAAACGGTTAGAGTTTTGCAAAAATTATGTACTACGGAATTATTCCTCATAAAATCTACAAAAAAAAGTCCGCGAGGGCATATATCTATCTTTAAAGGTTAAGTCACTATAACCATTTTTATGGAAACCAAATTTGTTTTTAAGTAATGCATTATTTGCGAAGGTGTTTTCATTAACATGATATTAATCCTTATCCGTATAAATATGTTAATCAGCACAAGCATTTCATTTTGAACGAAATTGCCCTTTACATCATTTGATTTCAATGAATATCTTAGGAGATATCACAGTTTCAAAATAATACCGCGACAAAATAATGACGGGCTGGGTAATATGTCACAATTGCGTCTATAAAATCCCTCTCAATATTCGCCGGTCAATATCGACATCCAACATTGCAAACGCGCAATGTAACAACCATTTTGTTATAATTTGCAACCCTGAAAACCCTGTGCTGTCAATTCAGTAGTTTTTGCGTGTGTATCTCATGAACCGTGATAGCTATAGATTTGAAATTTTCACAGGTGATGTACTTCTGTTGCTGCTATAACAAAACATACTAAAAGTCAGAATACAATAAATATTACGGGGGGCTCTCATTGGTCGCGGGACTTATTTCATTACCGTGACCCCGGAACATAAAGAGCTATTGAAGGACACCATGGATTTTAGTCAGTACAAGTCTGACAGTCCCTCCCAGCGCGGGGTGGGAGGACTCATGTCATGATTTTACCACGTAAAAAAAGGGGCCCTTTTTTTACGTCCCTTACAAAAAACGTGATTTTGTTGCTGGTTTTTGTAGATGTTATGAAGTAATGTAATGTTTCGGAGGCTGTTTCTCACGAAACGTGATAGTTAGATAGTTTAAATTTTCACAGATGATGTGTGTCTATTGCCGCTATAACAACAACCTATAAAAGAATCGTAGTTACATGCGCGTTTGCAATGTTTGGTTTTATATGTGGATATTGACCGGCCTACTTTGAGGATCGTTTGGAAAGGCTACGGGCTGCGTCCTCACCTTCAGTCTGACGCAGTCCTACCGGTTTTCGTTTCGGGAGGTACCTCAAGATTCAGTGGCATGTAAGGGGAATGAATGAAGACATCGTCTACCTCTCGCCCCAGCCACAACTGAAGATGCCCACGACATCGGAAATCGCGCTCTTCAAGGGAACTGATGGAGACGCGACCATAGGACCAAACGCCTAACATGACGCGGGTGAAACCGCGGGCAGAAGCTAGTAGAAAAATAATTGACCGTTCACACTCAAAGGATGATCCGTTAGTGCATCAAAGAGCATTTGGTGATCCGCTCGATGGATATTCCGTCAGATATGAACGCATCCTTTATATGTTCCTCGTTTGTTTTTGCGAAATTAGTAGAAATGTTCATAAAAATGAGCTGAGGAGAGACAATAATTATGAATTTTTACTATGAAATGACTAATTTTAGTAATAGAACAGATATGGCTAAAAACGATGAAATGACATATTTATTTACCGTAAAACTAGTCAACGTAAAATCAACAAACATACAAGGCAAACGTTTAAGTTGAGTGATGTATTCATTCAACTTATCATTTTCTACATCTTAACGAATGAATACAAGCCACTTTACTTCAATAACACGTAATGAAGTAGTAACACTGATATCGTATGAAACAAACCGTGAAACAGTATCTTAGATCTGCGGTCGACGTTTAAACCTAACAATATTATTATCTACATTCAAGCAATTATTATTGTCGATAGAGTCTGTTAAATTAATTTCTAAGTATTATGGTTTTAAAGATAATAAGAACAAGAAGTTTATCTAAATTGACATGTAAGTAAAGGTACTTCAGCCACGAGAAGCATTCGTGTGTAATGTAACATTATAGATACAGGCGAATGCTCTGATGAGGTCGCATCTCAATTAATGAAAACAAGAAATTATATGGTGACGCCTGACGGCTAGAATCGATAAAGAACTGTCTATCAAAGGTAAGTAGAAGTTATAAGGGTAGAAGATGATGTTCATTGATTTGATAATAAGGCTATTGAAGACTAGATTAAAAATGGGGAGGGAAGTGTTAGAATTTTACGTTGAAAGAAGACAGTCGACTAGGTGGACCGCCGGAAGAACTTTCTACTGATAGCCATGACAATCGCCAATAGTAGAAAGATTTGGAAGATTTCTACAAACAGGATTGGCTGGCTAAAGATTGCAGAAGAAGAATAATAAAATCATCGTTTATGTTTTGAGATCGTCGTAGCATTGTTTTCTATGTTCGACAGTGGACCACTACACATACCGGTACTATCAAGGTACGTAGGTACGATGTAGGTCAGCAGAGATATAAACTAGATAGTTGTTCTTGCGTAGGTGTTAAAGTTTACGGAAAAAGATATTTGTTAGAATGTTAATTTATGTTTTCAACGCCTACGGACTTTATACTTTCTAATATTTGAAAGAAACAGTTTATCATTAACAGACAATGTGGTTGGACGGTGGCTTGATTTGAGATCGAAATTTTTAATTTAATAGTGTAGGTACAATGATAGACCGGCTATCATTTGTAGATCTTTCTGAGTCGTTACTGTTAACTAGAAGCTCGAATGTCTGACAATCACTCAAAGGCCTATTACCCAGTTACAGGGTTGTGGAGGCAAGCTAAGCAGTCGCTGTGTGTAAAATATTGACATTTAGCTGCATCTGATTCGACTGGAAGCCGATCACAACATAATTGGGAACAGACTAGGGATATTATGATGATGATGAATAGATACAATGGTGAGTAGAGATAAATCTTATGTGATTAGAAAAGTGAAGAATACAATGAATATGTACAACAATAATAATATCTGTAAATTATTATGTGTTGAAGAAAATAAACGACGTATTTATCATCGTTATGTAAAACAAAACTCAATAGATGGACAAGAAGAAGGAGACCAAAGAAAAAATGGATGGATGAAATAAAATGGATAAATTAAATTTTAATGTCTGACATGATAATGAATAATTATAGATAATGGAGAAAGAAAAGTTGTTGCACTAACACTCAGTAACTTTAAACAAGGGCAGAAAAGCGATAGTAGTCTGAATAATCACAAAGATAACATGAAGCTGGATTCAAGCATTATTTCCAAGTGTACAAAGCAATTTTTATGTCGCTAAAAACTTATTTTTTGTTACAGACCTTCTCATAAATCTTCGTCAACAACATGACATAATAATGACTACATTACAGAGTAATCTATCTTTATTATCCGTCAATCAAAGTATGTTAAGTGACACTTATAATGTAATATCATACACAATAATTGGAACACTTCCGAAATATGATAAGATAATTACAATGACTTCTGTACTTTAAATTATTTTAGACTAGTGCAAGCTTCAACTGATTTAATAAAAATCAAGTAACTTTAGTTGTAGATAGCCCAAAAAACGGAAAAATTAAGAGACGAAGACCACAGAAATGATGTACTCGTAGATGATAGTAGATACCGAAACAATATGGAGTAGAGAGGTAAGACAGATGTTGAGAAAGTTGGGAAATACTTTCTGGCAAAACGGACATACGAAACATGTTGTAAATAGTTAAAAACAGAAAAAAAAGAGATAGACCACAGAAAGGAAGATACGATGACAGTAAACTGAATACCAGAATAATATTGGGTACAGTGGCCATAGAGAGGGACAGGTATTGAGAAGATTAGAGATTTACTGACAGGCAAACGGATATACAAATTATGTATAAACACACGCAAAAATTTCGAGGCTGGTGCTAACATTAATCCTTTCCCGAAATAAAAGCTTAATAATAAGGAAATAGAATTGCACATAATTTTAACTTACTGAATGGAAATTCAAAAATCTTTATTCTTGACAATCATAGCAAAAATCTGTTTGTTTTCACCATACAAACTAAAAAAATACTATAAAATTAACCATAAACTCAGCCAACAATCCTAAAAAAGTAATATAACATGACCCTCACCATAAAACTGACGTTTAAAGTCATCTAAAGGTGCAGTTACATCATACGGAGAGGAATCCGGGTCGGGTATGCATTCACAGCTAATTGGCGTTCGACACCTTGTGGAAACATACGGGGCAGGTGGTCGGTGCGGGCGCGATGCGGTTGTAGATCGAGATTGTTTGTCTATCTAATTGGTTGCCTTGTTTGAAATTTGAATGTGATCAAAGGTGTGTTTGATGTTTTCTGTTAATACAGATTTTAGGCAGATTTTTTGTAATGTTTATGTTTGTTTTAAATAATACACAGTCTACAGATTCAGATCAGACTATTCAATCGAATCCCATACAGTAGATTGAACTGTTCTGTAGTTTATTTTAGAAAAAAATACGCTTAGCTTATTGATAGTGTTCTTTGCAAGCGTAGAAGAATCAGTCTGTCATCAATATCTTGCTGTCCTAGTCTCATGTTATTCAGGGTAACATTTTCTCCCTTTTTCATCTATTTCCCTACACAATCTTTTCCTCGAAAACAACTAACGATAACAGCTCACAAGTATTTCCGAGCCATAAGACCAAGATACAAGCTCAATACTTATAACTTGTGGCTCACTGAATATCAGACTTGTAATGCTAGTTCTAGATAAATAAACCACTACTTTTGCATTTTTGCTGCAATAATTAAGTAATGAAACATATGGTTAGTATAGACAAGGTCATCTAAGCGTGTGTACTGCACAGCTGCAAATAAGTAAGTAACTAGGTCACGAGAGGGTCCGCCCCAAACGTCCCCATCTGTATGTTTTCACCCCATTTTATATGTTATTAGTGTTGCACCGTGAGCTTCATTATTGTAATGTACCATAACGAACGTTTCTTGCACTCGTATGTTATTATATTTATTAGAAGTTGTTTCTATTTCATATCTTTTATTTGCAACAAATTCTGCAACGTTTGTCTCTGGATTTGTAGTTATTTTGCCAATTGTTGAGCATCGTGGGGCTAAACAAGTAAAAAAGGAATTGAATTGAATGAATTGGTATCTAGGCTACGGAAATATTATGACCCAGTAGGTTAACAATTTATTTATTAAGGCACCTCAGAAACGGCTTAATTAACTGTGATACAGAGATAGCCACATCTTACTCGAAAACGAAAGAATATGAAGAGCAAAAAGATTTGACAATCGAAGGACGTAATATACAACCTGTACCGTCAGCACGAGTTTTCAGTATTTGGGACGTAAAGTAAACTGGAACTTTGACGACTTCAAATTAACAATTTTCAGGGAAAAAATTGGTCCCTTCTTCGCACACCAGAGGCGCTGTACCATATTTTCATATAAGAAACGCTGTAAATACTGGAAAAACTCTGTAAAGTAAAATAGTGAAAACTCGTGCTAGGGGTACTGATTACAACCTATGTTAATAACTACAGGATAGATTTCGCAGATTTTTGTGTTTTGTAGCAGTCCGTATTTTGGCATTCACATATAATATTAATTTTGATGAATCGCCCTTTTTTAAGGATATCTAGGAAATGATAAGTTGATAGACAGATCTTCCATGATTATATTTTAACTTATAAATGACTAAGTAGATTTTCAGCATATCAAATGTTACATCGTCTTTAGCTTGTCATGTTGCTAATTGCCTTTTAATCTGCGAATCTACTGTTATTAGGCAAGCGTATAATTTATAGCTGTGAGTATGAGGTCGGGTCATACGGTAATAACTTGAAGAAATACCTACTAACATTTATACAGAAACCCATGGCTTATTCGAACGGAGGTAGGAAGAAGCTAAAGCCGACTAAAAATCGAAGACATGTGACATTGTGACATCTACCAACCCGCACTGGGCCCACGTGGTGGATTATGGCATGTGTAAAACAATCAGTTACGTTGTCGACCAATCGTCTGTGAAATTGCTTCTGAACAATAAGAAATAATATAATTTGTTGCTTCTGTTTTACTTAAGAAATAAGTTCACTGACTCTTCCATCGAGTATAATCTATTTATTTCTTTAAGACTTCACAAAAAAAATACTCATTTTCGTAAGTTAAAAAGGCACGGTTTTTAAGTTATTTTATACAGTACATCATCATTTCATTTCATTTCGCCACCATCGTTGCTGTTCTCGGGCAAAATTGATTTGTTAAATTACGACAAAGCTGAAAACAACAACAAACAATCACGGACAAAATTGAAAACGTCATGTTTAACAGCAAACTGTCCACTAACAACACCATCTTTCGGAACGGAATGAGTGTATACTCTCTACTAAGTCTGTGTTAACAACTTAGTGACATTTCTCAACGAAAATGCTAACGTCAAAAAGTTATAGAGTTGAGGGTCTTTGTGCAAATACTCTTTAAAAGAATGTCTCTTGTCTCTGTTTTATTAGAAACGGCAAGAACCCCACATAGAGTCCCACAACTGGACCAAGTTACACAACAATAAAACAACCCATTTGTGCTATCATCGTAAAACAGCAAGCCGCACTCAATTTAGAGTATAATAGTAATTCAATACTGTAGAAACTATATCTACTGCTGTTGGAAAAGGGGACCACACACTAACTTAGCTATTAGCACTTACACACACATATAAACGCACACATGCATTTGTGTACAGATGAAGACAGCATGAATATACAGGGTGTAACAAAGTGAATTAAGAAAAATGTACAGACTGCGAAAGAGTCATTTAAAGCAAGTATATTTTGGAATTATAAAGAACGTTGAAGATAGTTATGTGGAGATTTCCAGAATAGAATTGCAGTAACTTCAATGTAGATTGACAAAATATACAACAGAAATGAATTCAGTAACTAGATGAAACGACGACCTTAAGAATGTAGCGGGAACAGATTGAATACAGAAGCCATGGTGATGTGGCGCAACCTGGGAGATGCCTATGTCCAGCAGTGGACGACGACAACCTGAGTTAAAAAGAAGAGTAAAAGATGCTCAGCGACTTACTGAATATCTTTTTTCTGTAACCAAAAAACTACCTCTTCGAAAATGAACCCAAATGAACTTATAATTACACCCCGCTGATAGACGATCTTAAGAAGATCACACGATAACGCTGTATACAAGCCGCTTCCAACCGGTCAATTTCGAAAATCTATATGGTAGGACTTTGTTCAGCAGTGGACGTCTTACTGATGATGAAAATTAATTACATCCTGTATAGTCACACACACATTCAAATCACCACGTGTCCATGCAGACCACACATGCATACCCTCTTTTGTAAAAGTAACCCTCCCAAAAGTACCCTTGCTATTATTTTAACACCCTCCATCATATGGGAGGAAGTTTAGGGGATCGTCAATGTCATAAAAAAAAGTAAAAATAAAATTGTTTGCACCAGACTACTTGACGAGACCAGACTTAGGTACATTCTCGTCTGGTCTGACGAAAATAACTTTTGAAAAAGGAATGGATTTAGAGATTCAGCTTAAAAATGATCCAATCAGAGCAATTAACGTCTTGTATTTTGTACAATCGCGTGTAGGATCATCAGGTTCAGGCCTAAGGCCCAAACTCCACCAAAGCTACATATTTTTTTTTTTTTATCGTGGTAAAAACTAATATCCACGGTGTCCTTCAATAGCCCTTTATGTTCCGGGGTCACGGTGATGGTATGAGTCCCGCGACCACCAAAGCTACATAATAGTCGATATCGTAGTAGATGAGAGAAGTGTATTGAATAACCTATTATAAAATTTTCACATCTACTCTCCGCTTATCTTCAGTGGAAACCTGTCTTGTCTTTCGTCTTCTCCGTAGATCTCCGCTTTGGTGGGATCCGAGCCTAAGTTGTTTGTTTTTTTTTTTTTAACAATATTTCATCAATGACGTCATTCTTCTTCTGCTTCATAAGTTATACTCTCAGTAAATTAGTTGTTACATATTATATTTCAGATTTTAACAACAGCAAAGTATAATATAAAATTCAATTGCCGTTTAACGAACGGCAAAATAAAATCTCGCTAAAACTCGAAAACGGCTGGATCAATTTGGGTAATTTTGATTTTGAATTATTTTTGGAAGAAGTTCTAAATAAATATTACAGAAAACAATACGAATGGTCAGGTTATTTTTCATACTAATTTTTCCTACTCAGAGCCTTGACTTACAGACTTCATGATTCTATTCATTACAACTACACAGTATTAAAAGGTAAAAATAATGTGGTCAAATGCGAGAACAGAATGCTAAATAAAAAAAAAAACATGTCCGCAAAATATCCATGATTATTACTTCCTCATAGTTGACATTTATAATTGCTCAGAGCGGAATTATTAACGTACGGAGGCAATTTAGAAATAAAAACTGCTCAGATTGTCCGGTTGTTATTTTTCCATCAACGAATGATTGTTATAAAATTGTTAATGTTACGGTTTTCCTTGAATTGTAAGACTGTTTTTGTATTTTTTATGGAATTTAGAGGTAGATATTTCTGTATTTTATTTAACCGCGTACTTGTAGATTTTATGGAAAATTGAAAAAGCGCCTCTAGTGTTCAAAGAAGGAACTATTTTTTTCCATCAAGTTAATAATGTGATATTATTACTTAGCTACTTATTGGTTTAACAGATCCAATTGCAATTCGCTAAAACCTCCATCTTTGTCTTTTTTCAAGTTTGGGCTACGAGAATGAGTATTTTTTTTAACGTGACCTCACACAACAATTCGCAACAAATCCAGAAATACGTTTCTTTATTTACCAAAGATTTTCATAAAAAAACGCTGTATCACTTTAGGAACTTGACCTGTATGGTCTGTGCGTTTACAAACATATAAACTCACATACACAAACGCCCAGACCCGGAACAACTACTTGTAAACAAACAAATATTTGTTCCGTGCGGGAATCGAACTCGCGAGACGCAGCACAGCAGTCTAATCACTCCACCACTGCGCCAACCGTACCGTCAAAGTTCATTGTTACAAGCTCCGAAGTTTCGTCGTATTTTATAGATTCCTTTTCGTCCGTTTAATATTTCCCCTTTAAGGATCCTTTACAAAAACATCCCCTTAAAGAATGCTACGTCTGTCATTCTGTCAAAGTATTACAATCTTTAAAAAACCAAAACCATGTTTTATGTTCCGCCTGTCTACCTACCCTTAAAGTAAGGGGCGTGACGAAGCCCCCTGTTATTACGTTTTAGCAGAAAGGCACTGAGGATGAATGAAAGGGGAAGTAGTTATGCCATATGTCAAGGATATGCTATATTGTTGCTTGGGTATTTGTCAAATTCGCAAAATGTAGGATTATTTGTGATGTAAAGACTTTGAGGGGGATTTGTGAAGTTTATGACGTGTAAGATTAAACATAGAAGCATTTTCGTAAGTTCAGACACGTTCATCGTTTAAATGTTAGAGTCTAGAGACTTTATTACTCAGTACGAGTCTTACAGACACTCCCGTCTCACCCTAGGTTGGACGACTGATTTCATGATTTAACCACGATAAAAAGCATATTGACAAAAGTACTTACTATTAACCAATTATTGATTTACGAAGACTATCTACAAAGGAGCTTTGAATTCAAATATGTATTTCTTTTACCCTAATCTTAAGGATCGACAATAAGGTAAACAAAGCAGAATAGAATCACCCGAATTTATTTCTCAACTACATGCCATCAGAAATAGAAGCGCATAGTCCGTCGCGGCATCTTGTATTCAAGGTACATAGTCCAAAAATGTTTGGACTTTCTACCTATATTTTAACATCAATATAAAGCCGGCCACGTCTATAGACGGACCATTTGGTAGATGGAGCAGACGGGTGCTAGAGAGGAGACCGCGATTGGGCAAACGTAGTGTAGGACGCCCTGTGACAAGATGGGTCGATGATTTGAAGAATGTGGCTGGCAGCGGATGGATGTGGACTGCCAAGGACCAGGAGGGTTGGCGCTTTTAGGGGGAGGCTTACGTTCGGCAGTGGACGGCAATAGGCTAATGATATAATATAAAGCTCTCATTGACTACTTCATTTTGTTAATTGATGTTAAAGCAATACTGAATCCTAAACAAAGTCTCACCTGTTAAAGTTGTAGATGTCCTCGATGTTGTTGAACAGCTCGTTCAACTGTTCGTCGGAGAACGTCACCTCCCGCCGCCACACATGGAGGTAACCCTGGAACAGAAGATACCAGGGTTTAGCAATTGCAGAGGGTTTCAAGACAAGAACTTATTAAACTCAGACAGAACTAACACTAAAATACACAGTACATACCCAAAGTTGGTCAAAATTTTTGATTATCGTATTTATAAAATTTAGATTTGTTTTTGATTCCCTTAATATATAATTTCTCATAAAATTCTTACGTTTAATTCAAGAAAATAATTATTATGAACAACATTTTCTCCATTTTTTATTAGTTAACACTTATGTTGAATTTTATATTAATTGTATACTTTTTGCTGTGCCCTACAGGGTCCATAATTGTAACTAGCTATAAGCCTACTTTAAGATCTGTAAACTAACATTATGGAATGCAAATAAAGATATGAATATAAATATGAAAAAAAAGAATGCAGAGCACTATAGGAACATAGACGCCCATTTTTGTTTGTCTTTAATTAATTTTTAATGGCAAAATACAGCTCAGGTGGCCTACTACTAGGTATACTATACATTTTGACTGGCCTGTTGGTCTAGTTGTTAGTGACCCTAACTGCTATACCAGGGGTCTTGGTTTCGATTCCCACCCAGAACAAATGTTTGTGAGATGTGCACGATCATTTGTTTTGTGTCTGACTGTAATTTATCTATAATATGTATGTATTTAGAAATATATAAGTATGTTTTTTATTAGTTGTCTAGTACCCATAACACAAGCTCTGCTTAGCTTGGCACTAGATGGCGTTGTGTGATAGTTGTGAAATATTATAATTATATACAAAACTAGCTTCTGCCCGCGACTTCGTACGCGCATCCTTATGCTTATGCCAGCGACAACGGGGTCGTCGAAATCGAAAATCTGAAACGTCTGATGTTCAATTCCAAAAGCCCGAGTTAAAAAAATAAATGGGAGTTTTGGTCAGTAGATTCAAATTATTCATAATCCTAAACTGTTCCGCCTTCACTGCTGCGTGTAGGTACATCCAGCTTATGTTATTTTATACTTAATTAAACAGTGAAATCGGTGACAACTTTGATCTCCACATTAGGTGTTCCAGATCTTCAATTTTTATACATCAACAAAGAGTGTCCATCAGGCTGAACAACTCTTGCTAAGACGTCATTACAGTGTATGTTATAGTGTAGCTGGGCTCTTTTAGTTCCACATCAGGTGTTCCAGATCTTCAAATTTATTCTCTCTGCAGAACATGCTCATCGCAGCTAGTCGCAGCGTGATGTTATATAGCCTATAGCCTTTCTCGATAAATGCATTATCTAACACAAAAATATTTTTTCAATTCCAACCAGTAGTTCCTGAGATTATTTTTTTACTCGGGCTTTTGGAATTGGGCATCAGACGTTCAAGATTTTCGATTTTGACGACCCCGTTGTCGCTGGCATAAAGCATAAGGATGCGCGTACGAAGACGCGGGCAGAAGCTAGTCATTATTAGAAATAGCAAAAAAAAATACCTGTTGTCCGGCTCGAACTTAGCCAGTTTTTACATCATCTGTGAAAATTTAAACTATCTAACTATCACGGTTCGTGAGAAACAGCTTCCGAAACATTACATTATAACATCTACAAAAAACAGGGAGAAAATCACGTTTCTTGTATGGGAGCCCCCCTTAATATTTATTGTATTCTGGTTTTTAGAGTGTTTTGTTATAGCGGCAACAGAAATACAACACCTGTGAAAATTTCAACTCTCTCTTATAGCTATCACGGTTCATGAGATACACACGCAAAAACTACTGAATTGACAGCACAGGGTTTTCAGGGTTGCAAATTATAACAAAATGGTAGTAACATGTGCGTTTGCAATGTTTGACGTCGATATTAACCGGCCTAAAGAGGGATTTTATAGACGCAATTGTGACACATTACCCAGTCCGTCATTATTTTGTCGCGGTATTATTTTGAAACTGTGATATCTCCTAAGATATTTATTGAAATCAAATGGTGTAAAGGGCAATTTCGTTCAAAATTAAATGCTTGTGATGATTAACGTATTTATTTGGATAAGGATTAATATCATGTTAATGAAAACACCTTCGCAAATAATGCATTACTTAAAAACAAATTTTGGTTTCCATAAAAATGGTTATAGTGACTTAACCTTTAAAGATAGATATATGCTCTCGCGGACTTTATTTTAGAAAATTTTATGAGGAATAATTCTGTAGTACATAATTTTTGCGAAACTCTAACCGTTTACGCAGCGCACGCAACGGAAGCTCTAAAAATGGAATACATTTTCCCGATTTTGAAACATTTCTCATTACTGCTCCGCTCCTATAGGTGATAGCGTGATGTTTTATAGCCTATAACCTTCCTCGATACATGGACTATCCAACACAAAAAGAATTTTTCAATTCCAATCAGTAGATCCTGAGATTAGCGCGTTCAAACAAACAAACAAACAAACAAACTCTTCAGCTTTATAATATTAGTATAGATTACCCTGTATACGAACCGTAACACTTTACTATTTAAGTATAACATTGACTGTCAACCCCGAAGGATAAGGCACCTAATAATACATTAATATTTTTCTTTCACATTATAATATAAAACAAATCATAAACCCGTTACACCAGTACATCATTTAAGAAAGCCCCACACAAATGAATCATTCGTGGTCGTCAGTTCCCCAGTACTGTTGAAGTCTCATCAGAGTCGACAAGGAGAACAATGCTCAATTTAGCCGCGCCCCACTTGAGAGGTTGTGGTGTTCGCAGTATGTGGTTAACACCACAATGAGGTACCGTGCAGTACGTGGATTGTATGACATGTAAGTTGGTAGGTAGAGATGTATCCAAACGGTTGAGGATTCTGTATTTACGTTCAAGCAAAATCAAAGCGGACTTTTTTTTCTAACGTGGTAAAATCATCAAATGAGTTCCACCCAGGACCCAAGGCAAAGCGAGAGGGACTGTCAGACTTGTACTGACTAAAATCCACGGTGTCCTTCAATAGCCCTAAAGTTCCGGGGTCACAGTAATTTGTTAGTCCCGCGACACGACTATCAAAGCGGATTTTGAGGAATAAAAAGCTTTTAAATAAGTTGACCAAAGAATGGGGGAGGCGGGGGAGGCCTATGGTCAGCAGTGGACATCTTCCGGCTGATGATGATCAAAATATCAGAAAACACCTTGGCATCAGACTTGAACCCTTTTTTTTTCGGAGAAAACCTATTACAACTGGTTTTGTTCCAAATCTTAAGGTGCCAGACTAAAATTTAAACAAAACCTGTCAATTTTAGCCTGGCTCTCCATTAATATTTTCCAAAATCATTCTCTGTTAATGTCTTTCAAGCGCCAAAATATCATTGCTGTTCCATCAAGCGACCGCCAACCGCAAAAATTTCAAAGCAATTCTTTCATCATAAAAACCAGAGCAAAAAAAGTAATAAAACACCTACACACAATAAAGATATAACAATGTCCTCTTTGATAGTAGTAACCCGACTCTTTGGCAGGCACAGCGAGCAAAACCGCAGGACGATCGTATGTCTCCCGCTCCACTTTCAGAAAGTAAAATTAGAACGAATTTCTAAAGCAAATTAGTGGAATCTGTGATACAAAGGCTGAGGGCACACTCGTGAAGCGATTTATGTTTAGAACAACAGATTTTGGATCTTACTAATCTTACAAATATCGTATCTTACTTATACTATAAATGCGAAAGTTTATAATGATGGGAAGACAGATTAGTTTTTTTTTTTAAACGCTTGGGTTTGGTTGCGTTTACAAACATATAACTAACTAACACAAACGCCCAGACCCCAAACAACTACTTGTAGCTACAAGGATTTACAAACAAATATATTTGGCCCGTGTGGGAATCGTACCCGTGACACGCAGCGCAGCAGTCTAATTGTTTAGCCACTGTGCTAACCGTGCCGTCAAAAGATGGGTGATTGTTACTCTATTACGCAAAAACTATTATCGGTTTTGGATGGAATTTTGTACACAGATAGTTTAACACTTAGATAAACACAGAGGATAGCTTTAATCCCAATTTCATTCTCTTCCCGTGAGACATTTTTCGAGTTGTAGCGGACGAAGCCGCTGATAACAGCTAGTGAGTTAATATAATATGCTTCCTATCACTTCTGTGCAACGATGATATATTACTAATAGACTTCGCATGCACGATCTAAGGAACAAAAACTATTCTGTCAACTCGGTGAGGTACTACGTAAGTCAGGGGGACGGGGTACTGCGTTGTGATTGGTTAACTCAAGGTCTGTTCTGTCTCAAGATATGTTTACGGCTCACAGGAATGGTCGAAATAAGACTTTTTTGCCTAATGTGTTGATAGACATCCGTCGCCTGTTATCAGGAGTCTAGTAATATATCGTCGTTGCTTCTGTGTGTCTTCGAATATCTTCACTGTCTTAAATAGTGTTACTTATTACCAAGGTGAGATATCACAGTGTCACAAATCATTTATACGACTACTGTTAGACACGTTTTTTTATTGTTTTTTTGATAATTACACTGATTATAGTTATTCGTTCACCTCTTATGGCCCGCGCCAGTCTGCCCCAATCCTTATCCCCAGCTATCGCGGCGCGTGCTCCCGCGCACGGCGCTAGAAAGCTCTGATAACGTGATAAAGGTATCACGAAGCGCTCTCCTTATTGGGCACAGCAGTTTTGTATATGGCAACAACATTACGTACATAACTACATAACGTGCTTATCTGATCACTTTTGCCTTTCAAAAGATTATTCTGACGGTAATTACTTGGTTTTTTTATGTAATTTATGGAGTATTTTGATTTTGTACATGCGCTTGGGCATTATGTGAGCAGTATGTTCCATTTATGGTGAAGTATAATTATATTCATCAACAGATAAAAAGGCTAGGCTGTTATGAAGGCTTTTATGAAATTACAAGCCTTTTTTTAATCTTGGTAAAATCAGTAAATGAGTCCTCCCGAGACGAGAGAGACTGTCAAACTTGTACTTGACTGAAATTCACGGTGATCCTTCACACTAATAAATCAAATAATAACCCTTTACGTACCGGGGTCACGGTTACTTAATGAGACAGACCCGCGACCCCGATAATACAGAGATTAAATTTTAAAAGCAGAAGCGTATCGTGAAGGGTTCCACATAGAAAAACCATATATGATTAAAGATAGACCTGTATACTGATAAAAATAAACATGTAGAAATTATTAATTATGTAATTTGGATCACGTTGGAACGGACATAGCTGTTGGCAGAATGCAGTGGGAGTAAGAAAGTATAGTTCCGCCTACTCTTTCCGTGATTAAACTGACAAATTTATGCAATCCTACTAATAATATAAACGTGAAAGTTTATAAGTGTGGATGGATGTTTGTTACTCTATCACGCAAAAACTTCTGAACGGAATTTGGATGAAATTTGGTACACAGATAGTTTATAACCTGGATTAACAACACATAGGATTTTTTATCCCGATTTTAAGATCTCGTGGGATAATTTTCGAATTGTAACGGGTGAAACCGCATGATATAAGCTAGTTCGGATATAATAATATAAGATTTTCTTTGCTATTTCATAACTAGATAAAAAATAAAATCAGAAAAAAAGCTTAAGTTATTTTCGTGTTTCTGAGTAAGCACAATCGACCCTATAGACTAGTAGACTAGAATATCAGAGAAAGTGGTTCTAATTGAAAAAACGCTAGTAGGTACCTACTATTACAATACTAGTAGTAAAACCAAGAAACAGTTGAAACACTTTAGACGTAACGGAACGTAAAGGGCTATTGAAGGATCACCATGGATTTAGTCAGTACAAGTCTGACAGTTCCTCACGTCCCGACGTATTTGGGAGGAATCATTAAGTTACAAAAATAACGGGTCTATTGACATACAAAATATAGCGTTCAGACAGCCCGTAAAAAGTATATCAATTATTTTTGTACTCTAGGTATTTCGAAATCACAAAATTCTGGCCCTAAATCCGATTTTAATATTAATGCTAATCGTTGCTCTAAAAAAGAAATTAAGCCCTTCCATGATCACCATCCTACGTCTTATAATATAAACAAATTGATATAACAGTAGACGAGAGTCGTGTTAGCAATCCGTTTAACCTAAATATTCAAATTGTGTTCCCAATCTGTGTAAGTATTAACTGGCAATTTAGACCAATGGAAACAGTAGCAATATTCAATATGTATTGCACTTAGGATATAGAATGCCCAGATTCTTAGTGAGCTACTGAAAATTGAAGCGAAAAACACAGTAGAATAAAAACCCACGTTTTTAATGTCCTAAAAATAAGAAAATAACCCTACGGGGCTGAGAGCGGGGCAAATTGTTTAAAGGAAATGAAACTATTTCATAATAAGCAAGCCTCAACAACAGAACTAAATTTTTTACAGGCTTTGCTGAGAAATGATCTGCAAATTCAGACTTGTAAAAATCCAAGAGAAATTATTAAAAGTAAAAATTATGGCAACCAATGTTTATTCTACCAAAAACTGCCTAAAACGATAAGCTGATATATCATAACTTCATGACATTGTAAATTATAATAAAATTATAACAATCATCCAACATATTATTACATAAATCTTTATCCATTTTAAATGACAACTCCATTGAATCCCATGCCTTGTTTGAACGAGCTAGCGGGATTGACAAGTCAATACTACAGTGCCAGTTACTCGTAAGTAGATTATGGTAGTGGTGTGTGATAGAGCTTAACTGTGTTGCTTGGGTACCGGATATGATATGACAGTATTAATAAGTTGGTTAAATAATACTCGACGAGTACTACAAAACACGACTTGAAAGTGACTTGAGACATGGTGACGAAATCACGAAAATATTGATAGGTAATTGTGTAATTGTAATCCAGAACTATTTTCTTACGATTAATTTATATTTTATTGTATAGAATCTTTTATTGTAGAGGCTTTTAGAAAATTCGCCATTTCGAGAAGTTGTCCTTTTGCGACTCGGTTGCCATTTTGAGAATTACGTATTTTGTACCTAAATCAATAAGACATCATAAGCCTTGCCTACATCGAGTAAAGTACAATCTAACCTCTGAGACACATCGTTCAATTCTAACCATATTTTCTTCAATATAAATCTACACTATTAACAACTGAAATGATTCTGACATCCACTGGAATGATTTTAAGATGTTGACAAAGCCAAGTCCAAACAAGTCCCTATACAAACAAAACGCAATTCAGTACATAAGTAAAGTTTATCCATCAAATGTTTTCATAAAACTTTCTTCATAAAACTCCACGGTTCTCACAATACAATAAAAACATCTCATTCCAAAGCCATGTGACTGGTCTGTTGGTAAATAAACAACGCTACGTGTACGTGGGCGCACTCGACTGTCCACTCGCCCGCTCCACGTGCTAGTTACTCGCGTCATTAACTCGCCCGCATTGTCATTGTCATGGTCGATACAGATCGTGGGCTGATACCGTTGTTGTTGTATTTAATCATGTGTTTACTGATGAATTTTGTAAAATTTCTTGATGATGGAAGGCTTAATCTTTTTATGTGCTTGCAATCTTCGCTAGTAGATACATAACTATACTATTAGGGGTGCGAACCCCGATTATTCATTATTTTAAGTTTTAGTTGTACAGTTTTCTAATTGTAGTTTCTGGACAAGTAACCCCCATTAAGTTTCACCAGCTATTAGCATAATGGCGTCTACATATATGCCATAATTCATTAATGAAACGTAAATAGCCCAAATATAAGACTCCTACATTTGTTATTGCCTAGGATATTTATGTCCCTTGATTATGTCGTAAAACTGGTAAGAAGTTTTAAGTTTTTATCGATCTAAAAAAAACTAAATAACAGAGAATAAACTGATAAACACAATATAAAAAAGGATCAAAGACCTCAACCCAAACAACAATTAAAATCAACCAAAAATTTCTATAAACACACACACAAAAATAAAATCAACTTCCGTAACTAAATATTTAGTCAAATCGCTTGATCCATCTTTTGGCCGCGGTCCAAACGAGGCACAAAATAAACAATGGTGGTCTGTGTAAGGCAGCGTGTCCACTGTACTATGCCACAACCCGCGGCACCGGTTTATACTCCATTGTCAATGCCATTGTCACTCATATGCGTAAGGCTGGGTACTCACTGGGAGAAATAGACGGAGCGGTTGTTAGCGCGTTTATAACTGTTAGTTAGTGCAACTACAGATTTTGGTAGGTAGCAGTGTTTACGTTTAGGTAGTCAGTGCAACTACAGATTTTTCATTTATTATGCCATAGGACTGAGTTTGCTTGTTTAGATAAAAGTCAATGGTGCCTGTAAATTGTCTATTCGAAATCAATGCTATAACTATGTCACAAACTGCACACAACAAACTTTGGTCGTTCTAATTCTTACGAATTTACCAATTGGACCGATTGTCAATTAATAAGCCCTAAGTAAACTTCTGTGCATGTATTTCACACATCCGTGAGCGGCTAGTGCAAGCTTTTGAGACCGGAATGATCGATACTATTTTCAACTTTGTGATAATTATTACTTTAATGCCAGTTAGATCTTAATATACTGCATCTTCATCAACTTTCTGTCTTTATCAGATTTAACTTGGGGTCGGCGCAACACGATTTCTTCTTCCATTCTCCCCTATCAGACGTCACAACATCATTCACTCATTTTTCATTCATATCATTCCTTAGACAATCCATCCATCTTTTCTTTGGTCTTCCTCTTCCTCTCTATCCATCAACATTCATACTCATCACTCTTTTGGTCTGTATCTTATATAAAACAATCAAAATCTTTTATAGTCAACCGACAAAACCGCACGACAGAAAAAACGCGCCGCAAACACGCCCAGTGCGTACCTCTATGAGAAAACCAAATCTCTCCATGGCGTCGTCATAATATTAATAACGTCTGATTATGATACAGCACGCACTCGATATGTTAATGACTCTGTTAATATATGTATGAGACATGTCATACTTTTATAAAGCTGCGCAGATTTTCACACGATGACCATGTGTAGGCGTGTGTCGATGTTTTTTTAATTGGTGTCGTGTTATGGGACCTTTTTGGTGGGAAGGCTTCGGGACAGGCTGACAGTTTTATGAATAAGTAGTTAGGGGAATAATAATGAAAGATCTCCTTAATTGAATTACTTTCATGGCAGTGTTATCAACATCTGCTTAGCCTCTCCCCAACTATAAGCCCCTTCATACACAAGGCGACGCAAATCTCCGATACTTTACGACTTTGGTATCCAGGTGACTATCACAGGATTAGCATTGCGATAGTCACCTGGATACCAAAGAGTTTCATACACAGGCACGAGGCAATGGATACCAAAGTCGTAATATATCGGAGACTTGCGTCGCCTTGTGTACGAATGGGCTAATAAGATCGACTTTCAGTCTCATATCAGTATTTAACTTGGAGTTACAGACTGCCTATCTGACATTCATCACCCAATATCCGTAACGATTGACAGTAATCTACAAATGGCAGCCGGGAAAAACGGCTTTTCGTGATATCCGAGGCGCGGAGGAAACTCGCTATGACAGATGGTCACCCATCCACAGACCATCCTCGGTAAGTGCGGTATTGTCCTTACATCCTGTGATGTTGAAAAAGATGGTGCTCCGTAATAATTAATTGTCACTATAGCGAGCGAAGCGGAGGGTAAGAGCTTTTTTTTTTTTTTTTTTTATCGTGGTAAAATCATCAAATGAGACCTCCAACCCCGGGCAGGGCGGGAGGTACTGTCAGACTTGTACTGACTAAAATCCACGGTGTCCTTCAGTAGCCCTTTATGTTCCGGGGTCACGGTAATAGAAATAAATCCCGCGACCCCGAGGGTAAGAGCTAGATTTTCTTACAATATTTTTAGACATACTTGTAATGCCACACCCAAGGAAAATAATTCATTTTATAATTAAAACGAAGCCAGTCTTAATCTAGTAGATGACGGGGAAGATTACCGATGAAATTAAACTTTCGCGGACCAATATGTTTATTTGTACGAATGTAAATGTTAGGGCGTGACTACATAGGCGGTACGCGCGGATTGAAGATTAATAAGATAAGTGTGTAGTTTTGAAATAAGTATAGTATGCTATTTTAAACATCGAGATATTTTTTTTAAATATTGCGAATTATTGTATTTGCAAAATAGTATTGACGGCTAGTTGGTTGTTGTGTGTTGGACGATTGATTAATATTGTGAAGTTAGAATCTTTATAAACACGAGCTGTCATAAAACTAGACTTGTGTTGAAAGTTGCGAATTTCAAAACGTTTAATATGTATCATAAAGTTAACAATAATGTGTTAATGACTCATTTGAATGTTTCTAAACATTAATGAAAGTTTTAGTTACCGTTTCTAACATAACACCAACAGTTTCTTGAATAAACAAGGTAAAAAAACAATAGGAACATGTGATATCCACTAATAGAGGTGGAGTCCTTAACACAGAGACGCATTTTACAGTACTTATTGCTTTTCATAATGTAAATCTATCGAACTATTAGACGTGAATGGAGTTTATTACACATATTTAAACACAACTCAGTAAAGCTAATTTTGGCTGTTAAGTGCCGCCATGTGTGGTTATTGATCTAACAATATGTCACTTCATGTTCCATACATGACTCCTTGTTGTCCAAAGGTAGACAGAGATATGTAAGTCCCTTGTAATATAAGTCGAGTCTATTGCCAACAAACGGGTACATTCGGCAACTCATAGTACTCGTAGTTTTTTTAATGTAAAACCATCAAAAACTGTGGTCAAGAAACCGTTTTTCTAAAAGATACCGTTTAAGAAGCTTATCAGACTTGCTAATCAGTCCCGAAGAACAAATAAACCACTCAAATAAAAGACCTTCATTAGAACACAGTCCAAGTAAATAAAATTAATTCGAAAATTGTCTTAAAACTGTAAACAAAGTCAACACTTGACACTAATACGCAAATGAGACATAAAACTACGCAAATGACTACGCCACGCTTCCCGCGTACCGTTCGTGTGCACACATCTTAAGATGCAGTCGCATAACAGTACTCGCCCACTGAGTCTATTAATGGGGCATTGCGTTTTTATGATGGCGAGGCGGAAATAAAAATGTTTTGATTGCTCGGCCCACGTGGACCAGACTATCTGCTTGACTATCAATAGATAAAAGTAGTTCGGAAGTTTTGTCGATGGAAAAGAAGGCATTATTGGAAGCTGTACAGATATATGCTTATAGTATACGAAAAGTTAACGTTTAGCAATCAACTTTTTCGAGTCATTCGGCGGGGAAAGCCGCTAACAACAGGTAAATAAGTAAAGGGATAAATGCTAAAATTAATAAACATAAAATCTACACTCGCGAGTTAAATATAAAGTTAAAGTTTAGTTATAAGTTTCTTGTAATATTTGATCCTTTTTTCTTTCTAAAAATATGGAATCACTTACTCCGATTTCGTGCGATCTTGAGTAGATACTTAATTAATAGTTAAGAATAATAAAAACGGTACCATTTTAAAGGTTTCATTATTAACTTTAAGCTGATACCAAATTAATTTGGAATTTTTTGACAGGCCTGTTGGTCTAGTGGTTAGTGACCCTGACTGCTATGCCGGGGATCTTAGGTTCGATTCCCACCCAGGACAAATGTTCGTGTGATGAGCACGATCATTTGTTCTGTGGCTGGGTGTAATTTATCTATAATATGTATGTATTTAGAAATATATAAGTATGTTTATCAGTTGTCTAGTACCCATAACACAAGCTCTGCTTAGCTTGGGACTAGATGGCGTTGTGTGATAGTTGTGGAATATTATTATATTATTATTATTAAATTGATAAAAAATTCATTACGATCACGCCATTATTTCAGGATCTATCCCGGATCAATTCCAAATAAGTGTTTCCATACTTTTGCTCGCTAGTGTAGTTACATTATTCACTTGAAAATCGTAAATTATAGATCCAGCTGCACATTTAAATAATTATATTAAAATATGCAAGATCGACAAATAGATATCCCATCACTAGATATGAAATTATCGATAGAATCCCAAACTTCCGCTCCGGTACGAATAAGCATAATGCATGTTGCACAGCCCTAGGGCATAGCCACAATATGTATAGATGAGCTAAGAAGTTACATTTCCAACAGACGTAACTTCTTAAAAAATAAGTACAAATACTATATGCAATTAAAAATAATTTAATTTCCTGTAAAGAAACATGTCGTTTTGCCAAAAGTACCCTAAGCACGACTGCACGACTTTTCACTATTTTACTTTACAGAGTCTTTCCAGTATTTACAGCGTTTCTTGTATGAAAAAATGGAACAGCGCCTTTGGTGTGCGAAGAAAAAAATTAGCTTCTCCTTCGCACACCAGAGGTGCTCGTGCTAGGGGGTACAGGACTCGACTGTCACAACAATATCTGACAGATAAGGGCTGACATAGTTACATAGTTCTATCCCATAACGGAGATATGAACCTTCTGCGTCTACCAGAGTGTTACGCTCTTGTGCATCTTCAGCGCACAGCCGTAAGCCACAGCCGTGCATCAAACCCACGTGCCGCGCGTTGTACGCCTTGTTTAAATAACTCGATATACAACCCACTGGGCACAGTTCAGATGAGGTATAGACTAGCAAGTTTTTAGTATCTGGTAAAGAAGAATGAATGACCATTTACCTCATCAATTTTTTTTCAAAGTTTTAGACGCATAAAGACTAATTCGCAAAATGACAACAGGTAAAACGACAAATTCTCTGGACGCCTAATTTTCACAACGGCAAATTCTCGAAAAGCCAAATTATTCTCATGATGTCGGACTTGACAGTCGGCTCGGCAAAAGAGCTACATATGGAGTTTCTTGCCCATTCTTCTTCATACAACCTACCTTTGAGAATGGGTGTAGAATCAATCCCATCCCATCCCATTTCCTTAATTTTAATTATGTGACGTTTAAAAGTGCCTCTTTGCTGGCCTAATTGAAATAAATGATAATTATGACTTTTACTTTAAGCTTTCCAGAAAGCTCGTTACAATACTCGTTGAAACGCTTTTTTTTGTTTATCTGTAATCTTCGCAAGAATGCTCATTATAAAGTTTATCAGCGTTATCAACTCAAACTTGACTTTGACTATCCTGAGTCAAGCTAAAGCGATTTCGAAAAAAATCAAAATCGCTTCAGCCTATAACTCGCGCCATCACATAGAAAGCTGCACGCTTATCAATGGATCTGTGTAATCTTTACGATCTGAGATTTGAGTGCACGAGTATATAAATCACTAATTATATACATTGGTCGTTTATAAAACCTACGCTTGCTTGCTGGTCGATATAATTTTGTATGTAGGAGGGACTTTTTTGACAAAGAAAGGTTAAAAGTTGTTATAAAATGTAAAGCTACATGACTTTTGATTTCATTCAATATTATTGAAAGATACTTTTTTTTATATATTTTTTTGTTTTCTTAATATATTTTTCCTAATCAAATTCCGAATACTGACATTAGGATGGCTCCACACTCATTACAGGCGAAATCTATCGATAAACTTCTGTCTATGCCTTCGGAGATTGTCTGTTCATGTATTTAACCAGAATCAAACAAAATCATAAATCGTAATGGTTTATTTGAGTACCAAAGTTCACTCCAGACGATCATTTTAATGTCTTCTAACTTCCGAAGTCGTTAAAGATCGTGTAAGCCAATACATAAAATGTTTTCTCCACATTAAACTACGAGTATATTACCTACCTACTGGTATAAGAACTAGCCACACTTAATAACGTAATGACGAGCACACATTAATCTCTGTAACAATCTGTCACTAGCTTTATGACATATTGTATGGATATCATATAAGTAAAGGCTTGAACAGCACAGCACGCGTAGCATTGAACCGTATAGTTTTGTCGATAGAAGAAAAGACAAAATGAAAGAACGTAGAAAGATTTTTATCTTTTTAAGTATGGCAATGTTAATTGTTCAATGGTAATCGTGATTCGATTACCATTTATTATTTAACATATTCACAAAACATATTTACTTGTGCAAAAAACAGACAAATTGTGTAGAAATATCGATAAAATTCATAGCTTTGTCTTTTCTTGGTAGATAGTAATGCGTATTGTCTCTATGGTTTAACCTATTTATATGCTAAAGTAAGTAAGGTTTCCATTTTGAGAATTATATATCATGCTTAATCAAAATGGAAACTTTTGTAGTATTTTTCTTTTTAATTATAATCATTAATTTCATGTTTAATTCTACACAAGGTACCTATTAACGTTTCATATTCTAAAAAAATCACTATTAATTAAAGCGCCAAATAACTTTTACCCAGCACTACTCAATGGTTAAAAAAACACTTAATAAAACCATAGACAAACTTTTTTATTACTATAAAGACATTAACTATCTGAACGCGACCTAACATTACATTGTCGTGCATATATTTTTATTTTTATAACTGGCGACCCACGCACGCCGCGTTTTATAAATATGCACAGTGGGCAAGCTTGGTCGTTTAAATATAGAATGTTGCCAGCTTGTGAGCTTTCATTCATGCTGCTTGCTTTATTATTATCAATAGTAATGTATGGACATTGTATGGGACTTGTTTTCTTACGTCGATGTAGTATTTCATGTTTTAGATGTTTTGCTTTCATTGTATGTCCTTGGTTAAAACTTTTCTATTCATTCTGAGGGAAATTCCGTATTTTTTTACGATCAAAAATCTACAGTATAATTTAATTCTGAAATCGTCAAAAATACACCTCTTAAAAAGTACCAAGTTGATTTAAAATGAAGACTACATTAGACTAAGCTATATTTTTTTTAACAATTGACCCGATGATATTTGATAAAATGTTTCAGTTAACCAATCAGGACAATTAACATTATTCTAGCACAATATTTTTACTGAAACTAGAATCATTTTTTCGGTTTAATTTTTACACAACACTACTACTATTATTTTTTTATTTTTAGAATATTTTAGGTAACAGGCCGCATACAAATTAGCAATTCGTTTTTTTCATAATCTCTTTCGATTAAAATCTTTTTTCGTGTGGAAACGACGCGACAGACGAATTCGAAATTCAAAGGGTTCTTTTATTACGAGCCTTGAAATCGGGGAATAAATAGGGTTACCAAACGATTAGCTTCACAGCCAACTTATCTCAAATATTTTTAATAGAACTATTATTAATTTTTAGTTATGTCTAGTTATAATAATTATCTGTTCCCTTTCTTACTATCTCTAGTCAAAATGAAATGTATCTGTAAACTTTCGCCTCTCCTAGAATTTTTTTTATATTTTATTTTGGCATCTATAAATACGCCTCCTAGTAGATACATACTCAAATTATCCGCTTTCCTATTTATTTATTGAAAATCTTCTTAAGGCGTTAACACACCAGGAAAACATTAAAATAAAGAATCCATAATTTACCCGCATACGTGCGCCCATAACCATTGCACCGTATAAGTCCTCCATTTTCTAACAACATCATAGCAAAAACGAGAGCAAAAATATAAATCGGCCACAATTAATGGTCACCCTATAATCTACCCCCATATTAGGGTGTCCCGTTAGCAGTGCTAACACAACCCGCCGGAGTCTCGCCACACTTGCCACGCATTTTTAAACCTTATCTACATAAGATAAAGCTTAAATCACCCTACATCATTACCTATACTAAAGAGCCATTAAACTAGTATAAATTGAACTACCTCGTCCCGTTTAATCTTCAGAAAATGGATGGTTAAAAGGGAGACAGGATTAATGTAAGGGGTCTAGTCAATTTGGTGGGTCATGCTGACTAAGATCAATTGCTCTGTCAATCTGTCTGTCCCCGGTTTAACTAGGAAACTTGAAGGTCTTTTTACGGTACAATTTTATTTTTTCGGTCTGGCTATGTTATGGCTTAGCTGCACAGTATTTTAGAATTAATTGTTTAGCAAAAAGTCTTATACGCTTTTTTATTACGTAGCGGTTTGAGTACAGTGGCATTAATTTCACATAAATACTGTCACTTTTGACATATCGTTATGTCAATGTCAGTTTGACATCTGTCAATAAAGTGACAGCTTAATCTATTAGTATGAAAATAAGTCGCTATTTGATAGATATCTACAAACACATTAATATACGTGAGGCATATAATTACATATTTTATTACTAGAAAACTTTAATTGCTCAAAAACGTGATAAAACATCAATTCCTATTGTAAATCATAATATAATACAATTAATAACAACACATAACTCATTAATTTTACTATACCGATACTAATTAATGGCCCATTCATACCATTGGTTAATTAAACAGACGGTTAAGTTAAACCGTGAATAAACCACAGTTAAATCCGCTGCAATAATTGGCTAGGCTCTTGTTTGAGAAAGTTTAAATGGTTATTTATTTGAAGGTGTAAGTCGATTAGAATTAGTGCATCGATTGTAAGGAATCGTGCACACCGATAGTATACGGAGTTAGTCAGATTTGTAAAACAGATTAAACATGAGATAATCTCTAAATAGCGAAGTTGTACACACGGCTACACATCAGGCTATGCAAAACCAGAATAAGCTGATCGTTGAACGTGTGACTAGATAATAGGAAGCGAGACCACTTTAAAGTGGTTTTATATAGCTTGATGTGTAGCCGTGTGTACAATGCGACAAGCCATGTTTCAAATAGCGAAGTTGTACAATGCGACTATCACATAATTATGGATGAAGCTGTGGCAGCGTTGGGCATCATATTCTGACACTTTCTAAAAAGCAAAGACAGCTTTTTTATTTATCTATCATAATCATAGGCTCAAGTTTGACCACTATCTAGGCTGATGGTAAACGATGATGTGGTCTGACTAAATATCCCATATAGGAAATTCGAATAATATTCGAAATTTTACCTACATGGGGCGTTTACTGAACCCATGAATAAAGAAATAAAATTATCCAAAGAATGCGGAAAACTAACAAATAATAGAAAAACGCGAATGGCTAGCAAACATACAGTATTTTATAGGCATTTTTTGTCATTGTAAATAAACCGGAGCAGGGACTAATGCCATGACAAAGATTATATGCACAATAGTCAAAAGATGAAAATATACGTCATTCACAATTATCATCATCAGCCGGAAGAAGTCTACTGCTGGACATAGGCCTCCCCCTTAGACCGCCACGCCAAACGACAAATCGCCACTTGCATCCATCGGTTGCCCGCGACTCTCACGATGTCGTCGGTCCCTATGGGAGGCCTACGCTGCATCTTCCGTTTCACATCAGAACTCTTCCCATGGCTCGGCGTTGCCCCCAGTAGCTCAACAAATTCTTCCAAATCGATTTCTTTGAATTTTACGTTGGATGTGGTGCCCCATATTCACAATTCGGAAGGTAGTTTGAGATTACTCCACCCAGCGAACGGGAGTGCCATAGTTAAAATATATTACTAGACATTTAACTAATTTAATCGCCAGAACAAGTCTCCCACACAAATTCCAACATCAAAATCACCAACACACAATACAACAACTAATACAAATGGGGACAAAATCAGAAGCACACCACTAACTGTCCAATAACTTGGAAGCCGACACTAATACAACACAAGAACAAGTAGGTTATAAACAGTAACATAGGAAGCAGTACGTTAAACAGAGCTTAATGACTGATTTACGTGCAGGACGTGGCCTTAGGTGAGTCTGTACTTGTACCAGCAAGTGTAATAAATTGAGGATCAAACTGTCGCTATTCATTATTCGTAAGCTTGTGTACAGACGCTAGCACATCCATCTAGGCATGCGGGCGGCGAGTAAAGGGCAACTCGCTGTCCGACAATGGACCATGCCCGGGTCGACGGCGCGTCGTGTTTCACGCGCGCCTCAAAGATCGTCAGCATAATGAAGGGGACCCCTCTCAGAGGGGGTCTGGGACTTATACCATCACCGTGACCACGGAACATAAAGGGCTATTGAAAGACACCGTGGATTTTAATCAGTACAAGTCTGACAGTCCCTCTCGCCCTGCCCGGGGTGGGGGGACTCATTTGATGATTTTACCAAGATAAAAAAAACGCATATCCACCTACCTCAATCTGTCAAATTTCTTTAAAAGACTTTCAACCAAAATATCTGCCTAGCCTTCTCCAAAATATATTGGGTTCGGCTTCCAGTCAAACCAGATGCAGCTGGATATCAGAATTTTACATGGAGCGACTGCCTGTCGGACCCCTACAACCCAGTAACTGGGTCATAAAATACTCCATGGTAAGGCTGAACTGAACTTTCAACGTCATCAGAATAGTGGGATGATAATGTTCGATTGGTAAAATTTGACAGATTCGGGTTGGTTGACCTGCTGGCGCCTGTACAACTGCTGTAACAGCGATCAACTAGACTCTTATCAATCTATCTAGCGTTTTGGACAGTAAAAAAAAACAGTTGTCTATGCATTTGGGTAGAATTACGCATTAAAATGTTGTGAGGTCCTTTCTACCCCTTTTCTTCGTCGTGCGCCAGTAAAACGAGAACCCAACATGCATTATTAATTCCAAAAATACTACAATTTCACTTTTAGCGCCATTTTTAACCCGTCCAATGTTGGCAACCTGTCGGCTAATTAGCAGTGGCACAGTGACAGCAACAATTTGACACCTGTCACGTTTGACAGCTTCCTGCCGCCATATTGGTTTCGGTACGCGTCGGGCAGAGAAATTGGGGTACACAGCCAATTAATGTTGTTTATTTATTTGGTAATGATGATAGATAACGAATGAAGAGTGTGAAATCGGTAGCCAAAGGTATAAAACAACACTAATTGGTTATTAAAAGTCATATTTACTGATAAGCAAGCCGATATGATTTTTTATTAAAAACGAAAGTCTTTTAAGTTACTTTCACAAACCTAGCATTGTTTGTAGTAATAAAACAAAGGAGGATTAGCTCCCATTAATAAAGACATCACAAATTGCCGTGACACCGCAGAACCTCGTTAAAAGCACGCGATACAATTAATGGACTCCTAGAACATGACCGTTTTACATTTTTAATATACTAATTCTACTGTTAAGTAGTGTTACTCGTCGTTGTAATTAATTAGTTAGTTAGTATTAAAAATTATCCATAATTTAGAAGAATCAGTCTTTACCGTTTGGCTCTGAGCAAAACGGTGAAACGACTAGCGTTTCGCAACGCAACGATTGAAAAGACAAGGCCACAATCTCATCGCACTATTTACAAAGTTTTTACAAACCACTGCAACTCCTGCAAGCCGGAATCAACAGTGGCGACCACCAGAAAAACGCCGAGATGATGAAAGCCGGGTGCAACGGATAATGAATGTAACTATTTTTTATCTTACAAAGAAATTATTCAGAAAAGAATAGCAGAGGAGACTCCATATCAAGCGAGAAACAGTACAAAACAAGGCCAATAAGAAATAAAGGTCATTATAATTATAACTGGGATAAGCCCAGTTGCCTAGCACCACAGTATAACAAATAATAATATTAACGAGGCCTAAATTGATAAAGCGGATTGCTAAGAAGAAAATGTCGTAGAAATTGAAGTTAAACCAAATGACGTACGACATAACGTAAATCGCGTCGCAATACGCATCACAGGAGGTCGTGAATTAAAACCTAAAATTGAAGATACTTCACAGAGCTAACGAATGGTAGATAAATTAGAGGGAGTTGAAGACTAAAAATAGAGAAGAGGACGAAGGAGAAACAAATAAATACATTGAGCTATTATTACTACGTATAGAGACGACACCACGTATCACCACTGTGTCCCATCCAGGATGAGTGAGCGCGCCTATGTTCATTCAGTTGTTTGACAGCTCTGTGGCGTGCTCTCACGCTCACTCATCCTGGATGGGACACCGTGGTGATGCGTGGTGTCGTCTCTATACGTAGTAATAATAGCTCAATGTTAAAATACAACGATTTACTCTCCTACCAGAATTAAAACTAAGCTAAACGAATTAGTAATGCCGGTAGCAGTTGAAACCGCATTACAGAGGTTTGTCTTAAATCGTTCTTAAATTCCACAGTAGATTATAAACTAAATTAGATAAAACTGATAGTGGATTATAAGCATTTTCTATCAGATTGGTACAGATCAACAATGATACTCTAATGAATAATTTAACCGTAAAACTTGCAATGCGATTATCTTTTCCAATTCCATTCCATTCCAAACGTAATTATGTTTTTAATCGCCTGAGAACCTGCGATTATGAAATTGTTAATAGAAATAATTGATTCACGTTTTGGCTATATGATGTCGTGGTATGATGAAATGGTTTATGTACAAATAAACATGGAATCTTGGATTTTATAACTATATAAATTAAGCCCTTATAGGCTTGTTAGATACTCATTTTTTAACTGTGGCTTCAGCTCTATAACATCGTAAAACGTTTCAAGATGTCGTGCGTTCTTGATACATGTATTTCGTCCATCTTTCTTTGTGCTGTCATTTTGTCTATAGCTCTAAAGCTTTTTTAGTTTTATCTCATCCGTGGCGTTTTTAAAATTTGGAAAAGAAATGATTCTTCAGTCCGTACGGGTGTCAATATAAATATTATTTCTATTTTTTTTGCGCTATAATTTCATCAAATGGTCCTCTTATCTAGGGCAGAGCATGCATGAGGGACTTTCAGATTCGTACTGACTAAAATCCATGGTGTCCTTCAATAACCTTTTACATTCTGGGGTAACGTTATTCGATAGAACCGCGACTTCATTCATGCTGTGCCTAACTCTTTACAACGTATAAAAGAAAGGCACTACGTAACAGAACTAACTAAAACACAGAAAACCTAATTAGCAATACTACCTGAACGTTATCCAGTGTGAGCTGGCCCCGAAGTGGGTCACACCGCGGGGTCACTGGGCTTAGTTACCACCTGACCCGATTGTGGCCCGCGATAGCAGACGCAAAGAACTAACTACTAACTAGTTAGCTTGGGAAATTATTTAACTGTAGTGTTTAGACTGTTCAACTAATATCGTTTTACTCCGAACATGCTTATCATCACGTCTGTGAATACCAAAGTGTTAGACATGAGTATCCTAATCGTATCGAAAAATGAGGAAACGTGGGCGTATCCCACCCAAGTTTAGTCAGTTATTTTTATAAGTCCTATAAAAAGGGCGGCCTGTCACCAGCAACCGGGCACAAATCCAGAGTCTGAGGCTTTTAGTGAGAAATTCCTAGTAGTAGTTCCCAACTTGAGAATTTAACCTAGAACCTCAAGCTCACCGGTGACCGGGCTACCAAAGGCTCAAAGAGACTCCAGATCTGCTTCTTACCCCCCCAGTGATGAGACCCAAGCTTCGTGTTTCCTCAACATATTTTGAAATTCGAGTGAGAGATTTTTTTTTTAAAACAAATGAGTTGCTTTTTAATTCTACGCGGTCAACTGCAAGCCAAGATAAGACGTTACACTAATAAACAATAACGATATGGAAAAATGACTTGGAAATTTTGGAAAATACAAAGACTAAGGTTTCTTTAAACTACACGAAAAGACACCATTAACTTTCGTGAAAAAAATATCAATAGAGGTCTTTGCCCTGATTCAAAGTATTCAGGCTAAAAAGTAATATAATGATTCTGTTTACAGCACGAGCTATGATCATAGAGCGTTAGTGAATGTTTAATTAGCCATTAATTTACTACTTGACCCAATTTCTCGTGGCGTTGTCTATGAATAGTCCACCTCATAAATTTTAGTAACGTCACTGGAAGTTTTGGGTGTTTACATAAAGTGGATATCGTGGTAGCAGTCAAAACATTTATAACTAGCTTTTTCTATGGTTTAACCCAAGTAGAGTTCGTTTAACCCACTTGATTTTATAAACGCCAGCAGGTCAACCTACCCAAATCTGTCAAATTTTCCCGATCGAACATTAACCTTCCACTATTGTAATAAGTGATAAGGTTGAAAATCTATTATAGAATTTTGCCACATTGAGGTAGGTTGATATGCTAGCCAGTCTGTAACTCCGGAATAAAAAATACCCTATGCGTGTTACTGCAGATTAGCGTAACAAACATTCATCCGTCCCTCCTCGAAAACTTGATGATAAATAAAATTAAATATGGCAGTCAAAATATTATTCTCATGAAAAATGCAGAAGGAAGACACCTTGAACAAGATGTAATGGGATAGAATAACAATGATGAGGAAAAGGAAGGTTCTCAAACAATTGATCAACCTTCGCAGAGAGACGCAGCTGAAAATTATTTAACAGTATAGACAATTCGCACGATATAGCGAAACTTACGTCCTTCCCTAGTCTTAACAGGCAATCGCTTAAATCCGTGCTTATATTATACAAGTATTGTATCAACGACGATATATTACTAGACTCCGCATGCACGATCTAAGGAACAAAATCTATTCTGTTAACTCGCTGAGGTACTACGTAAGCGAGGGGGACGGGGTACTGCGTTGTGATTGGTTAACTCAAGGTCTGTTCTGTCTCAAGGTATGTTTACGGCTCCCAGGAGTGGTCGAAATAAGACGGATATAAGACTTTTTTGCCTAATGTGTTGACAGACATCGGTCGCCTGTTATTAGGAGTCTAGTAATATATCGTCGTTGTATTATATACAACTTTGACACACCTGCATACAAGTTACAAGTTGGTAATTTGAACTTTTGTATATCCAGTTTCTTGAAACATAGAACCTTGCATAGAACTTCCCAATTGACTAAGTTACTTTTAACTAAGGATTTTCACTTAAGGTTTTAGCAGCATGCAATTTGTCTTTCCAATTCAAGCTATCTTGAATGCAAGACTTGTCTAGAAGAATCGCGTCTTCATAAAAACATCTAGTGCTGTTCCAGCCCAGAAGCCATAATGTTGCATGAAAGCTCAACTGAAATTCAAATTTGAGATCACCAGTGAAGAAGATAAAGCTCCTTTTTCAAAAAAACAAGGAGTTTAGGTCATATGTAAGGAAATAGATGTTACTGCAAAGCAAACGATGTTAAAAGGTACAGTCATGATACAAGACCAAGCTGTTTTCAATGGTAGAGAAATTCTTAATCCGCTCTGCATTCATACTTATCTTCCACCATTATTTACTTGAACTACAAACGAAATATAACTAACCAAAGGAGTGTTAGTTCACAAAGCTTTACATAACGCTGTCCAAACCACAGTTTAACTAATTTAACTAAAGCCAAGTTCCAAATTGGAACGCGTCTGATGTTTCAAACAGATAGGAAGTGGCGGGAAAACAAACGACGACGAAGGAAGCAATAAATGGCTCGAAAGGTTTAATATCTTCAGCCGAATTTGTTGTTAATGAAGGCAAAATATAAGAGTCCATTAATTAAAAATAATCATAAAATATGTCAGATTTCAATTGACGCAATAAATCGAAGTATTCCATGAAGGGCACCCGCTAAATGGCACCTGAGCGAATGGCTCCTAAGCTATTCCACGAACGGCACCTATAATTTTTTTTTTCAGATGCCCTTAGTGGAAAAGTTTTTCATCTAGGAAATTAACGCGGTTTCTGTTGATAGATAGGCAATAAGGGAAAAGTTTAAACTAAGTGATTGATTTCTTGAGAAATGCTCGTAAACCTCATATCTCGGGAAATATTTTCACTGGTTTCGCTTGAAAAGCACTTACCTATAGGGAAAGAAAGTTTTAAACTCAAACTCAAATTCTTTATTGCATTCATGTGTTTACTTAGATCCGTTCAAATGACCTTGGAAACATTTCGAAATAGTCTAATATACACACACATACAGACACGGGCCATACTCTCTCACAGATTAAGTTCAACCCAAAAGTATTCCAAATCGGCATCTCCCAGTACAAACAATAATCATAATTAAAGAAGTCTGAAACTTGTGAATCGACCTTAGGCACGATTCGACAAAGCTGACCGGCAATATTGTAGCGGACATAAACTACTATAAAAAAAAGAACAGCAACGCCATCTATGCAAAGACCAAGGAACTAAGAAGTCTACATCGAGCAATCAAAGTTATCCTCGACATTAGAACACATAGGATATTCCGACAATGAATGTCGGGCAGAAAGCCCACCAGAAACAACACCCGTCTGGTCGGAAGGTACCTTCCTTTTCACCGGGTAGCTAGGAACTTTCCACTCTGTTCCTCCCACACACCCAAAATATTTACATTAAATTTTGCAACCCGGTCTATCCTGTATTGGGCCCAAGATCTAGCCCGTAACACTCCACAGCATGCTTCTACTTCTAAAAAAAATTCATTAACTCACCTCCACGACCTGCCTGAGGTCTTCAACGTATACGTTCTCTGTCTGCACTATCTCCGCACACACTCGCTCCAGCTGAGACAGGCCTGGCAACTCGTCTACCAGTTGAGCACCTGGGGATAACAAAAGTGTGATATGCCTTTTGTTTTCACTTATTAATTCTACAGTCTTAGATTGAGTACTAAAATTTGTGGCAAAGCTCCGTATTAGTTTTTGGGCTGTAAAGATCGCAAAAGACTAAAATAAGTGTACAGTAGCCATTGCAGTTATAGCTATACAACATAGCCTGTGAATGGTTTTCAGTAAAATCAAGGAACCCGTTAGATTTTACTATTTATGTCTTTTTTAATTAAAAGAATTGTGATTCCAAATTCTAGAGTAGCTATTGTTGTTTATTAGATAAGTCTTAGCTTATAGGCGAAATAATGCTTTACTTACGTGGTGCATCTTCCGAGTTTCTCTCCTCCGACACACTGGTAGTCATAATTCCAGCGTTGTTCACAAAATGATTGCTACCGTTAGCCGAAGTCATGTCCGCGTCACTATGATCATCCAAGCTCTCGATGGAAGCCAAGTATGCAGAGTTCACGCCCCCTTTATTTTGCACACCACTGCTTGATGTCGAACTAGAAGACGCAATGGAACTCATAGAAAGAGGGCGAGACACTTCAACCGGAGGATTCAATCTTATCACCTCTTTCTCACAGGTCTTCAGATTACCAGTAGAACCTACAGCCTCAGGGTAGGGAACAGTTTTCGACAAAAGTTTCGATGGACTCTCGTTTTTATTCACGAAATCTTTTCGATGCAAACTGTTTGTGCCTTCATTCAATTTCGGAATCTTCGCCGGCGACTGCACGGGACTTTTTGGCATTGGCTTCATAGGCGAGTTGTCTTTCGATGAAAGTTTGATATCGAATTCTCTATCGTTAGATGTTATAGAGAGCTCGATCGATTGATCGATGTATGGAAGGGACAAGGATTCGAAGGCAGTTTTGTTGTTCACAACCGGAACATCGTAGATAGCTGGCCTGTTGTTTGTGGGGACATCGTAAGTTTGAGCATCATCGATTTTAAATTCAGGCTTCAGAGGCACTGATATGACTGGAGATTCAATGTCTTCACTTTTGGATTTAGTAAAGCTTTTGATAGCACAAGGCTGGTCGTAAATATCCACTGAGGGAAGAATTTCAACACCAGACTGGGAAATTTTAGACGTAGCTCCAACTAAAGGAATGTTAGATTTTCTCATTGAAGATCTACCAATATTTACTGTTTTCTTTTGAAATTTTAAAGTAGTCGTTTCACTTGTAGCACTTGAAATCATCCGTTTCACATTTGGCGAGAGATTATCGAACGTTGTCTCTTGTTTCATTTCTTTAAACGTTTTTTGCACTTTACTTAAGGTAGAATCACTGAACACTTTACACTTATCTGAGTCGTCACTAGCACCGTTGTTATCACTTTTAGTTCGTATTGAATATAATGAGCTTTTGTTAAATGTTGCTATTGGGAGCTTGACACCTCCTGTGATCATTGTGTCTTCCCCAGTCTTAGATATGTCTTGTGTAGTCTCTTCTATTGCCTCGTATATGGTGTCTACGGGAGGATCATTTCTAGCGTCTTTTGCGGTTTCTAATCGACTTGCTTCTGGCCTCAAACTCTTTCCTGGTTCTAGTAAAGAGTCGTATATCCCGATCAGCGTAGGAGTCAGGTCCGTTGTGCTACCTGTAACAAACGAAACGGTATCTTTAGTACAACGCTACTGGTTTTCAATGAGGACAACATAGTAATAAAACTTGGACTTTACGTGTTTGGTTACAAGGTAGAAAGTTCTTTATGATATGGACAATAATATTATAATAAGCGCTAACTGAATCAAATGGATTGGAAATCTCCTATAATAGAAACTGAACGGCGCCTGCGCACTATATGAATATCAAAGTATAGATCGTAAAATTAAGTGTTTCAATAACTCTTTAATAAGAATTATCCAGTAATACAATATATTTTATGGTGCAATAAAATTTATTAGCATTAATATTTATAAATAAGTGTTTTGAAAGGGTCTTTCGCAAATCTTCCAATATTTTGTGGATGTCATAAAAAATGAATGACCAACGAAATGTGTTAATCTTTTAAGTAATAATTTACCGGTTTAAGATTTCGTAAACTGTTAATTGATGGCTTGAGTGAGATTACAGCTACTTGTATTGAAAAACGTGACAAGTAAGCAATCCAGCTTATAATAATTATTAGGAAATCAATAAATGTAAATACGGTAGCTGAGAAGAGGCAAAAGATGGAGGATTACATTCTGGCGTAATTCAGAAGAGGCAGAAAGCCAATACAGGATAGTGACAAGTTGAAATAGTATTGAATTGAAGTAATTGTTTAAGCATTAAAAGAATCTCTTGCTGTGAATTTGTAAATAGCATTCTATACACTAGGGCCATAAGCCGTAAGTGTGGCCCGGCTATAATAAAATATTGTTTCTAACAATGTTAACATTAGAAGACATAATATTCTAAAACATGGCTAAAGTTAATTGTTTAAGTACACTAGATATGTTCTGATGTTGATGTTATCAGTCCCATGTGATCAAAAGAAAGCGGGCATATAGCTAAAACTAGTTTAGTCAATTTGAAAATCAACTTAACTATAATTGTGAGAAACTTCTTATTCGTTTCAATGCATTTAACAACAATAGGAAAAAGGATAAGTATAGATTTTACAGTTAGGAGTGCTTTCGCCCTCCCAAATACCGTCAATCCAGATTATAATCAAAACAGTCCTCCCCGGATTATGTCATTCGACTAAACCATTCAAAAGCGTTGCCTAACGAAAAGCTTTTAAAGTTATTAAACGGAACTACTCCATTTTGGGTCGATTTCAAAGACACGCGATTACTTTGATTTTTATGACTTTCGTTTTATTTATTTATGGCCAGTTTGTAATAGTTTTTCATTTATGGTCGGAGCTAGGCGTGGACATCAATGAGTATTTTCAGGTTTTTTTTTTTATTTGGGATAAACCCACCACAGTATTCCCAAACCACTGCAACTCTTAAAAGCCAGAATCAACAGTGGCAACCACCAGAAAAGCGGCGAGACAATGAAGCTCGACGTGTCCCGGAGAATGAATTTACCTGTCTTGGATACTGCAACGAAATTAATCAGGAAAGAATAGTGGAGCAGTAGGAAAAATATGTTTCCACTTCTCTCCTTGCAATCCCCTATTTTCAGGAAATCTTTCAGTTTCTGTGTAAAGAACTACATTTTTTATGGCCTGAGTAGGATTCAGGAATGTAAAAGTAACTGTGGAATAATCCGAAATAAATCCTACCTATCATATTGGGCTCAATACATCGTTAAACATAACTGGTGAAATGTGGTATCTGAGTTAAACATCTGCCTAACCCTTTTAAGATCACCTAACCCCCGGTAACCAAAGATTACTTAATACCTGAAGCCAAAGGACAAGGTTGAAGTATTATGACATGACGTAAAGCCTAAAACCCTAAAAGCACCCCTAGTGAGCACTCCTAGAGTTTCAAATCCACTATGGCGCCCTGCGTCTCAATATTTTTTCTCTAACTCTAATCAAACTCGATTGACGTCTACTATTTTACATTGTGTCTGCCATTCATTCTACTTTGAATAACCATAGACGTTAGTCTGTAAAATATCCAATGACACAACAAAAGGACAAACAAACCAAGAAATCCTGCTAACCATAGACAAAATACCGAAACAAATTGTCCATTTTATCAAACCAGCCATACATCACTAGAGACTAAAAAGCCATTTCAGAGATGCAATCTAAAGTACGAACCAAAGAAAATGGAGTGGTAACAAAAGCGCATCAATGACTTCCCGCAGAGCACTATAGAACCCGATTTACATGATAATAGATAGAAATACAAGTTATTTGGACTCGTGACACAGAATAGATAGTTACAGAAGTTTCACAAGCTTCACCGCTGGTGATTGACGACTATAAGTCTAATTGCCAAGCATAAACGAGGTTAGCTCTCGCACTCATGGAGATAGTGTTTTTATCAGTATAAACAGCCAATGAATAAATATTACTGTCATCTCCTTCATCTTTGTATGTTTTTAGTAATCAAATACCTAGTCTATGGCGAATTACGAACTATTTTTCACACTTTATGTCTCGTAATCACTCACAATTTATTAAGTTGAAATTTATTGACTATAAACGGCTAAAATGCACGAACTTATTCCAATTATAGGCAGCGATTACAAACCTTTTTGCAACATTTGTTTATGATCACCGTAGGTGCGCGTATACGTATGCGTCTGTTTTCACTCGTTGTACGAAGCTGGCATTCTGTTCTTCTCTATTCCATGGTTCTACTATCGCACCCCGATAGTTTACCGTAATAAAATATCTATTAAGTTCGTTTGATGCCCTTTTATTGGTTTGATAAGAAAGGATAGTGTAGAATTACATTTTATGGTTTTGTTAAGGTTTTCTTATTATTTTCGGCTTACTTTGAGTGCCTTAACATTTTTTTAAAGTGCTTTTCAATACGTGATATCTTCATTACATGTATCTTTGTTATTATTAAGGACTTTTAACTTAAAGTTTCTTTCACTAGTCCATAGTCTCTGGACTTGTAATATTCCAGGGCAATTATAATTCCAATCGACAGCGTATTGTGTGTTGTGATGCAGTCTGCGAACTACCAGCGCTCGATAGGGCCAAATGCTTGCCCGGGTCGCGGGTCTGTCCTCAAAGGTTACCTTTGCTTGGGACGCAAAAAGTAACCGAAGGTACTGGTTGGTTTTTATTCAACCAAGTCTGATAGTCCCTTCAACCCAGGGCGGGATGAGTCATTTAATGATTTTCCGAAAATAGAGATTCCGTGATTTTACGAAAAGAGAAAGTAGCAATTGCCTCCCTTTTCAAAGCATTAACATAAGTTTTTCGATGGCTTATGTCATTCTTTCTATGTTACGAGTAACTACAGTAGACCCTCTGTTGTCACTTACAATGTTAATAGGGCCAAATTATTGACCTAGTTCACACATTACCAAATTAATAGTCCTGTGAACTAACTACCAAGTAACCTATGATCTTTTTTGCTAAACATCGTAGTAAGGTGTCAAAACGGGACCAAATGTTTCTTCAGAATCAATGTATCGTAATATATCTTTTCCAAACTACGTATTATTGACGTTACGATTATAAATTTATTCAACTCGACAGTCCCACAACTCACTAGTACTACCACGCAGGGTACTACTCCTCGATAGACCAATAAACCCAGTCAATCATATTTATTGATTTCCTAACGCCGTCGATACAGGATGCTCTGTATCATCTCAAGGAAAGGAATCTCTTGATAGAAGCTGTACACCGGAAATGATCTATTCAGGGGCCGAAGTTCACTGGCTCAGCTGTCTATAGAGATGATGATACCACTGCTGCGAGATTATTAAGCTTATGATATTGTTAGAAGGATAAAAATGTGTAGAAGTAGAGAATTATTTATTTTTTTACAAGGAATTTCTATGATCTCAGAGAGGAGGCCTGTGTCCCAGCAGTGGGAACATTATAGGCTGATGATGATGATGATGATGTACGTATGCGCTAACAAACATTTGGCATGGTTGGCGCAATGACTGAGCGATCGGTCGATCGGCGTAGCCACCGCCGTATCAACCGTATCAATTATACGGGGCCCCAAGTGTCAAGGGCCCCCGACGAATTAAAATAAAAAACATAAAATGTTGCTCTTATATGAAAAATTATTGCGGCCATAAAGCTCCTAATATCATCATCATAGATCAATTTTCAAATAAGCAACGATCAGTCGCTCAGCATTCTCAATTTTCTCCCTTCAAAATTCTTTTAATGACATCAGTAATACGCGACAGGATACTGTTGTCTTTATTCTGCAAAACTAAACACTTTGATTCGAAGGGCCCCAAACAAGTTTTGATAAGGGACCTATTTTTTCTGGCCTAGCTGGTCATCTTGTAAATGACCACAACATAGACTATAATTTCTAAGAACTGGTATTATCATCTCCACAAAGATCAGTACTTGTACTAGGCTCACAGAGATGAGTCAGAGTATTTTCGTCACCGGTAACTGCCGACGTTCATTACTACATTGTCTTACATGTTGCCACTAATTGCACCTTGTGTGCTGTCGCTGTTATAGATTATTATGTCTGTTTATAACGGTTACTATGTTGTTTTTTATGTCTATGGGCAATTTAGCTGCATTCGGTTAGATTAGACGTACTTCAACGTGGAATTCTAGTCAGTAAGAGTCTGACAGTTCCTGCCGTTCCACACAGGCAGGGCTGGGCAAAATACATGCTTTGCTTTAATTGAAATACAAATTACAAAATACTTTATCGCGAGTAATTAAAATATAAAATACCTTTGAGTAAGGTATTTGAAATATAAAATACAAAATATAGTATTTTAGCTAGTTTTAATTGAAATACAAAATACTAATTACAAATTACATATGACAAAATAAATAATTTAGATCAGCAGTTGAAAAGTAGAGGAAATTCTTAGCTTAAAGTTCACAATTTGACGTATTTTTTTTTGCGTTTTTTTAGCCAAGTTTGATCTACATTCATAGCATACTAACAAAACAAAACGCAAAAAAAATAATTACGTCGAATATCAGTGTAAAGAGGCGTCTTTACACTGACATTCGACGTAATTTTTTTTTCGATCCGCTGGCGAGCGGATCGACCTGCCCGGATCTTTCAAATTTTATCAATAAAAAAATGCCCTTCCAATATTGCAATAATGTTCAAAATCTGTTGAGGAAATTTGACGGATTGTGATAGGAGGCTTGATGTGCTGACGTTAGTACGTAACAGGTGCAGTGATGCCAAGTCTAATTAGCTGCTTTACCATCATTGCAGAGACTGCAGTGAAGGTAAATTTAGTTTAAATGTATTTTGGAACTTCATGTATTTGAAATACTAATTACAAAATACTTCATCGTCAGGTATTTGAAATACGAATTACAAATTACATTTTCGTTAAGTATTTAAAATACAAATACAAAATACGTATTTGTATTTCAATTACGTATTTTAATTACAAGTAATTCAAATACTGCCCAACCCTGCACACAGGGCGGGAGAGCTCACTTGATAACAACACCAGCCCAAAAAAAAAATTGGAGAAAAGGCAGATGACGATGATCATGATGAATTAAACAATGGACAACCATTTTTTTATTCACCATGTTATAAGTCTTTAACAATTACCAAACTGATGATAGGCTTTTCTTTACTAACCAAAATATTAGGTACTTATTTGAAAGTGGCCAAAGTAACCGGAAGAAAATTTCGCGTAATGTGATTGATATTCTTAAAGCAACGATAATTGTCATTCGTTGCATATTATTTTATAATGACTAAACAACAACCAAAGACAATATAAACTAAATTCTATGACCATAGACCACACAGCTCGAACTCTTGAAGCAACATCTTCTCTAACGACCATGCTAATTCGAAAAGCAAATATTTTCTTCAAACAATCGTGCATCCTTGCCACAGTATTATGTATCTTTTTAGCTAAAACTTGAATAAACTGACTCATCGACACCCACGAAGAAACAGAATTAAAATTCTATAGAAAATTCTTTGTCTGACTCAGCCAGGACATGCCAAAGTCCTGACAATGAAAAAAAATACAAAAAGGTAAAGAATTCTTTGTTGAATTTAAATCTATACCTAAGATTTTTTTTACGTTGGTTGTAAAATCATCAAATGAGTCCTCCCACTCCGGGTATGGCGAGAGGGACTGTCAGACTTGTACTGACTAAAATCCACGGTGTTCTTCAACAGCCCTTTATGTTCCGGGGTCACGGTGATGGAATAAGTCCCTCGACCCCGGCAGGCTTTGGCCTTCTAAGAGGGGGCCCCGTCATTATGCTGACGCTCTTTGAGGCGCGCGTGGAACACGACGCGCCGTCGACCCGGGCATGGTCCATGGTCGGACAGCGAGTCTCCCATTACTCGCCGCCCGCATGCCCGCAATCTATAGGCATAGGAAAGGAGCGTACTGAGAAACTAAGAAATAGTTCGACAACAGGACGATGCCTAAATTAGTATGGAGCTCTGCCCCAGTAACGTACAGAATTCTGATTTATATCTTTAATAGTACTTTTAAAATATCTAGATTTAATGTTTTATACAGCATCGGTACCGGCCGACACGAGAAGAAAGAATAGAGATATAAAGCATTGATGCTTTTTTTTGTTGCGTGGCAAAATCATCAAATGAGTCCTCCTATACAAGGCAGGGCAGAAGGGAGGGACTGCCAGACTTGTACTGACTAAAATCCACGGTGTACTTCAATAGGCCTTTACGTTCCGGGGTCCAGGTAATTCGTTAGAACAATAAAAATTTCGCATTCAAAATAGGTATTAGTTAGAGTTACCAAATAATGAAAAACAGCGCGCATAGTGTGTAAATTGTAAGCTAATTCCAATAGACTCCACCTTACAGTGACTAGATACTGGCTGGACAATACAGGACAATAGCCTAGAATGTCGGGGCCACAAGGAAACTCATTTACAACAATATTATATTATATTGCTTTGGCATAACGGTACCTAGACTTTGTTAGCCTAAATGTGACTTTACATTGATCATTTATTTTATTAACTTCTGCCAATAAATGTAAGACAAGAAAACAATGGTACATAATTACTCATAAAACACTAATAATTTTATTGCTAGAGACTATTCTTGGTATTAGACAGAAAATGCTAACTTACTTTGATAAAATTCAATTTTAAATCTATAATAAACCATATAAGCAAAGCCCGGAGTAGATAAATTGATTGGGGGTCAATAACCTGAAACGTACCTATATGTTAATATGGACATGCTTCCGGGATTCCGGGATTGTATAGAGAATTTTCCGGATTTTTTCCTTGTTAGGAACATGTAGGACGAAGACATATTATAAGACTCGCTATTGTGCGATTATTTAAATGCGATTACGCATTTAAATTCAATCCCATAAGTACTGAAATGAAATCCCGGAAAAAAGCTTATCCATGTTATGAATTCTATGACAGTACATTCAATCAATCTGCTTACTCCGGGCTTTGCATATAAAGCAGAGGTACTTAAATTTATAGCTGTTAATCCACTTATACGTTAATCAACATAAAAACTATAACGTCCTACATAATACCATTCCACTCTACAATTCAAGGAAAATATCGATCAAATTAATATTTTTTAAGTCCAGTAACCAAGCGACAGGAACACAACAACCAATTGCTATCACCCTTGAACAAGTAACCTTTGTCGACCCACATAACCACTAGCGCCATTGCTCCAAAACTAATCTATGAATGACAGTTTCAAAAGTCCCATTGTCCATAGATAATATAAACGTTTCACGCTTGTTAAGTTGGCATTCTGTTGAGATGACAAGTTCTATTGCTGTCAATCTTGAAAATCGAATTTCACCTTGTGTTTTGAATAAAGGTTGAAGCGTCTCTGGACGGAACGTTTTGAATTCAGAAGGCTTAATTTTGAATACATTAATGGCATTCAAAAATAAACCAATGCTTTATCAATCATTTATTGTTAGTATCTTCCATGGAGAAGACAATATCAACGCCTAACTGTCGACGGATTACAAGAATACAATTTCTTAAATAAAGAGCAAAGAGCATGCTTCATAATCCGCAGCATACTTGTTTCTATCCATTCCATCTTTTGCATGTCCGATCAGAAATACGGAAATATATATTCTAGACACTACATCAATGCATCGAACATTGACCCTTCAAAGCATAAACTCCAATAAACCACTAAAACCTGTGCGGTCGAACTGTCAACATAGCTTTCGTCACGTCTCATATATTTAGTGACGGCGGTCTAACAAACCGAGACGATTCCGACACGGGACGGAATTAACCGAAGCTATGTGTCGAACGCGGAAGGAGTACGTTCCTTTCGAAGATAGAATTCAAACTAAATAGAAAAATAGAAACGTTTGACAGTAGGAGTTAAGATGATTATGTTGGCAACACGATTTAGATGACATATACCATAAAAGGGCACCAATAAAGAACACCTTTTCCAAACACGGCAATTTATGGTAAATAGAATATCCATAAAAGAAAGCATAACGTAAACAATAAAAAGTAAACATAAATATTTACGAAAAGAAGAACCGAAATAAGATAATGGGAAAGAAGAGGAATTAAGTCTAAGTTTTAAGACAACAGGATAAATTGATAATAGTAACAGCTACTTTGAAGTCGACGAAGTTCCGTTAGAGGCTTTTCATCTTACAGACAAATCATTCCAGTTACTTTACGATCTAACAAGTAGCTATCAACGTCAGACAAGTCCGGATATGCTCAAGGGAAATCAGATTTCCTCAGTGCGATCTAATCGACATAGGTGGGTGCTGCCCAATAGTCTGACATAATACATTAGTCTTCTAACACCTACGTGAAGAAATGGGGAAGACGCAGACCTCACAACACGGATTCAATACTGAATGGCAGTTTAATTTATGGAGAAGATATTAATATATAAAAAAACGAATTAGACAAAAGTAATGTTGGAAAAAACCAATATGGACTTCATACTGAATACCTAGTATTAATTCTTGTATAATTTATGGATAAGGAGAACAAATATGACCACTAATTACTGTCCAATAGTGACTTAAATTTATATGTATCGTCACTCTATTTCGATTTGACATCAGCGTGGCGATTGAGTAGATCATAATATGGGTTAAGATATAGCCCTTTTTTATCAAGCATAACCTATTTGATAACTTGCATATTCCAAGCAGATAAAAACTAGTAAGTTTAGAAATACGAAATACAACCACTAATTATAGGCTACTCAATCAAGTAAAATGTGGACGTTCCACACAATAATAGACTACTAGAAAATAATAATTCTACTAAAACGGATAAAATATAACCACTAATTACTGACCAATTAATCATTACTTCACACCAAAGAAAAATCGATTAAATACTCGATAAGCATAAACTTATGGACAACAATTTAGAAAGCCATACCGAATATTTATCGAGTCTATAAATTAGAAACGTCAAAAGTGCAGGTTCAAAGCTTTGATCTCCACTTGAGATGGTTGGAGGCCCACTTGAACGGCCCCTGACTCATGGGTGTCCCAAATAAAGAGGAATACTAGCTTCTGATTGTGGCTTTGCCTGCAATGAAATCGAATATAATACCACGAGAGCTTTTGCTGAGGTCATGTGTTAAAAAAATAGAGAAACTCTTTCTTTTTTTTAAAGTCTTGAACGACATCAGAAGTATCTTCTGTCCTAACCCAGGTTTTGATCAACCAAAGTGTGCCAAACTTCAAGAGAAAGATAGAGCAGTTCGATGTGTAAGAATAGCAAACAGATAGGCTAACACTTTTGGGTGTAAAATTTTAGTATGTATACATATTATACGAAAATCTCAGTGGTTTTCCATTCGTACAAGTTCGATGTACGTTAATGAAACAGCATTTAATAACTTGAATGGAATTGAAACTGTAGGTAAAGCGGTATACAATGAATCATCAATGCACCTACATGACATGACACACTGACTGAATTCTGAATTTATTTATTAATGTTTCGCTTGTTTACGTCTTTTGTGAACTCAAAAGTATCTGTAACTGGCCTACTTGAAATAAATGCTTTGATTTCGTTACGTTCATTACTGCTTTCCTATCCTTTTTTATGTTGGTATCTTCTAATGTCTCAACATGATGATTAAGCTTTATAATGAATACATTGGGAATCACATTAATTTATCGGCAACTTATGTCTGTCATTTACATTTTTTCGTCACCAGCATCGCTGGTACTTTAAACAATGTTACTTTGTATAGGGTTATAGAATTTTGATAACGTGGACTAGAGCAGGCCCTCTAGTCGATGTTTATCAAAATTCTGTCAACAAAACGATTCAATTTCAATTTTGTTTTCAAGTAGAGCAATCTTTTCAAAATTCTCCTTCTTCAACCTTAAAACCATCAATCACACAAGGTTAAGTGATTATTCCAAATGTTAGGTACCATTTTTATCAATTCTTTGTTATGGCAATGCATTATTGAGATCGTCTGTCTACATAGTCAGTTCCATGTTCTTATAATTAACTACATTAGTACTGTTTTCTCGTACATGTTAACAGGGTATGTTTTACAGCAAATACCTTCTTTTTTCTTTTATTCCCGATTAGCGTTTCAAGTATTGCCATAAAAATACCTCGGCAGGAACCCGTACTGTTTTGTTTGCACTGGCAATGCGGAGAACTCGATTAGTTGAGTATTTGCTTGCTTAGATTGTAATGTTATTCTGCTAACTGTATCGAGATCGTACGTAAGCGGTTCCAAATTCCAAAGAGGTTAGGCGCTAAGGCGCCATTTGGATTTGAAATTTTATTCGAAACTTTTGCTTTTTTCCGCGTTTTTTCTCGTCTCCTTCTGGTCGTAACGTGATGATTTATTATGGTCTATACTCTATAGTTTTTCTCGATAAGTTTTTGAAAGAAAGAAAGAAAAAATAATTATTTGGCACAAAACCACGACAAACACACAACAAAATAAAAGAATTAATAATTTAATTAAAACAACAGTAAAAGGAAGAAGTGAAAAACAAAGATTTGATGTGTGTCTCATGGCTGCGCCAAATAGGTCCAGTTCAGCAAAATGTCGAGCAACTAGTGCTCGACGCTGGTTTTGCGTGGAAGAGTAGCTAACTTCGATATATCCATCCATCCTCACAAATTTTGGCATTTATGATATTAGTAAGATCAGTAAATAGTAATTTGGTGCATTTTTCGCAACGCGATTGGCTATTCAATCACGAAGGTGAATCGTTTGGGATATTGCTAAGTGGCCGTTAGGTCCACTGCTACTGAATTACATTGACGGCAAATGAAATACAGAATACCTAACTACTGAGGTACTTACCCAACTAAAACTTGAATCCATACTCATGGTAAGTGGAGCAAGTGGAAAAGTTCTATTACCTTCAAGGCAAGTGTAAATTGTGTTTACTGACTTTTCCGAAGTTGACGAAATTACCAACTTGGCGGAAAAGAGATAACTATTTAATGGTCAAAGTTCTTAACTACGAATTTAGTTAGGTTTTATATTTTTAGCATTACAACGAGTATCCAGAAAATTGGTGTCATATTTTATGTTTGAGATTATCATCTCATCATCATGGGACCAATATTGTATTGTATTTTAACTAATTTAGAAAGGCAAACGAAGTAAGAAAAGTGTTATTTGAAATTTATACAAGGAAAGACATCTAAGAAAATATTGTCTTAGTACTTATAAAATGTTTAATATTTTCGTAAATGCAAAAAATAACAGTGAATTATGCAGACGTGACATGGCAGTTTATAAAAAAAAAGTCTTTCAAGCCATCAGCAATCTTATCAAAATATTTGTCTATGGTAACCCTAACCCACACGTATGCGCAGACGCAGCGCAGATCAAAGCCCACCTCAATAGGAATAGAAACACCGCACTTCCTGTTCTATATGAAAGCTTTTTAATTTAGTCAGGAAATAGACTTTTTTATTATTCGTATTTTTTGGTCATGGAAATAGATATTTTCTATTTTCTTTTTCTGATTATGGTAGAAGATTACAAACGTTTAGAAAGGACTTTTCTTAGGTAACTATCAGGTTGGTTTTATAATAAAAATCAGTACAAGTCGTACCTATACATTTTAAGTCTTCATCACGATTTAGTCAAAGTCACAGACATGTTCTTATAAAAAAATCAGTTAAGTACTTATTTGTTACCACATAAACCTTCGTAGGTGCATACAATAAATAAATGAACTAAAACATTACAATATTTATTAAAATTTAAATTTTTGACCATTGAACTATTACTACTACGTATAGAGTGCGCGCGCACAAGTTCATTCAAGTAACTTTGGGATTTTTTCTATCGAGAAAATTTTATGGAATCGTGTTTTCGCCAAACATAAGACCTAACATTAGTCCTCAACTTTACCATATATTTATTTCAAAATTAATGCTGCAGTATTTTCGGCGTATCAGAGGATTCTGCTAAGCCATTTGAGGTAGTATGGCCTCTTAAAACCACGGGGAAAAGCTAATTATTTTATAATTAATAGGTGGCGTTATATCTGCTTATAAACAATATACTGCTCTAATAAATATTTCCCGCTTTTAACAAAGTAAGAACTCAATTAGTAAAGCACACGATATAATATTTTTACGGCTATTCTCATAAACTTTATAGCTTACTATATTAGTTTACGATAGTTTCGCAGACATGTTTTTACGTAAACTAATTAGTTGTTATTAAAACGGTTTTAATAATCGTCATGAAATTGTGCTGCTAAAAAATTTTAAGGTAGGGTAAAAACCGTATAGACATTTCGTGGACTTATGTCCGGAGACTGGACTTTGATAGACAATGTAATTAAGTTGCGGCGGCACGGTGTAAGTGTCCATTTGCACGAGCGCTTTTTTTTGGGCGTTAAAAAAGCGTTAAGTTGGATCAAAAAGGTAAATTGAACTTAAATGTCACCGTCCAGAACTTAAAATGAAATACAGTTCGAAAAAAAATCGTCTCGCTTTAAAAGCGCTCATGGGTGAACCAATGCATGGGAATGTATTTGTTGTGTTTCAGCGCTTTTTTAACGCCGGAAAAAAAGCGCTCGTGCGAATAGCTTCGTATTTGGCCAACCTAAGGTAAAAATATCTTCTTATAAAGAGAAAGAACAAGCATTGATACTTACAACACTCTCCCATTGCACGCCACCAATGTTGCCACGAAAAAAACCGCAATAATTCTTTAAAAAATATTGTTTGTTATTCGTCTACACAAACAGTTAACAAAACTATATCTAACTATGTATTTTGTTTATCTCAAGATAAACAAAACTATTTCAATTGAATAGTCATTTTAGTTGCCGTAATCTTAATGGGTTCAAGTGGTCTACAAAATGGAGCGGAAGACTCCGGGGGTTTTTCTAAAACAAGATGGAGTATTTTTAATAATAGAATTTTATTAGAGTCTCCACATAGTGGATGCATAGAGGCAGAACGCCCCGCTTAGGCTAAACCAGATGATTTGGACGCATATCCTGAGGACTGCTTTGAGTTGACGCAGAAAAGCTTTTGGAAAAACTTAGGCCTGGACGGACAGTGTGCTAGAAATTTAAAAGAGTCTTGAAACAGGCAAATCTCATAGAGGATAGCGAGATGAGCTGGACATATTCACCTTGAGTAATAGAAATGAAATTTATGTGGAAAGGACATTGGCCAAAAGTGGGATACCGCCGAATAACAGTAACTTTGAAACCATTTTGAAACTATCCATTAGCAATTCGTACAAGTAAACGCTTATAAGGCAAAAGCGCAGTTATCAAACGGCACAATAATATTGAACAAAGGTGCAAATGTCAAACCATCTTTGAAGCAACACGCTAACTTTATCAACCATTGGAATAATCTAAACTTTAATCCCGCCGCTTCCTTACCATCAGTAGGTAATTTCCATGTAATCGCTGCCATGTCATAAATCACAGTACCGAGCAATACTCAAGTATGTTTACTCGACCCGGGTACTGAACCCGCGACCTCTCCGTACCCAACAAGGCACTTAGGTACAATACGCCTCGATTAAAAGTAAGTACATGTCATAATAGCATATCATAAAAGTGAAAGCATACGTTTGCAGGGACAACTTGCGAAGCACAGACAATGAGATGGGTGTGCTCTATGGCATTTAGTTTATGGTGTAATGACAGATCGTAAGTTGTCGATGACAGGAAAAATGTAGGGAAAGTCTGGAGTCAAGTGTTTGATGTTATAACAAAGGCGTTAGAGGAAATACGATTTAATGTAAACCGGTTAATCTATATATATAAAAATGAAACCCGTTTTTCGTTGTCACGACATAACATGAAAACGGCTTGACCGATTCGGATAATTATTTTTTTGTTGTGTTTGTAACCATCGGGGCCGGGTTTTAGACCGGGTCCTCCACCCGTGCGAAGCCGGGACGGGCCGCTAGTAGCTAATAATTAAAATAAATCACTTTCTTGAAAGTAGAAAATTGTTCTACACTGCGGAAAATAATAATCTATTCACACGCAAATATCAGACTTTCTTTTTAAATCATGGGAAAAGATCTAGTATTAATATGAAGCGATTGAAAAGCAAAGTAATCTCACTTTTCTAGCTGGCTGTAAAAAAGTAAGATGGCTGGCGCGGGACCGAACAGCTGTTCGTTTTCCCGCGTCGCGACGGCGCCTGCGCGGAGACGGCGCCACGCGGCGCCATATGAAGTTACCATAGTGCATACATAGTGAGGTTTACTGGGACAAGACCTATTGTACTCATTGCTGAATTCTTTACGAGCCCTTCTTTTGCAAGTATGATGAGAACATCACTTTAGATTTTTGCATAAGTTTTAGGACTGTAAGTTCTTCCTACAAAACTTTTCCTGGACTTTTCGAATAGCTGATCAGAAAGGGACTAATAAGTTAATAAGTTGCGAACTTAAAAACTACTGAAATTAATTAATCCTCAGGTTGATACTTACATTATATTCAGGAAATAAGCAGTAAGTAGATCCCAAATAATTTGAGCAAGGAATATTATTTAAAGTTGTCAGACTCATGCGGTGAGGTAAACCTAGTCTTTTCAGCCAGTATATCTTGGAGATTTATTGGTAGCCGTTACTGTCAAATAAAACAGTCAGCTAGATCTACGCGAATGTAAGTTTTAGCGAATAAAAGAGTTTTTTAGTGTACGATTTAGAAAATTATTGCTAGTGTACTTTAATGGACTTTTATAGCCACGAATTATCTACTCAGTATCATTAATAATACCTAAAAATATTTACTTGAAATAAATGAAGCTATAATTATCTATTAACTTTATAAAAAACATCTCCATTTCAAAATCAGTTAACACTATCCATTTACCGTGCATTACTTTTTTATTTCCATCTTATAAGTCTGTTAGCACAAGAAGTTAGCTAATCGATTCTCAGCTACATACATATACAGACTGCTTTCGCAAAACCTACGTGGAAGATTGCAGTCCCTATTTAATCTGTGGCCCGATGTTGCCCGATAAAAAAACATAATTATGAAGAAACCGCGGCAAATTATGTTCTCCGAGAAATACTATTTATAGTGCAAGACACCTTATTTCAAGTATTTTCTTCCGTGTACTCGATAGTAATTGATTCAAGTTAAAAATAACAAGACACTACAATGTAATAAACCATTTTTTCTCATTAAATGAGAGCCATTTCCTATAGACTGGAAGAAATTGTCTGATCTACAATTATTACTAAAATTAGGGGATATTAAAATAGCAAGAAGGAAACTATTTTTTCTTAATGTTGCTGGAGGTAAATGTGTGCTGTACCAAATAAAAATTGAGACGAGGCGGAGACTTATTACGATTTCTTTTGTGAAAAACTTTTATCACTTTAACAAAAACACTCATAAACTAAAACTTACAAACAACTTTATATTACACTCATTGTCAATTATAGTCATAAAAGTAATGAAAGCCATAAATATGGGGAGTACCGTTTAGCGTTCTTTAGTGCAATGGCGCACGCAATGTTAATGAAATGGTTTTATTTAAATCTGGCAACATTGGGGTCTGATTGTATCACATTTGCATTGGGACCAAAAGTATTACGGGATCGATTATGCGTATGTAGTTAATTAGTGTTTTATACGATTGGATGTCCGATTTGATTTTCCATTTGGAAAAAATGGTTGACAAATGAAATGATGTGTCTAATAACCAGTCATTAATCAACTAATAACTGGGTGGGGGAGATCAGCTGCTAGGCAGTCGCTTTATATAAAATACACACACATAATCCAGTAAACATTTTCACTGCTGAGCAAAGCCTCTCCCTATAACTTCCAGTTTTCACGATTCAGGGCCCAAGCGGGCCACTGGCATAGCTATTGTCCATCCCGTCCCACCATCATCTACAAGGTCTGCCGCGACGCCTTCTAGCTGTGACAGGATCCACAAAGTGATTATTTTGGCCCACAGCCCACAGCTCATTCAGCTTGTGGCAGACGTGGCCAGCCCAGTCCCATTTCAGTGTAGCGGCTTTTTTGACCAAGACAAAAGTTTGAAACCTCTCGTGAGCCATTATTTAGAAAGAAAAAAAAATACGAGTATTGGCATACGTAAGACACACTGCACGCAGCATACGAAAAAGAAAACCTTTCGTGTATTAACATACCCACCACCTGTGAACCCTATAGGTACCGAAGGTTGGCAACCAATGTGAGAAACTAGTTAATACTTCAACTTGTTACATTGTAAGAACGGTGAAAACAGCACTCGACGTCAAATCGTATGCAAGTGGATGCCAAGTGCACATGCCAGTGCTATCGGTCAGTGTTACCAGTGCAATAAAATTAATGAATATTCATGTCGGGTTTACTGTTAGGTGATGGAGACAAGTCGGCAATGCTGACGGCTTGACGAAGTGTTTTTAATTAGTCTGTACCTACCGGCTTAAAGCCTATTTATTGTGAATTTTAATTGACATACGTTTTTATTTAGGTTTTCTGTTTTCTTCTCTGGTTTCTAGGTCACCATTGAACTTTTCACTTAGTAGTGGTTTCTCAAAAGAACTAGAGGACTACCATATCACATTTTCTGATTACATGTCATGTAAAAATCTTAATAAAGTGAAAAGTATTCAATTGATGAAAGATTTTGACGAAATAAAACATTACTAGACGCATAGGTTATTAGAAATAAGTTGCTTAATTTTGAAGATAGGTATAACGAAATCCTCATTAAAGAATTATTCCGTTAGGTAGGTACTATGAATTTGAATAAACCCAATTTCCAAGAGATTTCAAAACATGACCCAGCTATGCTTACGAGTATCAATTCGGTTTGGCGCCATGCGTGAGACATTCCCGCCAAAATACTTCGGTGACACATGTCAAGACGTTCGGAATCCAAACATTCCGGAAATTCCACTTGTATAATGTTCGAATTTAAATTTTTAATCCGACAGATAAATGAATAAGTAGTTTGTAAAAAACAAAATTAACTTGTTAAATTAATGATTTTAATAATTTAACTAATAAAATGGAATTTAATATTAGGTAGGATCAAAGAGTTTTGACAACTCTTTAATAATCTGGTTGTCAGCTGTAAAAAATTAAGAAACTGCGAAGTGATTATTGTTTTTAGAAAAACACTTTTCCATGAATTAATAGTCGATGCCTATTTTCCAGATTGTAGTTAAACTGGAAATCAATCAAATCCACTCAAATTATCATTTCTTAATTTTCTTCAAAAAATAAACTTTTATTAATGGCCGTAGTTTTTGTTTTAATTTCCAATCAACAGTCTTTAGGCTCTAAAGTAATCTTTCGTTTTAGCGATTTGTTGTTAATTCGTGTCGATTTCACGTCGCATTATATTAGTTGGAGACATAAACCGCCCACAAATGTCAAGTACTCGTGGAAGAACAGTTATTTGATACTTTCAAATTAAAAATACCGTTTTTGTAAGTAAATAAAGATGGCTGTATCAACATGGCGGGTAAACGTCAGATTTTTATTTCTGTCAAAATCTTTATTTGACATTTAAGTTAAAATCACCCTTGAGGAATTTAGCAGGGGTGTATTAAATAGTACACCCAGCAGTTTCAAAAGGACTTTTTACATGTAATAGCGGTCTAACCTTTTGTCACAAAACTCCGTAGAAGCTATTTAGAAATTCCTGATTCATAAAGCAATAGCATTTTGTCTGACCTGTGCATTGCATGAGAAAACGTGTGACATCCAGGAACTTTACACTCAACTGCTGTGCTTGCGATCACTAGGCCTACAAGACAGACTACTAATTAATTATGACAGCCATCTTTCTTCTTTCTAAACTAATGACCTCGTAGTTGAATAAAATATCACTTTATATCAATAAAACTAATTCAAACATTACTACATTCATATAAATTTAACCCTGATTTATTAAGATTTAAGCATAATTTTATGTTAATTAACTCAAGATACTCGTAAGTGCAAAGTGCCGTTTCGTCCAAAAAAGGTAGTTTTTAACGGATAATTTGAATAATGTAAAAGCTTGACACCATTTCTGAACGTTTTTGACATTAAGAAAACGATTTATTTATCTCTGACATTAGTGTTACGCCGTCAAAACCATTTTTTATCGAAATAATTATTGGTTATTTTGATAATTACGGTTATTCAGGCAAATGTGTGAATTCGATAAAATAAAATTATTTGCTTACTTCTAAATCGTGTAAAAGTATCTTTAGCTTAGATAAAAACTCCAACCTCTTTAAAGCCCGGTTTTCAAAGGTTTCATAATTAATTTCCTTTAGTAGTACTACGTAATAAACGTGGTTCAAAGGAAATCCTACTCAAACAAGACTTATTGCAAAACTAGATCACGTTTACCCGCCAAACAAACATCTGATAACTAGAGATGTACCACTATCGACTTAGCATCTCAGTCTATCGCTGTAAGTTGTAATCGATTACCAGTTCTATTATGACGCAATCGTTATTTATTTACGCGGTATTTTGAATATAGAAAACGTGTATTTTAAAGGTTACAGATGTAAATGTAATTTGAATGATAGATCAACAAAAAGGTTTTATTATCTTGCTTTATTCTGACTTTACATGTCAATCTAAGCCCAAAAGTATTCTTTGTTCCGTATTTTACTCTAGTCACTATAACATAAACAAGTATAAAAATAGAATGTTCATCATCAAGGTTTTTTATTGAATAATTTATTTTTTCGTCATCATTTTGACAGGTAAACACGTTTAATCTTATTTCCCTGACTTCACCTATATAAAAACTTGATTGCCTAATCTGCATTACATCAGATTCTAAACAGGAGGACATATTTAAACTCCCTGCATACATTTTGTTAGTGCCTGCATGTCTAGAAGTAAACGATTGTTTGGTAACAAATGTGACTCATATCATAACGGCTTTATCAAAACATCTTGTACACCTTATATTCCTAGTAATACAGTCTACAATCCCGTATCAATTTAACAGGATGTCAACGCAAACACGATACACAATTCCGAGGTTTTAATGTCATCGTACGATAGTAATAATTGCTCGTTTTATGATACTAGTGACATACTATGTTTTATTACCAATGCGCATAGTAGCATTTTGATTGATGCGTTTGATAAACAGCAATATTAACATGATTTTCATTCACTTCTGGGAATCGAACAAGCTTGATAGTTTATGGCGATTGTGTAATCGATTATATTACCTTATTCGTAAAGACACCGGTACTAGACGACAAACGCTGCATTGTCTATTGTTTTCTATTCAATACTCGTGTCTAATTTCTAGATTGACACAACCTACAAAGTTTTTAGATCAACGGAATTATAAGTAGGTACTAACCAGCAATTCACTTTTTAACATAAAAAGAAGAATCGACAATCAATCGACTAATATTTTTGACAACGTCCCATCTCTATCACTTTTTTTTCATCCATAGACATTTGACATCATTTTTTTTTCTCCACAAAAGAGGTCAAAACACTCACACCATTCCACCTTTTTACCAACGACCATAAATTCAAAAAAATTCTAGGATTACGAAGAGCACATAAAGAAATCCGCTTAGTAACTTGGCTAGATTTATCCAGGCCCACCCAGGCAGTTCATATCGGGTTCCCTGAGGGGCCGGTTGCATCAGCCGTCAAACAATAGTACACCTCAATAAGGAAGCTAGGCTTTCCTAGTCGTGTCTTATGTAAACTCCGGTTAACTTTAACATCATATAATTATGACGGACGTTTGTGGTGGTTTTTGATGTAATTTATTTGAATTAAGAGGCTTGAAACGATACAGTTCTCTTCTGATAATACTCAATGTTTTTAAATAAGGTATGGCCTAACCTCAAATTAAAAAAAAAAACATAAGCATAGACATTTTTTTTTTTGATTCTTTAATGAAATACCTATCAATTTGGATTTTTATTGCTTTGATTTTGATCATAATTTCAATCGTTGGTTTGTCACATTGATCAATATTTCCATTCATTTGAAAAGCTTCCTCTACTCTCAGAATATAGTGAATCACTGTCTTCAAGTAGTTAATAGTGTAGTACTCAAGTCTACAACTACACACGCTATGAGTCACCATTCAAACAGGATCAAGGCTCTTTCATACAACTTTAATTCCATTGCTGTTTGCAAACAAACAATTCATCACACTACCAAGAAATATATCAATGTACTTTAATATTGACTTCTGTATGACCAAGAGAATATAAACAACAACATTTAGTAAACAAACAACGTAATATCAAGTCAGTAATACAAGTTACAAACCAACAAACTTATAATTGCAGGTGGCGAAAATTGGAACTAGAAAAAAATCGACTGAATTTGACACTTCATTTGTTTTTCTCTTGACAAGCAGCGCCGCCTTGGAATGTCGAGTTAAGTTGGTTAATAGTAATGTTATGTTACCTCAAGTAGGTACTAGAGCTAGTGATGACCTCATGTGGGAAACAAGTATTAATCGTTATTTACCTTCCATGGCGATGACGTCAGCAATGTATAAAGAATTTATAAACGGTATTTTACCTACATCTGTAACATATAACAGCCAACTAAGTTTTGTCCGCGGCATATATTTTTTTATTATTGATTTAAGAAATTAGCGTAATAACATCACACTTATAATAACCCAAGGATTAGGTAGCGCTAAGTTTAGGCTAGGGTTTGCCACCGTACTTACAAATTGTATGTACTATATTAGGGTTCCGTACTATTACTGTTGCGAATACTTTGTCGCGAAAACTTATTTCATCAATGCTACATGTTATTTTTGCAATACCGGGTCTAAAAGAGAATAGAAAACCACGCGTGACAGTAATTGTCACAGCTGTGAGTGTAGGAGCCTTTGGCCTCGCAAACATCGCGAAAGACATGTGACATCTGCCAATCCGCACTGGGCCCGAGTGGTGGATTATGGCCCACTCCCTCCCACAAGAGAGGAGGCCTGTGTCCCAGTGGGATCGTTATAGGCTGATGATGACGATGATGATGATTAGGTAGCAATTTACCTAATGTTAAGGCTTATGTGCCGAAAAAAATAATTAGTCCAGTTAAATTTATCAAAAAATATTTGACCCGACTTTTTCCTTTTGCTATGTTAATCAAAATTGAAAGTATCTTCTTATCTTTATATCTATCTATTTCTTTCTTTCTTTCTATACGATAGGTCTTTTTGATCACACTTGCTGGAATTTTGACGCATTTTATCCTTTTTTTTACTGATTTAGCAAAAGAAAAAATATTTGTCGTTTATTTTTTCAAAACTATCTGACGGACTAGTTAGATTTTTAATTAATATATGCTGTAAACTAGCCTATTACAATTCGCCGGTCAGTTACATCCTCCCCTATTACTTATAAGGAGGATAACGGCCAATTTTTGTGTGATTTTACGCCAACTAATTTATTATGTGTCAATCAATGTTAAGGTCATATTTGTAAGGCAGTGTATTTAAAAGGAAAATTTAATGTTAACGATATTATGACTATGAGGGATTTGTTAGTGGGCAGGACTCATGTACGTAAGATGAGAATTTGTATTGGTAAGTTAGTACCTAACCCAGCTAATGAATCACCCATTCTTTAAAATCATTTGTAAACTAGTAACAGTTTGCAGAATTGTTAAAACTCTCACTCTGATGTGAAGAATAAGACAAACTGTTCATTTAACAATTAAAAATGTTTTAAAGAAAACGGCTAAAAAGGTAGGTATTAATAAGGAGGTAGTAATTAGTATTTTATTGGCTTATAATCAGGTATGTACTCTAAATACCTGGCTTATAAGCCGAATAATACATAATTAATTATATGTAATACTTGTTATTGTACATGTCTGAACAGTTAAAAAAATAACTACATAGTACCTCGTTTGATAAATTGATGTGCCTACCTAGTCTATTCTAAATATTTAATTCCAATAAATAATAAATAGTAGGCATTAGCAAATATATAACACAATAAAGAAGACAAAAAAAGTCAGGACTGATGGCAAATTACGCGTTGTAAATCAATTTGAAATAACCCTTCATACAAGTAATATAGGGCTTGTAATCTCCACTGAGGTACCTAAGTCGTCAAGCCTCTATGTTGTTGACATGTAACGGTACTAGATTGGTACCGAGAAGCCGATGGAACCGATACCAAACTCATCGCATTCCCGGATTAAACTATCTGCATGTTAAATAGCGGTAGGTAAGCGGTTTTAACTAGCGAGAATTTTTACCGCGAATATTAGGGGTGGGAAACGTAGTAGTTAATTTTATATCGATATTTTTTTGTTTATCAATTTGTTGAGCAAGTGAGACCCTGTCATCTCTGTCTTTGTTTTTTTTTTGTAAAGCTATATTTTTCCACATTATCAATTTAGAATAAAAAATAAAGTATTTAAAAATGATTAAATGACCGCGTTTTGAGTTAAATTATTCTTTAAACAAGCATAATTTATTAGCGCATATAATTATCTAAATATTTAAAATAAACAATACATACCTGTGCAAATACACTGATTTGTAAAAAAATCCTTTAGTTCAATTCCGATCACTCACAACAAAAATGTCTTACTGAAACACAAAACGTTCACCATGCAAGCACTATTTCAGAATAAGACTGAACAAATGTACGCACATGTCAACACACGCGGAGTTTAAAAAAATAAAAACAAAAATGGCGACGTGCGTTACTCGTCCTCCTTACTCCACGAGCGACTGACTGGGTGATTCACGAACAAGGCAAAATAATACCAATTAAACTCCACCACTACTATTATTTACGTAATATCATTTGATTTGCAAGCAAATTTAGACTCTACCGCGTAGAAATAAGACCATAGATGACGAATTTAACGGTAGATTTGGTGCGAGTTCTTAAAATCGTGACGTGTTTTGGTGTGACGTGTTAACAAGTTTTATGAATGAAATACGGTCGAGGGTCAGTCGTTCTCCATGAGTTATGGAGGTAAAGGTGGTCTATGAACTCCTAATGGTACTGAGTTTCACTAAAATAAGGCTGGATATAAACCTAGATGGAGGGATCTTGGCATAGTTGCGAGATTTATAACGGTATCTTGTAAGACATTAAACTTTAAATCAACACATTAGTACACCGGTTTGGAATTAAACGCTGTTTTAATAGACTGTCGACTCACACGGCTACTGATATGCAACTTGATCATTTCAGATTTTAATGAACAAAGAATAAAATCCAAAAAAAAATGTAAAAAAACTTTACTCAGCAAAAAGTATCACGAAATATCAAGTAACAGTTGTCATAAAGTCTTGGAAATAATGAGGGTCTCGGGTTACGAACTGATCGTATATTTGAAAAAACTGCTTTGCTTATAAGCACAGTGTGACCACAGACGCAGCTATTAATAACACAATACCACATGTAGCTCAACCTTGTTGATGCAACGATATTTAGGTCAAAATAAATCAAGATTATGAAGCATTTTGACAACAAAGGATCCTCTATGTGAAGGGTTTTAAAGTTGTCATTACAGTGAAGACTGTGGTGGAGATTTACCAAATAAACTATAGTTTTCGAAAGAACTGAGACTTGTCAATGATAATAAAACTGTTAGAATGTAAGATGATTCCTTAAAGTTACTGCAACGCATAATTTCTATTCAATTGAATGTGTTCGTAAAAATCGCAAAAGCGTTTTACGCTTTGAAGGTCGTGCTTTCTGGTTTATACCAAAATCTAGCGATGGTATTCAAGACTTCACGAAAGATCTGATCACAGATAATTCGATTTTTGGCGTTAGGGGAAAGGCTCCATAGCAGTTTACGAGCAATAAGGCTCCTGGACACATTCCTCCTTCAAATTACACTTCAACACTAGACCTCAAGGTTTTTGTTCATTCAGCAGCTCACAGCAAAAAGGCTTGTAATTATAATAGCTAATTAAAGCTTCCTGCTAGAAACACTAACGACTATGTCACTTTGTAAGTCAATGATGTAACTGTAGGTGCTAACGACTGAGGACGAATGACAAGAGACGATTCTTAAACATAGGAATGCTTGTTAGACTTGAGGAATTTGATGGTAGATTGTAAAAAGATGGAGTTTTCCCTGAAGTGATGCGCTAACTCGACAAATGTTAGTATTTACGGGCAAAAAGGTTTGCAAAAGTCCAGTTGTGATGTAAAATCTTTTAGCAAATTGCTCACATAAGAACTGAGTAATAATCACTTTTAAAATTTAGTCTGTAAGTAAACAAGCCTTTCTGTCATTCAAGTGCCAGAAGATCTTAAAACTGCTAAAGCTCCAATAGATTATGTAGAGTTGTTTGTCTTTAGAAGAGACTTTTCTTTCAAATACATAAGTGTTTCTACTACTTTTTGATTAATTTCTAACTTATATTTAGTCACCTGCTCCACGCTATTTATTAAACCGTCAATTATTTTTAACCTTGTCTGTGTAAAAGTCAAATTAATCTATCGTTTGCCTCTCGAAAATTTGGAGATTACAAAACTAAATCAAGTTTAAAAACACTAAATGTTATTTAAAGATAAATTAATTCTAGATTCTTTGCACAACTAGACACTCTATCTAACATTTATTTAATCATATATTTCGAGACATAACCTTCATTATTTTAATAACATATTGCCAACTGCAAAATGGGAGTGCTGAGGAGGTCGATCTGAAGGCCGTTGGAAGGCAAGTCATCACTCCCACACTCGATCAATGCTGATTGATTAAATCAATAGAGATGCTCATTAGTTTTAAAATTAATGGACGCATCTCGTTACCTCGATTTGACATGCTTCAAAGACTTTGCCTTGCCATTTGAATGTCAAGCATTGTTTTGTCATTAATTGCTCTTTGGAGTACATACTCCAAAGAGCAATTAATGCACCACATAGGCACATGCCTATGTGGTGTCTAAATATTGTTAAACAGTAACTAGGTATGTATATGTCAACCATTTGTAAGTAAGTAGGTAAATTTTTTTAAACTAAATATTCGAAAATATCAATATAACTAAATACTACTTAATTTATTTAAGATTTAATTAAGAAATAACACGTGTGTTTTTGCAAACATTAGATAGGCAAAAACTTATTTCTTTTAATCTTTTGTCATTCGTAATTAATTCCTCCATAATTACATCCCTCTGTTTTTTTTTCGAAAAATAATATTCAACGTTTCCTTAAGTTACAAGCGACGATAGTTGAAATTCGATCACCTAACAACCAGCCCTATTTTTTAAGAAAAAATGAATGCACACAACGCACTTACAAAACGCAGCGGCCGAGTGCGTTGACCTCTTGTCATATCGCACTGGCAGCCGGCTGTGAACCAGTCGATATAAATCGCACAGATTTATCGATACTCGTGTTTTGTAGGTCGATAACTGTAATTCCTTTGCTTGACTTTTATTCTGCACTACACGTTTATAACTGGCCTAAACGTCTTGCTAGAATTATATACTTACAAGTAATTTCAAGTGCGATTGTAATGTTAGAAATGTAAATTGTTCTCGAGGACAATAGTGGATTGTAAATTATGGAATAATTGACATTTATGTTATTTTAAAGTCTTGAGTGACGGCATGACGTTTAATTATAAAACGTGATTAAGAAGGTATTTTTCAAGAGATATAAAATAAAACAAGTAATTTAATGATAATTTAAATTCTGATAAAGTTACTTGAAGCTATTTAATACTATAAAATAATTGGCTAGGTTTTTTTTTTACTCTATGCTCACAAAAGTTTGTATCAACTAAACCGTATTTCAACCAAGATGAAAGACAGCATATATTTAATAATCCTTTATCGACAATTATCATTCAACACTCCCATCACTAAACTGCAAGGAGTACATAAAATAAAAGCGAGTCATAATATCCTGCGCCAGCGCCGTTTGCTCACACACGTGTTCACGATAATCTTACTGCTTCAACTACAATGCCGCCTCATCTGCATTTAGAACACTTTCAGGATCGAATTATATTCTTTTGAACACTTCACTTATGGTTTTGAAGAGCATTTTTATCTTACTAGCTTTAGATTGAGAGTATTTAATATTATAGATTATTTTTGGCCGAACTTTCATATTTGGTCGTCTGAGCCCCCAGGACAGTTATATCTCAAAAATACTGCCTTCCAAGAGTATGTATTGTTTTTCTGAACCATACGAAATATGTAATTCTTCTTGACCACAAAATATACAAAGTTTCCTTAAACAAAGCGTTATAAACAAAAATCCTCGAACAATCCGCCATAAAAACAACAAATTACAGTCACATTTATACATCTTTTGACCCACTTACTTTATTACAAGGGCCCGCCTTTCCAACACTGACGGGCGAGAATAATATCAGAAACATGCCTTAAACAAGTGGGTCATCAAGATAAGAGCTAGGCTCAATGGCCACAGTAACCATAAAGGAATGCCTACTATTTGAGCCACGCTTAGCTTCTGTATAAGTGTTTTTAATCACATCAATCATCTTTACAGTTGACAACTACCTAATATGAAGGTCGTATCTTCTTTCTATTTTTGGGTCATCAAGTTTCACATTAATTATAATAAGTATAAGTCTATAATGCACAGCTTGACCTACTTCGATAATTTTATTCTTGGTATAGTGAATAATATAAGCAAAAGAGCAATTAATGTTAATAATCACACGAATTTATTGTTGTTTGGCATAAATTCCAAAATTATCGTTGTTTGACATAAATTATATTTGTTACGAAATGAATCAAGTACTTAACTATTTTATTATCTTTTAAATTATTTAAGAGACTATCGATAAAAATTTAGAACCTGGTCCCATCACTATTTAACGTAATCCAAAAAGTTCATAAACATGGATTCTTAATACGTAGGGTTAAATTAACAAAAAATAGTACCTATTAACTTTCTATAAAGGCCTTATGTTTTGTGTATACATTACGAGTTTTCTTCGCTGACACTAGTCATACAATAAAGTTACGACACTAGTACGACAATAGTTTTTTCGTAGAGTATTGAAACTTTGCTAAGAACCTTAAAAGGAAACAAAATACCCAACCAAATCAGTTTGAGTTCCGAAAAGGGCGGACAAAAGAAAAAAAATATAAAGAGGTCTCTCTGTATCTGCGCGATCCATAGAGTTAGTCTACGCTGAACGAATATCGAAAACACATCAAGCTCTGACTGTGTTTTTAGTAGAAACATATGCCATGAAAATAGTCCGACGTCATAAAACGAATGCCAACGCTACTGTCAATCTGTCCGCATTCGATTCCAATTCAAAATAGGAATTCCGATGAAGGATAAAGTTAGAAAATGGCTGCCACCGCGCGCGTCCCAAATTACACAGGATCCGTTGGTCGCGACACGGTGTATTTTGGTAATTACCATTAATTATTATCTTTCAACTGGTGTGTTAAACTGTTTATCCATTTCCGAAGATTTTATTGCGTCGTACAAATTTATTTTAGGTTGAAAAAATAAATTAACTTGAAACCATAAACTAGCGTCAATTTTTTAATTAAATTAGACAACATTCCAATGGCGGACGGCCATAGATTTAATTTGACGAATGAATGTGACGTTTGTTGCAATGTTACAAGCCTTGAAGCGTAGCCATTAATAAAATTAAGCTGTACGATAATTGATTTACGATAATTAGGATGTACAATGAATGGTTGCAAGCCCCAGTTAAAATCAGGTCTTAAAACGTTACCAAATTGTCCCAAAAGAAGAAAATAACACGAATCTTGTATGTACAAAAATTAAGCCTTATTTATAGACTGTATAAACAGCCTAGACACCTCTGCCATATTATTACCTAAGCACATAACATCCTCACATCAAATTGTGGGTACTGATTCCTATCTCACGTTTTTCCGTACCTCAGGGCGACTTGTGAATTACTTTTGCAAACTTTAGAAAGTCTTCCAAGGGCCCGCTTATGGTGAACGTTTTAAACGATTTGCTTTTACAAAAGCCAAAGTATTTACATACCCAAACAGTACGATAAAGTATTCTGTTTCTTTTTCATTGGTAAATAACTTTCGCTGTTATGATTTTAAAGCCCACAACTCATGTTTTTTGAAAGAAAAAGGAAAAGTTTTTTTATCAAAAAATATTGTTTAACTTTTGCTTTCACTTCAGAATAATCTATAAGCTTCTTTAATTAAAAAGACTAGTGTGTACTTACCTATTATGTTTCTATAGAACAGAGACAAGGAACTTAAAAAAAAAGATAACGTCAGGCCAAAGATATCTGTGTCGCTGATTTATACTCAGACACATTCCATGATTCGATATAGTTATAAAATTAACCAAAACCAGTCTATCCCATGGCGCCAAAACTGAACGCACCAATTAACGTTGAAAAGCGTAAATTATAGTTCTAATAAGAACGCACCGCTAAACTATGAACACTATTAAATGAACGCAACCTTTCTGACGTCATCGACCATGATGAGAAAAGCTTTATTTTTTTAACGATAAGGTAGAACGTAATGGAATTCCATGTTTAAATCCTAAGGACATTCCCTTAGTAATCAGCTGTTAGCTAGCTAAATCTTAAGACTGCATGGTTTTCATTAAAACTTTAATAAATTAGTAAATACCTATTTAAAAGACAGTACCTAAATTGCTTCAAAATAAGAACTACACTAAACTTATTATTTGCTTGTTCTACGAGTCTCTAAAATAAAGCTTTTCTTTCATCGAAACATCCCTTTATATCAAGTACCTATAATTTCCAATTTTTTGTGTTGATTTTTTCTTGCCTTCATCCAAAGATTTAGAATGTAATCAATCTGCTTTCATTATTACCTGCAAACAAAGAAATAATAGAATTAGATGAGCAGTGTCAAGCTCCAACCACATAACTTCTATTAAATAAATACTCTTGTGTATTTATGAATGCATCCTTTTGCATGGTTCTTTTGATGCTAAATGACATTGTTATGACAGCAAGCAGTGTTGCAAATAAAAAAATGTCTATGGATACTGTTTTTGTTTTATAAATGGAGTTAGTTCCCATCGACAAGTCGCCTTATAAGAATCATGCAGCACTAAATCTATGAAATATCCACCGATCGACGCTATGCAGAAATTGTTTTTATTTCACAATATTCACAGGTCAAGCACGAGTGGTTTAATGCAAATAAACCAGTTGAAGCCAAAGAGGGTTTATATGCACATCCCAACATAGAATCTATTTTGTCTTTGTTACAACATAGTAATTAGCAAGTTATGTACTCGCTAGATATGTTGTAGAATGTTGTTTTTTACTCCTTTGTGTTCAGACCTTCCGTTTTCTTTGTCTTTACATAAAGAGCAATTAAGCCGACGATTACCAGTTACTAAGATAGATGTGTTTGTGAAAAAAATACAAGAATAAGGTATTAAACCGTTTTTGGATGCGGAATTTGTAAGCGCATCAGTATTTCTCAAGATATGTTAATAAAGGAAAAATAATGAGGGTTTTAGCTAGTTGAGAGCATTGCTGTTTGAATCAAAACCCTCCAAGTACAACATTAAAAGAAAAGTTTTGGGCCAAACCATTACAAATTTCCAACCGCCCGCGCTGTTTAGAAGACTAATAAAAACTGTTTTTCCGGAACAAACCGCAATTATTCTTCTTTTTTAAAAATATAATGTGCAAACAGTGATCTATTTACTTATATTTCTGTCCTAAGCAGCTGCTTTTTATCCTCAAAGAACACGAGTTCTTTATTGTTTTATATGTCATCATCATCAGCCTATAAATGTTCCCACTGCTGGGACACAGGCGGTCTCTCTGTGAGAGGGAGTGGGCCGTAATCCACCACGTATGTAACGCATTTTATATATATTTTATTATTTATATTTTATAACTCGAGTGTTGTTTAAGTTTATACCAAGTAATGTTCTTCCCACGCTTAAGTTTTAGCGAATGACTTCATCACTAATTTTATGTTAATTATAATTAATCATACTGTGCTTGCATACGTGAAGTGTTTATTTATTTTTTGTGAAGTTCATTTATTAATTATTGTTGCAGTTGCACTGGGTAGTTGGACAGTGATAAAAGTCTACAAGATCGTAGAAGAAAAGTCAGTTTTGTTCACTTCATATTTTTCCGAGGTGAACAAAAATCCAAAAAAATATCGAGTTATCGTTAGATACCTACTAAAACTTGAACGAATCAGGGTAATGACTGGAAAAAAGTGCGAAATGATGTCTTAATTAAGCCATAGACAAGCAAGAAGCATCGTCACAACACGCTGCGTCACTTCCGTTACAAATGTCAGACGCATGCCTCGCCGCCTGACTGACCTGGATTGCAACTTTATGATGAACACATTCTTACGAGAATAACAAAAAGAATACTACAAGGTTTGCCTAACATTAAACAATGTCCAGATTTCTAGTAGGCCACTAAAAATTAAGGCTAAATAAAAAAGGAAGAAAAATTACACCGTTCGATTTCGATGTTACGTCACTGACACACCAATTTTGTTTTGAACATGGAATCCTGGTGGCCTACCAAGCGTGAGTCTTTAGGCTGTGGGTTATACACGACTTGTATAGCTCTGTCTTTTTACTACAACCTAAACAGGATCGCGTTAAGAGCTCGTGGTAAGGCCTCTGGTCCTTTTATAAACTAGGTTTAGGTTTCCGAAAAGTTCACTTCGAAAATAAATCATGAAAGTGAATAAGTACTTTTATTAGAACGGATTTACACCTCCATATTTGCCTTAATTTGTGAGTAATAAAAAACGCTTTCATTGTGTCTTCATTTTAAATGTCTGAGTTATTGCCTTACAAATGAATGCTACAAGCAATGCACGGTATTACGAATTTCGTTCATAATCTAAATAATTGGAAGTTAAAAACTGAAAAGATCGAATTAAGTATAAGATTTTGAAGTATTTACGAGTTATTCTGCGATTCGTACGTAAATATTATGATCAAAATCAGGGGACGTCAATCAAAAATTTATTCCTTCTTTGAAACAGAAGAAACATTGATCTTACAATGGAGCAATAACAGTCTGTCATTTACCTTTCCTGGAACACAGATTATTAAGTTTACTTAGTTATTCTGAGATAGAGGCTTAAACATTTTTATTACTTCCGCTCTATTTAAAGATGAGTTTATCATTTATGTAAATACCTACTACAACAGCTGTTTTAGAATCGTAAATTCCCGCGCCACATCTATCCAGCCTACTCATTTATTTTACCTATAAATTTTACCGCCAATTTCCAAACCATTAACTAACCATAAACAATGCAAGACAACTAGAAACTCTGCTCAGTTGCCTGTGGTGTTTGTAGTCTATGCTTTGGTGTAAGCATTGTGGACATTGTGGTTCCTATCTCAAATTCATGTTACTGCCGATTTGATTTGACATCTTGCAGAGGACAACAATAGAAGGTATTAGTTTTGGTCAGAATATTGAATATCCCAGTTTGAGAAAGGCAGAGATACTTAACCCGGTTTTCATTTGTTTGATAATTATGCTAGAAGAACAGATAAGCAAGAAAATTATACTGACCGTCGAAGCGTTTGGAATTGAACTAATTTTGAGATTTCAACCAATTTCAACATAAGTATTTATTTTGTTTACAAAATGTAGCGGCTAGTAATCATATGATAGATAAATTAAATATTTGGCCCTACTTGCTGGATAGTAATTACTATCATTGAAAGTAAAATTGTTTAGGATTTTTTTTAAAATGATTTTGAAATAACAAACAAGAAAAAAATAACTTTAATCTATGCGTGTGTGTGCCTGTGCACCAAATAAATTACGTATTCAAACAGTTGAGCTCCCCTGGGCCACAGTTTAGCGTAACGGCTGACACAAACTCACTTTCAAACACCCAAACAAGAGTGAAATCAGTTCCCAGTTGCCCAGTTCCCACCTTAATGGAATAACCCAGGTCCCAGTGGCCCACGCTGGCCCAGGCAAGGCCATCAGTCTTCAGCCAGCGAACTGCAGTCGCATGCAATGGGTTATGAATACTGAGTGATTGTAATATTAATGTGGTACTGGCAACGTAACTAATAAACATTGTTTGTTTTTAAATTTTAAATAAAGTGTGTTCGATTGAGTGGTTGATTTTTAAATCGATTGACAGTTATTGTCTATGGAAATGGGTTGGCAATTTTTGTTATTATTTTTTTGGAGGTTTTTTTTAACATGTTGAAATATAATTATGTTAAAAAAATCACAGGGTAAGGGTATACAATTGTTATCGCAGTCAGACTTGGCGTGACAGGAAAACGGTTTTAAATCTGTTGTTGAACAAGTCTTAATTACGTTTAAGTACAATTGTAACATAATTATACGGTAGCTTCTAGGCATACGTAGATTAATGACATTAATCAAAGATAAGTTTGATTGATTCAAGTTATTGATGAAGATTGACAGTCAGGCACACTGCTAACAGGGAAAGACAAGAAGCGATCAAAAGTCTTATTAGTAAATACAGTGCCCTAAGATTCCTTTGGTCCAGTACCGCCCTCTTCAAAAATCATTGTAAAAGTTTGACATAAAGCTTAAGTCAAATCTGGAAGTTGCAGTGAAAAACAAGATGGCGTCGTTTTTTTTTTTGTTTGTGGCCACGCGCCAATTTAAACATGCAAAATTATAATTTACTATTTTGCTACAACACGGCTCAGTCAGTGTGACTTTTACTTTGACTATTACTAGTAGGTTTTTATTTATAGTTTGTAAATTAAAATGAATTAGTTATCAGAGTAGATAATTTAGTACTTAACCTTTTGAACGCCAATGTCGGCTATAGCCGACATGAGCAAGCGTGCCCTGTGCGCCAACGACGGCTATACTCGACAAAAAACAGGTCGCAGAAAAATACAAAATAAACCTATTAAATCATTACTTTTATGTATTTTATTGATACACCTTGAAAGCTGAATGTCTAAACATTATTTAGTTGCATACAGTAAACAAAAATGCATATTCCTCATTTAAATATTTGATGATAAAAAGTAAAATAATTTATGGTTAAAAAAGGCTTGGCGTACAGGGCATAGGAATACCGATATGGCGTGGCGGTGAAAAGGTTAATTATATTATTATGCTGTATATTTATAGTCCTCCACTATAATTATATAATCTAAATACCATGATTTTTCTCGTACACATCTCAATAATTAACAAAGAGTATAAGAATAATTTGTCGATTTATATGCTCCGCCTGTATATAAGGAGCGAGAAACAAGTGCTGTGATGAATTACATGCTAAAGCTGTTGTAATACAATCAACTCGTAATTTTCCGTAAGTATCTATTCTTTTTTTTCTTAGAAACGACCTTCATTTAACTCTGCTAATTAAAAAACAAAAGAATAAATCTATGACAACGTTTGAATACTTCCTCCATTTGTTTTAAAAGTATTCTATTTTCAAAAACAACAAATGTCAACGTCACACGCATAGGCATGCAAGCAAAAGTCCATAGGCAACCTCCTTCCTGTTTTTTTTAATGCATTCTGAACCGAAACAATGTTTGTTAGCAAAACTTCTGTAACTGCTAACAGTAATATCGTAAGTAAACTCAGCACGAGCAAGTCATGGTAGCAGACAGTGACAAATGGCCCAAACTGGTCGTGAATGGGCAGGGAACACGCCACGCTGCCACGCTGCGACGGGAAATGTTCCACCTCTGATTAGGAGCAGGGTTGTCAGTTGCAAATATATTAGCTTTAATCAGCGCAAGCTCGGATAGACTAAGAAACATATCCCAAAAATATATTCATAGAAAAGATTCAAGTCTAAAACTTTTATTTCTGTATGACCAAAATAGAGGTCGCGGAACTATCGAGCTACCGTGACCCCGGAACGTAAAGGGCTATTTAAGATGGATTTTAGTCAGTACAAGTCTGACAGTCCCTCCCGTCCTGCCCTGAATGGGACTCATTTGATGATTAAAAGGACCAAAATAGAAGAAACAAGATAAAAGTACCTATTCGAAGAGCGTTTTCTCTCTGATGCACATATTCAACTGGTGTTACGCCTCAAGAAAACAAATAAATTCGTAAGTACGTGATTCACATAAAAAATAAGAGACAATTCTGAACGAAATGAAGAGAAAAATATACAACACCTTGCTATCTCCCTGTTTAAGATAAAACCTGATGGTCTACCGTGAGCGAGAGGAATTCCACTGTGGAAACGAGATGGCGCTAGACGACTTGTATAGCTCCGTCTCTTTCCCACACTGGAATTACTCTCGTACAAAGAAGTCATGGTAGGCCACCTGGTTGACAAGTGACTAATTCAAAAGCAAATATGGAACAGAACCATGGACAAATTAAAAATAAAAGAGATTTTTGTCTCCCTGCACGTAGTTTACACAGAATCTAAGATCGTGAACAATAAAATACGGATTCCAATAGTGATCAATTCAGAGAACGATGGTTTTAGTTAGAAATAGGAAATTCGGAGAACAAAAGCTTTGTTGGTCACAGACTACAAACACAGTACATTGGACGTGGATTTTATAATAGATCTTGGACTATTGTTTTCCCCTTTTTTACGAAATTGTTGCTGGTTCTCACGGATTACTGTGTGTCGGTAAATTATTTTAGCACAAATGCCTGAGTTTTTTTTTGTTTTTTTTTTCTTAAGATTAAAAGAGTACCTACTTCACTTTTGAAATTCTCAGCAGTGGCACGCGGAGTCCTGATTTGTGAATTTGTTTTATGTAAATTAGTATCCTTCTTGTTGACTGGCCTGTTGGTCTAGTGGTTAGTGACCCTGACTGCTATGCCAGGGGTTGTGGGTTCGATTCCCACCCAGGACAAATGTTTGTGTGATGAGCATGATCATTTGTTCTGTGTCTGGGTGTAATATATGTATAATATGTATGTATTTAGAAATATATAAGTATGTTTATCAGTTGTCTAGTACCCATAATACAAGCTCTGCTTAGTTTGGGACTAGATGGCGTTGTGTGATAGTTGTGGAATATTTATTTATTTATTTTATTTTTATATGTTAAAAAAAATGACGAAAAGTCCATTTTAAGGCTAAATCGAAGAAGTTGGAAGTCGTGGATAGAAGCCATTATCCACCCGTGGGGTGAGCGAGGCTAAGACTGACAGTATCAGTCTCTAGCTTCAGAAGTACATAATTTAAATTATTCTCTTTGTCTTCAGTCACTATATTAGTGAGTAAATCAGAAATATCAAAGTCGGCAACCCTAGGCGTTTCATAACGTGATTATAGTTATTTTGCTGCAATTTATTTAATAAAATAATTTTCACATTATAATGTAACGGTAAGGTTTCCGAGTCGTCAAAGATATTATTCAGTGCAGTTATTTAATTAATTATTTATTCTGTGTCCATGTTTAATCATGTAGATTGCATGAGTCCTTTTGCGATAATTAACAAAGTAATCCAGGAAAAGTACTTACTTAAAATTTCTCTTAGAAGTCTTAAAAAGAACTTAGTTGAAGTTACTGTGAATAAGGTATGTAGTAAGCTTAACGTTATTATAATATTTGCATATATTTGTGTGAAACTGTGAACTATAGTCGCGTAGGAATTAAGTACTCAGTTTGCCAGTTGTCAACCAGTTTCGCAACAACACTCGTAAAGCTTATCTATCACTCAACCAACAAGATAAGATAATTCCTCTAAGAGAAAAAACAAGCTAGTTTTATTTACTAACAACCGTTAAATTACACGAGCCATCATAAAATCTGACACTAGCTGTCAGATTAACATAAAATGGCGGCAAATGCAAATTTCGCGGCACTTCAAAGTAGTGTTGCCACTCGTAAAAATTAAGGTCCGCGGTGTTGCCAACAGCTGTTATTGTTGCCGCCTGGGCGGTCCGTGAATTATGGGAGGGCCTTTTGATTTATTTCTGTGGAAGATGGTATCGTTTTTAAGAGTGATGTGACATTTGCGAGGGCAGAATAATTCATGTACTTGAATGGGAACTAGTTCGTTTTGTGTAAACGTGGTACGGTTTTAATTTACTGAACATTTTAGGGCCGAGAAACGAAGGTTACAAATTACAATTTTGAAAACCATCAGCATCTGCCTGCCTTTTCCCTTATTATTGGGTCGGCGTCTAGTCTAACCTGAACCTGCAGCTGAATATCAGTATTTTACATGGAACGACTGCTTATCGGACCTCCACAACCCAGTAACTGGATAAAACGACACTCCACGGGAAGACTGGATGTCAGACTTTAGAGCTTTTGACTAACAGTAACGACTGTCAAAGATCTACAAATGACAGCCGGGACGAACAGCTTTACGTGCTTTCCGAGGTACGGAGGAAACTCGCTATGACAGATGGTCACCCATCCACAGACTAACCTCGGCAAGCGAGGCTTTACCCGAATGATCGGCCTGTGCGGTTGTAATAAATACTGTATGTAATGTAACCTTCTTAATAGCAAAACTGTGGCGCAGTTACAAATCTGATTAACCCATAAAAGATACTGCCTTTGCCTATTTCAGCTCTTCTTTTTGGTCTGCAACTGACCTAGTTGGGCCAATCCTTATAAAACTAGGGCAAAGCGTTTTAATGTTAATTCAAGTCAGTAGCTAGAACTATAGCTACTTATTTTATGATTCCGAATTAGATTGCACAAAGAAACGGACATCGTGAGGAAATGAAAATGGCAACTCACAATTTAGACACCGTAAATACAAACATTTTTGTCTATGCAGCTTGGCAATACGGCCAACATAAGAGAGAAACGGACATTATTTTCTTCTTAGCCCCTTTTTACACAACACGACGCAAATCTCCGATACCTTAGGACTTTGGTATCCAGGAGACTATCGCAATACAAATCCATAGAGGTCTGTACACAGTCAAGCGTCTGTGGATAACAAAGGCACGCCTCAATGGGTCCCTAAGTCATAAGGTATCGGAGACTTGCGTCGCCTTGTGTACGAAGGGACTTATTCCCGCATTATTTTTTCCAGATTTCACTGCAGGTTCAAGACAGTTAATCTCCGAGACTTCATCGAGCATCATTGTGACGGGGCGGTTTCTGGTGGGAACCTCTGTTGATTCTGGTTTACCTAGTAGCAAGGGAAACAAATTATCTATAAATTAAAAATACTTAGGAAATTTATTGCAGAACTAAGATAGCGCGTTAGTTCCGATTCCGGCCACACGCCAAAAGAACCTTGTAGCAGCTGTTTGTAAACAGTCTTACTTAACATTAAATAAAAACTTATATTTAAATCTCTGTATGTAAATGCAGGACTCCAAAGATAGACAGTACACATTATTATGATGATTAATTTATGATAATCACAGGCGCATTAGTATTTTAATTTACCTGCGCATGAGTTGGTCTTAAGTGCGTGGGCGCTGCAGTATTGTATTTGTTTTGCAACCTTTTGTCTAGACAAGCATTGATAATTGTGGTAGATAATTTTCGTGTTTATTTATAAACCATTATCTTCATGAAGGTTTTATACTTGCGTTGGTGATAAAGAACAGCCTATCATTGCCGCTCTTTGGAAAACCCAATAAAGTCCCAATAGGTCGCAATGTCCCCAAAAAGTCGAGGGTAGAAATGTTTACACCATTACTGTAGATACTATAGAGTAACTCTTTTACCAAGTTACTGGGTTGTGGTCGCGGGACTTATTTCATTACTGTGACCTCGAAAGGGCTATTGCAGGACACCGTGGATTTTAATCAGTACAAACCTGAAAGTCCCTTCCGCCCTGCCCGGGGTGGGAGGACTCATTTGATGATATTAACACGTAAAAAAAAAAAGTTACTGGGTTGTAGAGGTCCGATAAGCAGTCGCTTCATGTAAAATACTGATATTTAGCTGGATCTGGTTGAGTGTAAGCCGATGCACTCAACCAGATGCAGCTAATTTCTGTGATATAAACACATAAAGATTAAATCGCCCAGTTAAATAAGAAGAAGCTGTGTCTCAGAAACTAGACTAGATAAGTCATTTCTGTTATATAAGTACACAAAGATTAAAATCACAGTTAAATAAGAAGATGCAGTAAAAACAAACGGTAAAACGAAATGTCTGCAACTGTCAGTGCGTGACACAGATAATAAAGTACACATGACGCCTACACTACATCTACATAACAAATCTTCAGTGTAAACAGTCGTGCATACAGTTATTTGATACTCTTGTAGACTGCGATGACAGCTAGAGATTTGCCAAACTTAGTGTAAAGGCCACGTAATTTGGGACACACTTTGTCTCTGGTCAATAGTAAGACTTTCAGCTCTAGTAATGGATCAGCAGGGCGTATCTCGGTGTCCGTGTTGTGTGGTGACCATCAAATAGCTGTCAAAAGGTAAATTTCGAATTGGCTTTTGCATTTGCAATGAAACTGATAAACGTAAATGTTCCCTAAAATCATCTATTCTAACGCTCTTGAGGCACTCCTCAACTTCCTCAACTTAGCCTCATAACAGGTATCAAGTCATTCAAGTTCAGGTTGACAACCGCTGGTCAGTGACTATCAAGTTAGCCCATAGCCCTGCAGGACCTCTTTGTAATGTTTTTTCCCACTATTACGAATTATAACCAATAACCCGTACCTCAGATTTTTATTGTTTTTTTTTTCTACTAACGAATACCCTGACCCCGGAATGTAAGATATTAAAGAACAACGTGGATTTTAGTCAGTACGAGTCTGGCAGTCCCTTCAAACGCCCTTTACGTTTCAGGGTCTTGTTACCTGTTTAGACAGTCCTGGGACTTACTCTAAGCTCTAAAGCAATAAGCTGAATCTCCTCTAGTTAAATTAGTAGTATTTTAACGATAATTATTATTTACTAGCTGTGCCCGCGACTTCGTTCGCGTGGAAGTCGGAACTTACCAATGTATTTTTTTTTGTGCGAAGCGCTGTTGAATCCTCCAACCGACACAAAAATATTATATTATTATTTTATTAGGTACTTTATATAAACTAGTTCTTCTTTATTAACAACATTTGCTGTGAACCATCATTCTGGAGCGTACATAAATATGCGTACGTAAATCACCACGCCAAGTTTTCCTAAACCCTGTATTTAGAATTTTAGTAGAATATTAGTAGAATATTTGACGTAATTGTTATAAACGCCCTCTGTTGTTCATAGGCAGAACCATTCAATTGCTACTGAATTAGAGAGTAGTTTGTTTATCGGTTTGCATTATCGATAATATGTTAAATCAAACAAATGAAGTTTTTTATGAAAAAAAAAATCATATAATTGATTAAATAATATCGATAATGCAAACCCGTCCCGTCCCGTCCCGTCCCGTCCCGTCCCGTCCCGTCCCGTCCCGTCCCGTCCCGTCCCGTCCTGTCACGTCCTGTCCCGTCCTGTCCCGTCCTGTCCCGTCCCGTCCTGTCCCCGCCCTGGTCCTATCCTGTCCATTCTGTTTCCCATCGTGCCCCATCCTGTCCATCCTATCATCATCGTTAGAGACCTTATTTGAACATGTAGTTTTTCTATTTCGAAGCTAGATTCCGCGCTACTGAACTACGCGTCTTGTTGTGACCTTGACCGTAATTTTACTTCTGACACACTTTAAATTCGAATAACGTTGATGGACTGAACCGATTGCCATGAAACAAAAAAACAATGTTACCTCAAGTTACGCTGGTTTACTCAAGTTACTGCTACTCGTTGTGTATCTAGTTATTTACATTGATCTCGTACATTTTACGTGATGCACTCCGGACCATCATAAACATACAAACAGTGAACAAACAGACAAGAAATTCTAAAAACTGCTTAGGAAATGGGTCCTCTTGTTTGTCCTTTAAACACCCTAGTATTTTTATTTATTACCTTACTTACTATTTTGTAGTTTTCTGATTTGTTTCAGTCTCCTTAATGTAATTTAATTATTTGTTTCGTGTCATACGAACAATTTTTGTGTTACAAAACAAACTTAACATTTTTCTTAACTAGTATTTATTTGGTATGACTTTCACATTTATTTGGTAAAACATCAGGAATCATTATAACGTCATTTCTTTGTTCGACAACAGTTTTCATCAAATTACTATGAACACTGGAGTTATAAGTCAATCTATTCGTCCTTGCTAGGAACATTACATCAGATATTAATTTCTGTGCTATGTACTTCTGTTGTCTATCTATCTCTCTCATTTGTACTTTTAAATTAGCTGCGAAAGTAGCACAGTCATCTTCTTCTTCTGTCTGACTAGAATTCTCTACGACAGTCGTTTGTGGAACAGAAAGTGATTCAACGAATATTCTAGAAGATTGCGGGTCTATTCTTCCTTCCGTTAATTTTGCGCTTTTTTTCCTTGGTGGCCTGTATTTTTCTTCTTCGCTTTCCCCCGAAAATTCTTCCTCGATATATTCCTGTAAAACGATTTACTTATAGGTAGATATTACTGCAACATTACTATAAAAAAAAACGAAAGTGTCCCATTAAATCAGGAAGAAACTCAGAACAAATGTGGGGAGCCAATTAAAAAATAAATGCGTGCGACAATGTGGGGGCCACTGAATAAATTCTATTTAAATCTATAGAAAGAGAAGAAGCTACAACTGAGAAATTCCAATAGTAAAAATTTCTGAGCATAGGTAATAAAACTTGGAACCCAACGACAGCCGGACATTTCAGTCACTGAGACGTATCACTACTGGCGCGGTTCGCAAGCTGTGTTTACATCGTGATAGTCACTAGCCCACTACTATTAGTCTTGTTGTTATCATCCAGTACGAGGTACAAGGGTGAAAGGTCTTAAATTCTGGCATCCACAGAAAAGTCTGGTTAAGCAGAACCTGTGGCAGAACACAACCTACTTCAGGCTGACCTGCGAGATGCCCGAAAATAAAAAACGGGCTTTTTCGCGTCTTGAATTTAGTACTCACTACTCGTCTCATATTTATGTTTTGACATTGTTATTGAATGAAAGAACCATTTTCAATTAATTTTTGAATAGAAGTAATAATATCTAGTTCCGAATAAAGTTAAAATCTTACCATATTCATCATGGCTTCAGATTCCTCTTCATTACTAAACGTTGCTCTCGCTATAACAAGATTTCTTTGCTCTTCAGTATTGTTACCGAGGAACTCTTCTAATATCCTATAGTACCACAGAGTAGGTGTGTATATCTCGTCGTCAGTAGCTCCAGAATGCATGCTCATTATAACCTTTTTCTCTTCCCTTCGAAACGCAGTCCGAAAACTATCAATCTTCCTCTTCACCGCGTCTATAGTGGCACTTGTGTCAATTTCTTGCATTTTAGCCAACAAAACATCATAAGCTTCTTTCTTTTGGTCCCTCCGTGCGTAAGAAGGGTCTTTAACATCCCATAAACACGGATAACTCTTGTACAATTGAATGAAATCATACCAGAAGTCGCGAGACATCGGGTTTTTGGTAGGAGGAGGCATTCGTACATGCGCGTAAATCAGGGATCTGAGACCGACTGCAAACATGTCGGCCGACACGCGGCCGCCGGGGTTGAAGCGAGAGGCGCGGGGTATGTCAGAATGGGACATTGCGCGTTGGAACGTGTCGGCGCGGCGCGCGATCACAGGTTGGAGAAGGACAAAATATCGGACGGTCGGCTCGCACAGCCGACTCGGATAATTTCGCGGTTATCGGTCTGTATGACATGACGTAGTTGATGATAAAAACTTAGTCGGGCTGATGCTATAAATAGCATTGTAAAGTATGTAGGTTAACTTAGTTTGCGTTTTTAACATAAATAGCCATGTTTGTTGAATAAATAAACAAAATGATTATGTTTAATATGACCGTCAAACGGCCTTACCCTTTCAGCGGAACGGCGGAACTAATAAAAGTGTAATTGACTTGATCCGATAAAAACGAAGACATTTTGAGAGTCACGTCACGCAGACCGAGTTAGAATGCAATGGCACAAAAGGTAGGACGCTAAAATTACTAACTACTAAAGGGAAAACGGCCATTTTAAGACGAAGTCTTCGCCTGACTATGAATAGCAATAACACTATTCTACAAAATAGATTTGCGTAAACTAGCAGGCGCAAAAATTAAAAGTATGTATTTCCTGTCTTGAAAAAAAAACACTTTTAAGTTTAAGTACTTATCAGATGCCAGCAGGTCAACCTACCCGAATCTGTAAAATTTTACCAATCGAACAATAACCTTCTACTATTGTGTTAACAATGAAAATCTATTAAAGAAAGACGGTTTGAGGGAGGTTTTGCTGGCGTCTGTACCAATTGCGGGTTTTGTTTCTATTATTATTTATGCAACTATTAGAAAAGAATCAATTTTAATACATACTTTAACAGAAGGAGCAAGTGCAATTTATGGGAAAACCGTCAACCCTAAAATTTGAACGCAGCCGTAAGCATTTGTCTATGGTTGACAGATTTGACGTTTCGCCATTTTTTTCCAGAATTAACGGTGTACACAGGTAAAAGCGTCCAGCACTTGCCTATAATAAAGAATAGACGAATTTATGTTACTGAAGGTGCTCTATTTAAACTCCTTGATCCTTACTATTCGGATAGAATTTGGCAAGTACGGCTACTGAATCATAGCTTACCATAACCATGCAGTTTTATGCTATACAAACCCTTCAGTGTCGAAATTAAGTGAATAACTTGAAAAACTTAACACATAAGTACCTAATTATTCCTTTAAGTTATTAGCTTGCCCCAATGACATTCAATTATAGCCATTAGCGACACTGAAACACAGCTAATATTATAATGAACCGTAATTTATTCGCGTACGGCTTTTGACACCAATTTTAGTGCCACTAATTTTACACAGCCCTTTTAGGTTTGTAATTTTAAGATTAATCTACGATTTTAATATCCTTAAGGACATTACTTTTAGCGCTAAAGGCGTTACCTTAACGGTAATTTCTTGACAAATTATTTATGGTCTACAATGTTATGTAGACCATAGACCAAAGATCACAGAAAATATGAATGGTATATTAATATGAATTAAAGAAAATCAATAAACGACTGAACTGAATAAATTATTCTTAACGACTAAGGTGAAAAGTGTTGCGCCGACTACGATGGATAGATGAAAGATGGTGTGTATTATTTAAAAAAATATTGCAACGATGTTTTCTGTCATTTAAAATTCAAAAGGGGGTCCCTACTTGATTAAATTCTTAGAGGCCATGGCAGTTTAAAAACTTGTAGTACTTACCTAAAACAATCATTTCGCTCTAAGGGGCTATCACTATATCGCTTTTCATTTTACGAAGAAAAACCCAATCAAACTTTCAAATAAGTAACGCCATAAGAAAAGGACAAAACACCTCCTTAATAATCATTAATCAAGTCACAGTTCTGTTTCTCCACATTTCCTTATGCACCATGACATGCTGACGATTGGTTCGTTCGACATCCAGATAACGTATTAGTGGTGAAAGGGACAATGACATGCTGTCATTAGAGTTGACAGTCAACATTGCTGATGTTGGTATTAAAATAAATTGTTGGAGCTGCTTTTTTTTTATTGGAGGTTGAATCGTCATGAATAGTCAGGTCCTTAGCAGTGGTATAGCTAAGCCAAAAGAAACCCCGTATCTCATCACTTGTGGTTTTATACGCGTGAACTTGTCCGCCCATTTCTGTGATTACATTTTGTTCAAGTTCTGCGAATTAAAAATTATAATAAAATCGCAGTGTTCTGGGCGTTACGTCATCTTTTTTTTAGGAGCATCAACCTATCTCAATTTGTTTCTTTAATTGATTTTCAACCTTATCACCTCAAATTAAACAAAAAGGCTAATCACAGTACTGGAAGGTTAGTGTTCAATTTTGGTAAAATTTAAAAAATGGGTTGGTTGAATCGCTAGCGTTTGTACTAAAGATGCTGAAATTTCATAAGGTGAGGGAGGGCAAAGTCCGCTTAGATTACAAATTTTGTAGCAACAAAATACAAGCATGATAAAATCTAGTTCGCAACATTTCACATCAATAGCTCAAAGCTATGACATACTGAATTACACCTTAGAAAAAATCATCGTGTAACCCACAATAACGCACTCTTGTTTCACAGATAACATATAGCAAGTGAAAGGCATAATAACCGGTGATTAAAGTCACCATTGATCGAATGCTACCACTTTGGCATGACACCGTCCGTCAGCGCTGCGTTATTACGTGTTTCATGCTAAATAGCATTTACCTGATGATACGTGGGCCGTGAGACTTGGGACATATCTAGGACATTGTAAGCACGGGATTGGTATCAATTTCTATGTGACGGATGCGATTGATAGCTATGATTTGGCATGAACATCTTGAAACGAGGCCTTAATAATACAGATTAACTGTTGATTTTCAAATTGTAAGAAAAAAAGCAAAGCTTTCCCCATATCATGTTTAGTTTCTAATGTTAATATAATAATTACCATTTCTTACAGATTAGTATTGTCCCACTGGCAAGGCGCGGTGACGGCAGGTGGAAGTAAAGCTGTGACAGAGTGGCGTCCAAGGAATGGAAAAAGAAGTGTTGATCGTCCGCCGGCGAGTTGGGCAGACGACATTGTTGCCGTTGGGGGAGTGTCCTGGATGAGGATGGCGAAAGACCGTGGAGCTTGGCACAAACAAGGAGAGGCCTATACCCAGCAGTGGGTGACGACGGGCTGTGGATGATGATGATGATTGTCCCACTGCTGGGCAAAGGTCTCTCCATAACCTTCCACTTTCCCTTTGCGCAAAAATCGACGGTCAATATAAATTTAAAAAAAAAAGCAAAGATCATGGAAGGCATGGAGGCATGAAATTGAAATTTTATATGAAGTAAGTACCAAATCAATAATGGTAGGTATTCCACACAAACAGTTGTAATTAGCGACGGACGTGTCGTGTCGTTAACATGACATAACGAGATGTTAGAAGGAATATGTTTTCTGTTTTAATTACATACCTGGGACTTGTAATTAACGATACACGGTACAGGTTAACGCATCGTCCGCGATCGACTGATAGCAGGCAACTAGGCACACATTATTTTGTACTCAATAATTATTTCTACGCGTTTAAAAACGCTGACTATCCACCATAAAACAACAGATAAAATTACATCGTTATTCAGTCCCTCATCCACAATTAGTATCTGTCTACAACCGATAAACGAGCGATAGCAATTAAGACAAAGCCATAGCAATTACGAGACAATGCTATAAACACACGTAATCGGGCTGTTCATCAGTTACTTCTGTCCATACTTGCGTCACATGTTTTGTCATTGAACTTCAGTGAAAGTTTTATTTTTTTAACCATGGCCATATTTGATAGTCTTCTCATTACGCTTTTTTCAAATGAAAGTGCTTTACCGAAATGGATTTGAATGTTCTCGATCACCATTGCCATAAAAGAAAATGGTCTACCAATATGGACTATCGTTACGTCATGTGATCTGTCATTGAACTTGAAATTGGAATGCGTTCAAAATTAAAATGTCGTCATATCTTTTCGGATGACATTCCAAAGTGCAGCCAGAGATAATGAATTAGAGACGTTGGAAAATTAAAATTAGATGATTAATTATTTTGATTTGTAACTTGGATGGATTTTAATTTAGATGCCTGTAATAAATGATCATGATTACTTTCAGCACGATTATTTTTATACTGAACGAAATATTTGCTATTATTTACAAAAACCATAGTCTAAGTTTCATTATATTATTATTCTCACCCCAAAAAAACCGGCCTAGTGTGTGTGGGACTCGCGCACAAAGTGTTCCGTACCATTATTTATAAAAACCGCAAAAGAAAGCCTGTTGTTAAGCCCAATTTTATTATTTTTTTTATCATAGCGACAACCGAAATACATCGTCTGTGAAAATTTCAACTGTCCACTACCACACGACATACAGCCTACTGCGGACGGGCAGACAGACAGTGGACACTTGTAAAACCATCCCATTTTACCTTTAGGAAACGGAACCTTAAAAACTGAATCGTCAAAGTCACTCAATTCCAAAATCAAAAATTTAATTTTCAAATATGGAGCGTTCAAAAATGGCGCGTGTTACATCACAGAGAGAAAGTGAGAAGTACAAAACGAAATTAAGTTGAATTGATGCTTCTAATATGGTCTCATTGTAACTACAAGAGGCGATTAGGCTTTGTCAGCAATAATGGCCGTGACTCTTTAGTGATCAAACGCGTATGATTAAATAAATTGGAAACATGGATGCCACTTTCTTTATACGAGTGTCTAACCTGAACAAGGTAACATTATTGACAGTAAGTTTTGTGACAAATAGTTTTGTTTCTCGATAATGGCAGTGAAAATAAAAATGGAAGACATCAATAATGCAAGAGAATTTTAGGTGGAGATGTTTAAGAGTGTTTGAGAGTAAGAGTTGACGCATTTTTTTAGCATGGCAAAATCATCAAATGAGTTCTCCCACCCAGAGCAGGGCAGGAGGTACTTTTTTTATTGGGAAAAACCCACCACACTATTCCCAAACCACTGCAACTTCTGAGAGCCAGAATCAAACGTGGCAACCACCAGAAAAGCGCCGAGACAATGAAGCTCGACGTGTCCCGGAGAATGAATTTACCTGTCTTGGATCCTGCAACGAAATTAATCAGAAAAGAATAGTGGAGGAGTAGGAAAAATAGGGCAGGAGGGACTGTCAGACTTGTAGGTATTAACTAAAATCCATGAGATCCTTCAATAGCTCTTTCGGTCCGGGGTAACGGTATTCGTTAGTCCCGCGACCAAACTTTCGCATTTACAATATTAGTAAAAAGTCAGTTAAGATTTTAGTAGTCTTTATCGACACAGCTCTTCAACCTACTATCAGTCAACCCGTCTTTGGACATCAGTACCTTGTCTCCGCGTCTCCAAGACCTGTTAGACGGGATGCCAGCCACGCGGAAACAGGTACAGAGCAGCTTCCTCGCAACCTTGGCCCGAGAGGAACCGAGGACGAATGCTTGTATACAATGTGATCCCTCCCTCTTCAGGATTATTGAGTTTTTTTTTTCATGCTTTAGGGCCGGCGCCCACTATCGGCATCGGCACGCCTTGGCATTTTAGGTGATAAAAAGTATTATACATTCACTTCTTAAAGTTCGCGTCGGCAATTTCTTCTTAACTTAAAGTAGAAATTGCCGACGCAGTAGCCTCAAGCATACCGAAGCAGTATTTTTGTTACTACGATCATTTATCATAGAAATGTCTACTTTATTGCCATGAAGTTAATGTCACATTCGCATTTGCAAAAATTCTCTAAAATAAAGATTAAAAAAAAAAGTTAATGTCGATGCCGATAATGGGCGCCGGGCCTTATTTTGTTCTCTATGCTCATATTTTAAATTCGATACTGAAACAATCGACTTTCTTTATCAAATCAATGTCCCTACTAATTAGATTGTCAAAAACGAATTCCACTTCGCAATATGGGGCTCGTCCCAAGTTTAAATCGAATTACGTTTTAATCTTAAGTTGAAGGTCGATTGATTGAAAACTCAGGGTTTTCAAACAACAATATAATGTATATATAAATAGAATATACTCTCATTAAAGTTTTATCATCATGATCTTCATGTCAATCGACGCAACAAGTTTTTTCTTAAGAAACGATTAAAAAAGGAAAAACGACTTGAAACCAATGATTACACTGTACCTTCTCCTAATTACAGGATATTTTAAGAAATAAACTGAGGGAAAAAACATAGACAAGTCTCTTCCTCGTACTATTTTGGAATAGAAGAATATGGCATTGACATCACATAAGTACCTAGTAGAATTATCAAGTTGATACAGCGATGGAGCAGCGATGTTAATCGGTTTTAAGTTGTTTCAGCATTGTTGCTCGAATGCGGGAGTATTAATGTACCTTTTCACACTACTTGCTCGTAAATGTCATATTATACGTCAGGCAAACCTACTGTAAAGTATGACATTATTCCCCCTCGCTCGAGCCGGGAATAATATATGTACTGAATTTCATTATTCCCGTGGGAATAATGTGATTTGAATTTGGAAACTCAAAGAAAACCGTATGAAAACTTTCACCAAGGAGTCGTATCAGTAATGGCTGCCGCTGGCAGCAACAGCTGATCGCTTACAGTGGTGCCAACTTCACGTTCGAAGGTTGTCGTACCACATCAAATTTCAAAATTCGAATTTATTTCCTCACAGTAGGTGTGAAAAGCAGAGTACGCTCCTCGGGAGTAAAGCTGCCATGTCTTGGGCTAACTTGAATCCCTCGCTACACTAAGGATTCTTAACTTAATTCCCTCGTTTCACTCGGGAATTAACACTTGAACCTCCTCGCTGCGCTACGGAGGTTCACCCCAGAATCCTTAGTGTAGTTTCGGGATTCAATACGCCCGTGACGTAAGGCAATGCTTTACTCCCTTGGTGCGTAATCTACTATTATTTTACTTAGACCTACGTATGAATTCATTTCTTTTTTCTTTAGGCGGCACTTTCAGAAAAGGCCCATAAATGTATGGAACCTGAATAATCACCTTTATCCAAGTATTTTAACCACTGGGTTCTGACCGTGGCTTCGCCCCCTTCAATTTACTGCAAATAGGTGAAGCTATAATTTTTTACACGTCGCCGGAATCCTGTCTATCTCTGTCTGTACAAAAATCCAACAAAATTAGTTCTACGAGTTAAGGCGTAAAAACATCACAAATAAATGAACGAACTTTTTGCATTAAGGTATAAAATAGTAATATAAACCGTAGCATCGCCATTATAAGATAAAATATCAAGATAACCCTGAAATAAACAGTACTTTTAAAGCTAAACCACAAGACTCTGTTGAAGACTCTAGATCTATTTTTAGTTCAAAATGGCGGCCATATCCGATTAATCGACACTTCCTTTCACAGTCCCTTTGAAGATATAAGATTTGACGGTTTTATTGCATTGTGTAATTTGTGTATCAACTTTAGGACGTTCCATGTAAAGGACCATTTACACGCTTCAAGAAATTGTATGACAGTTCATGCAAGTACATTGCTGGCTAATAATAGACAACACATTCAGTTGATCAATCAAAAGCCGCAATGTAGTCAAGCTTAACATGCAATTTCTTGCATCGTGTAAATGAGGCTTAACATAAAAATACACACATGTAGGTATTGGACGTCTAGACAAAATTGACGTTGACAAATCGCCACAGAGTAGAAATGTTCAGAGTGTTAAATTTTTCCACTTCTGCATAACGTTTCTTATTTGGTAAACAATATCCATACGAAAAGCACGAGATCTTCATAAATAACAATTCAAGTAAGGATGTGAATTTTAATTAAAGAAAATTAACTGTAGTATACTGGAATAGATAAAAAATTGTTTCGAAGCAACCATTTAGGAGCATGAATTTGGTTCTAATCATAGGTAGTACGCCATTATCTGTTTACCAAATCAAACAAGTACACATATAGGTATTTAATGTAATCTATTATATAAAAATCAATTGCTGTTCGTTAGTCTAGCAAAACGAGAACGGCTGGACCGATTTGGCTATTAGTTTTAAATTATTTCTGGAAGTCCAGGGAAGGTTTAAAAGGTTTTTCTGAGGCGGTTCGAAGTTTGCCCGGTCGGCTAGTTAGAAATAAAATGCAACATAGAACACAAAAAGTCGATTCATATCTACTATAGCTGAAGACTTTGACATCTTACTACTTTGTAAAGGAAAACGACTAAATCCTGTGCCGTTCAACGCCGTCAATGCTAATAATATTATTATTTTCTTTACCTTCTGATTTTGACAGCATTTTGGCATCTTGCCTCACAAACCGCACCTTCAACGTCTTCATTCATTTATTCTAAATCTGTGTTATCAAAGAGCACAAAACAAAGTGGATGCGTGAGCATTTCGCGGTAGTAAGTAGAGTCATTCAAGTAACAGACCGTGGGCGGACTGGTACAGCTTGCATACCCCGCACAGCCTGTCCTACGGGCGACGGAAAGTAACAGGCAACGCAGTAAGGTAAGTTGTCTTTGATTTTACGAGTAAACTCGTCGGGTTGTTGCGACAAACGAAATACACATGTTCTGAATTAAGAAGGTGAGTCTGGGGCCTTAGTCAAACAGCAGACTACAGCAGACGACAATCGTTATCGTTCACCAGTCGCCAATACATTTTAAATTTTATACCCTAGCGCGTTAAGTTGAGAATCTATTGAAGTTCACAGATCGTTTTCGATTGTTTCGTTCGTTATCGATCAGCAGTTTTTAATAGATTTTCAACTTTACGCGCTGGGGTATAAAGTTGAAAATGTATTGGTGACTGATGAACGATAATGATTGTCGTCTGTTGTCGTCTGCTGGTTGACTAAGGCCCCTGATGTAATTTTAACCGCAGTTGGTAGTAGGGGATCTCCGAATTATGTTTGTATTTTTGTTCATCGTTGGTAACTAGATGTTAAGTTGTACAAAGATCCTCGTCAAGATTCAGAAATCATAATCGGTAAGTAGATTGTTAAAGATGTGTATGAGGTGAACTAGCCTAGCCTACAATACCTAGGCTTATCATCATCATCATTAGCCTATAAATGTTCCCACTGCTGGGACACAAGCCTCCTCTCTGTGAGAGGAAGTGAGCCATAATCCACCACGCAGACCCAGTGCGTGTTTATGAATGTCACAATTGTCTTCGATTTGTTTGTCTAGGACATGCTGGTTTGCAAACGATGTTTTCCTTCACCGCTTTGAGAGGTGCTGATGAAATTAAATCACAAATTAAAGTGATGACCTAGACAAGTGGTGATCATACCAAAAAAGAAAGAAAGCAATCACAAACGCATACAGATGCTGCAGCACACACTTTCAAGATCGATTGAGCCATTATCTTTCTTGCCGTAGATACAACTGAGCAAAAATTTTTGCACCCCAAGCACGTAAAAACGCGGGAGAAAGGCGAGAAACGCCTTGAAGGTCATTTGTCAATCTGTTACTATACTGGTGAAGTTCTTTTTCTTGACGCGTGAAACACTGTTTTAATCTTAATTAGATCCAAAGTAAGCTTTTTCTGTTTTAAACAACACATTTGATTTCATACTGTATTATTATGTTAAACAGATCTGCCGAGAAACTACGCATAATTTACCAACCGAATTATGTGACCAATTTAAGACTCTTTTTTAATATTAAAAAAAAGCTAAAGCAAGACAAGAGCGTCCGCAAATTTTAGCTTCTTCACTTTATGTATGGGATGCCTTTTGAAGCACTATGAGAGTTTCAAAACGCTTGATAGCATCGCACATGTGCATTGGCATTGGCAGGATGCGTTGTTAAAAACATATTTTGTGAAATTGTCTGTGGAAAATAAGATGGCGGTTTCTGAAATTGGAATCGCGCCAAAAGTTCTAAGCACGTTGACTTTTGAATCAATGCGACTTCTGTTCCTGTCTGTCTTACATCGTCTATGATACATTTTTCTTCGGCACCTACGGGCCCGTTAAACCTACTTGTGTCAAAGCATTTCTACGCCAATATAAATCGGTACTAGTTCACTATAAATCGCGAATGGAATCAACACGGATTAATGTTGGCAGCACGTTTTCTTACGCACCGACTTGGCGCCATTATTTATAGAAAAAGGTTGGAAAAGAGGTTGTATAGCAAAAGGAATGAGGTGATGTGTAAAGAGGTTTGTGTTTTATAGAGTAAACTATGATTGTCGTCGAGAAAAGACTACTAAACTTAGTTTGCAGTTAACCTTTGATAGTTTAAACCACATTTATGGCTGATCTCTTAAGTTTATGGGCAGTAGCGTTCAAAAGTCAATAGGTTTTGCTATTACACTTTAAAACTTAATTGAAAAATGTTTGTGAGACAGTTAAGTTGCAAACTCATTTAATCGACTAGTTTGAGTCTAATTCTCTACGGTCCACTGTTAGACCCATCTAGATTATTTCCGTGAAAAACGGCTTCCGGACATTTCACCATCAGACACCGGACGACTAGCATTCCAGTCCAAGCTCTGCTTATCATAAATCTGATTGATCGTCATCTTCTTCGCCGTAAGATTCTTCACAGGATTGTGACTTGCAGGGCTAAAGAGGTCTTTAGACGGCTTGAAAAGCCTTAGAAGGGCAAAGCCTGCCGGGGTCGCGGAACTAACAAGCTACCGTACGTAACCCCATAACGTAAAGGGATAATGAGAGATTATAGAGATAGATTTTAGTCAGTACAATTTGACAGTCCCTCCTGCCCTGTCCAGGGATGACTCATTTGATGATTTTACTACGATAAAAAAAAACCTGCCTTCTCCTCATCCTTTATGGTGCATTCGAGGACCGTTCAAAAATAGGTACGTCCACAATAAAGAAAACTTATATTTAATTCCAGCTGTGGACATCCGATCCCTTACATAAGCAACGCACCATGCGTGGGCTCCAGAAACCTGTCCAAGACAGATTGGACACGTTTAATCGGAATGTTGTCGCCATTACCTCTGATCAATTAGGTCATTGAGTAGATAGTGTTAACAAGGAGCATACATTGTGTTAAAACGATGAGCATTAGTTTTATAATGCTCTCGAGCATGTTGAGATGAGCATACAATAGTACGGAAGCTTGTACAAGAGTTTCTTATGTATGGGATAGGGTGAACGGTTCCTTTTTGTTTAGGTATATGTAGTACTTGCACTGATTGGACAGGTCTGCTCTAACCTGTGTGGTTCGTTCCTCAAAAGACTTACATGGTCCTCGTATGACATGACCAATTATAACTCCTGGTCTTTACAACCTTTGGGTTTGTTTCGGCTGTTTCTTCTCAAAGTAGTCAGGTACGAAACACCGGTCTCATTTATTTTGTAAAAAGGCGGTATAAATATCATTTCATTCATTTCATGATTACTATTTGGCGAATTACTTCTGATTTTGGACTGTTTTCTGACATGCTAACTAGACAATCATTTAGGTTGTTTTCTATCTCATTAAATTCAGGTAGTTCTTTACCTACAATAATAAAGCTCTGCTTAAATTTTGTACGCTGAAAAATTACTTTCCATCCTACGAAGTCCTTATATTTGAGTGTCTTATTTGGACGAGCATTATGTAGTATCTACTGCACTGGCAACATCTTCAAACATAGCTTTACGACTTCCGTCCAATATTTCATAACGACTTAACGCTTTTATGAAATATTGATCTGACAAAACTATCACAGATTAAAGAGTGGAATTTGGCCAGCAGTGGGAAAAGTCAGCCAGAAAACGATTGAAAAATCCTTCGAGTGCTTTTTCTTTTCTGTTCGCAAGACGGTTTCCGGCCACCGTAGACGCGGGCATGCGGGCGGCGAGTAAAGGGCAACTCGCAGTACGACCATGGACCATGCCCGGGTCGACGGCGCGTCATGTTCCACGCGCGCCTCAAAGAGCGTTAGCCTAATGGGAGGGCCAAAGCCTGCCGGGGTCGCGGGACTTATTCCATCACCGTGACCCCGGAACATAAAGGGCTATTGAAGGACACCGTGGATTTTAGTCAGTACAAATCTGACAGTCTCTCCCGCCCTGCTCGGGGTGGGAGGACTCATTTGATGACATTACCACGTAAAAAAAAAGTGTTTTTTCTGTTTAAACATTGCTCTACACCATTTCTGCTGTATCGTGGGTGCGTTTACAAACATTTATATTAAAAATATACAACTACTTGTAGATCACGTTTTATATGTTTGCTTAGTTATAGAAATTGAAAAATGATGTAAAAATCGTAGTATTGGCAACTGTAGTTGCCAAAAACAAAGCACGAGTTCTAATTCTGGAAACGATCGTTAAAGGAAGCAATTTCGCGGTTAAAGTCAAAGTTGCCGTTTACTTACCAAAAACGGGAATCTTTTGCTACTAGCTACCGTGCCCAATAAAAGGGCCCCCTTTAGAGGGCTAAAGACGGCTTGGGTCGCGGGACAACCGAATTACCGTAACCTCTGAACGTAAAGGGCTGTTAAGGACACCATGGATTTTAGTCAGGACAAATCTGACAGTCCTTCCTGCCCTGCCCTGGGTGGAAGGACTCATTTGATGATTATACCACGATAAAAAAAATACCTCCGTGCCGTCAAAATAATTGAACGTAAAAGTAAAGTACATCTCCCTTCACCAATACAAACCAATCAACAAGCCTGTTAACCACAACCCCAGCTGTTCAATTAACAAGCCATCACTCACGATTCTTGGAGCCAGTCTGACCAGCCTCAAAATTTCACCGGCGACATTTAAACGAAGGTAAAAGTTTATAAAAAGTTAGCCAAACTTGTTTATTGGTAAACGGCATTGATACAACCAGTAGGGTGATTGCGCCGGTTAGCGACCAGTTAGCTGGGTTGCCCACTTAAGATGAGGAAAAAAAAATGTTGTTTACTCGTAAAATAGTATATGCTAATCTACATTCGTCCCAAATATAATGTAGTTTGGATACAAAACATAAAATAAAATACATTCATACAAAAATATTTATAAAATGCTGAAACAGTGAAAATATAGCGAAAACGTGGGTTTTCGACCATTTTTGTCAGTTTATGACCACCAGTGAGCTGGTTTGCGACCGCTATTATAATATTAATAGAGTTTTAATTCCTTATCGCATCAAGCTATTAAACTGTTTTTTTCACTATGGTAACATCGGACTTTATTCTTCGTATAAGTCGATCATCACATTCGGGGCATAGTTCTTTTAAAACTTCTTTATTTCATTTTTTTGGTTTGTACAGTTGATCTAGTCCTGGCTTGTGGCTTTACATCTTTCTTTAATTTCTTTGCTTCTGCCTCTGCTTTGCTGCTTCGGCTCTGTCTTGTTTTCTCTTTAACGTAGCCGCCTGTTTTTCTACTTTTATTTTTTCTTTTCCTTCGTAAAATTTTCGCCATGCCCCAGATGATATAGCAGAAGGAGTTTTTAATTGTTTTGGTTGAGCTCGTTGTGGTGGATCAGGTATAAACAAATGTTTTTTGAAAGCCTCAGTACCCAACATTGCAATATTTTTGGGAGTAGATATGACGACCACATCATCTAGAGACACTACTGATCCAACTTCTAAGTAACTATCTACATCCATTCCAGTTAAATGAAGTGTCGCATGTTCGCCTATGTTAATTGGTATTTCTTCTGTAGGCTGTGGTGAAATTGTACCCAACATTTTCACTGTTTGATCATAAGCGGCTCCTGGTACTTCGTTTAAATCAAGCGTGAATGAAATGTCATTACGTGTCAGATCTTGCCTAACACTTATTATAACTTCATCAGGAAATAGTAAAATCTAATCAAACGTGTTTTGGCTAGGCTCTGGTATTAACTTGTTCGAAATATGTATCTGTTCATTCATGACGTTCGTCACTTCGGGATGACTAGGCTTTTGAAGAACGTGTGGACAGACGGAATGAACGTCTGCTGTGACAATGATAGAATGAGATTCTGCTGAATTATTTTCAATGACATTTTGTTACTTCTTCAATTACAATACTTATGTTTTTATCATTTGTGCATAACAAAACGTCACTGATGTTAGTCAAAATCGGCAATGCTGGATCAGTTATTGAAACATCCTCAACAGAGGAGGATTCCATTTGAAGTGATGTGGACTGATCAACTGAATTGTCTGTTATATCTTCAGAATCGGTTTCGTGATTTCCAGTCTTTGTTTTTAATTTACGCAGTTCTTTCAAAATAACACCTACATTAATCTTTTTTTGTTTTAGTACTGGTCTCAGATGTTTTAGTACCTTTCTTGTACTAGCAAGATCCGCATTCGTTATGTCCTTTGACAGATGCGTCGATCTTTTGTGAACGTACTTGAGGGTTTTTTGTCCACATTTACTGTAATCCACAGCATCGGGATTAAACGGATACAGTCCACATTTTCTGAATCCGTTTTTTATATTTGTAGTCATATTCGTGTCTTCCAGCGTGTCACGGAACAGCTGACAAAAGTTGGTTTTGTTAACGCACGAATTTACGTTTTCTGGTTTCGATAGAAATTTTCTGACGACTTCTTCCCACGAAGACTTTAGAGGAGCAAAAACACTGACGTCTGCTGGCTGTAGCATATGGGTGGTGTTTGGGGGTAGAGCATACAAAATTATTCCAAGCTTCTCGCACATCGCACTTAAGACCAGTGACATATGCGACTTGTGACCATCGATTAGTAGTAATAAAGGTTTTTTTATACTATTGCGGTCCACCCAACTGTTAAAATCGTTTGTTATATATTCAAAAAATACATCCGAGCGCATCCATCCACTTTCGGATTTGCTAAATTCTTCTTCGGGCATACTCTCTACAACGGCTCGTGGTGGACGTATATAGGGAAAAGCAATGAGCGGCGGACTTACTTGGCCACTGGCGTTGACGGTGATCAGAACGGTTAAGTTATCCTTTTCATTTCCCGCTTTGATCTGGTATAAATTTCGGTATCCCTTCGGCTCTAAGACCTTTCCGGTTATTGGACACATAGAGAAGCCACTTTCGTCACCATTAAATATGCGCTCTGGGCATTCAAGTATATCTAGATTATTAGTTTGTTTCAAGAACTCTTTCAAATCATTGAACCAAGCGCGTATGTCTTCTTCAGTCACTCTCGCTCTGGCTTTATTAATTCCTTCGGCAGCACGGCATGATATTTCAGGATGACGTTTAAGGAAATTTGCGTACCAGGTTTGCCCCGGACGATCATCCTTAAAAGGATTCTTTGTTCCGTGATCTTGTAAAAATTTTTGTACTGTGTCCAACAGCTCTTGTTTTTTGACCGGGAATCCACATTTTGCCATGTTTAAAACCCAGTCTTTGATCTGTTTTTCGCCTTCAATGCCCAATACAGGATCTGGTCCCCTTGTCTCAATTCTGTCACACCTCTTCCCACTAAGGCGATCTTGTATCGTGGTCCTCGGGATCTGATACAGTCTACAGGTTTGTCTTATTCCCTTCCCTCGATTTCGGATATCATCGAGAGCTTTTCTCAATGTTTCTTCTGTGTACTGGACAGGCTTTTTCTTTTTTTTTGTTGATTCCAAATTATTTGGGAGCTCCATCTAAAAACAAAATTAAAAAAATAAAAAACTTTTTTAAAAAAAGAGAACCGACTTCAAAACCAAACACAAAAAAACTGTAAAATAACTTTTCTTTCGGAAGTCGGTGGCTTTGTTTTTTATTTCATTGACTATGGCCACCGACTTCCGAAAGAAAAGTTATTTTACAGTTTTTTTGTGTTTGGTTTTGAAGTCGGTTCTCTTTTTTTAAAAAAGTTTTTTATTTTTTCCCTTTTTAGTTTAAATATTCAACAAAAATCTTCATAATATAATCTACAATCCTAGTAAGCAACAAAAACGAATCTATGTGGGCAACTTCACGAGGTATCTATTATTGTTATATACTCAAACCTTCTCCAGAATGTAACGATCACTTTTCTAAAAACCGCATCAAAATCAGTTCAGCCAAACGCGAGATAATCGCGGACAAACATGCAATCGTCTCTGAAAGTGCACAATCCAAGTAAGCAAAAACGGATCCACGTGGGCAACGTCACGGGATATCTGTTAGTGTTATATACTAAAACCTTCTCCGGAATATAATGAACACTTTCCTGAAAACCGCATCCAAATCCGTCCAGCCAAACGCGAGATAATCGCGGACAAACATACATACATACATACATACATACATACATACATACATACATACTTACATACATACATACATACAGGTCGAACTGAGAACCTACTTTTTTTTTTGAAGTCGGTTAAAAAGTTTGACGTAGTTTGCTTTTTATTACTATTTTTTTTTAAACAGAAACATTGTAATATTTAGTTTTCGACAGATTAGGTACCTACAACAAATGATTATAAAACGGACATTTCAATAACCAACGAAATTCAAAAAATCAGACGTGGTCGCATCACAGAAATATTAAAAACAGGAGAAGTGGCAAGGGGGCGTGGCGGCAACCAAGCGGTGCTGAGCGTTACGCTCAGATATTGAAAAAATGGCCGTCACCGCGAGTTAGTCTGTTGTCAACCGCGATCGTGAAAAAAAACGATAATGCCGTCTTGTTCAGAGGTTTTGTGCAGAAATAGTAGCCAAAACAAAAACTTTAGAACCCATGGCATCAGTTACCACAGGTAATTAAAAGTATTTTACAATATTTGTCTTAAAAATCACGAAAAACTGCAAGCCATAAAATATACCTGACTTGTACTACTATACTTTTGTTTTCCTATATCTCTTCGACTGTATTATTTTTGTATTAAATACATTGCTCTTTTAGAACCACCTCAGTCTTTCACCGAGTGAACTGAACAAGCAATGTAAAACTGACATAACGATACCTCATCGAGCCGTAATGTCGCATGGTGCGTCCGCTGCTCCGGTCCGCCGTATTTGAGTACGAGTTAGTGTTGTGCTCGTGGAGGTCTGACAAAGTCTATCGACAAAAAGTCGACTTCTAATATTGTTTTATTACTATTTTAGATTTTTCTTCAATTTGTTAACTTGTAATAAGTTTGAAAGGTCGATTTTTATTGTTTTAAAGCGTAGTAGATAAATGCGTAACCAAGATCGTGAAGTAGGTAAGTTCATTAATGTTTAGTTTAGTAACCTCTGTGCACTAAATTAAAAGATCTAATTTGGAACATTTTATACATTAATTAAATAATGTTTTGTTGGTTTCATATCGCTTTTATTTACTTTAATCCGAAACCTGTACAATTTCATCGATATATTTATCGAAAACTCTTCGATTTAGTCAAGCACTATGCCGTTCCGCCCCCGTGTCCCTACAACACACAATGATATTTTTTTGAGTGTGAGCAAATTATACGGAAAAAGCACGCTGCAGTTTAAAGAATAAGGTTTATATTTAAATGACTAAGTTATCGTCGGCGCGTGTGTGCACTTGTTCGTAGTATTGTTCTGACCGAACTGTGTGTGCAACATTAGCGTTATGGAGGGGCAATCGTGGCTTCACCGGTTTTCTATACATTTTGAACTTCACGCCATATCTCCTTCTTTATTATATCTATGGGTCGCATACTCAATGAACTTTCATACTTATTTCTGTTAGCGGTCGTTAATTCTCTCATACTAAATTATGGTGCCCGGAAACCAATGTCTTTATTTTGCTTATTTTGGTTTACGACCACCTGTTTAGCGCCCAATTTTGTAGGTAAATTAAACAAACTTCTTACAAAGAAACTGGTGGTCGTTTACCAAAGAACTACAAAGAAAAACTTTTACCATACTACATTCAAATTGTAACAGTCCTGTATGAAGCATAAGTATCATATTAATCAAAACAAAATATTACTGATCTCGTCGGTTTGCGACCACGTGGTCGCTATCTAACGGTTTTGATAAAAAAGCATTTCGGTTAACGACCGCTTGATTTTATCTTAATAATAAGTTTAACAAAAGCAAATACGACTAAATTATAACCCATATTTATCAATTGTACAATTTAACAGGTGTGTGAAACATGAAATAAGTATTAAAACTTACCTTCGAGCGTCGCGCGCTGTTTTTTTTTTTTCAACTCGCCGTACGTCCACTCTCCGCGGAATCGAGACGCGCACTGGGCTGCGTTTAAGTCAACCATCCAGATTAAAATTATATTATCGAGAGTTCGCTGAACGGAGTCATAGGTTTAACTGTCAAATTCAATTGACAGCTCAGCTTGTTATTAATTATTCTCATTTTTTTCAAATCTTATTTACTTGTCACACACAAACAAAGTTCACGGAGGTGATAAAATAAGTACTTGTTACAAATATTTGTTTCTAGAGAGCGAATTGAGCAAACAGCTCCATGTCAAAGTCAATCTGACAGCAGGATAAAATTTAGCGAGGTAAAAAGGTCGCTAAGATTTATCCTAGTAGGCGAAAACTTATACCAGCGGGCGACCGTGAACGGGGCATTTATACAATTTTAGTCGGTTTAATTTTTCACCTCTCGGTGTACTTGAACGGGGTGTTTAACGTTTAGTCCGTATAAATTTTAAACTGGATGGTTGACTTAAACGCAAACCTGAACAATATTTTTTCGGCTCTGGGATAACCAACTACAATCGTCGTTGGGGTTAACCCATTTGTTTCAAACTTTGCAAATTATTATTTCATAATTATTTAATAAGCACGTTAAATTTATTTTTTATGTATATTGCCTTTACAAATACTATTTTCTTGTTTTAAAGAAACTTAGTCCGTCAAATGGTCGCCTACTGAAGGTGGTCGCGAAACCGGCGAAACAACCCAACTTGATTATTATTCCGAGTAGTTTAATACTCAATACTCAATACTCAATACATTTATTGCATTCCACAATGTGAACTTAGGTGGTAGGTACATAAGGATATATATATGTACATTAGTTTAGGAGCATTGTGGGCCCTGTCGGGCATAACAATATAAAAATTAGGAGGAGGGCTATTTTAAATATTTCTTTACAATTTTTGATTTTCTCTTGTTTTTATTCTATTTTATTTTTTGTAGGTAGGTGGGCTTATAACTAATTGAATACAATATAACTTTTACTACTCAATAATTGGATTAATACAATAATATTTATTTAAATTATACATGTATTATCATTGGGATTATAAATTATTATTGCGTTTTTCTTTTTTTGGTATAGTTGTTTATTTATTAAATTTATCATTTAAATATTCTTGTACATTATAATAACATTTACGTATTAGAAATTGTTTTAATTTATTTATAAAGATGTTAAATTTTTCTTCATTTTTAATTTCATCTGGTAATTTATTATATATTTTACCTGCCATTACTAGAGTGCTTGAGGAGTGTATTTTTAACTTAGAACTTGGTAGGTTTATTCTATTTTTGTGTCGTAGTGTGTAGTGAGTCTGTATGTTTTCGCGTGTAGTGTAGAGTTTTTCATTATTTCTAACAAATTTACACATTTTTGTTGTTTATCTATAATATGTATGTATTTAAAAATATATAAGTTGGTTTATCAGTTGTCTAGTACCCATAACACAAGCTCTGCTTAGCTTGGGACTAGATGGCGTTGTGTGATAGTTGTGAAGTATGATTATTTTTATTGTATAACATAATCAGCCAGTTATTTTTATTTAGCATGGTAAAATCATCAAGTGACTCCTCCAGGGCGGTACGGGAGGAACTGTCATACTCGTACTGGCTAAAATCCACAGTGCCCTTCAATAGGCCTTTAAGTTCCAGAGTAACGGATTCAGAAAGTCCCGCGACCCCCGGCAGGCTTTGCCCTTCTATACCTACTAGGGCCTGCAACCGGGAAATCCCGGTACCGAAAATACCGGGAAATCCCGGGAATTTTTAAACAATCCGGTACCGGTTCTTCATCCCGTATAGTCCCGGTACTTTCGATACTTTCGGTACTTACGGGATATACGGTATTTTCCTTATTTTTTCAATATAAAGCAACAAATCATATTCAATTAACTATTTTTTAACAGTATTATTAACATAAAACATGAAACATGTTCCCGTCAAGAGAAAACAATCGGTGTGCTATCTTGGTTTAGTCTTAGAGAGAAATTTCACATTCATAGAACATATACAAACAGTTGGTGAAAAAGCTAAAAATAACTTTTATGCCCTAACTAGAATATCAAAATCTACTTGGGGTCTGTCATTTCTAACCTTAAAAACTATCTATGGGGCTACTTACTTGGGCTGTATGTGCTACGGAGCACCTGTTTGGGCCGATAGGGCCACCATAGGGGCGGCACGACGTAAATTGCTCCAAAGTCAGCGCTTGGCTTTGTTATTCTTATGTAAAGCGTATAGGACCGTCAGTACTGAAGCTTTGCCGGTGCTTGCTGGTGTACTTCCAGTCGATCTTGAAGTGCAGCGACGTGCTGCAATGTACTATTCCGCACGGGAGACCACTGACGCTGATTTTCTACCGCAACGTGACCGTGATAAGATATCTAGATAGAAAACCCCAGAGCGACGTCTGGTAGGATCTTTTATCCGAATGGCAAAGTAGGTGGGATAATTCTATCAAGGGGCGGCACCTCCACCAGTTCTTTCCATCCGTTCGTGAGCGGCTGGCTAGGACGTGGCTGGAGGTGGATCACTGTGTTGCCCAATTTCTCACGGGACATGGTAACTTTAAAAGTAAATTGTTTTCCTTTAAGCTTGTTCCCTCGCCTCTTTGTCAATGTTCGACACCTGACTGTGAATATGTACAATCAGCACATCATATTCTTTGGGAGTGTATTCTTGGGCAGAACGAACGCAATATTATGTTGGATACTGTTCAGACTACATCCGGAGTCATTTATTATTCGGACCTTGTGGAAACTCGAACAAACTACCGTGCGTTCAAGCGTTTCTGCCATACCTATTATTGGAATCAAATATAGCAGCTCACAATTTAGGACCCATTAATATTAGTAGTCATTTTTACCCGTGGTGCTAGGCAACTGGGCTTCTCCCAGTTGTAATATCCCTTTGTGCCTATTGGCCTTGTTTTGTTCTGTCTCCTGCTTGCATGGAGGGAAGTGCAAACATATTTTTTCCTACTCCTCCACTATTCTTTTCTGATTAATTTCGTTGCAGGATCCAAGACAGGTAAATTCACTCTCCGGGACACGTCGAGCTTCATTGTCTCGGCGCTTTTCTGGTGGTTGCCACTGTTGATTCTGGCTTTCAGGAGTTGCAGTGGTTTGGGAATAGTGTGGTGGGTTTGTCCCAAAAAAAAAAATAACATAAAACATTTTTAATTAATAATAATGAGACTTTTAGTAATAAAAATTTTGATGAAACTAACCAAAAATCTACTTGAAAGAGAATAACTTTTATTATGCTCAAATTTTGTGTATTTTATAATTATTTGGCAAATTGATCAGTAAAAAGCTGTTACATTTTTTAATAATATTTCCTTTCCTTCCTTTTAAAGAAAATCGCGTTTTCTACATTCAAATTTTATTGAATTTTAATTTTTTTTCACTTCGATAAAGCATTATACCTAGTTTTGTTTTGCTGTTTGCTTATATATTTATTTATAGTGGAAGGAACAAAGTGATTAAGTGACGTAAAAGTTGTATAGAGGAAAAAACAAAGCAATCACGTGCAATCAAAGATAGGCTTCTTTCTAATTCAAAATAGACTAGAAATTTAAGTTCTATTTGATATATTTTCACTATGAGATATAAAAAGGATTTAAAGGTTCCTTGAGATTGTGTACTGATGATTATTGTCAATTATAGATTTACGAATAAAACGAAGTTTTTTGAACTGCACCATCCCACTTTTCTAATGATGACATTTTTCAACCGATTTAGATAATTATATGTAGTGTGCACACACTCGTGCCTTTCATACATTAAGTTCATAGCGATTTGTACGCGAGTACCGAAAGTACCGAAATTCCCGGGAAATCCCGGTTCCAACTCCAGTACCGAACATCCGGTACCGGGTCTTTAAAAAGTACCGGTTCTGCAGGCCCTAATACCTACGTCGAATTCAGCTGAATTACAATATTTTACAAGGAACGACGACTTATCTTACCTCCACAACTTATAAAATGGACAACACAATACCTCTTTTTTTTTTGCATGGTAAAATCATGAGATGAGTCCTCCCATCCCGGGCAGGGCGGGAGGGACTGTCAGACTTGTACTGACTAAAATCCACGGTGTCCTTCAATAGCCCTTTATGTTCCGGGGTCACGGTGATGGAATAAGTCCCGCGACCCCGGCAGGCTTTAGCCCTCTGAGAGGGGGCCCCGTCATTTTGCTAACGCTCTTTGTGGCGCACGTGGAACACGACGCGCCGTCGACCCGGGCATGGTCCATGGTCGGACAGCGAGTTGCCCTTTACTTGCTGTCCGCATGCCCAACACAATACCTCTTGTTAAAATAAATTATTTTTTTATTTTTCTCTATAAAATTACTGTTAAAAAACTACAATCCTGCTTATTAAATATCGGTTGCAATATCAATTATTGCATTGACTAAGTTACTCATCCTCGGCTGCTCGCTATCTGCTATCATTTTGTTATCTTTTCTTATCGGCTATCTGGTAATTACCTGTGGACAAGAAAAAATGAGGTTAAAATATGCAATTGTTTATGATACTACAGTCATCTTTTGTGAAGTAGGTTATTAGAAAAACAATAGAAAGATAAATAAGTGAATTCTTGGCATTTGTAGTGCATCGGTTGTTCTACCTCACTCTCATTAGGTAGAGATGGCCTACAATGACGTCCTAATAGCAAGAGTAGTTCTACAGTGGGAGCGAGATGGCGCTAGTTGACTTTAATAGCTTTGTCTCTTTCCCACAGTGTAACTACTCCCGCTTTAAGACGTCATGCATGGTAGGCCGTCTAGTCACTACGTACAATAAATAGGAGTTCTGATGTAGATTGGTAGAGTTTTGCAGAACAAAGCAAAGATATCTTTATATTCTTTTCGTTGAACAATATCGCTATCGTTATGTAGGTATTATGTATATATTTTAATTCAAACATTTCCATAAAAAGAAGATAATTATTAAAAAACAAACTGTGAGCAGGGTCCAAGGTAGTGGTGATTAGAGCTCTACATAGAGAAACCTCCTTACAATGAGACCTGAATTGAGAAGTACTGATGAGTGACGCAAACTCAGGGGAAACACAACATTACACTCCTATCACAATCTTTGTACCTACTTCTAGCTATTAAGTTGCCTAACCTGAGTTTGAGTAAAAAAACAATGTTTAAATGGGAATCATTCGAAATTTAAAATAGGCAACTTAACAGCTGCGAATGAACTGTTGGTCCACAGTGCATGCTAGAGTGTGACAACCGATAAACGTTATTTTGCAATACTTACGAGTACTTGCATTGCAAATATTGCAATAAATATCTAAAGCTTTATCAATTACAATCCTTATCATGAGCCTTCTAATCTGTCGTGACGGTCCTTAACAATAATCACAGTGCTACTGCTAACACCAATATTTGATCGATTACTAATTCTATGACGTCATGTTACAAACACGCGAACAGACAAACAATGCTTTGTTTTATTATTCCTAAAGGATTAGGTACTGTATGTATTTTGTAGACAAAACAATAACCACAAAATAAAAGTATTGTTTCAATCAATATTAATGTTGAGCGTGGCCACGACTCAAGTTAACGCGCTAGTGTTTATGTCATGCCATCTTTCATTTAAAAAATTTAGTACCATGAATTTTCCGCAGTGGTAGCACGGACTCTACGTAGTCATTTAACTATTGAAAACTTCCAAATAACAGCAATCTATAAAACGATCGATCGCTGTCCAATATAGATTTGTCAGTAGAAGAAACAATAAAGATTTGTCAGCAGAAGAAAATAAATCTGGGGTGCCCTCCCTCACTTGCCCCTCACCAAACTTTGTCTTTACTTCACAACAGTAAACATGATTGTAGAGTAGATAATCTACATTCATTTTTAACTAATCGCTCTATAATCGTGTTTTACTAATCGCTCTCGAAAAATCATAATTCATAAATTGAAATGTTTTTGACAGTAATGCCAAGTCAGAAGTATAACTTTGAAAGGACTGTATATGTACTGTAAAATTATAATCATAAGCAGTTACAAAGAAGAGTTCTCTGGTTTAAAAAAAGAATGGTTTTTAAATTCAACTCTATAGCACTCAAAAACAGTATAACCTGAAAACTTCGGCGTCGACCACAATAATTATGAATAAGTGTTAATGAACGAACTACCAACAATACTTATTTTGCAAATTCACATCGAAATGTAATTCCCATAATTAGTTTACCAGACTACTCATTTGGCTTACTACTGAAAATTAGTCGTCACCTTTTGCAGTAATAATATGACTTTTATTATAAGTTTTGCGGTAAGACTTCCATGACTAACAAGTTTTCCCCAAACGTAAAATAAAGAAGCTTACGACTAAGTTTTTTTAAAGAAATAACGTAACTCCTGTATAGTAGATGCGTATACAAACATGTAAACCCACATACAGTAACAGCCAGACACGCGGAACAACAACTTGTATCTGTAGGTCATACAAATATTTGATCCGAGCGGAAATCTAAACTCCAGCATGAAAACATCTGTCAATACAATACAACCTGATGCCGACCATAGCATCCTAGTCAGTGAAGTGAGTGAACGAGATGGCGCTAGACGACTTGTATAGCTGTCCCTTTCCCGGACGGGAACAACTCTGGCTTTAAGATGTTATGGTAGGCCACCCAGGTGGTTGGTAAAAACTATATTTACCCGGAAAGAGACAGCATAAAGCGAAAGTTACTTTTAGGCGCCAATAATAAAATCAATGTTCAAAAAAAAAAAGATCTAATAGATCTATTAAAACGATTACAATTTCGCATTCACAAATTAACCAATTGGCGTAATCAACCACAAACAATAAAGTTATAAACGTTAGCGCTGTACCAGAGACAAACCAAAGACAATTTAATACTCTGAACCCTTTCAGTGATTGTTTCGATCGTTCTAGCCATAAAGTAGACCTTTGTCCTTGACACAAAACATGCCAGCTTGAGGCTGATATAGCGATTTGTTTTATATTTATAGCTAAGTGGCTAATTTTATTGTTTATAAATAAAAAAGGGCTAAGTAAGACTTGATAAGCCGAGCAACGAGGAATAGTTTTTTTTTTTTGTCGGAACTGGTTTGTTGCCTTTTATTAACTTGTAGTTTAGCTTCCATACTTAAATTATTATTGGAAGTAGTCAATACAAGTACGTAGAAGACCTAAATACATCTATCTATATATATAAAAATGAAACCCGTTTTCCGTTGTCACGACATAACATTAGGGCCTGCAACCGGGAAATCCCGGTACCGAAAATACCGGGAAATCCCGGGAATTTTTAAACAATCCGATACCGGTTCTTCATCCCGTATAGTCCCGGTACTTTCGATACTTTCGGTACTTTTATATTTTCCTTATTTTTTCAATATAAAGCAACAAATCATATCCAATCAACTATTTTTTAACAGTATTATTAACATAAAACATTTTTAATTGATAATAATGAGAATTTTAAAAAATTTGAGGAAACTAATCAAAAATCTACTTGAAAGAGAATAACTTTTATTATGCTCAAATTATAAGCTATTCTCGAGGGTCATTTTAAATCGTCTCACCCAAAAGTTCGATGACTTTCAGCCACCGGAGCAGGCCCGGTTTCAAAAAGGCTACAACACCGTGGACCACATACACACCCTTAGGCAAGTGATTCAAAAGACCGAGGAGTATAACCAGCCTCTGTGCCTAGCGTATGTGGACTACGAGAAGGCTTTCGATACCGTCGAGACCTGGGCTGTTCTGGAGTCCATGCAGAGATGCCTCATCGACTGCCGCTACGTTGAGGTGATCAGATGTCTGTATAAGGCCGCAACAATGACGGTCCAAGTACAAGAACAGAGCACAAAACCAATCCAACTGCGTCGAGGGGTAAGACAGGGAGACGTCATCTCTCCGAAACTGTTTACGAACGCGTTGGAGGACGTTTTCAAGACGCTTGATTGGAAAGGACGGGGTGTTAATATCAACGGTCAGTACATCTCACACCTCCGATTTGCGGATGAAATTGTCATCATAGCAGAGTCTCTGCAGGAGCTGGAAGAAATGCTGAACAGCCTGAGCGATTCTTCAAGGCGTGTGGGGCTCGGAATGAATTTGGACAAAACCATACTTATGTTTAATGGTCATGTCACCCCGAGACCTGTAATCGTGAATGGTGCTGCCCTCGAGGTTGTGCAGGAATACATTTACCTAGGCCAAAGTGTACAACTGGGCAGGCACAACTTTGAGAAGGAGGCAGCCAGAAAAATACGCTTGGGCTGGGCGGCATTCGGGAAGCTGCGTCATATCTTTGAATCATCAATCTCACAATCCCATAAAACCAGGGTTTACAACCAGTGTGTCCTACCCGTAATGACTTACGGAGCCGAAACGTGGACACTTACCATCGGCCTGGTCCACAAATTTAAGGTTGCTCAGCGTGCTATGGAGAGAGCAATGCTCGGGTTTTCTTTGGTAGATAGAATTCGTAATGAAGTCATTCGCCAGAGAACCAAAGTAATCGACATTGCGCTTAGAATCAGCATGATGAAGTGTAAGTGGGCCGGCCGCGTTTGTAGACGGACAGACGGCAGGTGAAGCAAACATGTGCTAGAGTGGAGACCGCGAATGGACAAACGTAGTGTAGGACGCCCCGCTGCAAGATGGGTCGATGATTTAAGGAAGGTGGCTGGCAGTGGATGGATGCGGGCTGCCCAGGACCGGGATGGTTGGCGCTCTTTGGGGGAGGCTTACGTTCAGCAGTGGACGGCAATAGGCTGATAATATATATTAATGAACAAAGTAATTAAGTGACGTAAAAGTTGTATAGAGGAAAAAACAAAGCAATCACGTGACAAAGATAGGTTTCTTTCTAATTCAAAATAGACTAGGAATTTAAGTTCTACATATTTGATATATTTTCATTATAAGATATAAAAAGGATTTAAAGGTTCCTTTAGATTGTGTACTGATGATTTTTGTCAATTATAGATTTACGAATAAAACGAAGTTTTTTGAACTGCACCATCCCACTTTTGTAATGAGGACATTTTTCAACCGATTTAGATAATTATATGTAGTGTGCACACACTCGTGCCTTTCATACAATATGTTCATAGCGATTTGTACGCGAGTACCGAAAGTACCGAAATTCCCGGGAAATCCCGGTTCCAACTCCAGTACCGAACATCCGGTACCGGGTCTTTAAAAAGTACCGGTTCTGCAGGCCCTACATAACATGAAAACGGCTTGACCGATTCGGATAATTATTTTTTTGTTGTGTTTGTAACCATCGGGACCGGGTTTTAGACCGGGTCCTCCACCCGTGCGAAGCCGGGACGGGCCGCTAGTCAATAATAAAGTAGTCAGTGGATAGGTAACCAATGTAACCATCTTCAAAGCCCCTACACCCTAAAAAGCACTCTAAGATGATCCCTAGATTTGTGACAGTCACGAGTCGTTACAGATTTTGGAAGCCCAAAAGTCTCACAGTAACTAGTATTACCGTGTTATCTAGTAACTTTGCCATCGGACCTTTCGACTGGAAGCCGATCCCAATATAATTGGGAAAAGGCTAGGCAGATGATGATGATGATCTAGTAACTTTGCCCAGTAATTCAAAGCTAAGGAGATGAAATAGCGGTCGCTCCATCCCGCTCCAAAATACTGGTAATATGTTGCTCACCCAGGAACACGACCCTTTCTTGGGAGTTAAAATCATCAAATGTCAAATGATCAACAATCGTCAATTGTTTTCCCTCTTTGGGAAGAGTGGGAGGGACTGCCAGACCTTGTTCTTCTTACCCTTTATGTTACAGGGTCACGGTTTCCTTTACAAACAGCTCCGAGACTTAGGAAGCCGACCCGAAAAATAAGGTTTTTTTTATCGTGGTAGAATCATCAAATCAGTCCTTCTACCCAGGGCGGGACTGTCAGAGTTGTACTGACTACAATCCACGATGATCTTTCAATAGCCCTGTACGATCCAGGATCACGAATACCTTATGAGTCTCAAAGTCCCACGACCTCGGAAGCCTTTGGCCTTTTAAGGGGGAAAATAAGGCTAGCAGATGATAATGCGAAACCCGTAGACTATTTGAATGTCCCTTTCATATAAGATTCTGGCTAATGTCATCCTTAAGGTTTACCAACATGGCCGTGTGTTATCTATCTGTCTAGCAATTGTTATGCATATCTGTTGCCACGTGTTATTATTTTGTAGATTCAACACGCGTCCTGACTAATTTGAAACTGTCAGTTTGTGCACGCATCTTAGATCATACTGCATTGTTAGTTATCGTTTTGTTCTTGTAATTTTGTGTTAGTATTTTCTTTAGATTATACAGTTTTGAAGAAACTTGCCCTAATCTGACGCTAACTGAAAATATTTTTTACATTAAATAGTAGAATCAAGATGTTACTTCCACGTATGGAGTCTCTAATGTTTAAAGACAGCATTTTTTGAGGTTTCACAAGGATTATAATATCAGAAAACCTTCTGAAATTTTATAAATCAAAAGCTAGGATATATCTACATTTAAATTATCGCATTCCAACCTGTATTTTAAAGGAGATGTGGCTGAGCGCTGTAAAATCAAATTGAACTAGATGTAGATACACAGCTCGTAATGTAATTCGTTCTAATTTCTAATAAATGGCTGCTAACAAATCTTCAGCGCCAATGCATCTCAAAGAGCAGCCATAAATCCCTGTTGCCATAGACAATAGACAGAATATTTGTCTTGAGAACTAATTTTAGGCGACACAATAACTTCGAGTTACGAACGAATACCAATGAACGAACGCACACTGAACTCATTCATCGCAACGAATTCTTATTTCAAATATTTTAAACTTTCGAACAGAATGTAGCTTTTCAAAAGAGAATATTCGGAGGAATTGAAGATTCGGATTACAGGTATGATTTTTTAATGTTGGCAAGAGGTATCCTGTCGCTTAAAAGGTAAAAATTACCAAGCGACATGTAACCAACATGTCGTTTGGTAACTTTTGCCTTTCAAGCCGGGGCCCTGATGAGAGAAAATTTGACACTGGTCGCGGGACTGTCTAACTGTCCTTGACGCTGGAACGTAAAGGGCTATTAAATGATCACCGTGGATTTTAGTCAGTCCAAGTCCGACAGTCTCCCACCCCGGCCTGGGTGGGACTCATTTGATGAACTTACCGCGATCTAAAAAAAAAATACTTTGACACTCGCTCATAATTATTACGTCAGGAAGCTTCAATCTAAAATCAACTTTTCTAACAAAAAATAACGTTTCATTCAGAACGTGACTGACTTACCAATAAAAAGATATTGTCCTGCCAAACATAGGTAAATTAGCAAGTTTACAACAAAATATAACTCAGAGATCGTGCTTTAGTTCATTCGTGTGCCGGTCTGAATGGGTCGTAAAACAATCTTAAGACTTTACACAGGTGTTAAAGTTAAAAATACAACGGAGCTCAAATCTGCAAAGGATATTACTCTAACCAGCTATTTCCTTGCTCACAATAACCATAATCATCATACTCTAAAAATAACGACTAGCGGTAACGTAAAGTGGGCTTAGTTTAGCAATAATGAACCAAGCCACATTTTTTTTTAATGTTGTTCAATATTTTTTAGGAACCTGTTACTGTCCAGGGCAAAGTCCTTTTCTCAGACAGAGCATCGAGTAAATGAGAATCCATTGCTCAAAGAAGCTTGGTGATTTGAGACTTTTTGATTTTATAAGTTGCGGTATTCCTTCAGCGATGTTCACACACACATCACCCAAAAAAAATTTAAGAAATGCCATATTGATACTTTTTCAGTTTTCATCCCATCCTATGGGTCACCCACCCCCCTTTAACGAACAAACAAAAAAAAACCTAATTGTAAAAGAAAAAAACCAAAACACAGCACAACTTCGCGATTATGGGCAAAAATTGTGCGTTGTTCAAGTTGCCAAAACAACGCTTAATTTTAATAAAATATTCTATTTTCAAAATACACACATATTGCGAATGTCAAGTAGGTCGTGAAAATTCCGTTAGTAGAGGAATAGTAGCGATTCTCATTCATAACAGGGGCTTATGAAATAATCATTGTGTACACTTGAGGCGCACGAAATCTGCCTAGCGCTGTTTTGAAGGTTGAACAGATTAACGTTAACTTCTAAATCGTGATGAGATGATCCTGCTGTTTCAGTATTACTTGAGTGTCGAGTCGAGATTTAAGGATTATGGCAAGTAAATTTTGAAGAAATATCTAGTATTATCTTCGATGGAAATAACAAGTTATAAAATGACGATGCAGACAAAATTTTGACTGCGATTTAAGTTTATTGTAACTGTTTAAGAGTTTGGTCACTTACCAAATTAAAAACGTCTTTAGTATTTTATTTTTTTTAGTTTTTTTAAATAAAAACTCAACATCAGCATCTGTCTAATCTCTTCGGCTGTCAATCTAACGTTGAATACCTGTATTTTACACGAAGCGACTGCTTATCCAACCTCACAACCTCTTGGTAAGACATACCCGTGGATAATCTAAAAAAGGCAATTAATTCAGTAATAAACGAAGTAGACAAATTCTAATTATGTAATGTGATTAGTAGACAGCGTTTCATTACACAAATTAATAATATCGATCGTCGGTCATTTGTCCCTTCGGTGAACAACGCCCACACTAGTGAGACAGGTGAATTTAGTAGCTATGTCTTTATCATAATACTAAAATAGATATGTTGTGGTTAGAGGCTTCAGTTTGATTGGTTCCAGCCTATTGTTCATGACAGTGGACAGCCTTGAACTGCCCTCAAGGCTGGGAACTAAATCCACAGCAAAGAAATTAAAGTATATCCATTGATAGGTGATTATATAAATAAAATGTCAATATATTTTTGTTATTTCCGCCATTTTATTAACAATAAAGATGTTTATTTTGTAAATAGGTTTTATGAAACACTTTAACACGTTAAAAACTAGATGAGGCCTATGTTTCGTACCTAACTACTCTGAGCAGAAACAACCCAAACAACAGAAGCCACATCTCTTTAAAGTCCAGACAGTGGGACTGCATTATATTCAGCTATCGTGGAAAGATCTGATCATTTTAACGACAACAGTATCTCTACAAAGTTTACTTAAAACACTGATATTAACAAGGCATTTCTTTCGGTTATACTTTCAGACCCTATTCAAACCTCAGACAATGCGACTGACGTCAAGCGAATCGCGCGTTTCATTTGTTCCCTTCATGTGCCTTTGCTCTGCTAGTGCGGTGTCTTCTGTGGCATGCTGGCGACAACTTTTTAGCCGACTAAAGCTAAAAGAAAGCGTAGGTAATGATTTTGTTTCATTTGTTTTGCCCGTAGTCACTGCGCGACACAAGACGCGCGTCTGATGAAACGCGTGGCCAAAGGCTACATTAAATATTAATTTTCTCAACGATAACTTCAATTTTAATTTCTAATTAAACTAATGATTGTTATCTTAATCTTGGGTATTTCTAATTACTCAAAAAACATTAATCACTCAATAAAAACGATTAAAAATATCAAATTATTTATAAAAAGTCAATATGGTGTACAATTTCATGTCCCACAGTGTACAAGGAAATAAGAATCGTGGAATATCAAGCGATGGAAGGTAATAGGTATTGAATAATGTAATAACGTGAGTTTGCGTGGTGTGTGGCGCGCGTAGCGTGGTCTCTCACGGTGACTGGACTAGTGGAGCCCTGGGAAATGTTGGGACTGCTTCTGTTGATGACGCAATGCAAGTGTAGGTACGACTCGAGGCTATGCCACTTGGGTCGTTTTTCCATAATATGTAATTTGCCGGCATTATCTTTCATAGTCGTAGTCGAATCAATTATTTAAATCAGGCCATCGTAGAGCAGGCAGTTTTGAACTTTGAATATTAACATTAAAAGGGATGGTATGAGATTGATTCTACACCCATTCGCAAAGGTAGGTTTGTATGTACTTTTTTCTCTTTCGGAACATAAATATCTTCATCGTAGACCACAAAACCTTACAGGATGAAGCATCTATACAAAATAACTAAATACAAATTATAACCCTCACTGAGATCTTAACAATACTGTTCCGATCGAAAATTATATCCCTCAGATCTATACAATCGACAAATCATCTCAAAATGAAGGCATTAAAGACTTCTTTCCCATAATCACGTGTAGATGACAAGCTTCACAATCGAATTATCGTCAGTGACCGACCCTAGAGGGCGCGGCAGTCGCTATGTCAGTGAACTTGAACTACACAATTAGGGTGGCGCTCCGACAACCCGGCACAATGGGTTCCGCATGGCGCCTTTTTAGATACGATCGATATCATAGACAACCGAGACATTGCAGTTTTACTTTTTTTTTAGTTGATGAGGGTTTTTTTCTGATGTTGTACAAATCATAGATATTTGTTAAAAATTACATTTTATATTTTGGTGTACAGACTTATTACTGTATTTTTAGTAGGGTTATTCCGCTCTATTTTGCAAATCTAAAAAATAGATAATTTGGAGCTCAGAAAAATTAGAACCCTATCGTTTCATAATTTGAAACAGTAGCTAAAATGCTTTGTCTATCTAACTAGTCTAGAAAAGCTAGTTCTAATTGTAAACCCAAACCCAGACTTACAGACTTTTAGAAATAGAGAATTCTGCAAAAAGAAGTTACGCTGCGCCTAAGCCACATGAATTGGGATAAGAATGGACAATAATTATTAGAAATCTCTATTAGAACTTAAGGCTTCTTTGCAATCGATATATCGTAATTTTGCAACAAGCTTTCTTGTTTTAAAAAGATTTTATAACAAAAAGTTAGAGTTAAAGTCAGTCATCATAATATTATGTGCAGTGAAAACATAACATTTGCTTTATTGTATCCCGTGCTAAACTATGTTTGTCATTTCAGACTATTGATTGAACAGGTGTTCTTTCTGTTGCCACGAGGACTATAAGCAGTATAGTATAATAATCAGGACTAGTCACGTTGAAATATGATGTATGGATTGTACAAAGGATTTGTTGGATAAGGGCTGCTGAAATGACGAGCAATACAGTAAATTGAATTATGATCTGCTGCGCTGACCCTACAAATAATTGGCATAAAGACAGAAGAATTATAATGATCGCCTAATCATGTAATGGATCATGACCGAAACTTACTTTTCGTTCTACAAAACGTAAGCTTTTATCTTTTTTTTTGTACTCGCAATCGGCGTGCGTGTATGTGACCAGATGTAATATGTGCCAGATGTGTCAATGTGGATGAGGCGAAAGGAATATGTAAGGATCGTTGCATAGCAGGTGGCGTTCTATAGTTTCTGTCTACCCCCATGGGAGTAAAAGCGTGAGTTTATGTATGTAAGCTTTTAGTACATACAAGCCTTCCACCAGGTTTCAAAACAACAGGAATTTGATTACAATAAGTACACTGACCTTTAATACACGAGTCATTTGTTTTATCATTCATTACATTAACACCACTGAGGTATTAACACCCGCGAATCGGCTGTGTTTACAAGTAAAGACCACGAATAGTCCTTTATACCACCGTGTACAGTCGAACAAACGATTTGGTATACGTACAGACAAATTGTATACACCCATCTTCCTTCATATCATCTTCCTTCACTTTTTCTACTACTAAACATAGGGCTCGTCTATAGATTTGCTGGACCGGTTTTCCTTCACTTTTACTTATAGGCAGTTATTTTAAATAAAAAAGGAGCCATCAGGGCCATTTGGGCCCTACCAGAAAACCAGCGCTGTGACAGTTAATTGTCACAGCACATGCTGAGGTAGGAGCCTTTTGGCCTCGCACAGGACTAAATTGTTAATGTTTTTTTATTTTACCTTTGTTTTTCTTTTATTGATTTTTGTTTTTCTATGTTGTTTCTTTTCATGTAATTTTGTTTATTTTGTCTTGTGTGTCCCAATAAATCTCTTTTCTTTCTTTCTTTTCTTTCCATCCCAGACACAGTGTTACTGGGTATCCTTCTTTAGGATATGCTCCACCTCCTTCCAAGTCCATCCTATCCAACCTCCTGCATTTATCAGTATTAATATGATAGAACTATCAATATGGTTATGGTTGCATACGGCAGAAGTTAGTGACGTTCTGAAGTTCCACCATTCGCCACCAGTGGCACCATTCGCTTACTTGCGAATGGTGCCAACTTCAGAGCCGTATAAAAATTAAATATTCTAAAACAGAAATTCAAAGCAAATAAATTATTTCAAATAGGTCATCAAAGAGGCACTTTTGAGTATCGATTATTAAAATTAAATGAATGGGATGGGATTGATTCTGCACCCAATTGCAAAAGTAAGTTCATATGGAGAAAAATAGGGCGTAATGGTCAAGAAAGACAGCATAATTGACTCAAAACATTGTTTAAAGTTTCTGCGGTAAGTTAGTTGCCTGCACACCAAACAGCTAGTTCGATAGTACAACTGTCTTCAGTCCCGGAGCCCGGGGGCAAAGACCGGGAATAAATAGACACGAGTTATTATTCCACCTTGTTTGGACACTGGCACCGTGCGAGATCTACCGTTTAGCTCCAACGGAGATGTTTTAACTGTTGCTTTGCCTTTCAGCAGTTTCTGACGCTAGTTAGGGTTTGTTATAGCTTTTAAGGGCGTTTTATGAAACTGTTTGGTTATATTGTCGGCATGATTGGTCTGCTACGTCGTGTGTCGAGGTTTCGGTTCCCGCATGAAGCAAATATTTTAATGATTTACAAGTAAATATTCATGAAAACGCACCCACAAGTCCCACGGCACAGGAGAAAGTCCTGGACTATCGTTGTTATTTGTATATAAATAAAATAAAAAAAAAACGTTGTAATTTTGTATGTATGAATGATAAAATGCAGTGTGATAGTCTGTGGAATAACAAAGAATTAGACATAAAAATGAAGGAGTTTTAATTCCGGCACATTTAAAATAAGCATAACATACGCCAAACTGTAATCGGTTAATCAGAAATATGTATTTTTTTTTATATTGTGGCTGCCTCCTCATTTGTAGTCTGTTCGAAAATTCGTATTTGCCCATGATAGTATACACGAGCTACAGAAATAATAAATACCTACATCAAATATTAAAACTCATATTTCCCGTGCCAGTCATAAAAAATGAAATGGTTTTAAGCAAACATACGTCTCGCAATAAAACAAAAATCGATCTCTGTTTCCCACGAATGCATGCGGCACAGGATTACCACATGGAATGCTATAATCAATCTTATTACCACGTCATAAGTCTTAAAATATGCGCACGCACATACTAGCGTAAATCCGAAACAATGAACGCTTACAACGAAACCTATTTTGAGAGTACCATACACGTAGACCCCTTGAACTTCAACATTGCAGTTTAACACAGATTCTTATTAGACTGGCCACTATAATAAGACCTTTTCAAAACTTTACCCAGTCCTGCATAATCTGTGCACGTTTTTTAGTCTATGGTCTTTAAGCCGCGCGGAATAGAGGTTTATTCTGCAAAAATATGAAACGTCAAACGCAGCAATATTTTTGTTTGGAAACAAATTACGTTCGGTTTCCCCTGAGTAATGCGCTATTCTGCGCGCCCATAACAGAGGGTGTTTAGTAATAAATCAATCCTACCGCACTAAACTAATGTATTTGGCGTACGTTTCATTTTGTCCGACGTGTTTTCATTAGGTTTTGAGAGGGTGGGAATGGTCATAATAACCTTTTGTTTCGAGCAATAAAACACTTTCATTATAAATTCTGGCATTTGAATAGAATAATAAACCACCCTGACTTACGTACTTCTGTTTCTAATGTATTTACATTGAGCTCTGTTAATCATTAAGCCCCATCAAGAATTGAGTGGACTAAAAAGGAATGGCTCTACTTTTTATGAGATGTACCTATCTGGCATGTAATACCGATTAAGAATAAGGTGATAGAGAGTAGAGAAACGATTCGGATTTACAAGTAAAAAGACTTATTTATGGACGCTCAAGTTTCCGGGAACGATTAGTCCGCCCCTATCCCTCCTCGGATGAAGGTGTTACAAGAGTCGACTTAGGGTAAGCTGACGCTGCCAGCTATGAGGGATTAAAGCGAGGGACAGACTACCAACCTTAAGTATAATTCAAAATAATAATTATTTTTTCTGCAACTGAATCTGGCAAAAAGCCATAACGTCAACTACGCAAGAAACTTCAACAGTTATCATAATTGTCAGCAATTACTTTTTATCGCCCATTCAGTCCTTTCCTCATTTCCTTTACAAAGTTAGCAAGCAATGTCAACAAATAAATTCTAACACATGAGTTCCACACAATCTCTGGAACGTGTGGACTGGAACATTACTGGCCGTAAAGTCGTAAGACTCGTAACATTATGCTTACAAACCGGCGAGGGTGGCGCGGCTATCGACCCGACCTATCCCAATCTACAGACACACCCGGCCAAGGGTGACAGACAAAGGAAATGAGAAACAAAAATAGGAAACCACACATATGGAGATGAAATGGAAATTGCTTGAAGAAAATGTTGCATATTTTTCCTTTTTCCGCTGCATGTCTTCTTCAGCCAGTGGCGGACTCCGGCTTTTGGATATCCGAGTTGTAGTTTTTTTTTTTCATTGTTTTGTTTAAGGTAATAGCCACTATTTTCTAACATATAAACTTACTTGAGGCATTATTTAAATCATGTTTCCGTAGTCATTGATAAACTGTGTTGAAACACATGAAACAGGAAACCAGAACGTGTAAATAGAATATTAAGCAGTTCTTTGCTTCATTTTAATGCCTAATATGAATTATGATAATAAACAGTTCCGTTCTAGAAACCATTATTGATACATTATAAATGACCAATATGTCACGAAATCGTGTTTAAATAACTTCAAAGTCGGACGAGCATCTCAATATGGCGCGAACAAGTAACTGTAAAGCAAGTTTTACACCAACGTTCCAAGTCTGACCGTTGAACTTTGAAACAAAATGAAAGGAACTCGAAATATTCGCTAAATGGATATCACAATGCAGTTTTAATCAGAAACGTCTCGACTGTAATAAACGCATGTTTTATTTGTCGAGACGTCGCCGCATAATTCAAATTTAATTGAGGCGGCAAGATAATAACTCAAATTAAAAAAGGTTTCGCCGTCAAGTGCAACGACATCTTTTTCACGGAATTCTTTGAATTCTCTTCGTGTGCCAGAATGTAAACTCAATTTTTCAGATACTTACATAAACGTGCGATATGTAGCCGTGAGCTTTAAGCACATAACATTTATATACAGCAAATATTAGTAATAAAAACGTGACTGGATTTTGACAGCATGCACGCCATGTTTCGATTTGAAATGAATTTATTTTTATTTGATTCAGACATTTACGTTTGTGACCTGTAATAAAATTTTAAGAATCTTATTACCTTTACTATTATTCAAATAATATTTCTCAATTATTCAAACAGGCTATCAATGTAACCGGATGTTAAAGATATTCATTTTGAATTGAGTCACAAAACTTCTCAATTTTATTTTCGTTGCTAGTAAAGACTTACTTTAATACATGAGAATATAAGCATGAATGCTTATTCCTATTACTCCACAATTAACGCCAAAACATTTCTCAATTTCACCACCGAGAACGAACGTAAACAAATTTCGCCAAGCATGTGGCAGCCCTGCTTCTTATCTTTCCACACCCCAGATAATAAAATGGCGCCCTTATTTCACAGCAGTCCCGTTTCCCTGTCCCGTTTGGTTTCCGTGTTATCAACGAACCCGCATTGGGAAGACCTTTACTATTTCGAACTATTCCCAGACATTGGACATCCATTTTGTTAGATAAAAACTGGTCACAGTAAAAACACGTTAACGACTAAATTACATGTGTCGTTAAAACGATAGATGCGTTTTGTTTATATTTATGCTTGACTGTGGTTGTATTTATTAGATCCGCTTATTGTCTGAGCCATGCTTCCTTTATTAATGTAAAATTATGTGTAAATAGGGTTGCACCGGACAATGCAACTTAAAAAAATTGGAGGAAAAGTATGAACTTGACAGCTAGACAACAGACTTCCAAAAAAATATAATAAACTATCTAAATTAATCTAAACCTTGGCCTTTCGCCAAGGTTAGCGAAATCTTTACTTTCGACGTTTCCTCGAGCAATTTTAAATTGACCCTTGAACTGCCCTCCTGTTCTCTATGCATAGACCGGGATGCAACTGCGGCGAGGCCCTTTTATGCTGGTCCGTTAAAATATAAAACGTATGAGAATCGCCTCCCCGTCTAGACGTACGTCTGCGTAGCCGCGCATGCGTACTGCAATAAACCATTTTGTTTACATTATAATGAAATTTGATGCACAGTAAATTGAACAATAAAGATCAAAGTCAGCACGTCTCAATGAGAATACGTTTAGAATTGATAATAACCTATTTATATTCTGTCTTCAATCAAATTATTACGACTTACATTGGTATTCATGCACTTTTACCGCCTACCGCTAAATGGCTGATTCAATTTAAACAAATGGCTAATAAATACAGGGTTTAAATTGGTCTTAGTGTTCAAAATCATTGATGGGGCAATAATTTCGTGAACCCAACAAAGCGAATGTGTTGTTAAAATTAATGGTTTTGAGATTAAACTGTTTCAAGTTAAACGACTGACGTCGGCGCTGTACAGTTATTTAGGGATCCAATATGGCGCAGTGGCGCTTATGAGAGCATTATTGATTGATTGGTCTAAAGTTCTAAACCATCCTAATAACTGTTACAAGTTGATGATGATAATTTTATTATGAGCCTACCTACTTCTGAAATCTGAAGAGCAGACGTCCTATTTTTGCAGAATAACCCGACTGTCGAATGCTAAATGACAGTTCTCAGTTCAAAATTGGTCTAATTTGGAAAAAAAAAAGCTGTTCAAAGAAGCTACTGTACAAAAAGGATAGTAATATCACTTCCACAGATGTTGCAATGAATAAAACTGTCACAATTACAAATGTCTGGTTGGCGCGAAATCGTACTAATAAGCTCTAAGCGTGGCGATCGTAATTACTTCAGTACCAATTTGACGTCATAGCGTGCGAACGAGAAATTATGCCTGTCATCAATTAAAAAACAACAACTGCAGACAATGTTGGGCCACGAGATGATGAGGAATTTGTCAATATATTTTACGGAGCTACAACATTACATAGACAACGTCGCCGGCCTTCGTCGGGGTTTAGATGAAGGCTGGATTTTTAAGAGTTTGTTATAAAAGCTTACGGATACTTTGGTTGACAAATTACGACAGAGGCTTGTTAAAAATTATATATATGAGAAGATCAAAAATTATCAGTGTAGACAGCTAAAGAGGGTAATTTTTATTATCTGGAGTGCTTTCCCTGTGAGCCCGTCTAGTCACTCCACTCAGTGTGGTACGGTTGTTTTTTGAAAAAAGAATTTGATTTATAATCTTTGCTTTTGTACATTTTGAACACACATAACAGACTTGTAATCCCACATTTCGCCAGTTATGTTTAAGCGTCATGCAATACATTCTCTTAATTTCTCAATATTCATTTCTGGCGCCTATCCTACGTCACAAATCACTTTGTTTCATAATATTATAACTCCATAAACCATCGAATTTAATATAACTAAAACCACAACACTTACACTCTGACAACAACTCACGGCTGTCGCAATCCGCTTACTTAATACCCCGACACTGGCCACCGCGGTACAATGCACCAGTAACAACATCATCGATGTAATTTCAGCTTTAGCTGTACAGCATAAAGTTTAAAATCAAGTGATCTGCTAGTACAGTAGGATCGTTGTCCAGTGGATGATCAGTGGCGCGCACCAGTGCGATTACACAGTCAGTTGAACGTGTAAAATAAAGCTTAGATCACCCGCAACTGTGGCTGAATGTACGGTCAAAATAAAGCTTAGGTAATCCTGGCAGTGTGCGAAAGTGCCGTTGGAAAAAAAAAGTAAACTGTTATGTCTGTGGTTATGTATGGCGGGACGATACTGGACGCAGAACTGATTTGCTTTTTTATCGTTTTTTTTTTAAAAGCATGCTGCAAATAGATATTGCACATGGTTAATAAACTGTGTTAGATAAGATTTTTAGTGGTTGTGACAATCCAGAAGCTTCTCATAATTTCATTTCATGCTGTCTTTGCTGGGCTATTCTCATTTTAGTTTCATTGTTTTTTACTTTGTTTTAATACTGATCCAACTTTTAAAGCCACTGGCGTTAGTTAAGGGGAATGCTCCAACCAACCCGCGTAATTCAAAATTTCTTGCATTTTTTGCAATTTGCAGGCGATTGCTGGGTTTTATGTTAATTAAAATATTATTCGCGGTTGTAAGAAGTATGTAGTTACAGAATTATAATCATCAAAAACACCAATACAACCCTCCAATTCATAAAACCCTAGGAACGACTTTTTGTTTTTTTTGGTTTTATGAACTAGGAGGGTTGTATTGGTGATTTGGGATTTGGTATTGGTGGGAGCATTCACCTTAATTAACTTACATAAAGATTTAAGTCAAAACGCGCCAAAACAATTATTCTACAGTTCCATAACTACTCAATCGTCGTAATACAGTAATCATTAAATGTTTCATTAACAAAATGATTGCTTCGGGTACATCCTGGCTGGAAAACTTGTAGTACTTGGGGGCCTACCATAACATTCTAAAGTTGAATTATTTTAATGTTACTCCAGTCCGGGATGAGTCCAACTAGTCCAGCTGGTAAAAACGCGTCGACAACAAGGTGTAAGGATGGCGAGAAGAGCTCAAGACAAGACAAGACATTTATTTGTAGAAACATGAGTATACATACAAGGCATGCAAGTTGTTGTTCACATAAAAAAGCTCCATCATGTTCGGCCTTTAAGGCATACAAAAATATACATTTAAAAAAGTAAAAAATAATTATTAAAAGACATTTAAATTATTATCTCAGACCATCTGATGGCTTTATCGAGCCTTCCATCTGGTTACGCGTTGTCGTGGTCGACTTGGAAATCGCTTAAATACGAACGAAGGTCGGCCAGCAAAGATAACCTCCACAGATGGGGATTCACTGACGGCTCAGACCTCAAATGTATATGCGACGTGTCCCCACAGACATTGGCTCACCTTCTCTCCTGCACCGCAAGTCGTGTCACCTGTACATTTGACGACCTTATGACTGCATCAGTGAGCGGGGTTCGCGTGGCTGAATTTTGGGCCAAACAAAATGTATAAAATAATTTGCCATCGACACGCTAAGAAGAAGAGATATAGTCGTTCGGTATAGCTCTATCCCTTTCTTGTACGAGATGGTGGTATAGACCCTAGCGACAAGAAGTAATCTTGCAATTATTATGAAACACTTACACACCGGTTCGAAATCGCTGCAATTTATTTAAACGCGTGTTACAGTCAACGAAAGTGAGTACCAGAAGCAATAAATATAAATAATTTCCTCAAGAAATATCGCTTCTTTGATGGCTGTGAACTTTATAGTTTACTTGAGCTAATTTTCTGGAAAATAATTCATTATGAGGAAGACACCGATCATTTATTTTGAGTACCTATTGTCAGGCGTATTATTTTATAGTTTTTTTTTTTTTAATTTCTGTACCTATTTCTTAATGAACATGCTTGTGTACTTAAGCAGCAGTTGATCACTCAACCCAATGATATTATAAATTAATAGATACGTTACCTACACGACATCCATCTTCAAAAACGGCACACTAACGCACACATGAATAACTAAATATTGCAATAGCATCCTACATCACGATTAGTCGCTAAAGTAGGATGGCATCGCAAGTGTCAAATATAGTCCAGGTTTGTCAATTGACCACATTTGAGCGCGTCACTTTCTGAGCGCGTATAACGTATCTACACCTTTTTACTTATATCTTTGACTGCGATAAGCTGAGTTGCATTCGCACATGTAACTTGACATTATAGCAAAAGCGAATGTAATGATTACTTACAAAGCCTATTACGAATGTTTTTTCTACTAATCCAATGCAATTAGATTTCGATTGGGGGCTTCTAATCCAATACAGAGCCATTTGATTCCGTTTAAGCAATTTTTAAAGACCTTTGTATCTTAATCGTGGAACACAAATAAAATATGAGTCAAAAGATTTCTTTATTAGTCATCGTTATTATTTTTTGCATCAATCTTGCTTAAAGTATAGATCTCTTTTTGCGACCAAAGCCGTTACAGCCAGAAAAAAAAGCAATGTCTATACAAACCAGTTCTTTTATAACGTTACTAGCTGCTGCCAGCGGCTTCACCCGCTACAGCTCGAAAATTATCCCACGGGAAGATAAAATTGGGATAAACTATCCTATGTGTTAATCCAGGTTATAAACTATCTGTGTACCATATTTCTTCCAAATCCTTTCAGCAGTTTTCCGTGATAGAGTTTCAAACATCCAGCCGTGAAGCACACGGTACCTACATTCATTATAATCTCGTAATTTATTATTTTTAATTGTAATTGTGTGCTTGGCAAATAAACTTATTTTCTTTCTTTCTTTCATTCAAACAAACTTCCCGATTACAATATTAGTAGGGTAGTAGAATAATATTAGTAAGAAGTAGGATAAGATAGGATTAACTAAACGTAATATTTCATTTAAAGAAGCACTTTAACTTTCAAGCAAACGTAACTAATAACGTAACGTTAGAGTTAAATACGTGCCTATTAGTAAGGCGATCAGTAATATTAAACTCCTATGTTAACTGTGTCATGTCTCAGCTATGTATCCGCGTCATCAGTCATAGTTGGTCGTAAAGCGGGACGCTCACTAGAACAAGTTAATAGCAAAGAAAGAAAATAAAGAAGGAAAATGTATAGAACATAAAAATATCTGGCACAGACTAAGACAGGCAACATTTTCCAAGATACTCACAGGAGAAATACGGATACAAAGGAAAGATAAATGTGTTTAACGGCTACGTCCTTCCTTCTCGTATCTATGGATTCATCAAATACAAACGTCAGTGAAATAGTTTAAGAAATAAATGCGTCCATGCTTTTATTTCCTTCACCACACCATAGTGAAAAATTGCCACAACAAATACATAATCCTCCTCGAAGGACGGGCTGTCAAAAATTGTGTTATCATCATAATCATTATCATCAGGCTTCCCTTGATCCGTGTTACCTACTTGGCCTATAACCCTATAAGCTACGTCTTTTCTTATATTTTCTCCAATCAACCGTAATGCTTTTATACTCGTCAAAACAAAATAGGGGCCACTTATTAAATTGCACTTTAATCAAGTATCACTCTTATTCTGTGTACATAATAGATGGTAAATACCTTGTTATGGTTTCTTTCAAGTATTAATATTGTTTCTACTGCATAATTGGAAATTCATAACTTTTTTTTCAATTAGATATTTAAGATTTCTTCGAATGTACGGTTTGGTGTTTTTTATTTTTCAAACTTCTAACGGAGTTTTCTTCGACTTATACAGCAAGTAGGCTATAACGATTGTATAATCTCATAATGCCATTTATTCGGAGACATATGGATGCAATAACAGCCACTTGGGGTGTTACCTTAATCCAGGGGGGGCATAGCCAGAACAGGTAGGTCTTATGGTGGAATATTCCCAAACAGTGGTTCAAAAAGTTTGAAACTGGTCTCAAAAGACGGGTAATATCACCAGACGCCGTGATCCAGGAAGAAAGTAAGTAAGTAAAGCCTAAGGAGACCAATAAGTTTGATTAACCGCGCAAATAGTGCGAAAATCTACCGCGCGGACCGTACAAACTCCATTGCGTTGAGCTACAGGCACCCCTATAATTGACTAGACTATTCCGAATCGACACCATAAAGACTAACAATACTCAAGAAGATGCTTGGTTCTCCTCCAGTTAACTAGAGCGTATGGTGCAAATCGTGAAACGTTTGCAAAGAGAAAAATTATTTAACTGTTTTGAATGGTCTTCATTGCTTTTTATTTATGACTGCAGGCTTATTTTTTTTAATAAAGACCGATTCATTAGAGTGTAGAGAAGATCTAAACAATAGGTTTCAGATCCTCGCACTCTTGAAACAGACTGTTAGATGAGACCTGAATAATGCTCTGGGGCGGTTGTCTCTATCACGCAAAACTGAGCTCGCACTTCGTAATAACGTTGCTGTAACTGCTCAAAATTGCGTAGCGAATGTGGTGCAACTCCACATTATCCCATTCGCACAGGAGCAAGTACCTGAGTTCATCTTCAAGCAGGATAATGATCGAGCGGACACGCCGCGACTAACAGTGCATACATTCGCTGACGTTCGAATTACAATGCTAAAGTGGCTACTCAGGATTTTTACCTGAGTTTTATTCAGCAGTTAAGAGATGAGTTACAGAGGAGTGCAAAAGAAAGTAAAATTCCCATCAACACCCAGCTGGATCTCATAAACTGTCTGGAAACTTGCTGGTAGAGAATCCCAAAGAAAATGTTTGGTATTTAATCCTGAACATTCCACCTCCATTAAAATGAGTAGCACAGAGAGAACAGAGTTAAAAGAGAAGCTTTAAAGAACACTTTGGAACATTAAAGACGTTTTTTTTTGAGTTTTTTGATGTTTTGTGTAAGTTGATACATTCCTGCAATTCCCCACTTTTCATTCAATTTCGTTTAATTTAACGATTGATTGGAATACAAACTTAATTTTTGTGTATTTCCAAGTAAAATCGTTCATATTTATCTGATTCAGCCATTATAACCAGTAATATTTAAATATTATTTAATAAATCGACAAAAATAAGTTGGCCCTTATTTTCTTTTGAGTAGTATATTTTCCTTTTCACAGATAGCCATAAATCCTTTAAATACAATAATAATCTATAAATAGCGTACTGTTAAGTTTTAGCATTATCTACTGCACATTTGCTATATGCTGCTCCGGTGTGCGCCCTGCCTAAAGCTGCGCAAACGCACCTCTGCCGCTGACGATTAACTTGATACGCCGGTTGCGACACATGGCATACAACGCTCGGTTTACTCTGTCCAACGTTGGGACCAACTTTGGAGAGGACTTGAAAGATGGGAACAAATGTTGGTAAGCGTTGGTCGCGTATTACTTTTAAGAAAGTAACCATTACTTGAGGTAGGACATGACAAAAAGCTCAATACAGAAAATAAACAAATTGTATCGATGTTGTTGAAACCGTTTGAGAACCACAGTTATCATTGCAATTATTATAACATCTTCCTGTTCGCAATTCATTTGGATTCGGCACACGCAACATGCACTTATAGCACACGAATCACTTCTTAATTCTCTATTCATCTTCTCAGGATTCTTTTTTAAACCAATAAGGCCAACATTGGCCCCAAAATTGGTAATCAAACCTCTGGTATTGCAATCTGAAACTCGGTCGGCTGCAGGAAACCGCTGGCGCCAGCGGTCTTAGCCAACGATATGAAAGATGCGTTTCATCTTCATATTTATTGGCATCCTTCATCATTCGCCCTCAGGTGTTTGGTTAATTTTCAACGTATTTCTCTCCATATAAAATTATTTATCGCTTATTTAGTCCTACTGGTTTAAAACGGGGTAGATATCCTTTAAATATCTTACACTGCCAGGCCCAGTAAGAAGTTCTTGAGCTATTTTGTTTACTTTTAGAGTTCTGTGTTGGCTCTACAAGCTAAAATACATCTTTTTAAAGTAAACCATTCCTATGACCCCGTCATAATTAGTTATTTTTAGCTCCTAAAGCAATCACTACTTACAATATATTAATCATAAACATAATTTTATTATTACAAACAAACCTTAGTACCGGTTACTCAAACAATGTTTATAAACAGAACAAAGTTAAACTTCCATCTCGCAGCGTTCGATCGCTCCTTTGTGCTACCTCCAGACAGTTGATTAAACAAATTGTATAGGTTTGATAGAGAGCACAGATACCGAATACAGACGCCCTCCACTTCGTCTAGACTTCAAAGACGAGGCTCTTCATATGCATGCACTAAGTGCACTCAACAACGCGCGTCGATTTCCGCTTAGTGTTCCAAGATGGAAACTTATCATTAACTTTTGTTTATGGTAATGAGTATGCAGATTGAAGTTTCCCTCTTGGTTGCTTTATTGTCTATGGATATGTCTTTCGTATTTTTTTTTTTTATGGCGACGCACGTTGCAGTTTTTTTAAGGGTCATTAGGATTGACGTCAGTTTTGGCGGCATTTTTTGCAAAACTTCCTCGAAAGTACTATTTTTGGTCTCTATAGCTGTCGCAATGGTTATTGTCGCAATATTTAGCCGCCAAAAGCTAAGGTACGGGCACAATAGATTGCACAAGTAAGTGACTAATGATTGCAGACAATGCGTTTGGTGCTAGCTCAATATTTGCTGGATATTGATTCACCATCACGAATCGCGTGACACTCCTTAGAAGTTAGAACCTACTTGACATTCTTAAAGTAGTGTTGCTGGTATTTTAATTGATCATTGTGCGGTTTATATTGTTGGTGTTCTATTGTAATAAGAGCCAGAAAAAAAAATATGGTAATGAGAGGTGAAAAACCATAGCCTAAGAAAAATGATTACATTTTTACTGTTCAGTGAAGTAACCCTTTAAAATATCGCGAAGCATTTGCGCCTCGAAGAGTTTGAAGTGTCGCTCGCCATTTTATCCCATGTAATCTCCTTTGTTTTTAAAGTCGGTTAATAAATCCTATTGAAAATGCTGCAATTACGGTTGGCCGATAGGTATATAAATTCAAACCCTGGCGAGTGGCGAGTATACATTGGTCTGAGTTCTGTTTACAACGTGAATTTGTCTGCAGTATCTGGCTTATGTTTCCGTAGTTTCTGCAGAAGCTTTACAGTATAAATATCAAACATTGATTGCTACTGATTCTCCTCAATAATATTTACTTTTCTTAGTTATTTACACATTAACGGACTATCCCCTTCTAATGAGTAACATAGTATTGCACATTGATTGGACATGAGTTCGAAAAATGGATGAGCTATTGACGGTTGTGCGACTAAATTGTACTGCGACACAAAGCCACAGTTCGAATGCAAACGCTTGTGCGACACACCCACTTACATTCTTACATCCTTTTCCAATGTTGATAGAAAATAAAGAATTAGGTAAATAATGGAACGTGATTTAATAAAAGACGTGTATTTAACGTATTTTCGTCACGCTTTTGTTTATTTGAAGCGGAAGCCAGTGATAAATAAATAGAAACACGTATGTTTAATATTGCTTCATTGATGAAACTTGAAACACCTGGCGATTGAGTTTCTGTTATTTTTCCTGCACGTTAAGAATTCAAAACCTGTTTTCTACAGAATCAGAAAATATAATTTTTGTTCAGACTAGTCTTTTGAAGATAAATTATTTGATCCAGAATAATTCTGTGCTGCTAAAAATTGGTCCTAAGTGCTCAATTTTGCAAAACAATCAATAGAATATTCACTTCTCGTATTTAAATTACATAAATAATTGCGTATTTTTTATTTCAGGACAAGGAAAAACCTTTTCTTGATACGATTAAAGTTTTTATTTATATCAAGCTTATCTTAAGGTCGAATGCCAGAGTGCCTGCCTATATTATTATTAAAGCTCGATCGTGTTTCTCAATCGTGCCAACATTTCAATATCAGCAATCTTTGTGTCACCATTTAATTGAATATTGCTAAGTTCATCGCCTGATATTTCGGCCCTCGTGTTGTTTTTATACAACAATTGTTTCTATTGAGAAACGATTGTGTTTGCACAAACAAACAAGAGAAAGTGATATAAAATTACACATTGCTGACATAATATTAGAATGCAATCATGATTGAGCACAAATATATGACATCATTATTCGCATAGCCTATTCACATCCTACAAGTTTGAAGGCATCTTCCAGTGTAACTAAATGCAGCTTAAATGCTCCAGCATTTTACATGGAGCCAATACTTATGACTCCAAAATCTAGTTAGTACTGGGCTGGGTAAGATGACATCTGATGGTCAATTGGTTGCCCATCTTTTATTTAAACACAAACATTGATATCGTAATAAAATTTTCGGTTCGTTTGATATCAAACCGTCATCGTATAAAAGGCGCCAACTGTCCAATTTCAAATTAATCGAACATCCGGTGCAATGGCTACGTTCTGAGGAAGCGCACGCCATTAATTCAGTCGTACAATGGCGGCACTGATTCCCTCCATCTTGAGAATAATTTGACACAATGAAGTTCATTAATCGGTTTTGTTTGAAAGATATCTCTGTTTCTTTATAATAAACAGGTAGCGTTAATAAAACAGTGTTTAGGGGTGTATAAGGATCCCTAAACAAAGGTTGACAACGGGAGATTATTACTGAGTAGAGTACCCACTTACTGTCTGTCTGCCCGTATATTTTGAACCGTAATAAGGAAAGTAAAACTTTGAGACAGTACAGTACAGCCGCTAAACAACTACTTATTTTAAAAACTAGCTGTGCCCGCGACTTCGTTCGCGTGGATGTCGGAATTTAACAATGTATTTTTTAGTGAGAAGCGCTGTTCAGTTGGAGGATACCGACACAATTATATTTTTCCTGTCCCATCCTATCCCATCTTAAACACCTCTATTCCAGGTTTAACGCCTTATCATTAAAAAATGTTTCGATTAATTTTTCTATTCGAAGCTACTCGTACATCGCGCTACTGAATTGCGCGTCTTGGTGTGAACTGACCGTAATTTTACTTCTGAAACACTTTAAATTCGAATAACTTTTGATAGACTGAACCGATTACAATGAAACAAAAACTAAATGTTACCTCAAGTTACGCTTAATCGTTGTGTATATAAGTTATTTACATTAAGTTCGTACATTTTACGTGATACTCGGGCATTTAAACATACAAACAGACAAAAATTCTAAAAATGCAAAAATTGGGTTCTATTGGTTGTCCTTTAACACCCTAGATATTTTTTTTGGATTTTATTTTGGTGTACAAAAACGATTTTTCTACAGTTTTATTATATGTATAGAAGATAGAATAGATATAGATAGATAGATTGTACAAGTTTTTAAAAGTTTTTTTTTGGCCACAAATAATTAGGAGTAGTGTCAAAATAATTTGTACGCAGTGTGGAACGGGCCCCTAAACGCGAGTCCTACTATCACTTTGCCGGTTTTTACCTGTTGTATTTACATTACATTCTAGTGGATGATAAACGCTCATTATGTTAGCTTACATGTGTTGTTACTCAATAACTCATTAATGATCCATACTACAGTAATTATTGATATTTTTCCCAGTATAATGGCTACTTTGAAGTATCGTCACTGAACCATAGAGCATCTTGCGTGTCTATAGTGACTCATCGGTCCAATGTGGCCTTCTTCGTTAGTACTATCTAATATCTACTAGTTCGCGTGCAGTTTGCGAGTAGTAGTTTATTTTAGATTTTGTAGTGGGTTTGGAGAATTTCATTCAAGATCTGCACATTGGAGTATATAGATACATAGCTTTACTTTTAACGATTTCCTGGACTTTCTTGGCAATGCAAAGGAAATTACAAACTTAGCATTTTTTAATGCTTTAACTGATTGAGATTTAGCTTAGTTTTAGTGCAAAACAGACACTAGCCTAAATTAATGCCCTAAAATATAAATTCTGACCATATTTGCATCACGAAAACTGAGGCCAGGAATTGCACAAACACATAGGTCTAGAAGCTGAAAAGGGAGACCTTTGCCCAACATTTGGGACTAAATACATTAAACTGCTTTTCGTTTTCATATTCTCAGCGCTGAGGCTTGACTGCGTGAGCCGCCCGCATAACTTAGTGTTGAAAATCCAACCGTATCTTCTGCGAATAAGAATTAATTTTATATAGTGTATACGAAAGCGCACATGAAAGACTTTAGTTTGTTTAATCTTATCATAAAATACATAAGTGTGAACGTGTAGACAGTTTACAACAAGCTTATAACGTTGGGAAGGCAAATGTTATAATAATGTTATTTATCCTTTCTGTTGAGAAAAAACCAACACTTAGGTCCACTATTAAACGGGCGATCGTGTCGTGACGTAGTTGTCGAGAATTTTAATTTTTCGGTATTGCCGACATCTTGTCTATGTTGATATTACATAAAAAATAGACGAGTCTTTTGGTTGACCCTCGATCCATTAATAACGAAGGGTTGAACGCGCTATCTAAAACAGTAAACGACAATCGTTATCGTTCATCAGTCACCAATACATTTTCAACTTTATACCCCAGCGCGTAAAGTTGAAAATCTATTGACGTTCCCAGATCGTTTTCGTTTGTTTCGTTCGTTATCGATTAGCAGATTTTAATAGATCTTCAACTTTACGCGCTGGGGTATAAAGTTGAAAATGTATTGGTGACTGATGAACGATAACGATTGTCGTTTACTGTCGAATGCTGTTTGACTAAGGCCCCAGGTTCGAATTGAATCTTCTTCTTAGCGAATCGATGGCAAATAAGTATTGAGTTTGTGTCATTCTGTCATATATTATGATTGGCCCAAAAATCAGCCACGCGAACCCCGCTCACTAATGCAGCCAGGACAAAATGTGGATCTTGTCTGTGTTTTGGATAGTCCATCTTTGATAGATGGACTATCCAAAACTTTATTTACCGTGTGATTTTGAATCACAAACATAAGGACGCCTTCAGGGCAGATGAAGCGGCAATCTCCTCAGGAGAGCTGGTAGCAGATGGATGAGAGTTGTTGAGAATTTGTTATGGCTCTGAAGAAGGCTGCCTCTCTAGTTTAGTGATGGTGATGATTATAAAGTTATATTGCTTCCTCATTTCTTTCTTTTTGCTGGCATTTGACAGTTCAAAAGTGCCTGTAACTGGTTTTTTTGAAATTCATACATAGGTACTTATCTCCTTTGGGTTTCATGACGACTATAGCACCTACTTCAGTTTCGTTACCGTTCGCCAAAAATAATCTTTTTTTCTACACGAGAACAGATCGTTTGTATTAAAATTATACTCACCTATTACACTGTTGAACCTATCATTATCACATTTGATATTAATAGCCCAATTTGAAACGAAACACGCGAGCCCAAATTAGAGTTATTAGAAGAAAAAAAATCAACATTAATTTTCAATTTAAAGCAAATCATCTATGTGGGTAGGTACAGTCAGCATCATCTGTAGCAAAGTGTTGGAAGCTTTTATTGATTGGTAATTGCTAAGACAAAAATGCCAAATTCTTATTGGATTTTTGTTTTCCTGGTAGAAAATTATGTTTTCAGACGTCTAACGTGGAAAACAGGCCATTAGAGTGGGTACCCTGTTGTACCGCTCGAAAATTGAACCTGCGACCCGCAGTTCAACAATAAAACGGTCGCCCACTGTGCCAAGTGGCCTCAAGATTCTTAGACAAGTGTTTCTTTCTGCTTAAATACCTGGGTAGGACTAATTGAAAACTTTGCTCATTGCTTATCTTTATTTACCTACAGAGACTGTACTGTAGGTACCTTCCCAAGGATATTATTATCGTATTCCGTAATAAATTACTATTATCACCAGTGTACCGCTGGTGTTTTCAATACGCAGAATGATTGATCACGTAGAAGTTAATACCGCATAGCTTGATGCAAGCAGACGCAGCAACGCAATCCACACGCCATAAGTGGAAATGCTGAGCAAACCAGTATCTTCCCGCCGCGGGAAATTCACGACCGTGGAGTTTCAAACATTGCAAAAACTTTTTTGTACTTCTTTTTTTTAACACGGCGTAAGTAGAGCACTGACCTTTTCTTTGTTCAACTTATTCGGCCTACGTGTGAGACAAAACGGTAATTCAATGTCCGAATAAATTGTATTCAGTTTATTCTAAGTTTACTCACCGAAAAAGTCCTCCCAAGTCATAGAGTGATCGGAATCACCGTTCGCACCGTCCATCTTCAAATACAAACACTGTTTTCGAGCAGCTAACTCAACATTTTATCATAAGAACAACGTGGAAGTAATAAAAAACACAAAATCGTTTTATTTCTATGTCACCAAACACAACTGGTTACATTTTTTGTTTGTTGATAAACAAAAAGACATCGCGTTCGATACTCTCGCAGCGGCGGCGCAACGAAACGCACGGCCTCACGCTCGACAATCGACTCGTGAATGAAACGAGCGGGCGAGCGTAGAGGCCGTAGAGGCGCGAGCGAACGAAGCGAACACGAAAAACTGCTGCGGTTAGGTCGCCCTCGCTCGCTCAGTCAACATAACATCCATCCACCACAGTCACCGTACTAGCTTCACAATCTTCTGTATAAGTTTATCTTTTGCTTGCTTTACTAATAAGCATAATCTCTTTGGAAGTTTCCTGCACATAATTATGAAACTGCACCAAGATAAGTAGGCAGGCGTTACAAAGTAGGATAGCCAGTTATCAAATGAAATGATCTTGATATCGTAACTAGGTAATGTCAATACCCGTCTGCAGTCAAATAATTGAGTAGGCCGCAGTTAAATCTGCATTATGGAATTCAGGATGACATTACACATAAGAATATGGATTATTACATACATCCGTATTTTCCAGCAGGTATTTAATTTTTTTTTAAATCTACTTACCAAACTTTCAAAAGCTTAATGCAACAGGATAGCATATTTTTCTTCAGAAGAAAAAAAACCGCGATAACTTGGTTTTATTTGAATTTGTTTACTAACTATTTACCGCTTTTTCCAGTGTTTTTATATTTAAAAAAAAAACTCAGGAATTAAGTAACCGGGCATTGATCTTTAAAGTTAGAGAGGAGGCCTTGAATACTTAGTCGATTATTGAAACTTCTTAGATTTAGTTAAAAGCTGATAAACGTTTAACTGGTACAAACGCCAGCACTTCAACGCACCTCAATCTGTAAAATTTCTGTTGTAGATTTTCAACCTTATTACTATAAAGGAAGGTTAATGTTTGATTGGCAATATTTGACAGATTGGGGTAGGTTAACCAGTGTATATATACTAAGTCTGTGGGTTAACCTCACAGTAAACCTGCTGGCGTCTTTGTACAACTTTCGTTGTGCACTACAGTTCTGTAAAAAAAATGCCTGCGAGTTGCGGCCGTCAGAGCCACCCAGCACCCTCCATACAAAAATCATGAAATCCCCTTATTAAAGAAATTTTACCAACTGGGTAAGTGCAGTTGTCTGTATTTTTAGGACGACCTTAAAAGATCACTCCAGAATCATCATCATCTGAAATTGATTTATAGGCAAAAACATATCTGCAAAGTCTTTAGGATCACGGATTGATTATTGTCGACACATCGATCGTCTAAGGTCCCTTTACTCAAGTGACATAAAAACCATGATGCACAAATGCGAGTAATCTGCAGACTACAAAAACATAAGTATAGCACTATTAATCCACGCCATGGCTGAAGTTCTTTTGAAGAGGTGCGGCTGGGCTAGTGTCTATATATAATACACACGGCTACACAAAAAGCTATACAAAACCAGTTTATCGTGGTCTCGCTTTACATGATCTTTCCGTACACGCAGCTGTCGGCTTATACTGGTTTTGCATAACTTGATATGTAGCCGTGTGTACTAATTTTCACCACGAATTGGCAAGAATTTAGTTAAATTTAAATTTAACATTTATTCGAATTAAGAAATGTTTAGTAAAATAATTAAATTTTCACTTAATCGACTAACTTTCTTTTTCTAGAACAAACCATTTTGGCTCCTCTCTATTGACACAAACAACATGGCGGAATTTTGATCAGTTGTTATGTTTCCTGATAATTTAGTTTTGTAACTGCAATATTGAATCACAAAATACTTCATTGTGAACTATTTTCAATGCAGTTACGTGTTATAAAAGTAAATTAATCAAAAGTGATCTACGATTCTACGTTTAATAGGTTACGAAGCTATGAAAAGGTGAGGACACGAAGGAATAAAAATTAACGGATAATTTCATTTATTCGTCACATTGTTGAGCACGTTAGTTTTTATTAGATTAGAGAGCAACTTTACATAACCAAGCTTTTATTTTTAGCTGCCCGCTCGCGTCTGCAGTCATAAAAATATTGAATGGCAAAAGAGATCGTTAAACTATCCATATAACACATTCCTGGATGAATCCGCAATGCCGAGAAGGGGAAATGAACTAGTGCAGCTGCCGTTGCCTCCTAAAAAGAAAACAAAGATAATCGAAGAACCTCCAAGCCTGGACGTTAGTTTCTGTGATGATGAGGCTTTGCCCCCTGGCATAGTCTTCACTGATGTCTTACAAAAGAAATGGAGGATTGGGAAGCCCATTGGTGAGTAATAGTCGCTGAAAAAGTGAAATTCCTTATGTAATTTGTTTTGTGAATCAATTTCCTTTGTTTTTCCTAAGCAACCGTCATGTCTTTCGCTTTACTTTTATTCTAACACATGGTATTTTTTCGGTCGCGGGACTAATACCATCACCGTGATCCCGGAACATAAAGGGTTATTGAAGGACACTGTGGATTTTAGTCAGTAGAAGTCTGACAGTCCCTCCCGCCCTGCCTGGGGTGGGAGGACTCATCTGATGATTTTACCATGTAAAAAATACATGGTATTTTACAATATCGAAGTGCAAACATTTTGTTCCATTTTCAAACCTTTTTGTTTCTCTGCTGATGTAAGATGCTAAAATAGCAGTTACTAAGAAAGGAGTTTACCTGCAATATTGAACTATTTACTGCAGTTGAGTCATACATAGTTCACACATACATCATAAGTGGTTCATCATTTACTTATCTGATGATGACATTCCTGTATCAAGTGCTTTGGTGATTGTGTTTTGTAATACATGTAATTCAAGTAAATTATGGTTCATTTACAGTAAATGCACAATATTAGAATAACTTGAAGGGTTATCGTAAAATATTTTTGGGGACGAAGTACATAGAAATTACTACTTCTTACCATTTTTAAAATATATTGTAAACTGTTAACTTGACCAGAACATTAAAAGTTATTTTCCTGTAAGTTAAATAATATTTAAAAATCACTAAAATAATTTAAATCACAGAAGGGTTAGATGCAGATATACAATTAAAAAAAAGCAGTAGGTTGATCAAATCTGCACTTATAGAAAGTTTTACAAAGCTTCCTCGCTTTCCTAATTCCTAGTGTTTTGTCTAGAAAGAAGTCACAGAAGAAACTCACCAGGAAAACATATAATTTATTTAACAGTAATTAATTAGACAGCTGTTTAATTTTCATATTACTCATGCTCCAAAACGTATTTCATAATAACTGCATTGTTTGTTTTGCTAATACAATCAAAATATATTTAAACAAATGCTAGGAAGTACAAAGTCTAACACAAGAAAGCATGCTAAGTACTAGGAATGTATGAACAGCTTACAACTCTGAGAGAAAACTTGTTCTCAAACCAGATCAACAACTTTTGACTTGTTCATTAACATAGGTTTGATACCTACTGTATGATCTCTTTGGTAAACCTTTTGACAAGCCACAGCTGATTCCACTCATATGTTTTCTTATAATTATTAGTATTTTCGCAGATTTAATTAAATAATGTTAAGAACAAGCAAAGAAATTAAATAAAATAACTTTAGTATTTTTTCAAAGAGGAATCTTTGTTCTTGGCCCTTCTTGGAACAACAATACTTTAAAATACCAGATTTCAAAGTATTTTTGTTTTTCATGTAAACCTGAAGTAATTACTGGGCAGAGTTTAGTAACTTTTTTAACCTTTTGTTAATTAAAAAAATAAGGTTTTAACAACTGGCCCTTACTTAATTTTTTTTTTCCCTTTCAGGCAGAGGCAGTTTTGGCAGGATTTACTTGGCATCAGATAATGTTGACAAAGAAGGTCACTAAATTGAATGCAAGATATGTAGTCAAGATAGAACCTCACTCTAACGGCCCATTGTTTGTGGAGATTCATTGTCTTATTAGAACTGCACAGTCAACACAAGGTGAGGAAAATTATACTGTTTGGATTTGTTTTTCATGTTTATTATCAGTATTTTAGAGTTTATGGCCAGGGTCAAAGTCAAAGATAATGTAAATGGACCTACGATAAAACATTCAGTAAATTTTTGAATATAAATATAACTGGTTTTTTTTTGTCAACAGTGAAAGCATGGCGGCTAGAAAACAAGCAAAAGCGCATCGGAATGCCAGTTTACATCGCCAGCGGTTCATTCACTGATGAGAACACAGGCACTAAATACCGCTTCCTTGTCTTACCTCGCTATGACATTGACTTACAGAAAATTGTTGCTAGAACTAGAGTCCTAGACCTTAAAAATGTTCTAGTACTAGCAATACAAATATTAGATGTGTTGGAGTACCTACATAATGAAGGCTACACACATTCAGATATTAAAAGTTCCAACCTAATGCTCGGCTTTGATGGCTCCAGAATTGGTAAGGTGCCCATTGTCAGATTAACTCCATCATTCCAAAAAGATATGAAGGAGGTTGCTGTGTTATCCGGAAAACATAGAAGGGCTAAGCCTACGAAATCTAGAACTTCAAACTACTATGATGATGAAGATTTTGTCATCAGAGAACCGAAGAGCCCCGAGGAAACAAATGATAATGACAAAAGACTCGCAAATGTTAAAAAGAAGTTGAGGAGAATCCTCTCTGATAGAGACAGCAGGACACTGCACAGACATCATGCATTCAATCTCAGACAGATCTCTAACTATGTCAACTATGAAGATATGAACAGTTCTGTATGCTCAGACCAGTCCTATCAGAAACTTCTCGATGATTTTGGTGGCAAGAACTTAATCCGCACCACTAAAGAATTTCAAGAAGATACTAGAAAACGTAATGCAAGGGAAAAGAGAGAGAGTGAGCCAGAGAATGTTGATGAAATATATAGAGAAGCTGTGTTGTCACAAAGCAATGGACAAATATATTTGTTAGATTATGGTTTAGCTTCCAAGTTTTTGGACTCTGATGGCAAACATAAGGATTTTGGCATGGATGCTAGAAAGGCTCATGATGGGACATTGGAATATAGTTCCAGAGACTCTCATATTGGAGCTCATTCGAGAAGGTCCGATCTGGAAACTCTTGGGTATAACCTACTGGATTGGCTGACTGGAACCTTACCTTGGAAAACAACAGAAATGCTAGCAGAACCTGACCTAGTCCATGCCTTGAAGAAAAACTTCATGAGTGATATCAAATTGCTGCTAAAAACGTGTTTTAAGACTGAATTCTACCCTCAATTCATGGAAAAATTCCTGGAATATGTCACAAGTCTTGATTTTACTGAGAAACCTGATTATGATTATTGTAGAAGTTTATTTAAGAGTGAATTGTTGAAAAGTGGCTGTGCTAGTGATAAAGAAATATCTCTGAACTTTATTGAACCACCAATGTCTCCTATGAGTCGCAAGTTATGTTACTCAAAGAAATTCGGAAGGAAGAACACAACACCTAGTTTCCTAGCAAGAAATGGCATCAAGAAGACTTATGAGAGGAGAAAATGTTTGTTCTCTTGAAAATGACTTAAAACTGGAACTGTTGAAGCAAACATTGAACACCTCAAGTGACGGTGTCCGCAAGCCGTGCGCGTCACGGAACTTCTTCATCTCGGACGCTGATTTAGTAGCCCGTCTGAAAAAGACACTCATGCCGCACGACATATTCGGTAAAAAGTTGTCACCTAAAAACTTACGTTCGAAAAAGAAGATTGTTAAAAAACGTAGGGGAGTCCGAACACACAGAAATAGTATCGGCAAGTTCGGAAATTTAATGGGATCAGCGCGCCAATTTACTTGGGCGGAGATTTTGGCGGGCAACCCAGAAGATATAATTCGCAATAAAGAGCGCAACACCGCGGCAACGAATACCGAGTACGTGGATGACGAAACATGCAAATATAGGATAAGAAAGCTATCAAACGCATCAGAAAACAGTGACTCGCATTTACAATCACCGTTGATGCAAAAAGACTACTTACAGAACATGAATCCTACTTACGCTATGAAAGAAGTTATTGCTGCCTTTAAGAGGAAGGTTGCTGGAAAACCGAAGGAACCAGAAGAGCAGATAGAGGGATTAGAAGGGTACACACCAGCAATGATCAAAGTGTACAGAATTAAAGAGAAAAGAGAGGCGAAAGAGAAGCTAGAGGCTTTAAAACAACAATCACCAGGTAAGACGGAAACTGTCCAGGCCCAACCTAGGTGTACAAGGTCAATGAGGAGTAAGAAACCACCCGAACCCAGTTCCCGAGTAACTAGAAAGAAAGGTAGTATGGACAGCAATAATTCAGTAGAAGTTGAATCAGAAGTAGTTCCTAAGTGTACTGGTAGAACAAAATCTAAGAGTAACAAGAAAGTTGCAAGTAAGAAAGAAGAAAAGGAATTAAGTAAGATTGAAGAAAAAGAAGTTTCGATTGTTGAAGAACCTGCTAAAACTGCACCGAAAGAAACTAAAAGTAAGTTCTTCTGGTTCAGTCCATTCTAATGCTCTTTTTATATATTTCTAGTACTAGTCTTGAACAACCAACGACGATATAATACTAGACTCCGCATGCACAATATAAGGAACAAAAACTATTCTGTCAACTCGCTGAGGTACTACGTAAGCGAGGGGGACGGGGTACTGCGTTGTGATTGGCTAACTCAAGGTCTGTTCTGTCTCAAGGTATGTTTACAGCTCACAGGAGTGGTCGAAATAAGACGGATATAAGACTTTTTTGCCTAATGTGTTGACAGACATCGGTCGCCTGTTATTAGGAATCTAGTAATATATCGTCGTTGTGAACAACAGAGTGCGTAAAGCCCAGACACTATTAGCCCTTTCATACACAAGCCGACTTAAATCTCCGATACATTACGACTTTCACATCCATTGACGCGTGCTTGTATACGAAGTACGAACCTCCATTGATTTTGCGATAGTCACCTGGATACCTAAGTCGTAAGTCATCGGAGACTTGCTTCGCCTAGTGAAGCTAAAAATTAGTTTCTGTAACAACTTATCAAAATTCTCTGATTTCTTCTTTCAGAAACATCACCAAGAAACAAAACCTTTGCAGTTGTCACAAATAGGAGGAGGCTGAGAAGTAGTAAGCGCAAGAAGTAATTCACATTATAAGATCCGTTTTAAATGTCTAGATCGTGAGTGTATGAGTGTCGCTTTGAAAATCCATAGGTTAAGTTTTAATTTAGGAACCGCCTTGACTATTTTTTTTTATTGTCAAATCTTTGATATTTTTCATCAATTATATTGGTTTGTTCTTACATTTATAAGATTGACGGTATAATCTTGACCCACCATTTTTTTAATTTGCAATATAAAATTATTGAGATAAAATGAATGATTGAACAAAACTGTGATTTTGTGTGAATTAGACGTAACATATTTTCATGATTTAGATAAGCCTATTTAGTGAAATCTTCAAAGTGGGCTTTATTCGAATATTTTTTGCATTTATAAAATTATTTGTTTTCCCAAGTATCTTTGTGATACTTATGCCGTTTTCATCACTGTCGGCTTGACGTTCCTTTGTGTAATTCCTTTATTAATAAAAATCATTTTGTTTTAAAATGTGTCCTTTTCTTTAAAATTCCTTTATCATGAACAGCAAAGTTGTGGTGTCAGACTTGGACTCATCGACTGTGAAATTAGTAACGTGAATAGGCACACCATCAAAAGAAGTGGAAGGAATGAGGGTAGGCCTTTGCTCGGTCAGTGTGTCATCTTAGGGGCGGATCACAGTAGTGGGACACAAAGCGCTAAGGAAAAAAAACAACTTCCAACGCAGATGAACTAGCTAGATGATTGTCATTTTTAATAAATCACGAATTAGCTGATCGGTAATAAAAGTGTTTCAGAATGACATAACTCATTTCGTAGCAGTTGCTGCATGCATGGCCTACTATACTTCATTAATCGCAAAGCTCAGCGCATGAGCATTGCAGTTCTCATGCCTCATAATAAAGGCCTCCATCCTGATTGTATCTTCTGTGAATTAGATGATAAAATTATTTATTTTGCCTCGTAACATTGATTGGTATAAAGGCCCATAAGTAATGCCAGACTAATTATAAAAAAACGGAAAATGACTTTGACAGATTCCCTTTCTTTCACTGTCATTCTGACAAGTTGATTTTGACAGCTTAGTGATTTGGCTGTTGTACAGAACGATGGGTTTATTTTATTATTCTAATTAATCTATTGCATAAATTGCCAACTAGTCCACTACAGTGATAGTGACCAGTCATTAGGCCGCCAAATTATTCATTTGTTTTCATTCAAATTCCTTACGTACATGACATAACCTAAAAGTTCCTAATAGTAAAATTCTTATGTAAATTCGTGTTTATTTGTATTAACAATGGAAAGTGAAGCAAAAAATGTGATACGTGTTGGTTCGAGAAAGAGTGAGGTGTGTACTCATTCATTGTATATTAATAATTTAGTGTATTCAACAGTTTTTATAGATTACGTGAATCTTGATAAGTATCTACTTACATAGCTCTTGTGAATGATTCCGACTAGTTTTTAAAATCGTTTTATTATCATAACGCTCTTACGTTTTTTTTTTAAATTATTCTAACTTTTCAAGGTCCTATGCCAGTTGTGTTTACATTTATTCAATGTTTATCTAATCGAACTCAATAAACTTTGGTATTTAAATTAAAATTTACATTAGGTACCTATAAAATATTTGCATTTTTGAATGATACGAGAACTAAAATCTTGAGAAACTGAAAAAGTTCATATTTTTCAACTTTTGGAAGAACACCGAATAGAAAGTATGACCTTTGACTTATTGAAACTTCATCTTTCCTGTACCCAGCTGTAATTGATAAATTACTGTAATATTCAAGGGAAAACATACTTAACCGTCCTTGTAATAAGTTTGAAATCTGATTACAAAAGAAATAAGTAGGTTTCAAGTTTCATACTTAGTAAGTATCAATTTCCTTTGAAGTAGTATTATTGAATGTTCATTATAGAAACTTGATGACTTGCCAAAGTTATTTTGTTTACACAGATGTTTTCAAATGGTTATTGGTAAAGTGACCTTGTTTTATATTTTAAAGACGGGTTAACTTATGTTACTCTAGAAAAGCCCTGCATGTCAAGTTCATAATTAAATGCTTTTTAATATTAAGCCACTAAATTCCAAGAAAAAAAAACAATAAGTAAATAAATAATAATAAAATGCTTTCTGATAATTAATCTTTGCATTTTATCAGTGATTTTTACTATGTCAACTTATTGACTTTACTAAATTTGGATATTATTAAAACTCATCATATTTTTTTTTGGTATATTTAAATCTACAATCAGCCTCATGGCTTTAATCAGATTTGATGGATGTGATTATAATATCCTTGGAGGGCGCACATCCTTCCAAGTGTCAACCCTATCTTTATGCTACTTGTGCAAGTTTTATATTGAGGCTAGTCACACTCGCTTCAGCCGGAATAAGCAGTAGCAGCAGCAAAACTCACCATATAATTGATATTTTTTATATAATGTCTCCTTTTGGGGATGCTGTCTCATGCTATTTTGCTTATATTTTTTAAAACTCATCATGAGTTCTATTTTCAGAACTACTGATAACAACTAAAAATATCTACTGAAACTGCTGACATCATATTAAAATGCAAATTCACCTAATATTAACTCAATCATGTTATAACACATCAAAATTTGAGAATGGACCTGACATCAGATGCAAGTAAAAACTGCAGTTCCTTATGCAATTTTCAATTGATGTTGTATGGTTTACATATCAAAAGAAAAATAAGGCTCAATAGTTTATAGAAAATATAATCTTTTAAAAAACATTTGAGCCATGTTTTTCTTTGACTAACTTATTAGATGTATTCACTCATTAAATACCCTATTTCTGTGGAATACTTTAGAATTACTACATACATAGTAATTCGAAAGTATTCCTCAGAAATAGGGTAAATGAAATACTTATTTATAAGTAAAGATTTTTTTTTCTTTTGCAGACGCGACGCAGGCGTTATTGCGTATAAAAATATAACACTTACATAAGTATTACATTTAAATTAATATTTTTGCGATTGTTTCAGCTGGCTCTCATACAAACCAACTATGTGATTGACTGTTTGAAGAAATTAAATCCCGACAAGGAATTTACTGTGGGTATGTAACGTTTTTTATATTTTTCTTCCTTTCCCTATCTTGCAGTCTATCCTAGGACTATGAGCAAATGTGATTGGGTGATGACCTCATAACCAAATCACCTGATTTGCAGACAAAATTTGTTCAACTTGTAAATTCCTTCTCCATGTAGTTAGGATGGGCTGATGAAGTCCATTAACTACATTTTTTTCAGCATTTGTTGTATAGTCAATTGGACAGCCAGTGGGTTGTAATGGCTTTTCAATCCTGGTCTTATATAGGCCGCTGTACACATCTACACATTGGGCCAAGGCATTGGGCTAGCGTGTACTGACATTCTTAGCGGTATGTTGGTAGTTGGCGGCAGTATTTGCCGGCCAACCGAATGTTGTCGGTTTTTCGTGCACCAATCAAAGGATCTTGGCGTGCTTCGCAAACAGTGTTCACATGTTGGCCCAATGTGTAAACAGCGGCATTTGGAATTCATTATTTTGGTCCAATATGCTGGCCCACTGCCTTGGCCCAATGTGTACAGCGGCCTTAAAATGTAACAAACACATAACATAATATAAAGCAATAAATCGCAGGAAGTCTTCCATCAAAGTTCCTTGTCTATGTATTGTAATAGTTTATTGGCCTCTCAGCTGATTGCTATATACGCTTTTCTAAACTCAAGTGTCAAATCGTGGTCGCGGGACTGTCTTATCAGCTAACTGTGACCCTGGAACGTAAAGGGATATTGAAGGACACCGTGGATTTCAGTCAGTGCCAATCTGACAGGCCCTCCCCTTCCCGCCCTGGGTAGGCGCCCTTTAAATGATATTACCTCAATTTTACCCCAAAAAAAAGAAAGTGTGATGTCGTCAAGTAACTTCCACCTCTCTGGGCTGGAGCAGACGCACTGTCAGACTCATATTACTAACACCTACCCGGTTATTTTATCGCCCTTTGGATTCCAATGGCGTTTGAACCCTCTAAACTTCCTAAAGTATTCCCGCAACCCATAGGGTACATTTCCGCGAGCTAGATGTTCTTTCGGTCCAAAGATTCCCGCGAACCATTATTCATAAAGCACCTTATACATTTTTTGTAATAACGTATCTATTTAAACGTCCAAACCTAGTTAGTTAAACAGTCTGTGAGCACCTAGCTTGGAATTTCAGCGTTAACCTGAAAATGCTACCTAAATATATTTAATAAATTACGACTAAATTGTAGTTATGTAAATTCACAATAATACCACTTTAAGCAATATTCCTAATGATTCACGTCAATTCACGCATTTCCAGCAACCTGATTAGCTATTCTTCTATTATTCCTTCACGAAATGAATCATTAGTTAGGAGTATTGCTAAGTGACCGTTTTAGACCCGCAGGTATTCTTAAAAGTATAATTACCTGCGATTACTAATAGGCACGTCGTGACGTCAGAATATTATGTAATTGTAAATCATAGTTCAGAACATATTTTCTAAGAACTACGAGTGATAAAGGTAATTTTATGGGTATAAAATATGCTAATTTACTCAAATCTATTGACAAGTACGTAAGAAGGCGACTGTATATCTAACGAATAATGTTTTTAAGTGAAGACTATTTGACATAAGCGAAGAAGCGTAAGACAAAAATATTTTAACTTTAAATTCTGATACTCGGGACAGCGCGAAAACGTATACCTAATTTACGCACATTTACGGACAAACTGGTTCTTTTTGATAAAGTGTAACATGTATTTGGAAATTATATCATTTAGCTTTAATTTTATTCCAGTAAAGTTTTACTAAATTAGTAATTGAAGGGTTTGGGCACATATGTTTGGGCATTAGAGTTGCCCTTTAGCAGCAGGAATGATTTCTGGATGAATGCAATCTTCGACCTATCTGGGCAGGACTGCGGAAGACTGTTTAGTGTGAGCATTTAACCAGAAGTGTTCCTGCTCACAATCTAATTTATCTTTAGCATGAGGCATTTCATTATTGATATTTTCCAGTTACCATGACAACGCTTGGAGACCGTATCCTAGACGTATCACTGCCCAAAATAGGAGAGAAGTCGCTCTTCACCAAAGACTTGGAAGATGCGCTAAGGAATGATACTGTGGACTTTGTAGTACATTCGCTGAAGGACCTGCCTACTACGCTACCTGATGGTCTGGCTATTGGAGCTGTATTTGAAAGGTAAGGAGTTTGTAATACCTTTACCCTATTTGATACAGGCCGAAAGTGAATTGAAAGGAAATTGTATGTCACGCATTGATACGACAGCTTTAAAAAAAAAACGAAGAAGCCATATGGCCGCTGTACACATTGGGCCAGCGTGTACTGACCAACATTCGGTTGGCGGCAGTATTGGCCGGCCAACCGAATGTTGTCGGTTTTTCGTGCACCAATCAAAGGATCTTGGCGTGCTTCGCAAGCAGTGTTCACACGTTGGCCCAATGTGTAAACGGCGACATTTGGAATTCATTATTTTGGCCCAATGTGTACAGCGGCCTTAGGCTAAGTCCGTACAGACAGACGGCTACGGCTTACAAGTAAAACGAACGTTTGAAAATCTTCACAAACGGCCGCATTGCTTATGACTTTGGATGGGAGAGCAAGGTTAAGCAAAGCTTGTAAAAAAACTTGAAAAAGACATCGAATGGAATCAGTACCTCTACCATGAGTTGTCATCGAAAACTTACTCGCTAGCGTCGAAATCGCTAGCGTGCTAACTCGGATCAAATAGATTTCGATATTGCTGGTACCATGAGATTAATTGAATCTTACACAGGCGATAATGTAAGCTCGATAGGTGGTATCGTGTTGCTAACTTCACTGCTTATGTTTTGTTTCTTTCTTTCTCACAAATAAGAAGAGAGAACAACTTCTAATATGTCACTGTCGCCCATTGTTCGTTGTACCTTGCCCTTGTATCACAGTTTCACTGACACTGCGTTTTGTGGTTTGAAAGTTTATAACAATAGATTACTTGGACTATTTATTACTAAGTGCCTCACTATTTTAATTATTGGTGGTTTTCATGAAAAGAAATGTTTCTACTTGGTATTCATATATTTGAAAAAGTAGGTAAAGTTATTAAATTCTAAAATAGTTCCCCCTAAACGCACTTTTATGTGTAAAATAAAAAAGGTGAAAATGTGGAAGTGTAAGTGTGCAAGTTGAAGTGTTTAAAGACGTGTGAATCGAAACAAATAAACTGTAATGTGTCCAAATCGTCAAACGCTTCTTTTATGGGTCTGTAAATTTTAAGATTTTTTTTTTTCATTTATATTTTAACTTGAAATTCACGTTGTAGTTCCCAAATTAAGCGGCTTCTAACAGATTCCATGCCAAAAAGCTCTTATTAGCATTATTTTGACTTTTTATACTCAAAAAAGTTTATAAATTTAATGTAAATACATGTTTCACACGCCAAAAAGCTAGTGAGCTACGTAACTACTATAGCAAGCGTATTGTTCGCTAGCGCCTGTAGTATTAGAAACTCATGGTACCGTTTTGTATGGTGACAGCTGAAAAACGTTACTGACCGTCGTATAGATTACGTTAGGTTTTTAACCAAACGTAATCTACAGTGCTCATGGTATGAATTTTAATTCTCACTGTGACCGCTAGGGGCGCTGTACAATATTTCATACAAATAATTTACGGAGACGCTAGCGAGTTTTGGCTGTGCAAACTCATGGTAGATGTACAGAGCAGCTCCCGTCTTGCGGTTATCGCCCGCTACGTCTGCGGCCGAAATTTTGCGGCTGCGTTATCGCCCAAATAAGCGGCTTCCTGAGTATAGAAATAAAACCGCAGTACCGCAACCGCGGCGGACGCGTGCGAAAATCGCGCCGTGAGTTCTTAGTCTTAATCGGATTGAAATCAAAGTGTAAACCGAAGTCTAGTCTAAGGCGACATGACACATGTTACACATCATGATGCGCCTATTGTAAGCCTCGCTCGTTTTTATTATCTCACGTATCATTTTTATTTTTACTACCTACTCTGAATACTTATATCTTAGGTTTCTGTTATCTTCATAAACAAAACACTTTGTCACGTTGACTCAGTTAATCAGTTATAATAACAATATTTTTGTAGTTATTGTTTGAAGTTCAACGTTTTCGTTGATATTTTGGGAATCATGGTGATATTATTATTTTACAATGTTTGTTCCAAGAATTACAAATTCGCAAAAAAAAAATGCTTTTTCATACAAAATGAGAAATTGACCGGGCCCATCAGTATGAAAAATCATTTTTTTCCGAATTTCCAAATGTCTTAGAACGAACATTGTTCAGTAACATGGGCTGAGTTACCCCAGGAGAGGTTTTGCGCTATTAACGTTTTGCGTTGTATAAATTACTTTTTCATTATTATGGTTGATTTGAACAGATAACTGCGGTTTATTACACGTAACGTTTTTAACCGACTTCAAAAAAAAAGTAGGTTCTCAGTTCGACCTGTATGTATGTATGTATGTATGTTTGTCCACGATTATCTCGCGTTTGGCTGGACGGATTTGGATGTGGTTTTCAGGAAAGTGTTCATTATATTCCGGAGAAGGTTTTGGTATATAACACTAACAGATATCCCGTGACGTTGCCCACGTGGATCCGTTTTTGCTTACTTGGATTGTACTCTTTCAGAGACAATTGCATGTTTGTCCGCGATTATCTCGCGTTTGGCTGAACCGATTTTGATGCGGTATTTAGAAAAGTGATCGTTACATTCGGAGAAGGTTTGAGTATATAACAATAAAATATACCTCGTGAAGTTGCCCACGTAGATTCGTTTTTGTTGCTTACTAGGATTGTAGATTTTCAAAGGCGCCGATTATATTATGAAGATTTTTGTTGAATATTTAAACTAAAAAGGGAAAAATAAAAAACTTTTTAAAAAAAAGAGAACCGACTTCAAAACCAAACACAAAAAAACTGTAAAATAACTTTTCTTTCGGAAGTCGGTGGCCATAGTCAATGAAATAAAAAACAAAGCCACCGACTTCCGAAAGAAAAGTTATTTTACAGTTTTTTGTGTTTGGTTTTGAAGTCGGTTCTCTTTTTTTAAAAAAGTTTTTTTTCGTAAATCAACTTTTTATGAATGTGTGTGTAAGCGCCACGCACACATTTATATGTAGTTAGTAGAGTAGTTAACTTTTCTTTCTTATTTTTGGCTTCAAGTTTCACTAGTCTACTAGAAGTCTGGACATTCTATAATCTTAAGCCAATACTTACGCATCCGTCTGTTCTATCGAATCGACGACGAATCTCGTGAAATGCTTAATTTTCGCCACAGTTCCCCTAGTGATTTGTGCTACGTAATAATTTTAATTTTATATTTCTCTTTCTTTCAGAGAAGACCCGAGAGACGCGCTGGTGCTCCGGGAAGACTTCAAAGACCACACGTTAGCAACGTTACCTGAAGGCTCCGTTATAGGTTCGTATTTATAACATAAGGAGCTGTAGTACATGCAAAAATCAAGATTGATGCCCTGAAATAGCGACTAGGGTTCGTGACCAACCACGAAAGGAATGGCACAAAGAGCCAGTAAGTCCTGGCAGTGGGATCGCTTAGCCGACACCGCAAGTTACAGGCAGGGTAGTCGCCCGGGTCGACGTCGCGTTGTGGTCCACGTTCGCCTCAAAGACCTCTCATCAATTCGACAGGGCAGGGGCTTAGGGGACCAAAGCCTGTCGGGGTCGCGTGCCTGTCTTATCAGGTAACCATTACCCTGGAACGTAGAGGGCTATTGAAGCACACCTTGGACTTTAGTCAGTACGAGTCTTGACTGTCCGTTCTATCTCGCCCTGGGTTAGAGGAAGCCTGTGATGCCGTTGCTCTGTTTACATTTTCTATTACTAAGATGCCGTCTGTCCCCAAGCTGTATCTCATGAACCATGATAGTTACACTTTAAATTTTCACAGATGATAGATTTCTGGTGCCACTTAAGGCGGCCAAATAATAAAAAATATGTAAGGATGCTCCCATACAACAGACATGACTTTTTTTGCCGTTTTTATGTTCTTACAGTTTTGTACCTTTTCAAATCAATACCTACGTTACTCAACTACATAAGTACCTACAAACCGTTCGCCTTTTACGCTAAACTCATTTACAAAACAATGTATTGTTTAAGACCCATTTATTGATAAAGTTACGGTCATTTATTAAATTAAATGTCGTAACTCTTTGTAAATTAAGACACGAGTAGATTGTGGAGTGACCTGTTTCATGCGCTTGAGTTTTAAAAGAGCAGGCACGATTCTTATCATAGATAAGGAGATAAGATAATAATATTTTGTGTATCAGCAAAACTTTTTCTTGTTTTGACATCAGTGAAAAAATATTTATAGACGGAACACTTCCAGGGATTAGATACCTCAAACGTAAAGATGTCCATTAAAAATATTTTTTCTCTTCGACCCTACGTACGTCGGCCAGATGTACAAATTAATTTAATATTATAAACACATACACGCATTACGCACCAAGGGAAGGGAAAGCATTGCCGTACGTCACGGGCGTATTGAATCCCGAAGCGACACCAGCGAGGAGGTCGTCCTAAAGCCCACTGCTGGGACACAAGCCTTCTTTCCTTTGAAACCAAAAGGGCCTGCCTCGTTTTAGATATATGCCAGTTTCCTCACAATGTCTTCCTTCACCGTTCATAGATGAGACGTGACGAAAATAAGAAAAATTAAGTTTATAAACAAAAAATCGTTCGATCTCTCTTGTGTATAGGTTGCAGTGGTTGAGCGATTAGCTGTGCTGCTTATTGTAGTTTCCATACCCGTACGAATCACACCAACCAATATTTATAAAGCCTACATGTTGATGTTGCGAGTCTGAGTATTTAGGCGAGGCTACAACTGCGTTAGAGCGTCGTTTTATCTTGAAAATCTACGAAAAAAAAATTTTTTGTGGATTTTCATGAATGTATGTGAGTGTAAATGCTTGGAAACGCTTCTACGGCTGCTACTGCTTGGAAAATCTAACAACTCTTCAACTCAAATTTTCCTTCAGGAACATCCTCTCTTCGTCGCACAGCACAACTACGCGGCTCGTACCCGCAACTCAGCGTAGTGGACGTACGTGGCAACCTCAATACGCGACTACGCAAGCTGGATACCACTGGGCAGTACGCTGCGTTGTTACTAGCTAGTGCTGGCTTACAGCGGATGGGTTGGAAGAATAGGATATCTAAGGTATGTTTGAGCTTTTAAAAACTTTTTTTTTGTGAGCCATAGATTCGGGTTTTACCACTATCTTGCCGGCTAGTAATCAAAGATGTGGTCGACAGTGAAGCAAGCTTGCCTAAAAGTACCCTATTTACTGTTGACATAAAGACCCAAGGTTGTAGCTATCAGGAAACACAAACTACAGCAACTTTACAGGTAAAGTTGGGATGTTTACCATATACCACTGGCGCATTGCCGTACATTGTAGTCTGATGATGGATAGAAAACGTGACACATTAAACTCTCATCTGATCAGTACCCCTAGCAAGAGTTTTCACTATTTTACTTTACAGAGTCTTTCCAGTATTTACAGCGTTTCTTGTATGGAAAAATGGAACAGCGCCTCTGTGTGCGAAGAAGGAACTAATTTTTTCTTTGAAAATTGTCAATTTGAATTTGTCAAAGTTCCAGTTTACGTCTCAAATACTGTAAACTCGTGCTAAGGGTACTGAAACGTAGGTAGCTTAACCCCTCGTTTACACCAAGTAAGAAGTTACATACTAGTTTCATACAAAACTTGTAGAATACTTGTCAAAACATAATTTGTTTGTTTTATACAGGTATTGAGAGTGTCTCAAACCATAATCTCAAACATTCTTTCATTCACACTGTGTAGCCAAAAAGTATTCATACAAGTATAAAACACATTTGCGTTTACACTGAAGTCTATGACATGTCAAAACTTGTCAAATACATGTATTATACCTTGGTGTAAACGAGGGGTAACAATACACCCACGTTTCGCCAAATCATATTTAAATTCCATGGCCTAGCAGTCGATTCTATTGCCGCCAACCGGCCACGAAACGCAACTCTGACGTCTGTGACGTGAGAAAGGGGTAGTTTACAGCAGGGTTTTACAACCTGTGGGTCGCGACCCCCGGGGGTTCGCGAAGCTTCTATAGGGGAGTTGGAAAAGCTACTGCATTAAAAAAATATAATAAGGTGCCGGTTGAGGTATCACCGCAAGCCTAAACCTGTAATGTAACATTAAAAATTCGAGCATTTCATTGGTGAGGGAGAACTTACTTACATGAAAATGAGTAACTGTGTTAGATTGAACATTCTAAAGGTTTGCTGTTTCAAGCCAAGACTCTTTCCCACCGTTGAGCTCTATGAGTTCTGTCAAGTGCTCACAGTTCGACAGTTGTTCATACTCGCCGCTGCCAGTAAACAGCATTCGATTAGTAATTACTCTCCGCTTACAAATCGCCGCAACCATATAGTTGCTTCAGCTATCCCGCTCAGAACCGCTTTTAGTAATAGATTCTTTTTGTTTCTTGGACCATACCTTTACAACAAATTAAACCAAATTCTTTCTCTACATTCATTAAATAAATATAACTTTAGAATCGTCCTACAATCTTGGCTCCTAAACCAAACTTATAGTACAACAGAAGCCCTCTTTGATGTTTTAGTCTGATATTTGTCCCATCCTCAAGCATTCCTCTCTCAAACACACTCACCCACACACACAAGTACATACACACCACTTACACACTCACACACACCATATTCTATTCTCTTACATATAATCATTTTTTATTTTTATTTGTTTGCTATTATTATTTTTTGAGCTCGCTCTTTATTTCGAAATATGTTCGACTTGTACAATATATTCACTACTTATTTGTTGCAATACATTACCTGTACCTAAACAATTTTTAATGTGAACCTTGTAACGGGAGGGGTCCTGGTGACCTGTATTACAGGTGTTACTACCTACCACAGGCACCAGCGATCCACAACCATAAAAATGTATTAGTTATATTCTGTGTAAAATATTTTGTCTTTCCTGGCTTATGGTGAGAAATAAACATTTTATTATTATTATTATTATTGAACACATATTTATTTGTAAAAAAATCCAACGGGTAGGGAGTCGCGAAATATTTTTTCAAACTAAAGGGGTCGTGCCATGAAAAAGGTTGAAAAGCCCTGGTTTACAGCATACATAAATTGAAAATCTGTTTAGTCCGACAATTAAAGTATCTATCTATACATATAATAAAACTGTAGAAAAATCGTTTTTGTACATCAAAATAAAATCCAAAAAAAATTGCTACGGTGTTAAAGGACAACCAATAGGACCCATTTCTAGCATTTTTAGAATTTTTGTCTGTTTGTCGGTTTGTCTGTTTGTCTGTTTGTATGTTTATATGTCCGAGCATCACGTAAAATGCACGAAATCAATGTAAATAACTTATATACACAACTATTTAGCGTGACTTGAGGTAATATTTAGTTTTTGTTTCATTGCAATCGGTTCAGTCTATCAAAAGTTATTCGAATATAAAGTGTTTCAGAAGTAAAATTACGGTCAGTTCACACCAAGACGCGTAGTTCATAGCGCGATCTAGCTTCGATTCTGCTACATATTCAAATAATTCATCTAATGATGATGATAGGATGGGATAGGATAGGATGGGATAGGATAGGATGAGATAGGATAGGATAGGATGGGATAGGATGGGACAGGACGCGACAGGACGGGATAGGACGGGATAGGACAGGACAGGACGGGACAGGATGGGACAGGACGGGACAGGACAGGATAGGACGGGACAGGACGAACAGGACGGTACAGCTCGGGACAGGACGGGACTGGACGGGACAGGACGGGACAGTACGGGACAAGACGGGACAGGACGGGATAAGATGGGATAAGATGGGATAAGATGGGATTAGATGGGATAAGATGGGATACGATAGGATACGATGGGATACGGTGGGATTTTGGAGGGAGACCTTTTTACCCGACGCTTCGCACAAAAAAATACATTGGTAATTTCCGACATCCACGCGAACGAAGTCGCGGGCACAGCTAGTTGAAAAATAATGCACTTTTTTTAATAAATGAATATCTTCGTCAAAATAAAAATACGGGTCTATTTGAACTGTATTTTTTATTTTGACTCAGATTTTTTTAAGATAACCTTTTATTCGGACTTTTTTGCTCTAGCCTATTCTACATAGAAGAACCCAATAACACTTTCCCCAACCTAGTAATCTAACCCAAGACTTTTTGCTCAGCATTCTTGCAATTTTTTAAAATTTCTTTTTTCACTCCCAGATATTGCCTTGTGCCGATATGAAGTACGCAGTAGGTCAGGGCGCGCTTGCCGTGGAGTGTCGAGCTGATAACACGAACATACTAAACATGCTGGCACCTTTCAACCACGCGGAGACCTACTGCAGGATCCTGGCTGAAAGGAGCTTCCTCAAGACTCTGGGTAAGCCTCATAAATCTTTAATATAAAAATCAATACCACTTTTCGTTGTAACTTTATAACTCAAAAGAACGGGCTCACATATCCAAACCGTATGTTTAGGCTTTGTTCGGAATATTTAATAGATTATTTATGTGAAGTAAGCACAAGATCGGTCAAGCGGTTTTTCATTTATCAAACCTTTTGTAACACGTAGCCAAACACGGGGCGGGACGCTAGTGATCATATATTGTGCAGTTAGACTACCTACCAGTGGGACCGAGATGGCGCTAAACGTATTGCTCTCTTTCCTACAGTGTAATAACTCTCGCATTAAGACGTCATGGTAAGCCAACAGGGCCTGTCTTCAATCTTAAGGACTTGCCAGTTTCATCACCATATTTTCCTTCGCCGTTTTCGGAGCGGACGTTGCGAAATTCGTTCCACGTCTATCTTGTGCACAGTAGCTGTACAGTAGTCTTAAAAAAATTGTAGCACCTAGCCAATCAGGGCCTATAGCTAGACAGCAAGCGATAATTGTTAACGCTCAGCAGTCGTTAATACATTATCAACTGTAAACCCCCACACATAAAGTTGAATAGTTATTTGTGCAACAAGAGAGCAAAGTCGTTTTTTGCTGCGAGTGCCGATTTTGAATCCTGAGCAAGCGAAGGATTCAACGATTGAATCACGAGCGTAGCGAGTGATTCTGAATTTGAATCCTGAGTGTGGCGAGGGATTCAAAGGCACGAGATGCAAAAAACTTTGCTCTCGTGTAACACACATAACTTTTCACTTCAGCAGCGAGAAAACTTTAGGAGATAAAATAATAAACACTCTTTACGCCAGCCACGATATTTTATTCCCGCTCTTTTATTTAAATTAAGGCGTATTCGGAAATAGCACCCATGATATTTTAGTATTCAAAATATTTAAATAACATTATTGAAACTAGAAATAAATATTTACAGGTTAAATAACAGTTTTATTCGCATTTTCGTTTAAATACAACAATAAGTTAAAAATTCAATAAATTACATTAAAAGACATAATTATCCTTTAGTTTGTACATATTTCCGAACGTGTTTGTCCTTGCTGAGGTCGAATTCAAAATCGGAACTTCGAAAGGGCTGGTCTTTGTGGCTGTATGGGATTGACTCTTTGCCTGTCATAAAGGAAGAAGGAAAAAAAGGGCTGCTTTGTCTCTCTCTCTTTCTAAGTGCGAGAAAGAGATGGAGTGTAAATGTTTCGAATTTGTATGATTAACCCAAGGCTGAATAAGATATTCGTCGTGGCTTTCTGATAACAAAAATTAAAAAGTTACTTTGTCTCACTCAGTGAGCAAAATCGCATTTTGCTCACTGCTTTCAGGCAGCAAAACCTACATTTTTGAGCTACTGATGTGAAAAATATATTAAAGATGACAGATCGTTTTCGTTTGATTCGTTCGGTACCGCTCGGCATTATTTAATAGATTTTCAACTTTATGCGCTGGCGTATAGAGTTGAAAGTGTATTAGTGAATGCTGAGCGTTAACGATTATCGATTGACTTTTGGCTATAGACCCAGGGCCTAATAATATTGTACGAAACCTCTTTTATCAATTTTTAAACTGAAATGTCACTAACATTAACAAATCCCTTTCTCAGGTGGCGGTTGCAGCGCCCCTGTCGGCGTATCAACAAGTCTAAAACCCATAGACTCACAGTTCAAACTGTCAATCACAGGCGCTGTCTGGAGCATGGACGGCAAAACCAAGCTAGACCACACATTACAACAAACATTCGCTCAAATAAAACGCACACAAAAACACAAGTTAAGCCCAACAGAGGAGAACGAATGCAAAAAGGTGAAAGTCGACAACGGTGAGTCTCAAAACGAGATCTTAACCCCAACAGAAGTACTTAAAGATGAAACCATAGACAAGACGAACAAAAGTGAAGAAAAAGAGGTCGAATGCGACACACGTATATTCTGTGGTTTGACTGTGAATCCTAGTATGCCTGTAGATGTTATAATAAAATGTGATAATTTAGGGAGGGATTTAGCTAATGCTTTGATAGACAAAGGTGCTTTAGAAGTCATGAAAGTTACTCAAGACTTGATTAGGAGTTCCACTATGGCTAAGGAATCATGATTGATATTTTTTTTTTAGAAATGAGGCTTTTTTTTATGAAGTTCTTAGGAAAAGGCGGCATTATGAAATATTTTGGCATTCCTAAAAGGGTTTTGAAAAAATCAACCGCTAGGGTAGGTCATATCTGACGGAACATCGGTCGCGGAGCGCCATAAGAGACAAATGTATAGAAAAACAATTGACAGTTCACACTCAACGGATGATCCGTTAGTGCGTCAAAGAACATTCGATGATCCGCTCGACGGATGTTCCGTCAGATATGAACGTACCCTAAATGGGTAATTTATGGGTTGAAAATTTGAATATAAATTCATCATGGTCGAGTAATTAGAACATGTAAGGCATTTATAAGACCTAAGAACCCAAGGAGTGTAAATTTAAAATTATTTGAGCTGCCTCATACAATGTATGTTTGTATATAAATTGTAAAAATATTTTTATGATGACAAATCGGTGACTGTTTTTGTACAATTTGTAAATTACAGTTTATCAAAAATAAATTATCATGTAAAGTTTTTTTTTATAGTTATGGAACGTGACTGACTATCATGCATCGATCTTCTTTTATTTAAATATTGCTGCACTTTTTTGTTGACTGAATTCCGAAACTAATATTCCATCTCAGTCCAAAGAAACGCCGGCGCCTTCGTATTTAATAGCTACTTCTGATTGGACATCTCATAGCCTAGGGCAAATTTGATCGTGGATTGGTTCCAGAAAAAGATCGCTGTCGATATAGCAACGGAGATAGATAATTAATTTCCAGCGTTAGTTTGCGACCATAGAGTAGTTAATATTGCGAACAGATGCTCTATTTGTCGGCAGAAAGGCTCAAAAAATTTAGTACCTATAACCATAGAGCTATTATTATTATGTACGTATAGAGACAACACCACGTATCACCACTGTGTCCCATCCAAGATTGCACGCGCACAAGTTCATACAGTTGTTTGACTGCTCTGTGGCGTGCTCTAGGCGCGCTCACTCATCCTGGATGGGACACAGTGGTGATGCGTGGTGTCGTCTCTATACGTAGTAATAATAGCTCAATGCCTATAACAGGATTTATTCCACCGGTCATTTCTGTCCGACGCCCGGCGGGCAAATAGCATTTATCTGCAAAATGAAGTGCCAATGAACAAAACAAAACTTTTTTTTCTGTATGAAAAGACATAAATGATAAAAAGGAATGAATCCAATACAGCTTTGAGGAAAAACCACGCACAGCTTCAATTTTAATGTTACACTAGATCAAACTTTTACTTTATTTACTACTTATTCCGTGACAACCTGTGGAATTTTATGGACTGTTAAATATTAAATATATGTGATTTAGTTATTTATAAGGGACTGACCACACCCATCGAAGCGACACTCGTTTGAGATGATCGTTAACCACCACATCAGACGTTTTTGGCTCCTGCTGCATGGACATAAAAGTTATTTTTGATTAGCAACATACGATTCGCGTCGATAAGTGTGTTTACTAGCTAAATTATGTTGGTTGTTTGTTGTTGATGAAATACACTGTTGTATTTCATCTATTTTCTGTTTATTTAGTGGGTACTTATTTATCTTTAATATAATATACTGCCCTAGGACCTCCTCTAGCATTTATTTTCGTTATTAAAATTATATTTTTTGCTCATATAAAATTATTTTTGGTTATGATAATTGTAAGGCTAAGGCAATAATTAGTGCCTTGAAAATTAGATGTAATTTGGCCGCTAAATTAGCTCAGTTAAGTATCATTTTGGAAGAATTGTTTAGTTTTTAACATTATGAACAAACTCTAGTCTGTTTTTAACCCGGGACACAGCTGCTATTATAAAAAAGTCTACCATCATCATCTGCCAAAGTTGTGATTGGCTTCCAGTCTAATGTACCTAATACTAGTATTTTACATCGAGCGATAGCCTCTCTGACCTTTTCAAACTTGGTACTGGGTTAATGCGATAACTCTTGGTAAGATTGGTAGTCAGGCTTTCAGAGTAGCTCTTGTAACGCCTATTAGATCAAATATTTTTGTTTAATTTCTATTTTCACGATTAATTTTTTGGATCTCCGCTAAATTGATAATAATCCTACAGAAAGATGTTTAAGTCGCTTCTAATTTATTTAGTAGTAGACAATTTTATATTTATAGTTACCTATAGTCAATGCTGTACATTTTATCAGACTTCATAAACTTGTTCCAAAAACACTTGAGATAATCGTTGTGTGTAAATGTATAATTTTGAAATGAAAATCTTCAGTGTCTTAGATAAATTGGTTATTCAGTCGGTGTTATGTGAAAATCAAAGGGGATTGTATGGCTACATGGGTATTTGCCACGTGGGACTAGTGAAAAAAGTATCTTTTTGATTGATTATAATGACTACAAAACCTACCGATTTATAACTTCCTTCGTTCCTATCTAAAGCTGTGTAACAGCGAGTTATATAAATTACACTTATTTTAAAATTGCACCTACTTAGTGGAATTTCCATAAATTATTAATTTCATTCAAGATTCATTCCTCATTGATTGAAGTGCCTAAAAAACCAAGCTGTTGATGCGTTATATAACAAACAGGGACTGTACCTATTGTAAACCTTGTTTATGGTGATTATTTTAAAATTGTTGTTGTTTTATGTTAATTTTATTTGAATAAACTGGTGAATGACTCGGGATTTTTGGTGTTTTATTGGCTAGTTCTCTGTTATAATTACGGAATCACTCCTAAATAGCTGAACTGAGGTTGATGCACATTTTGATAGAGAACAGAGATAGATTAATAATGAAGAAAATTTAGAGTAGTCCGTTTTATATAAAAAAACCTTGAAGGGTAGAAATATGTGCTGGGCGAAGCTGCGGGAAAAAAATTACTTACATGAACTCACAATTTCAATGTTGTGTAATTTTAAAGACTTGAAATGTGGTTAGGCGTCTACTTGATCCTTGATCTATTTATACCACTTTGGTGAGTAAATTACTGAGAGTTAAAATAAAACATGTATATTTGTACAATACTTTTATTTCACAATAAAATCTCAATCAAAACTCACAAGCATCCTTAACCAGTTGTGAACACAAAACAAAACCTAAATAACACTAAGAAATACCTACATTATTATTGAACTTGCATTACACTCCTACCCTCCTTGCAAAGTTTACAGACGTTCCTAATGGCGGATCGATTTTCAAGCACATTTTGTATCACAGCCCAATGCACATACTTGGAAAATTTAAGGCTTTTGCAAGTCGAAAGTAAATTTAATCAAGGATGAAATAATTAAAATAATAGTTTCTTTGATGGGATCTTTTATAATTAACTTATCTGTCTACTGAGCAGATGCTTGATGTGTGCAACTAACAAGATGTGCGATTGTAACGTGTTACATTACAACTTCGCTCTATCAGCCACCATGTCGTCGGCAAGACTCGTTACATATTTAACAAACTACAGTCAGAGAAAAGTTTCGTTTAAATTAAATGTTGCATTGTTTAATCAACTACTGCTACATTGACGCAAGGCGCTGTTTAATGTAATTAAAATTAATTAATCAAACTTATTACGTTAAATTTCTTAAATTATGCATTAATTGCGAAAGAATAATTAGTAGGATGAATGCCTATATTAAATAAATATTAAATAAAATCAGTAAATGGAAGTCACGTCTGTGGCGTCAACGTAGCGCTATCTATCGACCAAATATGGAAGCCTCCATGATTAGCGAGATATTGAAAATATACTATGAAAATATTCTCCTCTCCAACTGTGGTGGACTATGTTTATTCGACATCTTCCTCTTGCAGCACCTTGCCGCTCTCCTTCATGGATGCTCGGAGCCTCTCCGACACTTCAGGCAACCTCTTCAGGAGCAGGTGGAAGATGGGAGCTGCCATTGTCTGTTGAAGCACCTGGAAAGGAAAAAAAACATGTTTGATATTACTGTTTTAAATATTACTAGCAAAACGGGAATCTCCTTCAAGGATTACAGGATTGCCTATTCTAATGAAAAGATTCTTTTTTTAAACTATACAAGGTTTTTAGGTTCACTCATTATTATTATTATTAACTTACACTGAGAAGCTGCTGCGGCTGTCCACACACAGCGATGGCTTGTCCGAGATGCTCGACGCCCGCCTCCATGTCGCCCGCAGCCAACAACTCCTCACCGAGCTGAATCTAGATTAAACGAGAATAAACATAATTTTCTAGTCTTGCAACATTTAGGAATTTTTGTGGCATTGTTATAGGTTCCGATGTGACACACCACTTGAATGCACGTCGCTTTTATTTTAACTTAAATGCCTGTACATAAAAGTTAAAGTCCCACTCAATTAGTGGCACTAACATTACAAGCAGTTAACAGACTGTCGGGTTTCATCATCATCATTATCTTCAGTCGGATGACATCTACTGCTGAACAAAGGTAATTGAAAAAACAACTAGTTTCCATTGGTAGTCTGCAACTCTACGATGTCACTACGCTGCGTCTTCGGGAACGTGGTCACCACTTGAGGACTTCCAAAATAAAAATATTATATGTAGAGTAGCTGTTGCCAGCGGTTTTTTCTGCTACAACTCGAAAATTATCCCTTGAACATAAAATCGGGATAATAACTATTCTAAGTATTAATCTGTGTACCAAATTCAAATCCGTTCAGTAGTTTTCGCATGAAAGAGTAACAAACATCCATCCATCCAAATAAACTTTCACATTATAATATGATGTATTTCAGTTATTTGTACCTGTTGAAGGAAGAAGTTCTGCATAGCCGCATGGTCAGTCATGTCGGGTAGGGGACCACCCACTGTGCTTGTCCGAGTAGCATTCTGTTGGGCTTTCTGTCTACCTGCAATTACACAAACAATGCAATATTAATACTTGAACATTAGAACCTTGGAGAATTCTTCATATTCCAAATGGCTTTTGGCATAATGATAAAAGGATGTTAGTTTTGTGAGATCGGGACTTTCTTATCAGGTACCTGTGACCCTGGAAGGTAGAGATATTGAAGGATCACCATGGATTAGTCAGTACAAGTTGGGCAGTCTGCGGGCATGCGGACAGCGAGTAAAGGGCAATTCGCTGTCCGACCATGGACCATGCCCGAGTCGACTCGCGTCGTGTTCGACGCGCGTCTCAAAGAGCGTCAGCAAAATGACGGGGCCCCCTCACAGAGGACCAAAGCCACCACACCATCACCGTGACCTCGGAACATAAAGGGCTATTGAAGGACACCGTGGATTTTAGTCAGTACAAGTCTGACAGTCCCTCCTGCCCTGCCCGGGGTGGGAGGACTCATTTGATGATTTTACCACGCAAAAAAAAGTTGGACAGTCCCTCTCATCCAGCCCTAGGTGGGAAAAAATTAGATTTTACCACAATAAAATTCAAGCCATCTGTGATTGTTTTTTAGACAAATTGAAATTGTATGGTAACTTCTCATAGTCATTTAGGCTGAAATATATATAACATAGTATTGCATCATTTAGTATCTTATCTTGATTAGTGGAACTATTCTGAGAATATATTCTTCCTGGGTATTGAAATTTAGAAAATGATTATTCTTTTAACTTTAACAACTAGTATGGATTATAGAAAAATATTTTGGACATAATAATATAATATTCTACATCTATCACACAACGCCATCTAGTCCCAAGCTAAGCAGAGCTTGTGTTATGGGTACTAGACAACTGATAAACATACTTATATAATTCTAAATACATACATATTATTATGAAACTACTAAAGCTAAAATTCTAGCGATGTTTTTTGTAAATAACATTAAATAATGTCTTTACCACTACTTTATGCTTATTCTGCATAATATGAAAACAACAAGACAAAAAAGCAAACATCAGAAATATGTTTAAACAGATGGTAGCCAGACACTTTCATGACTAAGAAATGAACAATTCTTTTATTATTATTTTCTTATCTGTCTGGTCATGAGAAACACATTCTATTGTTGTTTTATTACTTTATTTTTTACCTGTCTGCAGAATGAACAGAACTATTGATGCATGAACGGTTTGTATGGTACAGATCTATATTATACTAGCTTTTGCCCGCAACTTTGTACCGCATAACATATTTTATAGTTGCTGTGGGAATTTCGGGATAAAAACTATCCTATGTCCATTCTCGGCTTTCAAACTACCTTCGTACCAAATTCAAAATCTGTTCTGTGGTTTATGCGTGAAAAAGAGACAGACTGAGTTACTTTCACATTTATAATATTAGTAGGGATTATTTAAAGCAGAAGAGTTAGTTAGCCTAAACGCGTTAATCTCAGAAACTACTGTTTTCATTTGGAAAATTCTTTTTGTGTTGGATAGCCCATCTATTGAAGAAGGCTATATAACATCATGCTATGACTAACAGGGGCCGAGCAGAGGAGTTGAAACCACGGGGAACAGCAAGTTTGAGATAAGAAGTTACAGACCTCATTAAAACTTCTCCATTTACTAATTACCCTGTACTGCAACTGTTTACTAATTGCTTTTACTATTGATAAGCGAGTTATGTACTTTACAATGCAAAAGTTAAAGTTTTAAATAAATGGACCAGGTCAAATCACTTTTTTAGGCCGCTTCATTTAATAGTAGCCTTACTACACATTCTATACTTTGCACATGTCATATTTGCGACAGTAAAACCATTGCAAAAGCATGTTTGGCACGGTCAACCAAAGCAGTGTAACTAATTTTGTTACTGCACATCTATATAGAAAGTTATTATTAAATAGTTACACAATTCACGCGCACATACGTTTTCATTATCGTTCTCTGTGATGTAGCAGTGAAACGAAAGAGTTATTGAAGCGAAAATTGATTGATGCATGATGTTGTAACGATATTCCTTGTGAAATTTTTAGGTTAACATAAAAATTAAAATGTACGGAAAGTTAAGTTAGTGTTGTTAATACGCACTATTAGAACGTTTATTCAACTATTCATGCCTTTTTCATTCAAAAAATATAAAAACTTACGTTCTCTCAACTTCTTTTTGAAAAGAGGATCCTTGCGACGCTGTTGGTCAAAATACACACAATATCCAAGGAACAAAGTTCCAGCCAATCCAACTGCAATTCCTAATGTAGTGCGCGTAATCTCCATGCTTTTTAATTCACTTGCGTTCGTTTATTCACACAAAATATCAACTCGCTTTTGTTAGAGAATTTTGAGATCCGCCATTTATGAAAAAAAGGATTAATTTTACTGGCAGCACTGTTTGCGTATTATTTGTGGTCACAGATAAAAAATGTTTTTTATTATGTAATCATTAAGATTATTGTGCAATTATATTAGTTAAAATGCATAATTAACTATCTGTTTAAAAACGATCCCGATCTTAAATCATTTCAATGGCATATTTAAACTAAGATAACTACAAACAATGAAGTTATATAACCAACAAGTGTATAAGGATCTTTAAAAATTTTGAGTTGCCTCATCAAAATTTGTCATATGTACACATGACTGAAATTCAGTATTTATAAATACTTTCCCTATTCCAATTGTTAAAATTTATATTTATGCCTAAGGACCCTTGCAAGAAATTCGCGTGTGCCATCCAGAGATGCCTTGTTGGTGAGTTTTTCCATAATAATTTTATTTATGAACCTATTCGCCGACAGCCGACATAAAATCAGTCGCCATCTTTGCTTCAACCTTTCAATCGCCTCCACAGATTTGCGGGCGTTTCATCGCCGTTTTTCAATGTTTTGCTCAAATAAATCGGTACAGTTTTGTTATAAAGCCACGTAAAAAGTTTCCGATAGCCAGTGTAAGTGATAAGTGCAAAAATGAGCTTTTTCGGGTTCGGACAGACTGCGGATATTGAAATCGTTTTTGATGATGCTGACAAACGGAAGGTTGCCGAAGTGAAAACGGATGAAGGCAAAAAGGAGAAGTTATTGCTGTACTACGATGGTGAAACCGTTTCGGGTAGGGTAAACGTAACCCTGAGGAAACCCGGATCGAAACTTGAACACCAAGGTATCAAGGTCGAACTTATAGGTCAGATTGAATTATTTTACGACAGAGGCAATCATCATGAGTTTATATCATTGGTGAAGGAGCTGGCCCGCCCTGGAGACCTATTACAGCATACTTCGTACCCATTCGAGTTCGCAAATGTTGAAAAACCTTACGAAGTATACACGGGTGCTAATGTCAGATTGAGGTATTTCTTGAGAGCCACGATCGTGCGCCGCCTCACTGACGTCGTCAAAGAGGTGGATATCGCTGTCCACACTCTGTGCAGCTACCCAGATGTGCTAAACTCGATAAAAATGGAAGTAGGCATTGAAGATTGCCTACACATAGAATTTGAGTACAATAAATCCAAATATCATTTGAAAGATGTAATTGTTGGTAAAATCTATTTTCTACTTGTCCGCATTAAAATAAAACATATGGAAATATCAATAATTAAAAGGGAAACAACAGGTTCTGGGCCTAACACATTTACAGAGAATGAGACAGTTGCAAAATATGAAATAATGGATGGGGCCCCTGTTAGAGGGGAAAGCATTCCTATAAGAGTGTTCTTAGCTGGTTATGATCTAACACCAACAATGAGAGACATAAACAATAAGTTCTCTGTGCGGTATTACCTGAACCTTGTGCTAATGGACACTGAAGACCGGCGCTACTTCAAACAACAAGAAGTCACACTATGGAGGAAGAGTGACAAGTCTAGACTACCCTTACATAATCCTCACATGCCTCAAACACTGTCCCATCCGAGTCATCCAATTCCAAGACAATTGAGTGCTTCTAGTGAAGAAAATTCCAACAGGGCAGTATCTCCATCCAATCCTAACCTAATGCAGAGGTCGATCTCTCCGTCTATGAACGACGGAGAGAAACACAACGGACCTTCTGAAATGGAGCAAGATCAACCTGATGTGATAACAAACAAACTGTCCAATACGCACATTGCGAATAACCAGCTAGAGGAAGAAGAAATTGAAGATGAACCTGCCCCTCCCGTGATGGAGAAACAAATAATAGCTGAGAAACCACTTTTGGCAGAAAAACCTCAAGTAGCAGAGAAGCCAGTGATAGCTGAGAAGCCTGTTCTAAACCGGCCTGAAAGTGAAGCTAGTCCGAGTCAATAGCCGATATGTACATGCGCGGTCAACTTGACGGGCGCTGAAGATATGAACTGTATGTTTTCATATTTGAAAACTATCATTTAAAGGATCGTAGTTCTATTAACTTTTCATGTGGTTTCAGCAGACATAGTTTGTGGTCTACAAAGAAAAGTTGGTACAACTGTATCCTATACAGAAATTGTTGTAGAATTCAGGATTTCTATTATTAAAATGTTGGAGCTGTATAAATCGAAATTATTGACATAGTGAGTACTGTCAGCATTAAATGGAATATGGGCTCTAATTGTAAGTGTACATTGCTATGATTGCAAAAATAGCTTCTGAAATATCAGATATCTGTTATACTATATGTAAGTTAGATCCCAACATAGGACCTTATTGCAGCAGTGTAAAGACCATTTCAGCACAATATCAATCATTTGGAGTCTCAAAGGCCTTTGTTTTTGCATGTAAGAGCTTATTATTTTTACAAATAGCATCTACGCTTGTTTGGGCATTTTAATTTCCAATGAAATTCTTTTAGTTCAAGACATTTTAGATAATGAAATAGAAATTCGAACTAAGGTCAATAATAATATATGATAAACTCACTTCAATTTTAATTTCTAGATGGAATTGTGCAAATGTTTATTATTTTAATTGTAATGTGTATAAAATGTACCATCATTGAGAACAGTACAATGTCTAGGTATTTAATGTCATGGCACTTATCAACTGTTTGTTCACTGTTGAAAGCAAACTTATCTAAACCTCACACTGAATTGTGTGTTATTTATTTATCTATAATTATTTAATATATTCAATATCTGAAGCTAAATAGTGATGGTCCATTTAATCAGTAGGTTATGTTACAAATAATTATACAGTTTTTGTAAGGAATGATTTAGATTTTTAATTTGATGACAGCACAGAGGTTAAATAATTGTAAAAATGTAATATAGGGCTCATAAACTAAAGCGCCATGCTGTTTTTCTTTGATTGTTTTTTTATTGTCTGTGTTTTTTGCTAAGTATACAGCCCACATTATTTTACGCAAATCGAATGCATTAGTTGAAGAACACATAACAATTCTTAAATTATTCACTGTTCTAAATACAGATAGTGAGCAGCTTTTTAAATTGCATACATTGTCATTAATTTTGCCAGATAGAAGATTGTTTTCATAGAAAATTATCAAATGTGTGATTATACATAGTGTGTATATTAAAATTTAAAAGATGTATTTCTAAGATTTTGGGAAGTCAAACATGTAGGTGTCGGAAAATATATTACGCGAAAAATTTAATTTTATTATAGAAAATTGCTTCATAATATATTCTAGTTAAGTTTTGCAGTATATTTTGAAGATTTTTAAATTGTTAGCACGTCAGGATCTGCCATTATTTTCATTTTACGAACATAATTAATTTTACAATAATGATCAAGAGTCTGATTTTAAATATGTATTACTAGCTAATTCTACCAACTTAGTTTTTTTATCAGTATAAAACACCTTTTTTTAAATAATATGTATTGTTCATCAGTAGTCTTGAAAGGCAGTACTAATCAACTTAATATCTGAATAGAATAGAAAAGCCGAAACGAATCACGATAATCCATAGTTTAGAATATTGCAAAAATGTTATCAATCAATAAACTGTTTTTTTTTTTCTTTTCGCGCGCGTTGTCATTGTTATTTTTAACAAAGCTCATTAAATTAGTTGGATATAAAAACTCGGTATAGATAAATTAGAGCCTGATTTCTCTTTTTTTTAAGGAAAATCGTACTTTTTAATTGTTAAAAACACTGGATCTAATCGCAATACCATAAAAACTACATATATCAGTTTCCGCTCATTAAAGCTGTTCCATGATTAAATTTTTCAGTTAATAAATTAACCGATTTTGGTCTAAATACACGCAAAAAGCGATTCTTCGATTCGTGATTTTAAAGTGCTTATTTTTAACAGTATGCATGTTGGTCTAAAGTCGTCCAGTAATAATTCTTAATTTATAAGCTCACGCACGGTTCTCGCTCTTTAGACATGTAATTGTATTATAAAAGTGATTTGTTAAAGCAATTTAAAAGTGTTTGGGCTTTGTTATTTGTACATATCATTGCATTGTTAAACAATGCACGGCCATAGATTGTATCTACATCAATTTATTTCAATTGAATCCGTCAAGAGAGACGTTACTACCAATTGGAACTATGTCACCATATTAGGAAACTATTACTGTGAAACATCCATTGATAAAAGAACATAATGCAATGAATATTAGTAACAATTTTATAGCTTCAGTAGTAACAATGTGAATCTGTAAGACAACTGTCTGTGAAAAGTATACTAAAATATGTATTGCGTACATATAAATAATTTTAAGTTTAAACAGTTTTACAGCCAATGGTCGCGCATATTGGATAGCCTTATCAAATGCATGCAATAAACTGATCCAACTCATTTGTTAAAGGCTCTTTTGTGCTGTCCATGGATAATTTATGTAGATTCTATCCATTATTTTTATGTAAAATAAGTAAAGTTACAAGTTATTAAAAATATTGTGTTATATTATAATTGTTTGGTTTTAGTATCACACTGTATAATAAAAATATCTTGTTTCTATTGAGATTAAGGCGGCATGTCGATTGTAACATTATTGTTAATAAAATATATATGTATAAATTGCTGAAAACGTTGTTTTTATTGTTGCGTGTGTCTCTAATTACGGTTAGTGTCATAGGTCTAATTACTTGTGGTGAAAAACCTTCAGAACAGTCGCATGTGCGTTTACCATATCTGAACATTATTATCTATAGATGTTCAAGAAGCTTGTCTGTTATTGGCAGTAATTTTGCTGTGTACGTCGGCGTCTGTTTGATAAAAATAAATTTAGTGTTTGTCATGTTGTCATGGGACTTCCCCATCTATAACAATCCAAGGAAAACATATAATTACCTATCTGTATAATTATATATTTTTCAGAATAACTAATCTCCGTGATATACCTATACGCCATTTAAAAAAATTACGGCATTTCAATTCGTTAAAAGGATAATCGGCTATAAAATAACTAGCAAATTATAATTTTATGTTGATATAAAATGTGTGTAAGTAGTGTTATCGGATCGGCCGGTTATTTATAGACGATAGTGTACAAAACATACCTACTACGAGTCGATTACCTAATAAGGCGTTGATCTTAGTTTGCATTATAAATTAGCCGAGAAAACATGTTAACTCGTTGGCATCAAATTATCATATTTTATGTCATATTACCAAGTAGATTGATGGTGTATATTTCCTTAAAATATGTTTATAATGTGCCTCCTTTAAACCACAACCAATCTAATCAATGTAATTCAGCAGAATTGAAAAGTTTTAGCCGTGCCGCCCCCTTTTTGATAACGCGTGCTAAAACACTATTCTAGGTAGAACTGTCAACTGACGTCCCTAAAGATATAATGGGCAGAACACTTCAATCAAAAAACTTGTGAAGTAAGGTAAAAGCCATTTATTACAATTCGGGATATCGATTGACATATTTATATGATCGGCCAATTCAGCAATAGGCCTTTAAAAATTGGTTTATGTCGTACCTACGATGGCACCCGATTGATCAATCGCGTCTACTTTTAAAATTATTTGAACCGTTTGTGTCATAACTCATACTGAATATACATAGGTATGATCAGCTGATGTTTCCACTAGGTACTTGAAATCTCCTTCATAAAGGGTGCGGGCTATAATTTCAATCCAATATGCGGGTCCCATAGATAATATTTCTGTGGCGGGTCCAGTGTGAATTCATAGACAGCACTCGTTTTCGAACACATACGATCAATGTTTTATCAGCTGTTCAAACTTCCAATATAATAATTTATAATATTAATGATCCAGTTGTACAGACCACACACGACGATAATAATAGTTCGAACTCATTATCAATAATTATTTGAAATGATATCGTGCAATTATAAAGAGCTATATCACGATGAGGTGCGTATGAGTAGGTAGACGGTTGCATCACGATGACGCATCACAAGTCAATGACGGAGGTGAGGTTCTAATTGAAATAATTCTCGTCATCGTGTGCAACGGATGCAGCCTCAATGGGTATCGTGAGGTTACCAAACGCCGTTTAGTAGGTCATTCATCATCATTATCTTACTCTTGTCTTAATTTATCAGCGTTGGCGTCTTGGTGCAGAACCAATGTCTTTCCAGTGCTGTTACAAGCCTATTATGCGTCCAGGGGGGGTATTACGTCATAAAACCAGGCTTGTTCCAGTGAGTGAACGAGATGGCGCTAGACAACTTGTATAGCTATATCACTTTCCCAATCCGGAACAAGCCTGGTTTTAAGACGTTGTAATACCCCCCAGATGGCTTACCGTGACGTCTTAAAGCGTGAGTTTCTTCCACTGTGGGAAAAAGACAGAGCTATACAAGTCGTCTAGCGCCATCTCGTTCACGCAGTAGAACTACTTACGCCTTAAGATGTCATGGCAGGCCACCAGTGCTAACGTTAAAGAAGCTATAAAATACGCCCTAGTCTGCCCAATTGTGGCCCTGCGGGGCTATTGCGTATCTCGGTGTCTGTGTGGTGACCATCAAATAGCTCTCAAAAGGAAAATTTCGTATTGGCATTTGCATTGAAACTGAAAAATGTAAAAAGCTCTTGAAGCACTCCACTCTTCAGCTTAGGCAAGATTCACACCAACCGGCCGCGGCCGGGGCCGGCGGCATTTTACAATGCGGTAAAGAAAATTGAAATCTATCAACAGTAAATACAGTTCATATTTGCATGCAACTTACGGGACACGTCGCTACGTGTGAATGCCGACGGTGATAACTTTGCGAGCAAACACGGGCGGCCCGGCCGGTTGGTGTGAATCGTGCCTTAGCCTCCAAGCTAAGCCATCAAGTTCAGTGAACATAACCGCTGGTCAGTGACTATCAAGTTAGCCAATAGCCCTGCTGGTCTTGTCTTTTTTGCCACCCTTCAGGGATTGCGCCATGTGTTGGGGCACCGCGGCACACCCCTAATTTCGGCACTGAGTCTTCCTCTACCATTTTTCTTGAAAAAGTCTTGAGCTATACCATTGTGTATAGTGTATACAGTCCATTATTAAATATTTGTCCAAAATTAAATTGCCACAGTACAACTAGGTATGAACTGTTACCTCGACCTGTCCTGCAAATTAATATAGTAACTGGGCCCCATACATTATTAAATATTCGACAACAATTGAAGTGCACAAAGCTATAAACTGCTACCTTGCCCTGTCCTGCAAATTAATATACTTAGATAAGTGGGCCCCTTATATAGGAATATGGATCGTATGTTACATAATAGTACCTACTTCGTGTTCGTGCTACGATACTACGATAATTGGGGTACTACGATAATCGCCCATACTTCTTGACCGCGAGAATGGCAGATCGATCGACATTGTTATCTATCTAACCTATAGAAATAGAGAATGGACTGATCATTACTTGCCTACTGTTGAGGAGCACAGCATCCTGATAAATAAACACTCTTGTACATAGTAAATAAGTATTTAGATAGTAAATAGTTTCTGTGTGTAGATTTATTTAATTGTTCAGTTTTAAGCCAGTATGTTTCTCACGCTTTGAAGTTATATTAGCTATAATAAAGTATTGTTCGAGCCCAGGCCTTTTGGCAGCCTCGCACAGCTGCAAGGTTTAAATGTTTATTATACAGAGAAACTACATTGTAAACTAGCAATTAAGAAAAAGTAATTGTCAGAAAGGTAACGTTTAGGGCCTTATTTTAATTGTCTAAGGCCTTAACAAATGCCGACTGTAATGTTTATAACGCTGGGCTTCCCAGAGCCCATTTTATATTGTTATAAGGAAACAATGCTTAATATAGTTTTAGTTGTAAGAAAAATACCATGATAGAACAATAGACAAAATACCCCGCGCTATACATGTGTGTGTAAACGACGAGCGTAGGCGGGAAGAGAGAGAGAAAGCGTGGGGGCGATTCACCCCCACTCCTCGCCTACGGTCGAGCGTATAAATATAGCGCGGGGGGCATGTAACGGGCAGTCTGGTGTCGAACGCCTCAACAACAACAACAACATCGATTATTGTACTCCGTGTGAATATAACACTTTTCAAGTAACCTCAGTGCCGTTTTATCTTTCTGATCCAAATTAAAACCCCGCGCCTGAATATTCTACAAGTTTGGTCCTTCGAGCCGGATCAGGAAGATAGCGTGAAAAGCGAAAAACGTGAAAATGAGTGAGAAAAGTGCCGTCACAACGAGAAGCAAGCTGAGGCGGTTAGAAGAGGACGTCCAAAGGAAGAGGGCTCTCGAAGCGGACTCCGGCGTACCCTCGGACAGGGCTCCAGGCTCAACATCAACAGCGCCAACCCTACACCCGGAACAGACGCAAGTCATCCCACTGACAGGTCCCGGTAGAGTCATAGACTACCGGGGTATGTCGACGTCAGTGCGGTCGGTGGCAGCGAGAACAATAAGATCCGGTACCAGCGTCACCTCGTCAAGGAACAGCCAGAAGAGCGCCGAGTACCGGCGCCGACGAGCCGAGTATGAGGCTGAAAAAGAGTTGGTGCAAATGAGAGAAAAATCTGAAAAAGAGTTGGTGCAAATGAGAGAAAAATCTGAAAGAGAGTTGATACAAATGAGAGAAAAATTAGTGCAAAAGAAGTTAGAAGCAGACCTAGCAGCAATCGACGCGGCCGCCGAGGATGATTTGTGCTCCGAAGCGGAAGAAACAACCGCGTGCCGCGTAGAAGAGTGGGTCACGCACACGACGCCCGTCGCGACCCGTCAAGAACAAGTGTCGACGTGTCAGAACATGCCACCGCCACTGGTACAGCCCGAGCGAATACCTGCGCCTCCGATGAGTGCGCCCGCGCCCGTCCCGCACCGCGAGCCCGCGTACCCAGCGACTCCGATAGTTAACGCTGGCACAGCACGCGCGTCGAATCGCGACGTACCCGAGTGGGACATGGGCGCCGAAAAAGTCAACAAGGTCAGGTATACACACGATAGAAAAATAGACCAGCTGGAGGAAGAAATCGCGCGCCTCGCACGGCCGCGGCCGGTACCTAGACAGGCCTACGAACTGCCAACGTTTAAAGGCGACCCGGCGGAGTGGCTGTCCTACAAGAACATGTACCACGACACGACAACGATGTACGAGTTCAAGCCGCACGAGAATCTCGCAAGGTTGAAAACGTCGCTACAAGGCGAGGCGAGAATAGCGGTGGAAGACTTACTTCGAGCATCGGCCAGCCCGTCAAAGATCATGAAGACTCTGGATGAAGAATACGGGCACCCCAACCTCATTTTAGAGTACGCGTTGAAGAAAGTACGCGAACTACCGAAAGTGACTGAAAGCGGCCGCGAATTAAGGAGATTCTCAACCACGGTGAGAAATTGCGTGTCGCTGCTGAAGAGTGTGAGTGCTAACGGGTACCTGAATAACCCGCAGCTGGTGAGCGAGCTACTGAATAAGCTCACGCCGGTACATCGCGCACAGTACGGAGACTTCGCGATGGGGATGGCGGCGAGTCAAGGCCTGGACATGAGGGTGTCTCCGAGTCTAGAGACGCTCTCAGAATTCCTGAGTAACCTGGCACGTGCGTCGTCATACTACGTGCAGCTGGACATGCCCGCGGCTGCGCCGAACAAACCACGAGCAAGCGCGCCACCAGCGAGGATAGCCAAGAACATACAGCGGCTGCACGTACACGCCAATGAGGAAGAAAACACGCGAGCTCCGAGCGTAGAAGATTCGTGTCATCTGTGTAAAGAAAAACACACGCTCGCATCATGTAAGCGGTTCAATGATTTGGACGTCAACGAGCGCTGGGCGTTCGTCAAAGAACAAAAGCTCTGCTTTAATTGCTTGGAAGGCAGGCACTCGAAGAGAATGTGCCGCAAGAAGAAATGCGCCACCTGCAACTTCGCGCATCACAACCTCCTACACGTCGATAAGAAGCCAGAAAGTGTGACGAACGTCAGCGATTACAACGGCAAGGCGCTTCTCAAGATCATGCCGGTGCACGTCATCAGCGAAGGCAAAGAAGAGAGCTGCTACGCTCTGCTGGACGACGGTGCGACGGTATCGCTGATCGACAGCGTCCTGGCCGGGAACGCCAAGGGCGAACGGGTGCCGCTAACGATTAAAAGTGCGCGTGGACAACAAATAACGGACAAATCGTCGCGAGTGATTAGTGTGGGAGTGCGCGGACCCAACGGACAAATACATCAAGTGAAGTGCCGCACGCTCGTAGACATGGACTTGCCCTCGCAAACAGTGCCCGCCGCCGTCATGTCGGAGCATGCCCACCTACGCGACTTGGGATGCGAGGAAATGTGTGGAGCGAAGCCGCTGTTGCTGCTGGGCCAAGACAACTGGGAGCTGCTCGTCGGCAGGGAAATGCGCCGGGGCAAATCAGGTAAGCCAGTTGCCTCTTTGACCTCGCTAGGATGGGTCGTGCACGGACCTTTAGGTTCAACTAATTATAATAGGCAATCTGTAAATTGTATTAGTGTAAGCACTGCGGATTTGCATAATTTAGTGAAGAAACAATTCGAGTTAGAGGCCATAGGGATATCGGAAGTACCGCGTAAGCACGCAGACATCGAGCGCGCCAACCACATCTTGGACACCACTAGCCGCCAGTCAAACGGTGGAGCTTGGGAAGTGGGTCTGTTGTGGCGTCAGGACAACCCTCAGTTGCCTGACAACTACGTCAACGCGAAGTCGCGTCTGTCAGGAATATTGCGCAGGTTCAAGAAAGACGCGACCTATGAGAAAGCCTACATAGTTCAAATAGAACGACTGTTAAAGGAAGGGTACGCCAGCAAGGTAGACGGTAAACTCAACTCTGAGCCCGTGTGGTACCTGCCCCATTTCGGGGTCACTAACCCCAACAAGCCGGGCAAGTTACGTTTAGTGTTCGACGCCGCCGCGAAATACGAAGGTACGTCGCTAAACGATCACCTTTTGACTGGACCCGACCTACTGAACCCATTATTAGGGGTACTATTTAAATTTCGTTTGGGCCCTGTCGCGTTCACAGCGGATATTGCCGACATGTTTCTCCGGGTTCGAATCCGGGAGGAAGACCGCGGGGCACAGCTGTTTTTGTGGGCAGCGGACAGCAACAGGGAGCCTGAAATATATGAAATGAATTCTATGATATTCGGTGCAGTATCGTCGCCTACATCCGCGATTTATATATTAAATAAAAACGCGAGTAAATATGAAGAAAGTCACCCCGACGCAGTGGCAGCGATCAGGAGGAACCACTACATGGATGACTACCTGGACAGTACGTGGTCTGTCGAGCAAGCCGGTCAGTTGATTGAGGACGTGACCCACATCCACGCCAAGGGCGGATTTGTGATACGGGGGTGGGTCACAAACTCTCAGGAACTGCGCGACAGGCTACGCACTGAGATGCCGGACAAAGTATCGCTGGACAAAGGAGAGGACAGTGTGGAACGGACACTGGGACTCACGTGGTCACCCGCCACTGACGAATTGGCTTTTGATCTGTCCTTCAAGAGATTGCCGAAGGAGATCACGGAAGGGCGGGTGGTACCCACGAAACGAGAGTTCCTCCGTTTCATCATGTCGATATTCGACCCACTTGGATTTTTGTACCCGTGCGTCATACAGTCACGGATTTTAATGAAAAAGATCTGGAGCACGGGTATCGGCTGGGACGAACAGCTGAGACAAACTGAGGCGCGCTGCTGGTTTGACTGGCTTGATAGCTTGCAGCATCTCGCGAACGTATCGGTGCCTAGGTGGTACGGGTTGTGTACAGACCACCTAGAGCTGCACGCCTTCGGTGACGCGAGCGAATCCGCGTACGCAGCGGTAGTCTACCTGGTCGGGGTGGACGTCTCCGGGGAGAGAAACGTCGCGAACGTAATGGGCAAGGCCAGGGTGGCCCCTCAAAGAGTGGTCTCGATCCCACGGTTGGAGCTGCAGGCAGCCGTTTTGGCTTGCAGACTCGCGGAAACCGTCGAAAGGGAGCTAGGAGCCACCATAAAACGGAAATACTTGTGGACGGATAGTAAAACCGTACTAAAATGGATAAATTCGGACGCGACCGAGTTTCAACGTTTCGTGTCTCATAGGTTAGCAGAAATAGATAACAGGTCAAAGAGGTCGGACTGGCGTTGGGTTCCCTCGGCGCAGAACCCAGCAGACAAGGCAACCAGGTTGGATTGGCCTAATAACAGCAGCGAGTGGCTGAGTGGCCCTCCGTTTCTTCGCTGTCCACAGGAGCAGTGGCCGGTGAGCGACGACATGAGCGGTGTTGCAGAGGCGGACCTGGAGCGGGTACAGGGCGTACACGTTGCGAGCATGCCACCTGAGCCGATGCTGACGTACGCCCGGCTGCCGACCTGGACGCGCGCCCTGTACGTCATGGCGCGCGTACTTATCTTCGCGGCGCGCTGCCGTAAACGACGGGAGGCGTGTGCCGTGACAGCTGCAGACCTTGACGAAGCAAGGTTACACCTACTCCGCCTAGCGCAGGCGGAATGCTACGCATCGGACATCGCGGCCCTTAGAGCCGGCCGCCCGCTGCCAGCCAACAGCAGGCTGCGCACGCTGGACCCAATGCTGTACGAGGATGGACTCCTGCGAGTGCGCGGCAGGCTGAGAGCTTGCAGCGAGCTGAGCTTCGGCGAGAGGCACCCCGTCATCCTGGACGGGAGGCACGACCTCACGCGCCGGCTCATCAGACATCATCACGAGGCGGCGCTGCACGCAAATCAAGAGGCCGTCGTGAACAGCATCCGAGAATTGTACTGGGTCACCAATTTGCGGTCCTCAGTTAAAGCTGTCACGGCAAGCTGCCAGCGCTGCCGCATTGAAAAAGCGAAGCCAAGGGCACCAAAAATGGGTGACCTACCGATCTCCAGGCTGGAGGTCACACGGAGAGCGTTCGTCCACTGCGGGGTAGACTACTTCGGCCCCATGGAGGTCTCCATCGGACGGCGGCGAGAGAAGAGGTGGGGCGTGTTGTTCACGTGCCTCACCACCCGCGCCGTGCACCTGGAGTTGGCATCATCTTTGAGTGCCGACTCGGCGATCCTTGCCCTGCGGCGCCTGATTGCGCGCCGTGGGCGACCATCGGACATGTACTCCGACCGGGGGTACCAACTTCGTCGGGGCGCACACCGAGCTACGCGCTGCCCTCCGTGAGATGGATCACTCACGATTGGCGAACGAGACTACAGGCCGCGGCATCGCGTGGCACTTTAATCCCCCGGCGTCCCCACACATGGGCGGATGCTGGGAGAGGCTGGTGCGCTCTGTAAAAAACGCGCTCAAGGCGACCCTGCGCGAGCGCGCCCCCCGCGAGGAGGTCCTCTACACCCTCCTCCTAGAGGCCGAGCTGGTCGTAAACAGCCGGCCACTCACCTACGTCAGCAGCGACGTCGAGCAACCGGTGGTACTCACGCCGAATCATCTCCTGCTGGGCACTGCCGCGGGGGATGCGCCATGTACGAGAGGCCACGCCCGCGACGAGGACGCGCGGCGGATGTGGCGCCGGGTGAACGCGCTGGCCGACCTGTTTTGGCGGCGCTGGCTTCGCGAGTACCTGCCGACGCTCCAACGACGCAACAAGTGGTCGGCTGACGAGCCGAACGTGAAAGTTAACGATGTGGTAGTGTTAGTGGACGAGAATAAGCCACGAAACCAGTGGACCAAAGGGGTCGTGCAAAGTGTTTTCCCGGGTGCGGACTCTATTATAAGAGTGGTCGATATACGAACGAACCATGGAGTCCTACGAAGACCAGTTGTGAAGCTCCCGACCGATGGAAGTATGGTCGGTTGAACCCTCATACGGGGGGTGGAGATGTTGAGGAGCACAGCATCCTGATAAATAAACACTCTTGTACATAGTAAATAAGTATTTAGATAGTAAATAGTTTCTGTGTGTAGATTTATTTAATTGTTCAGTTTTAAGCCAGTATGTTTCTCACGCTTTGAAGTTATATTAGCTATAATAAAGTATTGTTCGAGCCCAGGCCTTTTGGCAGCCTCGCACAGCTGCAAGGTTTAAATGTTTATTATACAGAGAAACTACATTGTAAACTAGCAATTAAGAAAAAGTAATTGTCAGAAAGGTAACGTTTAGGGCCTTATTTTAATTGTCTAAGGCCTTAACAAATGCCGACTGTAATGTTTATAACGCTGGGCTTCCCAGAGCCCATTTTATATTGTTATAAGGAAACAATGCTTAATATAGTTTTAGTTGTAAGAAAAATACCATGATAGAACAATAGACAAAATACCCCGCGCTATACATGTGTGTGTAAACGACGAGCGTAGGCGGGAAGAGAGAGAGAAAGCGTGGGGGCGATTCACCCCCACTCCTCGCCTACGGTCGAGCGTATAAATATAGCGCGGGGGCATGTAACGGGCAGTCTGGTGTCGAACGCCTCAACAACAACAACAACATCGATTATTGTACTCCGTGTGAATATAACACTTTTCAAGTAACCTCAGTGCCGTTTTATCTTTCTGATCCAAATTAAAACCCCGCGCCTGAATATTCTACACCTACGATTGCTATACTTTAGATAGAGATAAAATCAATTATTCTCTTTCATTTTAGAGAGTACGGAAGTTCTATTTGTCATAAGTTGTTCCCCGATATTTCACCACCGCTGCTCGATTCCTTTTGGTCTTAGCGTGACGTTTTGTAGCTATCGCTTTCTTCGATAAATGGTATTTTAGTTTGGCATGGCCTCTTGCAGCGCAACAACTCTAGAAGGTTGAAGGCAATCTTGTGGTGCCTCGACAAATGGACTATCCGACAAAAAAAAAATTCAATTCGGACTTGTAGTTCCTGAGAGCATCTCATCAGCTTTATAATCAGTATTGATTTGATTATGGAAGGCGCAATCCATCATACAAGTCTTTGAGTTCTAACCCATCTCCTTAGCTCTTGTCTTCAAGCCAAAACCATCTAGCCAACTTATATTGTATGTATGGATGTATTATGATATTTCTAGTACGATCGCGGCCGTGACCCATTTTCTGTCAGTCAGGGACATCACGAGCGTGACTAAAGACCTATACACACTTTATCAGTTGATTGATACTGAAATGAAAACGAAAGTTTATCAATAAGTCAGTTATCGTGGCAGATAACGTAGAAATAATTAGTCAACTCCGACTAGCGTATACAATAATGGTCTTCTGTAGTAGTTCTCGTATTTACAGTATTAAATTTGTTTTAACCGCTTGGCCAGTCAGGTCCACTGTCAAATTACTGAGAGGTGTGTCCGTTCTTTATTTTAGTAACACTTGGTCCGTGGGAAAAAGAACAACTGATTATTTTTAACCGACTTCGAAGTTCTACTATGTCTACTATGTCCAATATAAAATGAATAGAAATAGAATAAAATAAATAAAAGTAATAGCATCAACTTTGGGAGGGAAACATCACACCACGAGCCAAGACATACGGGTTCAATACTCACCTTTTAGGGTTCCGTAACCAAAGGGCAAAGCGACACCCGATTACTATGACTCTGCTGTCCGTCCGTCTGTTCGTCTGTCGAAATTTCCACTAATGTATTTCTCTTGTCGCTATAACAACAAATATTAAAAAATACAATAAAATTAAATAAATAATGGGGCTCTCATAAAACAAACGTGTTTTTTTGCCGTTTTTACAGATAATGTTACGGAATACTTAATGCGCGAGTTCGACTCGCACTTGACCAGTTTTATTCCTTTGTCCGAGTGCTCTAAAAATTCCTATCTACGTATAGCAAAGCAGTACATTATTAAAGATATACCTCGGCCATACAAGGAGGTACCTGTTATGTAGTTGCTCGTATGACTAAGAACATTGGTATAGCCAGCCGATTGGTCCTTGCTGAGCCAATCCCCCGCTTATGACGTACGCACTACGGCACAATGTTTGCATTGACGTAAAATAGTTTTTTTACTTCGACTTGGCAACGACAGTATCGTCGTTGATTGATGTGTACAAGTTTTTACATCATTACACAAAAACACTGGTGGTAACCAGTCCTTGAATGTTTTCAGAATCGATTGTGTGGATGACGCCTTGACGCTCTAACAGATATGCAAATTGAATATATGATATTTACCTGTAGTTTTTAACCGACTTCAAAAAAAAAGTAGGTTCTCAGTTCGACCTGTATGTATGTATGTATGTTTGTCCGCGATTATCTCAAGTTAGGCTGGACGGATTTGGATGCGGTTTTCAGGAAAGTGTTCATTATATTCCGGAGAAGGTTTTAGTATATAACACTAATAGATATCCCGTGACGTTGCCCACGTGGATCCGTTTTTGCTTACTTGGATTGTACATTTTCAGAGACGATTGCATGTTTGTCCGCGATTATTTCGCGTTTGGCTGAACCGATTTTGATGCGGTTTTTAGAAAAGTGTTCGTTACATTCTGGAGAAGTTTTGAGTATACAGAGTGAATTTTTCAACTGGGCGTGGATGGCTACTTTCGAAACTATGACGAATATCGAAAAACGTTGAAAGGAGTCTCGAGGCCGATTTTGACGAAAACTAAAACTGCATCATTGGATTTTAGAAAAATCAAAAATCCTGGCAAGGAATCGAACCCGCTGATTTTGGAAAAAAAAATCACACCCTGTATTATTACACCGTTCCATAGTGTTGCTAATAAGGATCAAATTCTGGGAAGTAATCATATGCGGCAAACTTAAGGAAATGGCTGATTTTTATGAAATTGCTATTTTTCCATGATACTTTACAACTACTGAGCCATAATTTATTCGAAATTATAAAATTTCATTGTTTTCAATGTCTCACTGGATTTGACGTTTCAACAATACCATTGTACTTAGCAATACGACATTATTGAGTTGAAATAAAATAGCATTATTTTAAAGAAGAAAAGGTGACTTATGTTTGAAATACAGGGTGAATTTTTCAACTGGGCGTGGATGGCTACTTTCGAAACTATGAGGAATATCGAAAAACGTTGAAAGGAGTCTCGAGGCCGATTTTGACGAAAACTAAAACTGCATCATTCGATTTTAGAAAAATCAAAAATCCTGGTCAGGAATCGAACCCGCTGATTTTGAAAAAAAAATCACATCCTGTATTATTATACCGTTCGATAGTATTGCTAATAAGGATCAAATTCTGGGAAGTAATCATATACGGCAAACTTAAGGAAAACGTATAATTACAAAAAACTGATTAATCTTCAAGGCAAAGACTGTATTTGAAACTTATGTTACCGTTTCTTCTTTAAAATAATGCTGTTTTTAGTTAAACTCAATAATGCGTATTGCTAAGTACAGTGGGATTGTTGAAATGTCAAATCTAGTGAGACATTGAAAACAATGAAATTTTATAATTTCGAATAAATTATAGCTCAGTAGATGTAAAGTAACATGGAAAAATAGCAATTTCATAAAAATCAGCCATTTTCTTAAGTTTGCCGTATATGATTACTTCCCAGAATTTGATCCTTATTAGTAACACTATCGAACGGTGTAATAATACAGGGTGTGATTTTTTTTCCAAAATCAGCGGGTTCGATTCCTGGCCCGGATTTTTGATTTTTCTAAAATCCAATGATGCAGTTTTAGTTTTCGTCAAAATCGGCCTCGAGACTCCTTTCAACGTTTTTCGATATTCCTCATAGTTTCGAAAGTAGCCATCCACGCCCAGTTGAAAAATTCACCCTGTATACAGTCTTTGCTTTGAAGATAAATCAGTTTTTTTGTAATTATACGTTTTCCTTAAGTTTGCCGTGTATGATTACTTCCCAGAATTTTATCCTTATTAGCAACACTATCGAACGGTGTAATAATACAGGTTGTGATTTTTTTTCCAAAATCAGCGGGTTCGATTCCTGACCAGGATATTTGATTTGTCTAAAAACCAATGATGCAGTTTTAGTTTTCGTCAAAATCGGCCTCGAGACTCCTTTCAACGTTTTTCGATATTCGTCATAGTTTCGAAAGTAGCCATCCACGCCCAGTTGAAAAATTCACCCTGTATAACAATAATAGATACCTCGTGAAGTTGCCCACATAGATTCGTTTTTGTTGCTTACTATGATTGTAGATTTTCAAAGGCGCCGATTATATTATGAAGATTTTTGTTGAATATTTAAACTAAAAAGGGAAAAATAAAAAACTTTTTTTAAAAAAGGGAACCGACTTCAAAACCAAACACAAAAAAACTGTAAATAACTTTTCTTTCGGAAGTCGGTGGCCATAGTCAATGAAATAAAAACAAAGCCACCGACTTCCGAAAGAAAAGTTATTTTACAGTTTTTTTGTGTTTGGTTTTGAAGTCGGTTCCCTTTTTTAAAAAAGGTTTTTCATTTTTACTGTTACTGCCAGCCTGTCTTCCCCCTGCTGGGCAAAATCCTCTCTCCATGACTTTCAACTATTTCGATATACGGCTAATGTGAGCCACGGGTCGTTAGTTTTGTCCAGCGTCCCGAATCTTCTGCGAGGTCTGCCGCGACGCCTTGGCTGTGTCAGGGCTCCACAAAGTGGTTATTTTGGCCCACAGTTCATTGGGTATCCGGCTGACGTGGACAGCCCAATTTCATTATAAGTATAAAATTGGCCCTGATGACTTGATGACAGGGGCAGTATAACATCATGCATTGCCAGGCAGCACAGTTACCTAATTTTTTCCCTCATTTCTCCAGTTATCGTAATAAGGAACCAGCGTATTACCATAAATTGGTAATAAATTCAGGCTCTATAGCATCATCAATATCTCAGTTAGAAATTAGTGCAAAATTTAATATCTTTGTCCAATTTGGAACTCTAACCATGATTTTACTAACTGCTGCAGCAGCTCCGCCCGCTACAACTCGAATAATATCCGACAAGAATAAAAAATCAGGATAAAAACTATCCTATGTGTAATCCAGGTTATATACTATCCGTTTAACTATGGTATGTATCCAAATCCGTGCAGTGGTTTTTGCGTGAAAGAGTAACAATTATCAAAAATAGTAGGATAGGTTTTTTTTGTTGGAAAATGAATTTCAGCACCTATTTGATAGAGGCATTTGTTCTCAAAAATCTTTGGTCTAATTGAAGTTCGATATCGCAACTTACCTGACGATACGAAACCATAGTAAGCCAATGCGATCACTAAAGCAATGTTTGTGGTCATTACATAGGTATTGTATTTCTTAAACTAAAACCACATAAGTCACAGCTTATTTCCTGTTCACCTCTTAACCCCAAACGTAGCTATTGCCCGCGACTTTACTCGCAAAATATAACTTTTGTCAATCAATCTAAAGTCTTAAACTAATATTTTAAAGCTGAATAGTTTGTTTGGTTAAACGCGCTAATCTCGGAAACTAGATGATTTCTTTTTGTGTTGGATAGCCCATTTATCAAGGAAGGCTATAACCTATAAAACATCATGCTATGACTAATAGAACCCGAGTAGTGACTAGTGAGGGCGAAACCGCGGGCAACAGCTAGTAATCACCGTTATCTTCGTCTTGCTGGGCATGCCATTGTGTTATTCGCCAATCAGAAGCTTTTACAGCTCAGTGGCATGCATGATACGTTTATATGCAAACCATACAAAAACCAGCGCATTGGCGTGCGGTAAGTAAGTATGGTCAGTATATAAATGACAACAACGATGGTCTGCGCCTTCGATTGGTTATTGAATTGTTTTCCAAATAATTGTGTTCCTCCCTTTCTTTTTAGGCAACTACTACCCGCCAAGGACTGAGCATTATACCGTCAAGTCAACTTTACTCATACTTTACTCCACGCCTGCACAACTTGACGGTCAACTGGGTCGTGTGTTGCTGGCGTTACGAGCCATATTTCCCAAGTTTATTAAACACACAAACAGCTGACTATCATCCTATACCCACCTACTTGTCGATACGCATCCGAGCACGTGATGCTCGTCAATGAGCGTGCGACGCAAGGGGCGTAGTGTTTACTTCCGAACGAATGTGGCTATGTAGGTGTAGTATGTTCTAGAATGGTGGGCGGAACGATTATGCTGGTACTAGTTTTTTTAATTGAGTATTTAAGATAATTGGCGGTTTTGCTCTTGTTAGTTTTATCTGGTATTTTAATTGCGTTCATTTAGGACGTCGATAACTTTTCGTAATAGTTAGGTAAATTACTTAAGATGTTAGGTCGCCAATATGTTGTTACTTCACCAAGTACTTACAGGAAAGAAGTTTCGTAATCACAAAAAAAAAAGACATCAGTGCTATCTAGCTCTGCAAAATCTCATCACGGTTGGCGCAGTGGTAGATAGATTGACTGCTACGCTGCGTGTCGTAGATTCGACAAGAAAAAGGAATAAATTAAACTGTGACGTCTAACAGGGGATAATATAAGAAGAAAATGTGTTACGGTGCACCCAAGTAGAATAGGATAAGAACAGGAAGAAGATGACACACTTTCTGTACCCCTAGCACGAGTTTTCACTTTTTTACTTTACAGAGTCTTTCCAGTATTTACAGCGTTTCTTGTATGAAAAAATGGAGCAGCGCCTCTGGTGTGCGAAGAAGGAACTAATTTTTTCTTGAAAATTGTCAATTTGATATTGTGAAAGTTCCAGATTACTTTACGTCTCAAAAACTGAAAACTCGTGCTGAGGGTACTGTACCGTCAGCACGAGTTTTCAGTATTTAGGTTACGGAGCAGTCCATTATCTATGTCTGGGTCTACCTGTGACGCCTTCTTATAGGAGTTATAGGGACTAGGGTATCATCAAAAGGCTCGTACTGACTAAAATCCACCGTATTCCTTCAACAGCTCTTTACGTTAGGCAGATTCTACTTATATTCCTTCCACTATAAAATTCTCCGATAGCCAATTCAGAAATATTTCTGACATTTCCATAAATCGAGACTTCGTTTTATATTCCGAAACTTATTTTCAGTGATTTGCAAACATGAAACCTTTCGTCTGTAAGTTATTGGTGAATACAAATGACGGAAGAGATACGGTGTTGCTGCATGCTATGTTCGTACGCTTCCGGAATATATAACGTAAAAAAGAAATATAATAAATCAGACGAGTTTGTTTGTTATAACGTGCTAATTTCTAGAACTACTAACCTATGAAAGGCTGGCGATTTGGGGGACTGATGTGTTATGTATGTACCTAATTGACCTATAAAAAGTGTATCAGCACTTTTTGAAAAAGTGACTAGGTTTGATTCGATAGTGTTCGGAATATTATTTTGATTGCCTAATATTTTTCAATTTTTCTTTTCAACCTGGGCTAGATTTTTTTATGCAAACTGGGATTTTCGCTTTTAATATTAGAGGAGACATTGGCAGCAAACACTTCTGGGCAGGGTCTGGTTCGTTCAATTATCTCTTCCCAATCGTTTCCAGATGGTTACCCCATAGATATATTAAAGAAGTTTTGAATATTTCTGTGCCGCCGTCATTCATAAATCTTAACCTAGTGAATTACTCACTGGTGAACGGGGACTATATGCATCCCAATACTAAATCCTACCGACGCCTTCTTCAATACTATAACCACGGGACTAATACATATAACGACATGCCATATGCATCGCTTTATACGCTATGCAACAGATGTCTCGAATTAATCGGACTTTATGACCCAGACATGATGTCCTAATCAGCATTAACCGTGTCTTGTATCATCCGTGAATACATATTTGAAAACTACAGTCTGATTTTAATTATGGTGTGTATATTATGTATCATCTGAGTAGATTATGTGACCCGTAGGTTCTTTTAGTCCTTTAAGAATTCCATTTTTATAATGTGACTGACAATGTTTGACCCTGAGAATCTAACCCACCAATAAAATTTGCTATCTAAAGAACATAATGTTGTAAGTGTAGTATAGGTGGACTCGATTGATGAGGGAAATTCGTGGCAGAGACAACGCCTGCTATCCTAAACAATATGCTATAAAGTAGGCTGTTGCAATGTTGCAAACATAATTACATTATTATTCTAGCGTATTATTTTCCAAATATCCATTCGTTTGCACCTTTTACGTTTTTAACACCTGACATTAACGAATGTTTAATTTCCTGTTTTCTTTTTCCCCAGAAAACGACTTCCAAGAAGTCCGATGCCACAAAGTGTTTGAGGCCATGCGCCATTGCTGCATTAAGTTCAAGCCATTGAATAACTCATTGGTTTGTGAGGGATACGATCTAGAGCCGCGGAAATACGCAGCGGTCACTGATAGACCGGGACAGTAAGGTAATTTCCAACACTAAACCATAATACAAAAAAAATGCCTGTATAATGATACTACTGTGCCAGCGGCTTTGCCCAGTACACCTCGAAAATTATTCAGGTTGTCCTGGATGATTGTGTTTGTTTATCTCGGTTATAAACTATCTGTGTACCTAATTTTAAATCCAAATCCGTTCAGTAGTTTTTGTAACGTGAAAGAGTAACAAACATTCATCCATCCAAAAACTTTCACGTTTATAATTTATAATATTAGTAAGATTGGAAAAGAAAAAGCCTCTCCTTTATCCTTTCAGAACCTCGAATCTACTTTGATTATGGTTAGCGGAGGAATATCTGGTTGCAAAGTGACCTGAAACTTTGGGCAATTTTTTTAAACCTTTATTTTCTTCGTATTTTAAAACTTAATACTTTTTTTCCAGACAGGTATGGACAATCGTCGTCGGAGCCAACCTCTAGGCAAAAGAAGTTGGATCTACAGATACCCAAAGACCTTCCAACTGACGTTCACAGCTTTGGGCCTCGGAATATTCTTCTCGAAGCCCATTTACGACATATTCATTCAGACCGCGCGATCCGCCAGATTTTACTGAACCTGAAACGACGTTTCCCATGCGTAGGGCCTAAGATTAACTATGGAATCAGTATCCAAAGCTAAAGAAAGGCTAGCAAAGTATCCTGCAGTATTTGCTAAGTGTTCTAAGCAGAGTGTTTCATACGCCCGCTGTGTGCTGCTCAAAGAAGGATCGGTGAAAAAAGACGATTGTGCTAAGGAGTTCCAAGAATTCAAAGGTTGCTTGTTATCAGCCGCGAAAAATTTAAAGACGAGGATCTAAAATGCACGAGCTCTTGCAATTTCTAAACTTGCCACTTCGATACCATCTTGTCGCTGGCTTCTTTATAAGGCTGTTTCTAATCTTTTACGCCGATTTCCACGACAATACTTATGATGTCCCGTATACAGATATTGACTATTCCGTGTTCTCGGATGCTGCTAGGCACGTCCTACATGGAGACTCCCCATACAAACGACAGACCTATAGGTATAGCCCTTTGTTGTCTTACCTTCTTGTCCCTAACATGATTTTGGGTAAAGATTTCGGGAAAATCCTCTTTTCTATTTTCGATATTTTTATAACGATCGCTCTGAAGACTATAGTAGAACACCAGCTAGGTCCTAAGGGTGTTGGCACAAATATTCCAAACTACTGTTCTTTTATGTGGCTTTACAATCCTCTGAGTATTGTTATTTCGACACGCGGCAACGCAGATTCCGTGTCATGTTTCACCATCATACTTTCCTTACTTTTGATACAAACCGACGTGATCAAAGGACTTAAGAAGTATGTTCTGTCCGGGTTTTTCCTCGGAATATCCATCCATCTTCGACTGTATCCGTTGGCGTTTAGTTTCCCAATGTACCTTAGTTTGGGTGTGTCCAAAGTTTCGCGAAAAATAACAATGCTGCAGGGATTGCTGATCTTATGGCCGAATAAGAGCCAATTATTATTGGCTTCGAGCTGTATTGTAACCTTATTTGGTTTGACTTACGGAATGTGGGCGCTCTATGGTTACGAATTCCTCTACGAGACATACTTGTACCACTTATCCAGGGTAGATATACGCCACAACTTCTCTGTGCTCTTCTACTATTCATATTTGAGTATGAATCAGTTGAAACACGACATGGTAAAGAACGCCACACATATATTCAAAGCTCTGATTCTGTTTTTGTTGAGTATCAAATACGGTGCTGATCCTCGAACGATGCCTTTCGCTATATTTTGTCAGACGGTTGTAATAGTTGCGTTCAACAGTGTCATGACGTCACAGTATTTTGTTTGGTTCCTTTCTTTGTTACCGCTTGTGGCACATTCTTTTAAAATGAGTAGAGTAAAGGCTATACTCCTAGCCTTGCTCTGGGTCACCCCGCAGGCCGCTTGGTTATTTTACGCATACCTTCTAGAGTTCAAAGGTAGAGAGGTTTACTTTCTCATATGGTTGAAAGGCGTTGTTTTCTTTTGCTCCAACATTTTCGTCTTAGTTCACCTTTTAAGGTGTTACACTATTGGATACGGTTTTGGTTTAGGCCAACCCACCCATTTGAAAACTCAGTAGTTTTTACTGGTTTTAGATTAATAAATTATTACTTATTTGTAATTTTGTAGATAGTCATGTAGAGCTTTGTCATGAAATTTTGCATATAATGGTGTAAAAAATAAAATGATAAATATTGAATTTCTTTAGTTTTTATTTCTAACGAGTGAACTAACATTCAAAGTCTAAATAATAAAATTACTAAATATTAATAATGACCCATTCTAGAAAACAGAAATTGCATTAACTTGTACATTTCTTCATGAAACAACCTGAGATATATTTCAATCTCCATTTAATCATGAACTCCATAAACATTCAATTTGTTTCTCATAGTTATTATAATCTATTGGATGACAACCTACCATGAATCATTAACTTTTATAATTATTATAAGTATTTATTTAGTATTTTAGTAGGAATATGGTATATATAAATAGTTTTGCAGTCTTTAAATGAGGTGATTGTTTCCAATAAATGCTGCTGGTATTTATATTGTTGACGATAAGGGATAATAATTATATTTTTATACAGACGACTTTATTATTTTCTGAGCAAGCTTTAGGCCTCACCAAATTGAATGAGATTGATACTAAAATCTGAACACAATTAACGATGTAATTATTCGCCAAAAAATCTTATTTAAAATCGTAAATTCATTTCCAATGGAAGTCAAGAACATCCTACCATTTTTTTAACTGGCAACACTTATTTTAATGTCAAGTACTGGCAACATTTGCTCATGCTTCATGGTAAGTGTCATCCATAAATCTAAATAGTTCTATTTCTTGCCCTCAGACAGGTTCACCTTGGTGAGGTCTTCTGTTTCTCCTTGGGACATGTTGGAGAGCTTCTTGCCTATACGCTCGTGAACGTCGAGGTATTTAGCCACGCAGCGATCTAGGCAGACTGACTCGCCTTTACCTGGAATTTTGAAATGTGGCATAGATTAATAGTGTGAATGAATAGACGAGTGATTTTTTTTTTAAGAAAGGAGTTTGTGAACTATACTGAGCGCCTACTGCATTTCTTCCACACTAAAATTTTTAGCAATCAGCCCTTTTCAATTTAGGCTATAGTCTCAAATAAAATTAAATAATATGGGGCCCAGGGATGTCAATACTTTTGCAAAAATTTAGTAGGTTTTAATACAATGAAATCTGGCAGCCCCATGTTTATACACAGGATATAAGGGAAAAAGCGTATCATCGGCTGACGTAATTTGTTTGAAGAATCCAACTTTTTATCTTCTCTTATCATTTGTTCAGCCCTAAGACTAAGTAGATGGTTTGCCAGATTAATTTTCTTTGAAAGTCTGTTCTCCTTGGGATTGACTTAAACTAAACAAAGTAAAATAATAATAATGGACTTACAAAGTAAAATAATAATAATGGACTTACAAAGTTCAGTCTCATGGTATTTGACTGGTATACACTTGCGGTGGCAAGCGGTAACCAGGCGGTTGTACATATCGGACATCATCTCTATCTCTAACTCTTGGACCAACTGCAGCTTCGCAGCATCCAGCATCGGCGACGCCATCTTGACTTGTTCTCTTCTTTCTTTTACTCACACAGATAAATAACCTGAAATGAAAATGCATGATGAATTTATCTCCTTTTATGTTATTAAACAATAGAATAGTATAATTTTTGTGTTTAATTCTAGTCAAAGTGTAGAACTACACATAATTTAAAATAAATAAACTTTATTTTAATTTTGAAACATAACTTTAAATTACAGGATAAATACTTTTTATGTAAACAGAGGGTAGAAATAAAAATGTATGTAAAGTAACAGAACTATAGTGTTTCGAGCTCATTTTCAATCTGTAGACAGTACAATGAGCATGACAATACAAATAATTTCTTATAGACTTTCCTAGTTGTGGCCCAGAGAATCAACAAGTGGAATTGAGTTAGGTTTATATTAATAAGATTGTGTCTACACCTGTTTTTAGTTGGGAAATCAGCATTTCAGAATCTTTAGTTTTTAACTCTGGGCCTTACTTAAAAACATAAACTCAAATCTTTTGCCAAGGCATATTCACAAATTACTAAACTCTGCCCGCTATGATCTATGCTAATATTTCTTAGAACAAAATCTGAGGGGAAGTTATTTCCTAAATATTTTAAGGTACAGGTTCAATACTCACACACACACTCACAGCTGCCTGTACACGTCTGGATACTCTCCCTGATTGGACTTGCGCATACGTTCTCGCGCTCTCATGTTCTCCAAACGACGGGCATTTATTGAGTTCTTCGCCACCACAAATAATGATAAACTAGTGACTGTTACTGCTAACCTGTAAGAGGTTTCTTTACGATCAGTATTAAAATTTATTTGAAATTAAAACCGAGAATTCTATATCAAACAGCTGACTTGTGATACGAATAGGTTGGGTCGGGTTAATCGGGTTCAAACATGGTTCAAACCTTCACAATATGGTCAAAGTATCACAAGTAACAGAAAAGGAAGAGATTATGTCATTTTAACATAAATTACAGGGGCTCATGCGGATTTTATATTTTTATATTTACAGATAAATTGACAAGAATAAAATAAAAGTTAAAGGTACAGGGCTCACCAAAAATGGAGTGTAAAAGTTTTACAGGCAATGTATTGTATATATTGAGGTAATTACCACGAAATTGTAATTTTCCCGAACTTTCCAAGCGGCATAATATATTCTCGTGAAAACTTCAGTAAAATTATTTGAGGTTACAATTTTAGTGTCGCAATCGCTCACGTTACGTCATACGAAAAAGTCACTACTATCGCTATTGATATGACATGGTGTGGCAACACTAGGATTAAAGTCCTTTTACACTATAATAATATTTGGTGCAGACCGACGAACACACTTAATTTTGCACACATTATTATAGCAACTGCAAGAGCAAGTGACTTCGAAGCACAGCTTCGAAGACTAACCGATAGGCAAAACCAGGATAACGTGCATTAAAAAGTAATCACAGATTAGAAAGTAAAAGAAAAGAACTTTCCATGAATCCATCAAGTCACACTCATTTCTGAACGAATCTGACGCCGCACCCAAATAAAAAATTAACGAAAAAAAAGAAACGTCACGTCGCCTTGCATCCGCATCACGATTCACGTCAAATGTTCAAAACAAAACAAAACGTGGTTTTATTGAATTAAAAAGTGATTTTAACTATTAAACATGCCTAAACCCACTAAATTACATACTAAAGGGAAGTCTAACACTCTTCAGAAACCAGTTAAAGTTGAAAAAGACTCATCGGATGGAGCAGACCCAGAGGAAACCGTGCGACAATTTCAACTTGAATTATGCTGGTGTATTCAGCAGTTAGAACGGACTTTGCATGAAAAGAAAGGCAATGAGAAGCAGAGTAAGTTTCTTTATGTAATGATTCTAACCTCATTCATTTTGTTTTGCAAAATTACGAATTTGTGTCTAGGTTTCAACATAGATGCTAAGTAGCACACTATCACTAGCATAAACGCTATAACAGTTATTACAGATAGAAGTAGAACTATAAGCAAATGTCCTACTCCTTACGTGAAAATAACCAACTTTCACACTTGTTAAATACCTGATTCTTGTAATATTCTAAAATTATTCATAAACTTGAGTATTATTATTACACAACAATAATTTTTTTTTGTATAACAAAAATGTATTTATAACAATTTATTGTATTTTTCTAGTGCAAGAAGCATGGAAAGTGTTAACAGTACTAAAGAACAACAATCAACCCGTCATACGCAAGAGGCAACTAATGCGGACACACTTCGGTGACTATAGAGCTAAAATGGCCGCTGAAGAGAAGAAATTAGCAAAAAGTAAGGTTAAAGTAGTGTCCTAGATAATAATTTGATGCGGGAAATGCATAATAGAGGTTGATAATAAACTGAAAACTAAATGGATGGCTTTTCGATATAAAATACTAAAATAAGCAATGTTAAGAAACTGTTACTAATGTGTCCATAATTATAAGTGCTGAGCCCTTGAAATAAAAGTCAACACTCTTGAGTGGTTATTAAGAAGACAGATATTACTACACTTAGACATAATTCTAAAGGTACCCACAGATACTCCAGTAGAAGGATCAACCTTTCTCCGAGTCGGGGACCATTCTCATTAATCTAAGGTAACATGAAAGCCTTTACTCTTAACCTCTTATAAATTGAGGTTATTTGTTTGCAGTGGCCAGTAAAATCAAGATATCAGACGTTCCTGAAAAGCCAAAAGCTACATTTTTGAGAAAATCTGCATTCTTAACTACAGGCGATGAGTCTTTTAGATTCAACTTCAGTTTAGCACCAGAGCAAGTAGATAGTGGCAATACTGTTGCTAAATATGGCAACACTAGTGAATCTATTCAGATAGATAGCAACACTAAAGTTGAGCATGAAGTTGCCAACACAGAAAAAGGCAGTGAAGATAGTGCAAAGAAATTTAAATTTTCATTTACAAAGTCAGATTTTAAGTTTAATTTTAATGTAGATAATTCCTAGGTTGTACTTAAAATATTTTATATGAATTCTGTACAAATTGTAACTGGATTAATATAAGTGCTTTATTATGATTTGTGAGTTTTATTTTACAAAAATTTTGATAGATTTACCCTTCCATAAAGATAAAGCAATTTTTCGCTAATTTATTTTTTCTTTTGATACGAAAACCAAAATTGTAGATAGGTACCACACTTTTAAAATTGGCAAAACTTCACAAGCAAGTACAGTTTTTACTTGCTTCTGACGTCACGCCTACTTTCTCGTTATATCTTTTAACGAATTTATTCATTGTTTTAGCAAATGAAAAAATCCATTATTTTCAAATCTCTAGCAGACAGATAGTTGCTTATTTAAAAACATCTGTTGTTGGTGAAGCTGTTGCAGGTAGTATTGTAAAAAATGTCTGCTCTTTGGGTTCTACATAAGGGACGTTTTAGTAGCGTGTTGTGCCTTCTTTTCGTGATATAATCTTCAGTGCCCCCTCTTTTAAAAAGTATCGACAATAGTAAATATTGTGTTACTTTGTTGTGCAGTCGAAGGTGTGTTTATTAGGTAAAGACACCGGATTATACTAATTTGTTCAAAAATCTTTCGTTTCGGATACATTCAATTTCATTATCCGGAGGACACTACAGGTAAGTGTAATTTTGTGCTTATTTCTCATTATGGATGATGAATATCGTAAATATTGGTGATATTTTCGTAAAATAGGTACCTAATCTAACATATAAAGTTATTTTATTGCAGTTATTTTACATATATATAAAAACAGAGTGACATAAATATAGGTGTGCCAATTTGGGCACAACGGCTACAAGTGTACTAAAAATAACCTTTTCATTTACAGAATCAATATGAATCGCAAGCAATATTTTAGTTGTACTAATGACTTCAGGGGCTTAGAAGAAGCTAACAACACAATAGCTGAGGATAGTGACGACGGCCAACAAATGAGTCCTCCCACCCCGCGCAGGGCGGGAGGAACTTTCGGACTTGTACTGACTGAAATCCACGGTGTCCTTCAATAGCCCTTTATGTTCCGGGGTCACGGTGATGGAATAAGTCCCGCGACCCCGGCAGGTTTTGGCCCTCTGAGCGGGGGCCTCGTCATTATGCTGCCACTCTTTGAGGCGCGCGTGGAACACGACGCACCGTCGACCCGGGCATGGTCCATGGTCGGACAGCGAGTTGCCCTTTACTCGCCGCCTGCATGCCGGGCCTACGGTGGCCGGAGATCGTCTTGCGACGTCCGTCGCCGTGGGCGTCCACCACCGCGGTTGGGGCGGAGGAAGAGAGAGTATTGTCCTCTCTTTCGCGAGCATGACTCTTTGGTCCGCTGGAAAGATAATAGTGTTGGCACAATGGCGACTGCTCATGATTTTTATGAAGCTGTAGGTTCCGTAAATGATGGTGCAACGAAAAAAGAGAAAAGGTTGATGTGAGCATTCCTCATCTGTTCCAAAATTATAACAAAGGTATGGGCGCAGTGAATGAACTAGACCAATCTATATTTTTGTATAGAATTGGCGTACACCGTAAAAATTGGTGGTGGGTCTTATTCACTTATTATGATTGATATGACTATGACAAATGCTTGTGATTGCACGTTATCACTAAAGAAGAGCCAATGGACCAATTATTATTCCGCCGAAGTGTCGCTAGACACTACCACAAACTGTCACCCCAAAGATGTTCTGCTCGCCCTTCAGCATCCAATATTGAAAGTTTACAGTTGGATGGGGTTGATCACGTGCCTGAAAAGCTTCTAAAACGAGTGCGATGTGCTATGTGCCATATCAGAGGCCGCTGGGGTTGCAAGAAGTGCAAGAAACCCCAGTGTATTCAAAAATCATGTTTCGCAAATTTTCACTCATAAGGAGCCGTTGTGCCAATTTGGGAACACCACTGAAAAATCATGAAAATTATTCCAATTGTTTTTCTTTGTGATACTGTCTTTTCTTGTAGCTACTAAATTTCAATTAATAAAAGAATTTTGAAAATCCGGTCTTTACTTTTGATTTGGCCACTAATGGGTTAATGCCGGCGTCGGCGGCGTCGTCTATCCTCAAGTATGTATGTTCTATTACAATGATCAAAATTATTACTTTGTTATCTATATTTTTCTTCTAAAATGTTGATTTCGTTTTAGGGGTTTATTTTTTCATTATTTTCCACTACGGAACCCTTCCTAATGCGTAGTCCGAACACGCACTTTTCCAGTTTTTTAGAGGGAGCAATAAAAACAAAAACTTTTCTTAACTTCATTTATTGACTACTGTCGCACAAATTTTGATAATAACCCTTGGTTAAGAGCAAGCCATTGTCCCTCCAAATAAGCCGTGCACACGTCAAGTCTTTGAAGAAATTCTCCGAATTAACTACCGAGAAACCTACAGGCAACTCGTATTTCACGTAGTAAGCACCCCAAGTTGCTATTCCTACCAACTTATTACTTTTCTTATCGATCAACGCACCTCCTTCGACACCGTGGTAGTTGGCGCACTTGTCAACCTTTTTCTTTTTAACCTGTTCAGCTGTGCAAGAATGGTAGCAGGGTACTTTGTAACCTGTACCCTTCCTAAATAGCTCGAGAATCTGGAAACATAAGTCGTGAGCCACGACGACGTCCAATTCTGTAAGATCGTACTTTCTTTCTGCTGCTCTTATTTTGTGGATACCCTGTTGAGTTGATGTAATGGTTATAGGTAACATTCGTGTAGCTTAATTTATTATTGTAACGTGGACGACTGAAAAGAGATTGCTATCTCTTCGTGGAAACTCGAAACATCGGGCGGTGCAAAATGTTGCCGCTTCGCCTTGAACGCCCGCCTGCGCGTCTCTATGGACAAGGCCCTAATGGTTGGACACACTGTTCATCGTTTGAACAGCATGTTATTCGGACGATTCTAACGGAAACGGATAGTTTCTGATTCCAGTTCTAGCCGATCACGATGGACGAAATGGACACAAGCTTAGACATAAGCATCTCACAAGTTATTCTTTATTGCCTTCTGCATTCAGTCTGCTCCCGCTGTCGTACCTACGTAGGCCATCAACCCTTGTTGGGGATGTCTCACATTCTGCTTGTCGGGTTTTAACTGAAATTCCTTGTAATTTTAGCTAATTAAATTCTACCCTGTCGTTCAAAAATAATACAAGTTACCTTTTCCATAGCATACCCGACAACTTTGTAATCAATTTTCCCAACTGTCTTATCTAGTTCTGCGAACCATTTAAACATTTCATCCGTTCTGTTAACTTTATTGAACAATTGTATAGTATTCCACTTTTGTACGCCTTTCGTCTTTTTCTTGTCGATCACTATGAAGCCTATGTCATCGAACATCTGTTTAGTCGGATTTGAGGGTACGACAAAGGCTCGGACTTCGAATCGTTTTGACATGTGATATACCGTCGTGTATTTTACTTTTAAACTGGAAAACAGATTGGTTGGTAAGTATTAGTTTTACGTAAGAAGTATACCAGTAGCAAAAGCAATAGTACCCTGAACTTGTAACCCTGGTCATCCCTGGTCTATTGGTCGCAAAATTTCAATTTTTGTTTGCCATGTGGGTACTTTTTGAGGCTTTGCCAAAAAGCGAGTACACCAGGTCCCATGAGTACTTATGTTATGCCACGCTATGCCAAGAACCGACCAAGCTAGCGTTCCGCCCGGCTAAGTCGCTGTTTGGCAAAGCCATAAATTATGGCGTTATGACGTCATGGCCTCTACACCCGAGAAATACTGAGGGATTTTATCACCTCTGCTATCCAGGGATGAAAGCCAGGGATACATACAAGGGGAAGTAAGAATAATGTTATACAAAATCCACCTACGTATAGATACACCTCGCAGCCGTGATATAGATACCCTCATCGATACAGGCAGCGGTGCACACGTGCGGTATGTCAGCGGAGCGCGAGTGTATGACCCGCGCTATCCATGGGTATGTGGACTCTGTCGCCGCCTTCGCGTTTACCTGGTAGTTGTTAAGTGCGGGGAAACCTGTAATGGCGGAAGTTATGAAGTCGACAAACCATATATCAGTACATTACTTCGATTCGATGGACGAGCTGTGGATGCCTTAAATGTGTCTAAGTCCTTAGGGTCAAATCACACCAAGACGCGACGCTGCGCGTACATTTTAATATAGCGACTCAAAATCTAACTTTATTTTCTACACGAAAAGATACACATTTCACAGAGAGCAACAAGCAGCGTTCAACCGGTCCTATTGGAAGACTATGGGGAGGCCTTTGTTCTGCAGTGGACGACCTACTTCTGATATGATGAAGATGATGATGAGATAAACATTTCCAGTACCTTTCTCTTCAAATCCATCCAAAGGTTGTGTTGAAAAGATTGCTTTTTAGTGATAAGACCGCCCATTGTGTCACACTATTTATAAGATCTAATTTGTACCTGTAATTTGTATGGTGTTCATAAAGTGTATTCTATCTATCTTCGCGTCACGTCGCGTCTCGGTGTGAACTGATCCTTAGGGTCATGGTTCTGGCTATAAAATTCATGGTCTCTCACAGCTAGTATCCAAAAATGTTGGTGTCCTCGCGACGTGCTGAATTAAATTCAAAGCTTCCAAAATATCGTCCGATTCCGAAGTCCAAGCTAACATAACCAACAAAAAATGTAAAACTAACTTCAACATCTTACGAAATAAAATAGCATTTTTAATGTTTATTTTTTATTATAGTTTTTATTTCATACATTGTTTTATACATTACTGCAAACTATTGCAGTGCACTTAAGGTATTGTAAAACAGTTAGGGGCAGCGTAGAAGACGGAAATTTTGAGCGTCGCAACGTCCAATTCGATCCTCTGTGCGAGCCCTTAAATGTTAAACCAACTTTACAGCAAATATTCATTTAGGAATTTAAATACTTTGTATATTTAACTGGCATAAGTCAGGAATGTTAGATAAAACATAATAATTTGAAATATAAAATGAAACTTAGATCGATTTAACACAATATTCTAACAATATTTCTTATTTATTTTTATCAATAATAAGTTTAAAATTTAAATTAGGACTAAATAATATAACCTTATTTAAAGTCAGATAACGCTACAGCAAAACAGATGCAATTTAAATAGAACCCTATGTTTACTGTGAAAAACATAAAATTGTTGAACAATAATGTTGTACATACAGTATTTCACGATAATAAATAGCCAAAAATAAATGAATATCTCGACAATAGCTAAAATATTACTGCTCTCACACAAGTTAGATTGGCAATGGCTATTCAAAGTATAGTGACTCAGTATCATCTACATTACAAATAACTATAGTGTGACCGCAAGTGTTGTACCACTGAGCAGGTACACACGGCTACACATCAAGCTATGCAAAACCAGTATTAGCTGACCGTTCATTGTGTGTAAAAATCGTACGAAGCGAGACCAAGACAAACTGGTATTGTAAAGCTTCCAAGCATCTTTAGATTATTTTATTTCATATGATTATGACGTACTCTGTCCAGCTTTTTCAAGTGAGAATGTGATCTCTGAAGCCAGAGTTAATTTTAAAGCCGTCTTTAGAAACTCAATAGGCCTCTGACATGATAATTACTGCTGCGAACCTCGACGGTGACGTTACAAATTGCAGCGGGCTTGACGGCCCAAGTGTTTATCCTAAACACCTAATGAGAGTTGTCTGAACGTTTATTAACGTAACCGTGACCTTGAAAAGCGAGAACGAAGGAACATAGTGGATTTTGAATCAGTAACTACTCCTCCCCTATTCTTTTTTAATTAATTTCGTTGCAGGACCCAAGACAGGTAAATTTATTCTCCGAGACACGTCGAGCTTCATTGTCTCGGCGTTTTTCTGGTGGTCACCGCTGTTAGTTCTGGCTTTCAGGAGTTGCAGTGGTTTGGGAATAGTGTGGTGGGTTTGTTCCAAAAAGAATCTTCTAGGGTTACGGGTTCTAGGGTTAAACCTTCTGATCTATCTAGGGTTACGTCTCAATTTATGGTGTACATAAAGAGCGGTATAAAGCCCGCTGTACACATTGGGCCAGCGTGTACAGACCTACTTGGCGGTATGTTGGTAGTTGGCGGGAATACTGGCCGGCCAACCGAAAGTTGTCGGTTTTTCGTGCACTAATCAAAGGATCTTGGCGTGCTTCGCATACAGTGTTCACACGTTGACCCAATGTGTAAACAGCGACATTTGGAATTCATTATTTGGCCCAACACGCTGGCCCGATGTGTACAGCGGGCTTAACACTTATGGACACACTATAGCACCACATCACCACACAATATAGCCAAATGTGTCCCCTCTGTCTAAACGATCTCATACTTGTCAGGATGGAAGCTGATCTCCTGCGAGTAGTCCACGAGTGAGCTGTCATCCTCTGCGTGCGTTACTTTGATAGCCTTCAGCAGAGCTAGGGACGTGTCTGAAGTCCACATCACTGTTAGTGGGAAGAAGTCGTTGGGGACCGCTGGAGTGACACTGAAAACAGAAAATTTGGGGTTATTTTCATGTGTAGTATATAAAATACTGGCTGTCGCCAGAAATATCCTACGGGAACTTAAAATCATAATTAAACTATCCGATGTGTCTTCTATCCGGGACATAATCATTTATTTGTCAGAATATGGTACAAAGTTATGGTCTTAAGATTAGCAGGTTGTCCCGGGACTAAAGAATTACCGTGACCCCGGAACGTAAAGGACTATTGAAGGACACCGTGGATTTTAGGCAGTACAAGTCTGACAGTCCCTCCTGCTCTGCCATGGGTGGGAGGTCTCATTTGATGATTATGCCACATTACAAAAAAGGTGTACTTATCCAGATAAACTTGTGGTCGCGAGACTTATTCCATCACCGTGACCCCGGAATATAAAGGCTATTGAAGGACACCGTGGATTTTAGTCAGCACAAGTCTGACAGTCCCTCCCGCCCTGCCCGGGGTGGGAGGACTCATTTGATGATTTTACCACGAAAAAAAAAAGGATAGGATAGGAAGGATATTAAGAAAGGATTTATTAGACCAGACCACGGCCACGAGTAGTGGCACCTGTGGGACGTTCTTATCCAGCATTGGGACACGAAAAGCTGATAATAAGTAATTAATTTATGTGATACTCACGTGAACTCAAGACTGCCAGATTTCTGCTGCTTGTTGATGATCGGTATGCTCCAGATGAGCGTGCGTCCCTTCTGCGTGTAGCTGCCTTCCCATTGATGGACCACCACTGATGTGTTGCCAGAACTGACCAGAGATAATGTAAATTAGAATAGATGATTTACTGACTGGCCTGTTAGTCTAGTGGTTAGTGACCCTGACTGCTATGCCGGGGGTCGTGGGTTCGATTCTCACCGGGACAAATGTTTGTGTGATGACCATGATCATTTGTTCTGTGTCTGGGTGTAATTTATCTATAATATGTATGTATTTAGAAATATACAACGATACACTGATAAGTACATAGAGGTTACTTATGTCAGCGCTCAATACAATCTGTATAAGTATGTTTATCAGTTGTCTAGTACCCTTAACACAAGCTCTGCTTAGCTTGGGACTAGATGGCGTTGTGTGATAGTTGTGGAATATTATTATTATATTACATCGGATATTAATAATCTATCTCAATCCATTCCTTTGTTTTTAGCATCTCCTTCCGATTGGACATCATAAGGACCTATTCGATTTCTAATTAACAATCAAGTTTACCTAATTTGGTTGCTGATTGGTTATAGACAAATCAGGTTCAAGATTGTAACCGATATAGTTTATTAATCTACAGCAATACTGGTTAGTAAAGGTAGGATGATCGAATAATGTTTAGTGTGTTTTGATTCAATAAATAAATAACAATATTGTCAAATTGTTATGTGAATTTGACCAAAATACGAATATTTAAAAATGCTATTAGTACTCAATTTGACTAATAACAGTTGGTAATTTAATTCAATAAAATATAATAAATTATTTAAACAATTTGTCAAGTAATATTTACAAATGAAATATTGTTTCATTTTAAAAAGTTATTATAACAAATAGTTATTGGTGATTAATAAATTCGGTCATCTTATTGGCTAAAAATGCCAATCCCCCACTTTTGTTACGTAGTCGCCGAGCTGTCAATTGAATCGCACAAAGTCGGCAGTCTTTTTCGAACCGTCGCGCTGTGCAGTACAAATAAACTGCACCTCTGAGTGAAATTATTAATTTATAGTGGCCCGCCCCGTGCTTCGCTACGTGTTACAAAAAATGTGATAAATGAAGAACTGTAACCTTAGCACGAGTTTTCAAGGAAAAAAAATAGTTCCTTCTTCGCACACCAGAGCCGCTGTTCCATTTTTTCCTTGAAAATTGTCAATTTGAAAGTGTCAAAGTTCCAGTTTACTTTACGTCTCATTTACTGAAAACACGTGCTAATGTGGGTACTGCTCGACCGATTTTGTGAAAACTTCACACAAATAATCTACTAAATAGTCCGAACAAAGCCTAAATATTTGGTTTGGATAGGGGAGCTTCTTGAGTTATAAAGTTACAACGGAAAGTGGCATTAATGTATATTAGATTTAAAAGTGATTATTAAAGTGTCAGTGTCTCTGCTAACAGAATGTATCATCGTATGATACATAAGTGCCTTCCATATGAGCCAACACCTGTACGTAAGTAATTGAACTTTAACTTACTTTCTGTTTTTACTGTATAAATCATGTTTTGTGTAAATCTTATAGCCGAATACGTTCTCTTATCCTAAAATACAGGTCACCTTAGTTTAGGAGGAAAGGTTAATCAAATAATTTACAGATTTTGTAACTTGTAATGTTAGTCATAATATCTTAATATTTGAAGCCATAGTATGACTTCTGAAACATTGACTGTAATTTTATGGAAAAAATTAGTTCATTATTCCTACAGGTCATCATCTGCCTAGCCTTTTCCCAAGTATATTGGGGTCGGCTTCCAGTCGAACCAGATTCAGCTGGCTATCAGTATTTTACATGGAGCGACTGCCTGTCGGACCTCCACAACCCAGTAACTGGGTAATACCATACCACATGGTAAGACTGGTTGTCAGACTTTAGTGCTTCTGACTAACAGTAACGACTGTCAATGATCTACAAATGACAGCCGGGACCAACGGCTTTACGTGCTTTCCGAGGCACGGAGGAAACTCGCTATGAGAGATGGTCACCCATCCACAGACCAACCTAGGCAAGCGCGGCTTAACCCGGAAGATCGGCCTGTGCGGCTGTAATTATTTAGCCACGAGCTTCTTCATTATTCCTACAGGTGCTTTGTAATTATTTTTTTTCATAAATAAACGCAGTAAATACTTCAAGTAAGCCGTAAATTAATACAGAAATCTTTTGATGAGGCCTTAGTTGTAACAAATCAGCATATCATTTCTTGAACAGACGCCAGCAGTTCAACCTACCCGAATCTGTCAAATTTTCCCAATCGAATATTAACCTTCCACAATTGTGATAAGATTGAAAATCTATTAAAGAAATTTGACAGATTTAATGATGTGCTGGCGTCTGTACCAATCTATATTTTTCTGAGAAATAAAAAGATTTTTTATTTATTTGTCATTTGCTCTTTTCGACCGACTTAAAAAAGGAGGTTCTCAATTTTTTTTTTTTATATTCCACAACGCCATCTAGTCCCAAGCTAAGCAGAGTTTGTGTTATGGGTACTAGACAACTGATAAACATACTTATATATTTCTAAATACATACATATTATAGATAAATTACACCCAGACACAGAACAAATGATCGTGCTCATCACACAAACATTTGTCCTGGGTGGGAATCGAACCCACGACCTCAGACATAGCAGTCAGGATCACTAACCACTAGACCAACAGGCCAGTCGATTCGACTGTTATTTTAATATTTCGTCCGTGTGTCGAGTTTTTGTTTAATATACTCACGGTAGCGGTATGTGTATGTTGACATCGTTGAGCGTGAGATGGTCGTGTTCGAGCTCGTACTCGATGTTGACGTCACATCCGCCGCCGGTGCCCTCCGACGGCCAGCAGTTCACTGCAAATTATATACAAGTTAGAGAGTATTCAGCTAAACAACTTATAATAGGTCAGATTAATACATCTTGAATTGGGATTTTCCTTCAGAATTTTTGAGTTACTTCTAAGAAATTCGTGAACGCATATGTTACACACCTTTTAGGCCTACCTTCTTTTACATGATAGTTAATTATACCAATTGTATAGATATTATATTATCTTATACAACGTGTAACGTTAATTTTGCTTTTTCATACAAAATGAGAAAGTGATCGGGGGCCTATCAGTATGAAAAATCATTTTTTTTGCGAATTTCCAAATGTCTTAGCTCATGTGTTACCCCATGAGAGGTTGTGCGCTATTAACGTTACACGTTGTATATAAAAAAAAAATGTAACCGCCTTCAAAACCAATCACTAAAATAGGGTAAAATAACCTACAAAATAACTTTTCTTTCGGAAGTCGGTGGTTTTATTTTTCATTGTCTTTTTTGCCACCGACTTCCGAAAGAAAAGTTATTTTGTAGGTTATTTTACCCTATTTTAGTGGTTGGTTTTGAAGGCGGTTACATTTTTTTTTTAAAAAGCTTTTATTTTACTCTTTTTAGTTTAAATATTCAACCCAAATTCTTGTCAAATAGGTACATCATTTTCTTACATGTGCACTAGAATTTTGTAATCCGTAGCACCGGTTATAACATCGCTCATGTACAAAATTAGCTACTAAAATTCCCTATCTCAAAAATTACTGAACCGATTTTGATGAAACTTGCAGTGTTCCCTCAGTTGAACAATACCTAGTATAACAAAAAAAGAATGACTTAAATCGGATTTGTAGTTCCAGAGATAAGCGAACACAAACTAAATCAGTTGATGCCTACTCCTTACTGTTGAGGAGTTGTACCTTCCATCATCAGCTCAGCTACATGAAATTATGATTACCATACGCAAATACTTAAATTACTTCATAATATTTACGAAAAACTATATGTGGGCCTATAAAATTTGAGGGTTGCCCTCGATTTCTCCAGGATCCAATCATCAGATCTTGACTTGGTGAATATGGGACCACTCCGGAAGCATCTCCTTTCGAACAAAAAAAGAATTTTGAACACACAAAAAAAAAAAAAAATCATACAGTCGAATTGATAACCTCCTTCTTTTTGAAGTCGGTTAAAAATCAATAAAATTGCTGTTCGTTAGTCTCGCTAAAACTCGAGAACGGCTGGACCGATTTGGCTGATTTTTGTTTTGATTTATTTTGGGAAGTCCTGGAAAGGTTTAAAAGGTGATTTTGAGGCGGCACGAAGTTTGCCGAGACAGCTAGTAAAGAATATGAAACAGTTCGTTTTTCCATAAAGTTAAAAAAAAATGTATCGCCTCATGCTAGCGAACACAAACTTTTTTTTATACAAATAAAATGTCACTAGAAAACGGCATTTCACGTTAATATTAGGGACGTTTTGTAGTTCTGGGGGCACGGTAGTGCCCCCCGCCAAGACGAGCCAAGCGAAGCGCAAGGGCACTATACATTTTTTTGGCAAGTATTCAATAGATGTTTAACTATCAATATTACTATTTTCACAAAAAAACTTTACGGCTCGCGACGCAGGCGTTTATGCGAGAAGTTAAAAAAAAAACTTTTTAAATATTAGCGCAATAGGGTTTCAGTTTCTTACCGGACAGAGGCGCCAGTTTATCATCGTTTGCGTTGAGGCGCCACTTCAGTACTCCGACGTCACTGTTCAGTGGGAAGGCTCGTTGGCTCTGCTTCAGTCCGATCACGCCGTTCGCTCTGAATGCTTCTTTGTCCACGTTGGGGTGAGTCTGTAATGAAATAAATAATTAAATCATCATAAGTCTATAATGTTTTAAAATTATAATTTAACCAATCAAAATGTTGCCCTCTCATGGTAAATGTTGCGTATACCTGTCACAGGCTTACATACCAGCACATCAGTTTGTTTTGCTGTTGATGTACCTTTAAATAAATAATGTTTTAGAAGGCCAAAGCCTGCCGGGGTCGCGGGATTTACTAGATACGGTGACTCCGGGACGTAAAGGACTATTGAAGGACTCTGTGGATTTTAGACAGTACAAGTGTGATAGTCACTCCTGCCTCCCTCCTGGGTGGGAGTAGTCATTTGATGATCTTACTACCATAAAAAAAACTCATAGCTCCGACGCGTGTAGTTTGCATGTTGTTAAAACTCTAAAAATAATTTAACTGGTAAACATCGCCTTATTGACATAATTATGTAAACTAGAATAAAAAATCAATATTAATTTGAAACAATGGGGTATGAATTCATAGGTCAATCAAATAAAGCATTACCTGCAGTTGCAGTGGCCTGGTGTCCTTGTTGTCGACGTGCACGTGAATGCGGGCGTACTGCTCGTTACTGATGCGGAGGGTCAGCAGACCTGCCAAAAACAAATGGAGAAAATGATGAGGTGACAATCAGAATTCTCTGCGACTTTGGGCACTTTGTGCAATCCTCAGGCAGTACAACACCCGTCTGTAAGTAGGATCCTCCGTTTTCAAACAGAATTTCCAGAATTTTAACACTTTCGTTCGCATACCCCAACGACGATATATTACTAGACTCCGCATGCACGATCAAAGGAACAAAAACTATTTTGTCAACTCGCTGAGGTACTACGTAAGTGAGGTTGACGGGGTACTGCGTTGTGATTGGCTAACTCAAGGTCTTTTCTGTCTCAAGGTATGTTTACGGCTCACAGGAGTGGTCGAAATAAGACGGATATAAGACTTTTTTGTCTAATGTGTTGACAGACATCGGTCACCTGTTATTAGGAGTCTAGTAATATATCGTCGTTGGCATACCCCATAAACTAAGTATATTCGGGTGTACTTACGTTCGTTGAAGATAAACATTTTTTCAGATTTTACAAACAACAATAAAATCATGTGTGCGATTCACACATGGTAGAAATAAAACCTTCAAAAATTTTGAAAATCCTTAATAACCCTTCAATATAATGAGAGAACCACGAACATAAGAAACACTGTATAATGCCTCCATCTCATTTACTCCCACACTTTATGTGTCTGTCTCTTTCTACTTTCGCTTTTTTCGGTTCATCGACTTTCACAATCAGAATGCTAAAGAAGTTTTAAGTTTAAAAACATTATTGTGTATAACTTACCGCTAAGTTCAAAGTTCTGTACATCACCATCTCTGCCGGCCACTAGATTCAGACGCTCCTCGAAACGTAAGTGTACACTGAAATATACAATAAAATTATTTTAAGTGGGTAAAATTATCTATCGAACCTTTCCGTCCAGAGAGGCGCGGATTTTTACAGAAAAAAAAGTCAGTCTTTTCCTCTGGTTACTTTTTGCGTTCCAGAGACACGTTATCCTGCTTCGACAGTCCCAAGGACCCAGCAGAGTTATGAGTGTTGGTGTTGAATAAGTTTTGTGTAATAAGGATTTGCTCGAGACTTGGCTGGGGCACTGTCGTGCCTCCAGATTTACGAAACTAAATTTTTAAGTAAATGATGCAGTTTTAGTTTTCGTCAATTCGGCTTCGAGACTCCTTTTAACGTTTTTCGATATTCTTCATAGTTTATCGTATACCTATCTAAGCCCAGTTGTAAAATTCATCTTGCATATTATACGCATTCGTCACGAAGTAAGTAGCAACATCGGATGTATTGAAACCGGAAGTCGCAGGTTCAAATTCTGCTTACGGTCGAGTTTGTCTTTCCAAGATAAATCTTTCGGTCGCGGGACTTACTTCATTACCGTGACCCCGGAACATACAGGGCTATTGAAGGACACCGTGGATTTTAGTCAGTACAAGTCTGACAGTCCCTCCCGCCGCCCGGGGTGGGAAGACTCATTTGATGATTTTACCACGATATCAAAAAAAAAAAAACAATGTTTTTTTGCTTTGAAGGACTGTGATACCTTAAATAACTATCCTAGCAGCCACTTGCCTTCAGATGAACCTCCTCAACCGAGGGTGAGATGAGAAACTACAAGATATCCAGCAGTAAACTTACTCCTTATGATCTGGTGGCGGAGGCCTGGCCACTCCCAGGTCCGCGGCGACGGGCGCGGCGGCCGCGGCCGACACGGTGTCCCCCTCACTGCGCAGGCGCGACACGAAGGACTCCGCGTCCGTGCCGCGGGACCCCAGCTTCATGGCGGAGCGACCGGCAGGACGAGCACTGTACAAATTAAATAACAGATTTTAATGTCAATTAAAATTAATCAGCTAAACGACGACCAAAGCCTACCGGGGTCACGGGATTAATGAATACCGTGACTCCGGAACGCAAAGGGCTATTAAAGGGTACCGTGGATTTTAGTCAGGACAAGTATGACAGTCCCCCCCTGCCCTGCCCTAGGTGAATAAATAAAACAACAATCCATAAAACAAATCATAAATTGTAATGCTGAACAGAACTACTAACAGTCGGGGCCCCTTAGGACGATTTGGCTGGTAAAATTTGAATGGCCCCAACTGCGAGTCGTTCTGTTCAGCATTAGAATTTATGATTTGTTTTATGTGTGTCTGTGTTTGTGTATCGATTATAAAACTATTTCAATTGTGTAGTTATTTAGTATAACTTAACAGAATTCTAAACTACTGGGCTTGTTTCTTTTTTTTTAGTTTTTATTTAAGTTATTTACTGCTGACGTCATAATAGAAGGGAGTTACAGAATAAACTATGTAAGAAGACATGACATTTTATACAAAACAAAGGGCCTCTTTCTAAAGGATTTCTCGATCTCTGTTTCTTATGCTCTACCTGAAGCAGAATGAAACTTGGTGGCTCTGCTCCCAGATCCAAAGTTCTTGTTCCTTATTACCCTGGCTCTACAGCCAGAGCCCAAGAAGTTGTGTAGTAGACTAAGCCTTAAACTCGGCGATAGATAATTATGACGAATATTAAACTAGAATTACCCATTGATACATTATACAAAGTCTTGTTAAGGCTGCAAAGGCAAAAAATAATCCTTATGATGAATCATCCAATCCATCATCATCAACAATCCTAGTTCAAATAAACGTTTTGATTTGATTTGAATGCCTTTCGATCGGTATGATAAAACTACTGGGTACTTAATTATTTTTTTCGTGAAGCGGGTTCGATTCCCGGTTCTAACGTAACTATTAAAAAATCTATGAATACATTCATAATTACATTGTTTTAAAAATTAAAATAGTGTCTTCTATCAGTAAAATGTTCCATCTACAATATTTAAGGTACTTTCCCTCCATGTGGCATCGCCGTGGGACGGCCTGTATAGTGGTTATCTAATTCCGTGTGTTTTTAAGTACTTACGTTTCACGAGCAGGCGTTGTAGGAATCTTCTCGGCGATCGGCTCAGATTGTGCCGACGAAGACATTGATGAACTGCCGAAACTGCTTCCTACAATCATTCCAGTAGCTTCATTATCATCATCAGCCTATAATATTCCCACTGCTGGGACACAGGCCTCCTCTCTGAGAGAGGGAGTGGGCCATAATCCACCACGCGGGCCCAGTGCGGATTGGTACACGTCATAATCTTCGAATTTTTGGTTCTAGGACATGCCGGTTTCCTCACGATGAGTTGATGACGATTTCGAGTAGCTTATAATCAACAAATTAAAAAGATTCTGTGTTCATATAATATGAACAAACTAAGTAACCATAAATTATCTTTTTTAGAACATTATTGTTGTAGAACGAATGAAACATGATTGTATAAAAGACCTTATGTAATTAAAAGGGAAATTATAAAGACTGATTCATGTCCACTGCGCTGAACATGAAGCATTTCTTATGAGAGCTTGGATAGGAAAGTGAAACAAATTATCGACGAAACATCATAAAAATCGGACTTTCGGAGGATTGCAACCTCAAACACAATGAAACGAAAATACTATACGTAATTAGAGGATGAACTATTACCGAATGACATCTGACTGCGGGTCGGTACGCCTCGCTTGGCAGCTTCCAACCTCTCTCGTTGGAGCTCCTTCGCACGTTCGCGCATGCGGTTCGCAGCCTCGCGCTCTTGTGTCTAAAAGATGTAAAACATAAATATCACTCTTTTTATATGCATGAATAACTTCTCATTACCTATATAATGGACGCAAATCTCCGATACCTTATGACTTAGGTATCCATTCAATCTATGATCACATACCTGTCTCACAGCTTGATAGATCTTTTCTTCATGTGAATCCATCTCGACGAATGAGCGAACCTGTAAAAGAAAATGTGTTCAGAATTAATAAATATCCTTTCTTTCTCATAAAGTCGTTTTGGCAGTCTGTACTTCATGATACAACTAACTTCTGCCCGCGACTTCGTTTGCGTGAAACTTTGGACTGCGCTATTACTTTTTCCGACTTGCTAGACCAAAATTGTGGCAACTTTGCTAGTATGGATGATGGAATCCCAACACTAATATGTCAATTGTTAGTTAGTCGATTGAAAAACGTTCACATCACTAGCGCGTCTCTAGACGCATAGTCGTATAAAACGAACCACTGAGTCAGTTGCAATCTACAGAGCGGACAACACTCGCCGCCTGACCGCCGCCGCGTACGGACGTCTCCCCGTGTGTGCTCCGTGCCTGTGCTGTGTTCGCCGCTGCGTTTCGTTGTGCTCGCACAACGTCTCGGTAGTCTTTCGACTACCAAAGAAAACTGTCCTTTTCAGGACAATCGTCAAAAACGTGTTTTTGCCCCTTCAGGGAAAATCCACAGTTTCGTGGTTCTTGGTGGAAACCTCACGGTGTCAACGAAACCAAGAGGGTGGTGCCCCAATCCATCCCGCCAAACCCCTTCAGGGCGAGGTTAATTTATTGGAGTCGGGAGCTGGGACCTTGGCCTTGGGGGATCTCCTAGTCAAACCCAGTCTCTGGTTTCGTTCACAGCTACACACCTGGTGTCGGTTGGGTGTGTCTACCCCTTCGCACCAGACCCAAATAGGGCCCTGTTGCACATTAAGATTGGCAACAGGTTTACAAGCTTAGGGCACACCTTAGGTACTCACCTCACTGCCGCACACAATCCCTAGGCAGGGGAGGCTACTCATCCCCGGGCGCACCCACCCGGGGAGTTAGTCTGATAGGCTTTTCCCCAATTTCTAAGGGAGCTTCACTCCCATGCCATCCACTTAGGATGGCACTTTCAACTGAGGACCTCCTTGTGAGGTTGCTCAGAGACATCGTCAGGGAGAAAGACCTTGGCGATGAATATGAAGATAGGCTCAATGCTATTGAGCAAATTATCCAAGATAGGCGCGACTCTCCCCTGTCTCCCCCGTTAGCCGAACAAGGCATTCTACCGAAGTCTGCCAAGCCCCGCGAACCCGCGATCCGCGTCCCGACCCAACCCGCTTCCAACCCCGGACCCTCAGTCCCTCAGCCCTCCTTGCCGGAACGCATGGACACGTCCGGCCCAGTCGAGTCTGATTGTGAGATCAGTGACTCAGCCGGTTTACCGTGGTCCTAGTGGTCAGGACTTTACCGTGGTCCTAGGTAAGCGCAAGGGGAAACATTCCTTGTCCTCAAAGGCCAAAAAGTCCCTCGCGACTTTGCCTACCCCCTCTCCTCCGATCACTCGGGTTAACACCCCCACCCCCTCCCCGGCCCCCGCTAGCCGCCCCTCCAGCCCTAGGGCTACCCCCACCGCGGCTCCCTCTAAGAAGCCCAAACTTCCCCCTCCGATCTTCATCCATGAGAAGTCCAAATGGACTGACATTTCAAGGGTCTGTGTGGACCTAAAAATTAATTTCACAAAGGCCACCAGCACCAACACCGGTATCAAGGTGTCGACCCCTACGTCTTCGGACTATAGGGAGCTCTCCCGTGTTCTTCGCTCGAGGAACATCCCCCACCACTCTTTTTCCCTCCCTGAGGAGAAGCCCACCCGTGTGGTGATCAGGCGGATCCCCAAGGAGATTCCCACCCAAGACGTCTTAGAGGACTTAAAAGCCCAAAGCATCCCCGTCTCCGCCGTCCACCGCCTTCACAAGGCAAGGGGCGGAGACCTGTACGACATGGTCTTGGTAATCTGCGACCCAATCGAATCAGGCCCCCATCCCATTTTTAAAGTCAGATCCGTGTGCTCCCTGTCGGGCATCTCAATTGAGAAGCCCTACAAAGCACATACTGTTGGCCAGTGTCACAACTGCCAACAGTATGGCCATAGCCAGTCCCACTGCTTCGCACCTCCCAGGTGCGATAAGTGCTTAGGTGACCATAGCACGGTCAACTGCCCCCGTCCTAAGGATAAGGCCCTCTGCCAAGATCCTCCTAGTTGTGTCCTTTGCGGCCAAGATGGCCACCCGGCCAACTACCGCGGCTGCCCTAAAGCCCCTAAATCCACTTCTCCCAAACTGGCGAAGCGCGCTGCCGCCCGCCAGCAGAGGGAATCCCCATCTGTGAAGATTCCCTCTTCACAGATACCCAATAGATTAGGTCCCCAACGCCCATCTCCCTGGAACGCGCTGAACCACCAAAGGGCTTTCCCAGCCCTTGGACCAGCGTCCTCCAAACCCGCTCCTCCACTCCTAGACGTCCCCACTCCCCAGCCCGTGGCTCCCGTGACTGCTCCCGCAGCCGCTCGCAAGACCGCTCTTGCAGCCTCGGTTTTGGTGTCCCCCCCGTTAGGCTCCGGCCCCGTGGCCCTTGTAGACGATGAAGACATGCGGGTCATCATCTCCGCGTATAAGTCCGTAGAGAACTACGAAAATATCCTTAAGGCGTCGGCACGGCAATTGACCGCCCAACTCAGGGCGTCCAACGGTAGTCCCGACGCCTATAAGGCTATTTTCGCCTCTCACCCCCACGTAGGGGAAGCTCTTAAAGCCCTCCATCTAGTATAATTCCAATGGCTACTAGGAATAGGAACGTTCTCAAACCACGGTCCCTCAGGTTAGGTTTCTTTAACGTTAACGGCATGCAAGGTCAGCGGGACGAACTCGCTACCTTCTTGCGCGATAACCAGTTAGATATTCTCCTCCTTCAGGAGACGTTCCTAAAGCCACACCATCGCGATCCCAAAATTGCCAACTTTCAGTTAGTTCGTAATGATAGGTCGCGTTGCCACAAGGGTGGTACTCTCATTTATTATAAAAAGTCCCTGCATTGTATCCCGCTAATTTCTCCTCCCCTCGAGTCGCTCCTCGAGGTCTCAGTCTGTCGGCTAGGCATGACCGGTCATCAGCCCATCACCATAGTCTCCGCCTATTTTCCTCCTGCTACCGGCGCAGAGGATCAGTCCCTTCTCGTTAGAGATCTCACCTCTATCTTCGGCATGAGCGATTCCGTTATCTTAGCGGGAGACCTCAACGCCAAACATCCAGCTTGGAATAGCACTATTACGACCCCTAGGGGAAGAGTAGTGTTCAACCTAAGCTCCACTCTCAATTTTGACCCCGTTGCTCCTTATGAGCATACGCACTATCCCCACGACCCCAACTGTCGTTCCGATGTCCTCGATATAGCGCTGCTCAAAAATGTCAACCTTAAGTTGAACGCCATTGAGACGCTACATGAGCTTAATTCCGACCACCGTCCTGTGCTCTTGCACCTGACTCCGCGCACGGGTCCTTCTGACCCTAGCCAGCCTCCTCCTACCAAAGTGTTGACTGACTGGAAGAAAGTAAGCGAATTGCTGAAATCGACCTCGTCACCTCACTTGAACTCCATCCCAGACCACATTGTCTCCGTCGCTGACACGACGGCCGCCATCAACTCGTTTACAGAACACGTGCAATCCGTATTGACGGATTGCTCACGGGAAGTCCCAGATACGAGCGATCGTAAATGGAATCTCCCCGCTGACGTACGTGAACTGATAACCGAGAAGAACGCGGCCATCCGTGCCTACAGCAACTTTCCATGCGATTCGAACAAAGCTCACATGCGCAATTTACAGCGTGCTGTAAAGAAACGCATCGCTGAGTTTCGTTCGAATCGCTGGAACGACATGCTGAGCGAACTCGAGCCCACCCACCTAGCCTACTGGCAGCTGCAACGAAAGTTGCGTGCTACCGAGGAGGCCACCGTCCCTCCCCTCACCCGTCCCGACAAGAGCGTCGCTTTTGACGACTCTGAGAAGGCCGAGTGCCTGGCCGACAGCCTGGAATCTCAGTGCACTCCTAGCACCCAACCGGTAGATAGCAGTCACCTCCTCAAGGTAGACTCGGAAGTCGAACGTAGGTCCTCTCTCCCACCTGTAGAAGACCCTGATGATCCTCTGCCACCGGCCACGCCGGACGAAGTGCACGACATCATAAAAGGGCTCCGCCCCCGGAAAGCCCCCGGGACGGACGGTATCAATAATAGGGTTTTTAAACTCCTCCCCGCCCAGCTCATTATGTTATTGACCGCCATCTTCAATGGCGCTCTGAGCAATAATATCTTTCCCGAGGCATGGAAAGAGGCCACTGTTATCGGTTTCCCCAAGCCAGGCAAGCCCAAGTCTGAGCCCACGAGTTACCGACCTATCAGTCTCCTGAACGTTCTCGGCAAGATCTATGAGAGACTTATTTATAAGCGACTCTATGATTACGCCGAATCAAAGCGCCTCATTCCTGACGAGCAGTACGGCTTTAGGTCCGGACACTCGTGCGTCCAACAAGTCCACCGTATAGTCGAGCACATTAGCGCGGGCTTTCAGCGCGGTGCGATGACTGGTGCTCTCTTTTTCGACATCGCGAAGGCCTTCGACAAAGTCTGGCACAACGGCTTATTATATAAGCTCTACCACATGGGTGTGCCAGACCGTCTCGTGCTCATCATACGAGACTTCTTGTCGAACCGCACTTTCCGCTACCGCATAGGGGACGCCCTCTCCTCCCCGCACCCGATACGTGCTGGCGTCCCGCAAGGCGCCGTCCTCTCTCCCCTCTTGTTCACGCTGTTTACTAGCGACATTCCCAAGAGCAATAATTCTCGGTAAGCTCTCTTCGCGGACGACACGGCCCTGTATTACACAGGCCGCAGTTCAACCGCTATAGCCCAAACCCTCCAGACCTCTGCCAACGTCCTAGGCGCTTGGTTTAGGAAATGGAGAATTGAGGTTAATCCCGATAAGAGTCAGGCGGTTCTTTTCACCAAACCGCGCAAACGTGATCTCCCCTCCCTCTCTCCGATCTCTATGTACGGCAAGCCGATCCCCTGGGCGAAGCAAGCCAAGTACTTAGATGTGACGCTCGATAGTCACCTTTCCTTCCGCGAACATATCAAAAAGGCCAGCGTCCTTTGTTATGGGTAGGCTTCACTTCTTGCTCACTGCGAGAAGCTCACTGTCACTTAAGTGCAAAATGCGCCTATATACCGCGGTTATCCGTCCCATCATGACATACGCGTGTGTCATTTTCGCTCATTCGAACCCTCGCGTCCTCTATAAAATGCAGGTCCTCCAAAACCGGTTTCTCAGGAAAGTCACGGGAGCCCCGTACTATGTCCGTAACGACGCCCTCCACCTCGACCTTAGAATTCCCACCGTAGCTCAGTTCATGAAGCGCCTTTCCAAGCGCTACTTCGATTCCGCTATTAGGCACCCCAATCCCTTGATCGCATCGGCCGCCCGATACGAACCATCGCGTATCAGTACCACCCGACGCCCTAAGCACACCCTCGTAGAGCCCGACGACCCCATCACTCTCCTCCAGGAGAGCAGTAGGGAAACCAGTACTCTTAGGAAACACAGACACAGACCGACTCCGTCATTCCGTCCTCGCCGCCGAGGCCGCCCGTCGCGACGCCCAAGTCAATGCCCCCCCCGACCCTTGCAAGAGCCAGCCCGCGATGCTGAGCCAGTAGTTTTAAATTAGTCCCTAAATAAGATATTATTGTGATCCAGCCTGTCCCTTGCTGTCCTCTGTCAGTGACGTCCTAAGCCGAGGTCCGTACCCCACAGGGGGTGCCCTTAGCGAACGGTCACTTAGTTTAGTAGTCTTTGCTTAGTTTGTAAGCTCTGGCTGGAGGCCCTAGAGTAAAATCTATGGCATCCACAGAAAAGTCCGGTTAAGCAGCACACAACCTCCTCTAGGTTGACCTGCGAGATGCCATAACAAAAAAAAAAAAAAGTTGCAATCTAGCCAGTGTTCGGGCCACCACAAAAGGAACTCTGTTGTGTGTGTCCAAAATAAAGTGCCTCCGTTTTACAAAGTGCTTTATTTACAAGGCTCCTACTCCCCATCAGTACATAAACATAATATATAGCCTTTGTTTTTAGAATTGGATAATTAGTGCCAGTATTAGGGAGCTACATAAAAATTATTTTTACCTCTTTAAGGTAGACTTACCTGTGCCAAGTTGACACTCTCCCTGTAGCCGAGGGCCACGATCTCATCGAACGCAAACAGTAGGTTGAATGCTTGATTCAGTATCTCTGCTTCTGTCAACTGGGTGCAGTATTCTGGCACCTGGTGACATAGGAAATTATGTAGAGAAAAGATATACAATATCAGAAAAGTAATCAGTTTGTCACAAAGAAATTTTATTTCTACATTTATACTCTTTTGATTTGACTCTCACTCACTCTTTCTACTAATTTTTATAGATTGTAATTTTTTTTTTTAATTTATTACTTTATTCATAGAATTTAAAAGATTTGTTTCTTTCATTTTGATTACTTTTTTTGATTATAGTAGGAGTAATAAAATAAGTAGAAAATAAGTTAAAAAAGTAGTAAAGCATAATATAATCATCATTTTCAGTTGTCCAAAGTAAAATGATTTAAACAATCTTCCCCTTATTAATAAATATGGACTAAATTTACACTAAGGTTAATCCTTACAAAAAGTATGGTTAATGGGAAGATTAATCTTGGTGTTACTATTAATAAAACTTTTTCTTATTTGTTATTGACACATTATAATTTGAAAATAAAAAAACATGTTACTCTTTGCCGTACTTTAAAAAAGCCCAGACATAATGTTGGACAAGTGTCATGTGGATTAAGATCTTGCATTTGATCTGCAATTAAAAAAAAGTTCAAGAGCACTCACCACTCTACTAAACAAGCGCAGTGTCTCCAGATCCTCGAGGATGTTGCTGGCTTTAGTAGTGATGAGCAGCATGTACAGTTTATCCAAAGGCTGGTACACATATCTGTAATAACATTTGATTTAGTAATGTGTTGGTTTTCATTGTCAGTTTGTTTAAAATACCTGTGTGCTGTGTACAAAGTAGATAGTATTTTTTTTTTCTTTTTTAGTGATGTGAAAGGAATGTTGTTAGTTAAAAATGTTTTATGAAAGGGATCTCTTCTAACATTATTTCATGAATAATTTTTGTTTTTTAATAATTTTATTAAAATCCATACACTCTGTAGTGTAGTATTGAAACAAAACCTGTACTAAAATCTTGTAATGTTAATATAAAACATAAGAAATAGGCTTGTCCTATGATTAGTAAGGTAGTCATCTTATCAAACTGTTACAGAGGCAAAGTTAAATATGAATCATTGAAACAAATTGGAATGATTACAACACACAAAAATGGGTTGCAACTGACCTGACAGATTCAGTTTCAACGAATGTATGTTGTCGGCCACCAGTCATGAGCTTGGGGAAGGCAGCCAGTAAACCCTCGATACGTGCCTTCGTCATCTCCACGAATTGACGTGAAACCAATGCTGAAAATTACGATATGTTTATGTACACATTTCTCCCAGTATTGTAACTTTAAAATTACAAATTATGGTGTGAATATGAACTTTAATACCTTTTCCTGACTTCGTGCATACTGTTGCCGCTATGAGCACCTGAAATTACACAAAAACACCTCAGAAAACTATAAACATAAGCCGGATGTCTATCGCACATTTTTGGGCCACTACTGATGTGTTATGGAAGATAATGCACTGAGAGATGTGGGGATTATTAAATAAGCACTGTTTTATGTATTACCATTTTGATTTAGCTCTAGATTTCACAAATATCATAAAATAATCACAAATCGCAAACTTGACAGCCAACACACACCGAGGTGACGTGTAGAACTTTTTTTTAAATAATGTTGCCATAATTTTGGAAGTTATTTTTCCATATTTGAACGAAATTATAGGGATCATCGCCCCAAAAACCAATAAGGTGATTTATCAAATGTTGACGGAATCTTAAAAAAACTTTCTTCTAGTCTATGTATTTTATTAAATGTCAAATTTGTCAAAAGTAAGCAAAGCACATTGGGGTTATTGTTCGTTTTTTACCCAATTTTAACGTTTAACTCGTATCTTTTCACGTAATTAAGATAATTAGTTCAAGTGTTTGATAAAGCCCTTAGAATAATGGAGTTTTTAATTTGATTTGGTGTCTAAATTCTATGGAATACACTTGCATACCACAGAAGCCAAATAACAGTAGTAAGTGACAAGATTTTAATTATTTTGTATTGGTATTTAGATGTAGTGGTACGGGTGACATGCTCTCGAGTATGCGTTCCTTGCAAACCAGCGTTACCGTCATTATTTTCGCTAATGGTCAAACGTTTGATTTGCATACAATGATATTTTCTTTATGCCTGATATATAGATAATCTTTTCATCCAGTAATGTTCACAGTTGTTAATACGTGATCATGCCGTCAGCACAGATGGCTGGTCTCTGTTATGACTTGTTCAGTTTTAGTATTTGTTCATACTAAAGTTGTGTAGACTAGTTTTTAATGTTTTGGTGTCATGGAAGAGACTTATCTTATTGATAGTGATAATGAGGTATTTATTTTGTCTCTCTATCTCTTCTTGACTCACTGTAACCACTTATAGAACTATTTATTTTGTAGTATGTAGTATAATTTGCCCCGATTATGTTGTTTTTCAAAATACAATACAAAAAAATTGGCATAATTTTGTAGGAAATGGTACCGTATTGTAGGTCGTATAAAATGTTAAGATTTGGTTGTTTCCACACCAATGAGAACCTTTAAAATATATCAGGTTATAACTTAATACTGAAGGACTTTATTGACAGTCCACAGTTGAGAAGTATGTGTAGAGATGAAGAGATGTGACGCGTGCCGTGTCCGTTCAGAACGGAGGACGGAGGAGAGAGCGGACCACACGGGGGACAGAGACCCGCTCCTAGACACAACAACTGTCTCTCAGGACGACGCTTACGATAACCAAAATTTAGTAAGATTACTACCAATTACGTAGTTAGCACTTATTTTATTTGTGCACCATTCGTATTTTGTGCACTTCTTTTGTTGTTTACATGCAATATTTTATGTGATTTGTCTTATGTTTTCCCTGTCTTTGTATCAGCATCATGTTATTCACTATGTTTTGACTGTAGAGTGTAAATTGATAATTTATTGGTACTTTATATTGTAGTTTGCGATAAAAGTACAATAACATTCCTGGGTTAACTAGTAAATATTATTGTGGTGAATTTCTTCTTGTAATCTGCAGTGATAAGGGATTGAGAAGAAAGACTTCACATGCAGTAGATAATAATTAATGTGCTATTGTATTTATAATTTAATATATCCATGAAGACATTCCTTAAATATTTGAGTTATATACTTACTGAAATATTCTATATAATGTCCGAAAATTCTAAGAAAACTGATAGGAATCACGTTATCTCGCAATAATGTCGGGGTCGCCAACTTAAAAGTTCATATTGCAGCTCTCTTGTTTATGGTGTGAACTGAAGTATGAAATTAAAGACTCAATAGCTATGTAGCCAAGCTTAACGAACCTACTGCTACCTAGTGTGGCCTGCGCTTTACTCTATCGCCGATTTAAAAAACGTACGTCTGTCGTCTATGGAGGGTCCGTTTATGGGACGGGTAAATAAAGGATGTGTTTTTTCAAAATAAAATGGGGTAACACGCATTTTCGTCGGTATTCGTTGAGAAACAAAACCGTTAAGTTTCTTTCGGCTGTTCAGGAAAGTCTGTTCGTCGTCAACCCGCCACTCAATCATGTTTGAGTCAGGTCGGCATAGTACCTACAAGCTTTTCCGCAGGCATTTTGCCGAACGCGTAATTATCTAGCTTTTATTATCCTACTGCAGGCCAAAGGCCAAAGTTTGACCAAAGAAAACAGGACTGTCCAAAAGCGCATTCAATGAAGATGAAATAAAGATGAAGCATTGAAGACGAAAGAGGTCTAAACCCAACAGTGGAAGGTCCCAGGCAAAATGATGATATGGGAATAAAAACACCGTTTCCCTATATGCTAGTGCGGGGGCACTCTGGTCTTTCACACTAAATAATGTTTTCCTCTTGAACTTCGTACGTAGTTATCTCATGTAGGCAATGAACTACAATAGCTCTATCATCGTATCAATCGAGTAAAGAACTACTTAATGTAATAGTAGATTACGCACCAAGGGAGTAAAGCATTGCCTTACGTCACGGGCGTATTGAATCCCGAAACTACACTAAGGATTCTGGGGTGAACCTCCGTAGCGCAGCGAGGAGGTTCAAGTGTTAATTCCCGAGTGAAACGAGGGAATTAAGTTAAGAATCCTTAGTGTAGCGAGGGATTCAAGTCAGCCCAAGACAAGGCAGCTTTACTCCCGAGTAGCGTACTCTGCTTTTCACACCTACTGCGAGGAAATAAATTCGAATTTTGAATTCGAACGTGGAGTTGGCACCACTGTAAGCGATCAGCTGTTGCTGCCAGCGGCCGCCATTACTGATACGACTCCTTGGTGAAAGTTTTCATACGGTTTTCTTTGAGGTTCCAAATTCAAATCACATTATTCCCGTGGGAATAATGAAATTCAGTACATATATTATTCCCGGCTCGAGCGAGGGGGAATAATGTCATGCTTTACAGTAGGTTTGCCTGACGTATAATATGACATTTACGAGCAAGTAGTGTGAAAACATTATTTCTGTCTGTAGCAAAATACCGCGCTAATGTGTTTTTATTATTTTATCAGATAAACATAGTAAATAAACAACAACAGTCTTTTACAACCAGTAGAGATTTATTTTCAGACAAAGGATTTACAAAATTAAATCAGGGTATTAAATATAAATCACGCAGTAGAACCATTAAAAAGGGTCGCTTCCGTTTGTAGGGTTGTAGGTACTCATTTTGAATATTTACGGATACGTAAAAAAATACACGTTGAGTTTGAATACTGTCGGGTCAGTTCGGGATATTTCGGGAACCGAATCAAATGCTGCCGTGACCTTATCTAAATGGTAAAAGGCTGACTGGAGTCAAGTATGATTTAGAAACCCTTGGGATTTCACCCGAATTTGTCATGCCAAACCTTTTTCGTGAACAAACTCAAATTGTAGTAAGTTTTTAGACCTAGTAACACCAATAATATTTTCTTGAAACTGCTGATATGAGAATAAAGTCCTATTATTTGATATTTCCTTCAACTAAACTCACTATCGTAGAAAGTAAACAAAGAAAAATCACTTGGTCATTAACAGCTACTGATAGCAAGCCCCACCAAGATTAAAACTTTTGTTGCGGATTAAAAAAAAACTGATAATATTGATGCGACCATCGTATTTTTGTCTCTGGTAAATAATAAAAAAGTCAATGTGTCTAATATGGGACCGGGGATCTGAGTATGCTGGTCAGGATTTCCCGCCTTTTGAGAGCTCAGCACACAGTTCTTTTTTAAAGTGAAGACGACAAGCAAGGGCAGTCTCTATAATGCATTGAATGGATGCGGTAGTGTTTACGTTGGTGTTGTGTTTTATAAAGTGCTGAAAAATATGAGATTTCAGTGATAGTTACAAAGACATCTGTGAAAATATGAAGAAAAAAATTAACATCACCATGACACCTAAAAAGGTAAATCCAAATAAAGAAATCAAATGTTGCACACTTAAAAAATGCGCGGTAATTAATAATAACGACAGTTCATTGAAACAAAGGGAAATAAGACTTCATAGTTAGCGTAAAAACAGTATAAAACACACTCAGTTTTCTTAATTATATTTAGCCGCAAGCGGTCATGCGAAAACTCGACTAATAAGGCACTTAAACATGTTTATGAAAATTTTCGCTCGCATTTTGTAATAAGGCTGGTTTTACATGGCACAGATTTTGCGGATTAAGTAAGATTTCTTATTTAATGAAGATAAAAAAAGAATAAGTAACACCAATAATAATAACAAATTAAATCCAAATAGTTCGACGCAAGCGCAGCTTCCGAACAATTTTTCTTTAATCTTGAAAAGGAAAATAATTTCTTCCTTATTTATTTCCTTATTCTAGCATTTTTAGTAATAATAAATTCTCTCTTAAAAATATCTCTCCAAATCAATTCTTTAAGGCATTGAAGGTTGATGAAAAAAGAGTTCCAAGTTTGCAAAAGAAACTCAAAACACCACGTTGGCCCTAGAAACCGTCTTTACAAAGAAAAAAGAAAAATTAACATTCAAGAACGACACCAGTTTCTACGGTAAACGTAAACGAATTTATGTATCGTGGTTAGAATCAGTCCTTGCTAGTTTTAATGTATTCTAGCGTGCATTCAGTCGACATTAAGTTTCTTGTTTGAAAACAAAACCTCGCTTCTGACATATTGGTTTACCTTATTGTTGGTTGAGTTAAAGTACTAAGCTGAATAGATTTTGCAGGCCTTTTAATGATTTAAGTATAGAAACAGCATTTGAAAACTGTGAAACGGGGTTCTTATAATGAGTTGCCTTGGCATCCAAGCATGGATCTTTTAGAGGAATTTAAATTAAATGCATTCGCTTTTGTAAATGTAATTAATACCATAATCTTCAAAGTAACTGACTAACCTGATGGACTAACCCTCGAAAGGTTCCCAAACAAAACTTCAATCTAAATGTCTTGGGCAAATTATTATTATTTCACGACTTCAGTCTGGTTTCCGTAGAGAAAATACAGTCTCTAAAATGTGATCCCACTTTTCTGATCCATTCTGTAGATACAAATAGATAAAAGCTAGAGAAAACTCGTACAGATTGAAAGCTATCAAACATATTGGCAAAATGTGCAAGTATAAGTAATTGGCCTTTCAACCAGCTGAGCTCTCTCTGCTTTCAAATTTGTCTCTGCTTTCCAATCGGTGTTACTAGCTTATTAAACAGTATCTTTATCCTTTGCGGTTTTAAGCTTTCCAAATAATCTTACGTTGGGTATATAATGGATATTTATAAGAAGTAATCGACGTTTTAGGATCCCTAATTCATAAAAATATGATGATTGCTTTTATTCTAGCCATGTCTCTATGAGATTCAGTATATTTATGATGGTAAAGCTAGTTTTCTCTAAACTTTCATACATAATTTTTGAGCTGTTTATTAAGGCAATCTTCAGTTGCATCCTCACTTAGTTTTGGGGTGAATGGGACAAGTGAACCAAACCACTGCAACATCTGAAAGCCAGAATTTTATCCATTGGAATCATCAGGAAAGCGCCGAAAAAGTTCATGAAGTTCTGGTGAATGAATTTAACGGTCACGAATCCTGCAGCGAAATTAATCAGAGAAGACTAGCACAGGATTAAGAACAACATAATTTTTCCTTGCTCCATAGTTAACAAGCAGAAAAGGTTTGTGATAAAAAGTGAGCATTTCCAATTTTCCATAACCATTAAAATATTTAGAAGTACCATAGCCCCATGCTTGCCACATTACCGGCTTAAAACATTATATTAGCCCGTAAAATTTAACGACCAAACACGGCTCTTCTAATACCAAGTCTCAATAAACAGAACGTAACGCATTTCCTTGTAATGGTGACTCCCCTGTAGATACGAACTTAATTCTTGTAATGATCTGAATCATCGAGGGTTATAAGAAATCTTTGCCACTTGTTTTATTTATATAACATTGAGTTATAACATCGTATCTATTTCAAACAAACATGAAAACTAGGTAGGGACAATACGGTATTTTACTGCTTAAATAAATTGAAAATCTATTTAGTCCGTCAGTAATAATACTGAAAAATAATGGACACGTATTTTTTTGTTTTTTTAAAACAATGAATATTGATAAAGATAAAACGCTTCCAAATTCGGGAGTGGGGGCTTGTGACGTCATTACGCTTGTAAAATTGTACCGACTGAGTGACGTTTTGTGAAGAAGAGAAGTGTTGTATCTTCGTCAATTTTGGTTTGTGTGACAAAAGAAAAAATACGGGTCTAATATTTTTTAATAATCAATTTTCCCTAATATTTTTTTTGAGTAAAATACCCTATTTTGCTATGTGGCACAATGTTTAAAACATCCAGTTGTTGGCTATCAATCTGCATCGTGTCTGTCTTATTAGACTGGTCGTTGTCCTCATGGAGCGATTTCTTTTGAGGCTCAATAGGCATTTCGGTAGCTCTACCAGAGCTGTTGTGGTCGTCTAGTATCGACTTCTGAAGGTGCAGATGTGCAAATGACATCTGCACAGCTGCTCAGGTTATTTGGCGGTACTCCCTGGTGAACTGGTGCACTTGAAGGGAACGTCCACAGTAGGCTTAAATTGGTCGGTCTACCGCAAGGGTTACCTTCACCATTGTGACTATCTTTTGTTTCCTGCCACCTGCCTATGTAACGAGGTTAAGACTTATCACACTTAAGTTATTGCCATCTTATCTTTTGACAACTCAACAACATTAATGGCGTTTTTACATTATTGATTAGGTTCTTACTTTAAAATCTGTTCGATGATATCCATAAAATGTGTAACACAATGGACTTAGTTCTGCCTGATATATGCTTTTCTTGAATTTGCTCAACGATCGTTTCTCCACCATATGTCTCTCTCAGCCGACTTTTTAAGGTCTTGATCTGTACCATCTATCCGATGAAATGAGTAAATAATCACCATTCTGGTTGACACTGCACTTCAGTCGACCAAAAAAACAAGTTTCCTCACAGTCTTTGTCAGACATCCATATTCTTTTATTTGCCCTTTCGCTTTCCCCAACCATTCACTTTCTATTGGACGTCAAATAAACTCCTCTTTCCGTAATTAGTTAAGTTCATGTCCAAGTAAATGTCAACAATTTGTCTCTGAACTATTGAACGATGTGTCATTAGCATTTAACATTATTTGTCTCAAGTTTACATCAAGCAATTACAAAAACCGTTATAAAAAACGTACAATAGAGGCTTGAAAAACTCCGTTATTGTACAAACAGGCTTCGCCGCGTAAATCTACCAAACCAGTATGTTAATAGGTCTGTTAACAGAGTCTTTAGTTACTTTTGTTTCCTTCAACAATAGAAAACTTGTAAAGGTGGCTGTACATAGTACATTCTCGCTATTTTACTTCGAGCCAGGGAGAGTGCGAAAGTGTAAACAACCTTAGATTTTTCTGTACCCATCAATCGTCAATACGGCATTGCCTTGCATTTGTGTTGAAACAGATTTTTTGCGATTTCAGGGTTGATCCCATAGTAAATGTTATTTACAGTGAACAACACCCAAGTTTTTCGTAAAAAAAGATATATCCTTGTCCACATCTTTTGCGCGACGTCTCAGGAGACACATAAGAGAGCTCAGTTGAAAGTGTACAGCCATAAAATATCGCGTTTCCACGCGTAACTTCGCCCGTCGTGGTATAAAGGTCAAGAACGAATCATTAGTTGCCACTCGCTTTCTAAGCCACGTGTTGTTTCTCACATTAATTATTTATGTAGTTTCTGATCGATGGGATAAAGGATTTATACTTGAACTGCTCGCGAAGTTCTTTTCAAGGTTGGGAAGACTTAGAATCTTGTTTGAGGTACATCCAAAGAGTTGGAACTTCAAAAGGTCTTTATTGAAAAGATGTTTTGAAGTTTGTTTCTTTGATAAATGTGACTAAACGGAGGTCTTACTCGTTTGCCATTTCTTTGACGACAGCTTTTTGATATTGAAAACCTGTTGAGTCTGTAGCAAAAGCATTCATAACTACGTAATATAAAAATAATACCCAGAAACCATTATATGTAGTATATGAACAACTGAAATTGAAATCGCGATATATGAAAGTTCTCATCGAAATTAGAACATTATGAAACATACGACGGTAATTGAAGAGCAGAAGCCCTCCCAACTCGACATCTGACTTGTCCAAGGATGTTCCCTTACCAAACTAGATAACATAGGTCAACAGCATTTTTGTGCATGGGTTCTACATACGTTATTTTTATTGTTTGTATATCTAGAAACATGAATATGAACAAAAAAAAGTTCTGAATTTGCTTTTGTGAGAAAAAAATGGGTATATTAAAATCATTGAAAATACTTAAAAATTGACACAGAGATGGGTTATTACAAAGGAAACTGTACATCCATTCACGTTTTTTTTTACAAAATAAGTTTTAAAATAAAGTTAAATTATTTAAAATTAACAGTTTTAGTTTTCCTGCTATTTTTAGTAGAAGTTTCTCTTTTTAACTCCCAAATATAGTCTCCCATCATGTCTCTTTCAGTACTGGCATTTGTAACGTCTCTAAAATGCTTGTCAAATCTCAAATTGTCTTGATGGAAGCGTTCCTTTCAAACCTTTTATTTAAATTACCAAATAATGACATTGTTTTTATGCCGAGCATACACTTTGTGTGGAAAAAATGAAATCTGTCAGATCGAGTCCTAATCGCTCTAGGTTAACATAAAAAGCTGAAATAAGCTAATACATTTGCTGGCTCCCAACTCTAAGTACGTGTCAAACAAAAATGGTGTTTTGCCAACAAACTTATCAATTCATCAGTTTGACAAAAAGCAGCAAAATTTTTTCACTCTTTTAAGTATAGGCCTTATTCATTTGTCCCATGCCATTTTTTTAGTGACGGTGTTCCAGGCAACCATGTTCCACAATACCCCTAAAAGTCAGTCCAGTAGATCAGCTTTTTCTTAGTTTTCAATAATAATTGTAATGGAAAATAAGCCAGCGTGTTCGAGTAAATGCAATAAACCCAAGATCCTGAAAGCAATACGACTAACAATAACTTGACCCTAATACAGCCGAAGCGAGTTGCTTATCTCTGAGTGCAAGTTAGGAGACAACTGTAGGAAATGGCACACTTTACGTGCTTCATAAGGTATGGCAAGCTGGCACGCCATATATGCATGTACTGCAGATATCTTCTACCACGGAATTGGGGCTGAATTGGTAGCAAAATGGTGTTTAATGGTACGGTGCAGTTAGTGGTCCAAAGAAGGAAAAGAAAGGGGTTAAAGATATCTGGTCTGCAGTTGAAAGAGAAACGTAACAGTATGTTTAGCTGATGGTAATGCATACTCGGGCAGAGTTATCAAATAAAATCAATTTATTTGCCATAAGCATTCGTTGGCAAAGATAAGTCTACATTAATTTCTAAGATCAAACTGAGTTCCGAGTTTAATTTCCCAACCACCAAAAAAATGTAGAAAGCATTACCTGACACAACAGATCTATAATAGGCCAAAACTTTTATAATTACCGGAAACAATACACAAACCTGTTTGTCTTGTTATCACGAGCAATACGCTAATTTTGTGCGTAAAACTGTTTCAAATAATGGCTAGCTAGCGAGTCCGAATCCGTAGCTGCTAGTTTAAGTGTCCAGAAAGCTTCTGAAATAAGCATAATACATTTGACCAAACTCATAACAGACGTGTCAAAACAAAAAAAATCGTAATCTACTTGCTTTTGCCATATAAAACTTTCATCATCATCATCAGCAGCAGCAAACTTGTTTCACTTACTGCTAAGTATAGGCCTTTTCCCATTTGTCTCATTCCATCCTGGGGACGTATTCTCTAAAGATACGGCGTTTTCGGCATGGCCCCAGCGTCGTAATCTGTTTATTTTTAATAGATTTTCAACCTTATGACATTTGACTGTACATAAAACCTCTCGCGAGACATGGGTTACAGATTTTCTACTACATACTTTTCGACACATGAAATCCTATTGTCGCATTTGTATTGGAGGCTTTTATTGCAGCACACTAACCTAAAAGCGTTTATAGGTTATCCGATATCGCGAAATGGTTTACGCTAAACCGTTCTGCAAACATAACCGTTACGATTGGCGTTGTTATCAGTTTTGTTCGCACCGTTTCAACTTTATCACAACTTTAATTGTGTGGCTATCGATAGCGGGCCGCTCCAATTGTTTTTCTGGCGAGAGTATGATATCGGAATGTTATCGGCGGTGGCTCTCTAGTCTCTAGCGTATAGTAGGATATTATATATTAGCGTTGTGTTTATTGGTATTTGTTTGCGTTCTAATAAAAAAAGCAACTGTATATGCAGTTTAGAATTTAGTTTATAGTTCATAATCATACCGTTGTCAATTGACTTGGGGACGTTATAGCTTCTCTTTCGCATATCGCGTCACATATCTCTGTTTTTCATAGTTCTATAAAATTCACCATTTCAGAAATTTATGGTTTCATATTTTTCAATACTACTGTCATGTGCATTATACTTTCTTATGGAAACTTGATGTTTAGGGTGCAAGTTGCGGAAACACACAGAAGGCGTTTTCCTTCCTTTGTTCATAGTAGGTTCCTTTTTTGTGGGTGGTTAAATCGGAAGTAATGGAGCAGATGTGCCTGTACGATGACTAAATATCCTATGGATTAAACTGGTATAGACAGCGTCAAGATGTGGTTTCCAAAAGCACGCTGAAGTTGTGTGAGTTGGCTTTCAGTATACTTAATCCTAGAAGGAAAAAGAAACTGGCTGGGACGGAGTAGATGTGGAAGGCCGAGGACAGGGTGATGTGGCGCAGTCTGAGTGAAGCCTATGTCCAGCAATCGGAACACATCACACATACACATCGTAGTAGATGTGGAAGGCCGAGGACAGGGTGATGTGGCGCAGTCTGAGTGAAGCCTATGTCCAGCAATCGGAACACATCACACATACACATCGTAGTAGATGTGGAAGGCCGAGGATAGGGCGATGTGGCGCAGTCTGAGTGAAGCCTATGTCCAGCAATTGACTGCGATAGACAGAGTTGATTGGTTGAATACTAGAAGGTGACCAAACATCATTAGTATTACCTCTGTTTTGGAGAGATTTTCGTCTAGCTGAATAATTAAATAGCCTAAGTTTTGTTTTATAATTAGAGAGAGCGAGTTTTGAATTTTAACAAAACCTGAAATGTGAACAATAACTTCAAAGGCCTCACTCGAAATTTTACCGACGAAGTTTGTTGAAGTTAGTTAGTTTGTAATTTGAATACACTTGCTTAGGGTGTAATGGATTTTCGTGTTCACAGCTAATAATGGGTTATTAAAGTTATTAGTAAATGAACAAAGTGATATTTAAAGGCAGTTTTTAGTTTGTTAGTCAGGCGTGGTGGCTTTTTATGGAGACGAATTTGGTTAGGTAGATTTTTTAACTTTCAGTAAGAATTTCTCCAGTATCTCGGGTGCGTTAACAAATATTGAAACTCACATAGACTAGCATACCTGGAACAACTATCTGCAGGTCAATTTCTTTTTCCGTGTAGGAATCGAATTGGTAACCGTATGCCAAGAATGCGAGCAGTAGCCAATCCCTGAGCCACTTCACCAACTGTGCCAGTTTATTTAAACCTGCATTTATGCTATATTCTCAGATGTCTTTTAATATGGTAAAGAATGACAGTACCCAATCGTGGTAGTTCTTCAGAATATGTCGTTGTAGAGCAGTGGGTTAACCTATCAGCAGACCTTGTAGAGATGTTCAAAAAAGTCAGGTTCTAAAGACAGTCCAACCATGGGTTCATTAAATCAGAAGCCATTTCACGTTTTTGTGACGTAAAATGACTTAATTCGAGAATTTTAATAATTTCATTTGATAGAAAAAAAAAGCTTTTTTATGTTTTCATTCAACAAGTACGGTGTAAATAATACGGAAGTCTTGTAATCCTGGTCCTCCATTTGATTGTAGAAAATCTGTTCTTTTACCATTGAGCTATTATTACTACGTATAGAGACGACACCACGTATCACCACTGTTTCATCCAAGATGAGTGAGCGCGCACAAGTTCATTCAGCTGTTTGACAGCTCTGTGGTGTACTCTAGGCGCGTGCACTCATCCTGGATGGGACACAGCTGGTCACAGTGGTGATGCGTGGTGTCGTCTCTATACGTAGTAATAATAGCTCAATGTCTTTTACACGTTTTAACGTTACATTAGAATGGTTGCAATATTGCCGAAGTATCGGAAACCCTCCCTTCATTCAGCAAATAACACGTTATAAGTTTAAATAACTTACCTATTCTTTTACTCCAGCCATTGTTATTCGGTCTACCAGTATCCACTGTTAGTTTAGTGCCTCTTCAAAATTGTGCCACCACACTCCGTCCTTATCTAGATTCCCGTCTTTTTGATCGTCAGTCCATCATAGATTCAACTTAAAACAAGTTTTGAAGTAAATTTCAAGTTTAACAAAAGATAAAGGTAAGGTTCTAGGTCACGGAGCTAGAAATTTAGAAACCTAGGCGAACGAAGTCTCAATCAAAACTAATGTAAGCTTTATCTCATTATTAACCTCGTGGCACAGTAATAAAGCGATTTGTTAGTCGGAAGCAGGTATATTTTACATTTCTTTATTACAGTTGTGCTGTTTGGCCTAAATGTGGGCCTTTAATTCTAAGCGAAAGCTCTTCCTGAATTCTTGGCCTAGAAACTTCCTAAAACGTAAAGAAAAGTTTCATTATTAATCACGAAATTAATGGTAAATAAAAGTTATGTAATCGTTTTTCCAAACTTGGAGTATTTTGCTATTACTGATCCATCTGCCTAGCAGTTGAATTTGTTACTTTTGCCTTTCAAAACGTGATATTTCTTCTTTTCCAACCTTTCTGATATACATAACTAAGTCAAGTAATCTAGTATTCTGCAGCATTCCACTCGGTCTTATTTCAGTTTTCTTTCACGTCAGCGTAATATTGACTCTACTCCTAAACTCTACAAACATTTCAAGACGATTCAGCCAAAAGAAAAGCATGGGTACAACTGTGGTAATGACTGTAATCCTTGCACACTTCACAATATTCCCCATAGCGTGTCATAGGCTGAGCTCGGCCCCAGAGGTCGTGATCCCCAATTAATGAACAGACGGGCTCAGAGGGGCACATGTGCATCTGTAGTTAGCTCCCGATCCGACGCGTCAATGATGTTCCTTGTTCCAATTTCAAATATGTCGTTAAATTCGGCGCGAATGACCGCTTGAAATTAGAACAGTTAAAAAGGAGTCTTTATTCTTGGTATAAATAAATGTGTTTGCTTCCTGGCTTTTGGACTTGTGGGCAATGCCGCCGAAGTCTTGTGGGTATGTATGTATCGTTGAATTGTGTTTAAAGACGCTAAACGTGACCTTGTATGTGTTCGCGTAGTATGTATTTGAACATTAATTTCATTAGACTTGCAGATATTTGGTTGCTTTTACATCACTTCGCTGAAAAGGGCATCTTTCTATTTTTCCACTAACCGCATCCCTATAGTGTTGTGGTCGCCATATTTGCACTCACGTTTGCTCTAGTGCAATATTTATACCATTATGTAGATTATAAACAGAGAAACTATTGCGATAGTGAAAATATTTTACGTATATTTTATTGACTGTTTACATCAGTGAATACAAAAGAAAGCAAGCGATAAGCGTAGCTATTCAGTCCGTACATAAAACTGACATTTCGATAAGATTTATACATAAACTTATTTAAATTTAGCTCTGGTTATTTATAACGTGGATACCGCACTAACACGCATACTAACTAATTAGCCTGTATTGCTTTACTGCTGCGCACAAACCTCCACTTTAAACACCAATTTATGTCTTATGCTATATTCCTTTCGGAAGGATTCACGTTTGTCCTTCCATCTTCGCCCCGGTCTACCACTTTGGCACTTTCATTCTTAGAGCATTTAAAACATACACCACATGTTAACCTTTAACTATGGACGTTCCATTTTTGGCACACTACTATGGACGTGCGGTCTCAGAGACCGCTATCTTTACGGGCTGGTTTCTATCTTGATGCGTTAGTATTTTATCATTTTTTGTTTTTATCCCTTAGAAGAGTAACTAAATGTAAATAAAAAATGTAATTTTAATGAATAATAGTATTTATAATTAACTAAATCTAACGATATAACAATCGAAGGCGCTTTTCAGACTTTTTAGCTTGAGATCACTTTATAGGTATATTACCAGCGGAAAATGACTTTTTTAGTAAGTTTGACTTATTTTACAATAAAATATAAAGAAAAAAGAACATAATTAACTTAACTTTATGTTCTCAAAACTTAACATAAAAAATTTGACAAGGGCCCAACTTGGTCATATTCATAGAGGTAATCTTTGCATAGCAGCTTCTTTTTTTTTTCTAAATTATCGAATTCTTCCATCCAGGGCAGGGCGGGAGGTACTGTCAGACTCGTACTGACTAAACAAAAAAATGTCCTTCAATAGCCCTTTACTTTCCGGGGTCACGGATGTCCGAATAAGTCCCGCGACCTCAGCAAGTTTTGGCCTTCTAGAGAGGCCCCGTCATCATGCTGACACTCATTGAGGCGCACGTGGAACACAACGCGCTGTCGACCCGGGCATGGTCCATGGTCGGACAGCGAGTCGCCTATTACTCGCCGCCCGTATGCCCGAACCTACGGTGACCGGAGATCATCTGCCGATGTCCGCCCCCGTGGGCTTCTACCACTGCGGCTGGGATGGAGGGAGGACTCTGTCCTCTTCCTCACTTGGCCCGCCTACTCCTTCGCGAGCATTAATGTCAGCTTCATAAAAAACAAACAATCATCAGCATCCCCATCGCTGTCGCACTGATCCGATTCTAAAAGCAATCGTTGACACTCGTCTTCGAAAGAAGGATCATTTAAGTAATCACAATATTTTATTGGCTATCTGAGTGAACGAACTCGATGTTCGTTTGCCTGCAGTCGTTGGTTGATCGTTTTTTGACATTTAGGTTTATAAAATATAAAACAAACAAAATTACCGTCAGTCTCAATTTATAACACAAATGTGGACGCGCGGTCTCACAGACCGCACTCAAAGTATACAGCGAAATTACTCACGCAGGATTCAGCTGGTGGCATAATTTTCATTCTCAACTGTCGATTTACCACTAAAACCGAAGCTACTGAGGATGGCATACGCCTGGGGTACGTGGGAGGAGAGGAACACGATAATCACAAACTGCACGCGGTCTGAGAGACCGCGCGTCCATAGTTAAAGGTTAACTAGTGATACATAAAAATATTAATGGTAATGGTTTTTGAGGGGGAGGAAGGCAAAAGAGAAAAATGATACTGAAACAACTGACAGTGGAGAAGGAATGAAAACTATCGCATTGTGCCTACTTCAAGAAACTGAAGATCTAGGGTAAAAAGAGTATGAAAAGACGTCAACTAGATTTTTGAAAATAATGCAGAAAGTGTTAAATGATTCTTAAATCCTACTTACGTAATAACCAATTTCGTTTGACTGGAAAGTCTGTGTACTGTGAACCAAATCAAAGCAATTTACTCCATCTACAACTGAAATTATGACATGTTACAAAAAGTTTAATTAGTTAGCTTAGTACCATTGTTTGCTAGATCGCGTGAACAAATGCCTGCTACTAGTTTTACACTACTTAAGGCAACACTAGTGTGTAAATAAGGGTATACATTCAATTAATAAAACTGGCGTATTTGTGACTTAACGACTTCTTGCATGCTGTACCAAACTAGCAGTTGGTAGACGTTGGCCTTCCCAACGCGCGTTTTCACAACCAATGAGTGATGCAAGCGCGCGCACGCACCTTTTAGTTTTCAAAACGCGCGTTGGTAAGCGTCTAATAGTCCAGTTGGATTTACTTAGACATGATTGAACTATAATTCAGAGGAGGTTAAATATTAATCCTTATAAACAACAGATACTGTTCCTTTTTTCCCGATTTCGTATCTAGTAGAACCAACAATAAAATCAGCTGTCCATTATGTCATGTTCGTTTTTCTACTGTTCCTAAAAGAAAAGATCGCGTGAACATTTGCTAAACGTCAGTTTTGTACCGGTAGTCAGCGTCAGTCAGTTCAGCCTTTGTGGCAAGTGGCGGCCTCGACATTGCCTTTGACAAGCCGACTTTGATGTGCTGTTACGCCGAACTCGGAAAGCACTGTATTTTTCCTCCACTTCACATAAATGAATTCAACGCCGTGCTTGATGAAAACATAGTTCCGTTTCTGTAAAACGTTTGAAAATGATAGAGATAGAATGTAGAATGTAAATATGATTAAAAGGATGAATTCATTTGGGATGCCCTTGATACTACTTTTCCAGTATGTATTCTATTTTCTAGATATTTCTGCAAACATACGGTTTTTCAGGCGGACCATGTGCTCTTTTGACACACCTTTATTGTTACATTTTTTTTTACTAGATAACAAGTTTTCAATTAAAAATATGAGTTTACAACTCACTATCAAGTTTGCCAATTACATCATATCAATTAGGTACTATCGGGAATATCTATATTATTATCGAAAAGTGACAGTTTACACTGCAAATGATTATCTTATCGTGGACCATCGTCTGTCTCCACCGGTCGACACCGCCCTTATCTACCGTATGTTCAATTCTATTGCCATTGTAATAAGTTTGACGTAGTTTGGCATTATTTTCGGCATATTCTGTATCTATGATGTATTGCTGATAAATAAAATGTGGATCATGGAATGATGTAGCTGTTTTGTTAGCCAGTGGCATTGGGATAAACTGAATGTTAAGGTTGGTTAAGGCCAAATGGGCGTTTTGACATTCCATTCCATCTTTCATTGTGTAGATATAGTAGGTTACAGCGTAATTAGTTGCTCCTTATACGGATGTCATTTATATCTTTTAGATAAGTAATAGTTCTTTTTTAAGACGCCTGATAGTAAGGGAAGATGTGGTCGACGGTGAAGTACGCTGTTCTAGAAGTAACCTATTCACTTTTGACTTGAAGACCCCAAGGTTATAGCTGTCGGAAACTACAAATGCCGGGAATTCCACTCCTTACTAACCCATCGTTTGATCTTGTAAATCATATTAAACGTTTTCCCATTATTTTCCCATATTTTTCGCCTTAATCGTCGTTTAATGTCCTCAAAGTTGCCCATTTCGTTCATACTTGACGGACATCTTGATAGACTTGCGAAAGACTATTACGTATTTATAAAGCGTTAGCAATCAGTGTATTTTAAGACACAACTAATGACTTCCGTAGTTCCAAAGAATACAGGAAAAGGTTTTATACTACAGATGAAATTCAAAGAAACTGCTTGGAACAAACATCAATCGTTACTCCCACGTATTTCAATATTAGTCAGATCTGGGTTAACGACTGGGGGACCGTAAAACTTCGCCGGGATGCAGATTTAACATTGTGTGGTTATTGGGGGCTCAGCACTGTTCAGATCTATAGGAAATAGAATCTTTGGAAATGGTTGCTGTATCCTAAAAACTTCCTTGAAATGCTAGAAACTGCGGAAGATATAGCATCCTTTTTCTTTTCATTTTAAAAGAAACGTTGCCTTATGAGTAATTCCTGTTTAGTATGGTGTTTTTGAAATCATAAAAAATCACACACACAAATAGCCAAACCCGTGGAGCATTATTATTTTTCCCGTGGAAATCGAACATTCAGCCAATCGCTGTACCACTGCGCCACAGTGTGCTGATATGGCTAGCAGTGAGGTAATTTCTGAATTGGAATCCCATGAAAGAAGAAATCACATTAACCCCAGCTGTACACGATCAAGTATGCAGTGCACTTGAAGCGGCGTCCAAAAAACTTGACACGGTGTAAGGCTATCAGAAGAAGACTTGTCATACACACCATGCAACGTCAAGTTTATCGAACGCCGCATCCACCAAAAAAACTTGATCGTGTATGGCTGTCAAACGCCGGCCGTAACAAATTAGTTTAAGGACAAGACAATGATATTCATTGCAGTTAATTCCGAAATTTTTATCAAGAGTTAACTTTATCTGCAGTTAATTTGAGTATTGTCCTCGAAAGAACATGGTACTAATCCGGGCTCGTTTAGAAACACATCATTCATTTGCACTTTACTTACCCTAGTAATCGCATTACGAAATCTCGTTGGTCTCGTGATTCGTGACAAACTGACTAAATCCCTGTAGACCGGTACTCTTAGAGATTACTTTGGCTATTACATTACCTCATTTAGGAATTTGAGACAGCTCTTGATTGATCTCTGACTCTTGGGGCTTTTGACTCAATTTTTTTTTTTTTTTGAGTTAGGAAAGGATTACCTCCTTCGTTGTCCTATTTTTTTTTATGTTTTTGTTGTCGCAAGAGATCTTAGGTCCAATTTTCAGAAGGACAAATTGTTTAACTATTTGTTTTACTTCAAGTATTCCTCAGTAACAACGCCTAGTCTGAACTTATATTTTTCGCAATGAGCTCGCCCCTCTTACCTGTGGGTTTATTATTAGGCATGACATGAAGTCCTGTTACACATTTTGCGTGACAAAAAAATGTGACCCAGAAGTTGTCCTTGAGGAACTCCTAATATTACTCTTTTAGCATTCTCCCTTGTTGCCCTTTTCACCAATTACAAAACCCTGTTTACACGAGGTTCAGAAGTCGGGACTCACTAAGCTTACTCAACTCAGTAAAAATAGAAGTAAAATTATATATTCATACATAACTACACGATTTTCTTCTATCGTTATGATAAGGACGCCACGTGCTACTGTGGTTTCTATTTCAGTCGTTTATTTTAAACAACTGGTCAACGACTTACGATTTTATTTATGTATTTCTAGATTTATCTCTTATCTCCCTGCAATATGGTACTGCTTTCTTTATATCTACTGGGTTAAGTACTGTGACTGGATTCTGCCGAGTAGACTTTCACCCCTGTTCCTTTATTCTTACCTGTTCCTCTGTCTGTGTGAGCCATTCCTTTGCAAGGGAGTCAGTTTTCACGTCCTTTATCAACTTTCTGAGATTTTCCTGTGTGTTATAATTATAATCTTTCTTTCCTCTGTTCCCTTATTTATAAAAAAAAATGTGGTATGGTCAGTTCTCCAAACCGACTTGACCGATAATAATGTTTTTTTAGAATATTTGGTAGGTATGAGTATGATAAAGTCCTACTCTCCCCAACTCCTATTTAAAAAAATGTTTGACGTTCAGCGTAGTGGAGTCAGCTAGGACACTCCCCAATCATCTATCTATTTAAAAAAAAGTTTCTCGCTCAGTGGAATCAGCTAGAAATATAATAATTTATTAGATTTTAACAAATGAATCCGGAATCGAGTCTCGTTTTTAAAATGTGTCTCGGCTCGCACGGGTGGACATGTGGACACAAAAAAAATCGTCCTCTATAAGATGGTCCTAATGGTCGAACACAACAAAAAAGAATTAGCTGAATCGGTCCAGCTTTTTTCGAGATATGAGCTTAGCAACACATTTAGCGATCCAGTTTTAGGGTTCTCGTTTTAAACTGTAGTTGACACCTGATTGGTTAGAATTAGCTATCTCCAAAGAGAAGCACGTTTTATTGGGCTACCACAATCTTACGGTCAACGGCTGATCGTTTCGTTATCAGCTGTTATAAAGTTCAAGTCATGTATTTGTAAAGACAATTTCGTCTACGATTCGCAGTATCTATTTGTGAGTCATTACTATGAAAATACTGATAGAATTTTGATTAAATTTATGTGTATATAAATTAGTATTGCGGTTATTTGAATTTCAAATTCGTTTATAAGTAAACACGGAAAAGTTTTGGGATGCTGAAGTTAAAAATATTGCGACCCTGAAATCATGAAAACCTTACGAAATATAGATATTTTATTACGTAGTTGAAGGCATTTCTCCCCATAAGATGTAACTAACAAGTTACAGAATCAACGTAGAATACAAAATATCGGCCCATAAACAGTTATTATCTCAGAAAGTTGTGACCAAGGAGGTTTTGTATCGGTTTTCGTAACTGGTAGCTTATCTCTGAAAAAAACAACCTCAAAATCTATGACCTTGACAGCTTAAAAAAAATGTTGCCAAAAAAAATTGTAAAAAAAATTGCGGCATCAGAAATTACGAACTGTCAACGTGACACGTTGACAGTTCGTAATTTCTGATTAATGTTGCCGCAATTATTTTCAATGAATATTATAGCCCTTTTATATTGCACCAGCCAAATGCCTTTAGTGAAACTATGTTTCATTTCTTGCCTATCGTATTTGTGACGAACTTCGAATGCATTGCGTTATTTTTAATGATCACATTAAAAACTGCCATTACATGGACACGGGGTAAAGCGAAACGTCTGGGAGATTGGCTCCGGAAAAAGAGTAGCCTTTTGGTGAGCAGCGTAGCTTCTTTACTTCTTTGAAAAACGTTGTCCTACACTAGGAATTTCTCGTATACCGTGGGTACGTTTACGAACATTTTTACTCGCATACACAAAAACCCAAACCCGAAGAAAATACTAGTAGATACTAGTATTTCTAATCTCGCAATCTCGACTTGCAATGTAACAACTAGTAAGTAAAATTAATAACATTAACGTTAGTTACTTCATTGTGTTGTTAGTAGCGTTGGTTGAAAATTCCTAAAACCAATCTTCCCAGGGGGTATTAAATTCACAGCAGGTTGTGAACTGTAGCGGTTAAGATAGGCAGTCTCTCCATCTAGAAATGTTTGTATTAAGGCAGATCCCAACATACTTATACTTTAGAAAAGAACGGCGAGCCACAGTAATATATGAAAGAGCGACGTTCTAACAGGTAGCCTAACATCACGTCTTAACGCATGAGTAAATTCCAGTCTGTGAACGAGATGGCGTTACACTACTTGTATAGCTCTATCTCTTTCCCACAGTGGAATTAATATCGCTTTAAGACGTCATGGTAAGCCACCTGAGGCCTTACCACGAGCTCTTAACGCGATCCAGTTTAGGTTGAGGGAAAGAAACAGAGCTTATCAGAGCTATACAAGTTTTTTAGCGCCATCTCTTTCCCACAGCCTAAAGAATTCATAGGTAGGCCACCTGATTATCACAAAGTCAGTATAATTTTGACCGTGTAAATATTTTATTTTGGTATTGTTAGTTGTAACCCCCGAAAGAAAATCCTGCTGGTGCATATGTATAGTACCGCACGTTGTCTTTCATCTGGAGCATTATCGGTTCGATAAATACCTTGAAAAAAACCAGGCTCATAATCTATTGTGCCATATTGTAACACCCCCCTTGCGTGTACGCAGTCGTGCGGCATCTGCGCGATGTTCCCGTCGTGCATGTCTCTGCTGTCGCGGCGGGGCGAGCAGCGGGCGCCGCGTCCCGGGCAGGCAGCCGTCGTACTCAATGTCTACGACATGTACTGGACAAACTGGTAAGACACATAGATTTACAATCAACTCAACCTTATGCAGCCTGGATATAAGCCTCACTCCACAATATCCTCTTACCTGTCGTCCCATCATTCGCATTGTATCTTATTCAGGTTTCTTTTTAAGATAGTTTGCATTGCCAGTCACAGTTATTCTCAAAAACATAGAAGTTTGTCTGCTAGACCTGTATTTTGCCACGATCAGCGCTATGTTTTCGCTTATGAGCGGTTGATGGTAATCTACTAACTTACCATCAATCTGGAATCAGATTTAACCTGAATCTTTAACTGACTGGAGCGACAATCTTCGCAGGGTGGCAGTAAACTCAGGATAACCCCCATTTTTACTTCCAAACCTTTTGTTTTGTGCAATTTCTGACCCTGCGCATGATATCGTCACACTACCCATGCGCCGACGATTCAGTAATTGACCAACCGATTGTACACCGTGCAGGACGCACATTGCACAGATCAAAGACCTAGATCGATAAGTTTTCTTTTCTATTTTCTAAAAAGACTTCCCTTCATGATCTCCTTTGTCGATCTTGGCTATTTATTTTTACGCTTATCTGCGATTAGTCACAAACTATTTATTTATTTATTTATGTACACACAAAATACAACACAGGACAATTAAAACATAGAACTCAGTACAAGGGTGCTGCTTATTTCTATAGAAATTTCTGCCAGCAGACCCGCGAAAGGAGAAATGAAAAAGAAATGTAGACTATAGTGTGTGAGAGGAGGAATAAAAACCGTCAAAAGTGGATGCTAACCTAATCTAACCTAACATTTATAACATACGAATGCATACATAATAATAAATAAATATTAATACTTAAACATACCCTTATAAAAATAAATACCTAATACAATATATATATATAATAAGTATATATATTAAATATAAATAAATTACAATTGTGATGATAAATAATGCTCTTTCAATCTGATTTTAAACAGTGAAATTGTAGATAAGTCACGGATGCTAGGCGGAAGTGAGTTCCACAGCTTTACAGCATGGGCGGAGAAGGAATATGAATAGTAACTGGATTTATGAGGAGGGGATTTAAGTAGGGATCTGAGGTGCGACCTGCAAGGTGCGTCGCTAGGACGGGCGTAACTAAATCGTTCTCGCAGATAAGAGGGATAGGAAGGGTTGTGAAGGATGTTGAAAAGGAGACAAAGGATACGAGTGTTCCTGCGAAGGCGGATTGGGAGCCACTTGAGTTCCTTGCGAAAGTGGGAGACGTGATCATATTTACGGAGACCGAAAACAAATCGAATACATGAATTTTGCAAGCGCTCAAGTTTATTTAATAGCTACTCAGTAGCATCCAAATAGCAGGCATCGGCATAGTCTATGATCGGCTGAACAAGAGTTTGAGTCAAAGAAATTTTAGTCTTCAAGGGCAAGACACTTTGGAGACGTTTCAGCGAATGCAAGGAAAAGTGTACCTTACGACTGATTCCGTTGACCTGAGCCCCCCATGAGAGATTGGAGTCAATGATTACACCCAAGTCTTTGGCAGTGTCTGTGTAATCGATACACACACCGTCGAGGTATAAAGGCGGCAAAGTTGCAACAAGACCTGCACCACGGACAAATCGGCTGCCTATGATCATGGCCTGCGATTTAGATGGGTTAATTCGCAGGCCAAATGACTTAGCCCAGGCATTGATATTGGCCAGGTCAAGATTCATGGCACCAATGGCAGACGCCGCATCTGCTGTAGTAAAATGACGATAAAGCTGCAGATCATCCGCATAAAGATGGAAACTAGAAGAGATTACTTTCGTAACCATATTGATAAAAATTGAAAAAAGAAGAGGAGAGAGAACGCCACCCTGGGGAACGCCCTCAGTAAGGCTACACCAATCAGAGAGATTGTCTTCAAGGCGAACACACTGAGAACGTCCCCGAAGATAAGAATTAAACCAGGCTAAAGCGGATGAAGAGAAATTTATAGATTTAAGGATACCAAGTAGAATGTCGAAATCCACCGAGTTGAAGGCACTACTAAAGTCGAGCAACACGAGAACAGTAAGTGACCTATTCTCCATTGCCCAGCGGATATCGTCAGTTACCTTTAAAAGTGCAGTTACAGTGCTGTGGCCCGAACGGAAACCAGATTGGAAGGGGGAAATTAAGGAGTTTGACGTCAAGAAAAATGTTAGTTGTTTGTGGACTAAATGCTCAAAAACTTTAGAAAGAAATGGTAGAATAGAGATGGGCCTAAAATCAGATAGCGAAGATGGATTACTGGTTTTGGGTAAAGGTATAACGTGAGCCTGCTTCCAAGCCGAAGGAAAAGAACTACAAGAGAATGAATGATTAAATAAGTAAGTGAGAACAGGAAGCAAGGATGGAAGGAAGGAAGGAGGGAAGGATGAGAGTAACCATTCTAGAACTCAACTTATCGTTACCGACTGCTGACGAAGTGATAGCAAGAACAGATTTCTTGACGTCATCTTCAGAAACATTGCTTAGAGTGAAAGGAGAACATGGTGGGAGTGACAAATTAGATAAACTATCCAGAGTCATAGCTTTAACACAAGGATCGAGAGAAAAGGGAAGGGAAGAAAAATGTTTATTGAGGTCGTTGAGGTCCACATCCTTGCACTGATTGGTAGAAGTTTTGCCAATGCCTACCGACTTCAGGAATTTCCAAACATCGGAAGAACTGCGGTTGTCAAGCTGGTCGTGGAAATAGCGTCTCTTAGCATCTTTACACAGATGATTGCAGCGGTTCCGTAGCGATTTATAATAACAGAGATTCAGCTCAGATGGTCTGCGCTTATATCTACTGTTGGCCTTATCCCTGCGAGCCATCAGTTCTTTAATTTGCGATGTAATCCATCGTGCAGGGTTATATTTTACTTTGACACGCCGAATGGGAGCATGCCGGTCGAACACGTTGAGGATTGATGAGTTAAAATAACCCACTTTCTCATTAATGCAATCCCTCTCCAATATAGGGGACCAATCAAGAGAGTTGGCATCACGCTGCAACGCCTCCAGATCTATGCCTTTGAAGTTGCGGAGATATAAAATCTGGGGCTTACGTTTTGGAACACGAATGCGATAAGATAAATAAATAAGATCATGGTAGGAAAATGAAGCACTAAGTTGACCATGAGAAGAAACATTATTGGGAGAAGAGATAATCATGAGATCTAAAAGAGAAGGAGAACAATTAGGAAAATAGTGAGTAGCAGAGAGAGGTAAAACTTGAAGATTAAAAGAGGACAATATTGAAAGAAGTTTGATAGAGCGAAAGTCATTTTTAATCAGGCAAGTATTAAAATCACCTATCAAAACAACATGCTCATATAATGGACAAAGATCACTAAGAGTGGACTCAAGGGAGTCAAAGTAGTTAATGTGGAGATTTGGACTATAAAGGACTGCCAGCAACACTTTGGTGTGGTGAACTAAGATCTCTAAAAACAAGTACTCAGCCGATCCAGAATATAGCGAAGGAGATGAACTGACTACCTTGTAGGGTAAATCTGCACGCAAATATATTGCAACACCTCCTCCACCTTTGCCAGTCCTATCATTGCGGATCAAGACGAAGCCAGGGAGAGAATAATGTGTAGATAGGAGAGATGGCTTCTTCTTCAGAAATGATTCCGAAATTAGTAGGGCATCCAAATTAGCACAGCTAAATGATGCCAGAAGATCAGAATAGTGACCAGGAACACTCTGAGCATTAATATGCGCAATATGCAGATTTTTAGGGTCATTGGAGAAAAGAGAAGATAGTTTATCATGTAAAGTTAGTGGTAACGAAGAGTCACTATCCGCACTAACAAAGCTAGTAGACGAAGAGCATGAAAAAAAGCTGTCATTAAGATCAGCTAAATCATCCATTATAATAAATACCTTAAATATATAAATATAAAAATAAATAAATACTGATGTCTTAACTAATGTGAATAAAATATAAAATAAGATAAAAAGTAAAAAATAAGTTTTCCTACGGTGTGAAAAAACCACCCCAACTTGCTAGTACAATTGGCAGGAATTTTTACAAGTATCAAAAAACAGTGAATTAAATTAAATACTAACATTTGAAAAACAAAACAATATCCGAAAGAAAAAGTAATAACCGATTAACAAAAACATTTATACGTAGAAAGAAACTATAAGCAGATTTGTCTATTAACGTCATATGACCTCCTTCGCAGGAGTTGCCCCATCTTTCACCAAATTTCTCTATAGCTTGGCATACGAAGAAAGTAAAACGGAATAATTTTTGTTTAGGTACACGGCGGGTGCGGGTGTCGGCGTGTTCCACAGCGGTGTACAAGTGCACGGCTCGGAGTGGGCGTACGGCGGCCATCCGTACGCCTTCACCGGCGTGTTCGAGATCACGCCGCGCGACGAGCGGGAGCTAGGCGAACAGTTTCGGTTCAGGTACACTCTCAGCAAAATACCATGGGATACCTTTTTTCTTTTTTTTTTTAGCATGGTCATGGTAAAATCATCAAATTAGTCCTCCTCCTCCCACCCAGGGCAGGGTTAAGGGACAGTCAGACTTGTAGTAACTAACATCTACCGTAGTCCTTCAACAGCCTTTTACGTTCCAGGATCATCTTATCGAGTACCCGTGGGTACTTGATAAGAAAGTCCCGTAAACCCGACTGGCGTTCGGCCCTGTATAGGAGTCAGGGGTCCCCGTCATGTTGCTGACAGCTCTTTGAGGCGCGCGTGGATCATGATGCGCTGTCGCTTGATCGGACGGCGAGTCACCCATTACTCGTCGTCCGCATGCCCGCGCTTATACATCTTGACTTCATGTATTTAAAGTAAAAGAGAAATTTCTAGATATAAATGTAGTGCAGTGTAAAATCCCCTTCTATAGTTTAAAACTGCGTCATAATATGTATCTTTGTATTGCAGACAAAGTGTACACATAGGTTATACGGACTTCAGCGAAGAAGAAGTGAGACGACTGGTAGCAGAGCTAGGCAAGCAGTTCCGCGGTGACAGGTATGTCTTACTATGCATCTACAATAAGAACAGACGCGTCAATGACCTGTATCAATTCATGTTGATTTTCTTCACCGTTTTGAGAGTAGTGTTTAGATTTATAAAGTTCAGCCGAAATTATTGAAAAAACTTTTAAAATTCACTACTTTCTAAGACGGTGAAATCAAATTTTGGGCAACAACAAAAATGTTTTCGAAAATAACACTACTCGTAAACACAAAATAAAGTAATTAACTATGCCTCACCGATTAAACCAATTACTAAAATTATTACAAAACCATTAGGGCACATTGTCACTTACTCTTAATTACTGCCTAAATATTAGTATTGGAATTGTAACTCTCGGCGCTCTAGTTAAAGTTGGAAATCTTATAGCGTGCATTAGATTCGGTATACAGATTCATAGAGCTAGTGACAGTGCGCTTATTTTTTTTGTCATAGACATAAAGCATGGACTGATCGTTCCTTATCCAGATGTCTATTGAAGCTGATTTGGCAGACTCGCATTTTTCTTCCCGTATTTAGGCTGATTTTTGAGTCACGGTGACGATGCGCGCTGACAAGCCAATATGTATGTCTCCTGAGGAGAGACTGTCAGACTTGTACTGACTAAAATCCACGGTGTCCTTCTATATCCCCTTACGTGCGGGGTTCACGGTTGCTTTTCTTTCCCGCGACCAGCATGGGATACCTATTTTCCCGTGAACGTTTCGAGTTAAGTTACATACAAAGACGCTAAACGGCGTGATTATAGCTTCACATTTTATGTATGGCTACATTGGCTACCGCGACCAATATGTGTGGCTCAACACTGAGGACCGATCGGAGTTATAAAATGCTTTGTAAGCAACCACATATTAGCATGTTAGCATTGACTATCAGCGTGACTCTGAAACCACCCTCAATATGCGCAAAAAAATGTTAGACGAACAAGCGATTGCAACACTCAAATTATCTTTTGCGGCACATTATAAAACATTTTTTCAAAATGTGTTTCGGCGTTTTAGGATACAACAAATCAGTCAACATACCTCTTATCCCCAATTACAAAATGCTATAAAATAATGTATACTTCGAGTGAGAGACAAAATTAATCCAGTGAAGAGTTAAATTCCGGCTTTACTAATTACTCGGTGTGTCTCTTATCGCCTGGGTAGCAGAGGTTATCGCGAACAGACAGACGGACATAATTTCATTGTTCTAAATGTGTTAAATACATTCTCATGTATCACAGAATGATGGCAATTTTGAATTTCGATCTAAAAATTAAAAAAAAAACAGCAAAATAGGACATCCACCTTTTTGAAATTCGTTTAAATGGGGCATCAATAGCCTCAATCTCAAAAAAGTAACTGTTTTTTTACTGACTTCAAAAAAGGAGAAGGTTCTCTCATCGATTTTATTTTTTCAAGTTACAAAATCGTTTTACAATTTTGCACTCTTAGCTCAGTTATTAGTAATCATGACGAATGCACCTTTGACTATGCTTCTGAAAAAATTCAAGAGTGATGGTTTGTCTACGGCCTGTGTAATATTTTCTAAGGTCCTGTTCACAGCGAGAAGCGGCGCTGCGATACTGGAAAATGTGTATATTTTAGTGTAATAAATAAAGTAAAATTCATCGTCTTGCTGTGTATGAAAGATGATTTTTGAGGAAAGAAAAATTTCAGATTGCAAGTGGGATTCGAACCCGCGTCTTCTGGTTAGGTACTCCAGACGCCTTAACCAACTAGGCCATTGCAACCCATACTTGCAAGCCGAAATCCTCTATTCCTCGTTTGAACGCTTTACGGTAGCGTTGATGTGTATTGGCCATAACAGTGCAATTTGTATATTATTACCTAATAATTCGTCTGCTATGTTTCAGGTACCACCTTATGAACAACAACTGCAATCACTTCACCTCCGCCTTTTGTTTGGTGAGTCATATCACATTCAATTATTTTAACTCCACTAGCGATCAGCCCCTACTTCACTCGATTTTTAACTTAGATAAAATATCAGGATTCTACTTCTAAAAGCAGATGTCGGTCTTTATCAAGACTCTAAACTGGGTATCCCGGCTCAAGAACTCAAAGCACAGCCAAAGGAACCCTTCCATTCCACCCAGAGCGGGTGGACTCTTTTGATTATATTACCTACCAAAAAAGGAGTCCCGTACGGTATATTGAATTACCCTTGAACGATATATGGGCGGCGATTTTTAAGCATTCTCGATCGAAGCAATGAATTTTCGGCAATACTAGGACACTGGCTTCATTGATAAGTAGCATAAACGCAAAAACAAATGCAAAATAAGAATATCACAAAGTAGACAAACTTACTGCTAAACTTGCTTACTTAAGGTGAATGCATCAACCAGCCTGCGAAATTCAAAATTTCTTGCGTATTTTGCAATTTGCAGACCATTGCTGCAGCTAGGTTTTATGTTGATTAAAATATAATTCGCGGCTGTAAGACCTACGTAGTTAGATCAAAATATAATCCATCCACCAATACAACCCCAAGTTAAAATAAAGTAAAAGTTCATAAAGGCCTACAAACAGAAAAAGGTCATTCCTAGACCTTTATGAACTTGGAGGGTTGTATTGGTGATTTTGATAATTATAATTCTGTAACTATGTAGGTCTTACAGCCGCGAATAATATTTTAATCAAAATAAAACCTAGCAATGGTCTACAAATTGCAAAAAACGCAAGAAATGTTGTATTTCGCGGGCTGGTTGATGCATTCACCTTAATACCTAACAGTAAAATAGCAGCTCAAATAAGTCAAATACCGAATAATTAATACCCCAAAATTCGTTGTACCTCTAGTGAAAACTGCATCTTAAACTTGTTTCGTGTCCATCTAATATTTCTTACGACTATCGTATTCTACTAAGAGCATATACAAATACTCGATGTGTGTCAATATAAAGTTACATCGAGTACTATATTTATTTACTTGTTTTTAAATTGTATTAGCAAATACAGGTAGGGAGTTTTATCGATGACGTCCGGTTATTTCTGTAAAGGGAAAATTTATACAATATCTAAAATAATATTAGTTATGTTTTAGATAAGTTTAATACCTATATGTTATCGTACTCAAATCATGAAATGGTTCCTACCACCTAGGGCGGAGCAGGAGGGACTGTCAGACTTGTACTGACTAAAATCCGCACGTTGATCCTTCAATAGCCCTTTACGTTCCAGAGTCACGGTTACCTGATGAGCCAGTCCCGCGCGGTCGTTAAGCCATTTTTGAGTTTATCCATTTTATAAAGCTGAAAAGTTCGTTTTGTTCAACGCGCTAATCTCCGGAACTTCTGGTTCGAATTGAAAAAATCTTCTTGTGTAGATAGTACATTTAACGTGGAAGGCTGTAGGCTATAACACATTACGCCACGACCAATGGGAGCCACAGGAAATAGCTAATAGTTTTCAGTTATAAAAGTTAAGATTACATGAGGTAAAGGGAGATTATTTGGTGAGACAGGCAACTCAGTGATACAGTCTTAGGTCTCTCAAAACGTTACCTATGTATGCAGTAATAATAATATTCCACAACTATCACACAACGCCATCTAGTCCCAAGCTAAGCAGAGCTTGTATTATGGGTACTAAACAACTGATAAACATACTTATAGTTATTTATTTCTAAATACACACATATTATAGATAAATTACACCCAGACACAACAAATGATCATGGTCATCACACAAACATTTATCCTGGGTGGGAATCGAACCAACGACCCCCGGCATAGCAGGGTCACTAACCACTAGACCAACAGGCCAGGCAGTAATGCGAAATGATGCAACTAGTTCACCACTAAAGTGGACAAGATGTAGTGACACATAATTTCGCATTACAGCATGCATTTTTTTTTAGCTTTGTAAAATCATCAAATGAGTCCTCCTACCCCGGGCAGGGCGGGAGGGACTGTCAGACTTGTACAAAAAAATCCACGGTGTCCTTCAATAGCCCTTTATATGGGGTCACGGCGATGGAATAAGTGCCGCGACCCCGGCAGGCTTTGTTTGGCCCTCTGAGAGGGGCCCCGTCATTATGCTGACGCTCTTTGAGGCGCGCGTGGAACACGACGCGCCGTTGACCCGGGCATACTCCATGGTCGGACAGCGAGTAGCCCTTTACTCGCTGCTCGCATGCCAGCGCCTACGGTGGCCGGAGATCGGCTTGCGATTACAGCATGCATAGGTAACGTTTTGAGAGACTTAAGACTCAATACTCAATACTCAATACATTTATTGCATTCCACAATGTGAACTTAGGTGGTAGGGTACATAAGGATATATATATATACATTAGTTTAGGAGCATTGTGGGCCCTGTCGGGCATAACAATATAAAAATTAGGAGGAGGGCTATTTTAAATATTTCTTTACAATTTTTGATTTTCTCTTGTTTTTATTCTATTTTATTTTTTGTAGGTAGGTGGGCTTATAACTAATTGAATACAATATAACTTTTACTACTCAATAATTGGATTAATACAATAATATTTATTTAAATTATACATGTATTATCATTGGGATTATAAATTATTATTGCGTTTTTCTTTTTTTGGTATAGTTGTTTATTTATTAAATTTATCATTTAAATATTCTTGTACATTATAATAACATTTACGTATTAGAAATTGTTTTAATTTATTTATAAAGATGTTAAATTTTTCTTCATTTTTAATTTCATCTGGTAATTTATTATATATTTTACCTGCCATTACTAGAGTGCTTGAGGAGTGTATTTTTTAACTCTATCACTGAGTTACCTGTCTCACCAAATAATCTCCCTTTGCCTTACATATTTCTGCACTTACATAAAAGTCGGTCAAGGTAATGCATTATAAAGTTTGTATGTAATTTATAACAGGGTGACAAAGCCGACAAGTTTAAACGTTACATTATAATAAATGGCTACTGTTTAGCATGCAAGCTACTTTGGCATTAATATACAAATCTAACTGATTTATTGTTAGGAAGGTTATCAAAGGTTATATTTATGTAAACGTTAATATTCTAATGTTTAAGTTTCATTATTTGAAGTTTTATTTGTTCTCTATGAAATTTCGTTAATATGGTTATTTTTTAGCATACTGACATAAATAAAAAACATACAACTTTCGCTGTACATACGGCAAACATCAAGCTATGGAAAACCAGAACAAGCTGATCGTTGAACGTGTGACTAGATAATACGCGAGACCACGTTAAAGTGGTTTTGTATAGCTTGATGTGTAGCCGTGTGTACACCGGAATTCAGAAAAAAAAAACATAAAATATAGGGCGATCTTTTAGGCCACCCTCTATACAAAAATCTTCAAACCCCTTTCAGAAAGTCACCAGCTACGATCCTTTCGATTTACTGATCTTACATCTGAAGGTCTTGTTAACTGTATCATAAAAATAATTAGCTTTAAGAAAGACTTTCTAAATAACTTCACCTGTACGACAGTGTTTTTTTTTTATTAGAGCGAATTTGCCAGTCCGATCTTACTTGCAAAATAAATGTACTGTAAGGGAACCGAGGTGTGGCAAATAGTAATTATTAGAAAACAATTATGTGGAACACAATAACACAATTAGCGATGACGCATTATTATCTGATGTGAGTTGAACTCTGAGACGATGCAACCACGTGTAAGTTGACACGTAAGCCAATATTAAAGATTTTAGTCAGTACAAAAAAAACAGTCGGATCAAATGTATAGGAGTATTTGAAACACGCCAAGAGCCGTCAACAGTGGCGAATTCTCGTACTTTCAAAGTAATTAATGTCTTATTTGCGCCGCCCGCCGCACCGCTCACCGCTTAGACCAAATCTGTGACCCGCCTATATCGGGACATATCTTGCTTCACTTTTCACCGGAAAAATAATGCAATTGAAGATCAAAAATTAATTGGTGTCTAGGGGTAAAGGTTGATCATATATATTCTATAAGCTATTCTATGATAGATAATGAAGCCACACAGGGTACCGGGATGTCGGAAACGAACTTATCTCGACACTTGTCGGTTGTCGTTTGGTTTGTTGACATTTATCGGCTTTCTATGTATCGGTTACAGTAATACACTTCCTTTCCATTATAATGATTAGAGGACAACGAATAGCAATTTTGTGAAATTCTGTACCTTTTTTTTTTTTTTAGCGTGGTAAAATCATCAAATGAGACCTCCAACCCCGGGCAGGGCGGGAGGTACTGTCAGACTTGTAAATCCACGGTGTCCTTCAGTAGCCCTTTATGTTCCGGGGTCACGGTAATAGAAATAAGTCCCGCGACCCCGGCAGGCTTTGGCCCTCTGAGAGGGGGCCCCGTCATTTTGCTGACAGCTCTTTGAGGGAACACGACGCGCCGACGACCCGGGCATGGTCCATGGTCGGACAGCGAGTTGCCCTTTACTCGCTGTCCGCATGCCCGCAAATTCTGTACCTAATGAATTTCATCATGTATTTTTTGTAATGTTTTTTTTTTTTGCGTTTGCTAACATTTAAACCCACACATGCACACACACCCAGAACCTTTTGTTAGCTAAAACACTTTGGGGGAAATGTCTTACAAACATTGACACTATTTATTTTTATCGTGGTAAAATCTACAAATGCGTCCTCCAACCCAGGGCAGGGCAGGAGGGACTCTCAGGATTGGACTGACTAAAAACCACGGTGTCCTTTAATAGCCCTTTATTCTCCGGGGCCACGGTAATTCGTTAGTCCCGCGACCCCGGCAGGCTTTGGCCCTCTAAGGGAACCCTGTCATTGTGCTGACAGCTCTTTGTGGAACATTACGCTCCGTCGACCCGGGCATGGTCCATGATGACAGCAAATCGCCCATTACTCGCCGTCCGCATGAAGGCATGCGGACGGCGAGAAGCCTGCGATGGCTAGAGATCGTCCTCTGTGGCGTCTCCCACTGCGGCTGGGTCGAACTCTTGTCAATAGTATATTAATTTCAGACCTTTGTACGTAGATACGAGATCAGGAATCATCGCGTCAACCAGAATCGATATAAAGTTTTCGAGAGGTCTCTCCGACCTCACATCACCACTTACGTAACTATTTGTTTTTACAATATTCTTATGTTTTTTGTTTGCAGGCCCTGTGCGAGCACGACATCCCGGCGTGGGTGAACCGCCTGGCGTACGTGAGCTCGTGCGTGCCCTTCCTGCAGCGGTGTCTGCCCAAGTGAGTCCTAATGTATACTGTGTCGTTTACCTTTTTCTTTTCTTTTGCTTTTTCAGCGCTTAAAATTTATATTGTATCTCGGTTTCACTGTTAATCCCGATGTTTGTGTCAATGACCGAATTTGCGGAGTTTTAATTATGTTATGAAGCAGGTGTCAAAGAAAACGGATCGGGATTTGAATTGAGATAGAATATTTATTTTGGACGTTATACAACCACGAGCACCGATATGGACATTCTTTGCTAAATTAGAAAGCGTTGTTATCGTGGAATAACAATAGTTGCATCTCTACGAATGCATCACGGAATTTCCATGAACAACATTAAAAGTGCTTATTGTTGTGGTTAATAGAACTTTTTCATTTTCATTTTGGAAGCCTTGCCTTCCAAAATTCAATGTTTTTAAAACCATGAAATTGCAATCAATATAGAAAATCAGTTTCAAAGTTGCTAATTGGTTATATTGGTGGTCTTGACTGGATCTAAGGCATGTCTTATTTTATTTTTCACACCCGTATCTTGCTGCATGACTGTTAGTTACTGAGGGAGTGACCAGACTTGTTCGCGCCGAATCGGATTGAGTCAATCACTTCCAGCCTAAAGGCTGCAGTGCTGTCGGCAAACCGTGTAGAGCCGAAAGCACAAGATTTGAATTTCGCTTACCACGAAGGAATCACTTATTATCATTCAGCGTAAAAAAAAAAAACTTACAAAACACAATAATATTGGATCTGCAAATCCAGCAGGCGTAGCATGGCGCCGTAGAAAGAGGTTTTGTCGACGGAAGAATAGACAAAATGACAGATAATAGAAATATTTTTTGTGTTTTAAGCATGGTAATCTAATTTTTTTTAGAAAATAAACGTCCTTTTCTTCAATAGTGAATGAATGGTCTCATATTTGTGCAAAAAAAAACAGTCGATTTGTATAGAAATAACGATGAAATGACTTTGTCTTTTCTTGGTAGAATAGAGATAGAATCGCCACGCTACGCGTGCTGTAATCGTTTTGTCTTGTACCATGTAGTTAGCTTCCTATCCCTTTCCTGCTCTTACTCCATTCCTCTCCCTGTCTCCTGTGCCTGTAGTGACCTGATGTGCATTTGCTGCAGAGAGTGGCTGACGCCGGCCGCGCTGCAGCAGTCCCTCGCGGCGCACTCGCGGTCCTCCTCGCCACAGACGCCGCAATAGCATCGTGAGTACATGGCTTTATAACTTCTATATTATCTACTAGCTTCTGCCCGCGGTTTCACCCGCGTCATGTTAGGCGTTTGGTCCTATGGTCCCGTCTCCATCAGTTCCCTTGAAGAGCGCGATTTCCGACGTCGTGGGCATCTTCAGTGGTGGCTGGGGCGAGAGGTAGAGGATGTCTTTTCCCTCACGCATTCCGACTGCTAACCATTCCCCTTACTTGCCACTGAATCTTAACCCTAGAAGCCTAATCTACGTCTGCGAGGCGTACACAAAACCAAATTTCGTTTGTCTCTTTGTAACGGTTGAAGCTAGCGCGTCGTGCTCTTTCGCCAACTCAGTGGTCACCGCGAGCTAGCATAAGGTGCCCATAACGTTAAGGTAAGACCCGACATTTTTGATTTATCGAAGCATTGCACGCCTGCGAGACGTATGTTTAGGCTTTGCGTAACTTTTAACTAGGTTTATATGATTTTACTTTTGTTTGTTTTTCAAATATTGTATGTCTATTTACGGCGTTTTTTCAGATAATTGAAAAATATGCCACCGTCTCGACCATTAGACAATATTTTGCAATCCTAAACGAGGCAGATGATCCTTCTTTGGAGATCCGGATTCCGGATAAGTTGAGGATGACCAGATTATTGACGATGTTCAAAGCGAAGATGAAAATAGTTGTGACTGTGTATTATGTTTCGTATTTACAAGAACCTGCTTCCTCTGAAGTTTTGTTACTATAAAAAAAGGAAAATGTCCGAATTGGTTTGATAAATATGTTAGGAATCCGTGTGTGGCCATCACAAGGTTGATATTTGAGTAGACTGCTCTTAAAGTTTACCTAGTCTTTTGAAATCTGATTAGTTTTAATACTTGCTCTAAGAATAACTAATAAGCGTTAAAAAATAAAAAAAATCTATGAAAAATAATTATGTTTCTGTTGATTTTAAAGAAATTGATTTTTTTGTTCCAATTTATTCACCTGGTTTTATTTTTGTAAGAAATAACTGTGATTATAGTAGTTATTCATACTAGTGTTTTTTTTAATTTTAGCTTATATACCAAATTTAAATTTCCACTACAAACAAAAAACAAATTACTGCTATTTTTACATAAAAAAATTGAATTATATGTGTACGTCTCTGAGACGTATGTTAAGGCTTTGTGTACTTCCGAAATAGATTAGGCTTCTAGGGTTAAGGTACCTCCCGAAACGAAAACCGGGAGGACTACGTCAGACTGAAGGTGAGGACGCAGCCCGTAGCGCCTTTCCAAACGATCCTCAAAGTAGGCCGGTCAATATCGACATAAAAACCAAACACGCATGTAACTACGATTCTTTTATATGTTGTTAGATCCCTTTAGAGTATTTAACACCCAAGTTTGCAACCCTGCTAACCCTGTTCTGTCAATGTCAATGTCGAATCAAAATCCGTTCAGTAGTTTTTGCGTGTATATCTCACGAACCGTGATAGCTAGAGAGTTGAAATGTTCACAGGTGATGTACTGCTGTTGCCGTTATAACAAAACATACTGAAAACCAGACTCGCAGTTAACCAGTTTTTAGTATTTGTTGTTATAGTGGTAATAGACACACATCATCTGTGAAAATTTAAACTATCTAACTACGGTCACGGTTCGTGAGAAACAGCCTCCGAAACATTACATTACTTTATAATATCTACAAAAACCAGCAACAAAATCAAGTTTTTTGTATGGGAGCCCCCTTTTTTTTACGTGCTAAATCATCAAATGAGTCCTCCCACACCGGGCAGGGAGGAACTGTCAGAATAGTACTGACTAAAATCCACGGTGTCCTTCAATAGCCGTTTATGTTCCGGGGTCACGGTAATGAAATAAGTCCCGCGACCAATGGGAGCCCTTAATATTTATTAGGTTTTAGTATGTTTTGTTATAGCGGCAACAGAAGTACATCACCTGTGAAATTTCAACTCTCTGGCTATCACGGTTCATGAGATACACACGTAAAAACTACTAAATTGACAGCACAGGGTTTTTAAGGTTGCATATTATAACAAAATGGTAGTTACATGCGCGTTTGCAATGTTTGATGGCGATATTGACCGGCCTAAACAGGGATTTTAGCGACGCAATTGTGACATATTACCCAGCCCGTCATTATTTTGTCGCGGTATTATTTTGAAACTGTGGATATCTTCCTAAGATATTCATTGCAAATCAAATGATGTAAAGGGCAATTAGTTCAAAATTAAATGCTTGTTGATGATTAATTTCTTTAATTTCTGATAAGGTAATATCATGTAATGAAACACCTTCGCAAATCATGCATTACTTTATTTAAAAACACAGAAGAAGGGCAGAAATGTATGGACCCCGTCCCTTTCCTTGTACACTCCCCTCCATATATCAAATGAAAGTACGTGAAAAGTGCGTATCATTTCATTTGTATGACAGCAAAGCTGCAAACTATTGGAGAGAAAAGTTATTGAGACTTTTATGTCAAAAGAATTTCGATGAAAACATTGCTCTTAGCTTTTTCTCAATCTAATATGTGTACAGATGAGAGAAATGACATAACCGGACCTCAACTGCCACCCACTTCTGACTCTTTTAAAGAAAATCATATTACTAACAACTACAACAAAGATCGCGACCACGTTACACATAGTTAAAGCCTTTCTTCTACTTCCATAGTCGACAAACCCAATCGTTAAGGCACAGAACTGTGGACGAGCTGAAGGTAGTCCGAAAATCGGTTAAAGAATGCTGACATCATCATGATTTGATTTGAAAGAAATAATAATAAAAAAAGAATATGATAAATGTTTTTTTTTCTTTATTTGTTTGTTGCGTGTACCGGCTCTCAATCTTTATTTGACGGCAAACTCTGCCATTGCGCTCAATGGTTAAATTAAGAAGCGCCCCCTCTCCTGGCATTTTTTGAATACAGAAACGTCAACGATGCATTAGCACAAGGACAGCATTGAGTATGGATTATAATTTAAGACATACATGACTTCTGCCTAACATTATGTATCGTTGGTATTTTGACTTTCAAGTCTCAATAACTTTTTTCTCCCATGGTTTACAGGTTTGCTGTCATACAATCCATAAAAAATTGTTTCCATAAAAAAGGTTATAGTGACTTAACCTTTAAAGATAAATATATGCTCTCGCGGACTTTATTTTAGAAAATTTTATGAGAAATAATTCCGTAGTACATAATTTTTGCGAAACTCTAACCGTTTACGCAGCGCACGCAACGGAAGCTCTAAAAAAGGAATACATTTTCCCGATTTTGAAACATTTCTCATTACTGCTCCGCTCCTATAGGTGATAGCGTGATGTTATATAGCCTATAGCCTTCCTCGATAAATGGACTATCCAACACAAAAAGAATTTTTCAATTCCAACCAGTAGATCCTGAGATTAGCGCGTTCAAACAAACAAACAAACAAACAAACAAACTCTTCAGCTTTATAATATTAGTATAGATGATAACTTCTATATTGTCTATGATACGTATAGTACGACACGGATCTTTTGGCGTGTGGTGATTGATAGTTGCGACTAATATTGGCAATATTGGTGCTAATTGAGAGTAGTGGTGGCCCAGTGGTATCGGTCCCGACTTACGAGATCTACCAATCCACACTGGGCTCGCGTGGTTGATTATGGCCCACTCCCTCTCTGAGAAGAGGCCTTTGTCCGTGAATCGTGTGTAATTATGTGGGAACATTATAGGCTGATTATGATGAATATTGGGATCTTATTGTTGGCAGGAAGATTTTATAAATGTTTAGAGCGCCCTTGTGACATTGTGTCTTATCATTCATACGAGCACACTTTTATGGGCGTTAAAAAGCGCCTGAAATATAACAAATGCGTTCCCAAGTATCTGTTCTGACTTAAGCGCTAATAAAGCGCGGCGCTTTTTTAGAACGTAAAAAAAGCGCTCGTGCGTCGGTCTTTTCCGAAGCATTTTAGGACAATTATCAAAGGAAAAGCTTTGCCTTGCAGTAGGTCAAAATAATCAAATGGTTTATTAATGATAAATATTTAATTTTTGACGGTAAAGATATAATAAATTGCAAATACAATTCGTTAATTTCTCCTGTTATTAAGTAATTTGATGTGTCTTGAGAAAAATTAAAGGTAAATAATGTTTATTTTATACAACGTGTAACGTTAAAAGCGCAAAACCTCTCGTGGGGTAACTCAGCACATGTTACTGAACAATGTTTGTTCTAAGACTTTTGCAAATTCGCAAAAAAAAAAAACAATCGATCGATCAATTTGTCATTTTGTATGAAAAATCAAATATTTTTTTTGCGAATTTCCAAAACTCTTAGAACAAAGATTGTTCAGTAACATGCGCTGAGTTACCCCACGAGAGGTTTTGCGCTTTTAACATTACACGTCGTTTAAGTTCAACATTTTATTGATATATTTTTTTCTTTTTTCCAGAATGTGTCCTGCACTGTTGCAGATAAGCAGTCAGAAGTGTTGTGCGAACTAATACATATTAGACATAACGTTAGCTAGTACTTGGTTTGGCGCATTGTCGATCGTTACTAGAGAGGCGGAGCCGCGGGAGGCCCTAAGTCTTAGTCGATTTTGTCTATGGTATGTTTAAAAATCGACTAAACGTACAAACGATGACTTAAGAATGGCTTCGATGCGTCTCCGGCCTTTATATTATATTAATCTAATTATAATTCTACTCTCTCGTTAGTAAAAACTGAGTTCTATCTCTTTCTTTATGATACGAATGAAAGAGACGACACTATTTCTCTCAGTTTTTATTAACGGGGACGAGTATTTGCAGTAGTGTTGTCCCCATTTTAAGGGTTCCTATTTTAATAAGGAACTAATATTTAACTTAACGAATATTTAAAACGTAAAACTTAACTATGTGTGAAGGAATTGATCGTTTACATAATTTTTTTAAAAGTAAATAATGTGAATGAAAGATATTTTTCTTCGTTTATTGGTATCTCTATAATTGATTCTATTTCTTTTTAAATTAAGATGAGTGGCGAAGGACAAAACATTCAAAAAATAAAGTATTTTTAGGAATTCATTTTCAAACTCTAAAAATCATAAATATTATTTAATAAATTATCATTTCTAGGCAACTCTTAAGTAAATCGGGTTTCTATATAAAATACAAACAAAAAAAGAACCTCCATTTTGTCGTTGTGTGAATCAAGATGGCGGATGCGTGAGTGTGTGACATAAATATACGTAGATCATTGTAGTCCGTCCGTCAAATGTTGATACAGGCGTGATTCCTAATAATAAGTGCGTTTTCTATACTTCGTTATTACTAATATCTTATGAAGAGCAGTTTGATAGTTTTTGTGATGTGGAAAGGGCACGTATAATGCTTTTGCAAGATATTATGCCTTGTGACTGTACCTTATTTTTTTGTTTATTTAAATGAATTAAAAAGTGCCTGTAAAATATTTAAAAAGGCTTGAATTTTATGGTAATATAATATATATTTCTTTTCTCCCTGTATCGTGAGTGCGTTTACAAACATATAAACTCACATACACATATAACCAGACCCGAAACAACTACTTGCAGATCATAAAATTATAATCTTGACCGATATCTGTTAATAATCTAGATGCCATTAAAACAGTAGTATTAATCGAAATTCTAAATATAGTTTTTTTAAAGAAATAGATAATCCGTTGCAAAAAATATCAAACTGCCCTTTTTGAGACTCGAAAAGTTGGGGAGAATAAAAAAAATATTTCTTGTTAATGTTTTAAATAATTGTTTGGAACGTGTGTATATCGTAATATTTAAATATCGAAATGTATGGGTGTAGATGAAATTCATGGGGCCGTAGATCAGGCGCACGATCAATCAAATATCAACTGTCTGTTATTCTGAATAAAGTCGAAAATACCTAACTATGGGGTACGTGCTGTCTGCATTTTGTTTTCGACCTTATTTCCACTAGACCAAAGTTGATATTAGATTAGGAGCATAACAACGTCTCTGTAAGATCTCATTATGATTGGAAGGGCCTTTCAGCACTGCATTTATTCTAGATTTACATAGATTCATGCGTAGGACTTTTGTATCGTGGAATTTAGGAACATTTGCTATAACATTATGTTGCCTTATCTAAATAATACCCTATGGTTTTTGTTTATATTTAAAAAAGGGTGATGTGTCTAGATATAATGCGGAAAAAAGACCGTTATGGAGACAAAAATATCAAAATGTCTCCTTAAAACACTTTGTTTCTTTGAGAAAAAAAATTGATTAATTCATGCAAGTAATTATCACCCAATGAAATAAAAACCACAGTGTATATTTATCAAGATTCATCTCCTAAACAGCTGAACTAACAACAGTGATGTTGACAGGATAAGATTAAAGTGCACTTAGACATTGTGCATTTACTGGTTCTATAATTATGTACATAATGGTTATATGTTATTTCTAAGATCCCTGGTTTCTTAAGATCACGTCATAAGGTGATACTGCAAGAGCACAAAACAAGACACACATGTATACAAAACTTGCCAAACCAGAATTTTTTTTAACGTTGTAAAATCATCAGTCCTCCCACCCAAGGCAGGAAGGGAGGGACTGTAAGACATGAACTGACTAAAATCTACGGTAAAGACGCCGTACACCACACAATAGCCCTTTACGTTTCTAAGATCAAGGTAGCTCGTTAGTCACGCGACTCCGAAGATTTGTCCCAAATGATTCGTCTCACTAAAAGAAAAAAAAAACCTACCAATTTAATCTTTGCGCTATTACCGATGAAAGTGGAAAAGTTGTAGGTTAACAAAATATAAAGACATATAATCGTCATTACATGGAAGTTATCATTTATTAGTGGAGTGCCGTTAGGTTTACAATAAAATGATCCTTACATGAAACTAAATCAAATAACATCATACATAACGTAGGAAAATGGCAATTATTGTCAATTCTTTCGTTTATACAACTTGAATAAAAAAATATTGAGATGGGGCAATTTTTTTTTTAATACTTTTTTCTTCATGCTGTTAACAAGACATTTCAAACAATTTGATGGAGATTCATTGGCTTGCCTTGGCTTCCGAGGTTTTACTATTTTTACACCTTACGACACTCCACTATTAATTTCGAACAAAGGGCGACCATTTGTCAGTTTAAAACCAATAAACGTGCTCTTACAGTATAATCTTATGTCATTTGAGAGTGCTACATAAACTCATAGCAATAATTCAATAAAAGAGAATAAAAAATAAATAGAAAGACAAGACAACTAGTTGATGCCTTTAGTTATTTAATGTTTAGGAGGCAGTGCGTTGACTAATTAGATTGTTATAATTATAATCGCGGTCCTAATTAACCATAGGTGTGAGTGATTAACAAATCGTGTTAAGTATATTTATTGCTATTAACTAAGAATCTTACAATTTCTAAGTTCGTCTCGTTTTCGAAGATGGCAGCAAATTAGCTTGATAACTTAGCTTTTATTTAGCTTGTATCACTTTGTTAGGGCTTTTCTATAAATAAATATGTTTCTAATATTGAGTAATTGCCCGGTTTTGAAGTTAAAATAGCGATCATTCCACCAGAAATGGCGAAAGATTAGGAATTAATTCATAAATTATATTTAAGCATAGCTACGATCCTGAAATTTCACAAAAGTGCCATTCATATAATAATGGAAATTAGGTAAAATTAATTTATTTAAATAAACTTTTAAACTTACTTTCGCGGCCATTTTAATATTGTGAGACTCTTTAGAAATTAAACAAGGTTTCTTAGTAAAAAGTTTAGAATAATTGGCTTGAAATATTATGAGCGAAACATGATTATTGTAATATAAACCATATTCTCAGCCTTGGACTTGACAATGCGCCAACGAATAACGTATTTCAAATAGGAACACTTATGCACGACTATATCTATTTGTTATTTTTGTCAATCCTCAACCTAAGATTTTTAATCAGCAATGCCATTTATAATTTTAACTTTTTCTAAATGTTTCATTAGTCGTCTTGCTTTATAGCAAGATAGTTGTTTGTATAAAATTATTTAATAAAGGTTGATTCTATAAAATTGTAATTTATTTTCTATGGTACACCTAATACCATAGAAAATAGATTACAATTTAAGACGCGTTTAATGATAACAATTTTATACATAAGACGCGTTTAATGGGCTTAATAATTTAGCAAGCATTTTTAAACCCCGATTCAAAAAAAGGGTGAGGTTGTTATAAATTTAACGTGTTTGTCTGTGGTATCGTAGCTCCCAAACGGATAAACCAATTTTCGTTCAGTTTTTTTTATGGTTTACTTAGTTAATATTCCATAAAAAGTGCAAAATAATTATGTTCTAACGACGGAGCATATGGATAATTTAATTAGGAATTATTCTGACATTAGTTCGTGCATCGTGTTCCATTTGAAATACGGCTATATCGTGTGTAAGTATCGGACTATAATGTGCCACGTCTCACCTCAGTGTTTCAAATTATGACATTTTTACAAGTAACGAGTAGGTAGGTTATGTGGTGTCGCAGGGACGCGCTGCGGACGCCCGGACAAGCTTATATAGCGTTTATACGAGAGCCGATATATTATGTTATATTTCTTTATGTACGTCTAGACTTCTATACGTTTTAAGGCTTTACGCAGACCAAAATGGCATCTCCGATGATATATTTTTTTTATCAAAATTACTTATTTCTATTTTAATTAAAAGCAATGATTTAAAACGTTTTGTCTCTAAGGAACAGAAAAAATATTATTCGCGGCTGTGTACCTACGTAGTTACAGAATTATAATCATCAAAATCATCAATACAACACAAACTGCAAATTGCAAAAAACCCAAGGCTGGCAAGGGCTGGTGTGAGCATCCCCCTTAGGATACAAAAATTAAGTTGTAATAAAAAGAAACCATCTAGAATCCATTTTGATCTGAGCAGAACCTATGTATGGTACCTTCATGTATTTATATTCTATGTCGCAAATTTTGACTTTATTTGCGGCCAATCTTCTCTATTATTTTGTAAAAATATTTCCATAAATATCTAGAGTAGTTTAATATTACTTGACAATCAATTATTGCTAAGTTCACATGGAGTTCCTAAGACTCATGACAATTTCTCCCGTGCGCCCAACAGCCCGTAACTGCGACTCAAAATACTGTAGATTTTGGAACTATAAATATAATGCAAATAAGAGTTAAAACTGTTGAATAACACTATTAAATATTACTGTTTAAGGTAGATATATTTTAAACGTTTTTTTTTTTTTGTAATGTAAGGGCATTTGTACTTGGATTATAAATAATGGTCTAACACACAATGTCCTTATGTTCAATATATTACATTTTCAGTAACACGAAAGGGAATGCGACGAAATTATTGAAGCACATGAAACTTTTATGTCAAAAGCAATAAATAAAATAGTAGCTAAATTCATAGTCGCCCTGAAGCAGTGTAAACACTATGTATAAAGAAAATGAATATGTTAAAATTTAAGAGGTATAAACTCAAAGAAAATCTAATTAATTACTGCCATTTAATTGGATCATAATAAACCAAAGATTCCGCCACACTCATTACTTCATTGTGATTTACATCAAATTAATGTCACTACATCAATTAAAATTCGTTTTAATTTATTTATTTAACGTTAAAAATAATTACTTCTGTATCATTTCAACGTTTTAATGGCTTTGTAAATCGTTGGTTAAAAAAAACCGTCGAGATAAAATTGTTCCTAGGAATTTTAAAAATTAATATTTCTTTTGTAATTTGTGGGTAAACATCAATCCTCAAAAATATATCGTACAATTAGAAAGAAAGTCATTTTGATTTGACGAGGATGTATAATTACAGTCTTTGTCTTACATTTTTGTCTTTAAACTCAAATTCTCGTTTTATAATAATTAACTGCTTTGTTTAGCAGCTTCGTCTCATTACAACATTCCTTTTCGGAAACTTACTGTCTATCATTCAAAATGTTTCCATGAATTGATAAATCTATACATATAATAAAACTGTAGAAAAGTTATTTTTGTACATTAAAAAAAAACTCAAAAAATTTAGCCAGGGTATTAAAGGACAACCAATAGAACCCATTTCGAGCATTTTTAGAATTTTTGTCTGTTTGTCTGTTTGTCTGTTTGTATGTTTATTTGTCCAGGTATCACGTAAAATGTACGAAATTTATGTAGATAACTTTTATACACAACGATTAAGCGTAACTTGGAGAGGAATTTAGTTTTTGTTTCATTGGAATCGGTTCAGTCTATCAAAAGTTATTCGAATATAAAGTGTTTCAGAAGTAAAATTACGGTCAGTTCACACCAAGACGCGTAGTTCATAGCGCGATCTAGCTTCGATTCTGCTACATATTCAAATAAAAATTCATCTAATGATTATGATAGGATAGGATAGGATGGGATAGAATAGGATAGGATGGGATAGGATGGGATAGGATGGGATAGAATGGGATAGGATGGGATAGGACGCGACAGGACGGGACAGGACGGACAGGACGGGATAGGACGGGATAGGATGGGACAGGACGGGACAGGACGGGACAGAACGGGACAGGACAGGATAGGACGGGACAGGACGGGACAGAATGGGAGAGGACGGGACAGGGCGGGACAGGACGGGACAGGACGGACAGGACGGGACAGCTCGGGACAGGACGGGACTGGACGGGACAGGACGGGACAGTACGGGACAGGACGAGACAGGACGGAACAGGACGGGATAAGATGGGATAAGATGGGATAAGATGGGATAAGATGGGATAAGATGGGATAAGATGGGATAAGATGGGATAAGATGGGATAAGATGGGATAAGATGGGATACGATGGGATACGGTGGGATTTTGGAGGGAGACCTTTTTACCCGACGCTTCGCACAAAAAAATACATTGGTAATTTCCGACATCCACGCGAACGAAGTCGCGGGCACAGCTAGTTATATTATAAACTTGGTAAATCAACTATAATGTATGGTTATTTTATTTAAATTAAATAATAATTTCGGTCACAGATGTAACGTACTTCATAATGCACGCGAGCTTGTTAGTTATTTACCAAAGTTTATTCTAGTTCTATTTACTTAGTGTTTGCATTTATTTTAACTAAACTTTTTGTGTGTGCATGTGCGTATCTTATTTATCAATTAAGGCCATATTTTTAGCAAATATATTTTATGTAACGCGTTTATCCCTTATGAACCTCTGAAAGGTATACTTTTGAAATGTTTGTACAATTTATTTCTAGTTAAAATAATTATGTAGTTGTGAGTTGAATTTCAATTTGATGTTAGTCTTGCGTGTGGGATAAAGAAGTCTCTATTTTTATTATGATGAGGTAACTAAATGAGGATGTAACGAACTATTCTAGATGTTAAATAAATATAACACTGTTACATACAAGTAAATCAATGTATATTCTATTCGGTGAGTCGAAAACGTGTTGTGGATATTTTTCGCTCATTGAATGGCGATATTTAACGGTTTTTCACAATGTTGTCAGATTAAAGTTTGACAATAGTATAATTTTTGAATGAATAAACTGTGTAAAAAGTTTGCAATATTGTGGTTTGTTTTAAACTCTTGAATTAAGCTTCGGTCACACACAGCGAGTCATATACTCATCGCTAGTATTCGCTATATGTGACAGTCTATTCGCAGCGAATAGTCGCCGCGGTTTTAATTTGATGTTGTTCAATTTTACTTGCAATGATTACCTCGCTGTGTGACCGAAGCTTAGGTTTACTTGGAGATTTTCGGAATCTCTTTGAGATAAAGCAGTGTTAGAGTGGTGGGGGCCCCGTCATTATGCTGACACTCCTTGAGGCTCGCGTGGAACACAACGCGTCGTCGACCCGGGAATGGTCCATGGTCGGACAGCGAGTCGCCCATTACTCGCCGTCCTCATGGCCGGAATAGCGAGCGCTTGGAATGGAATGTAAGCAAATGGAAAAGTGTACGAGGTTAGCACATTAATCTACAACAATCCTTCAAAAGAATAGAATGTAATAAAATACAAAAAAAAATGATATTGGACACAAATAATAAAAAATAAAGTTAAAAATACATAAGAAATTTTGAAGGGAACAAGGGTTACCAACTCAACTCGGATTTCGGTCCGGAAATTCTCTGAGCGAAAGTTTTCAGTTGGCACCACGCAGTGACACACGGACGAGGGTAGGCAAATAAAAAAGTTTAATAAAAATAAACAACGAGAAAATGTGTGTAAGTAAAAGCATAGTGCATTAAATAATTAAATAAAACTATTAAAAAGTGTTAAATTATAAAAAAAACGCGTGCGCTATAATAAGTTTCATAAAAGTATTTAAAAAAACACGCCACGAATGACGCCACCAATGGCGCGGCAGTCGACCAATAGCGAGCGCCGCCCGTGCAATGGCGTCAGACAGGCGAACAGAAAACCAAATTCGCTGCAGAGGTAGGATTAAAACTTAAAATCTCGCTTTTTGAGAAAATGGGTGGTTTCACAGTAAATTTGGACACAGTTATTTCAGTTATGATAAGGAAAGAGTATAAGGTGTGAAAGTGCAAATATTACGGTTCCCGGCGACACAGACGCAGGACCAAACGAGCTCACCACATCCAGCCTAGCTCAGCCGTTCGTTAGGTACACAACTTTATGGTGAGTTTCAAAATTTGTTAATTCAAATATTTAAGATTTTAAAATGCTTATTAGGTAAAGGTAAAACGAGCACTTCGTCTGCGCTTGTTAATAACTTCAAACTCAGTGAATTTTGCGGAGCCTATGCAATACAAACAATCAAATCTTTCCATTCGATTGGAGAGATTATTTAGGCCAAGTTTTGAGTTTATCGAAGCAAGCAGTAAAATCCTTGGTCAGTGGGTCGTGTTAAGGCGTTCCTTCCCTTAAAACTTAATCACCCTTTTCTATATAGGTACTGTACTGAGTTTCAAATTCATCAGTTCGCACGTTATGATTTTCCTATACAAACTTTAACTTCGTCTAGATTACCAATGGAGGGTAGTTTTACTAATAAAAAAAAACTAATAAGTTTCAAGGAATAAGCTTTTACAGTTACACCCTCATTAATAAACGTGAACTAAAGTTACAACTACGATAATCTTCAGACTAACCACTCTTTTAGGATTAAGTTTGGCGTAACTTTATTGTTTTATTAATAAGGCAGAAAGTTTGTCCCCCCTTAAAGGTGGGTCTTTGCAAAATCCTTGCTTATTGCTGACCTACATTATAAATTGCAACTACCGTCCAAAATTCTGGTTATACGTTTAGCGGTTTCAGATCCTTCCCTTTAAACATGAATACCCCTTTTCATTAGCTTGGGAAGGGGGGGGGGGGGAGTATACCTATAAATACTGACTTTCAAATTCATTCGCTCACGCGTTATGATTTATGCATACCACAGATTACTACCCATACAAATAACATCATCGAGATTACCAATGGAGGATAGTTTAAAAAAAAAAGTGCCAATCTTTTTTATTTAGGTATTTGTGTTCTTATTTTCTTAAATTAAACAAATAATTATTAAATGATTACCGTTTAAATACTTTATTTATATAAATAAAAGATTTGTGTTTGAAAATTAATTTGCGAACTAAGAATACTTTAAAAGTATTTAAATTGTTTAGGTCCCGAATCGGTGGAGCAATATTATTCCAACATTTGGAGGCTGCGTAACGAAAACTACCTGGAAAAGCTACAGTACGATGATGTGGGGTATCCAGCTGTTGGGCGCAATGCCTGGCCTTGCGCTGCCGGTGATTATATATCCACACCAGTTTAGAGTTCAGGTATGATGGACATTATATACTTTATGACGAAGTCCAAGTCGATGTCAAAGTTCAAATCGGGAATAAGTACAGTGCGTACACTGCACAACAAACAGCATTTTAATAAAAATGAAATCTTGTCGTAACAAGATTTCATTTTTATTAAAATGCTGTTTGTTCGAAAATGGTATAATATGGTTGATGGTACGTTAAAGCAAAATCGTGCGCAGGCATTTTGAACTCGTTCAATAAATCTTCCGCGACCAGCTAGAAGTCGGGGTCCTACAACAGTATCTGCAAAGTTTGGATTGAACCAGTTAATTTACACTCATCACAAACGCAGAAAGCTCATATTCTTTTGGGACAAATTGACAATCTTGGTAGGTTGATATGCATATATGTGATGTCATTTGAAAAACACTTATTGCATGGTATTATGGAAGCATGTTTTCATCTATTTTTGATTACTGGAATCTACAAGGTGATTTGTAATTATATGCATTCCTTGAAATAGATAAACCAGTAAGATAAAACCCTTTTGTCAGGGTTAAAATTGTTGTAAATAAGGTCTAGTACAAAGTGATCAGCATAACTGAAATTTGGGACATTTTTTTGGATATAAAATAAAAAACAGCATTCTTATTCAATAAGTTTTATTACTAAATCATTATCAGTAGTGACATTGGAACCACACTCTTATCTAAAACATTTGTACACGAAGCTATAAGCTCATCATTCACTCACTCACTCAACACGTCAGTTACTCGTGTAACTTAGTCATTACAAAACTTACAATTACTTACTAACCCCCGATTTATATTTAATACGTACCTAAACTAAATTGTCACCTCCATACCTAATTGGTAGTTGTATAAACAGCACTGATTGCTGTTACCAAAAAAAAATTTCTTCATTACATTTATACGGCTGAATTTTTGTGAATATTGACTAAAGCTCAACACATATCTTTGACATTCACTAATTATTAAAATAAACAATAAACGCAAATAATATCTACTCATAACGTTGTTTCAGATTATGTCAAACCCGAAATTAATAATTTAGCTCATTCCAAATCCTGATGTGGTTAGAGACAAAGATCGGGATCATAATTGTGACCAAGATACATAGTTAAATTCTGGTGTTAACTTAGTCAATATTCTTCCCATCAATTTATTGTATTGCTTGTTAGATATTTTTTATTTTCTTTATGCTCTGAGATGTTCCCTGCGATAAACATAGCTTTTCAAGATAACAAATAGTTCAGCACTCAACAAGCCAAAATAATAGGCAAACAATATCTTAATAAAATACCAGTATAATATACTGGTTTCCCAGACTAAACTGAAAATATATTAGAATATTTTTAAAACCGTGATAATAATCTTATTGCCTACTTTTATCAATGATACAATTCATTTCAATCTGTTTTGTCACATCGATTGCACAAAAATAAAACAATGAAGTGCAAAATTTGACATTTAATAACAATATTGATTTATAGGCATGTCCTATTTCAATATTTTAATTATTTCGAAGCTAAGAGGAAAGAAGGCAAAAAAACAAACATGACAACACATTTTTTATATTGTTGCGCACATTTGTTGATTTAAAAATATTGCACCGATCATAAGTAACACATTTATTTCATAACAAATCAAAAAATCTAAATTATAGTAGAAATAAAACGTATCCAAGGTAATACGACAGTTTAAGTTCAAAGAAGCGAATTTAAAAAAAATGGGTGGGTTGTGGGTGCAATATTTCTTACTTATTTTGGTAATATGTACCTAAATACTGTAGGAAAATATGTATCACTATACGTTTCGTCTGAATAATATCAAAAACTCCAATATCGCGTCTTAAAGTAGATTATTCGAAAGAATGTTTGCAATGTCGATATGTTTTCGACTCAACGACTACCCTAGTAACCTTTTGCAAGAGATTTGCGACAATTGTGCTTAGTGTTTCAAAGTTCCTATATTCCTAAACCGTTCGCTTCATGTGCTAAATATTCACCCCGTCATACTTCTTCGTTTCATAGCGATGACAATGAAAAATTTAATATGCCAATAGTATGTAGCTACATCCTAGGCCTTTCTAACCCGAGTTAAAACCAGTTATACGCACCCTAATCAAGCTTGCTACTCCATACTTATTGCCTGACCGTATAGTAAGGTACATAAGGTTTTTGAAACATTACAATTACTTAGAAACTCTGTAACAAGCTTAGTTTAATTTTTTTTCCTAATATTGAGCTCAATTGTACGACACAGAACTTACAAAATCACAATTTATCAAATAAACAATGCTTAGTGTTATTGTAAAGAGAGTTATTTTCGTACATATTATTATTGCTTCATTTGAATCGCTAATCTATATTTACTTTTGGATTTACTGCTAATAGTTTTTTAAACTTGCTTGTGTGATAAAATTAACTAGTTGTTTGCCAAAGCACGAGAAATACGAAATAATCTTCGCAAGTTTTAGTTTCTGCCTATCCCATTTAGAACGAAATTGAGAGCTTATCTATGTTTAAACCATAGCTTCTAATTCGTTAACTAAAACTAGTCAAATGCTGTTTTTAAAGCTCTTCATCAGAGGCGCGGCCTATCATCCGACGTAATATTCTAATAAAGATTTTTATTTTAATATTTTATTCAAAAACAACAACAAATACATCGACAATTTAACACAAAGCATATTACACTTCCAATTCGTGTTACAAAACGTCGAAATCGTATATTGTGAGTTAAAGAATTAGGAATCTACATTATCCGAATTCGATCACAAACCGTGTTTCGTGATTTTCGACCTATGAGAAACAAATCACACATCAGTGACACACGTGTGCTAATTCAGTAAAAATAAATTAAAAGAAGGAATTCAGTTACAAGTTCAAACAAATCGAAAAAATCCCTCCTTAACAACTGAGCAACGCGCGTCACTACGGGTCGAAAATAAACTTTTAAGACCTGAAACTGCGTTAGGCGGATGCCCGCGTCTGTTAGCCGTAAGGGAAGGTTCTTATCTGACGTAAAATACGTCGAGCGTATCATCGAATGTTCTTTGACGCACTAACGTATCATCGGTTGAGTGTGAACGGTCAAGTGTTTTTCTACACATTTGTCTGTTCTGGCGTTACGCGACCGATAATACGCGACGCATGTTCCGTCAGATATGCACCTTTCCTTAATGTCGCCTGATAGTAAGCGATGATGTGGCCGACGGTGAAGCACACTTGCCTAGTTGTAGCTATCAGGAAATACAGACTCCGACAGAAAATTTCACTCCTTAGCTGTGCGCACAACTATTGGCATCCACAAAGTACGGATATGGCGCATTGCCGTACATATTATTAATTATTTAATTAATTTACGTATTGTCGTTGATTCAAGGTCGCACGAAAGTCCCTTTAGCAACCGCAGACGTCCACATAACGCAGTTTCAGTCTTAAGAGTCGTCGGATGAGTCGTCTTTCATGGTGTAGGCAGTCTTGGGTTGATGACTAAGCTGTTTGTACAGAAGTTTGTTTATAAAGGAGTCGTTGATAGTGTTGTTAGCCGTGACGTCACGCGAGGGCGGTGGGTCTGGCCGGGGCGGACATCACTTTTTCTCAGCGCCAGCGACTGCGTTGCCGGCGCTACTCGCGTTCTGGTTGCCGTAATTCTGTAAGAGTTGGTGTTGGTTATATACTGTTACTAGCATTAACTTAGAGAACGGACTGCCTTGCTTAGCCAACGGACAACAGATAAAATTGGTTATACTCGAGAATCACAGATTAATATCTAGTGGCCACCACCTATCTCACTCAATATAATCTACATTTCTATGGAATTTCAATAAGAGTTTCTCCTCACTAATAAAATATTTTGATTAAAAGCTATCTATAAATATTTAATCTTTGTAATAAACAGTAAATAATCATAATAATTGACGGTCTTACAAGAAAGAGATTGATGGTGACTTGCTCTTCAGTTCTGTTCTTTTTAGTTGAGTGAGGTATTGACCTCACACACAACATAGTCTGCCTAATATTGATTAGGCAGACTATGTTGTGCAGTCCATACTTTAAATCTATGGTTACTAGCCACAAAGACGATATATTACTAGACTCCGCATGCACGATCTAAGGAACAAAAACTATTCTGTCAACTGACTGGGGTACTACGTAAGCGAGGGGGACGTGGTACTGCGTTGTGATTGGCTAACTCAAGGTCTGTTCTGTCTCAAGGTATGTTTACGGCTCACGGGAGTGGTCGAAATAAGACGGATATAAGACTTTTTTGCCTAATGCGTTGACAGACATCGGTCGCCTATTTTTAGGAGACTAGTAATATATCGTCGTTGACTAGCCAGCATCATCCTACTGCAGGGCAAAGGCCTCCATGACTTCCAGTTTCCTCGATCCAGGGCCAAAGTAAACCACTGGTAGTTAGTTTTGTCTAGCTACTTTCGCTGTCAGACTTCTGAAGTCTGCCGCGAGTTACAAACATAACATTACACTCTACAAGAATGAGAGTCAGCCTGTTACAATGGCTTATAATAAAAATTTACGAGAAAGTAAATATATGGAATGGGTGATATAGCTAGAAGCAATACTGAGTATGTAGCTTAAGGTGCGTAATAAAAAAAAATAAGGCAATAGAAAGGTACGTACGGCGGCATAAAGCTGAAAGTGTAGAGATCACGTCTTAGAAACTATTACTAGTAACCTAGTAAGTAAGTCGCGTTTCCATTATACAAGTTACTTGTATAAAAGTATTTCTTTACAAGCATATGTGACGTCACTTGTGTGCAAGACTTGCCTAATGGAAACATGTTTTGGTTACCATACAACGTAACGTAAGCATTAGGGGGGGGGGGGATTGTAGCGGTGTTTTAGTTTATTTTTGAAGGCATGTGGAGTGGGGGTCTAGATGGTGATGACGTCATCATGCAGCATGTGGTCTAGATGGTACGTCAGCAGCAATTATTTACGTTTTTCATTATTTATTTGGCTACCCACATGTCTATGCTTTCCCACAAACTGTTTCAATGAACATTTTGTGTGTCAAAGTAATTTATCATAATTCTCTTATTGCTGGAATTATAAGTCGTGAATCAATAAATGCTGCATGCTGACGTTAGAACGGGAGGGGGCGGGGGGGCTAAGACCTTTGCTCACAAGGGGGAGGGGGAATCAATACTTGAAAGGGTTATAATAATGTTATTTTTTAGAAAGGCAATGACTAACCTGATAGTACTGTGCCCACGCCTGCGCGTCCGCGGTGTTACCGGCCTGGTTACCTTGTTGATACTGTAACAAAGACGCACATCAGATTTTGCTGACTAAAAACTTGAAAAATCGTTGTGGTGACAGTACCAATATTTTAGTATTTTTAAGAATGAGAAATTGGGGCCTCCGGATTAAGTGCAACTGACGCTCTTTTTTACTGAGAAACCGAGGTTCTTTCTTACAAGCATTAAATTCTTCAAACCATTTCTAACGTCTCACGTTGACGTTTGCATAGATAAACTTCGAAATTCGAGACGCATGCGTTTTTACGTATAATATTTTAAATATTTATGAGAAACTGGTCAGACTTTGCGCTATTTCATGAAAAACGATGTCGCAGTATATTGGCCTATAGCCGCCATTATTTGTGTAAGCTGTCGTGCAAGCTCGCGTCTGCATTTCTTGCCAAAACATATTGTTTGGGGTGCTTTTCAATAAAAGTAGACTGTATAATAATATGATGTGATGATATGAGTAAAAGGATGACAAAAAACTACACTAGTTGCAAATAGTGAAATGAGTCCTGCATGAGACTTCTGGCGCGTTCGCAGTAGCGTTCTTTATTTTTGGGAATAAATCGTGATTTTATGAGATTCTGTTTGCCATAAAGACTGCGACACTAGTCATAGTCTTTTTTTTTTTTTAACGTGGTAAATTCATCAAATGAGACCTCCCACCCCGGGCAGGGCGAGAGGTACTGTCAGACTTGTACTGACTAAAATCCACGGTGTTCTTCGATAGCCCTTTATGTTCCGGGGTCACGGTGATGGTATGAGTCCCGCGACCCCGGCAGCCTTAAGCCCTCTGAGAGGGGGCCCGTCATTTTGCTGACAGCTCTTTGAGGCGCACGTGGAACACGACGTGCCGTCGACATGGGCATGGTCCATGGTCGGGCGGCGAGTTGCCCTTTACTCGCCGCCCAGTCATACCGTCTTAGTGTGAATATTAAATGGGGAAAAAACACGTGGTGCACTGTCCCCGGATAACACGGGTCACGGGCATTAGTGATGTTAATTCATCATGTTCCTAGCTACATACCCCGGGCCAGCCAGCCTGTTGTTGTTGTTGCTGCCACTGCTGCCACTGGTACCACTGCTGGGCCGTGTAGTTGGCGGGCCACTGCTGCCCCGCCTGCCCCTTGTTCCCGGCGGCCCCGGGCGCGGCCCCGGCGGCCCCGGCCGCTCATTAGATGATGTTAATTTATCATGTTCCTAGCTACATACCCCGGGCCAGCCAGCCTGTTGTTGTTGTTGCTGCCACTGCTGCCACTGGTACCACTGCTGGGCCGTGTAGTTGGCGGGCCACTGCTGCCCCGCCTGCCCCTTGTTCCCGGCGGCCCCGGGCGCGGCCCCGGCGGCCCCGGCCGCTCATTAGATGATGTTAATTTATCATGTTCCTAGCTACATACCCCGGGCCAGCCAGCCTGTTGTTGTTGTTGCTGCCACTGCTGCCACTGGTACCACTGCTGGGCCGTGTAGTTGGCGGGCCACTGCTGCCCCGCCTGCCCCTTGTTCCCGGCGGCCCCGGGCGCGGCCCCGGCGGCCCCGGCCGCTCATTAGATGATGTTAATTTATCATGTTCCTAGCTACATACCCCGGGCCAGCCAGCCTGTTGTTGTTGTTGCTGCCACTGCTGCCACTGGTACCACTGCTGGGCCGTGTAGTTGGCGGGCCACTGCTGCCCCGCCTGCCCCTTGTTCCCGGCGGCCCCGGGCGCGGCCCCGGCGGCCCCGGCCGCTCATTAGATGATGTTAATTTATCATGTTCCTAGCTACATACCCCGGGCCAGCCAGCCTGTTGTTGTTGTTGCTGCCACTGCTGCCACTGGTACCACTGCTGGGCCGTGTAGTTGGCGGGCCACTGCTGCCCCGCCTGCCCCTTGTTCCCGGCGGCCCCGGGCGCGGCCCCGGCGGCCCCGGCCGCTCATTAGATGATGTTAATTTATCATGTTCCTAGCTACATACCCCGGGCCAGCCAGCCTGTTGTTGTTGTTGCTGCCACTGCTGCCACTGGTACCACTGCTGGGCCGTGTAGTTGGCGGGCCACTGCTGCCCCGCCTGCCCCTTGTTCCCGGCGGCCCCGGGCGCGGCCCCGGCGGCCCCGGCCGCTCATTAGATGATGTTAATTTATCATGTTCCTAGCTACATACCCCGGGCCAGCCAGCCTGTTGTTGTTGTTGCTGCCACTGCTGCCACTGGTACCACTGCTGGGCCGTGTAGTTGGCGGGCCACTGCTGCCCCGCCTGCCCCTTGTTCCCGGCGGCCCCGGGCGCGGCCCCGGCGGCCCCGGCCGCTCATTAGATGATGTTAATTTATCATGTTCCTAGCTACATACCCCGGGCCAGCCAGCCTGTTGTTGTTGTTGCTGCCACTGCTGCCACTGGTACCACTGCTGGGCCGTGTAGTTGGCGGGCCACTGCTGCCCCGCCTGCCCCTTGTTCCCGGCGGCCCCGGGCGCGGCCCCGGCGGCCCCGGCCGCTCATTAGATGATGTTAATTTATCATGTTCCTAGCTACATACCCCGGGCCAGCCAGCCTGTTGTTGTTGTTGCTGCCACTGCTGCCACTGGTACCACTGCTGGGCCGTGTAGTTGGCGGGCCACTGCTGCCCCGCCTGCCCCTTGTTCCCGGCGGCCCCGGGCGCGGCCCCGGCGGCCCCGGCCGCTCATTAGATGATGTTAATTTATCATGTTCCTAGCTACATACCCCGGGCCAGCCAGCCTGTTGTTGTTGTTGCTGCCACTGCTGCCACTGGTACCACTGCTGGGCCGTGTAGTTGGCGGGCCACTGCTGCCCCGCCTGCCCCTTGTTCCCGGCGGCCCCGGGCGCGGCCCCGGCGGCCCCGGCCGCTCATTAGATGATGTTAATTTATCATGTTCCTAGCTACATACCCCGGGCCAGCCAGCCTGTTGTTGTTGTTGCTGCCACTGCTGCCACTGGTACCACTGCTGGGCCGTGTAGTTGGCGGGCCACTGCTGCCCCGCCTGCCCCTTGTTCCCGGCGGCCCCGGGCGCGGCCCCGGCGGCCCCGGCCGCTCATTAGATGATGTTAATTTATCATGTTCCTAGCTACATACCCCGGGCCAGCCAGCCTGTTGTTGTTGTTGCTGCCACTGCTGCCACTGGTACCACTGCTGGGCCGTGTAGTTGGCGGGCCACTGCTGCCCCGCCTGCCCCTTGTTCCCGGCGGCCCCGGGCGCGGCCCCGGCGGCCCCGGCCGCTCATTAGATGATGTTAATTTATCATGTTCCTAGCTACATACCCCGGGCCAGCCAGCCTGTTGTTGTTGTTGCTGCCACTGCTGCCACTGGTACCACTGCTGGGCCGTGTAGTTGGCGGGCCACTGCTGCCCCGCCTGCCCCTTGTTCCCGGCGGCCCCGGGCGCGGCCCCGGCGGCCCCGGCCGCTCATTAGATGATGTTAATTTATCATGTTCCTAGCTACATACCCCGGGCCAGCCAGCCTGTTGTTGTTGTTGCTGCCACTGCTGCCACTGGTACCACTGCTGGGCCGTGTAGTTGGCGGGCCACTGCTGCCCCGCCTGCCCCTTGTTCCCGGCGGCCCCGGGCGCGGCCCCGGCGGCCCCGGCCGCTCATTAGATGATGTTAATTTATCATGTTCCTAGCTACATACCCCGGGCCAGCCAGCCTGTTGTTGTTGTTGCTGCCACTGCTGCCACTGGTACCACTGCTGGGCCGTGTAGTTGGCGGGCCACTGCTGCCCCGCCTGCCCCTTGTTCCCGGCGGCCCCGGGCGCGGCCCCGGCGGCCCCGGCCGCTCATTAGATGATGTTAATTTATCATGTTCCTAGCTACATACCCCGGGCCAGCCAGCCTGTTGTTGTTGTTGCTGCCACTGCTGCCACTGGTACCACTGCTGGGCCGTGTAGTTGGCGGGCCACTGCTGCCCCGCCTGCCCCTTGTTCCCGGCGGCCCCGGGCGCGGCCCCGGCGGCCCCGGCCGCTCATTAGATGATGTTAATTTATCATGTTCCTAGCTACATACCCCGGGCCAGCCAGCCTGTTGTTGTTGTTGCTGCCACTGCTGCCACTGGTACCACTGCTGGGCCGTGTAGTTGGCGGGCCACTGCTGCCCCGCCTGCCCCTTGTTCCCGGCGGCCCCGGGCGCGGCCCCGGCGGCCCCGGCCGCTCATTAGATGATGTTAATTTATCATGTTCCTAGCTACATACCCCGGGCCAGCCAGCCTGTTGTTGTTGTTGCTGCCACTGCTGCCACTGGTACCACTGCTGGGCCGTGTAGTTGGCGGGCCACTGCTGCCCCGCCTGCCCCTTGTTCCCGGCGGCCCCGGGCGCGGCCCCGGCGGCCCCGGCCGCTCATTAGATGATGTTAATTTATCATGTTCCTAGCTACATACCCCGGGCCAGCCAGCCTGTTGTTGTTGTTGCTGCCACTGCTGCCACTGGTACCACTGCTGGGCCGTGTAGTTGGCGGGCCACTGCTGCCCCGCCTGCCCCTTGTTCCCGGCGGCCCCGGGCGCGGCCCCGGCGGCCCCGGCCGCTCATTAGATGATGTTAATTTATCATGTTCCTAGCTACATACCCCGGGCCAGCCAGCCTGTTGTTGTTGTTGCTGCCACTGCTGCCACTGGTACCACTGCTGGGCCGTGTAGTTGGCGGGCCACTGCTGCCCCGCCTGCCCCTTGTTCCCGGCGGCCCCGGGCGCGGCCCCGGCGGCCCCGGCCGCTCATTAGATGATGTTAATTTATCATGTTCCTAGCTACATACCCCGGGCCAGCCAGCCTGTTGTTGTTGTTGCTGCCACTGCTGCCACTGGTACCACTGCTGGGCCGTGTAGTTGGCGGGCCACTGCTGCCCCGCCTGCCCCTTGTTCCCGGCGGCCCCGGGCGCGGCCCCGGCGGCCCCGGCCGCTCATTAGATGATGTTAATTTATCATGTTCCTAGCTACATACCCCGGGCCAGCCAGCCTGTTGTTGTTGTTGCTGCCACTGCTGCCACTGGTACCACTGCTGGGCCGTGTAGTTGGCGGGCCACTGCTGCCCCGCCTGCCCCTTGTTCCCGGCGGCCCCGGGCGCGGCCCCGGCGGCCCCGGCCGCTCATTAGATGATGTTAATTTATCATGTTCCTAGCTACATACCCCGGGCCAGCCAGCCTGTTGTTGTTGTTGCTGCCACTGCTGCCACTGGTACCACTGCTGGGCCGTGTAGTTGGCGGGCCACTGCTGCCCCGCCTGCCCCTTGTTCCCGGCGGCCCCGGGCGCGGCCCCGGCGGCCCCGGCCGCTCATTAGATGATGTTAATTTATCATGTTCCTAGCTACATACCCCGGGCCAGCCAGCCTGTTGTTGTTGTTGCTGCCACTGCTGCCACTGGTACCACTGCTGGGCCGTGTAGTTGGCGGGCCACTGCTGCCCCGCCTGCCCCTTGTTCCCGGCGGCCCCGGGCGCGGCCCCGGCGGCCCCGGCCGCTCATTAGATGATGTTAATTTATCATGTTCCTAGCTACATACCCCGGGCCAGCCAGCCTGTTGTTGTTGTTGCTGCCACTGCTGCCACTGGTACCACTGCTGGGCCGTGTAGTTGGCGGGCCACTGCTGCCCCGCCTGCCCCTTGTTCCCGGCGGCCCCGGGCGCGGCCCCGGCGGCCCCGGCCGCTCATTAGATGATGTTAATTTATCATGTTCCTAGCTACATACCCCGGGCCAGCCAGCCTGTTGTTGTTGTTGCTGCCACTGCTGCCACTGGTACCACTGCTGGGCCGTGTAGTTGGCGGGCCACTGCTGCCCCGCCTGCCCCTTGTTCCCGGCGGCCCCGGGCGCGGCCCCGGCGGCCCCGGCCGCTCATTAGATGATGTTAATTTATCATGTTCCTAGCTACATACCCCGGGCCAGCCAGCCTGTTGTTGTTGTTGCTGCCACTGCTGCCACTGGTACCACTGCTGGGCCGTGTAGTTGGCGGGCCACTGCTGCCCCGCCTGCCCCTTGTTCCCGGCGGCCCCGGGCGCGGCCCCGGCGGCCCCGGCCGCTCATTAGATGATGTTAATTTATCATGTTCCTAGCTACATACCCCGGGCCAGCCAGCCTGTTGTTGTTGTTGCTGCCACTGCTGCCACTGGTACCACTGCTGGGCCGTGTAGTTGGCGGGCCACTGCTGCCCCGCCTGCCCCTTGTTCCCGGCGGCCCCGGGCGCGGCCCCGGCGGCCCCGGCCGCTCATTAGATGATGTTAATTTATCATGTTCCTAGCTACATACCCCGGGCCAGCCAGCCTGTTGTTGTTGTTGCTGCCACTGCTGCCACTGGTACCACTGCTGGGCCGTGTAGTTGGCGGGCCACTGCTGCCCCGCCTGCCCCTTGTTCCCGGCGGCCCCGGGCGCGGCCCCGGCGGCCCCGGCCGCTCATTAGATGATGTTAATTTATCATGTTCCTAGCTACATACCCCGGGCCAGCCAGCCTGTTGTTGTTGTTGCTGCCACTGCTGCCACTGGTACCACTGCTGGGCCGTGTAGTTGGCGGGCCACTGCTGCCCCGCCTGCCCCTTGTTCCCGGCGGCCCCGGGCGCGGCCCCGGCGGCCCCGGCCGCTCATTAGATGATGTTAATTTATCATGTTCCTAGCTACATACCCCGGGCCAGCCAGCCTGTTGTTGTTGTTGCTGCCACTGCTGCCACTGGTACCACTGCTGGGCCGTGTAGTTGGCGGGCCACTGCTGCCCCGCCTGCCCCTTGTTCCCGGCGGCCCCGGGCGCGGCCCCGGCGGCCCCGGCCGCTCATTAGATGATGTTAATTTATCATGTTCCTAGCTACATACCCCGGGCCAGCCAGCCTGTTGTTGTTGTTGCTGCCACTGCTGCCACTGGTACCACTGCTGGGCCGTGTAGTTGGCGGGCCACTGCTGCCCCGCCTGCCCCTTGTTCCCGGCGGCCCCGGGCGCGGCCCCGGCGGCCCCGGCCGCTCATTAGATGATGTTAATTTATCATGTTCCTAGCTACATACCCCGGGCCAGCCAGCCTGTTGTTGTTGTTGCTGCCACTGCTGCCACTGGTACCACTGCTGGGCCGTGTAGTTGGCGGGCCACTGCTGCCCCGCCTGCCCCTTGTTCCCGGCGGCCCCGGGCGCGGCCCCGGCGGCCCCGGCCGCTCATTAGATGATGTTAATTTATCATGTTCCTAGCTACATACCCCGGGCCAGCCAGCCTGTTGTTGTTGTTGCTGCCACTGCTGCCACTGGTACCACTGCTGGGCCGTGTAGTTGGCGGGCCACTGCTGCCCCGCCTGCCCCTTGTTCCCGGCGGCCCCGGGCGCGGCCCCGGCGGCCCCGGCCGCTCATTAGATGATGTTAATTTATCATGTTCCTAGCTACATACCCCGGGCCAGCCAGCCTGTTGTTGTTGTTGCTGCCACTGCTGCCACTGGTACCACTGCTGGGCCGTGTAGTTGGCGGGCCACTGCTGCCCCGCCTGCCCCTTGTTCCCGGCGGCCCCGGGCGCGGCCCCGGCGGCCCCGGCCGCTCATTAGATGATGTTAATTTATCATGTTCCTAGCTACATACCCCGGGCCAGCCAGCCTGTTGTTGTTGTTGCTGCCACTGCTGCCACTGGTACCACTGCTGGGCCGTGTAGTTGGCGGGCCACTGCTGCCCCGCCTGCCCCTTGTTCCCGGCGGCCCCGGGCGCGGCCCCGGCGGCCCCGGCCGCTCATTAGATGATGTTAATTTATCATGTTCCTAGCTACATACCCCGGGCCAGCCAGCCTGTTGTTGTTGTTGCTGCCACTGCTGCCACTGGTACCACTGCTGGGCCGTGTAGTTGGCGGGCCACTGCTGCCCCGCCTGCCCCTTGTTCCCGGCGGCCCCGGGCGCGGCCCCGGCGGCCCCGGCCGCTCATTAGATGATGTTAATTTATCATGTTCCTAGCTACATACCCCGGGCCAGCCAGCCTGTTGTTGTTGTTGCTGCCACTGCTGCCACTGGTACCACTGCTGGGCCGTGTAGTTGGCGGGCCACTGCTGCCCCGCCTGCCCCTTGTTCCCGGCGGCCCCGGGCGCGGCCCCGGCGGCCCCGGCCGCTCATTAGATGATGTTAATTTATCATGTTCCTAGCTACATACCCCGGGCCAGCCAGCCTGTTGTTGTTGTTGCTGCCACTGCTGCCACTGGTACCACTGCTGGGCCGTGTAGTTGGCGGGCCACTGCTGCCCCGCCTGCCCCTTGTTCCCGGCGGCCCCGGGCGCGGCCCCGGCGGCCCCGGCCGCTCATTAGATGATGTTAATTTATCATGTTCCTAGCTACATACCCCGGGCCAGCCAGCCTGTTGTTGTTGTTGCTGCCACTGCTGCCACTGGTACCACTGCTGGGCCGTGTAGTTGGCGGGCCACTGCTGCCCCGCCTGCCCCTTGTTCCCGGCGGCCCCGGGCGCGGCCCCGGCGGCCCCGGCCGCTCATTAGATGATGTTAATTTATCATGTTCCTAGCTACATACCCCGGGCCAGCCAGCCTGTTGTTGTTGTTGCTGCCACTGCTGCCACTGGTACCACTGCTGGGCCGTGTAGTTGGCGGGCCACTGCTGCCCCGCCTGCCCCTTGTTCCCGGCGGCCCCGGGCGCGGCCCCGGCGGCCCCGGCCGCTCATTAGATGATGTTAATTTATCATGTTCCTAGCTACATACCCCGGGCCAGCCAGCCTGTTGTTGTTGTTGCTGCCACTGCTGCCACTGGTACCACTGCTGGGCCGTGTAGTTGGCGGGCCACTGCTGCCCCGCCTGCCCCTTGTTCCCGGCGGCCCCGGGCGCGGCCCCGGCGGCCCCGGCGGCTCCCCCCGCTCCTCCGCCGCCCGCCCCTTGTTGCTGCGGGTTGCCCCAATTGCCCCAGTTACCCCAGTTGCCCCAACCTGTATGAAAGATAGGTATTTTTATAAAGCGAAAATTCTTTATAACTGTGCAAAAATTACTTTAAGGTAAACATGATATTTACTGTGTATTTCTTCGTCAACTTTTAACAAAAATAGAGATGATTAAATCATATTGCATATTACTACATTGAGTAGCAATATTGATTGATACTCAATGATGTTTTTCAACCAAAAGTTGACTGGTTGCCCGTGGCACTAAGTCCGCTTATGGAACACTATTTGTGCATAATGTATTAAAGTCACACTTTTTTTTTATCGTGGTAAAATCATCAAATGAAGGGCGGGAGGGACTGTCAGACTTGTACTGACTAAAATCCACGGTGTCCTTCAATAGCCCTTTATGTTCCGGGGTCACGGTGATGGAAATAAGTCCCGCGACCCCGGCAAGCTTTGGCCCTCTGTGAGGGGGCCCCGTCATTTTGCTGACAGCTCTTTGAGGCGCGCGTGGAACACGACGCGCCGTCGACCCGGGCATGGTCCATGGTCGGACAGCGAGTTGCCCTTTACTCGCTGTCTGCATGCCCGCGCCTACGGTGGCCGGAGGTCGTCTGCCGACGTCCGACGCCGTGGGCGTGTACCACTGCGGTTGGGGCGGAGGGAGGATGCTGTCCTCTCCCTCTCGCGGCCCGCCTCCTCCTTCACGAGCATTACTGCTTCGCAGAAGGTGGCGACCGCTTCCCACTCCGTCTCGCTCCGCAGCATGGCCTCGATCAATGCCGGGCGCGAGAGGTCTCCGCCTATCGCCTCCCTGAGGACACGTCGGTGCTCTACCCAAGCTGGGCAGTCTTGCACCGAGCATATCTACGGTGTCCTCCGGGCGATCTTCACAGGTGTCACCAACACCCAGGCGTATCCTCCCTCCCTATCCGACACAGGTACCTCCCGAAACTTCCGTGTCCGGTGAGGACCTGCGTCATGCGATAGGTCAGGACACCATGACGTCTCTCCAGCCACTCCTCAAAGAGGGGTCTTACCGCCGCGATTGCGGCGTGCCCTATTAAAGTCATACTAGAGTTCTGTTATGTCGTAGATCTCATTATTTCCAGTTAAGTTAAGCGTTTGTCTTTCTTATCGCTTTTAACCACGTTATTTTGTCTGGTCTAAAAACTGGTTGAAAAAACCCATAAAATTAGAACAAAAATCTTAGCTTAGTTATTTTTCCACGAACTTATCTCAACAACGTTATCGTCGTGACATACCTTGGTTTTGGTTCCAGTTGCCCCAGCCGCCCCATCCTCCGGCCCACTGGTTCCATCCTTGTTGGTTCTGCTGGTTTTGATTCTGGTTCTGATTTGGTCCATCCTGTGATCAAACATTTAATTTTAAGAATAACGTTGATGCCTTTGACTATAATACGATTACGTATCTTAATAACTACAATTATTTTAACTACTTTCGATATAACTACGGTCAAAGATCTACTGGTTGGTATACCTAACAATCGTTTCCAGATATGTTTGTCAAACTAATGAACGAAATATGTACATAATGCATAATTAACCAATATGATGGATAGTTAATTTACATACGGTCTATTCAACTACAATTAATAATCATGTTACGGTACCTATGATTTCATTATAACGTTGAAGAAACATTGCTCTGCGGTTCTCCTACTTATGGTTGGTTAAAAAAATAACCACGAAGGGGATAACGGGGTTTGAAAGAACCGCCATCCCCTTCGTGGTTGTTCTACCCTAAACCTGTCCAAATTGGGGTGCCCCAAGTCGTTTTTATTTCTAAGGCTTTTTCTCAGTGACCCGTTACGTGCACTCCTACTTGAATATGAACTGAACAACTTTGTGCTTTTGAACGAAAAGATGACAGTCAACGTCAGGGGCACCCTGAGGTTCGGTTTGGTCGTAGCCTACAGACAGAGAAATAAGCCCCGCGCGGGGCTCGTCGACCTTACCTCAACCGTTTCTTTCTGAAATATAATGAAAATAGGAAAGTTAATTTAAACGCAAAAAATATTGTTAAATTATTGTAATTATAAACTGTAGGCGTCGTCTATTAGGTATTTCGTACTTAGTTAAAATAACCAATATCTAAAAAGATAATAAGACGACTCGGTCGTTAGTTCAATCAAAATTACGTCAGTTAAACAGTAGTTGAGTAATCTGTTTCATGAATCAACCGTAGTTATATTATATTCAAATTAGATATAACGGCTGTAGTTATTATGACACGTAAGCATAAAAACAAATCCAGTATTGAAAACAAGAAATGCTCACAAAGCGCGGACGTGTTTCCCGTCATTCCAACATATAAACTTTAATAAGATAATTTTTATCGTGGAAAAATCATCAAATGAGTCTGAGTAAAATCCACGGTGTCCTTCAATAGCCCTTTACGTTCTAGAGTCACGGATACCTGATTTAGACATGCTGGAGTGCGTGCAGTTCCTATGTGGTATTGAAAACTGATGCCAAATGCTGCTGACCAGCTATTTGATCAGTTGTTAAGTATTAGTTAAAATCCCATTCCGTTGTTAACAAATGGTTATTTTTTAATGTTTTAAACTAGTTGTTAGTTAAACTAACTATTAGTGCGTACCTTCATGTTCTGGTGTCCCGGGCGGTGCTGGTTCATCCCGGGCCGCGGCTGCATGGCTCCGCGGTTGTTGCCCATCTGTCCTCCTCGCTGCCACGAGCCCGCGCCGCCGCCGTTGTTGCCGCCAGCACCACCTCCACCTGTAGTCAGGATAAAATATGATGAGGTTTTCTTGGAAAAGAGTTCAAGGAAGGAATTGGAAGCCTTCGTAAGTAAAGCTGCGTTTCCACTGAGGCGGAGCGGAGACAAACAGTGCCGCGATTCACCAATTACATGGAGGAGTGGAGAAGAGATGTGGATTTCAAACCATGTGATTGGTGAATCGCAGTACAGTTCATCTCTGCTCCGCTTCAGTGGAACCGCAGCCTAATTCGAGGTTTCGTAAAAGAAACAATAAAAATCTACACATTGGATATGTACCTTCTGATACAAATTAGCCTGAAATAGTAAATCCATTCCTGGGATTGTTATTGCATGATATACAGCCCATAAGTAACGAAGTTAAAAAAATGATTTTGTAGATCATATTTTTCCTCAGTTACGTGTTTGTAGTGAACAAAAGGCGGCCCAATTTAACAAGTGTGTCATACCAGGTTGATGATGTCTCTTGTCCGGTCGGTCGTTGGGTCTGTTGTGTCGGTCCCTCCCGAACCTCTCTCCCCCGGGAGGACCGCCGCCCCCTCTCCCTCCGCGGTCTCCTCGTCCACCACCGCCGCGTCCTCCACCACGACCGCCACCGGAACGGAAGTCGTTGCTGAAACAGAGTTAATAATTAATATAGGTTATCGAGGATCTTGTGGCTAAGTAATATGTTATTTAGCCACAAACTTTACTTGACCACTGTTGCTCTTCAAGTTGGAGCTGAATAGAGGCAGGGTTGGGCAGTCTTTGAATTACTTGTAATTAAAATACGTAATTAAAATACAAATACGTATTTTGTATTTGTATTTTAAATACTTCACTAAAAAGTAATTTGTAATTTGTATTTCAAATACCTGAAGACGAAGTATTTTGTAATTAGTATTTCAAATACATGAGGCTCCAAAATACATTTTAACAAAATACATTTAAACTTCATTTACCGTCACTGCACTCTCTCCAATGATGGTAAAGCAGCTAATTAGACTTGGCAAGACTACACCTGTTACGTACTGACGTCAGCACATCAAGCCTCCTACCACAATCCGTCAAAGGAGAATGCTCACAAAAAACCCAGCTCCGGCAGAAGCGAGTTGTATCTCAAATTAACAATAGTATAGAGTAATAAAATAATAACCGGGTATTATCGTGATCCTTACTGGCAAACATATAAAAATTGCCAGTTTTGTTATTCAGTCGCCCATAGAAAAAGTACTTTGTAGTAGTAGTTCGTTCCCTTATTTCTCAAGAGAGAGAGATGCCTTTATTGATTTGGGATATTCTTTTTTTGTTTGTAAGTATACTTTCCAGGTGGTGCTATAATCAAAAATCAGACTTTTTTTTTTAAGTGTAAGTACCAATTCTGGAAAATGTATCTTTTTTTTCTGATCTGTATTATAAAAGTTTCCCTTTCAAATAAAAAAATTGTACGGTGCACGTACATGGATTTTAAAATATAATTATTTATTGCAATAAGTTAGCCAGTAGGCTCGCGGATTTGCACTTTGGACGCAACCTACATTTGGCAGTGCATTGACTCTGACATATTGCATTGTTCTATGCATTTTATGTATATTACATTTTAGTGTTCAATTAGACGTGGTTTGAGTCGGACAACTTGCATTTTCATTTAGATTCATCCCGTTGAGCATTCACTGACATTTACATCTGCATTGACATTACTTATGTTAGGGAAGCACCCTGCATAGTGCACCCTACATAGTTTTTTGGTCCTTCGTAACTATTGCAAGTACTATACAGTCCGATACGTCGGTCGATAAGACGCCGCGCGGGATCTGTGTCGTGTCGTGTCATACCGTGCCACGTGTGTTGCCGTGCAGGAGCATCCGGGGAGGTAGCAGCGGTCCAGGTTCCAGAGCGTCACATTGCATTGCATTGCATACAGGGAGAGTTCCTGAATTTCAAGTAAGATCGTTCATTATTTGTCTTACGACTTTACAATGGAGGGTTTAATCGTGCGTCAAGCGGAGATCCTCGAGGAGGTGAGGAGAATCCATTCTAATTTTAAGAAGGATTCAGCGAGCAGGAAGACCACCGATTACATTCGTAAAAGGCTTGAGAGGTTAGATGTACTATGGGCGGAATGTGAAGAGAAGAACCGGGAGCTGAGTGCAGTAGAAGAGAAAGGTCATCAATATTTCACCGATAACATTTTCGAGGTCATTAAAGGCTGGTACAAAGGAACGCGTCAGGAGATTGCAGCGTTCGAGATGAAGACGCTTGATGGACCCAGTAACGCCGGCCACAGTAAGCTAAACATTGAGTTCGACAAAACCCTGTTCGAGACATCTGTAGGAGCAGAGGACAAGCTACTCGAGTTACAGCAGTTGCAACAAGCTAACTTCCGTGCATTCACTAGGTTAGTAAATCGAAGCCTAGACAAGGTTAAGGAGAAATGGGAAATTGAGGATATGCTGAAGACTGTAGAGTTTCGGTGGACTGCGATTGACAAATTACATTTACAAATTGATGGCATATTAGAGGGGAATTCACAGGATTATTATGACGAGTTCTGTCGTTACGAAGATGCATTTACGAATATGAAACGGGCGCTGAACACGAAATTAAACGCTTCTATACATCAACAGCAAACATTGCCTAAAATTGACATACCTATCTTTAACGGCAACTATACCTTATGGCCTACTTTTATGGATCTCTATGTAGAAGCGATTCATAATAATCCAGCGATTGCAAAAACGCAGAAAATGCAACATTTAAAGGGTAGGTTGCGCGGTGAAGCGGAAAAGCTCGTGCAACATTTACACATAGCACCCGACAATTATGACACTTGTTGGGAAATTTTAAACCATCGATATAATAATAAGTTTCTATTATTCACAAGAAATTTCCAAGTATTTATGAGTCAACCAAAGTTACAAAAACAATCTGCATTCGACCTCAAGCGGTTATATGACACTACCAACGAAACAATAAACGCGATACACAACTTGGGCATTGATACAAGCTCATGGGACCCAATTCTAGTTTACGTGTTGTGCGATAAATTAGACTCTGAAACTTATTCGGAATACATGCAATCCAGGTCGGATCCACGCGAGATACCAACATACAATAATTTTATGGATTTCGTTGAAAATAAGTTTATGGCATTAGAACCATTGCACAGGAAAAGGCCAGAAAACAGTGATAAACCTGCATCAAAACCACATTGTAAGACGCCACATCCGTTCCAAAAAAATTCCCAGTCACAACCCAATAAAAGTTCAACAAACTACTCTCGCAACTTCCATGCGTCAAACGCTGGGCAATTCAGCAAGATTATTTGTCCATTGTGCAATATAAATCATGCATTATTTCAATGTACTAAGTTCGCTGAAATGCTGAGTCCGCAAAAAATGGCATTTATAGAAAATAATAAAATATGCAAAAATTGCTTATATGTTCATAATAAGGGTTACTGTGCATCACAGAAAAGATGCAGAGATTGCAACGAACAACATAACACACTTCTGCATAGCGATATTGCGAAGTCAGTGCAAACGCCCTCAGCAACACAAACAGCATCTAAACCGTCGTCATCGACTTCAACTAGGTCAAATAAAAATCTGCAAAACAACTTCGCATCAAATAATGATGATGAAATATTATTACCAACAGCATTACTGCAAGTAGCCACAGCTGGAGGTGACTACATTACACTAAGGGCTCTAGTTGACCAAGGCTCACAAATTACGTTGATAACGGAGAATGCAGCACAAAGATTGGGCGTAAAGCGTCAACAGCTGAGTGCAAACATAAGCGGCATCGGTACCTTATCCAACAGGAGTAAAGGAAAGGTCCATCTATCCTGCAAGTCTTTATATAACGACTTCCAGTTTACAACGGAAGCGTTAATCATGACACGGGTAGTAAACAATCTGCCTAACGTTACATTTGCAAAGAAACCTTGGGCTCATGTGACAGACATTACACTAGCCGACCCAGATTACAGCATATCGAGGCCCATTGACATACTTCTGGATGCACACGTATTTTCCGAAATACTCATGAATGGCTTAGTCAAAGGGGAGGTTAATGAACCCATGGCTCAACAAACACGGTTGGGTTGGATACTGTCAGGCAATGTCACCAAAACATTTAATTGCAACGTCGTAGTTAATGAAGTCAACGATTTGTCTAAGTACTGGGAAGTGGAAGACATCAACGGAGATACATGCAACTCTATGACGTCAGAGGAACGATATTGTGAGGAGTTCTACACTGCAACAACCAAGCGGTTAGGTGATGGCAGATATGCAGTTCGTTTGCCAATGAAACCTAATTTTAATCAGTTGCTGGGCAAATCAAAGCCACGAGCTGTAGCACAATTCATGCAATTAGAAAGGAGATTAGGCAGGGATGAAAAATTATCAGACAGTTACATCAAATTTATGCAAGAGTACCTGGAAATGGGACACATGAAGGAGAGCAAGCCTGGATGCAACACGGAATGCTACTTACCTCATCATGGAGTTCTAAAACAGGACTCAGTGACATCAAAATTGAGGGTGGTTTTTAACGCCTCCCAGAGAACTGACTCAGGTTACAGCCTGAATGACTTGATGGAGTGTGGCCCTAAGCTTCATCAAGACTTATTGACGTTATTATTAGGATGGAGGTTATACAAGTACGTCTTTACTGCAGATTGTGAGAAGATGTACCGCATGATCCTTGTCCATGAAGAAGACCAGCACTTGCAAAAGATCCTGTGGAGGGAATCCAACGAAGGTCCCTTAAAGGAGTTCCAGTTGTGCACAGTGACGTATGGCACCAAGGCAGCACCATTTCTAGCTCTTCGAACGCTGAAACAGCTTGCAGACGATGACGCACAGAAATATCCGTTAGCAGCGGATGTCATTGCTAACGAAATGTACGTTGATGATGTCCTAAGTGGCAGCAACTCCATCGAAAGAGCACAAGAAATTCAAAAGCAACTCATCGACATGCTAAGTGGAGCTGGCCTTACACTACGGAAGTGGTCAAGCAATGAACAGACCTTGATTGAAAGCTTATCTTCTTCAGATCTTAACCAAACGACAATGCACTTTACAAACGATGGAATGACAAAAGCCCTGGGGGTCCAGTGGAATCCTACAACTGACACGTTTTCGTTTACAAACAAAATACAATTTGACAATAAAAACCAATTGACAAAAAGAAAACTACTATCGGAAATCTCAAAAATTTTCGACCCACTGGGCTGGCTGACACCTTTGACAGTAAAAGCAAAACTGCTGTTCCAAAGCGTTTGGCTATCGGGATGCGAGTGGGATGAAACCTTACCTGACAGCGTGCAAGAAGAATGGAAGCAGTTTACTAGCGATTTACACAAAATAGCCGAATACCAAATACCAAGGTGGCTGGGGGACATTACGAAACCATTCCAAGTACATGGATTCTGTGATGCGTCCGAAAAGGCCTACGCATGCGCTATATACCTGTTGACAACAAATGACAAAAGCGAGCCTGTGACTAGACTTATCGCTGCAAAATCGAGGTTATCGCCAATCAACAAAAAATTAACCCTACCTCGACTTGAATTATGTGGAGCGCTACTACTTTCACGGCTCATGAAAAAGGTCCTGACAGCCTTTAAATGGGACAATGTGCACAAAAATACATACGCCTGGACGGACTCTATGATTATATTAGGCTGGCTACATGGGGACGTCACAAAATGGAAGTCGTTCGTCAGCAACAGAGTACAGCAAGTGCATGACGTAATTCCAAAACAACACTGGAGTTATGTCAAATCCGAGGAAAATGCTGCAGATTGTGCATCACGCGGAATCAGTTGTTCCCAACTATTGCAACATTCATTGTGGTGGCAAGGTCCCTACTGGATGAAAAATTACAATGAAGATACTTTTGACAAAATTGCAATTACACCGACAACATGCGAATCAAAACAAAAACAAATGCAAACGTATGTTGTGAAATGTGAACCGTCTTCAATAGTAATTGAGTTATTAGACAGACACAGCGATTTGACTCGTATTACAAGGGTCATTGCTTGGATGAAACGTTTCATAAACAGCTGTTCGAACACCGACACTCATCGTATTACTAACTATTTAACATCTACAGAACTACAAAGCGCTGATAACCTAATAATGAAACATATTCAATTGCATGCCTTCAATGACGAGATTATGAGATTGAAGGAAAACAGAGGTTTGAGCACAAAAAGTAACCTCTTGAGTTTAAATCCATTCCTTGACAAACATGACATTCTGCGAGTGGGTGGAAGGTTACGTAACTCAAAATTACCGGAAGACACTAAACATCCAATTCTACTACCACATGACAATAAACTGACAGAGCTATTAATTTGGCAAGCTCACAGAATAACATTACACGGAGGTCCTAAGTTAACCCTTAATTTGGCAAGACCAAAAAAGTTGAAGTAGAAAGTTGGCGTTAATATATTGCGTTAATATGCATTCAAACTTTACGGGAAAAATAATAAAAAAAATATTACATGAAGGGTTTCCTGAAAACAGAATGTAAAGTATACTTAACAAAATCCTATGGCTAAAGAATTAAAATGAATATTTTATTATATAATATGTATATAAAAAAATGTTTACATGCAGTATTTTTATGTAGTAAACAATTTTCAATTAGTTAACACCATAAGTAACCATTAGTTTTGGCACAAATTTCATCAAACAGATTGTCAGAACTGAAATCGATGAAATAATTGAATTCTTTCTTTCTATCGGGACCCTAGAGCTTTCGCACTTTTCTGGATCTACTTCCGCACAATGAATTAAACTTCTATGAGACCATTTAAACTTGATTACGTTGTCGTTTTGGGTACAGGGGTTATATGGATCAGGTTAAGTGAAGTGAAGTGGAGACAGACCACAGCCTTTCTGTCTCCGACGATTTGCTAGTAGCTGTAGTACATGTTGGTAGTGGCACTAGTGGCGCAAAAGCCAAGATTTGTGTAAATTGTAGAGGGGAATCAATTACCTGACTGAGAATGCATCATTTCATTTGAAAAAGTGCTGAAACTGCTATTTCAATAAGTCTCACCATGCAGATTTGTTGAGTATACTTTACATAACAAGATTACTCACCATCGAATTTTGTTAAGTATACTTAACAATCAAATTCACTGACTCCTCGTGTTCATATCCAGGTGAAGAATGGATTTCTAATATTTTTAACGTATTGATTACACAATAAATAAATATAAATAAGCAAAATATGTATCAAAACTAGACCAAAACCCAACAAAAATAAATATTTACATTTATGGCTCACAGTTGACATTGTCTCATTGTCCTTTCTGGTTCGCTACTGTCAAGGAAAACATTGACAGGCCGGTAGAAACTTTTTCCTACTAAAATTAACTATCATTGAAATATTCCTAGCCCATAAAATTTGAAATCACGGAAGAAAATTTGACATCTAGATTTTTTCAAATGTTATGTTAAGTATACTTTACGCTGCCAAATTAAGGGTTAACCCTGACACATCTACGACAAAGAGTTTGGATCTTAGGAGGACTCCGCGCCGTAAAAAAGGTTTTACACAAATGCGTAACATGTCGCCGATATATTGCTAAACAAACTAATCAGATTATGGCTGATCTACCAGAGCCGAGAGTGACAGTATCTCGACCATTTACACATACAGGTGTCGATTTTACTGGACACATTGAAATCAAGGCAAGTAAAGGCCGAGGCGTCAGAACATTGCTGGCGTACGTTGCAGTATTTGTTTGTCTAGCAACAAAAGCCATTCATCTAGAACTGGTATCAGAACTATCCAGTACAGCATTCCTTTCGGCTTTCAAGCGCTTCTGCGCACGTCGAGGTACACCACGGGACATGTACAGCGACAACGGCACGAATTTTGTGGGTGCAAATCGGATCCTACTGCAACAATACAAATGCATTGTCGAAACCATAGACAACTTCTTCTTGGGAAAAATATCAGAGATGGGAGTTCGATGGCACTTCAATGCCCCTGTCTGGCCAAGCGCAGGCGGACTGTGGGAAGCCGCTGTGAAGAGCATGAAATATCATCTCAAACGGGTCATTGGAGACCAACGTCTGACATACGAAGAATTTACAACTCTGCTATGTCAGATAGAAGCTTGCTTGAACTCACGACCACTATGCACCGTTTCAGAGAACGCCGAAGAGATAAACTATTTAACTCCAGGACATTTCTTAACTGGCACATCACTCATGACAATTCCAGAACCCGACATGGACAGGACTTACCGTTTAAACACAAGATGGCAAATTGTACAACAACTTAGTAAAGATTTCTGGAAGAAGTGGTCGCTAGAGTACCTCCAACAACTACAAGCAAGACTAAAGTGGAAACGACAGAACACTGACATAAAGAAAAATGACATTGTATGCATTAAAGATGAAAGGTTACCTGCAGGAAAATGGGCACTGGGTCGTGTAGCGGATTTACACCCTGGAAAGGACGGCCACACTAGAGTTGTGACATTACAAACTGCAAAAGGCGAAACTAAACGACCTATTACAAAATTGGTACCGCTAGTGGAGGCTGAAGAACAAAACAACCCTATCACTGACAAACTACCCAAAACCAGACGAAACCGTGCTAAAAGGCTTAGCTGGAACAGCTTGGTATGTTATATGCTGATGCTAATTATGACATTGATAACACCTACTGTCCAGCAAGATATGAAACTTACTCAACTGACAAAAAATCAAACACTTTACTTTGACAAGATTGCAGACCTACAAGAAATTAGAGATGAATGGAAACTGGTATTCTATTACAATATGACAAATTATTGGCGCAGTGTGGACACTTTGCAAGTATTCGTATCTCACATAAAGCAAGCTCGTTGCGAAGAGTGGATGATGCAATTTCATGTTCTGATAAACCAACTTGAACAAAGCACGAGTGAACTAAATTATTACAACGAATTACTGAGGTCCCAGCGGATAATTCAACACAGGTTCAAAAGAGGATTAATCGACGGAGTAGGATATGTTGCACATTCGTTATTCGGAGTGTTAGATCAACATTTTGCAGAACAATATGAACAGGATATTGACACAATCCAACATAATAATAATCACCTACTTCAGTTGCTTAAAAATCAAACAAGTGTTCTGGAAACCGAGAACAACATTGTACAGCGTAACGAAGCAACAATGGTGAAGCAGTTCACTTTAATCAACGATCACCTCACGTCCCTAGAAAATAAGACGCTCCACGATAAACTGGAGAGTTCACATGCATTCTATATCATTACATCGGCCATAGCTGCAGAAAGAATGGCTCAAAACTTAAAGGATATTCAAGAATCGCTCATCAACACCCTGACAAATATGTACCAAGGACATATGGACGTGCACCTATTATCACCAACCCAAATGCAAAGCGAATTGGATAGAATAGCTCGACTACTACCTCGAGATTCTACACTACCTGAAGTTCATAATGACATAAGAGACATCTACAGGCTGTTCAGAATACATGCGCGCATAACAAAGCACCACCTGTTGATGGAAATAAAAGTACCGATCTTGAGTGATGCCTTATACGAACTTAACAAACTTATCAGCATTCCTCAACGTATTGACATAAATCGAGTAATGTATGTGATTCCTAACTCAGCATTAATAGCATTTAACGCTAACCAACACTCATTTATACCCCTAGAACAATATGACCTTAATGAATGCCAAAAATTACATGACCAGTATCTACTGTGCAAACTAAATCATCCTATATACAACACCGGTGATCGTCACAAATCTATTTGCGATATACAGCTGATTCGAAACAACGAAGAATACAGCGTTTATTGCCATACGGAAATAAAAATATGCGCCGACAAATGGGTCAAATTACATAAAGAAAACACCTGGTTTTATTATTGTTGTGTCGCGTGCGAAGTACAATTAGTGTGCGGTACTCAAATGACATCGGAGACGTTACGTCACTCGGGTCTGATAACGCTGAAACAAGGATGCAACCTGCAAGGCGACTCATTCACACTGCACGCATACATGGAACATAAAAGTGACATTTTAGTGAATGAACCATATGCGATGATCGTGCCCACGATCTCTCCAATCAACAACATAATCAATACCTCGATTCGTAACTCATCCTTGCATATTGAAACGCACGAAGAGACACTCAAGAAAATTGACACGCAACTACGCTCTCTAAAAGAACAGTCTAAGCTAGACACCATATCCTCTCACGACATTCATCACTACATTACAATCTATGTGGTCATTGCGATTAGCATTGCACTGTTTGTAACATCGGTGTACTTTTGGCGAAAGATGACCACCCAAAGACAGGGAGAGGGTCCGCAAGACGCAAGAAACAGAAGCAGACGAGAAGAAGATCATGACATCGAGGATAGAATCAGCAAGATCGACAAACGGGACTCAAAAGTGAACAAAGTGTCGTGTGCTAACCCTACCACAAGTGAAGTGAAATTTGACACTGAAAAACATAGTGAAGTGTGCTAATTTATTATTATGACATTCTATATATAGACTTTAGATATTCATAGTTTAAATCAATCGTTATTTACATTCGAGTCTACATTTTTACATTATTCTTTTATTATTTTACTTTTCTTACGAGATTGTTTTATTTAGTTATTTTTTTGTGTTGTGGCAATATGTACGGTGCACGTACATGGATTTTAAAATATAATTATTTATTGCAATAAGTTAGCCAGTAGGCTCGCGGATTTGCACTTTGGACGCAACCTACATTTGGCAGTGCATTGACTCTGACATATTGCATTGTTCTATGCATTTTATGTATATTACATTTTAGTGTTCAATTAGACGTGGTTTGAGTCGGACAACTTGCATTTTCATTTAGATTCATCCCGTTGAGCATTCACTGACATTTACATCTGCATTGACATTACTTATGTTAGGGAAGCACCCTGCATAGTGCACCCTACAAAAATAATTTTCCAAATGGGTCCCGGGGTCTTTGAGAAATGGGGGAAGATACTACTATTTCGAACTACTTTTACATGGACAACTGCGTAACAAAACTGGCAATTTTTAAATGTTACCCAGTAAGGATCCCGATCATTACTAGTTATTATTATATTACACTATACTATTGTTAATTTGAGATACAACTCGTTTCTGCCGGAGCTGGGTTTTTTTTTCTATGAAGCGTGAGCATTATCCTTTCCTCAACAAATTTTGAACCTTATTGTAATAACGGAAGGTTATTTTTTATTGATAAAATTTGACAGATCCGGACAGGCTGACCCGCTGGCGTCTTTACACTGTACGTTATGACTGTAGGTCAAACTTGGCTAAAAAAACGCAAAAAAAAAGTTAACGTCGAATTGTGAATTTTAAGTTAAGAATTTCCTCTACTTTTCAGCCATTCAGCCCATGCTGGTCTAAATTATTAATTTTGTAAAAATTATAATATAGCTCTGGGTTTGAATGTTTGTGTATGTCAGACTGCATATTTATGCAGTCACAAATATTTGTTTCGTGCAGGGATCGAACCCGCCACACGCTGAGTTCAACCATTACGCCAACTGATTTGTCATTATTTTATGTTTCAGGAGGACGAAAGAGCAAGAAATAAATAGTAAAAAGAATGGTCCTCACTCATATCGTCCGCCGGCGTTTCCTCCAGGTGGTCCGGGCTGTGGCGGCCCCGGCTGCCACGGTCGGTCGAACCGGCCGGGCGGCGGCGCGGCGCGTGCGTCCCGCGGGCCCCAGCGGCTGCCCCCCCGCCCGCCCGCGCCCCCCCAGCGACCGCCGCCTCCTCCCGAGCTGTTGCTGCCGCCCCAGCGATCCTCTGTACATGACACATACGCCTTGACTCAATTTTGTCTACACTTTTTAGTAAATTGAAATTTTAGTTTACTGATACTGGTCATCATCATCAGAAACTAGTAACTTTCTTGCCTCTCCAATCAAAATAAATTCTCCATACTTTGCATCTTTTGCAGACTACCTAATATAAATTATTAAAACAGTTATGTAAATTCTAAGCGACCTGCCCAGCAGTGGGATGATACAAGCTGACAGTAACAGTAATTCTATGTAATTAACAGCCTTATAAAATCTTGTTCCAAAATCGTCAAAGACAAAACCAATCCACTTTGCGCCTGTTATCAGTCGCGGAACGCCAGGGAAGACAAATATTTAGAAAAAAAAAGATACCGTTCACACTCAACCGATAATCCGTTAGTGCGTCAAGGAACATTCGATGACACACTCAACGGATATTTCATCAGTTAAGAACTCTCCCAAATATAGCATTCACGATACATCTAAATCGATACCGTTTCGATTGACGCAGTCGAATGGACTGGTATCAGCTTTAAAGTTTCTAGCACAGAACAGATCTTGATATGCCATCGTATCAAATCTCACAATTTTCGATCACAAGACCAATAAGATAATGAAAATAAGTGTGTACCTCGATCTCCCCTACTGAAGTCCCTGGGCCTGCGGTCGTCCCGGTGTCGCTTGTCGTTGGAGCGGTGCCTCTTGGAGGGCGGCGCGTCCCGGGTGGCGGAGCGCTCCCGCTTGTCCTTGTCGCGCACCACGCCGGCGGCGCGCGCCTCCTTGTGGTAGGCCTCCACCACGGCGCGCGCCTGCTCGGCCGGCAGCTCCGGGAACAGCACCTCGTCCAGCCACGAGCACTTCTCGGGCAGCGAGAAGTTGGCTACGACAGAGAGACGCGTGAGACCAGGCAGGGACGGCCGGGGCGGGGGCTCCTGGCACTAGACGCTGTGCAACCAACCTTTCATGTCCACGATAGCCCCGTCGGGCACCTCCTTGCCGTCGGCCTCCTCGCGCCGCTTCTGGCGGTCGCGGTACGTCTCGTCGTCGGTCACGATCACGACCGCGACCCGCCGGTACCCGTCGAATTCCCTCAACTTGCGCCTCTGGGCCGACGGGTATACGTTCGTCTGTTTTTACCCAATGCGATATCGAAACCGCGGTCGCGAATTACGTCGATCGCCGTCGTCGAGTCCCGCGTAGATTATGATGTGGAGCAAAACATTCTCATTATAGACAATGACGATATCCAGCGGTGACTTTTGTACTTTGTGTATGTTTTGTGGCAGTTCGACACCTAGAACAAGCTCAATAGAGATCCCATCGCGGTTATTTGAGTGGGCCGTTTGGCAAGTTACCGCTCACCGCTCCCGCGTCTACTACTCACCTCGTCGCTACTACAAACAATTACATTATAACTCGCACATCGCGGAAGCGGTGTCGTGATACATAGCCTTAACTACTCTTATATATAGGACGTACCTTATGAAGATGCGTAGATATATAGATGGCATACGAAGCTAGATAGGCGCTATATAACATGGCATACATATACATAAACGATCCGTGAAGATAGTGATTGATAGTGAGTTACAAGTGAGGGGGACTCGGCCAAACATGGCGGGGGTACAGTCGTTCGATCTCGATTGTTCCTGAATTAAGTGTGGCTGCCAAAGTTGAATGTTATATTAATAAAAGTGGAGTGTTGCTCACCTGGTCCAGTATAAAATTCCTTTTGCGGCCCTTCGCGATTTCCAACAACCTAAGCACGCATTTAGCGCACTTGGACACCATAGCGTCCCACCTGCCGTCGTAGCTGGAGCGGAAGGTCTTACAGTCCACCTGTGTCGACGTACACACTATACAGTACTGTGCCGGGCGCACGACAACGACTTAGGCTAGCTTACACTAAGGAATATATGTTATTGTGATACCAGGGACACTCCTTGGTGACTCGGGACTCGGTATACGTACGTCCTCTTCAGTCGGCGATCCACTGGTATCATATTAACTACACTGCTAGTTGATGACCGCTAAAGGTCAGTTAACATGGTTTTGTTATAATGTTTTGTTTATAAATGTTGCTCATATTGAACCCTGTTGAAAATACAGACGAACATTAGTTTATCAATGTTTACAGTTGGAGCTGAAGTCGTTATGTGCTCATACCTCAAGCTGGAAGGAAAAAAATATTAGTTTGTGTCAAGTGTTGTGTTTGAAAATAAAATGTCGTTTATTTATGTTTCATTTTAATTAAATTATTTGAATTGAATACTTTGAGGTGTTGCCATGTTGAGTTCAATTCATTCGTCTCTTTCTTTCGTCTTAATTCGAACCTTTTCATTCAAGTTTCAATGGCATACTTTGGGCGATGTTATTTGGCATGAAATTAAAAGTATTTGCTAAAGGCTACGCGCGCATGATTGTATTGTGGGCTAAGAATATCATTTTTAATGATAAAACTGGCTATGAATTAGCAATTTCTCTTGTGATTTTACTTACCTTGCTGTGAAATATTCAGTAGTTTTCCTAAAGTGCTTCTTTCCCGTATGATCCCAAGAGTTTTTGAAATAGCCGAGTATTTTTATACAATATATCCTTGTCCGCATTATCATGCGCGTTTAACCTAACGGAACTTTAGCGCCAAGCAAATAAAAGTGTGGTAAAAATGAATTATATTTGAGAGAAAACATCGCAACAACTCAAAGGAACCTTAAAAACTTTGTGACTGACAGAAACATAAATAAAACTGTTTCGTGTTTATTGTAAATAAGTGAGAATTAACGCTGTGTTTTAAGTATAGTTCAATTTATTTCAATGTCCCCTTTCATAATGTGACTAATAAATTCATTACCCATTTAAGTTTAGCAAGAGTCAGAAAAGTCTAATCAAAGTGCGTTAACTGAAAAGATATTTACCGAGTCAAAGAAAAAGATATTTACAATGTCAAATGACTGGCATAGTCCATAGCAAATAGCTATTAACACTAAAAATGTGGCAGGCGGCTTATGAATTTGAAGATTTGTCGGACACCGGTGACTGACATGCGCCTAAGAAGTAGTACATCTGTCGGTCAGTGGTGACAGACATGCACTTAATAAAAAGTATATTTGTCGGTCAATGGTGACTGACGTGCCATTTACACCTAAAAGCTGAGTTTCTGACTCAAGTTAGTCAATTACTTCAAAATTGTCTATTTTTTATTAGACATTGAAATGAAACCGGACAATACTATCTGTTGTATTCATGTCCATGTGTGGTGTGCGTGTGTGCGTGTGTGTGGTCCCGTACCTTCATCCGGTCGAAGAGCGCGCCGGTGGACAGTATGTTGTACCGTCGCTCGGGGTGCGCGGCCGCGTGCTGCTTGGCCCAGTGAGTCTTGCCCGCGCCCGGCATGCCGACCATGAGGATCACCTAAAATAAACTTTATCAATCAATAAAATGCCCAAAAAAGGTCAAAAATTGGTATTTGCTTCTGATAGCGTCCTAACTCGCAGCTAAAAGAAGACTATGCAACCTATTTTAACTGTTTCCTGAGATTAATATGTTCAACCAAACATACTCTTCTTTATCTTTATAATATTAGTATAGAAGTGTAGATTATAGAGACCAGTGGTAGCCCAGTGGTATCGGCCCCAACTACGAGTCGAGACTAGCGCATTACTTTGTATAATTTATTTCATCACTACTGCTCTAAAAACAGTGAAAGAAAACATCGTGAGGAAACCGGCATGTCTAGAACCAAAAATCTCCCTCTCACAGAGAAGAGGCCTGTGTCCCAGCAGTGGGAACATTACAGGCTGGTGATGATGATAGATAATAAATATTCCTCACCTCACAGTCGGCGATGGTGGCAGGTCGGGTGGGTCCCTCCACAATGTCGCCATTGCTTATAAGAATGTAACCAGGCAACAAATCTGCTTCCGTGCCGTCTAACTCTTCCTCGATTGTGTGCCTGAGAATAAATAACAGTATAAATTATTTTGAGGAATTGGGCATTTCACTAGAGAAATCTAAATATGGATAAGACCGTCAGTTTTTTTTTATCGTGGTAAAATCATCAAATGAGTCCTCCCACCCAGGGCAGGGCAGGAGGGACTGTCAGACTTGTACTGACTAAATCCATGGTGTCCCTCAATAGCCCTTTACTTTCCGGGGTCACGGTAATTCTTTATTCCCGCAACTCCGGCTGGCTTCAAAGGGGCGCCCCGTCAATGTCTGACACTCTTTGAGGAACACAACGCACCGTCGAACGGAGCATGGTCCATGGTCAGACAGCGAGTCGCCCATTACTCGTCGCATTCCCAATTAGTCCGTCAGTTAGATTATCAATAAATATTTGGTCCATATTTTTATGTTCTTCCGCTTGCGATCTCGTATTTTATGTAACAGACGAGAGTAAATACGAAATAATTGTTATACCTGCTAAGAAGACTCATAACACCATAAAAGTGAGACGAGTATTAAAAAACCTTACAGGATCGTAAACGCGTTACGCGGCTGACAAGTCTGACAATACGCAGCGTATTTTTGTCAGATTATAAAGACAGTCTACCCAAATAAATTGTACTTAAAATGGAATGTATAAATATATGTTCCCGACCGATTTCGGCCACAGCGATTGCGATCTGACTATTGAGAGCATTGTTGGTGAAAATGATAATATCCTATAAAACCTGAATTTTAGATTGTCCCTGGAATTTCAACTTTTAGCGCTAACTAGAGCGTTTGAATTCACACAGCGTTATTTTAGTAAAAACAAGTAGGTATGATATGTTGGATAATGATTACTTACCGGATGACGAATTTGATTCTCGGATCCAGTACATGTCCTTGAAGGACCTGCTCTTCAGTGACCTCGGCTAGTTCGCCTTCTGTGGACAAACAAACAACACTCTTCAATTTTGATCAAAATATTACTTGTATTCTAATGAGATCATTATTTAAGATAAAACCCAGGGTTTTTACATACAAAACTGATACGATTATTTATATTATTGTAAGACAACATGCTCATATATTTATTTTACTAGAAGGATAAGTTATTAGGATAGTAGTCAAATGCGATTCTACCTCTGCGGGGTTCTGACTAAAAACTATTCCTTCAGTCACTCTTTGCGTTCTAGAGCTGCAGTGCCTTTTTAACACTGTCTCACGATTCCCTAGTTAGACCATTCCTTTTTTAGGTATTACAATTATTCAAATGATTCCTCCCATCCTGGGTGGAGCGGATTGGACTGTCAGGCTCGTATTGACTAATATCTACTGTGTTCCTTCAATTTGAACCTTACGTTCTGGGGATGGAACCTACATAGACAGTCTCGCGAACTACCATAGTCAGCCAACCCAGCGTGGAGAAAGCTTTATGACCCTAATTTAATGTAATTCCGCTTGCGATCTCATACATCAAGTAACATACGAGAGTAAATACGGAATATTGATGTACCTGCTCAGAAAACTCATAACATAATGCATATGAAATGAGTACTCAAATACTTTACAGGAAACTACCAAGTGTGAATTACTACTTGCTGCCCGACTAGATTGGTTTAACACTAATCTAGTCCAAAAGGACAGGGCCATTTCAGGAAGATTAGGCGAAAAATTATTATTAAGGCTAGCTAAGTTAGTGTACAAAATTAAAGGATATTGGGAAATCGATGTATGGGGTTTGGGCCCACCCTTCAATAGTAACATGTTATATACCGTTGGATAGGGCTCTTTAAGGGGAACATTTCTTGCTAATAAACATATGGTCTAACGTTAGTACTTTCGGAGATATGAGGTCTTAAAGTTATCTCGTCTAACATTTTATTTGTATCACATTTAATTAAAAAGGGCTATATTCTTCGTGAACATCCTTGTTTAGAGTGAAAGTGATTTGAATTTAGAATGTTGATATTGTTAGTGTACGAGCTGAATGACTAAGGCTGCGGTTCCACTGGAGCGGAACGGAGACATGCTGTGCCGTGTCGGGATTAATACGAAATTATAAAAAGTACAGATGTATGATGGCCCACCCTTCAATAGTAACATGTTATATACCGTTGGATAGGGCTCTTTAAGGGGAACATTACTTGCTAACAAACATATGGTCTAACGTTAGTACTTTCGGAGATATGAGGTCTTAAAGTTGTCTCGTCTAACATTTTATTTGTTTCACATTTAATTAAAAAGGGCTATATTCTTCGTGAACATCCTTGTTTAGAGTGAAAGTGATTTGAATTTAGAATATTGATATTGTTAGTGTACGAGCTGAATGACTAAGGCTGCGGTTCCACTGGAGCGGAACGGAGACAAGCTGTGCCGTGCCGGGATTAATACAAAATTATAAAAAGTACAGATGTGGCGCCTAGTCGGTAAAGACCTTTGAGTCTCTGAGTCAGTCATACTTGCAGTGTCCTGGCTGCATATATTATTTTTAGAAGAAAACTCGATTGGCGATTGATAATAACATTAAACGAGTCCTCCTGCCCTGTGTGGAGCAGAAGGGACTGTACGACTTCTACTTACTAACAATCCACCCCATGTTATTCATCATAAGCGGCTGCTGGCTCTAGGGTAAGCTCGTTTTTTTTTCGCAAATCGCTATGCAGTGTACTTTGTTTTAGTTTTTTTTTAATACAAGTTAATTGTTACAATATTTAATTTCATTGTCAACATTCAAAGTTAAGACAGTTGGAATAACTTAGGTGTTGTGTAAACGTAAAGAATACATTTCCGGTTTTAAGTTTTCTTAAATTCTCAGATAGGAGAACATTCCCGAGAACATAATATATCAAATGTGTCCTCCCAACCCACCTTGGGTGGCGCGTCATGCGTCCGGGTAATGTTTATCTCAAAATGAATTAAACTACGATCATTAATTGCTTAGATCGGGATAATATATGGTACCTAGTACTCACGGCTACACATCAAGCTATACAAAACCAGTTTGTCTTGGTCTCGCTTCTTGCGAATTTCACATACAATGAACGGTCAGCTAATACAGGTTTTGCATAGCTTGATGTGTAGCCGTGTGTACTAGCACTCCGCCCGCAACTTAGTCCGTGCGTATTTCGAACTTCACATTCGTGAATTTTAACTTCCGGCAACACTCTTTATGGGATACTTTTGGAAAATCTAAGTACGTACCGTGTCACTTCATTTGAATTTGGGTTTAAAAAGATTAAGTTCGTTAACCCACTAACAACCCTTCAAGGAAAAATTAATTAAAATAACCTTTAATCAATTACTAAAAGAAAAAGAGTTTTGCGATTTTCACACTACTAGGTGTTGGCTTTTTAAAAATAGATAAGTACGCATCGTTTAATTGATTAAGAGATAATGTATGCCAAGTTTTGAGCTCATCGAAGCAAGCAGTAAAATCCTTCCGTTAAAAACCTTATTACTCCTTTTCGCCAACTTGGGGGGTGATTTTCGAAAAATCCTAAAATACGTATTCAATTATTTTTTATCGTCTTTCTATATACTGAGTATCAAATTCATGGGCTCACGCATTATCAATGTCCCATACAAACTTTAACACCATCTAAATCACCAATGGAGGGTAGTTTTAAAAAACGAATGACGCCAATCATTTTCATTTACTTATCCTCGTATTCATGCTAAGTTTCAAGTTTATAAACCCAAGGAATAAGATTTTGCATACAAAGGTTTTCGCCCCCTTTCAACCCTTAATAGGAAGATTTTCGCAAAATCCCTTCTTAGTGGCCACTTACATAATAAACTGTAATTATTGTAAAAAAAAAAAACATGTTTTTACGTTTAGCGATTTAGGCTGTAGGAGAGTCTTACGACCGTACCCTGATCTTTAATTTTTATAGATAACTCCGAAAGTACAGACTTTTGATCTTAGTCGTAATACTAAGTTTTATTCAGCATAAAAATACCTATTCATTCATATGTATCTTATTCCTATTGAGAGGTGGGCCCACTTTTTCCCAATATCCTTTGCTAGAACTAAAATAAACATGTGGGTACCTTCATAACACAAAAAGTTAAACATCTATTAAATATTTATTTTGTTTAAAAAATTGTAACAGTAAAGTGTAAAATGACTCTTATATCAACGTCAAAATAATGTCCTTTTGCAGTTGACAGTTATTTTAGACAAGTGTTCAACGGATGTAACTTTTTTTTAATAAGACGAATAATATTTTTAGAATTAACAACTGCAGTTTCAATAATTCTAGACCGTTTCAAAAAGCCCTTTCTATGTCCCCTTTGTCCTGTAATTCCAAAATGGAGGCCATTTAAGTTGATTGCGTCGGAGTAGCCCGCGAAATTGACCATATCTATATGAAAGCGATGTTTTTGATCATTATCGTATTTAAAATCATACTTGTTAGTGTCGTGAATCATATTTTAATCAAGTTACATATACACTGACATACAAATTACAAAAAAACACACGAATATTTGAATTTCGCGGGTTACTACGACGCGACGCAATCACCGGAGAGTCTACTATAAATGGACCTTATAAATACTAACCTGGAACAGGTTCCTGCTTGACCTCTGCAGGTGCTGCAGGTTGCTCGCTGGTCTCCGTGTCCATGGGCTCGGCCTTCACTTCAACCGGCGTCGGCGCTTCTTCCGCGGCCTTATCGCCGTTCTCCTGCGAAATATGATATGTTTTAACATATACCTACATCACGCCCCGAGGGTAGGTTGATCAAAGTGCACGCGGCTACACATCAAGCTATACGAATTCAGTATTGGTTGAGTGTTTATTGTGTGTAAAAATCGTAAAAAGCGAGACCAAGACAAACTGGTTTTGTATATATTGATGTGTAGCCGTGTGTACACCCCAATTGGCTTTTGATTGAAAAATTATTGTTAGTCCGTTAGTTAAGCGCAGGCCAGACATAAAATACTTTAACGCAGACGGGGCGCGCTCATTTGTCTCTACAGCGTTACTTTCTTACAAAATGTATTGAAGCGACGCGACGATAAACATACAGAAAAGTCGGGTCGCGGACGCAACGCTTTTACGTCTGCGCCTGTTCTACGACGCATCCTCGTCTTACGTCTCTTCTGTTTGGCCTGAGCTTTCGATTATCAAAAAAAAATTGACCTTATTTTTTTTTTCTTTTATTAGTTTTTTTTTAAATTCGCAATACGTCTTGTAATTTTTAGTGCATTTTGACTTCACAAGCCCACTCTGATTTAACAAAAGAAGTAATACGTGTCCATTATTACGTGACGTAAAATGGAATATTCGATTGCTAAAGCAATAGAGTTTAGAATTAACAGCAACATATATTATGATTCTGCTAAAGTAGCCTCTTCCCAAGCACACTTTCTCAATGTGGGAATCAAACACCGCTCAGAGAGATAAATAATTCAAGTTTACTAATACTGTTAGCCCACATAATCCCACTGCTAGGCAAAGGCATCTCCCCATGATCTCCAGTTTTCACGATCCAGGGCCAAAGTGGAGAGTGTGAATTCAAGTTTACAAAATGTAATTCCGCTTGCGATCTCACATTTCATGACGTGAAATACGAGAGTAAATACGAAATATTGTTATACCTGCTTAGATAACTTATTTCACACGAGTAAAACAAGTAATTAATTACTTTACAGGATTAAAATCAAGTTTTTGTGATTTGATTGATTTTGCATTAACAGCAGCATGTCTTTACATTTACCATTTTATGGTGGTAAATAATTTTGTCGATTATTCATACCGACAATAACATGGATATTGCTGCAATACAAAAACATCGTGCCACTTTTATGCCGACAGACAATAGATGTCAGAATTTACAGTCTTGAGACAAAACCCTGAAAAACGTGTTGACCGAATGTTACAGTGTTTGTACTTGTAAAACAATGTTTCTATACATAAGATGCGGAAAAAGTAATGCACCCGCGAAACTAGGGCGCGCCAATAGTGTTCAATTACAATTGTCATAGAATAACTCTCACCTTAGGCTCATCGGTCTTCGCAGCATTCTCTTCAGCCGGCTCTGCTTCTTTCTCCTTTTCAGGTTCTTTTTCTTTCTCCTTCTCTTTCTCTTCTTCTACTAGTGGTTCTTCACCTCTCTCTTTTCTCTCGGCATCCTCTTTCTCTTTCCTTTCACGGTCTTGCTTTTCACGCTCCTGAAAGAAATTATTGAAATTTTTCAGTGTCACAATAGAAATATTTGCCTCTGTAGTGTTATAAGTGACGTTGACATCGTTCATGCGGTGAAAAATCGTCAAATGTCTCCTCTCTTGCCTTGAGTTGACTATTTCTACAGTCACCCTTTTCGTTTCAGGGCCACGGTGCTCCCGAACCCGAATACGTTTAGCCTTATCAGAATCCCGTTTACGGTCTCATTCTAAAGTATAATAACTTGTTTGACCAATATAGTCCGGAACAGGCTAGGCGGATAATAATAACAAGATCATATACAAGTAGATCATTTATCTTGTACATACCTCCCTTTTCTTCCTCTGTCGTTCTTCCCTTTCGGCTTTCTCCCTCTCCCGTCGCTCTCGTTCCTTCTTAGCAGCCTCTTCCTTCTGCCTCTGTATCTCTGCTTCCTTCGCCCGCTTCTCTTCTAGAACTTGTTCGACGGGGATCTCGATACGTTTGCGAGCGATCTTCGTTTTTGTCAGCATGTTGAATCTGTTGATGGAAAGGTGTACTTTAGCATGGCAATGTTTAACTTTGAAAATATTAAGTCTATATTCGAAAAAGTTACATTCTGTTTTCTAAATAATAATTATTCCTTGATACGGGTCGCAATGTGAGGTTTCTGTCTCTAGAGCTCTAACTACAGGATCTATTTTCCTAAATAACGTTTTTTCTTTATGAAAAATACCTTAACAAATAATCGAAGTAATAAAATTCATCATTATATTACTTTGTAGCAGATACTCTCATGTCCCGTCAAGATTCATAACAAAGAAAATTCAATCATAATTTACCACTTAAAAATCCAATAAGACCAATAAAATTCTTAATCTACCCTCAAAACAGTCGAAAAATGTACTTCCGCGTGTGATCTACAAGTACTATAGAAATACAGAGAATAATAACGGAAATCAAATGTACCTGCCGTTTAGAAACACACAGTACACAAAGTACTGCGGGCTGATCCCGGCAGGAATAACAAACAATATTTACAAATTCACAAAGTATGCAAATAGTATCCCGGAGATATTGCGGGGCTCGAACCAGCCGCTCCGTGCGCAGAAAGCGGGAGCGTACACCCCTACGACAAACGGGGAGTTTAAAATAGCGGCGAAATACACCTCCACATGATTCGTTGACAGATGGCGGGAATCGATAAGTTAGCATGCGCGGTCTAAAATTAGCTCAGTCTTGAGTAATCATGTCGCCAATATGCGCGTAAATAAACACGCAATATGCGCTAATCTATAATATAAAATGGATCGCAAAATGTTTTGCTGAGCTCATAACTCGAAAACGGCCGGACCGATTCGGATAATTCTTTTTTTGATGTGTTTGTAACCATCGGGACCGGGTTTTTGAGGACCCGTGCGAAGCCGGGAAGGACCGCTAGTTTTATGTAGGTTTGTAGGTATAACTCAACGTTTGGTATCACTTTAAGTTAATTATTGCGAGTAACTTCAGAGGGAAGTGGCGTCTGTAATTATCACGACGAATTGCAATACAGTCTAGAAATATGTAACTGTGCATTTTATTCTGTGTAACTTTCACAGAATTATTTTCTTGTTTTAAATAATATTTTGTCTAATCAGAAAAGAAGCATATTATTTTACGAATTCAAAGAATATTATTGTCGTAGACCAAAAGAGTGATGAGTATGAATGTTGATGGATGGAGAGGAAGAGAAAGACCTAAGTAAAGATGGATGGATTGTCTAAGGAATGATATGAATGAAAAAGGATTGAATGATATTGTGTCGTCTGATACGGGAGAATGGAAGAAGAAAACGTGTTGCGCCGACCACAAGTAAAATGTGATAAGGTCAGGAAGATAATGAGTCAACAACACTTTACACCAACGACGATATATAACTAGATTCCGCATGGACGATCTAAGGAACAAAAAATATTCTGTCAACTCGCTGAGGTACTACGTAAGCGAGGAGTACGGGGTACTGCGTTGTGATTGGCTAACTCAAGGTCTGTTCTGTCGCAAGGTATGTTTAAGGCTCACAGGAGTGGTCGAAATAAGACGGATATAAGCCTTTTTTGCCTACTTTGTTGACAGCAATCGGTCGCCTGTTATTAGGAGTCTAGTAATATATCGTCGTAGCTTTACACATAGAAAAAAAAACAATTTCTTTACTAAAATGAACTTACTTGTCATATCCGAAGTTGACTCTGTAGCAAACGTTCTTGGTGAGCAGATGTGGGAACACTGGCTTGCCGTTGAGCGTCGCCTTGTCAAACTCATAAGCGGTACCCAGCTCGGCACCGTTCAACGTGTACGAAATCTTGCACGGGTTTGATTCTAGATCCTGATACAAAAAAGGATAAAGTTTTAGAACTGTTTCAGAATTAATTATTAGCTGTTTGAATTATTCAGTTCTACTTTTAGTTGCCGAGTTCATCACATTCAAACAAATAGGAGGAGGCCAGCAGTACGTCAATGGTACGTGCGCCACTGAGATATAGCGGCGAGCGGGGCTATAACTCTACCCCTAAAATTTTATCAGTCTAGGGTAATGGCCCGGACTCCGCCAAAGCAGAAACGAGAGGAGATGTATTTAAATAACAAGGGGATGAAAATATTAAGGGGATGTGGATTTCTGATTGGTTATTCAAACACACCTCCTCTGATCTCCGCTTTGGTGGAGTCCCGGCCCAATACTTATCAACTAACATTTTCCTGTGGACTGCACACTATTAGAAGTTTCTAAGGATATGCTACTAACCAAGTAAGCCCCAACAACATCCTTCTCATTGAGTGATTTCCCGTACTCCTTGAACTCGCTGTTGTTTACAGCTCTGCCGGTACTCTCGAAGCCCCAGCTGAGTTCGCCTTCGCCTGTAAAATTATAAAAGGTGTAAGTAAAAAAACGCGGGTGATATAATAAAAATGATGAATGTGATAGTTATTTATTTAGGTTTGTTTTCCTTACGCTAAAAACTCGTTTTACCTTTCCTACAGGGGAAAAACAATACAGAAAGACACACTTCGTTCCCATTTTCAAACTGACCAAACCACCTTGTAAAAAGAACCTCTGTAATGGGAATAAAAAGAAAACTAAAAAGCACAGATTGTGCTTTTTATTTTGCTTTTAATTCAACAGAATATATTATGCTAAACTATATGCAAATGTCAATTTTTCACGACTGAAAAGATTTGGATGACCGTTGGCACATAAATTAAAGAAAGACCTGACCTCCAGTTAAATGAGAAACGATAAACGTAAACGGTTGGTAGTCTCCAATAGATTTTCAAGTTAGTCTGTAAAAACTACTAAAACAAACGAAAACGCTTTGTTAATTTTTTATCATCAATAGATTTTTAACTTTGTTTCCTAGTGCATTAAACTGCAAATCCATTATAACCTACTGAGTGTATGTGTTTATCGTCTGTAACTTGGTTAGGTTAGGATTATAACCACAAAAATTAAAAGTAGGTTCTTCATAAAAATAAACTTACCCAAATGCAATGATGAGTCATCAGTGGACCATCCTATTCTCAGTCCAGAGCCGGCGGTTTCTTTGTCACCGGCTTCAGCGGTTGAAAGTGTAGCGCCAACACGCACCTACAAAAAATACCATACTTTTTTATTTATTATCTATTGGCTCGCGTTTCACTATCGCGGCTGATAGTAAAAGATGATGCTAGAAGTAACCTATACACTGTTGACTTAAATATATCTCTTATATTTTAACAGAAGATTACAGAGAGAAAAAAATTGTGAGCCAGGGTTGATATGTAACGTGAAGTAAACTTTTCGGTTAATTTGAAGGATAAAAATAATCCTCTTTCGTACACTACAGGCGCTTTTTTCATTAAACGCTATAAATAGTTCAAGTACGCTGTAGGTAAAATACGGAAATCTTGTGCTAAGGCCTCTTATCACTTTATCTCATAAAAATCAAAGAAACCATCTGATTATCACCAAAAGCCAATTACAAAACAAACATTACCTCATAACACACTCTTCCGGCGTCCACACCATGGCTGGCCCTGGCACCAGCCCACGCGTGGGCGAAGGCACCGTCAGAGAGCGGCAACACGCTGTTCAACTCGGGCACCTCCAAGTATTGATTCAGGTCACTGTCGTCTGTTGGACAAACTTGACAATGTTATCCTTCTCAGGTTTTTTTTTTTTAATTTAAAGTTAGGTTCGCCTGTTCATAAAGGCCGCTGCACACATTGGGCCAAATTATGCCTTTGGCCAAAAAAATTGGGTACTCACTTAGAAGTGTTGCATGTAACGTATCAGATACGGTATCAAAAGAGTACGTAGGCACGAGCTCGCTGCGAACTGTTCGCAGTGATACCGCCACTCGACGGATCAATACAAAAACAAAGGCGGCTCACAGTGTGCTCGGACGAACCATAACCACTTACAGATTGATACAGTATCTGGTTATGTTACATGCAACACTGCTAAATGAGCACCCAGCTGTAGGAAACGGTTGAACAGATGATTATAAATATTTCCTGAATGCTGTAACATACTCACACCAAGAGAGGGTGATTTTGTTGTCATCAATCTCAGGTTCAGCAATTTTCACTTCGGTAGCCTCTTTCTTGTCCTTATGACCGTCCTGTGGATGAAATTACACCTTATAGAAACACATTTTCTAAGTTATAATCATACTCTTTCTACAAGAAACTGGCACCCAAAAAATGTTACAAGAGAATTGTACAAACCGTACGCATTATATTATGCGAGCATGCACTATTGCTTTCAAATAGGTATTTACATGGGTAGACATAACGGTATTACTAGATTAGTGACATGCATAAACTACTTTTAATTTGAACATGGAAAACGTTGAATCAAGCATTCTTGAGGAAAGGTTTCAACCACAACCAACCTACCATTCAATTAAACTTTAGCGTTAAAAAGAGTCATTGGCTTGACTACCTTAAAATTTTATAATCTATCTCGATTGCTATCATCTCGAGCTTTTTAACCAATCAATGACAGAATTCGCCTAAAAGAGTCTTTAATTAAGCTGTCCAATCAGCAGTCGTGAAAAATAAATGAACAGTAATTGAATTGAGATTGAATACTAATTTCGGGTTTAACTCTATGATGAACGCTTGCTTTCGAAAGCTCGCGATTGGGAGCCAACTTTTATAAGGGTTGAAACTGAACTAGCTTACTTGTGACATCATTAAAAGGTTCATTACTGCTCTATATATAACGGGCTAATCGCACTAGCACTATATAAATCAGGCACTAGTCCAAATTGAAAAATTATTTTTGTGTTGGATAGTCCATTTATCGAGGAAGGCTATAGGCTATAAAACAACACGCTACGACCAATACAGGGCGAGCATTAGGGCTGAAATCACGGAGACATCTAGTAGTTAAATGAGGGACATACCTCAGGCGGCGTAAGCACTTCGTTAGTAACTTCGACAGCCCTGTAGAAGTTGCTCCAGCGAGCCTTCTTTTCGCGTTTGCGCTTCAAACGGTTCAGCTTGACCGGATCCTGTTCCAATTACATAAATGATTCCATTATTGTATTGTCTACTTAGTATTTATTTCGATATGCCCGATAAGATAGTTCAAACGGCGATCGAATTCCATTTGAAGTCAAAAGAGTTTTGGAAATGCAATAAAGATACTTTTTTATACTTGGAAATAAAAAATGTCTCTCAAAAATAAATGAGAAGAATAAACTAGAAAAAATTCTGATGACTGACCGCATTAGTAAGATAGTATAATGCCAAAATGGGTTGCTAGGTTATCATAAAATACATACACTACGAATATCAGTAAGATCAGCGCTATAACATATGCTAATGTTAATTTCTATATATCTAGTTTCGTACACTCCCTCTACTACTACTTTGAAAAGGGTTAATAAAATAATTCCCAAACAAATTAAATACGCATGCAAGATCGGGGTACCATCGTGCGCAAAATGAAAAGCGAAAGAAACACCTAAAGTTAGTTTAAGATTTCTATAACTACTCTTCCCAAAATAAGCCCACATAAATCTACATACATTTCTAACTTCCTCCAATTTCTTAGCGTCATCTTCGGCTTGCTTTCTCTCTCTCTCGAGTCGCTCTTGCTCACGAATGCGGAGGCGTTCATTCAATTGATGCCATTCCTCTTCTTCAGTCATCTCACGGACACGCTGAACGAAAAGTTAATTGAAATAAATAATATTGCCTTCCATAAAACAAATAAATTGAACCTTTCATTGCATACATTTGTGACGCTTGCCTAGTTACTCAATATAATGAGCTAATCTGCCCCAGCAACAAATAGCGTTAAGCATAAGCTTATAAATCAGCCGATAATACTTCCACTGCTGGGACACAGGCCTCTTCGCTGTGAGAGGGAGTGGGTTCTAATCCAACACGCGGGTTCTGCGGGTTGGTAAACACATAGGTTCTAGCACAAGCCGGTTTCCTCATGATGCTTACCTTCACCGTTTTGAGCAGTGATTATGAAAGAAATGCGTCTGACTGGGTTCGAGCCCACGATATCATGAATCGCGTTAAGATGCAAGCCAGTCGATAAATTGGTGTTTATTTTGAAATTGTTATATTGGTGCTTTCTAACATTTATCATAAAATTGATTTTAAATTAAGAGGTTAGTGTTTCAAGCTTGACTTTTCTGAGATCAGCCGAAACGGAAAAATGCAGGAAACAAAAGAACAACATAGTTCAGGGAAATACTATTGCTATACTATTGCAAGACTGTTGCTAACATTATCATTTGCAAAATAACAACTAAATAGACAAAAAGTAAAACTTGATTACAAATTAAATTATGCTAAAAAATAATTGTGGACTCTGTTTTCAAAAGCGAAATATTTCAAGTACCAAAAAACAAGGTGAATAGTGAATGCAAGAGTCAATTACTTTTTAAAGGAAAACTGTACACATTGGGCCAGCATGTTGGGCTGGCTTCAAATGTCGCTGTTTACACATTTGGCCAACGCGTGAACACTGTATGCGAAGCACAAGAATCCTTAGATTGGTGCTCGAAAAACCGACAACTTTCGGTTGTCCGGCCAGTATTCCCGCCAACTACCAACATACCGCCAAGTAGGTCTGTACAAGCTGACCCAACGCGTTGGCGCAATGCGTACAGCGGGCTTAATGTTCTCTATTCACCCTGATTTAGGGTACAGCATTTATTGTCAAGGCAGTATAATTATGCTAAGAAACTTTTAAAACATGCTTATTTTTTTTGTAATTTATCTCACCTCATCTTTCCTTTCCTCCCTGTTCCTGTCTTCTCCCCTGTCATCCTTATCATGGTCCATTCTATCATCAACATCATGTTTCTTCTCTGTCTTTACTTCTCCTTCAGCATTTGGGTTTTCCTGAACGTCCATTGGTTCTAGAACAGAGTTTTCATGTCATTATTATTTAATTACTTTGTTTTTAATAAGGTTTGAAGAAAATGATTTTAAAATATGCTCACCAGAGTCGTCAGCTTTTTTAGCAGACTGTTCCCTGAAAAATAAGAAAAGATTAGTGTCAAATATTATCTTCTTGCCTGCGTCAAGCTCTGAGGCGCGGGACACATAAAAAGTCGTAAGACGAGGACGCGTCGCGGGGGCGACTCCATACATTTGCGTCAATCCCCGACGCGTACTCGTCTTAGACACGGGCCACATATAAAGGACGTAAGGCGCAGACGGTGTCAGCGTATAGAAGCTTCGCGACGTAAAACACACAGAAAAGACGGGGCGCGGCCGCTACTCTCATACATTTACGCACGTCCGCGACGCGTCCTCGTCTTACGTCTTTTCAATGTGGTCCGCGCCTTACGTCTCTTCTGTCTAGCCTGTGCCTTAAACTCCTAAAATGTCTAGTTTTACAAAGAAATACAGTCCTACAAGCATTGAAACTCACTTCACCAACATAAAACTAATTTAAAACACACATATTTTATCACAATAACATATCAAATACAGGAAAAAAGCAATTTATTTGATAGATCAGTCACTATGGACATGTTTTACCTATTTTTATTTATAATTTTGTAAAAATATACCGTATTTTATTTTATCGGAAGCGTGACATCGCTCCGTTATGCATAAATAATAATGTTGGTGCTTTTATTTACCTAATCTTTATGATGATCACATATAATTTTAATACCATTTTCATGACGTCCTTCAAAGAACCTTTCAATTAATTATTGTCATCGCAATTTAGGTTAACAGAATTAGGGCAGTGGCTCTTTATGACTAGTCCATATTCAGAAGATTAATTTACCCTATTAATACATTCATTTTAATTTTAAAAAATATCACCCCATAATAGGAATTTCTCCTGTATCGGGGGTGTAGAACAATTACTTGTAGGCCACACAAATAATTGTTTCGTACGGGATTCGAACTCGCTACCAACAGCGCTAACAAATACATCCACAGTTTAACTTTTAAATTGGGTATGTGGTTGTAACTAACTGTTGACAGCGGCTTCGTCCACTACAACTCGAAAATTATCCCACAGGAAGATAAAATCGGGTTAAAATTATGTGTTACCTCAGTTTATAAACTATCTGTACCAAATTTCATTAGAATCTGTTTCGCAGTTTTTGCATGAATTAGTAACAAAAATCCATGCATCCATCCATCCTCACAAACTTTCGCATTTACATGTTTATTATCATTTATATTTTGTACAAAGTTTTTAAATGCTGATCCAGAGGAAGTTGATGGCATTCGTGATACAGGGGAATCCTAGTACGAATGTCAAAGCATTCCTTTGTCAACCAAGTGCATAAATTTATTACTAGATTTATAGTGAAGGAGATTTATTGTTCTTATTTTTCTTGTCATAAAGGTTTTTATGAGTATATTATTTGTAAGAAGTAAGATTTCAACTCACTTCATCTCCTCAGCAGCTTCAGGTTCAGGCTCTGGCACAGCAGCAGGAGGAGCTACTGGTTCAGGCGCCGCAACCGGCTGAGGGGCAGCAACCGGTTGTGGAGCAGCAACCGGTTGTGGAGCTGCAACCGGTTGTGGAGCTCCAACCGGTTGTGGAGCGGCGACCGGTTGTGGAGCCGCCACGGGTTCAGGCGCGGCTACTGGAGTCGGAGGAGCAGCTTTAACTGGAGATGGCACCGGTGCTGCTTTAGCAGGCTCCGGTTCTTTAACAGGCGTTGGTGGCGCAACTGCAACCGGTGCCGTCTTCTTAGTTGGCGGTGGTGAATCATTGTCAGAATCATTCTGGCTTGGAGAATATGCACCTCCACCCGGCTTTGGTTCTTCTGCGATTGGTTCCGGTATTTCTTCTCGGATAGGCTGCAAAGAAAAATAATGTTTACGAGTTGGCAACATTGTTGTTTACAAAACAGTCAGTGTGGTCAGTCCACAAAGAGACGCGATGCAAAGTGACTCGAGTTTACTAGAAATGTGTACTTTTTTGTGTGGTAAATAAAGTCAGATTTTGAGTTGTTCTACTGAAATGTTCGTGCACCGTCACGTCTTAGTGTTAATTGACTCAGCCTGGCTTTGTATAGGTAAATAAAATATAGCCACTACAGCCCACAATTTGACTAAAGAATAATGCTTCACAATTGGTTCAGTAGTTCTAGAGATTACTTCCTATAGACAACTTCTAAACTAACTCTTTAATATTGATATGATAAGTTTCGACCGCCTTAGACACGGTGCGTGGTTTCCAAGGAAACAAAATAAAGCCTAAATAATCGTGGCGATAGGCACACGGTGCAATCAATTTATCGATTATCCGTATACTCGCAGAGTCGAGATAGATACAATTTTGTGAAATTAATGGTTTCTTTTCTCCGATACTACTAGCTAGCTGTATAAATAAAAAATACTGTTTTTTTTTCTCTTGTGTGGTGCGTGTGTTTACAAACATAAAAACTCATGTACCCAAACACCCAGGCCAAGAACAACTACTTGTAGGTCATACAAATATTTGTTCCATGCGGGAATTAAACCCGCGACACGCCGCAGGCGATCACTCAACCACTGTCCACTGCGCCAACCGTTCCGTACGAGAGCCGAAAGTATTTATTCTGATGGAGGAAAACGATATCTAAACTTATTAGCATGAGAAAATTCTTTTGTTAGAATCAGGGTAGATTTGTCACAAATGTATAAAACGTGGAAAATCCATAAGGCCTTTTCGGCTCATCTCATTAAGCAGTATTATTGGTCTTTGATTAGTTTTGTAAGTGGTGGCGTGGTGGATCACAAGGTGCGAAAAAAATGCCTGGTTTACCCTTTAACCCGTATCCTTATCGCAATTAGTGAAAATAGTAATCAAGTCTTCTTACTGGTATTTTTGCTGGCGTAGCAGCAAGTCGTGACGATGAAGATCGCCGCGTTGTCCGGACTGCAGCGGGACGTCTCGGAGTTGCCGGCTCCTCGACGTCCTCAGTCGAAGTATCCAGAATAGAAGTGTCGGGTAACGCTGAGGACAATGATTGAAGACAGGTTAATAATGAATTTCATGGAACAGTAAATAAATTGTTCAAGCAAGTAATTTTTGTATCAAAAAAAAAAGTTGTGTCACACTAGGATTTTTTCCTGTTTCGTGGGTATATTTACTAACATAGAAATTCACATACACAAACACCCAGACTCGGACTTGTAGATCATAACACACAGCGCAGAAATCCAATTGCTCAGCAACTGCGCCAAACGTGGAGTGTTTTACGGAAATTTACGGCATAAACGTCTGTATCTTTCGATTGTGTTGACTTAGAAGTTTTTAATATACCCAACTACCTAGCAGAGATCAGTGTGATCAAAATAATACAGTCTCCTTTAAAATTAATAGCCACTTTAATTTTGGGAAAGAGACATTGTGTATTTGAATACTGCCATTGTTCATAATTGTGTAAGAAATTCAAACAATGACTAGGCATAATATAGTTGATTGCATCACAAAAGTATTTGATAAGAACCTTAACAACTATGACATTCAATTTATTACTAAGACTTTGCTGTCTGTCTGTTACCAGGCTGTATCTCATGAACCATTATATTTAGGCAAATGAAAATATTCATAGAAGCTGTATTCCCTGAACTATTTGTACACAACTCAAACTCATACTTGGGTGGTTTTTTTAAGTGAAGAATTTGGAAGGATCTTTAAGATGGGTGAAATGTACTATATTTTCATAGGTACTAGCTGTTGCCAGTGTCTATACCCGTGTGAACTCTAAAATCTTCCCACAGAAATAAATAAAAATCATTTATTTTCAGGCTTCAATAGGCCATAGCGTGTTAGAAATACATGTGGGAGCCTCAACAGCACCCAGAAGGCGTTATTATATTGTTAATATGTGCAGTGCATGTCTGGTTTTGGGTATGATTAGCCAACAGACTGCTGGTAACAATAAATAAATATTTGAGAAAATCCCTTACAAGTTATACTAAGATAAACGGTATCCTATGTTCCACCGCTTATCCTATTATACATATATGTTCTGCGCGCATACAATGTGGAGTTGCGGACACCAGCACGTTATACAATACAATCCTATGTTCCAGACTATGACATGTCTCTGAGCCAAATATCATCAAGATATGTTCAGTTTTTACGACAAATAATACAAGTCTTACACTCAATCCCCAGGCAGAAGTTTTTCATAAGACTTAAATATAATTTTTGTAATATATGGATGTTCTATTAGACCTCTGCCAAAGCCTCAAGGGACTACAATCATGATGTTTGTTATCAAACGATAAATATAAATGTTTATGTCCCCGTAATTTTGCAACTTTATCAGCAAGGCTGAGATTTACCTTTGTACACATTTATGTGTAGCTTGTTGGTGATAAAAGAAACATTATTGTAGTAACCAATTTTGAAACATGATTTAAACTTGACTTTATGTGAAAATGTTTGTGTACTATCAGTTACTTACACTTCTGCCTAATTCTTTGTTATGTTCAAATAAAGTTTAATGATGATATAATAGCAATATTATTAAAAGACCTCTCTATTAGTGTAAATAATAAAGATTCTTAATTATTTGTTATAATTGCTAATTATTTGGTTTTATTTCCAAAATCTGCGGGTTTGATTCCTGGCCAGGATTATTGATTTTTCTAAAATCCAATGATGCAATATTCGTTTTCGTCAAAATCGGCATCAAGACTCTTTTCAACGTTTTTCGATATTCTTCATACTTTCGGAGATAGCCATTCACGCCCAGTTCAAAAATTCACCCTGTCTAAAGATTATTACGACCAAATGACATCTAATTACTAATGTTGCTTTTTGAGAAAGATCAAATAACTATAGAAAGTAATAAAATCATTACATAGACTCACACACCAAGGCTTTTGTCAGCGGAAGAAAAAAAACAAATTTGTACTGTTATAAGCATGGCCATGTAAAAAATAAAGAAATCTTTCTATTCTTCAATGGAGTACAGATCAAGCCATACTCGTGCCATAATAACTGTTTTAGTTCAATTGTATAGTTGTTGTTAAATTACTTTTTATATTTGTGGTAGAATTATTTTTGAAGTGGTGTGCTGCTCGCCAAATTATGGGACACTTATTTATCATGTCCTGCATATCATATCTATTGTTCATTACAAATACTGATAGATAATATATTTTCTAACATTAGATGTTGTGTGTGCTAGGTTCTATTCCAGATTAGAGCTGTTTACATTGAAGTTTTCAACACTTGAGTCACACAAATTGTATGAATCCTTCAGTTGTAAGCCTCTGAAACTTGTTAAAACGAGTGTTTGTTGTTCATAGATAGTAATTGAGTTCTTGAATTCTCATTACTAAGGTGAATATTTAATGAAACCTTGAAAAGTGTGAGTAACATTCCAACAAAATCGATGACTTTGTTCAACTGTTATCTGTTTTGTTTAGTGTTATTAGGACTGAATAGTAATAAATAAACAGTCAAATTATAACATTCTTTGACCTTACTATTAAATTACTGAAACACAAAATGTGACATCATGGTTATTATTGAGCAGGCAAAAAAATATTGAAGGTGTACGCCAATTTTCCCCCCTAACCAAATATGTAGGCAATAACATTACTGGCTTACTGCTACTGTATTTTTTTTAGAGTTATGGTTGCATGACGTCACGTGAAAATTGTGAAACCAAGCGTTCAACACACACATCAAACATTTTTACTGGCCAAAACCGTACACGTGCCTGTACGTTTTCCTATCGATTTTCTTGAAGTTACAATCAAATTAATGTTTTATAAAATGTTCCTGTAAGCGTGATTATCATAAACGAGCATCTTTTACCTTTTCCTGACTTTGCTTCTAGTGCTTTCTTCAATCTTTCAACCAAAGCCGGCTTGTTCCCTTTGGTATCCAAACCGAGGGCGCCAAGCTCTGATCTTAGATCCACCACTTTCATCTTTGAAGGATCCATCGTTGACTTTTAATATTTTACGCTGTTCACAATTCACTTTAATCCAATTCACACACAGTAATAACGCAAATTAAGTGTAATCAAACATTACTCGCGAAAATTTACAATGAGAAAGCGCGAAGCCAAACCAAGATGGCCGGGCAACTAGGGATGAGCGTTGAATCAACGAACTAGTTGAATCAACCGTTGATCTCCTGTCAACGTTTTAACGTTAACTGTTTATGAATCAACTAGTTGATTCGTCAACGACGTTCATGAGTTTCTTCGTCGTGTCTCGTTGAATTAACGAGAACTTTAACGCAACGAGCTGAGCAATTTACAAAACTTACGTTGTTTTCAACGTTGAGTTTTTTGGTTCATTATTTTTAACGCCATGGATTGCGAGCGGTTGAAAGAGTTGATTTTCGAAATATTTATTTTAATAATAGTACTTATATTTTGTGGAGTTTGTTTACTTACGTTTACCACAGATACTGATAGTCTGATACCTAATCCAATAATACCAATGTATTATTTAAAATGTATTACTTTTTGAGACGCAAATATCTTTGATTTCACACAATCAGTTCAACAATCAATTTCAATTTTAGAAGTTAATTTGTACATAAAATTAAAATTTTCTTTCAAACGTTTTCCAATACATAATTAAAATAATTGTTTCTAAAATTCAACGCGCAATCGTTGAATAAAAACCGTTTAATGAATCAACGGTTTACGTTGCAAGTTGACAGTTAAATTCGTCAACGAGATGAACACGTTAACTCTGTCAACTCGTTGACGAATTCAACTAGTTGATTAACTAGTTGACAAACGTGAATCAACGTTAACGTTTCGTTGACGGAAAAACCGTCAACGACCCATCGCTACGGGCAACCAACAACACGTAACGGATCCGGAAACAGAAATAAATGAAAACCAAAACTTTTTTGTCTATGAAAAAATTGATATTCGACTACAATGACTACAATCGACTAAAAAAATGTCTCGATTCTAGAAAGTTGAAAATCTAATCTTTTTGTGAAAATCTCAGATAGCTTGAACTTAGATGAATAACTGGCGTCTGAATTATTTAAATTTTCAATTATTTCTTAAAATGAACAAAAAAATCCAGTATTGGCTTCTTGATTGGCTTATATAAAATGACTATTAAAAAATGAAACGTCCACAAACGAGGGGTAACCCTGATTAGCGCGGGAATTTTGTATGGGGGTTCAGTTTGTTGCCTGGATACAAATCAAGTTGTTATTATGTAAATAAGTGATCCGCTTCGTATATTTTAATATTTCTGTGAATCTCATTAAATTTAAGTGAAAATGGCAGCACCAGCACCACCAAAGAATTTCGATAAAGGTAGTATCCTAATTATGTTTTTATTCAATAATAAATGAGAAGTTTCTCCTACGGTTTCACAACCTTCTATAACTTGAGTAAAACTTTCAGTATTCGCTAATAATGACCTGGAAAAGAGGATTATGGAGGCCTTTGAAGTTTTCGATCATTCTGCAAAACAAGTCGTTGATGTCAGAGAAGTTGGGACTATCTTGCGATCTCTAGGTATGTGTTAATTATCATATGAAGGGTGAACGCAGACCTAACCGCACCGCAGTCTCCGCAGTCATCGTTTCCTTACCGCTTCTGCAGCTACTCCGTTGCGGATGAGTGTGCGAGGTTTCATAGAACTTCATACAAAGAATTTGTAATGCGGGGACTGCGGAGACTGCGATGCGGCTTAGTCTGCGTTTAGGTACCATAATTGGGACTATCAACATAAGTAGGTGGATATTGAATGGAACAACTACAAAAAAAAAAGTTTTTATTCTCCTATTGTGTTTTTGCAAGTATATTATTAGCTCTATATTATTTAATGTCCATGCTATAAAACACAATTTCTATTTTATTTGCTTATTTAATTCTGGTCATCGCAATTAATCAAAAGCAATAATTAAATATATGTTTATTTATTGATGACAGGATGTTGTCCCACTGAGGAAGAAGTACAAGAGGTGATTTTAGCAACAGAAAATAAAGAAGCGACGGGAACTGTGCCACTCACATACTTTCTACCCTACATGAGCAAAGCCATGGTGGAACACAGGTTTCTTTTAATTTATTATCCATTTTACTTTTTATTATTACAGACTGCTGATAGGGAGGTCTCTCGAATTGAATGAATTAATTCTCAGTAACCAGCTGATTTGGAAAAAAAACACATGCTGTATTATTACACCATTCGATAGTTGTTGCTATTATGGATCACATTCTGAGAAGTAATGATAAACGGCAGACTTAAGAAAATAGCAATGTTTATGAATTTGCTATTTTATGTTACTTTACTTCTACCTAGCCATACAAAATCAGCTGGTTCGATTCCTGGCTGGAATTATGGATTTTTCTAAAATCCAATGATGCAGTTTTACTTTCCGTCCAAATATTTTTCCATATTCGGTATAGTTTCGGATACAGCCATCTACGACCAGTTAAAAAATTCACCCTGTATAGTGAGGCTCTCTGCGTTTGCGCAGATTCTACCCGGCTAGTGCTGAGACGTTGCTGGCGGCATTCCGTTACTTCGACGAGGAAGGACGCGGCTTCATCACTAAAGAAAGATTTGCTCAGCTGATGCTCGAAGAAGGAGAACCATTTACACAGGTCAGTCAAAATCGGAGAGCTAGTAGAGCTCGGAGATTTTTTTCTAAAGTGCTTGAGGCCCGGAAACTTACACAATACTTCTTCAATTATTCCTAAACACTGAAATGCAGACCTGGCTGAGGGAAACTGGTATTGAACGAAGCCAGACGTATTTAAAGATGCGACTTTTTTGTCCCAAACTGTTTTAGGCGTTTCGAAACCTTATACCTTTAAAGTGGAATACTTAAAGAGAGGGAAAATTAATGAGCCAATTTTAAATAATTTAGTTGGTACACCTCGCCAGGCGCAAATAATGTGAAAGAACAATTTCCTACCATTATTTGAATAGCAACTAGTTGCGCTCGTGTGTTAGTCTGGTAAACAATTTGTGTTTTTATTAATTTAGTCACCTACTATATCTCATGATACAGCTTGGTGACAAACGGACACCGGAGTTGGGTCCCGTTTTACCCATTGGGTAAAGAGTAAAATAATATCCTTTGGGTGTGGATCCCAAAAAAAAACCAATGCATGTCAATAACGATAGGGAAAGACCGATGTATTTACTATTTTTATTGAAATCCGCTATACCTAAACTACCTTGTAGGGCAGTGGTGGCCCAGTGGTATCCGTCCCGACTTACGAGTTGTATGTCGTGGGTTCAAACCCCGCAAGGCGCACTAATTTGTGTAATTTATTTCATCACCACTGTTCTCAAAATGATGAAGGAAAACATCGTGAGGAAACCGGCATGTCCTAAAACCAGAAGATAATATGTGACATCTACCAATCCGCACTGGGCCCGCGTGGTGGATTGTGGTCCACTCCCTCTCTCAGAGAGGAGCCCTATGTCCCAGCAGTGGGAACATAATAGGCTGATGATGATGATACTTAACTACCTTCTACTGAATTGCCCATAGGAGGAATACGACGAGATGATCCAAACAGCATTGGATCCCGTCACCGATACCATTACCTACGAGTTCTACATAAATCAGCTTATGGTGCGTACCGTTTACTTTTTTTTATAAAAACCTTCTTTTATTTTGAAACTTATAGAATGGCATTACTGTTGAATAAAGCTTCGGTGACACGCGGGGTCTTTACCGCTGCGAATGCCAAATTGCCGTGAGTACTCGCTGTACCTATATGACAGGTTTTTCGCAGCGAGTAGTCGCTGTATGTGGCCGAAGCCTATGAGGCATGATAATCACAATAAAATGTATGGCTCCTCAAGTCTGGACTATCTGTGTTACCTCGAGCTTTGTTTTTGCGTCAACCGACATGTTTTTAACAAACTTAAAAATAAGGAGGTTGTTTCGACTTGTCGGTCAATGTCCGCCTATCGCCACCAGCCCTGCACCAACTTTCCCATGCATCCTTTGTACATGATAATCCTTTGATAATGCAAATACCAGAATTAACCAAAAAGCCATGGCTGTGTAGCTTTACGCCTCTAACACACAAGGTAAAACTGAGTCTTCTTGTTTGTATTCTATACCAACGTTTCCCATTTACCGGGTGGCGACCCGGTATCGAGCCAACAAAATAAAAAAATAACGGGTCGCCTAATATCTAATAGGTAGGTCACAAAGAAGCAGTGTGGAAATTACCGGGCCATGGCAGAACAATGTTTGGGAAACAATGGTCTATTTAAACTACCAATAAAGATTAATTAATTCATAAAGCAGGGTTTAATTGACTCATTTGTATAAAGAAAAAAAAGCCCTTTTCAAGGTATAATTTATATTTAATCGTCAGAATGGTATGGTAACAGGTTAAAATTATAATCTGCTTAAAAACAAAATATTTGTTTTTAAAATATGGAAACCACCACAATTTTAAATACTGGACTGACCATCTAAGAAACATGCAATAATTATATGTTCATATTCCTGTAACTAAAAACTGGATAAGAATAAGACTGTTAATCAACAGTGAAATTAAAATATTATTCTTTATTAATAAAACACATATTTACCTAGAAATTGGAACTTAAGTTTGAATCGGAATGGTTCAATATACTTAAGAACCACAATTTCTAAAAAAATAATCTACATTGTAAAATAATCTAATAAATATTTAAAGGAAATGAGGGGTACTTGGGTCACCAGTTGGCGCCACTGTTGAAAAAACTATGGGCGTGAAACATTATGAACAGAAATGTAATTAAAAATAACCCTCAATGACATTAAAACCTATTCATAAGGATCTCTTAAAACTTCCAGTTAGATCTTACCATAGATACATCTAGTCCTGTTTAGAAAATAGTCTAAGCTAGTTTTGCGGAGCTAGCCGGCTCGCGCGCCGTGTACGTATAGTGCTTGGAGTGACGTTAGCAAGCCTTGTTGACATCCGTGACGGCGTAGATCTACCAGTAGCACCACCAGCTCCAGTCTTTGTGGGCTCAGATCTCTCTGAAGTCTTGTCAACCATTTGAACATCTCCTTCTTGTGAATTTCCATCTTTAGAGTCGTCACTAATATCGATTGTTTCCGACTTTTCTGTACCATTAGCATTAGCTGCTGCTGTATCTTGAGCTTCGGACTTATTTGCTGCTTCTGAATTTTGTGTCTCTACTTCATCAGTGGCAGCGTTTTCATTTTCTTCTACATTTTCAGCGTTTTCATTCATTTCTTCGTCATTGTTGCCGTCACCCACTCCTTCGTCCATTACGTCGTTATTACCTCCAGCTTGTTCAATTACATTTTCTTCTCCATCCTTATTTTCAGTTTGTTCTCCATTTTCTGCTGTGTCTTCTTCCTCTGACTTCCTTATGGCCGAAAGTAGGTCTGTTATCTGGCCATCCAATTCTTCACTAACAAGTTCTCCATCATTCTGAGGTTCTGCTTTAATTGATTCCTGTTTTACATTGTTACTTTCATCATTTTCATCTTTTGGTCCCGTCTTGTTGCAGATTCTTATGCTAAGTGTAGATTTTCCTGCGAAAAAAACGAAGTAGAAAAGATAAATTATGCGATACATAAGGAGACACTAACTTTCTATCAATATAGTTCTAATAGCCAGTTATTAGTTTACTATTTTAAGAAAATTGGCTAAAAATCGAATTAGTCCGCCAAAGTATCAAAAAATATTGAGACACCTGTTTTTATTTTTTTTAATAATCGAGTTTTGATTCATCTGGGGTTCAGCTTTGTAAATATTAAGTGATATAACCAAATAAAAAAGTGTCTAAATGAGAGAGTAATTAGATTACCTTCTATAGATGCTATCAAATATTTTGGTTGAAGATTTTTATTTCTTCTATTGAATTATCCAACTTTTTAATTAAAACTTACCAAGAACAGTTCCATCAGCTGCCACCATGACATCAAAATCTTCTTTATCAGTGAAGCCAACAAATAGCAAGTTATGGATGGCCCTATGTTTCTTGATAGACTTTGGGTTGAATTGGTTCAGGAATGTTTGCATCGCCTTCTTCTTTGGCAGGTTAGGTCTGCCCATAATCTGAAATTCAAGTTTGTTATGTCAAATGAGAGGGTAGTATTAATAACAAGTAAGAATTAAGAAAGAAAAAACATATAAATAGAAGAATATAAAATTAAATGATGTTGCTGCTTATTGAAAAACAAATTTCCGAGCGTTATTCCGTAAGATAGCCAATGGGCACCCAACTATACATGAACACCACCAAAGGCATAATAAGAAATGAGCCATAGCAACACTGCTTATAGGATAAGTTTCATCACAAAGATCTACTAGTATTATGGATAACTTGCTTCTTGCTTACCTTGACATAGTATGGCAAATTGTATCGACCTTCAGCCTTCAATTCGGTGACTGTGGTTTTATCATCATCCTGGCTCTCATCTGGCTTTTTGATACTGGCCTTACGAGCTGCTTTCTCATTAGTCTTCAATATTATTGCTGCTTGCGTATTTTGATACATAGCATCGACGTTCAAGAGCTTGATAACATACTGAAAAAGGATAGACAATTAACCCTACTAGCACCATCATGGTTAGAGCAGTTTAGGCTATTACAGCATTATTGCTTGCGATCAATCTCGTATCGGTGCATACACGCAATTATACCGGCGTATTGGGCGTGTGGCGACTCGCGATTTTGTGCGCTTTAGTGCTCGTACGAGTTGCGCGTATAAACCTACGATAATTTTATTAGTCCCATAAACAAGCTTAAATAAAATATATACTAATATGGGATTAATCTTTCTATATAGGGTTGGGTTGCAACATGTCTTCTACTGTTATTCTCCAATACTCGCTTGTCATATCAAAACGAGCCTAATCTAAACACAACAACCCTCATCTTTCACAGTTATTATTCCTTTGAAATTCCCATAGTATTCTAGTCATGCAGTTCAACATACACTACTTAAAATACCTTAACTTAATAAACCCTGTAATTGTATTGTAATAAAACTGTAATCTGCAAATGATAGTAATTAACTTACTGGTATATATTTCTTGATGAGTCTAGGCAAGATTCGCTTTACTTCAAACACTTTTATGGAAGTGTTCAAAAACTCTTTGTACTCGTTTTGGTCTTCTTTGTCCTCAGAAGGTTTTTGAAGGTCAATCAATTGTTCAGTTGCTTTCTCATTCGCTTTTTCAGTCGCACTTGCCAGTTGCACTTTCAGTCGCACTTTCAGTTGCATTTTCAGTCAATTCTTCAGTTGCTTTTTCAGTCGCTTTTTTAGTCGCTTCTTCAGTTGCTTTTTCAGTCGCACTTTCAGTTGCTGTTGCAGTCGCACTTTCAGGTACATTTTCAGTCGCACTTTCAGTTGCATTTTCAGTCGCACTTTCAGTTGCATTTTCAGTTGCTCCTTCAGCTGCATCTTCAGTTGTTGAAGCCTTGCTGCTATATATATCTTCAAGCTAAAACATAAATATGAGCGAACTAGTTAATTTGAAATTCACAAAAAAACAATATTTTAAACAGTTTTGATGATACTCACTTTCGTAAACATTTCGATCAGTCTTGTCTCAACTAATTTAGTCATATTGTTTTTGAAGAAATCACTTGGCTCCGCTGTAAGCAAAATTCAAAATCAAAGTTAAATAATTATGTCTATGACTGCAATAATTATGATCTAACTACAATAATTTTGAAGAGAGAAAGCAGTCATAAAATTATTATGATAGATTGTCACTCGGATTTTTTGCAATAAAAAGTTCAAATACAATTTTCTTTGATATTGATTCATAACTACTCGGTTTTTGGAACGTGGCAAGTGGTGCAATTATTCATTCAACTATGTTATCACAGCAGTAGACTTACATTTAATTTCGAAATGTGAATAATTTTTGAACTAGTAGCCCAACCTCTACTAACATAATTATATGTAAATAAGTTTAACTTTTGAAGTTATCGCCCACAGCGACATTTAGCAGCGGTGGAAACGCAATACGGCCACGATACAGTGGCGATTCGTTATCACGATTCTCTATCGCTACATAAAGTCACCAAGACGACGGCCTTTAGCTACATCAAATTGATCTTGATGTAAATAAACTTACATAAATATTTATGTTTACTAGGCATAAAGTCAGGCTTGGTTTATAAAACTAAGAAATAATAAATCAATAACTACCTGACTCAATAAATTTAGGTTGCGGTTTTTCGTCTGATGCTGAGCCGCTGCCGGCTTCTAGAGCTATGTTCACTATATCGGCATCAGTCTCTTCAGGAAATTCCTCGCGATAAACAGAGAGGATTTCGACCAGGCTGCCCACTACCTTGCCCAACATGACGGTTCGGATACGCTCACGCACAGCCTGTTTCATAACACGCTGTAGCTGAAGTGTGCGTAACATGTTAGCCTGTTCAGGTTGGTTTGTTTCAATCAATCCTTTTATGTTTTTCATGATCGCACCCAAAGCCAATTCCAAGCGGCCGCTGACCTGCTGCGAAGGCACGCGGTCGGGCAGCAACATGCGCGACATGTCCCCGTCAGACGACGTACCCTTCGCTGCTGCCACCAATTTTTTACGTTCAGCGACAGGCAGGGACGCCAACTTATTGGGAGCAGGTGGCGCTTTCGGCTTTGATACTTTAGACGGTGCAAAATCTTTCTTAGGCGCCTTTTGCGGACCTTTCTGGTTTGCGATCCTTTGACCTATAGATGGCTTCACCTTAATGTCCATAAGAGGCGCAGGCTTACCACCACCGGATTTTGGGTTACGAAAATACCCAGAGCCATTTTGGTTAAATTGGGACTTCTTTTTTGGAGGGGCTCTCTTGGGGCCACTATCGTATTGCCATTGGTTTTCAGCTTGGCGTTTTCTGCCAAACTGATTGCCGTGTTTGGGTCCAGATCCGTACATGTGGGCATAATCGCGATTGGAACCTGGTTCATCATATCGCATTTGATCTAACGAGTGTCTCTGAAATTCAATTACAAAAAAAAATGAAGATTTACATTTTAACAATATGCTAAAAATGCAGTCATTTGTGGGCCATTCAATCTAACTATCTGATATTGAGTATAAGAGACTAATCGACTTTTTAGTTAATTAATCAATTTGTCAGATGAATGGAATATGACATTTTAGCATATTTGGAGGTGAACTGGTCTAATGAAATACATTAGATTTATGTTCACTTCTAGTAATTATTGTACACAGAGAATATATGTGCTAAATTCCAGTTTCTAAAAACATTCACATAGGAAACTGTTAGTTACAGCTAATTTGGTTTCTTAAATTCCATATACTCACATATGACACACGTATTAACATGTTGAGAAAGCTGGCAAATTGAAATGCGGTGGTCTAGTCACCATCATATCATTCTTTGAACTTTCTTAACAGGGCTACAAATATTGTGTCATGGATGAATTTAATTAACGTCTTAGCTGTAGATATGTTTCTTTCCACGGTAAATATTTTCAGTTTTGGAATCTACCACATAAGTCAAAATATTGGTAAGTAATAACTTTATCATTACATAAAATATGGAAATGTGGTTTTGGCTTATTCTCTCATATATCACTATAGGTAGGAATAATATCTGATAAAGAGAACACCAATAAAATACTGACATTGTCTTAGCAGTCATAATAGCAGGGAGAGAATACAAACATTGTTGTGTAAAATATGCAAGTTAAATACTGGGTTAAGTATCAAACTATTATATTTTTCAACAAATTAGAGTAAGATTTAATAGAAGTAATGTAGATAATCTTGTAGGTATCTAAGCCATAAAGTAGCATGCAGGTGAATCTCTGTTCCCTCCTGATCTGATTGGCCGAGCAATCACTGAAGAAGCTCGATGTTGAAATTCCTCCATAGCTGACTAGTTGTTTTATTTTCATAAATCTTGAAGTTTTTTATACATAATATTAAATAACAGACATAATATGTATAAAATAACATGTGCCTGCAACAAAATGGTTGTTTTAAAAGTATGCTATCTCATACCGATGTCTTGAATTGCTGCTCCATGACGAGTAGCTGTTGCTGCTGCTCAATCATCTCACGCTTGCGCTTTAGAAGTTCCAACTCCAGGTCAATGTCCTAAGAAAAATATATTGAACAGTATTATTAACAGAGAACCACATTTTTAATCAGTTTTATTTGTCGGATTTTACTTTTATATAGCAGTATTTGTCTTACAAGTTTTGTTACTGATGAATGAATTGTTCCCAACAATCACATAGGTACTATGGTGCAATTATTAACAACCATTACCATCTAAACATAATTTTACAGTGAGAATAAAGATTTTTTACTACACTATGATAAGCAATTATGGTTGCGTTTTACAGAATATCAAAGTGGAACAATCTAAATTTTATTGTCAATCAAAATAAGTGAAGCTTGAAAACCTTTGATAAATGCTAAATAATAGAAAAACAACTATGTAAATACCTTTCATTTTGGGCTAAAGGGCGGCCTTTCATTTTGTAGTTGAGATGCCCAAGATTAAATCGATGAAAATGAAAATGTGTCACATTGGTAGGTACAAAAAATATTCAACCTGACAATGACGGATTTATCGTTTCGATTCAGCACCTTAGCACTACATAATTGTTTTTGAGGTGCGTCTTTAACTTCGCATCGTAAATTCAATATTTAATCTTTATTATTGTACTTTCTAACAAAGCATTTTGTCAGAGTAATGGAGAAAATACCATGAAGTGAAATGCCTACCTGTAAATGCTCAGTAATCAACGGCCCGTTGCCGCCTCCTCCAGAATGGTTATTACCACGACGACCCATGCTGCGACGCATTTTTTACAGAAATTATTTACTACTTGAATGTAGCACGAGGAAGAAATTACTTTTAATATTCAGTAAGTAAGTTGACACAAGCCGTAACGTAATTTGCCGCAGTCACCATTGATTGAAAACCAAAGACAAAAGAAGCCTCCCTGTGTTGCAAGGTTCATAAAACAAAACACAGCTCATTTAAGCTAGTGACGTGTTTAAATTTTTTAGGCGATTTTTACATACATAAAGGTTTTTACAGGTGGCGAAGGCAGGCCTAGGTGGCTGATAAAATCTTGAATTAAATTATAAGACAAAAATGTTATTAAAAAAAAAAACTCTTTTTCTATTTTTCTCAGGTTACAGTTTATTAGACTTGGGCGAGTTGTTAGGTCTGTAGTTTTAGTAAATAACAATTAGTAAAATCCCAAACATATTTTTAGCAAATGGGTATAATAATATAGATAAACAAATGGTTAGACAGAGCAGGGTTTAGTAGCTTCAATACTATTTGCAGCAGTATGCATTCTTTTTCATTATTATGACGAAGGTTCCTTTCCAATGCAGGTCCGTACTGACACAGATTTAATAGAGAGTATACACTGGTACTGATTATAGTTTGAGCCAGATAAGTGTGGAATAAAATTCATTGACCCCCGTGTACCAATGTATTCCATTATTTCAAAACCATTCGAAAAAATGTAAAGAAAGTGTCGTAACACGATCAAAATAAACGAATCGTGGTAAGAGGCGACCGTGACCTTATATTTTATTTTGAAATTCGAACGATGATATAATGGAATTCTAACAATGCATTATTAGGATCAATAACCTTTATTCCAGACTTATCTGGCAGGGACTATAGGTACTGGTCGGTGCAGGTCTTATGATAAATCCCCTAGTTCCTGTAAATACCCATTCATGATCCATCCTACACGTTCCCCTCCTACAGGTGGCGAATAATGATGTTTACGTCTTAGCGGACATAATGGAAGCAGAAAGGCAGAAAGTATTGGCTGCTCAACCAAAGAGAAGACGAGCTTCCGATCTACTGCGTGCGACCGCTGCCCCCACTACTAGCGCTAGTGCTATGACTTAATGTGGCCCGATGAACGAACGCCTATCATATTCCAAACCCCAGATTCCACTTGATTCTACTGTCTAGATCCTTGTTGTTGCTGCCTGTTTTAATGTGATGATTTGTGTATAAAATTCTGGTTAGTGGTGGTGTGGTAATTCTTTGTTATCTGGCAGTGGAAATTATACAGTGGGCTTCATCAGTTTGTATCCTAGTAACGCTAACGAACACACGTACTTCCAACTACCAAGGGAGTAACCATATCGTGCTGAACAGAGTACGGAGTAGGTGGCCCAGTGGTATCGGACCCGACTTACGAGTTGTGGGCCATGGGTTCGAAACCAGCAAAAAATCGAAGACATGAGACAGCCAGTTTGTGCAGCTACCAATCCGCACTGGGCCCGCGTGGTGGATTATGGCCCACTCCTTCTCAGAGAGCTGAGGCCTGTGTCCCAGCAGTGAAAACATTATAGTCTGATGGTGTTTATGACCCACATCGTGACGTGGACTGTACTTTATAATTTTATCCCTATGTGTAAGCATACAGAAGGTTTTTGGACTAACTTTAACTATTTATTGAGGGCCATTGAAATATTATTATACTGCGCGAATTCATTTAACAGAAACATTGCCCTATACTTTTTTTTTTTTTTTTTTTTTATCGTGGTAAAATCATCAAATGAGACCTCCAACCCCGGGCAGGGCGGGAGGTACTGTCAGACTTGTACTGACTAAAATCCACGGTGTCCTTCAGTAGCCCTTTATGTTCCGGGGTCACGGTAATAGAAATAAATCCCGCGACCCCGGCAGGCTTTGGCCCTCTGAGAGGGGGCCCCGTCATTTTGCTGACAGCTCTTTGAGGCGCGCGTGGAACACGACGCGCCGTCGACCCGGGCATTGCCCTATACTTGGAATCACTTCGTATTCTATTTAAATGGCCACGATACAGGAGCTATTTCTAGTGTGCAGGTTTCCTGACAATAGGGCCACAATAAAGGAAAATAGCGTTATAATTATCGCGTTTATACGAACATCTACAGAATATTAGCGCGGAAATCAACGTGAATTGCCGTCAGTGTGGTCCGGTTATGAGAGGGCGCTGTTGTAAAAGTTTATGAAATAAGCTATGATCAATAGGTGTTTTTTTTGGGGTGCAGGAATTTGCTAACAAATATGATATCTCTTTTTCAGGTGGAAGACGAAGTCGTGGATACTCAAGAACCGCCGAAGTAAATCATAATCTTCTGGCAAAACAAAATACTCACCTAATACTCAGAAACTAGTAGAAAAATAAAACCATCACTAATATTGCTTATCTGTTTTATTTAATTCTGAAATAATAATTAACACTAAATTGTGATAAGGTAACAAAAACAATAGATGTTTTTCTAGTAGTTTTGTGATACATAAAAAAAATACCGTTCTATCTGGTACATTCCCTTTACTTTCTACCATAATGTAATAAAAATATCAATTTCTTATAACTATTCTTCATCAGATCCACTGCATTCATCTAATACGATACCTTCAGACATTAAGGCGAGGATGTCATGATCATCCAATTCATCGAAATCACTACTCTTATTGGATTTAGCAGGTGCTTTAACAGGAGTAGGAGCGGTATTCTTACTTGTTTCATTCTTTTTGGGAGTAACTTGAGGTTTCTTTACTACCTTATTTTCTACTGTTTTAGGAACGGTTTTATTCTCAGCTGCAGGCTTATTGACTGCAGGTGCTTTTGCTACTGCAGGTTTATTAACTACGGTTTTATTTTCAACTGCAGGCTTAGCAGCGGGTTTATTTTCCACTGCAGGCTTAGCAGCAGGTTTATTTTCGACTGCAGGCTTAGTAACGGTTTTATTTTGATTAGCTGGCTTGACAGCAGTTTGATTCAATGCAGGCTTTTGAGCAGCAGGTTTGGCAGGAGTTGTGTTGACAGCGGTTTTATTTGCAACTGCAGGTTTATTAGCTGCAGACTTGTTTTCAACTGCCGTTTTATTCGTTTCAGTTTTATTTTCAACCGGTTTTAACTGGACTTTTGTTTGCAACTGCTGGTTTTTCAGCAGCGGTTTTATTTTCAGTTGCAGGTTTATTAACTACAGCCTTATTTTCCGCTGGTTTACTTACAACTTTGGCAGTCGTATTTTCAATTTTAGCATCCTCTGCCTTTGGTTTAGTAGGTACATTTTCAGTTTTTTCGCCAACTTTTTCAGGTGATTTAACGCTTTCAGTTTTCTCTTCCAATTTCTCTTCTTTTATAGTAGTTTCTGCTGTTTCATCGCTGGTATCGTCCTGATCATAGAAACTCGTGATGAGATTCGGTGGGCATTTAGTAAACTTGTAGATTGGTGATACGGTGACTTTTATTTCACCTGAAAGTAAAACAACAAATCATTCTAGTTTCAATTTACGTAAAAGTTGGTCGACTTTGTAAAATGTTGCTTGAAGATAAGCAGTTATTTAATTGGGACTAGTTTCGTGTTAATGCGACAAATTCTTTCAGAGTGGTGTACTCCGATATGATAAATACGAAGGTTGTCTTATAGGTACTCGATTACCACCAAAGCAGAGATAAGCCGAGCAGAGAAATGGGCAAAACTCATCCAAACAAAAGAGACCATTTTTTTGCAAGTTTTATTTCTCCAGTTTTCTTTGCCGTTCGGGTTATACAACCTGTTTTTTTTGATGTCCCATAACTCTAGGGTTATATTCTGTAGGTAAAAATAATACTAAAACTCCTAAGATAGGTGGTCCAAAAATGTATCGTTTCGGAAATATCATCAATCATAGTTAAATTAGGTCAAAAAATGTCACCAGTATGACGAATCTTTACTTTTGCGAGGTTGCCAAACTTCGCAGTAGAATAGACCCTCGATGCGTCTAGGTATCTAAGTTTCATTGATAAATACAAGTAATTCATTTTTATTCAAACCAATCATTCATATTTAAAGCTAAGAAAATGCGACGTTGTCATATTTCACGTAAGGGTGTTTTACATTAATAATCGTGACTTTGCCGAATTATTTTGTATGAAAAATGAAAAAAAAATAATAACGAAGGTTTGGAACATAACTCATATGCCAGTTGATTCTTTGATATGGCCTCAATCATACCCTAGAGTTATGGGATATCAAAAAAAACACGTTGTATACAAATTCGGTAGAAGAATCCGTCACAAAAGATTTTTTAAAACTAGAAATACAATTGACTGGTTTGCTCGCAGAAATCACTCCCCACTATTCTTTATAGCCTATAATCGTCTTCTAGATCCCATATCTATATTAAACTTCAAAATTAGCCCAGCAGTTTAGAAGTGAAAGCGTAACAAACGCACTAACTTTCGTATTTATAACATTTCACAGACATACCAATTTTAATATCTTTAGCGCTGCAGATCCTGTCGAAATCGCTGATGGTCTTGACTTGCGCCGCAAACATGTTCACAGTTTTCTCAATTCGCTTGAATGCGTTGAAATTATATTTCTTGAGGAAATCTCCTAAATGCGCCTTCTCCGGTTTACCCGAGAATTGGACCTAGAAAAGATAGTTTCTTGAATTTTTTGTTTTGTATAGTAGTAAGGTATTTTTGAATTGGTTGAAATTATTTTAATACCTTTACGTATAGAGGGTTGTGAACATTCAGCAATCTCTTCGTGACATTCAAGCCCAATACCTGAAACAAACATTATTAAATAATGATTAATAACAACATATAATAATAATTAATAATAATAGAGAGAGACAGCAAATCATTTTGCTGACGCTCTTTGAGGCGCGCGTGGAACACGACGCGCCGCAAAAAGGTGGGGTGGTGGCCATGGTCAACAGCGAGTTACCCTTTACTCGACACGCCACGGTTGATTCTGATTAAATTGTAGTGGTTTGCGATTAAAAAGGCTTGTCTGTTATATGAAAAAATACTAAATACTTACATTTCTAAGGTCATCGCCCGCCTGATTCCGCAGCTGGTCAACTACTAGAGCTTCAGCCTCGTCTGTTGGATTGTCCGGAAGTTCGTGCCATACCTGGAACATACAAATAGTTGAATTTTTACCTCTAAATTTAATAGGGGACGAGTCTATTTCCGTCAACTGGATAAAAACCCCGACCCGGTGGAAAATTGGACTTTTTACATATACTTGTACATCGTTACAATGGCGGACTTATCGCTAATAGCGATTCTTCGACATGGAACAGGATGTCTTTTAGTCGATAAAAGTCTGATCAACAAAATGGCCTGGGACTGTCCGGCTCTATAGTTCAGGATCCGTAGCCTGGACATTTTAGCCCATACCCCATAGGAAATAGGCAGCTCCGGCCAACTTATCGTTATCTACCCTTGTCCTTAATTACTCTTTATTTTCCATTTTCCACCTGTAACCATTCATGATATCATCTACTCCTATTAACATATCATATCATCAGCTTATAAAGTATCCCACTGCTTGGAGTTGGACACAGGACTCCTATCAGAGAGAGGGAGTGGGCCATGATCAACCACGCGGGTTGGTAGTCCCTATTAACTCACCTTGATCATAATATCGCGTAGTTCAGCTTCGACCATTCTAGTCATCCGCGCGTTCAATTCATAGTGTCCACCTTGTTGTGGAGCCTCCACGGGTGCAGACGGAGTTGATGATTTCTTCTCCTCTTCTTGTTTCTTTGGTTCCGCTGTTTGAAGGGGTATTTTGGGTAAGTAGTTCGTTTTAACTAGTTTAAGACTATAAAATAAAATGGGGATATTTGTATGAAAAAAAAAAGAAAAGAAGAATAACAGCTACTCAATACACGATATTGCTATGTCCCTTTCACACTTTCTGCCCGCATTTGCTTTACAATATAAATATGGAATGCTGTGTTAATTATTTTGATCCTAGTTTGACATGAACTCATGTCTGGTACCATCGACTCCCCATGTGTGTTCTATAAAATATTTAAAATTGAACAATGTGATATTATAAAACATGAATATGTGAAATACTACAGAATTATACATGAATATGTGAATTATACAGATTGATAGATAGGGCAACACTGACCCGGTGACTTGTCAAATTTTTGTTCCGTATTTTAAAATTAAATTAAATTAGTAATTAAGTAATATTAAGGTGTTATTATAAAAGCAAACCTATTATCAGTGTATAAATATCCAGCAAAATTGTTTTCTAAACAATCGATAAAGTTTTCGGTAGTAAAAACTTACCGGTAACCTAAAAACATCAGCTGACGTTCATACGGATCTATACGGGGAAGTATTGTTTAATTTATTTGATTTTCGCACACAATTAACATAAAATCAACTCTGCAACACGTACATCCCAATTCTTAATAGTGCTGTAGGTTTTTTATTAGGTCTTAATCGCTTTGTTGACATACCTACCAATGTCACAGAAGTAAAACTTTGTGAATATTCTTTGAAATTCGCATTAAATTTAAAATTCTTAATATTAATTAATAAGTGTAATGGTAATCTGTGTTAATTCTATATTATAATCCTAAAATTAAAGCTTCAATCCAAGATTTTATTTTAGCTTTGACAGTCTACCTACATCCAAAAAAAAAAAAGGAAGACTGTAATGTACTGTTTTTTATTTTATTTTATTCCTATATAAACTAACAAACTAAATTAACATTCTGAGGCTTAATATACCTCAGTAATACCTCATTTCATAAGATAACTTAATATTTTCTCCTGTTTTCTCCCCCCTTTCATCTCTGTCTGTTCCTTAGTAGTCTCTCCTATTAGTTCTCTCACCCCTTTTTTTTATATATTTTTCAGTAAGTAACTACATCTTGAAATCATGCCTGTGATGACCCGAAAGGCTACAGCTCAGGATTTAGAGCTCAAACTGAGAACGGCCCTCCAAGAACTGAAGGACTCTAAACTCCAATGCCAACAACTGTTAAAGGAGATTGAAGAGAGCGAGGAGGAAGTTAATAACGTTAACAACAAAAACACGAGCTTAAAACGGGAGCTAGTTGACCTTCATCACCAATATTTACATGTTGTTGATGAACGGGATCGTCTGAGGGAAGTCACGGATGGATTCAACACATGTAGCAATTTATATGAGGAGGCTTTGTGTAAAATTAGGGATTTAGAGGATGAATTAATCCATGCAAACACACAATTTTCAAAATTAGAAAAGGAGCTAAAACTTAATCAGGTTAAGGAAACTGAACATTTGTACAATGAGCTATTAAATACTAATTGTAACCCTCAGCCCATTATAACAATAGACCTTACAGAGGACTCACTACTGAAGCAAAACTACTCTCATAAAACTAGTCATAATAAAATTAAGAAATATGTAAGATTAAATAAAATAATTAAGAAATGTAACAAATATAAGAAACAACAAAATTACTTTTCTAAAAATATTCAATTAAGGAAAGAGCGTGTTTCTTTGGTTAATAAATTAAATAACTATCAGATTAAATTGGAAGATAGTATAAATATATATGAGATAGACACTCAGCGCTTACAATCTGATATACAGGTTTTGAATCAGTCGTTAAAATCTTTGAATAGTAAATATGAAATCTCTAAAAACCAAATTAAAGACCATATTCTTGCTACAAATCAATTGGTGGACAAAGTAGACTTGCTGACTCTCAGCAACATTCAGTGTTCCTGTCAGATGGAACCCAGTCTGGATGCCCTTCAGCCTGAAGCAACGGAGGACCCGTCTCAAGCTGTGAGGGCTCTGGAGAGTATCACCAGTCAGAACATAATATCTGACATTGTTCTTAATAATCACATACAACCTGAGATGAATAGTTTTGAATCTTCAAGTATTCTTAGTGACTGTCATTCAGTTATGTTCTCTGACAGTATAGGCAGAGGGCTAGGTAATTTATTAAGTAATAATCTAAGTTATTGTACTCTAAATCATTGCATGCCACATTCAAACTACAAAGAGATAATGGCATCAGTCTCTAAAAATGTGTGTTATCCTAATACTACCATTACTATATTTATTGGTAATAGTTCTAAGATTGGAAAACAAGATATCACTGACTGTGTAGCAGAGTTGTTAAAATTAGATTGTAAGAAAATTATTTTGTGTACATTTCCCTATTTTGAGAAGTTATCAAATAGACAAAATAATCATATACATAGGCTGAACCAGCATGTACAGTTCTTAGCAACTCATTATAGTGACAAACTTTTATGTTTAGACATCAACATTGTTGTTGATAAACTTAGGTCGACCCAGGATTCAGCATATCTGCCTATTAGATATAGACATATAATAGCTAGCCTATTAAGTTTTAATATTCACTCAGACATAAGTAGTATGTCTTCGTCTTGTGTACATATTTTTAGTAATAGTTTTAGTAATAGTATTAGTTGTAGGAACGAGGATCCATGTGTCACCATGGAAGATTCCCAATCACAATGTGGGACTACTAGTAGTAGGATATTTTTGCCTGGTGATGGCATGGGAGACCCGGGGCTCCCTCCGGATAGCAGTAATTTGTCTTTAAACTAGTAAGTAAGACAACAGAAGGTACCATTAGCAATATAGCATCTCCTAAAGACAATGTATCTTCTTGCAATCAATTATTTAGTTTAAAAAAAGGACCTCAGAATACCTTGACATTACTCCATCAGAACATTCAAGGTATTTCTTCTAAATTATTGGAAATCGAATTATTTTTAGAAAAAACCAAGTTTGACATCATTTGTTTTACTGAACATTGGTTGAAGGATTACCAAATGTTAATTAATTATAATAACTACAATGTGGGCAGTTGTTTTACCCGTAAATCTATGTTGCGTGGAGGTTCCTTAATATTAATAAAAAAATGTATGAAATGCAAAGAACGTAATGACATAGTAGGTCTCTCTGTTGAACATTGTATCGAACTATCTTGTGTTGAGCTAGATAGGCATGTAATAGTGTGTGTGTACAGACCCCCAAACTATCAAAACTTCTCCTTATTCGAATCAATAATGGAAGATGTCCTAGTAAAGCTTGCAGACAGTAATAAATCCGCCGTTATTTGTGGTGATTTTAATATCAATATATTGGAAGAAAATTTAAATAGCAATAGATTATTAAATCTTTTTAAGTCATTTGATTTGACCAATATTTTTATGGAACCTACTAGGGTGACTCCGACGTCTGCTACTTGTATTGATAATGTTTTCTGCAATTGTGATTATTCGAATAATGCAATAGTTAGTTGTCTGCCGTCTGATCATAGTGGACAAACGGTAACTTTTAGGTGTAAAACAATTAAACAACAAGTTAAGATTTCATATAGACAAACAACAACTAACAAATTAAACAAATTTAATAGTTCCCTATTCAACAGATTAAGTGTTATGAACCCTAGTGTGGACGACTGTAGTGTTAATAAATTTTACGATAGTTTCTTTTCAATAGTTCACACAGAATTCAATAAATCTTTTGAAAAGAAGACTAAAACTATTTGCCCTAAATTTGAGTTTAGTGACTGGGCGACTGCAGGTATAAGAAAAAGTAGGGAAAGACTATTTGAGCTTTATGGCCTTAAGCCTTACATCAACACTGAAACTTTTAACAAGTATGTTTCTAATTACTCGAAAGTGTTCAGAAATACTTGCAAGGCTGCTAAAGCCATGTATTTAAGCAATAAAATCAAAACATCAGATAATAAAATCAAAACAGTTTGGAAAGTAATAAATGACGAGACTGGCAGGGAAAAAACACGTAGCACCAAGTATACGTTGGAGACACCACATGGTCCTATATGCTCAAATCGGGATGTAGCACAAGAATTTGTAAAATTCTTTACTGATATACCATTCAAGACCACGGAGGTTCTACACTCCTCTCCCGATAAAGCAATTGCTTTATTAAAGGCAAACGTGTCTGGCTGTTCGGCTGAATTTGTATTTAAGCACATAAACCCCATGACTATTATTAAAGCTTTTCGGCAAATCAAAATTAAGCTAACAGAAGATCTTTGGGGAATGTCGATCAAAGTTTGTACTTCCATAATAGAGACTATAGCACCATACTTGGCTTTAATTTTTAATTTGTGTGTAGACCAAGGAGTTTTTCCAGACTTAATGAAATACAGTAAAGTCATACCTCTTTTTAAATCCGGAGACACTAAAGACACTAATAATTATAGACCAGTATCCGTGTTGCCCGTTTTTAGCAAGGTTTTTGAAAAGGTCATGCTTAATCAGATGCTTAATCACTTTAACACCAATAAAATTTTACATGATCAACAGTATGGTTTCACCAAGGGTCGTTGTACAACTGACGCCGGTGTCACCCTATTAAAGCACATATTTACTGCATGGGAAGAGGCACAAGACGCCATAGGAATATTCTGTGACCTCTCCAAAGCATTTGATTGCGTAGACCACGATACTTTGCTTTTAAAACTTGAGCATTACGGTCTAAGTAAACTTGCAATTAGTTTGATAAAATCTTATTTGTGTGATAGACAGCAGCAAGTTCAGATAAATGGCGTGAATTCACAAGGTTTAAAGGTAAAAATGGGGGTTCCACAAGGCTCAATATTGGGTCCTTTTCTCTTTCTTGTGTATATTAATGATCTACCCTATTTATTAAAAAACCAACCTCACAATATGGTGTTATTTGCTGATGACACTTCCCTAATTTTTAAGATAAATAGACGGGCCCAAAATCTAGACAACGTCAATAATGCCCTACGTCAAGTCCATGATTGGTTTACTGTAAACAATTTAGTATTAAATGGAAAAAAGACCAAATGTATAAGATTTGCTTTACCAAATGTTAAAAGCACAAATTATGATATAGTATTGAATCAAGAGATACTTGAATTTGTCGATAAAACAGTTTTCCTGGGGATTACGCTTGATGCACGGCTACAATGGAGTCCCCATTTAACAACGCTTTCGGGGCGGCTAAGTTCAGCAGCATACGCTGTGCGAAAAATCCGTCAATTTACCGATGTAGATACTGCTAGAATTGTCTATTTTAGTTACTTTCACAGTATCATGTCTTATGGCATTTTATTGTGGGGACGGGCTGCCGACATCGAATCTATTTTCATTCTACAAAAGAGAGCCATCAGGGCCATTTACAATCTCCGTAGACGCGATTCTCTAAGAGAACTGTTTAAGGAAATTAACATCATGACAGTACCTTGCCAATACATCTATGAAAATATAATGTATGTTAGAAAAAATCTGCATCTTTTTAGTAAGAGAGGTGACAGACACAACTATCACACTAGAAATAGGGATCAGTTAATTCAGCCGGGCTTCAGACTCGCCAAAGTGGACAATTCTTTCATGGGGTTCTGTTTAAAGTGCTATAATAAAATACCACAAAATATTCTTGAAATGAATGAGACTAAATTTAAATCATGTATTAAACGCACACTATGCAAGCTGGCTTATTATAAACTAGACGATTATATCGCTGATAATAATGCTTGGCTCCATGCTGGTCCTGCTCCACTTGACAGTGTAGGATAAATATTGATAGCGTTATTTAATATTCTAGTTGCAGCTGCTGAAGATTGTAAAACTGTATTTGCATTGTATAGATTCAATCTTCCTAGTATTATATAGTTTCATAGCCAGCATTGTGTGAGTACTATGTACCTCGGAGCTATCATTCACTGAGTACCTACGTCTCTTATTGACTTGAATACCCTGGCGGTTGAGAGTATGTCATGCTCACTCAAATGTCTCGCTGATGGTGGCGCGTGTGTCGGATCGTTTAGCTCCCTTCAAAATGGTTGAGCTGAATGGTGCTGATACATGTGTCATGTTCGTGAACGGGCGCTGTCAGTTGGGACTGGTCATCTCTTAGCTGCCACGGACTATTTTAATAATTAATAACTTTATTTTTGTCGTCTTTTTTATATTTACTATGGACACTAATAACTTGCCACATCGTTCTCACATAATGTACCACCTGATGATGAATGATGTAACATAAGCTCTGTAATCATTTTGGCGATTGAAAAAGAGTGTCCATGGAGTTTCTTGCTCATTCTTCTCCATTGAGATCTACGCTTTGGAATGAGCACCTACGGTACTTTCACAGTTTTTATGTCATGTGACTGGGACTGTAGCACCATAACTATTTTTAGCACTAGTTTTATTTTTTTGTCTTGACATTTCAAAAGTGCCTATATTTGGCTTAGTTGAAATAAACGATTTGATTTGATTGATTTGATTTGATTTGAATTATCGGACTAAATATTAAGGCTGCGGTTCCACTGCAGCCGAGTGGAGCAGAGCGAAAACAGATCCACCAATCACAAGGCTAGAAATCCACATATCTTGTCAGCGCACTTACCACTCAAGCGATGTGATTGGTGAATTGCTCTCAGCTCTGTTCCGCTGCACCTCAGTGGAACCGCAGCATAAAGCTGGAGTATACATACGTTTTCGAGAAGATCCCGATGAACTTTCCGGTTGTCCTCCAGAAGTTCTGACTGGCCCTTAAGAAAAAAGAAGAAAAAAAAACAGCTATATAAAAATATATGCATGCATGCATGGTTCAGACTTTGCCCTTTGCATTGGAAACTATCTCTTAAAAACACTGTAGTAAAGTACCTTTAGTTATTTTAGCTTCACTTGAGCCGACTTTCTGTTCAGGCTCTACCCTTCTCTTGAACGCATTTTGTGGTCTCTGTTTCTTTGGACTTTGTACAGGCTTTCTCTCTGTAACAGAGGAAATAGGAATTACAGGAACTGAAAAAAAAAGGAACTTAGTTTTTAGGGCAATCAAGAGTTGCTGCTTTAAAAAGGGAACTCTATTAATTTAATTGGGATAATTGCCATGTTGAGAATTAGAAAGGATCATTCCAAAGACATTTGAAGAAAAATAACTTGGTCTACATGAAAATGGTTTCGGCTACCTAAATGTGCGTCCAATACTGAAAACTACATCTTCCATAGATTTAAAATTATTAATGCTTCCTTACAAAAGAGGAAACACGAAATTTTGCAATTTTAGACATAAAATTTGCCAATCAATGGCTCAATGCTGTAACTCTTCTAGACACGTTCCCCGATGACAGCAATGTGGAGGAACAATTAGAAAATCCCACACTTTCAACTTTTATAATAAACAAACAAGACAATATGAAATAAACAATCTGAAAAGAAATTGATGCTTTGAACACTGGATATTCCAATCAAGCGGCTGTATCTGCAAATGTTTGAATAGAGATACATAGAAATCCAAAGTCTCACTTCGGATTCGGCGATCATGTGAAAGACAAAGCGACATCTCGGTCCCGAAAAACAGTTGAAGTACAAAAACAACGATATTGTGTACCTTAGATCTATGAAAGTCCTGATTAGTGCCGCAGTTTCATGCAGCGTCTTTGGGTGCTAACGCCGAGATATAAATCAAATTATTCCACCAATGTCTACCAAATCATTTATGATAGAAATTCACTCTAATAACACTACTCAACACTTAAAAAATATCTGACCCAATTCATATTATTTCATAATAAGCTTGACCAATATAAAAATACTGTATGCATTTTATTTCGATATTACATCTGGTTATAGGGATAAATATTTTTTTATTTTTTTACCTACCTACAAAAGTTAAAATGCGGGTAGTCCGGAAACTTATTACTTTTGCAAATGGAACATAGTGCATTTGTTAGTATATTAACTGACTTCTAAAATGTCGCGAGTGTGTGCTAACAGTCCTGATTTATTTTGCTATATTTGTGGCGAGTTTACGCTGAAATCGAAAAAAAAACCACTTTCTGACTTAATTAAACAGTGCTATCAAGCTTATTTTAACCGTGTCGTAAGGAATCAAGACAAGTCATGGGTTCCTAAAGTGAGCTGCTTAAGATGTTATACATATCTCAATGGTTGGTGTAAGGGAACAACTAAAAAAATGCCATTTGGTACGCCAATGGTGTGGATGGAGCCCACGAATCATGCCGTCGATTGTTATTTTTGTTTAACGCAATTAAAGGGGTTTTCTGAAAAATCAAAACGAAGTACTTATTAAGTATGCCAACGTGCCATCGGTAATAAAACCTCAGCCACAATCTGACGAGTTACCTGTTCCTGAGTGCCCAGTGTATTTAATTCAGACAGTTAAATCTGAAATTCAAATCTGAAGATTTTCGCGAAAAAATAAAAGTTTTATTGGACTGCTACTATAAAATGGGATGCAATATGTGACTTAAGTTGCATTTTCTTCACTCGCATTTGGACTTTTTCCCTGAAAATATGGGATCAGTCAGTGACGAACATGGCGAACGCTTTCACCAAGATGTTGTTGCATTTGAAAAGCGATTTCAAGGCAGATGGGAGCCTGCTATGCTCGCAGATTACTGTTGGAGCCTTATTAGAGAGACCCCTGCTACTGAGTACAAGAGAAAAGCCAGCTACTCCAAAAAAACTACGCCATTTCAATTAAAATTATAATAAAATTATGGAAAATTCGTGATTTCGGACATGGATGTTTATCTGGACATTGAGATGTGATGGTGTGTGTATATTTGCATATTTTTATTACTTTAGTGGCAAGAAATAGTAATCACATAATGCGACCTCAGATAAAATCAAAAGTTGAAAATTTGTTGAGTAGTGTAATCACATATCAATTAAATTTGGCACCCCAGAAACCGCAGAATGATACGGATGATACGCACTACAAAGTGCTAAAAAAGTGTCAAATTCTAAGAAGACCCAGGAACAGCCGAACTGAATAAAATAATTAATTCCACGGTTGAGTTTCAGCGGAGCTTTATTAGTTTGAACCAAAACATCAAAAAGTCTATCGAGGTAATACGCACTGCTTCTTTCATTTAGGATGTTTCTTTTCGAACTCCTAGCAGAATTCAGTCCTAATAAACAATAAATCCTGTAATTGTCTAACCTTATTTAGTCGGGTTTTATTGTTGATGGTTCAAAAATCCGCGTTTATAATGAAGCCCTGCAGCCAATATGAAGATTACAGAATTACAGCCCAGTCTTACCGACGGGGAAGATGTCTTAGTAGTGGAAACATTACGTGCATGTAATGATAATTCAGTTCCTTTGGTGATGAGGCATTGACTGACTTTTGAGACATCTGTTTGGCTAAACTTACCTGAAACCTTAACAGATTTTATAGCGATCTCCACACAGCGATTCTCAGCTAGGACTGACAGAAATACATGCAATAAGCAATTACAGACAATCAAAAAATGTGAATCTATTCGTACTTCGGCATTATTGTTGTCGGCTTCAGAAAACAGCAAGTGAAGCGGCATTTCTGTAAACCCGTCAGTCTCAAAAGGCTGGAAATATAAATACAAAAAGAACATTGGCCCTTACCGCATTCATTCTGGAATCTTCGGAGCCCTGTAGTACTCTGAAATTTCGGACCCTCTGCAAGATGTTCGCTGATTCTCCAAATTGATTGACAAAGTCTGGTTGATGGAACTCTATAAAAACAACCAACAAAATATAATGCAAGTGATAACTGATTAGTCAATAAAAAACAGCAAATAATAAAATTTTGTATGAGATTCACAATTCGGCAAATAAATTTTAAATTTTGATTGTCACTTACCTTTTTACCCTACTGCGTTGTAACTCGAACACGAAAGTAAGTAGTTTTTAGTTATAAGCTGAAGAACAATCTCTAGTACCAGTTAATTTAATAAATGTGGCAGGCATCTCTTACTCGAATAAAATGTTTTGTTCTTTAGTTTATTAGCAGAATTTTACATAAAGTGTACAGGATAAACAAAAACTTTAATTTTCCAGTGTGTTGTATACATTTATTGAAATAACAATGTCTTCATGTGTGTGTATTATATTCAAGTGTGACACAACTAAATAGTCTGTCAAAGTAAACAAAACTACACAACTTATGTGCAAGTGTAAATAAAACAAAATATCAACGTTTCCAAGAAACTTAATCTAAACAAATAATGTCGTCCTCACTGTCTGAATCTAAATCCATATTAGCAATGTCGTAACTATCCGTCATTTCCGCCTTATATTTAACTATCAATTCCTCCAACCTCGAATTAGAATACTCGGACTTAAAGCTTGCCGTGTGAACCACGTTTATCATATCGACGTAATCTAATTGATACTTCATCTTAGACAAAGTCTCCAGTGAATCTAAATCTATTTCAACTTCAAACCTCATTTTGTTTTTGCTCCTATCATGTGTCAACTGCAAAGGTTTCCAGATGTTGAAATTGATCCCCTTTACGCCTTGATTACTTTGTTTCAACCTCTCTGCTACGATCGCTGGATTCAGCTGATTTTCGGTAGGCACAAAAACAAACATTTTGAAGAATCGAGTATTCTCTTCATCAGCACCCAACACAACGATAGCCTGACGGTTAACCTTACCTAAATGTTGACTCATCAACCACTTTTTCGTCTCCAGATTTTGTGGAACTACCCCGAAACAGTTGGGAGGGTAAAATCCATATTTCTCAAAATCGGTTCTGTACGTGCCGTCTTGTTGATGATATCGGAAAAGATGATAGATGAGTACTTCTTTAATTTTACGCGCCTGCACTAGGTCGAGAGTTTTGCAACCCTTCAGAGTTATTTTAATGAGTGCAGGATCGTAAGCTAAAGAAGGCATGGGCGAGTTCTGTATGGCCTCCGAGATGATAGAAAACTCTGCGTTCGAGGGCTCTCTGAGCCCTGCGTCGAACGCGTCCTTATCGACGGCGACCGCTTTCAGAAAAACGTTCACTTTCTGCAGTTCGTAGCTCAGAACCATTTTATGTTTCTCTAGAGCGCGTGCGGACGACGGTGGCATGTCGACGTAGAGTCTGGTTCCTTTCTGAGTCACGATTTTTTTGACAAATTTCCACTTGGAGATGTTGACGCCCTCGAGACGTTTGTTTTGCAGTTTGAGCTTGTCGAGCGGCTCGATGTTACGACTGCGCGAGTGGCCGGGCAGCCACACGGCCGCGCGCTCGTACCAGAGCTCCTCCTTCGTGTAAACAATCACGTTGAACTCTGTGAACGGGCTGTAATCTAAATTAATGAGCCAGTCCCTTGTGCCGTCGTCTTTGGTGATCAGCTCGTACCGGTGCGAGTTCTGTAAACCCTTGAGGGTGAAGTCTGGCGCCCAGCCATGACCGATTTCGGTCTCTCGTAACATTTGAGAGATGAGGAAATCTTTCAAATCGTCGGCCTGCCTAGATGTAATCTGTTCGAAATCGTCCTTGCACAGGTATAGTTTGTAACCGTCTTCGTTGTCATTTTGTGGCTGAGGGGGTTGCTGTTGTTGGTATTGCTCGGGCATAAACATAGCGTTCTGCGGTACAGCGTCGTAGGGATGCATGAATGGTGCCGGCACCATCATGGGGACCATGCCGTGGTTCATGGCCGGCACGGCTGGTGGGACGCCGAGGACCGGCATCGTGACTACTTCTGGTGGTACTATATTCATGCTCCATCCTGTAAATTTTGAAACATTGATAACTTTGGAAGGAACCACTTCACCTTTCACCACATCAAAAATACGAAACATCGAATACATTAAATAAAATCCAACATTGAGTACACAAACTTACTAGATTCACTTAATTTGGGGCGCGGAGCGTGTTCTGAAAAGATGGAAGAGTTATGTGAAGTAGTAAGTTAATGGTTACAGTACTATTAAATTTAGAAGATATGATTAGATTCCTACCTGGCTTCATGGTGGGGCTCTGAGAGCGACGCGTCTTGGCGGGAACCTCCGACAGTTCTGTGGAAATATAATAACTACTTTTAATTTTTTGCCTTAAAATTTTTCGTCATTAATGATGACATTTTCATCGCTTTAATGTACAATTACCTTAAATATTTTTATAGGGACATTTAAAATGACATGAATTTTGATAAAATTATTTAGCAGACTGACGAAAGAATGAGTAAACTCAATGGGCATTTAGAAACTGGGACAAAACATCACTTACTTACAAATTCCGTAGATTACCAAAACATGAATAAGAATCACGAAATTATTATTGAACTTACCTGGGGCCTGTCTCTTGATGATTCTGAACTGACTGGGGAGCGAGGACATGACATCCTGCAATATCTTCTCCTCATGTTTGATGTTATACTTCGACTGATATTTGATAATGATCTCTATGAACGACACATCGCTGTCACCAAACATATCGAAAACGATTCTTGCGATTGCTAGCTGTAGCTCTTCAAGAACTCGATTCCTTTGTTCTCCTTTCATCTGACGGAAGTTATCATGCCTGTCGAGTATTTTGTTGCAAATCTCACTTACAGCCTTCTCGCGTTTCTGTCTAATGGCTGGGTTGACGGTGAACCGTTTGGGTAAGTCATCGATACGATCTCGTTCTTTCGCGAAGTCTTCACGACGGTAGTCGGAGCGGCGCGGTCCGTCGTCCCGCGGTCTGTCGTCGTGCGGTCTATCGTCACGTTCTCTCGCTCGTATTTCGTCTTCTCGGAACCTGTGGCGCTCCTCATAGCGCTGCCTATCTTCGCGATCCCTCTCACTATGGTGACTCCTACTGCGTTCGTCTTCATAATCATCTTTCCTCTTTGCTCCTAGTCGGCGCAATTCTTCCGCCTTCTTTTTGAATTGTAAAGTTTTTTTGTAGATCTCTTCGAATTCTTTGTCGAGGGCAGAGTTGGCTGGTTCTTCTTTTCTGCTATCGTGGCGGGGCGACGGTTCCCTTCTGCGGTGGTATTCGTCTGGGTGAGGTCGTTCTTCATGGTCGCGCGGTCTGCGAGATGGCTCGTAGTCTTCTCGTTGCAGATGCGGTTTACGTTCAACAGAAGTTTCTCGCCGACGGTAATTGTCACGACGTTCTGCATCGTAATCTTCGCGTGGAGTAAACTTGGGCTCCCTCTGAACGAAGCGCTCGCCATGGATGGGGTGAGCTACTGGTTCCCTCACCGATATCTCCTTAACTGGTCGGATTTTTTCTTCGATGAACGGACGACGATCAATGTTATCAGGACGTCTGCCACGCGGTTCTTCAACTTTCTCGAAGGGACGAGTCTCCCATACTGGCACATGTTTGGTTTTATCAGCTTGATCTCTTTCGGGGAAGTTCGGACGGTTGCCTCGGGGGTAGTCGGGGTCGCGTACATTTTGTCCGGGCCAGGAGGGCGGCGGTGGTGCGTCTCGTATCTCGGGGCTGCGACGTTTCTCGAGCGCCCAGGAGCGGCGCGGGGAGTGAGACGAGCGGGGGGACGGGGAGTGTCTCTTATAGCGGTCTCTCAGAGGAGATCTGTCACGTCGGATCGGTGAGCGGGACTTCCTTTGCGGTGTGATGGTGTGTTTGGGTTCGACTGAAGTGTCGGGTAAACGATCTCTCATGGGCATTCTTGCCATGTCGCGTCTATCATCGTCTTGTTTCTTCATGGGCCCGGCGGGGTCGACCCTTTCTCTCTGCCAGGGTGACATCCTTGGCTCTGGTTGCCTCATCCCGGGCACGGGATACTGATCAGGTTCGCGACCGCCCGGGCGGTAACCACCTGAGTACATAGCTTGGTTTGAAGCCTGGAAATTGAAATTTTATTTGCAAACACGTAGTTGAAAAATAAATACTTAAAATAAACAGAAATTGAAATCAAGACGGGACCGAACAGATAAGTTTACCTCCCTTATTTGTTTTGGGTAAAAACAACAGTAGGAATTGCTATATTTTTTAATTATTTGTTTTACCCATTAAACTAATTATCATGTTTAATTCGTTTAAACCTTGTGTCAACAACATTTAACATGCAAAAATAGTTGCTTACGCAAAATAATATTAAATTGCGCGACAACTTTTACTCAATCCATTCGTTTGGTCACCTAGTCTAAAGTAACATCTAAGTTTGACAAAATGTATCTGCAAATACTTAAAAATTACATGAGCCTTTTTTAATTTGAACCTATTTTAAATATTACCATGTCTTTGAAGCAATCAGTTATTTCCTTCTTGACAGAATCCATTTGCAATCTTTGTATGTCTGTTATATATATTTGCACTTCGCACAGAATTTAGCGTCTTTATTTTCGTTTCGATTTTATTTTTCTTAAGAGTTGTTCCAGTAAGCGGCTCCGTAAGTAACTATGATCAATAACTTTTGGTCGTCCATAAAAGAGCAATTCGAACAATTGATTTTAATATGAACGAATTTATCATAATCGGTATGCATCATGAAATTTCGTCGTTTCAATGACTACTGAAATGCAAAAAACATTTTGCTGGGAAATCCTGTTCTCAATTCTGAGATATATTTGTGTTTGATTTAATTCAGTGATAAGTAGGTGGGACAAGTGGCAGAGTAAGTTGCAAAAGCCGACGACTCACAGTCATTACTCAAATGCCAGATAGTCTATGCTCCATGGAAATAACTGCTCCTGCATTCGGGCATCCCATAAAGTTGCGTAAGTGTGCGTCACCAAATTTAATGTCATGATTCAGAATCAAATCTTTTCTTATGTTCGCAAAAATTGTATTGCTCTCAAAAGAGTTAAGTTCATTTATCCAACTTGCTGATTCTACTATCTTCTACTAACTTCGTATGCTAGTGATACTTCAGGAATCATCATCAGCCTAAAGCAATCTACTGCTGAATCTACGACTGGATAGGCCAAATGCACGCCATTTCACTCGATCACCGAATTTTCTCTTCAAGCTGTTACCGGCCATCTTGCGAAGACAGTCGCTCCGGTATACCAAATAGACGATGCTTGAACTATATCCGTCAATTGAAAACTTCAGACATTCAAAGATTTTGCTGTGGAGAAGACCACAACAATTATATATTATGATAAATAATAATTCTTCTAGAATGTATTTCTATCATTCATTTTAAAATAATCTTTGCGTCTTCTGCCATTTTTGAATGGCAAAATCTTTCATATCCTTTAATTTTATTTTGAACTCAATCAGGTGTTTCATTTTGTTTTATCTTATGTGGAAAATTATAAGATTATTTCTTCTAAATAAATGTCTAAAGATTTTATTTTCTTTTTGCAATTCCTTGCAGAAGTTCTTGCAAGAAATGCCATAATGCCTTAAAATCGAGATCCTGCAAAAGCTCCCCACTTAAGTAAGTTTAATTTTTTTGGTTACGTAATAATTTTTCAGTTTCACATTTTCTCATTATTTTGTTTTTCTGGTCTTGTTGGGTTAATCACATAAGAGCTGTGAATAAGTTCAAATACTTCAAAAATATTATGCGTATAAGTTAGCAATGCGTATCTAGTTACCCCGTAACGTTGTTCTAATATTCGGAACGGCAGCAGCTCCATGTAAAAATTTTGAGCCTTCAATCAGGGTAATCTGCTGGATGTCCAACCTGGTTGCAGCTTAGGATTGGTGGCTGTTGTGATTCTTCGGAGATGCCTATGTCCAACTGTCAAGACATCTTTCTTCTATGTGGTGTCAATTTTCTTCTTATTTAGTCGTTGGTAATCGATATCCAGATGGGCCAAGAAATTTGTTGTAACATCAGCGGTATCATTATCTTCCATCAATAGCATCGAGGCATGCAAGACATGATATCAGGTGTCTCACTGTTTGAGTCACAGCATCTCTCCAAACTGGAACTTTTAACCTACATTAGCGAACTGCTGGCAAAGGTAATTTCTCCATGGTCTACCCCTGTCTTTGCGTAGCCCTTTCCAGTCAATCTCGCAAAAAGCGTCTAAGTCATCACATCAGTGTTTTCTAGGCCTCCCTCGCCTTCGACGCCCGTCTTCCGGCAGCCACAGCGCGACGTGACGACTCTCTACTTATAATATTATAAATGCGAGGTTTGGATGGTTGTTTCTTAATCATTCATAACAGAATAGCTGGATCTGGATTAAAGGCCCAGAAATAGGACACAGTCTGGAATAAAACATATGCTATCTTTGGTCCCGGGTTTTCTAGATGTTCTCGTGTGACAATTTTCGACTAACATAGCGCAACAGCTGACTAATGCTAAAACAATGTAGTCTTCTGCTGTAGTAACTTGCTGGATGTCGACAGCCGGTGACTACTGCATATTTTGGTAGACGCCTTTCTGCCAAATGATGATGATCTTTTCAACGTATTGTTGGCAATCTTTGGTGCCATTGGCCAAGATTTCTGCAGTACTGTTATTAGCTTTCGTATCAGGGCTGGCCACGATATCAGGCGGTTTATCGTTCGTAAGACGGAAATTATTATACATCTCCATTGGAGTTGCCAAAGATTATGATCATAATTTGGGTGTTCGAATGATTTTTATATTTTCCAAATAAGGTCTTGATTTTTGTATAAATATTTTCTTCGACATTCTCCAATTTAATGACATCTACCATCCATTCGAAATCAATCATGTAGCCTGATAATCAACATGAACTTAAATTATGAATTCATACATGCGCCGAGCTGGACGAAGACCACGGGATTGCGCTGAATCCAAGCCTCTTCCAACCGGCCTTGTTGGCAATCTATTAGGAGGCCTTTTTTTTCTTTTACGTGGTAAAATGAGTCCTCGCACCATGAGTGGAGTGCAAGGAACTGTCATAAACGTACTGCCTAAAATCCATGGTTTTCCTTTAATACTATTTTTAGCAGTGGACGCCCCACGGCTGATACGACGATTCATTAAAGCTGGCAAAGATGGAAAATGTATCCAATGATGATCTCGCTAGATATCTTTTTGTTGAAGACTTCTTGGTGTCGATTACAGGTTATTTTAAATATTATCATCATTACTTTTCTTCTTGTTCAATCTTTATCCATCCAACTGAATCTCTTCCAAATTCCTCATTTTCTGGCAGTTTTGTGATATGGCTACCAAGTTTCTTTGACCACTTTAACTAGTTTTATCAATACCTTATCACATTTTATTACTTTAAACGAGAATATCAATAATAACAAAAAGTAAATGAACACATTCAAACATTTAGGATAGCTTTTTGATATCCATTAAATTATAATTTGCACGGTTCGCTAAAATATGATAAAACACGAAAAAAATTGAACTCCTGCACATCATAGAACATTTAAATTATAAACTGTTTTAAAACGAAACAAAAAAAACTGGCCCAATGGGGTATCCTCGATCACTGCCCAAAAATAAGACACCTACCCACCTACTCCTACCCATCTTACACAAACACCTATAACTTTCAGGATTTAAACTAAGCCAAGCTGTGCAGGGAGGAAAATTATTTCTTATTACCCCATATAGGTTGAGCAATAGAATAGAGTTTTCAATTTTACGAATTCCTATTCAGATAGTAAGCCTTTTAGACCCTAAAGTGCCTACATATTGATCAGACAAAAAGTATCAATATTGTAAAGAAGATAATGTAATGTTCTATGATGCGCAGGAGTTCTAAGATAGTACTTACATGACCGGACGGGTTCGGGTCGTACGCAGGCCGGACTTGCTTCAGCTTGTCTTGTCCGTACTTGTCCATTTTGTCCGAGTGGTGGCGATCCGGTGAGTACCTAGTTGAAATTATTTTATCTGTAGCATTCATTGCCATGCCTTGTAGTAAGGCCTGTTAAACCAAAAGCCGGTGAATGCCAGACCTTTGTTATTTTATAAAACTGGATTTTTTTTCTGCGGAAAACATACGTTCATCATCAGCCGGAAGACATCCACTGCTGAACAAAGGCTCTCAAAGGAAAATATACCTTATTCTGTAAGTCACAGGACACAAAAGTGTACTCGATGGAACAGCAGCCCTAAAAAAAGATCAGGTAAAGGCCCCACGGCTTTATATGCTCTCGAAGGTACGGGTGTTATTTATACCCTTGCAAAATCCGGGATGATACTGAGAAATATCTAAAATAAAAACCCAAACCCACATCTTGTTCGCCTGGCTAAGTTCGAACTCACGACGTCTTTTTTTAACGTCGTAAAATCATCAAATGAGTCCTCCCATCCAGGGCAGGTGGGACTGTCAGACTTGTACTGCCTAAAATCCACCAGTTCAGTCACGGTACCTTATTAACGTGACTGCGACCCCGGCAGGCTTTGGCTCTCTAAGAGGGCCCCGTCATTATACTGACAGCTCTTTAAGGCGCGCGTGGAATTGCCATCGTGCTGGGCATGGTCCATGATCGGACAGCGAGACACCCATTACTTGCCGATTGCATGCCCGCGACCTACAACTTGTAAGTCAGGATCGTTCCCCTTGGCCCAGAATTTCTCTCCCTCTCAATGATGATGTTGTGTTAACTCCTAACTAAACATACCTCGCCATTCTCGGTGGGTCATCCCTTCTACCGGGCGAAGGTCTTCTGGGCTCGTCTCGTCGCGGCGGAGATGCGAGACGTCGCATGGGCGATGTTCTTTTGTGCGGCGAGTCGCGTCGGTCACCGTGGTGCGGCCCCGGGTGATGAGCTGGTATACGACGGTCTTTTGACAAATATTTGTATATTATTTTAAAACCTAATAGAATCCCCGCTTATTTTGTAACTAGTTTTCCCCGAGGTGTTACCCCACTGTTCCTATTGGTCGTACATGATGTTTTATGCCCAACGCCTTCCTCGATAAATGGACTTATCTAACACAAAAATAACTATTCAATTCGAACTAGTTGTTCCTGAGATCAGCGCATTCAAACAAAGAAACTCTTCAGCCTTACAATATTAGTATAAATTGTATTTTTAAATGACGAATAGAAAATATCTTGCCGACTTTTCATTTATTGCATACACCAAGAGTGGAAATCACTTCCTGCGTCGGTATTCCCTAAGGCATACAACCCGAATCTCTTCAAAGTTAGAGTGGAGAGACTTCTGGGTAAGCTCACTCCATTGTAGGGTTCGTCTCAGTCACCTATGACCTCGACTAGTCATAAGCAAACTCTTGAAAGATAAAAAAAATATAACCATCTGCATTTGCTCGTTGCTTGAAGTTAAAATATCATCAAAACTTACCAGGAGACACTCTTTTCCCAGGTGGTGAAAACTTCCTCGCATGCGGCGAAATTCTTCTCCCAGATGGTGAAACCCTTCTCCCAGATGGAGAAAGCCTTCTCCCATTTGGAGAAAGCCTTCTCCCATTTGGAGAAACCCTTCTCCCAGTTGGAGAAACCCGTCTTCCGGGCTCCGGTGATAACCTCCGGCTGTTAGGAGACCGTCTTGGAGAGAAACCACGTCTCTTCTCATATTCCTTGTATGTTCTTTCTTGGGGTTCTGTCCTTATAAGTGGGGCTTTAGGATCCCTAGCGTCCGTTTGAATGTATTTCCTATCGTCGTACGGTTTCTCATAACCTCCTGGAGTTGGTTTAGTGAATGGGGCCTTTGAAGGTTGCGTCTGGAAAAGAAAGTTGGGCTAGAGAACCTTTTTTGAGTGAGAAGTGTTTGTACTCATTTTTGTAATGGGTACAGGCGTAATATTTTGTTGTGTGACTGCGTAAACCATCTATTGATATTTATTGAAGAGTTCCTTCGAATTCTCCAAGATCCCGTCATCAGATCCGGACCTGATTCCCATGGGAGCATCTGTGAAGTATATAACTTAGTCAAGTTACCTGTGACTGCCACGGCGATGGCGCGGTCGATGAGTACTGATGCCCGCCTGACCCTGAATGACCCCCAGGATTGACGATGTTGTACTGAGTAGGCCCTTGGAAGTTGTCTTTCATGATGGTTAGCTACAAAAATATTTTAAATTAAGCACTTAAAGCAGCACAAACGGAAGAGTGGAAGATTATGGGGAGACCTTTGTCTAGCAGTGGGACGATATAGGCAAATAAAAAAGGGAGTCCCTCCATTGCCGGCGCCTGTAAAATTGTAAATACCGTTTGATTATAATCTATCTTGCGAGATTGTAAATTGTAAACTAGTTCCTCGACAGGTCTACGGAGCCCCGCTCTACTTGTGGGTGATAAAAAAAATAATCACGAAGAGGATGGCTGGGAATCCAGAAAGTTCCAAGATGTCTTTCTTTGAAAGCAAGTTCATCTTACTAACTAAACCAATCAGTGTTCTTCGAGTATCGTTTACGAGATGGCTATCCATGCCCAGTTTAAAAATTCACCAAGTATACACATGCGGACCCCGTCGCGCCGCTTTCCTCCAGGTCCGACTAAGAAACGAGGGCAGAAAACGGCCCCGTACCGTCAAAGGCATATTTGTCATGTGACTGTCTATGGCATCAAATACTATGGCGTACCCTGGCTACAAACTATGGTAGCCGGGACTGTTTCACTGCTTATAGAGGGACGTTGGTTACTTACCGGCTTGTCTTGATAAGCCTGGCTGGCTGGATAGCGGTTGTGGACCGGCGGATGACTGATGCTCGTGTCGACTGTCTCGATGCTCCTCAAAGCGTGTCGTGTCTCCACTGGTCGTACAGGCTGCGAAGTTTAATCGTAGTTATTAACCTTTGCCCCACCCTTGGTATTTCTCTTTTATATCGTGGTAGCGTTTCAAAACATTTAAATTCACTTATACAAACACCCAGACCCGGATCAACTTTTTGTAGATCATACAGATATTAAATCCGTGGGGGAATTGAACTCGGGATACGCAGCGCAGTAGTCGTTCGCTCAGACACTGCGCCAACCATGCCGTCGCGTTACGCAGGTATTTGTTTTTTCATACTGGTGTTACCAGTACTTCGTCTGTTATACTCCATCCACAACCTCAGGCGATGCTACTTCAGGAAACGATACCCGAGTATATCATGTTTCCTTCAAGAAACTCGTGGCATACTCTAAGCCCGTGTTTCGTATCCCGTGGTCCATCCAAGGACCTTGCTAGTTTTGGCTTTCATTTGTAGATTTTTAACAGTGTTCACCAAGGAGTGGTAGTGGACCGAAAGTCTGACAAATCTTACCCATACTAAGTTTTGTCAGATAGGCAGCCGCTTCATGAAATATACTAATATTCAGCTGCAACCAGCTAGACTGGAAGCCGACCCCAATAAAGTTTGGAAAAGAGTCGGCAGATGATGAGCAATGAATAAGTCCAAAAATTGTTGTTTTTGTTTTAAAGCTTATTGTGTTTAACTTTCGTAGGGTTTCTTGGTTAAAAAGGATTACAAAACTCTTCTCTAAGCAATTCCATCTTTTTTTTATGTTTGGTTAGGTGTAATCTTAAAGGGTCGTAAAAGGAGACAGCCAACTTTCTTTTTTCCAACGCTTGTTAGAAAGCCGTAAATTAGTTAAATTAAGAATCAACATAGAGGTAATCAGAAATCAAAAGTTCTGTTATGAACAAATATTAATTACTAAGCATAAATCAGCCTATAACGTTCCCACTGCCGGGACACAGGCCTTCTCTCTGTGAGATCCTGGGCTGTTATTCACCATGCGAATCTAATATGGTTGCTAGATTTGTAGGCAATTGTCAACTGTTGGAACGATTCAGAGTCTGTGTGTACCTTTAGTGTGCAGTCAAGCGCTGAAGCAGGCTTTTGTAATGAAACGTTACCTACAGATAGGTCAAATCTTTTAAATTAATGCATGATATTATATTTTTATTTTATTTAAAGACGCGGGCCCTTCGCGGTGCATTCTGAGCACGGGTAAGCATTTTAGCTGCGTGTTTTAATTTGTTTGACAACGCCCGTCATACCACAAAAAAAAAATCTGTTGAACACTTGTTTAAATAAACTGTCAAAGTGCCAATGTCAAATCGGCATTTCACTTTGATATAAAGTTCGTTTTGCAGTGACACTTTTTTTAGACAATTGTTCAACAGCTGTTTAAGTTTTTGTAGTACCACGGCGTGGGTCTACTTTTCCAGTACCTCCACGAAGACCCAAGACTATGTATAGCGTGGCACGGCGCACGGAGACGCTACAAACTTGCCACTGTAAACCACGGACACGGGCTTCACTGCGGGAGTAGGTGAGCGAGCTGTACATAGTTATGGGTCATATTCGTGAACTCCAGTGGAAACGTAGACCCACGTCGACAGCATTGAACTATGTAACCGCCTATTCGAGCAAGCCTCAATGACGTCAATTCTTGCATAGCCTCTCCGGGTTGCAGTGGACACAACCACATATATTTTCTTACAAAGTGAAACTTGGCTAGGGTTGCCATCCGTCCGGGTTCCCCTGGATTTGTCCTAGTTTAGAGGGCGTCCGGGGGGGTTTTCATTTGTTTTTAAAGTTTAAAGGTTGGGTCGCCCGCGACAAACGCACTTTTCACTTTTCTCCTACCCCCTCGTGCGCAGTTCAACTCTTGTCCGGATTCTGGGCTCAAAAATTCCGGGGTTTTCACGCGTCTTGTCCTGGTTTTCTAATATTAGAGATGGCAACCCTAGCGTAGCCTTCCCGTGCACCGCGGTGGGCTCGCGACTGTATAATACGTTCGCGGTTGACCACTATCTCGCCAGATGGTAAGCGAAGATGTGGTCGACGATGAAGCACGCACACCTAGGAGTAATTTACTTATCCCTAAACGGGTTGGGATAAGTAAATTACTTATCCCAACCCGTTACTACAACTTAGTGACGTCGTGTATCAGTGGGTAGGAAGTACAGATTGCTTTAAAAGACGCTGCGAGTAGCACCAGTGAGTCTGGAAAATTCTTAACCGTCTTGCAATGTATCGTGCGCCCTAGCCGACAGATTTTAAAGCTAGGTCTATATGGCTGGCCTTATTGAAATTAAATAAACACAGTTTTGCATTTAACACATTTATTTAATGACCAGTTGAAACTAATCAACGAACTTAATGTAAAAATGGAGCTTCACCTACATGTTTTTTGCCTTTAATTAGTTTTAGAGAATTCCATTCTACGCAAATTGTTTTAAATTTTACAAGGAATCTTGTTTTTTTTTCAGGATCGTGATGACTCTGTCTCTCACCATCCACCTCTTCTTTGGTTTTTATTATGGTTCTTACCACCTCTGAAATGTTTCTGTTGATTACCACCACGGAAACTTCTCGATTGAGAAAAACCTGGATGGTGAGAACCCGTAGGTATATAGCCTATTGGTTCTACAGACGCCATAGTCCCCATATACATCGGTCCCATATACTCTGTGTCCATTGGTCTCATATGCCCCATATTCCATCCCATGCCCCTGTTACTCTTAGGCATACCACGTTGTCCCATGGACGCCATACCCCTCTGGCTTTTGAACGGTATACCCCGTTGTCCTATGGGTGCCCTACCCCTTTGGCCTTTGGTAGTCATATCTCGTTGTCCTTTGTGTGCCATACCCCTTTGGCCTTTGGTAGCCATACCTCGTTGTCCTTTGGGTGCCATACCCCTTTGGCCTTTGGGTGCCATACCAGCCTGATCAATGGATGCCGTACAACTAGGCCCCTCCTCGGGCGGCGTATCCATTTCTCCCTTAGTCTCTTGCTTCTGGGTCAACTTTGTTTTACATCTGATTTTAATTTTTTTAGTTCCAAAAAATAAGTAGTTGTTTCTTTCGGCTAATTTATCAAATGGAAAATTAACGACACTAAAGGTAACAGTTTGGGCATCTATTTCTGGTTTCGCGTAAGTTATATTCCAGTCAGAGAAGTCAATTCCTTCGTTTTGCAATTGAAGCCACTCAATAATTTCTTCCGCATCGAGACTCGGTTCCGGTATGCAAGCAACTGCGATCACACGTTTGGGTTCATCAGCCACATTGCTGATTTTAATTTGTGCCCCTTCCCATAGTTGAAAATCCGGCAAGTGGTTTTCTAGCCATTCTACCGTTTGGGTGTTTTCACAACTGAGTACAAGGCTTCCACTTGGTGTCCCGCAGCCTACAAAGCTTGGGCCATTTCCATCTGTTTCTGCGTCCATAAGTTCCAGAATTTTGTCTTCGAGCATTTCTATTTTCTCTATAGGCATACGTCCGAGCTCATCAAACAAACGAACAGATATGGCATTACACTTAGGCCTCGGTTTGGCGGGAGTTCCTGGAACTCCACGTCCTTTCAGCCTTTCCAATTTTATAGCTCTTGCTTGCCTCTCAGGACTCATGGACCGTATTTCATTTTCTCGTCTCCTCCTTTTCATGTCTGCTTTAATAACAGCATACTCTGAAACCTTTTTTACACCGATTTCACATAATTCTTTTGCCTCCTCGAAGCTTTTTCCTTGCTTCATCCAAAAATAGAACCGCTTTCTTTTTGTGATTTTAAACCGATTTATTTCTCTCTGTCTCTTTTTATCTAGCCTTATGTATTTTTTACCGAAATTAGTGTCAGAGGTGTCTAATTGTTCGCTAGTCTGTTTCTCAGAGTCATTTGTGACGTCCTGTGACTTCTCATCAAAGATATCATCAGTTGAAGGACCTTCAGTGGAACCTTCGTCATTACCAGTTGTTTTAGGGACATCTGTCTCTTGTTCTGCTTTTCTTTCCCAGCGGTATCGGGAATTTGCCTACCAACAACGGACAAAACAATATTATGAAATTGTCACGATATTTAAAGGTGATGCGTTTCAAGTGAAGTTGAAGTTGTGCTTGAAATATAGAGGTTTTTATTTTGTTTTAGGAGCTACCGAAATGCATCACCCTTATAAGTAAAAATATTAAGATAATGCACATAACAGACAATTTATTCTTGTTTGCCCCTCAGATTCGAGTGTAGTGACATACAAAGCCATAGCCACTTTTAAATCAATATCAGAGTTTATTCTTATTTTTAAAACAATCATTCATATAAATTTAGGCTAACATACATAGCTGGACATATGACAGTACTAGATATTGCGGCCGTGTTAATAAATCTTAATTATTTTTTTTTAATTTCTTTCTACAATTTCGTCTTGAATATTATCTGAACTTCGTTTTCTGCTTCTGTTCAACTGTTAATTTGCTGGCAATAAAAAATGCTTCAATTTTGTTTGTTATGCACATTCGTGTTTGTACCGATAAAAAAGTCAATTTATGAATTAAAAAGAAGTAAGAAACTATACGAATACCACTGTGTTTATTTTCGCGTAGTGACTGTTGATATTGTTTTTCCTCAGCGTCTCAAATACTGGGTAGAAACTGTAGTCCCTGAGGTTACTATTTATCAGAATTTGGAGTTCCTGAATCCCTATGGTTAATAATTTAAGTTTGGAAATCAACAAATGAGTCCTCCCGGCCTGGGTGGAGCCGAAAGGATTGTGAGACTTGACTGTCAAAAACCAATTTATTCCATCAGAAGGTCTGTGTGTTCCAGTGCTACGATAACCTGTTAAAAAAGTTCCACATTTTGATGTCATAACGTGCCATGGATGGATTTCTGGAGCCTAAATTCGCCTTTGTTTTGACACCTGCATGGCTTTTCCCCTCAAATAAACAGTTTGCAGTTGAAGTTTCTAATAAATGTTCGCACGTTACTGAATACTTTTTTGCGCGCACGCGCAAACCTAAACTCACTTCAGTGAAAATTTTCGCGCAATACGTACTGCACAACCTTACCAGTGGACTCGGAGGCTAAACGTGATACCAGCTTACAAATGTGCCGCACACTGTTTTGGTGGAGTCGCAAGTTTGATTCCCGGCAGAAATAAAGATTTATCATTAATATAATTTACAAACCCATGCCACTTTTTGTTGTAACTTTATCTCAAGAATGGGCTATCCAAACCAAGTGTTGTGTATTAGGCTTTGTTCCATCTATTTAGTAGATGGTTTATGTGAAAATTGCACAAAATCGATTGAGCGGTTCCTCATTTATAAAATTTTTTGTTCACTCGGAGTAACGTAGGCTATAAACATGCGAAGCCGGGACAGGTATGGTCTAAAAGTACTTGTTCCAGTTCTGGGTGTTTCAGTATACGTAATTACGTGGATCCAAATTTTGTCAAGTGCTGTGCCAACTAGATAAGAGGGAACATGCATGTAACTTTTTCTAGATTTATTTAATTACTATGAATCGCCAAATTACATGAACACAAGAAAATTATTAAAAATAAATACAAGTACGGCTCTTGTCTCTCAAAAAAATTTATTAAACTTCTACAATTTCTACCATACTTTAAACATTCTTAACAACTGTTCATATTGTACTGCCATATAGAATAGAATAGTCTTTTTAGTTAAATCCAAAGACATTAATTTAAACCATAACGGGACACTGCTCCCTAAACAAACACTTCCACACAATAGGCATAACGGACAGTCCCCTGTGCAGGGCTTGCATGGAGACTGAGGAAACCGTTGCGCATGTGCTCTTCGAGTGCACAGGTGTCACCCAGATCAGGACAGAGACCCTCGGGACGCCCAGGACTTACACAGATGTTCTCCACAGACCAAAGAACCTGATCAACTTCTGGAGGGAGGTGGGCTGGTTGGAATAAGCCACCAAAGGCCACTATGGCCCACGCACAATGGTCCACATGAAGGACTAAGTGCGGAAACCAAAACCCCTAACAGTAACAGTAACATTAATTTAAAAATAGGTGTTTCATTGACACCTGCATTAATAAAACATTTTAAGCTTGCATTTAACTTTACCAAAAATATGTAACATAAAAACTGAATGAGGGATTTTCTTTTGTTTCCCTAGTCGATGGATATATGGCGCTGAACTTGGTGTGTAACTGCAATGAACGGAACGTCGTCATTTTTTGAATTTTTTCACTTGATTGTAACTTTGAGATCTTAAAACGTAACGTACATGTCATGTGATTGTCAGTCACATCACATCACACCACTGGCATTTGGAAATAAATAACAGCAAGGAAAAAAAATATATATTCATTTCCCAGTCTTTTTAATTTCCACGCCATAAAGAAAATGTCCCAAGAGAAAACGAAGAGAAATCTGTGCCTCGTGGATTTGAGCAAAAATGAAGGCATAAATCTAGTAACGTAGTCAGTTTCAACACCATCTACAGAGTTCTTGGAAACTACTTTTTTTTTTTAATACTCGAAAAAGAAAACTTCTCATTGTCAATTATGTGGCAAATCAAAAATTCTATCAAGTGGCATCATTTCTATGGTCCGATACAGGGGTTATTAAAAAAATAAATATGTTTGGAGTTACATGCATATTCCATATTCTTCTTGCATTAATATTTTTAAACAAATAATACATCTTAATATATATAATCTCGTGTCACAATGTTTGTCCACAATGGACTCCTAAACCACTTAACCGATTATAATAAAATTCGCACACCATGTGCAGTTCAATCCAACTTGAGAGATAGGATAGTTGAAATCTCAAATTTTAGACCGGGTCCTCCACCCGTGCGAAGCCGGGACGGGCTGCTAGTAATATATTTTAATTTGTCTTTGACAGTTCAAAAGTGCCGGTTAAGGCCTAGTTGAAATAAACTTTTTGATTTTGATATAATATCTAGTAGTACTCACCGGCACATGATCTGGCCCATTTTTTGGTGTGTATCCATATCCCTGGTCTGTGGGTCTGCTCTGATTGAAGCCAGGACGCGGATGACTTTGCTGTAGTTGAAAATAGTGAATTTTGTAGCATTTGAGATATGAAGCAAAACTTCACAAATTAAAAAGTAAATGATTTGTTAAGAGCCTTTACTGCAAAGCAGCGAAAACTTCATGCAAATGAAGTTGCAACCATAAACAAGTATATTTATATAAAATCATTGTACAGTTACCTGTTGCCCATAAGGCGGGTGAACATTTGGTTGAGAGGCAGTATACCCAAAAGTATTCTGTGGGACTTGTGTCGCCATCGGTGCGCCCCATTGGTTTGAGTTTCCACCTCCACCAGCCCATGGTGAAGGCCTATTCATAGAATCTATGGGACCTTGGGGTCCACCGGACACATTTGGCCCACTGTGGGGTCCTCCCTGAGATGGGCGGGGTGCATGAGACCCCATCGGCCCATGGCTAAGAGGTGGACCAGCTCCATGAGACCCTTGGCTGTTATAATCATTAGGTTGGCTCATATAATCATTTCTGGGGGCATTATTGTAGTCATAATTAGGTTGAGAGTCGAAGCCACTGGCCTGTGGTGGTAGGTTTGACTGAAATGAGAAGATTGGGTCAAATACGCATTTGGACGTTTATATGCAGACAACCACTTATTATACAATTTAATAGTGTAGCCATTATGATTTAAGATGCCTTCAAGTTTCATTTGTACATAACAATATACTCACGTTAGTTTTTCCTACAGGAATCGCTTTTAAAACAAAGTTACCGGGCATTCGGTATCCGTCCAGGCATTTCATAACTTTGTAGCCCTCAGTGTTATCCGTTAGACCAATCCTGACTTTTTTCGTGCCATCCGTATCACTGATCAGATTATCAAGAATAAAGTCGTTTATACTACACTCTTGCTTTATCAAGAGCTTCACATCCTGATATTTTGTCTGTAATAGAACAATGTATTTGTAAAAGTATGTAAAACAATGATTGAAAAAAAAAACAAAAATTAACCTAGGCAAAAGGTACCTTAGCAGGAAATCCATGAATTGTTATCATCATCTTGGTAGCGTTAAATAAATTATAACGTATTCAGCATTTAAAGTGTATCCGGAGATGAAACTAACAGTAATTCTTTAACAATTCAATTATCATTGCAAATACTGAAGATTAAAATTGCATCAAAACGATTGTTCGCCATGACACCAAAACCAATCGATAAATAGAGAATAGAGAGATAGACTGGAGGTGGCCTGAAGTGCCTAATAATTCTATTTTTACAAAATCGACTAAATTTTAAACCATAGAGTAGAACTACTGAAAACAACACTGAATTTGACTGTCAATGTCAAATTGACAACTGGAACGATTGAAGAGAATCGCCGATTTGCCGAGCGAGCTTTCGCGTCACGCAAACCATCGTTTAGGTTCGTCTGTTAGTCAAATAATCAAACAAATCTTCGGTTAAGATAGCTTTTGATCAGTTATGTTAGTTACTATATTTAATTTACCGGCGCAGGCAAGTTATCAAAAACCCGATCGATTGTGATTGTGCAGCCATTATTAGAGGAGACCCAATTTTACTGTTTTTTCTCAACAGACGCGGTATGTCGACGTGAAATCGCTGATACACACGAAATGTGGGTTTAAGGAGGTGATTTTGGATAATTTAACTTCTGATAGCAACAATACAAAGAAAGTGACTGTAGGACTTGCGGAAGAGGAGGACGCCGCTATCCTTGTCCGGAAGATCAATGGGTTGTTCGTAGAAGGACAGCAGTTGTACGTCGAAACTGTTAAGAAAAAGGTAATACTTACAATAAATACACTTACTATATAAATACAGTCACTAAATCTACAAAGCTTAGGTACTTTGTAGATTAAGTGACTATTTATGTCTATTGATGATTAACATGACGTTATGGTAATTAAGTATTACATTTGCCATAACTGTAGGTTATAAGAAAAAAATGTTAAATAGCAAAAAATAATATGAAGAGTTGCTTTGGGTAAATTTTAAACAAGAAACTACTTATTTTTATGGTATATATACAAGATAACTTCTGAAGATATATGAGAAAAGTGGCACCAATAGAGATGTATAGGGCCAAACCACTAAGGCTCTAGTTATAAAGCCTGCCAGAGTTTGCAAATGTTATCTATTGGCTCAGAGATTAAAATATAATATGTGCAATGTTTGACATGGAAATGCTTTGTGTATCACTAACATAAAAATATTGATTGACATAAAACAATTTTAACCACTTACACTAACTGTTGCACTAGTTACAACTGAGTTGTATAAGGTATTGTCTTACCATAGTAAAAGACACACCTTTTTATTTTATAAAACTAAAGGTAAACAAAAAAATTGTTGCTTTAACACATTGAGCATCATGTGTTTATTTCTGGAAACACAAAGTACCACCTTTAGAGGCCGAGTATTTCCTTTGGGAAAAGCGCAGATTGCTTTATTTGCAGGCCAGCATGACCATCAGGGAACACATTTCCAAAATATCAAAAAACATGATTTTTAAGCTTGTTGCTCAAGGTGTAACAATGTGGGAATATAAAAAATGTTTTTAACTCAAATTCTCATCAACAGGCTCCATCAGCTGTGCTGGATATGGGTGACAGCCAGAAACAGCAGCAGCCAATGCTGCAGCAACCGTATTACCAGCAGAATAGATTACAGCCCAACTACGAGTTAAGCTTCGCCCAAATGCAACAAAGTAGGGCTCAGCCTATGGGCCCTGCACCCATAGGTTATGGTGGACTTTATGGTAATATGGCACAGGTAAGGACCTCATTTCATTTGTGAACCTCTTAATGGAAATTGTTAATCATTGACATTACCATAGAGCATTAAGAAATAGTTTGCTCAACAATTAAACCTATTATGACTACATACTTCTGCAAGCAACAATAATTGGAAGATCTCTTCTAAAACTGGTGTATTGCTTTCCTGCTATTAAAAATCAGAAAAGATTATAATCAGAAAAGATTATACATAAATAATTTAATCTTTTGTGATAACTTTAACTTCAGAAGTTAAGGTGCTTATCATAGAGTTTAGCCAGATTACAATAAGCTATTTGTGCCTTAATCAAGTAGTCAAATCATTTATTTCAATTAGGCCATCAAAGAGGCACTTTTAAACGTCGATTATTAAAATTATAGGAAATGGGATAGTATGGGAAAGATTCTACACCCTAATAACTACAGAATAGCCAGTTGCTTTTTATGGTAATTGTCAGAACTTTAATATGTATATTCTCTACTTAAAATGACAACAAATTCTGCAACAATTGGCAAGATCAGTATAAATATTATACTGATACTATGCAACATGAAGCAAACTTGCACAGTTTTTTCAATTGATTGTGTGTACGTGTAGAGTGACTTCATTGTAAGATTGAAAATTATACTGTGTGAGTCAAATCATCATTGATAATTCAAGTTGTTTGTACGCATTATCAGTGTTAAGCTTTGTATGTAAGATTTAATAAGCTGTTACACTTCAACTTCATGACAAAAATTGCATCTATGCGGTGCAGGGTTGAGACGCTAATTAGAGTAATTAGAAAATAAATTGTACCAATTCTTCAAATTTTATTAGAATGAATATCTGCAATCAAGGGTTCTTTTATACTTTGTCATTTGCTTGAAAAAAAAGGGCTTACGATAAATTTGCGCAAAAGTTGATTTGAGTGTTTGTCCTCAAATCAATTAGGTAAGTAACTAAGCTTTCCGAGTACTGCCAGCGCTAAACTCTGTTGCTGTTTTGAGCATTTCGTGTGTATTTCTATGGAAGGATTTCACCAAACACAATTAGCACATATTGCAAAGCGACCAAGAAGTTAGCACAGCCTGTACAATAGCTTCAGTTACGAAAATGGATTATAGTCATTTTGACTCGAACCTTTTTCGACGCACATTTGATATTTATCATAAAGCCCTTCTAACACATACATTCAGAGTTCTTCAACCCCTTCATATAACGCAAGCAATTGAACAAGTCTAATAGACCCCTGTTCTCTTTTACAAATCAAGTGCATTTACCTGATTGTGGAAGTTTCGTATAACCTTCATTTAGTAAATATCATCAAAATTCTTCCACAGAATCCATCCGCCAACTATGGCTATCCACAACAAATGCAGTATCAGTCAACTCCTCAGCAACTGATGGGCCAGTCTATGGTCGGCTATGATCAGGCTCCCCTTGGATTCAGTAACCATGGCAACAAATCCAGCGTCTGGTCAGATCAGAACGATTGGAATCTTGATAGCAATGCGTCTGCTGGGAACCAAATTTCCCAACAGGGCAGAATTGGTTCAAGATGGCAGAATACTGATAATAGCAGCGGTCGTCCGCGACGTGAAGAGCCCGATCGTGACTCCGTTCGAGACCGGTCCTCGCGTTTTGGAAACGACGCACCTTTGCGTGACGGTGGGCGCGATGGCCCTCGCCGTGAATTCGGACGAGATGCACCTTTCCGCGATCGTGGCCGGGACGCACCTCGCGACCAAGGCCGCGATCGTGACCAAGGACGCGATCGTTTCCAAGGACAGGACCGCGATCAGGGACGTGATCGCGGCAGGGATGCGCCGGCGCGGGATCGCGGGCGTGAGCCACCGGCTCGTAACTCCGCCCCGTTCCGTGAACAGGCAGTCCGTAATGCACCTCAACGTGATCACGGACAACCACTTTATAACAGAAGACCAACTCATGAAGATTCATCTCGTGCTCCCACAAAGCGCCCTATAACTAAGCCACCATCAGTTTACGGTCAACACGTCACTAATCCGTCGTCATCGCAAATGAGACCATTTTCTCAACAGCGAGATGGATCCAAGCCTAACCAACCTTGGACCAAACCACCGCAAAAACAAAAGAAGGCTGAGAGTAACTATACTCCTCCTGTGAAACGCCCAAAAAGAATCGCCGCTTCGGCAAATAAAGACCAGGAACAAGGCAACGCAAAGAAGACATCAGATGGTAACCTAGATCATATGCCAATTAAGGCTGCCACTTGGCGACACCAGATAGCGTCTTTGATTTCTAAAGAACTTTTGGGTATTCCGAAATACATTGTGGATGTTCCACGGGAAGCGTTAATAGCGGGGCTGAAGCGTGGTGTACGGTGTCGCCTAGAAGAGCTTTTCGGTGATGATTATGAAATTCTTATGCCTGAAATGTTAAGGATTTACAAAGAAAAGTATGACAGCAACAAGGAAATGGCTTTCTTCAACCAAGTCAAGGAGGAGGTAAAGAACAATCTACCGACCCAAGATGACTTCAAACCAAAAGGTAACTTTAGTATAATTTTGTGTATTCTTCAAGTGTCTGATACACTTGAAAAATAACTTTTAAAATACAGTCGAAAGTGCATAGCCACCACTGCTATGTATTTTTGTCTGTATTTTGGTGCGACCACTTCTTGTTCAAGAAATGAGATGGCAAATCTCGTGAAGCCTGCAGCTTTCCACGATTATACGACGCTTATTTGGAAGCTCGAAAACGTGTACGGCTTGTGATGCATGATAATGTGTACGGCTTGTGTAAATCCGTCTGTCAAATGCTTTGTGATTCCCGTATATTGATTTAGACTCGCTCGATCACAGTTTTAATCGTCCCGCCCAAAATTTCTGATTCCTTTCTATTTGCAGTTTTTTTAAAGTGGCATGGACCTTTGTAGAATACTACTAAGTCCCATGCCTTTAAAAAACAAGCAGTATTAATAGGCACTACTGCTGATGATAAAATTCCATTTTTTTTCTGAATCTTGATTCAATTTGGTATCTTATGGTAATATTATTACCAGAAGCTTCAAGTCTAGTGGACTTATGCTCTTGACGAAAAACATGATGCTTGCTTCAGCCGATCTTTTACCGGTTGATGCAATGCAGCCGAATCAAAGTCAAATATGTATAGTGATTGCATCGAGTCGACTTTGCTGGTCAATCTACTATTACCGAAACAACCAAACACTACCATAATTGACATTCACCGATTTATCATACATCAATCTCTAATTTTCTGCTGATCTTCGTTGGACATGATGAATTAATGCAAATGTAACGGGGCTCTCTGCGCACGCAAAACAAGAAATCTGATTTGGATTCCACTTCTTAGCTGTGCGCACAATGAGTGTTCGTATAAGGCTTTTTTGTTATGGGTACCCACCCATAACTATGTCTTGACCACCATGTACTATGTCTTGAAGCCGATGATGGAAGGGCTTGGCGAATCAAATTGTGTAGTTCCATCGCTCACTCTTCGAAATGTAACTGATAAAATTCCGACAGGCTGGCAACTTGGCGTTAAGCCTCATTTAATTAAAAGATGTAAGAACTCGCACGCGAGTCACGTTATTTGCGGGCTATAGGTACAACGAATTCAGTTGATCAAAAAAATACTGCAATGTAGTGAAACTCACACATATGCGAGTTCTTACTCCGTCTAAATGAGGCTTTATAGTCAGCCTTTTCCGATGTTGGAGTTGGCATCTAGTCGAACTAGAAGCAGCTGAAGGTAAGACTGGATGTCAGACTTTCTAGCTTATCTTGACTACTTTTATGGTTGTTCAATACTATATAGCGGCACTCGTCTAGCGTCGGATTCGAATTCTTTTGCATCATGAAGTTATTATGCGAGACATTTCAGGAGAGACAGGGAGCTCTCGACACAGCGGGATTTAATTCTATCATCATGTTGAAGCATATTTATCTATATGAATCCCAAAAGAAACAAAAATATGCAAGTAATAACAAAGTCTCCAGTAGAAACAATTCAGCGCTACTGCTGAGCTTTATGCTCATTGCTCGGGTACCATTTCGAGGTCGGACAGTGTTATTGGAAATTTCTATCAGAAATTTCTCGATAGCAGCTTGGAATCTGGATTTGAGCTTAATTTTTGGCATTTGGTTTGATACTTAGTATGTGAGACTTTACCGCTCATACACGGACTGCTCAAGCAGCGCAGAGTTCGACACATAACACTCACGGACTGTTAAGGCTACTACACACATGCCGGCGGCAATGCCGCCGGGTTTATGACGAGCGGCGATGTCGCCGGCAATACAGGCTGGCGATACAGTACAAGGCCATCCCGGCGGCTCCTTTGCGGCGGCTTTGAATGCCGCCGGGTGCATAGCGGCTTGGCCGTCGGCTTGCCCGGCGGCCTTGCCGCCGGCACCGTGTGTTGCCTTTTGAACAGTCAGTGTCTGAAGACTGCGGTCAAGGAGTCCGACGGCCCAAAGCAGGTCAACTGATCGAGCGGTTCCGTGTTTGTGTGTACGGAGATATTTGCTATGCTGTCGCAGATTGAAAAACACGTTAAAGACTGCGCTTCAAGCTGTCCGCGTATGGCGGCCCTAATCATAACTAACAGAGTGAAGCTAGTATGAAAAGTACAACTTCACTCCGTGAAATGAATGTATTATACTTTTAGGATTTCTGGCGGAATTTCTCTTTACGAAATCGAAATAACAAAAAATATTGGGATATTTTACTTCTTTGTGTTTTAGAATTTATGGTTACATTTTTTACCAGTGTAATCTGCAACTAAATGATCTTCATCCAAGGATCTTCCTACCTATCAATGAGTTTTCCAAACAAAGCATTCCGGATCATGTTGTTTTTTTAGAAAACTAAATGCCTATATTGGTTATTGTAATTTTAATGAAACACAACGATATAAAATAATGTTGATTAAATAATCAGAACAACTAAATTTTTCAAAATTATTATTATGTAACCAGATTTGTTAATCGACCCTCTTCAAATATTCTCTATTATATGTATGAATTATAAATGACAGACGAAGCTCTACAAAGCCTTAGAGCAGAGTACATATATGTTTCCTAAACATAATATTATATTTTCTAGCCCCTGTAGTCAACAAAGTCACCCCTAAGGCTCCGGTTAAGTTGGCACCCCCGTCACAAACCGCTGGTATTCCTGCACCTATTCCGTGTTATCCACAAGGAGGTAAGTTTACTATTTATGTCTACTTTTTGCGGGTACTTTGATAAATGTGCATCAATAATTTAAAAAAAATAGATCTTTAAATTTTTAATTATCGAACTTGTTAAATTGAGGCTTTACCCCTGGGACATGAAAATTTTTAAATGTTTGACATTGTAAACCAAGCAAAATAATTAATTTGTTTTTTCTTTTTCCAGACAAAAGGGCAAATAAGGGTGAGTTGAATTATAACATAATTAATCATATCTTTTGTGGTACTTTATAAAGAACTATAATAAAAATGTATTATTGTTGCAGCCGTTAAGAAGGTCAACGATCATATATTCCAAAATGAAACAGTTTTGCTTTCAAAAATGGATCCACCCATGCAGAAAGCGGTGATCGCCGAAATCGAAGAATTGGGTAACGTGGTAAGTTATCATGTATACTTTTATAGCATAATACTGGTATAATCTAGTTGACTGGAAGCCAGCCCCAAACATACATTTTTTTTTTATCGTGGTAAAATCATCAAATAAGACCTCCAACCCCGGGCAGGGCGGGAGGTACTGTCAGACTTGTACTGACTAAAATCCACGGTGTCCTTCAGTAGCCCTTTATGTTCCGGGGTCACGGTAATAGAAATAAGTCCCGCGACCCCGGCAGGCTTTGGCCCTCTGAGAGGGGGCCCCGTCATTTTGCTGACAGCTCTTTGAGGCGCGCGTGGAACACGACGCGCCGTCGACCCGGGCATGGTCCATGGTCGGACAGCGAGTTGCCCTTTACTCGCTGTCCGCATGCCCGCGCCTACGGTGGCCGGAGATCGTCTTGCGACGTACGGCGCCGTGGGCGTACACCACTGCGGTTGGGGCGGAGGGAGGACGCTGTCCTCTCTCTCTCTCGCGGCCTGCCGCCTCCTTCACGAGCATTACTGCCTCGCAGAAGGCGGCGACCGCTTCCCACTCCGTCTCGCTCCGCAGCATGGCCGAAACCAATGCCGGGCGCGAGAGGTCTCCGCCTATCGCCGCCGTGAGGACACGTCGGTGCTCTGCCCAAGCTGGGCAGTCTTGCACCGTATGCTCTACTGTGTCCTCCGGGCGATCTTCGCAGTGGTGACACCCCGGCGTTTCCTCCTTTCCCATCAGCCACAGGTACCTCCCGAAACTTCCGTGTCCGGTGAGGACCTGCGTCATGCGATAGGTCAGGACGCCGTGACGTCTCTCCAGCCACTCCTCAAAGAGGGGTCTTACCGCCGCGATTGCGGCGTGCCCGGCCGTCGGTTACGACAGTCGTCCACTCCATACTACCCTGAGCTCGCGCCGGAGCTCTTCCCGCCACGCCTCGACTTCTCAAGGCAGCAGGGTCTCGCCCCGGCGCTGCGCCTCCACACGCCACTCATAGACGTGCTGGAGGGCAGTCGCCTCCAGATCCCAGGGTAGTAATCCGGCAAGCAGGTTGGCCGCTTCGCCGGCGATCGTGCGGTATCCCCGGATCATCCGGATAGCCATGACCCTCTGGCATGCGACCAACTTCAGTGGTCGCGTCCGGATGCTCAGGGCCCACACGGGGGCCCCATAGAGGGCCATGGACCGCACGATACCGGCGTACAGACTACGGCAGGAGGCGTTTGGCCCGCTGAGATTAGGCAGCAGTCGCTTGAGGGCGGCTGCTGTCCGGTTCAGCCTTGGGGCCAAACTCAGGAAATGCTCCCTGAAGTTCCACCGGCTGTCGAGGACGAGTCCTAGGTACTTCATCGTCCTCCCGACGCCGATGCGAACCCCCGCCACCGTTTTGTGAAGCGCCACCTCGAGTCCCAGCTGCCGGATCCTTTGGACGACTGTCGCAACCGCTTGTGTCGCCTTGTCGGCCGCCGCCTGGTGCGAAACTCCCTGTGCCAGGACGAGCGTGTCGTCAGCGTAACAAATTACGCTGACGCCGTCCGGGAGGTCGCCTCGCAGCACGTAGTCGTAGCCGATGTTCCACAGGGACGGCCCCAAGACCGAGCCCTGTGGGACACAGCACGACATCTCTCGCCGGTTCCACTCTCCCCGGTGACCGGGGTAGATGACGGCTCTGTCCGTCAGGTAATCCACGACCGCACGACGGAGGTAGGTCGGCACCCGGTGATACCGGAGTGCCTCCCTGATGCAACTCCAGGGCAGGGTGTTGAAGGCATTAGAGATGTCTAAAGACACCGCCAAGACGACCCTGCCCCGGGCAAAAGCATCCCCCGTCGTGAGGGCTCTAACGCGCATGATAGCGTCCACCGTCGAGCGCCCCCTGCGGAAGCCGAACTGGCTCTCCGACAGGTCCGGGCCCACCCGATTCAGGTGCCCGGCGAGGCGGTCTGCAATAACTCTTTCCAAGAGCTTGCCCACCTCGTCGAGCAGCACGATGGGCCGGAATGCGGACGGAGAGTCCGCAGGGCGCCCGGGCTTATGGATCAGGACCAGTTTCCCCGTCTTCCAAGGAAGCGGGAATCGGCCCCTCTCCAGGCATGCGCTAAAGAGCCCCGGGAGTCGAGGCCCGAGAGTCCCGAAGGCCAGGACCCAGGCTTTCCCTGGCAGGCCGTCGGGTCCAGGGGCGGTATTTTTGGCTTTGAGCCGCTGTACCGCCACTCTCAGGTCTACCTCGGTCACCTCTGGAGCGTCGTAGACGTCGTCGTCGCTGTTGTGGTCCGCGTTTGCGCCAGCTTCACCGTCAGATTCCGTCGGAGACGGAGCCATAGGCGGGGGAGTATGCTCCCCTCGCGATGGGAACAGGGCGCTCACCACTTCCTCCACGAGAGCCCCAAACATACTTGGGGGAAGTTTCGCAGTCTGCGAGGATCGCTCGGAGGACACGCTGGAGCATACGGTGCAAGCACGGTTGGCCAGAGCCTCGCCGTGTCCTAACGGTGGCGATAGGCAGCAACCTTGGCGCCCGGGCGCATCAGTCCGCTGCCCCATCCCGGATTAGTGAGGTTGCAAGGCGAAGTAGTCATGATGGCGAACGAGGAGGCGGGACACGTGAGGGAGAGATCAGCGTCCACCTCACGACACAGCGGTCACGGAAGACGTCCACGGCAACAGACGTCGCGAGGCGATTTCCGGCCAAAGTGGGCTTTCTAGCCGCGAACCTGCCTGCGGAGTGAGTTATAGACCACTCCCGCTCACCGCGCTCACCGAGAAGAGTCTTGTGTCCGAGCAGTGGGAATATTATGAGGAGTAACTACAGTGGCTCTCGAAATACCAGTTGCTGACTGGCGTATTTTTAACCCCTTCAGCTGTATTTTGTTTAGAAAACTGTTCAATCTATTAGGTAGGTCACACTGCTTTTTTGATGTCAAAAATAATCTTTTAAATTGTAGATTGCCAGTGAGTTTGAAAATGAAGTCAGCGAGGAGTACAAAGAATTTAACGAGAAACATAAGGCTCCATCCTTGGTTGATGATTGTAAAAAGGTATGCTGGAACTATATTTTTCTATATATCTAATGACCTGCCCCGGCTTTGCATGGTTTTTATACAAACTGCCTGGTACTGCCCCATTTTATATTTTAGACTATTGAGACAAAAATTATAAAGAACTAAAGGTCATAAGAAAAATAATGGCCAAATATGTTGCTATGAAGAAAAATCAAGTAGTTTGGCCCGATTTGGCTTATTCCTTTCTTGCTGTATTTATCTGGGGGCACGGCAGTGCCCCCCGCCAAGACGAGCCAAGCGAAGCGCAAGGGCACTACCTACCTTTTCTCGAAGTGTTTCGTCTATTTTTTGAACCCTCATAGAGTTGGTTTCTGATGTGCCAGATAGTTTATATTCACAGGATATGATGCCTATAATAGACTTATTAAGCATACAAAATCTCAATGGAATAGCTCTAATAGTTTAGATTTTATTGACATCTAAAATACACGGATTTCGTCACTGATATATTGACACACTGACACACTGATGATCATCAAAATGTTTGGCTAGTTCCTGCAGTGCTAGAGAGCTGAAATTCGGCATGTAGTCTAAGTTTAGTATACAACCAACAAGAAAATTCACAAACTTATAAATTTCGCCCCCCATCGCCTAAAAAGGGGGGTGGATGTTTGTATGAGACCTTAAGATGTTAGGATACTTCCTGCAGTGCTAGAGATCTAAAATTCGGTATTTAGTCTAAGTTTAGTATACAATCAACAAACAAATTCATTAACCTATAATTTTCACCCCACATCCCCTAAAATTGGGGGTGGAAGTTTGTTTGTAGACCTTAAACCTTATTCGGGTGGAATCGAAAAGTCAAAGAAGTCAAAAAAGTCAAAAAAATCAAAAAGTCCAAAAATCAAAGTCAACAAATTAAAAAAAGTCAAAGTCAAAAATCAAAAAAACACTTATACAATTTGGGTTTCAAATGAAAGGACTCATTGAGAGCAACTCGAAAAATAATGTAACGTCATTATAAATCCAATATGGCGGACCATCTAAGATGGTAGAATAGTTATTGTTAATGCACTTCTGCAATATGGGTATCAAATGAAAGGGCCCGTTGAGATCAAATCGAAAAATAATGTGACGTTATAAATCCAAGATGCTAGCAACTTACAAAAAGAACTGAAATCCCACCAAAAACATTTCATGTAAACTGTTGCCAAAACGAGCACATAAGGTTTGTCCTACGAAAAAGATATCAGATCTCATTTACAACCAAGCTTCTGAATCTACACGGCCTAACTCTAGCAACACTAACTTCACAAATTCTACAAATCAGTAAAATGTATGGCTTGGCTGTTTCGTTACTTAGGTACTTCAGAAACTAAATATTAGCATCACCTCCACAACGGTAGCGAAACGGTGAAGCCATACATTTTACTGATTTGTAGAATTTGTGAAGTTAGGGTTGCTAGAGTTAGGCCGTGTAGATTCAGAATAAAAATAATTTTAAATTCTTTTCTTTTCTTCGTTATTAATTGCACACGTGCAAAGCCAGGATTTACCCAGGCATATTAGCTACCCATTGATTAACATTATTTTTACAGATGATAACAGTGAACCTCGGCAAACGTCTCCTAAGCATTGGCCCCATAATGTTACGCATATACACAGTGCCCAAGACCTTATCCAGGACCAGGCTGGCTCCAGCCCTCATGCCATTTGGCGTCACAAGCCTCAGGAAGTCAGAAAGGAAGAAACCACCAGTATTCTATGGAACCTGCGAGACCTATGATGATCATGATCGGCTGTGCAAAATGGACAGTCTCGTTGTTGGTAAGATCTTTTTTTTAATGGCCCTTAATGTGCCAAGGCTTTGGCCTTTCCACCAGAGATTCTATGTAGCTGTGCTGTGAGAATGTAAAAGCTGGGCTACGAAACTGTGTGACTTTTCCACTGATGCTACGCTAGGAAGATGCGCTGAGCTGCGCATCTGCTACGCTATGCGATGTACCCATAGTAGGGAAAACGACCTATAGCAGGTATTCATAGCACGCATCCTTCCTATCCTACCCATCCTAAAAAACACATCTTAGTTGAATCAGTTTCCACCAGTGCTTTGTTATGTAAACCCCAATTAATATGATTGGTGGATATCAAACGCATCGGCAGCAACGTAGCATAGCACATCTCTGGTGGAAAAGCAGCCTTACACTATGTCCTTCCTAGTGCTCTTCTCGGGCGCCTTCTCGGACCAACAATCACATTGTGCATCCAGATGATCTTATCAACTTTGGGCCAACCCCGACCATGTCGTCCATCAGGCACCAATTGCAATTTTGCCTTTGGAATCCCGACAAGTGTTTGTCATAGCTTCGGATAGACAATTTCTTGCTTGCAGTAAGCACACTAAGCTGTTCGACCCAGCTATAATTATGTAAGTCGAAAATCTGACAACTAAGTTACCAAAGTAAGGGCTGGGCACATGGGGCTGAAAATGTAGTAGTAGTATACAGGCCTTCCTACTTCTCTTTCGTTTTCCGTAACTAAAAAATCCTGTCTTATGCCAAAATTATATTTCAGATGAATGTACAGTGATAATAAAGCCATTCCATCTGACTGGCAAATCTGAGAAAAGAGCTGTCAAAATAAATTTCGATAGAAATTGGTTGGCTGTTGCCGGTGATAATATCGATGTTCTTGAAGAAATAGATGATGAGAATTACGCGACTAATGATGGCCAAGGTGAAGATGATAATGATGGAGGTGATGATAAAAATGAAGAAACTGGTGAACAAGGCGATAGTAAAGATACAGAAGTAGCCGACGACGAAGATACCAATGGAAACATTAAATTGCAAAACAATGAAGAAGAACACGGTGATGAAAATGCTGCTGAGTCAGAAATACAACCAGAGAACAATGCTGAAGAAAATAATGAACAGATACAAAATGCACCTGAAGATAAAATAGATTTTACGGAAGATCCAGATTTTAAGAAAGAAACTGATTCATTCAAAATCAATGAAGACGACAATTTGAAAGCACAAAAAGCTGATTCAAAAGTTAATACCACAGTTAAAACTCAGGATTTGAAAGATACAAAAGAAAATATAATTGATGAGATAGATATGGATGATCTGAATGACGATGATTTAGAAGACTGGTGACATTTATCAAAGCTGTCACTATAGATTTGCCCGACCGCAATTTTTTTTTCTGTGTAATGTTCAAGAACTAAACCGGTAATAATTCAAATTTTATTAAATACTACCTTTAAATGATACCATAAAAAAAATATGTTGGTAGTTTGCAAACAATTCTTTTTATTCTAGTTTAAGAAAATAGAATCCATTTGTGAAATGTGGGTACACCGCCAAAAACTTGGAGTCAACAATTTTTTGTGCATGAAATTTTTTGGTACAAATCTAAGTATCAGAAAATGCAGTTTGTCTAATAGATAGACAAATTTTGACATCAGGAATATGCTTATTCTTACTCAAAACAAGTAATATAAATGTTGGCAGCAGAAAATGGCGTTCCGTAGATTGATCCGGGTAGGCAATGGAAAAAATTGCATTAATTTTTATTAGGTAAAAACTGTTATTTTAATCAGTGTTGTTAAATACCAAGATGTAATTCTGATTTGTCTTAATAAAGAGGCGGAAAATACGTTGTGTATTTTATTTCATCAAAAATTTTCCTTGAAACTGAAGAGCCAAGAAAATACTGGTGAATCCAACGAAACATAAACTACAACAGCGAAAAAATTGGAATGCCAGCCTTACAAGCCCGTCAGGGCTGAGGGACTATCAAAAGGTTTAAAAATGTTCCAAACAATTTGTGGAATCAAAAAAATTGCATCTTTACAAACAATCTGACTATAAAATAATGAAAATCGATGAGCGCAGCGAGCGCGGGCGAAAATCGCACCGTGAGTTCTTAGCCTACGTACAGTACCCCTAGCACGAGTTTTAACTATTTTACTTTACAGAGTTTTTTCAGTATTTACAGCATTTCTTGTATGAAAATATGGAACAGCGCCTCTGGTGTGCGAAGAAGGAACCAATTTTTCCCTTGAAAATTGTCAATTTGAAGTCGTCAAAGTTCCAGTTTACTTTACGGCTCAAATACTGAAAACTCGTGCAGACGGTACTGGTCCGGTCTGTATTTCTGAGTTTCGGGATAACTAAAGTAGTATTGAGCAAGTTTTCAGTGTGCCTCAAGCACTATGGCAAAAATTTTCGGAGCTGGGATGCAGGGAACGCTCAGTCCTTTCTCTTTAACATTGCATCCACCAACCAATAGACACGTTTATTTTTACGATCGGGGTTCTATGGAACAATTTGAGACGCAGAGTACAAACTGCTTATATTACAAATAGGGACAATATTTTCTCATTTTTTTCTATTACGTCATTTACGTCACCGTCACACCCGTTACATGAACCCCGATATTTTTTTACGGGAATTACCCCTTTCACACAATAAAGTACTAGTGTCTTCGTGAGCAGAAGAGCGAGCAGACCAGAGTCTAGTCAAATCCGAAAAGAAAGCATAAAGGTGAACGCAGACCTAGCCGCACCGCAGTCTCCGCAGTCCCCGCATTACGAATTCTTTGTATGAAATTCTATGAAACCTCGCACACCTAGCCGCATCGCAGTAGCCGCAGACCCTGAGACGACCGAATTCCCCAACCGCAGCTGATGACGTCACCAACGTCGGCCCGCACGCAGCGGACGCTGCGGCTAGTGCGGTGCGGATGACGTCATTCGCATCCCCGGCGCGGACGGCGGAACCGAGCTGAAGGATGTGCAATGTGCGTGCGCAATAGAAAAAGTTTTTTTTTTATGTTTCTGCGATTGATATAAGAACTTAATAATATAATGGAGGATTCTACTTTAATTACGTTGGTTCAAAAATACAACGAGCTGTATAATGTACAGAATGTAGTTTTGACATTAGGACAAATATGACTAAAGCAAAAATATAGTTGACTTTAAATATAATTATTTACCGTTTTATGATAAATTTATTGTTTTACATTATTTTAATAAGCGGGTAGGTAAGATAGCAGATATTTTAGTTTTTTAAAATGGATGAATGATTTAGATAGGAGATTTTGGCATTTCATGTGAGAGAAATTCCAAGCATTGCTCTCTTCATTGTACGCTGAACAACCTTAAAATTGTTGAGCAAGCCTATGGTAAGTGCCCACGTTTCGGCTCCGTAAGCCATTACAGGCAGGACACACTGGTTATAAACCCTGGTTTAGATATGACGTAGCTTCCCGAATACCCAAGCGTATCCTTCTAGTTCCTTTCTTCTGAAGTTGTGCCGACCCATGTTCTGTAGTTTGGTCTAGATATGACAACTTTGGTGTCCTCGATTTATCTCGGAAAAATACCACCTGGTTGATATCACAAAGAAGTTGTTATTCTTGCACAACATCGAGGGCAGCACCGTTTACGATTACGGGTCTCGGGGTGACATGACCGTTGATATTTACACCCCGTCCTTTCCAATCAAACGTCCTGAAAACATTCTCCAATGCATTTGTATACAGTTTCGGAGAGATGACGTCTCCCTGTCTTACCCCTCGATGCACTCGACGCAGTTCGATTGGTTTTGTGCTCTGTTCTTATACTTGCACGGTCATTTTTGCGGCCTTATACAGACATCTAATCACCTCAACGCAGCGGTAATCGATGAGGCATCTCCAGCACAGCCCAGGTCTCAACAGTATCGAAAGCTTTCTAGTAGTCCACATGCGCTAGTCACAGAGGCTGATTATATTCCTCTGTGGTCTTTTGGATTGTTTGCCTGACACGTATGGGGTCCACGGTGCTGTACCCTTTTCGAAATCCGGCCTGCTCCGCCTGTAAGTCATGGAACTTTTGGGCTAGACGTTTCGAGATAACTTTCAAAAACAACTTGTAGACATGGCTCAGGGATCAAACGGGGCGGTTATTCTTAAGAAGCTTGTTAACGCCCTTTTTGAAAAATAATACAACCACACTCCTGTGCTATGCGTCTGGTCATGTGCCAGTATGGATGACGGAATTGAAGAGCTTTACAAGCTCTATCAAGAGAGGTGTTCCACCTGCCTGGAGCAGCTCTGTGGTTATCCCGTCATCCCAGGAGCTTTGTTGTTCTAATTTGAATTAGAAGTATTGATATTCATGGTTTGATACAGAATTTGCACAAAATCTGGCTGAGTGGGGTATGATGGTGTCATTGAATCTTCATCTTGCCTAGGTGATGATGGCTTTTGTCATTGTTTTGGGGTCTGCATCTTGTTTTTCAGACTCCAAATAAAGTTTGACCAAGTTTCATGATTCAATAGAACTCATCCTGGACTAGAAACAACACATTTCTTAGAACTAATCTAAAATAATTACTTAATCATTTGAGTATAAAAACTCTTAAATACTGCTACCTACACCGTAATATCCTGAACAGATACGAAAAAATGTTACTACTAATACCTTCTATCTACGTATTTCGTGTTTATGGCTGATTTATAAGTAAGAACCAACTATTACCACGGTAATGTCGTTTAAATTATACTAATATGTAAGTCTAAAAACGAAATATTAACAAATTATAACAAAAAATACAATAAAACCTACTTTTAAGGTCGAGAGCGCAAGAACATGCGACGAATTCATATGCCTCATTTACATTCAGCTGTAGTGAGCAGGGAAGTGGGCAGGACGAGTATGTAAACGTATACTTCTCATGCCGCTGCTTAATGCCACTCGCGCTGCCCAGCGCTCCCCAAAAGAGCGGTTTTTATGCGGACTTCAAAGGACCGGCAGCGCGAGCGGTAGGGCGTGTTTACATTCTGCTCAAGCGCTCAGTTGACGCCGTGCGCCCGGAGTGTAAGCAGGTTGGTAGGTACTTACAAAGTTCTATTACGATGAATAGATATCATCCACCATCTTCTATGACGTCTTTTCTTTTTTTTCATATTTTTATTTTTAACTGACGCACATAATTATGTGTCGCTAAAAGACACAGCGCGGACACTGCAAAAATTTCAACGTCTGCCATTGCCGGAACTTGAAAGCGAAGTGAGTAACAGGGCAGTATGTAAACACAGTTTTCCTTCGATCCTGCCACAGCAGTATTTAGGGAATTATTGCCGGCAGCGCGAGGAGCAGCGACAGGGGCTGAATGTAAATGAGGCAATACAAATTGTAAGGCACACGGTGAAGATAGCAGAAATTGCCACCAAAGTTCGCGCTCATAATGTTAGTAGATAATTCCATGATTGTAAAAATACCCGAAATATTAAGAATTATAAATAGAAGATTTTTCTATTATGTGAGATAGGATATTTATGAAGAGAATCCGCGAAAAAAATTTTTTTCCAAAATATGTCAGTTAGGAGGTCTTGGTGGTTAACCGTCGAAATCCCATTACAAGAACCATGATTATAACATTACGCAAAAATATTTTTTTTTGAAATGGTAATACCACCAAAACTGGTGTGTCACCAAGTGTGTCACCGAATTAATTAGACATTGCAAATTAAAAAAGTGTCTTACAAATTCATATTTGTGCTTTCTAATATATTGACTCAAGGATATAAGGAGTTTCAAATTTGGCAAACAGCTCCATTCTGCTTTTTATATTTTTACATCATGATTAAATACTGAAAAATAATGTGTGTGGGTAAATAATATTCTTAATTTGGTAACATTTAGGCAAGTTTTACTTGGTTTTACCACTGAGATTTACTATGTTTTACACCACAGTCAGTCACACTATTATGGTGTGGACTGTATTGGTTTATATTTCCCTGTCTTCGATAGCTCAGTTGTTTGGGACGAGGGATTTCTTCTAATTAAAGACACTTTTACTATTTACACTGTTTAATTACTACACGAAACGAATCACTTGACTTACTAATCTATTTATAGAACAACAACAATAAAGGGACGCGTGGGACTCACAGACTTAAACACTAGGAAACCTTAAAACTAACACGAATACTTATTATCATTCAAACATTACTGGAACAAACAATCAACTGTGTTGTGGACTAGGTCCGTTCTACTTAAGTGTAAAAACGCCATACCGCGAGTTGTGGGAGGACGTGTTTGTAGAACTTGTGTTTAGCCAATCACAGGCCCGGAGATCGCGTTTTTCTCTACTTACTTCGATCAGACAAGTCTCGACCTGTCGGAGGCTCCGCCCACAATCGGCGATATGGCGTTTCATAACCATATTTGGTTACGACTTGTGCCGACATGAATGCTTACCTTATAAGGTAATGAACTGATCCTTTTACAATCTATTTTTACTTTCTCGCCTTGTGCGAGCCTAACAGTTCTTTATTGGCATTTTGCTTGTACATAATACAATAACAGCTCTTTATTTACCTATTGCTTATACTAATAGTTCTTTATTTGCCTATTACTCATACATAGTAACACTAACAGTTGTTTATTTACATAGTGCTTATGCCTAATACATGATTAACGCTCGTCGTCTGTAACATCTCTCCCCCCGGCGCAGCCTGCGTAGCCTCTTCTTCTTGGTGCAGCACGACGAGCTTGCTGACGGGACGTTTGAAGACGCCGGTCCTCGTTCGCACGTCGACCACCCTGATGCCGCCGTCGGGTCCCGGGAAGATCTTCGTGACGACTCCCATAGGCCACACGTTCCGTGGCAGCGTGCTGTCGACGACGATCACGACGTCGCCGATCTTCAGCGGCCGTTGATTGCTCTGCGGCTCGCCGCGGGGTACCAGTGTAGGGAGGTACTCCCGCAGCCAGCGTCGCCAGAAGTGGTCGGCGAGGGCCTGGCTGGCCCGCCAAGCACGTCGGTCGGCCTCATCACAAGGCCCGGTTGAGGGTAGGCCCATGGAGGACCCCAACAGGAAGTGGTTGGGGGTGAGGGCCTCTGGATCGGTCGGACTCACGCTGACATGAGTCAAGGGGCGCGCGTTGATGGCGAACTCCGCCTCAGTGAGCAGAGTCAGCAGCACCTCTTCTGCAGGTGCCCTTTCGCGCAGTGTCGCAGCGAGAGCAGTCTTCACGGAGCGCACCAGTCGCTCCCATGCACCGCCTTGGTTAGGTGCACCAGGCGGGATGAACCGCCACTCCATCCTGTGCAGCAGTCCTTCTTCTCGGAGAGCCGGCGCCCATTCTTCGTACGCCGCTCGTAGCTCCAGGTCGGCTCCCCTGAAGTTGGTTCCGTTGTCCGAATACATTAGCCGCGGCCAGCCGCGGCGCGCAGCCATTCTCCTCAGCGCCATGATTGCTGAGTCTGTGGACAGGGATGTAACAAGCTCGAGATGCACGGCGCGGGAGGTGAGGCACGTAAACAGTGCGCCCCACCGCTTTTCTCGGCGCCGGCCCACTTTCACCATCATGGGTCCGAAGTAGTCCACACCGCAGTTGGTGAACGGGCGGTGAAAGGGATCCAGACGGGCGCGTGGCAGGTCCCCCGTGGCCGGTGGCCGCGGCGTCGCTCGCAGCTTGCGGCAGTATGCGCAGGCCTTCTCGATGGCCCGCACCGTGGGCCGCAGGTGGATGATCCAGTAGCGCTGCCGTAGGTCGTTCGTGACTCGTTCCCTGTTGGCATGACCAGCGGCGCAATGCTCGCGCATCACTATTAGCTTACTTACCTGATGTCGACCGTCTAAAATGATCGGTCGCTTGGCCTCCACGGGCGCGTTTGAGGCTTCAATTCGTCCTCGCACGCGCAACAGGCCGTCTTCTATGATCGGGTCCAGTCTGTACAGACGGCTCGCCCGGGTGATGGGGCGGGCAGACCGGAGCTTCTCTATTTCTTCGGTGAAGCTGTCCTGCTGGGCTCTTTGCAGGATCTCCTTTTCGGCGCGTTCTATGTGTCGATGTTCCAGTTGAGTAGAGACGCGGCGGCACGCGTCTATGAAGGCCAGCACGCGCGCAGCAGCGCGCACCAGCGTCTCGTACTTCGAGAAGCGGGCAGGATCGGGCAGCCAGCTGTCTCGTTCCAGGTCCGGCGCGGTGTGCAGGACCTCTTCTTGCGTTTCTTCTTGTGCGGGCTTCCCAGGCCAGTCTTCTTCCGGCAGGTGCAGGAAACCCGGTCCGCGAAACCAACGATCGGTCGCGCTGATCGGTGTGTCGGTGAGTCGGGTGGCGTCATCCGCCACGTTGTGCTCCGTAGGTAGCCAGCGCCATTCTTCCTTGCTTGTGAGCTCGGCGATTTCGCCCAGTCGATGCGCGACGAACGGTGTGTACCTCTTCATGTCGTGGTGGATCCAGTGGACCACCGTTGAGGAGTCCGTCCAGTATATCGTCCTGTCGATCTCGAGGCGGTGCTCCTTTCTTATGGTGTCGGCGAGTCGGGCCCCTATCACCGCTGCCTGCAGCTCCAGACGTGGTATCGTTTGGGCTCGCCGCGGTGCCACTTTCGCCTTGGCCGCGACCAACACGACGTCGACGCTGTCGTCTTCGTTCTCCGTTCTCCAGTAAGCCACCGTCGCGTACGCCTGCTCGCTGGCGTCGCACAACACGTGTAGCTCGATGCGCTTCGGTTTGCCTCTGAGGTAGCACCTGGGTAGTCGCAGTTGATTCACCTCCTGTAGTTGACCCAGCCATGATGCGAAGAGCTCGTTTTCTTCCTCCGGTATGGGAGTGTCCCACGTCGTTTGCAGTCGCCACAGGCTCTGGAGTACTATCTTCGCTCGCACTGTAAAATGACTCAGAAGGCCCAACGGGTCGTAGATCGACATTACGGCGCTCAATGCCTCCCTCTTGGTGGGTGCGCGGAGCCTTTCTCTCACCTCATGCGGCACTCGGTTCATGGACGTATTGAATCCGAGTTCGTCTCGTTCCGCGTTCCAGAACAACCCGAGGATCTTGCTGTCGGGCTGCTCCCCTCCCAGCTGTGTCGGGGCGGTGGCGTGGAGTGTCTGGGGCACGTCGCGCAGGACCGTCGTGTCGCTGGAGCTCCAGCCTCGCAGCGTGAAGCCTGCGGCCGCGTGCACCTGTCTTGTTTCTTCTACGGCCTTCCACGCCTCCTCCGGATCGCTGTAACTCACCACCAGATCGTCCATGTAATGACCCTTTGTAATGGCCTCGAGGGCCCTGGGATACTCACTGCCGTGACGTTCCGCGTTGTAGTTCCGGACGTAGTGAGCCATGTACGGAGAACTTGCTGCTCCGAAAATCATACTTGTCATCTTGTAGTGGCGCGGGGGTGACGTCCTGTCCTGTCCTCTCCACAGGAACTGCTGCGCTGGTTGGTCCTCCCGTCGTATCTTTACCCGCAGGAACATCTCCTGTATGTCCGCGGTGACTGCCACTGCCCGCTCTCTGAACCGGAAGACTATTCCCGGCAGGGACAGCAGCAGGTCCGGACCCTCCAGCAGTTCGTCGTTGAGGCACCTTCCGTGACTTGTCGCCGCTGCGTCGAAGACCAGTCGTTGCTTCCCCGGCTTGTTTGGATTCTGCACAGCGAAATGGGGTAAGTACCAACACACTTTACTTTCCTTCTCCGTCCCGTCGCACGGCACGGCGTATCCTTTTTCTAGCAAGTTGTTCACTTGCGTGGCGTACTGCATCGCGAAGTCCGGTGACGCATCCATCTTCTCTTCAATCTTTCTAAGTCTTCTGAGCGCGGCTCCATAGCTGGGCGGCATGACCACGTCGTCTGTCCGCCACGGCAGTCCCACTTCGTAGCCCTCGTCGATCTTCCTTATCGTCTTCTGCGCGATGTCCGCCGCTCTCTGGTCTGCCTCGTTGACTCGGGGCTTCCTGGCGACGCCTAGGGCTTCGATTCTGAAGTGCGCTTCGACTAGATCGTGGAGTTGTTCGTCTCTTCTCCCGGTCTCGGTGACGTGCAGTACGTCTTCTTCGTCTGCGACGATACTTCGTGGCGCTGTTCCGTGCACCACCCATCCCAGTGTAGTTCTCGATGCGGCCGGTTGGTTGGGGCCGCCGACTCGGAGTTCCCTGGTCACTATGTACTCCCAGTGGTCTGTGCCCACCAAGAGTCCGGGGCGGGCCTGCCCATAACACACTTCTTCTTTCGGCAGGTCTCGCAGGTGCTCGTGATCCAGCAGGGTGTCCGGGATAGACTGTTGATGTAGCCTCAAGTCCTTGATGGTTCTTGCTCGAAGCTCGTGCGACTGGCCGTCATTCCGGATGCTTCTGACTCGCACCCGTACCGCTTTGCTTTCTTGTTCTTCTGAAGACATGTTCACGCCGCGTATGCGTAGCGGGCGTGAGGTGCCCTCCGCTCCTATGCTGGTCGCCAGGTCTTCGTCGATGAGGGTGACGGTTGCTCCTTCATCGAACAACGCGTACGTCTTGACCTCCCCCCGTGACCCGGTGACTATGATGGGGCACATCTTCAGCAGTACTTTCTTCGGGCCGGCGGCGGACTTGGTCGCCACCGACAGCACTGCCTCCTCCTTGTTGGGCTCTGCGGTAGATTTCGCGGTCGTCGCCTCTTCCTTGTTGGCCGCCCTCTCTTGGTGGAGGGAGGCGTGGTGGGGCCGGCGGCATTGGTTCACGCCGCACGACCTGGCCTTGCAGTTCAGTCGCCTGTGCTTCTTCTCAGCGCAGCGGAAACATATTCCGTTGGCCTTCAGGTACTCCCACCGCTGGTCAACACTCATGCTCTTGTACTTGGGACACTTCGTTAACACGTGATCTAGATTGCAGTTGGGGCACTGACCTTTATCATCCTGATTCTCGACGGCTGTGTAGACGGGGCTGGCCTTCTTCTTGGTCGTGATGGGCTGCCTGGTTTCTTTCTTCTGGCTGGCGGGCGCGGCGTTGGTGGGCGGGGCGTACATGTAGCGCAACGCCCGGTCCGCTTCCCGCATCAGAAAACGAGACAGCATGACTATCTCCGGCTCCGTCGTGTCGTCGTTTTCGTAGGCAAAGTCGCACCATCTTGCCCGTATGTGCGGGCTCAATTTTTCTAGTACCTCCCGTGTCAGCATTGGGTTGTAAAGGTATCCCCTTCGGTCGACCGCCTTTATCACGCTTACCGTATTCTGTACCTTGATGGCGAAGCTGTTTAGGTCCGCGGCTGATGCAGTGGGCTTCGTCATCCTTTTTAGTTCGTCAATAGCGCGATCGATTAATACTTCTGGTCGGCCGAAACACTGTTCGAGTGTCTTCATGATGACCTCTGGATCGGTAGCGGTGTGTAGTAGGGCGGACACTGCCTCTCTTGCCTCTCCTTTGAGGCAGCTCCTTAAACGTTGTATGTTTTCAGCAGGCGATATGTTATACATATTGGTGGTGTCCTTCACGGCCGCTTTAAATGGTAGCCACTCGTTGACACCACCGGAGAACACCGGTAGATCCGTATGCCGTAGCCGGGGTCTTGCCATCCTTTCTAAGGTCGCTGCCAAGTTGTCGATGCTGTTCCTGTGCTTCGTCGGTGTCGGCGACCTTCCCCGTGGCATGTCGAATTTAATGTGTCTTGGGTCCTCCGGGGGGGCTCCCGTGCCCCCCTCCCCCCGTGCTCTGAGGGGGTTCGTTTGCAGCCATTCGTCCACTCGGCTGTGGTGGCCTTCCTCCTGGGGTGCCAGAGGCTCGTCCCGCAGGCTCTCCTGTTCGTCTTGTATGACGGATACTTCGGCGGCTAGCCTCTTCTTGACTAGGTCTGCTTCTAGTTCAAGTGACTTCTTCTGTAGGGCTGCTAGCTTTTCTGCAGCCTCTAATTCCGCTAGCCTTATGCGCGTTACCATGCTGTTTGTTGACCTCTGTGACCTCTGTGACCTTTGTGACCTCTCTGACCTTGCGGGTGACCTCCTCCTTGGTCCATGGTCTTCGCTGAGTAGAAGACCCGATGATGGTCCCGCTGTGGCCGTGTCCACCGTCGTAAGGGGCGCGGTATTTAGTCGTGAAATAGTTGTACTTTGTTCACCTGTGACAGCTGGTGACGCAGGTGGGTCTAGTGAGATCCTCCGTAGTCTCTCTCTTCGGATCCGTTCCGCTTCCAGTCGAACCGCTTCTCTCTGCTCCTCTGCCCTCTTCTGCAGGGCCCGCCTCTGGTCCTCTGCCTCTGCAGCATCACCTTGGCTACGGGTGATCACCATCTTCCTGACTGATGGCCAACTGCACAGACACTAAGCGGGGAGCGCGACACACGACAGTTCGTATCCGGTTTGGACTTGTCCAGATCCGTACGGCACACTTCGACACTTGTTTACTATCGCGACTAGCCCTATTTACCGCGACGGCACTATGTACTTACGACGAACGACGACGCGGCGCGCGCTATATTGCAGCGCGCGCTTATATACGACGCGCACTATTTATTTAACGCGACGGTCACTTCGCGAACTTACTTTATTTCGTTACGCGGTCACTAAACTATTTATTTACAACGCTTAGAACGGTATATACTTATTAACGCGCACTTTACACTTGTTAGTTTCACTGTGAGTCCCACGGTTCTGCCGGTCACTTCAACGCGCACTACTATCGCGATATTCGACGCACAGAACACCACTTTGCCCCTTTATTATAACACTTTATTCACACGGTACAGTTATACAACAGTCAGTCAGTTATTATTGTTCAGTACTTACAGTTTTATCCGGTCGAGTAGGACCAAATATTATGGTGTGGACTGTATTGGTTTATATTTCCCTGTCTTCGATAGCTCAGTTGTTTGGGACGAGGGATTTCTTCTAATTAAAGACACTTTTACTATTTACACTGTTTAATTACTACACGAAACGAATCACTTGACTTACTAATCTATTTATAGAACAACAACAATAAAGGGACGCGTGGGACTCACAGACTTAAACACTAGGAAACCTTAAAACTAACACGAATACTTATTATCATTCAAACATTACTGGAACAAACAATCAACTGTGTTGTGGACTTTTTTTTTTTTTTTTTTTATGAATGGCATCTCGCAGGTCAACCTAGAGGAGGTTGTGTGCTGCTTAACCGGACTTTTCTGTGGATGCCATAGATTTTACTCTAAGGCCTCCAGCCAGAGCTTACAAGCTAGGCAAAAAACTATAAACTAAGTGACCGTTCGCTAAGGGCACCCCCTGTGGGGTACGGACCTCGGCTTAGGACGTCACTGACAGAGGACAGCAAGGGACAGGCTGGATCACAATAATATCTTATTTAGGGACTAATTTAAAACTACTGGCTCAGCATCGCGGGCTGGCTCTTGCAAGGGTCGGGGGGGGCATTGACTTGGGCGTCGCGACGGGCGGCCTCGGCGGCGAGGACGGAATGACGGAGTCGGTCTGTGTCTGTGTTTCCTAAGAGTACTGGTTTCCCTACTGCTCTCCTGGAGGAGAGTGATGGGGTCGTCGGGCTCTACGAGGGTGTGCTTAGGGCGTCGGGTGGTACTGATACGCGATGGTTCGTATCGGGCGGCCGATGCGATCAAGGGATTGGGGTGCCTAATAGCGGAATCGAAGAAGCGCTTGGAAAGGCGCTTCATGAACTGAGCTACGGTGGGAATTCTAAGGTCGAGGTGGAGGGCGTCGTTACGGACATAGTACGGGGCTCCCGTGACTTTCCTGAGAAACCGGTTTTGGAGGACCTGCATTTTATAGAGGACGCGAGGGTTCGAGTGAGCGAAAATGACACACGCGTATGTCATGATGGGACGGATAACCGCGGTATATAGGCGCATTTTGCACTTAAGTGACAGTGAGCTTCTCGCAGTGAGCAAGAAGTGAAGCCTACCCATAACAAAGGACGCGCGGTCGCGGGCCTTTTTGATATGTTCGCGGAAGGAAAGGTGACTATCGAGCGTCACACCTAAGTACTTGGCTTGCTTCGCCCAGGGGATCGGCTTGCCGTACATAGAGATCGGAGAGAGGGAAGGGAGATCACGTTTGCGCGGTTTGGTGAAAAGAACCGCCTGACTCTTATCGGGATTAACCTCAATTCTCCATTTCCTAAACCAAGCGCCTAGGACGTTGGCAGAGGTCTGGAGGGTTTGGGCTATAGCGGTTGAACTGCGGCCTGTGTAATACAGGGCCGTGTCGTCCGCGAAGAGAGCTAACCGAGCCTTATTGCTCTTGGGAATGTCGCTAGTAAACAGCGTGAACAAGAGGGGAGAGAGGACGGCGCCTTGCGGGACGCCAGCACGTATCGGGTGCGGGGAGGAGAGGGCGTCCCTGTGTTGTGGACTAGGTCCGTTCTACTTAAGTGTAAAAACGCCATACCGCGAGTTGTGGGAGGACGTGTTTGTAGAACTTGTGTTTAGCCAATCACAGGCCCGGAGATCGCGTTTTTCTCTACTTACTTCGATCAGACAAGTCTCGACCTGTCGGAGGCTCCGCCCACAATCGGCGATATGGCGTTTCATAACCATATTTGGTTACGACTTGTGCCGACATGAATGCTTACCTTATAAGGTAATGAACTGATCCTTTTACAATCTATTTTTACTTTCTCGCCTTGTGCGAGCCTAACAGTTCTTTATTGGCATTTTGCTTGTACATAATACAATAACAGCTCTTTATTTACCTATTGCTTATACTAATAGTTCTTTATTTGCCTATTACTCATACATAGTAACACTAACAGTTGTTTATTTACATAGTGCTTATGCCTAATACATGATTAACGCTCGTCGTCTGTAACACACACAGTAGTTTTTTTTTTTAAGAAATGGGACAGGAAGATTTTTTTTATTTATTTTTTGTGAAAAAGTGCCATAATAAAGTATTGTGTCGTTTTCCGCTTTGTAAGATAATGTTACTTTTCTAGTGAAAATGTTACTTTTTACGCTGACTTATGTTATATTCGACTATCTGCCACTGGCAACACTGGGTTTTCCACTTCAAGCTGTGAGATTCGCTGGCGGGAATTTCAACTAAAGCGCGCTTTTTAATTTTCATCCGAAGTTTTTTCAAGAATTTAAATACTGTACATTGTGTATTTTTGCTGTAAATAGTTTGTTCTCGTCCTGAAAATGGACGGGAATGAGGTGAGCGGGGCTGAACCCCCGATTCCCAAGAATCGGAAGCGGACTTTTGACGCTGATGCCGAGGACCACGTCAGCGGCGGCGGCGGTGAGGAAAGTGACTCTATTAATTACGCTCCCTACTTTAAACCTAATTATAAAAGACTGTATCCAGAGAATTCGGGTAACTTGGAGTTTAATGTTTTTGTAGAAAGTCAGGACAATGAACGATTGGGAAATAAAAGCCCCATATATTTAAACCATATTTTCGCAACGGACGTTAAAGGTGTGGTGGCGATACGGCGTGTCAATGCGAATAAAATTGTAGTCGTATTCAAGCAATACAACACGGCCAACAATTTCATCAACAATGTGAGTTTCCTTGATAAGTATAAGATGAGGGCATATATCCCCGCAGCTCAAATAGAACGAGTTGGCATCATCAGATTCGTGCCAACCAATATTTCAACTAAAGAACTGTATACAAAGCTTTCTTCTGTCTACGAAATTGTAGCTGTGAGAAGATTTACAAAGAAAGTGGGACAGAACAGGATACCTCTTCAGACAGTCAGCATTACATTCTTACCAGATTCAATACAATATGACCTGTTTTCATATAGAGTTTTCGAGTACATTCAACCCCTGTTGCAGTGCTATCGCTGCTTTAAATTCAATCACTCTGCCAAAGTATGTAATGGTAAACAGCGTTGCAGCTACTGTGCTGGAGAACACTCCTACAAAGAGTGTGTCAAGTCCGATGAGCTCTGCTGCATCAACTGCAGTGGACCTCATTTGGCTATATCTAGGACCTGTCCGGTTAAAATGAGGAAAATGATAGAAAAAAAAGAAAAAGTAACCTATGCTAGCATTGCTAATACAAAGACGAAGAAAACTGACTTTCCTCCTTTGCCGGACCTCTCCAAGCCAACTGTAAATAAAAAAGAAAATGTAAATAAAGAACTTGTTGTAAATAAGAACAAAATGAAATTGTATAATATGGATAATGTACATAACACACCTGCAAGTTCAGAAACCAATACTAAAACTTCCAAACCAACTATTAAAGCCCAAATCATTGGCAATAACGACGTATTAATGGCTTTAGTCAATACTTTAGTGCAAATAGGAAACAAATCGGACGATGTGCCCATTACCACGTCGTCTATTAAAGAAATGCTCATTAGAAATCTGTCAACATAATGGATTTGAACTCCAATATTTTAACTTCCTTAAATATTGCACAGTATAATGCTCAAAGTTTAAATAATAAAAAACCTTTACTGATTAATTTTCTAGAAAATGAAAATATAGATATTTGTCTAATAAATGAAACTTGGCTAAAAGACCAACAGAGTTTTAAAATACCTGGCTATAATTTCCACTACAAAAATTCAGCTAACAGTCATAATGGAGTAGCTATATTAATAAAGCCTTTTTTAAAGTATAGGCTGTTAAACACTCATTTCTATGAAGATATTCAGACTATTGCGATTTCTGTATCTACAGAAATAGGCGAGATAACCGTTTTATGTGTATATTGTCCACCTAAATCTGGGCATATAAGGATGCATCGATTGCATAATATTATCAGGGACCTCCCTAAACCTATATTCGTAAGTGGTGATTTTAATGCCCATCATATTGCCTTTGGATGCGTGTCCACAAAAAGCAGGGGGCAAAATTTATATAATTTAATTGATGATAATGACTTATGCGTAATTAATAATGGTGACTTTACTACAGTCAATCGCCCTCATTGCAATCCATCGGCAATTGATGTAACTTTTGTTAGTCCAAATCTTGCGCCACTTTGTGAGTGGTCTATTTATGATGATACAATGGGAAGTTATCATTACCCGACTATTACAAAACTTGCAATTCGTGCTGACAAATATCAGATTAATCCTCCTGTTGACAGATTTTTATATAATCAAACTGATTGGAGTAAGTTTTTGGAAAAATCCAAAGATCTTTTCCATGACATGACGATTGATGAAGAGGATCCAATGTCTACTTACATAGAATTTTGTACTCGCCTTGATGCCTTAAAGGAAATGGTGATTCCAAAGTTAGTTAAAACTAGTGATTTTAAATCTAGAATTCCAGCTCCTTGGTGGAATCATATTTGTGAGCAAAGTGTAATTGCATCTTATAATGCTCTGAAACTGTACAGAAGTGACCCAACTATAGATAATTACATTAATTATAAGAGAATAGATGCGATTAAAAAACGTACAATTTCAGAACAGAAAAAGATTGGTTGGAACAACTTTTGTAACACTTTTAATAGAACCACTCCACTTAGTAAAATTTGGAACCTTATTAAAAGATTTAAAGGCATCAGATCTGGTAACAAATCATACAGGGATGAATTTATTCAACCTTTTTTGGCAAAAATATCTGATAATAGTAACCTTATAGATAGTAGTGAATATAACCATTACTTTGATATCAATAATGACAACTCAAACTCCAAATTTTTATTGGATCCTTTTACATGGACTGAATTCTTAATGAGTTTACAATCTAGGAAAAATACTACCCCAGGTTTAGATGACTTCCCTCACTTAGTAATTAAAAATCTTGATGATGATGTAAAACATTTATTTTTAAAAATTCTCAACAGTCTTTGGTGTAAGCAAATAATACCAGAATCATGGAAAACACAGTGCGTTATTCCCATACTAAAACCTGACAAACCACCAGATTTAGCTAGCAGTTATCGTCCAATTTCGTTGTCCTCATGTCTTGGAAAAATCTTTGAGAATATGTTGAAAAATCGTTTGGACTGGTACTCCGAATCCAATAATATTATTCCATCAGTGCAATATGGATTTAGGCGCGGTCGTAGCTGTGCAGACAGTTTCGTTTCTCTTATAGCAGACCTGAAAAGAGCACAAAATACCAAATTACATACCGTTTGCGTATTTTTGGACGTACAAGGCGCTTTTGACAATGTTGACCCTGGCATACTTGTCAAAATATTGACTGGTAGTATAGGTTTACCTGGACTTGTGTCCAAATGGATTTATAACTTCTTGAGTGACAGAAAACTCTTTGTTAAATATAATAACATTCTTTATGGACCAGAGCGGGCCAGTAAAGGCACAATGCAAGGTGCAACTCTGTCACCCTTGATCTATAACTTATATACTTGTGAAATATGTAAATATGTTGATACTAAGAATGTAAATATATTGCAGTTTGCTGATGATTTAGTTCTGTATACATCTAATTCTAATCTATCTGCAGCGATTGATACTGTAAATATAGCACTAGGAAAACTTTATGATTATTATAGTAATAGGCTGCATCTTAAAATTAATGCTTCCAAAAGCAGTGTTATGATATTTGGAGATGACAACCCTACTAATGATGTTATATATGCTACAGAGAGCATCCAGAGAGTTAACCAGCATAAGTTCTTAGGTATTGTCATCGACCAAAAACTAAAAATTTGAAGAGCACATTAAATATATTTCAAAAAACTCATACAAAGGGCTAAATGTTCTAAGATGTCTTGCTGGGATATCTTGGGGAGCTGACCCAAAAATATTGTCAATACTATACAAAGCAATTGTAAGAAGCCACTTTGATTATAGCACTTTAGCTTACATTAATTGTACATATGTACATAGATTAGATATTATTCAGAACAAGGCTATGAGAATTATCTCTGGAGCAATGTGTTCAACTCCCATAAGAGCCATGGAAGTTGAAACTAAAATCATGCCCCTTATCTTGAGAAGAATATTACTCTGTGAAAGATATTGCCTCAAAATTTTGTCACTAGCTAATAACAATGTTGTCAACAGAATAGTTCCTCACCTGGTAAATGTCTCTGGCCCATTGTCCTCAGCAGATGAACTGTTGAGGGGTAGAGCTCCACAGATATGCCGGATGTACATGGAAATAAATAATAAATGCACAAGGATTAAAAAACAGTCTCAATGGCCATGCTATGCCCACAACTACAATATTATAACTCATCCAATTCATGTTATAGAACACAGAATTGTAAATAATAATGAGATGCTAGAATTTTTGTCAGAAAATAATAAGTTTTATACTGTATATACTGATGGCAGTAAGGGAGATGACCATGTGAGATCTGCTTTATATGATCCTCAAACAAGGTTCACTCAAAGCTTTGTTCTGGACAATGAATGCTCAATATTTACTGCAGAAGCCTATGCAATCCTAGAAGCATTAAAGTTAATAAATTATATTAACCAGTCTTATAAATTCTTCTTAATTTTAACTGATTCAATGAGTGTTTTGGAAGCATTAAAACATCTGAAATGTAATTTTAAAACTAATTATATTTTGTACAGTATTAAAGATTTTGTATATAAGTTAAATTGTAAGGGCATTGAGATATCCTTTATTTGGATCCCTTCGCATAAAGGTATATCTGGAAACGAAGTAGCAGACAGAACTGCAACTAAGGGGATAAATTTATTAGATGTTCAATATGTAATTGCTGTACCGCACACGGATTATTATAGATCCATAAATGAAGATGTGAAAAATCTTTGGATTGAATTTTGGAAGAAAGACCAAGAACAGAAAGGAAAGTGGTACGGAAGTATCCAAATAGACTTACCAACAAAGCCCTGGTACAACGACCTGGAGTCAGCTAGCCGGCACTTTATCACCACGATTAACAGGCTTCGCTTTGGCCATACCACCACACCTGCCCACTTATCCCGTTTGGGCATAATTTCAAGTGATTCTTGTAAATTCTGCAACACACCGCAAGCTGACGCTGAACACATAATTTTGAACTGCCAACATTTTGCAATAGAAAGACTTATACTTGCCAGTGAATTAAGTGATATCCTACAAAATAATTCCTCCCGCCGCCTGAACGATATTCTAAAAATTGAAAAGTGTTATATGCCGATTTTTAATTTTATTAAAAACAGTTGTGGAAGTGTTTAGTGCACAAATCAAGTGTTAACTCTCAAAACTTTAATTAAATGAAGACTTTTCAATTAAAGACTTGGCTTAAAGGTCTCGTAACCAAGCCAGTGGCATAGCCACAACATTAAAAAAAAAAAAAAAAAAAAAAAAAAAGACTTATACTTGCCAGTGAATTAAGTGATATCCTACAAAATAATTCCTCCCGCCGCCTGAACGATATTCTAAAAATTGAAAAGTGTTATATGCCGATTTTTAATTTTATTAAAAACAGTTGTGGAAGTGTTTAGTGCACAAATCAAGTGTTAACTCTCAAAACTTTAATTAAATGAAGACTTTTCGATTAAAGACTTGGCTTAAAGGTCTCGTAACCAAGCCAGTGGCATAGCCACAACATTAAAAAAAAAAAAAATTCAAGCTGTGACTTCAAGACTCAAGTGTCAAAAGCAATTCAACAAAACCAAACAAAACACTTCAAAATGATAAAAAGTTAAGTGTTGTGAATTGCGCGCATTTCTATCATATGAGTTAACCACTCTAGTAACAAACTCCGACTGTGAATCACGACATATGTAACTGTGTAAATAAACCAAAACAAAAGTCCATTCAGCCACAGAAGACGTGAACGACCCTCAAAATTTGCGGAAGCCGGAGCCTCGACCTACGCCGAGTTTGGTACAGACAGCAACATAAACTTGTAAGCATGGCGAAAATAGCAACTTACGTGTTCTTTGACCTTGAAACGACAGGATTACCGCACCAAGAGAGAAACCAAACTAAGATCACAGAACTCTGTTTTGTAGCAGCTCTAGGAAAAGATATCAAGGTAGCACCTTTTGGCGCAGTTCCCCTATGTTAGTAAGTTGACTTTACTTTTTAATCCGCAACGAAAGATACAACCAATTGCCGCCAAATTGACAGGCTTATCAAATGAGTCACTGAAAAATGCACCAACTTTCAAAGATAACATTGAAATAATTATGTCGTTTTTGTCAACGCTTCCCAAGCCTATATGCCTCGTTGCTCATAATGGTGATAGATTTGACTACAAAATCCTCTTGGCTGAATTTTTAGAAGTCAATGTTTCATTACCACAAGATTTGCTGTGCATAGACTCACTGACTGGGTTTCAACATATCATTAAAAATAATATATCAAACTCGTCAATTTCAAGAAAAGATGATTCATTATCAAAAAGCTCAATCAAGGATGATTCATTGTTAGAAGAGGACTCGCTGGCAAAGGATAATAATTCCTTGATAAGTGAAGATTCACTTATAAGTGAGGACTGGCCTGATCTAGAAGTTAGCACTGACGACTGGAAGGAAATAGATTCGTTGTGTTCTTCATTCTCTGACATGCCAATTGAGCCATTAAAATCAAGTAAGAATGATGAATATAAAGAACCACCAAAAACAGAAAAAAAGGAAACTGAGAAAATATCTTACACTCTGGGGAATCTTTATAAAAGGATTATGAAAAAAGAGGTTTATAATGCACACAGAGCTGAAGATGACTGTTTAATGCTTTTGGAATGTGTAGTTGCTACTAAAGAGTTCCTTCCGTGGGCTGAAAGGTCATGCAAAAGCATCCATGATATTATGCCATTGGATCGTAACAAATATATTTTTAAGAGTAATTTTATAACTTCATCCCCTTAATTGCCCATTGCAATATTTTTATCACGCGATTTTAAATGTATGCCTTTACCAAATTACTTTTCTAAGTATAATAATATTAAGAAAAAAAATTTTTTTTTGACTGCTTTGGCAGAAATATATTTTTCTAAGTTTCATATTTAATCATGTAAGCTGAAGATTATTTTTATTATTATTATTTTTATAGAACTAAGTAAAAGTAAAATTATTTTTGTATCTTTTTGTACTGCTGTACTAGAGATAGAGACATTTAATAGAAATATTCTAGTTTTATATATTATTATATTGTTATTAATTTGATTTTTGAGACTGCTTGACTATGATTGTTAGTTGCATATTTTCATGTTTCAGATTTTTATATAATCATGTTATCACAATTATGCTATGTTAGATTTTTATTTTGTTAATTATTCAAAGAATTTTGTAAAAGCGACAGGTAGTAGAAACAATTATTGTTAGATACATTAAAAAGGACTTTGCTTCAGAATTTTCTTGACTGTGATTGTAAATTAATTAATTTAAAAAAGAAATTTTGTTATTAATTTGATTTTTGAGACTGCTTGATTATGGTTATTAGTTGCATATTTTCAAGTTTCAAAAATTTTATATGTATTATCATGTTATCACAATTATGCTATGTTAGATTTTTATTTTGTTAATTTTTTAAAGAATTATGTAAAAGTGACATGTTTGTATTATTATAATTTTTTTTTTTTTTAATAGCCGTTTATGTCCCACTGCTGGGCAAAGGCCTCCCCCATGTCCTTCCACGTGCTCTTTTCTAGTGCCACTTCGGACCAGCCCTCAAGGTACGCATCAATATCGTCTTGCCACCTCTTTTTGGGCCGGCCACGGCGGCGTCGTCCATTATTATAATTATCATAACTAAATTAAATGTAGAAACAAATATTGTTAGATACATTAAAAAGGACTTTGCTTCAGAATTTTCTTGACTGTGATTGTAAATTAATTATTTTTGAGCTGAAATTATTCTTTTTTCAGAGTGATAAGCTTATTATTAATTTAGAAGTGATTTAATATTATATTTGTAAACAAATAAAGCTGCTGCAATATTTATTTTTGTTTTAATAATTATTGTCAAAATATCCATTTTAATAGTAGTAAACATACTAGAATAATAAATTGTAGACTTTTATCTTGATTGTTGAAACAACCTAGATAAGCACAAGAGTGCTTACCACTTATACCGGCAACAGGAGGAAGTCTGCATCAGTAAAAGATGCGGAAAAACTTTCGAAGAAGCCTTTAGCTCTTTTTTAATATTATCAATATTGTGATATTTTTGTATAATGCCCTCCTGACCCTGATTTAGATAAGAATTTCTCACACCATTGTTACCACCGGGTTAGGATCACCGGTTACAGGGTGTTTCTTTTAAATGGGCCAAAAGGGAGAAATCTGCATCCTTAAGAGATACGGGAAAACTTTCTTAGGAACCTTTAGCTCTTTTTTGATACTGAAAATTTTGGTGTTTTTATTTTTTTGGTCAAGTGTGAGCTGTCCGCAGAAATGAGTGAAATTGACCAAATTTTTTTTTAATGCCGTTCGACTCTGTTTCATGTAAGGATCATTTCATTGTATCGGAAGAAAAAAATCGGGACGGCGAAAGTTGGTCAAATTTATTAAAATATTTTTTCATACAAAATGTATGAACGAAAAAAAATACTTTTTTTTTATTTTGCTGTTTGACTTACTTTCATGTAAGGATTAGATTATTGTATGGGCAGAAAAATATCTAAACAGTAGAAGTTGGTCAAAAGTAGAGTAATGTTTCTTCTAACAGCATAAAGTCGTATTAACAGTGTCAGTATTTCATAAGATTTGACCCACTTTTGTTGTCCGGGCATTTTCCTGCCCTTACAATGAAATGGTCTTTACAAGACACTAAATAACATGGCATCATAAAAAAATTGGTATTTTTTTTCGTTCATACAATTTGTATGAAAAAATATTTTGCTAAATTTGACAAACTTCCGCTGTCCCGATTTTTTTCTTCCGATACAATGAAATGATCCTTACACGAAATAGAGTCGAACAGAATTAAAATAATTTTTGGTCAATTTCACTCATTTCTGTGGACAGCTCACACTTGACCAAAAAAATAAAAACGCCAAAATTATCAGTATCAAAAAAGAGCTAAAGGTTCCTAAGAAAATTTTCCCGTATCTCTTATGGATAAGGATTTCTCCCTTTTGGCCCATTTAAAAGAAACACTCTGTATACTAGTTCATTCAATTTGAGGACACGGTAGAGAATACGGTGCAGGAGTGCCCCGCTTGGGAAGAGCACTGCCGTGTCCTCACGACAGCGATCTCTTGCGCCCGGCATTGGTCGAGGCCCATGCTGCGGGGCGAGATGGAGTGGGAGGCGGGACGCGTGAAGAAGAGGACAGCGTCAACCTCACGAAGTCCGCGGGGACGGACATCGCAGGATGATCTCCGGCCACCGTAGGCGCGGGCATGCGGACAGTGAGTAATGGGCGACTCGCTGTCCGTCTGTCATGGATCATGCCCGGGTCGTCGGCACGTTATGTTCCACGCGCGCCTCAAAGAGTGTCAGCACAATGACGGAGCTCCCTTTAGAAGGCCAAGGCTTGCCGGGGTCGCGGGACTTAACAGCAGCCGGGACCCCGGGAACATAAAGGGCTATTGAGGACACCGTTAAAAATAAACTATTAACTTTAAATAATTTATGTTTTATTTTGCTTGCGGGTTCAATATTTTCTTAAAGCTAGTTGTCGCATGTTATGCATTTTTGATACATAATTTTCTTCTATTTTACCGAAACATTTAGACCCTTACTTTTTCTCGACAATTTTTTTTTATTAGACTTCTCTCTCGCTCTTTTGGATCTCTAGAAGATGACGGCAATAGGCGAAATAATTTACTTTTTTTTTATCGCATCTTCACAATTTGCTAAGTGGATCCTCATTTGTTGACTTTATTTTACTTGAGTCAAATCATTTATTTCAACTAAGCCATCAAAGAGGCACTTTTAAACGTCGCATAATTAAAATTAAGGAAATGGGATGGGTTTGATTCTACACCCATTCGCAAAGGTAGAATATATGAAGAAGAATGGGCAAGAAACTCCATACTTACTCTTTAAAAAAAATGTTTTACAATATTAATTATTTTGAAACGCATTAACGCATGTGATGCACATCGTAAAGATGTTTTTTTATAATCTGGACAGATCCAAAAAATTGCAACATAATCCACCATTGCAGGCATGGAGAACATGTCTGCTTAGTCAATTTACTGGTGTCAATATATTTAATTCTTTCAGGGGTTTTATAGCTCTTTGCCAAAATTCTCCATTTAGTTTCACTGCGCATCTCAGTTTGCCCCTCGGTTGATCTGGCGATCCATCTTCTTCCATTCTCGTCAAAAAACGTCAATAGACTGTCTTCATGGTTTTTACAGCAATGCTAAGCTGCTTACCTGAAATATTTAATTTGATTTGAATTAAACATCAATCACTACCATTTATTGCTTTAATAATATCATTATATCACTACCTAGCTTTATTACCCCGAATATGGTGAAGCCAAAAGGGATTTTGTAGACTATGTCTGTATGTTCCACTGTAGCCCATTTTTTCTAGATTTTAAATAAAGTAAAAGCAATAATGTAACTAATTGCTGCTTTCTGTTGTTTAAAATATATTTATAGGTAATTACCATTTTATCTGCATTGATTCCTGCGAATTTGAGCCATTGATTGTTTAAAGTTAAAATAGGACCTAAAGTTGTAGATCACAGACTAAGAAAGCTGTGTTAAATCTTCCAGAAGCAGATGAATAAGTTCTTATTATGAGCTCTTCATGTGTGGACATTTCCCTCTGATCATAATAAAAACCTCTGCAATTTATTCAAATCTGATAATTTAGATATGTGTTACTATTATAATAACAATGTCGCGTTTGATATGCCCAAAAAATATTTTTTATTCAGCATTCAGTCTTTTTTTCTAAAAGTCTGTAAAGTGTCCTCTTGTTAGGCAAAGTGAAAATTTCTTCTAAAAGCTTATATCCTGTTGGACTTTGCTTCATCAGATCCAGGGCCAATAATTTGTCCTCTGATGAAAACCGTCTTGCCATCTTTTTTCTTCCAGCTAGTTTTAGCTGCATCAATAAAAATGCTTTAGCTTTCTCGTCAAGTTTTTCAATATTTTGTAGCAGACCTTGATATCTGGTTTCACATACATTTTGGAGATTTTCAGAATTTGTTTTTTTAATATTATCTGAAGCAATTTTACTACATTGCATTATATGACACTGTGTTGAACTATTTCCTGAAAAACATAATAAATAATTGTTTAGATTGCACAGAACAAAAAATGAATACATCTTTTTAATTATGTAAGCATTGCTTACTTGTTGTGGGTGGTAAGGTTTTCCTGATTTCTTCTATTTCAGGAACAGGTTGGCATTCTGTAAACAAAATTTATTGTATGTAATGCTAAATAAAATGTTTGAAATCCACACAAGGAAGAAAGGAGAAAACCACTGGTGAAGAAACAAAGATTATTGATTATTAATGGTTAGTGGATTATTCAATCATACCTGCACTAATCTGAATCACCTTGTTCTCCGTCTCTGATTCTCCAAAATCGAATTCTGGTGTTTCACTTAGTAAATTAGCAAATATACAATCTGAAACAAAAGGAAAATACAACTGAACAAAGAGAACTTAGATTTTCAATGAAAACTTTGAGTATGTACTACCTACCCAAGTTTTCATTTATGAAATAAAACAAAAATAGAAACAAAGATTGCAGTTGAGTGCTGCACAGCACTTGCATAAGGTCGCTCCCACATCGCGAGCATTCACCTGTAATGTAATGTTACAGATTCGAACATTCGCAGACAATATAGCATTAAATTGCGCACTTTTATGTTACATTACAAATGAATGCACGCGGTGAGGGACCGCGTTAATCGCACTAGCAAACACAAAAAAAAAACTTTGTTATTTTACAATGTGCACTTTTAAAATGTGGACAGGTGCTCAGTGCTCAAGAAACTTCATTGTTATTCTTTTGAAATAATTATGTTGAGATGTTACAATCAAATCAGGTGGCTTACCATGACCTCATTAAAGCGCGGGTAATTCCAGTGTGGGAGCGAGGTGGCGCTAGAGGACTTGTATAGTTCTGTCCCTTTCCCCCACTGGAACTACACTATAAGACGCCATGGTAGGCCACCAGCCCCCCCAGCCAATTCACAACAACTCGTAAACGACAATCGCAAACGCCCGGTACTCAATCTCCACTAGATCTTCAACTGTATACCCAAGTACATAAAGTTAAAAATCTATTGACGCCTACTCAGCATTAGCGTTTACCGCTTGCGAGTTGACTTGGCTAGGGGGGCAGATCAGATGTTCATTGTCTTTTATAAAAAATCTTAACTACATATTAACGCTACCATGAGGCTACTGGGTTAGATTACAAGCCACTCTTTGTACGGTAAAAAGTTTTTAAAAAGACACAAACCTTCATCATGTAAATGATAAATTTCTTGTTGGTTGGTTGAAGGAATTGAGTAATCATGTTCCTGGGACATGTCACCTGCAAATATGTAAAGAATAGTAAAACTTTGTTTAAGGAAAACTTAAGACGGAAAACTGGACAATAGAAAAGATAGATCGGTTCATGGATTTGTTGTCAAATACATTAAAAATGTATTGTCACCTGACAATGGTTGGACCGTTAGGCATTTTGTTATATCCAAATTTAAAATTTTAGGATGCGGTTTTTAAGACTTTTTTTTTAAAGTTGCGCCACTTTGGGTATCTCATTTCGTGGGTGCGATTACAAACATAGAAACACATAATTAGGTCATGCAATTTTGCTACGTGCAGGGATCAAACCTGCAACAAATTGCATAGCAGTTAATTGTTTAGCCACTGCATGTGACATAATTTGCGTCTATGAAGGGCGCGTGGAGGCGCAGCGCCGGGGCGTATCCCCGTTGCCTCGAGAAGTCGAGGCGCGGCGGGAAGAGCTCCGGCGCGATCTCAGGGCGGTATGGAGGGTACGTCTGTCGCGAACGACGGCCGGGCACGCCCCTCTTTGAGGAGTAGCTGGATAAGGCGTCACGGCGTCCTAACCTTCCGCGTGACGCAGGTCCTCACCGGACACGGATGTTTCGGGAGGTACCTGTGTCTAATGAGGAAGGAGGAAAGATCGCCCGAAGGACACATTCGAGCATACGGTGCAGGAGTGCCCCGCTTGGGCGGAGCACCGACGTGTCCTCACGGTGACGATAGGCGGAGACCTCTCGCGCCCGGCATTGGTCGGTCGCCCCCTTCTGCGAAACAGTCATGCTCGCGAAGGAGGAGGCACGAGAGAGAGAACAATGTCCCCCCTACGCCCCACCCGCGGCGGTGGAGGCCCACGGCGTCGGACGTCGCAGGACGATCTCTGGCCACCGTAGGCGCGGGCATGCGGGGGGCGAGTAAAGGGCAACTCGCCGTTCGACCATGGACCATGCCCGGGTCAACGGCGCGTCGTGTTCCACGCGCGCCTCAAAGAGCGTCAGTATAATGACGGGGCCCCCTCTCAGAGGGCCAAAGCCTGCCGGGGTCGCGGGACTCATTCCATCACCGTGACCCCGGAACATAACGGCTATTGATGGACACCGTGGATTTTAGTCAGTACAAGTCTGACAGTCCTTCCCGCCCTGCCCGGGGTGATTTTAGAATAAACTGATATTTCTTCTTTACAGGACAAATCTGTTAGATTAGCTAGAAATTGGGGGGCACGGCAGATTTGGCACGGCAGAGCCTTCGCCAAGCCAACTTTACAGGTTTCACATTTTTGTGTTTCTCATAAACGATCTTTAAGATTTTTTTACCTTCCATAGTAATTAGTTCTTCCTTTATATTATTATTATCTTCATTTTCTTCTTGGCTCCGACAATAATTATGTTCGTCCAGAAAATTACAGCCTGGAAATAATAAAAATATCAAAGAAACAATGATTAGTATACTGAGGGCTCATTTTTCAATAGTCAGATAACTGAGGAATAAAAATAGCGGTTTGGCATTTTTCTATGAATAAGCTGTCAGACCGCCATTATTATTCTTCAGATAAAAGTTATCTGACTGTTGAAAAATCAGACCTGAATGATATAAATTGTGTATTTATACTAACTAGTCATGTGTAGTGTAAGAAGGACAGACAGACACAGGTATATCATGGCTATGAGATGAAAATTACAAGTTACAAAGTACAGATGTCAGCACACCAACCTACCTCAATCAGTAAAATTTCATTCTTTCTTAGACTTTCAATCTCATCACAATAGTAGAAGTTTAATGTTTGATTGGTAAAATTTTACAGATTAGGGTGGGTTGCAGGTGTCTGTACAACCACTGTGTCAATTTTATCCTTTTACCTAACGGTTCTAACTTACCTAAAGGGTAAAATGAGACTCTATGACTAAAATTTGTCTGTCTATCACCAGACTGTATCTCATAAATCGAGATAGCCAGTTGAATTTTTCACAGATAATTTCTGTTGCCTGTTGCCACAATAACAACAATGGACCGAATCTGACTCATGCCTGGCTGTTTTTTTTTATATTATTGTGAAATTAAAGTTGTGAAGTTTTAATGTTCACCAACTTTCAATTCAAATTGCTACTTGAAGGAAGTTGTTTGTCTATCATGTTTTGTTGTGTTTTTCTTTTTTTTTTCACATGTTAAAATCATCAAATGAGTCCCTCCCAAACCAGGCAGGGCGGGAGGGACTGTGGGAAAATCCGGGGTGTTATTCAATTGCCCTTTATGTTCCAGGGTCACGGTGATGGAAATAAGTCCCACAAACAAGTTTTCTTTATTTATTTATTAAAGGTTTCAAGTACTTACCCTTAGCTAGTGGTACACCATGAGTAATTTCCTTTTCTGTAAACAAGCAAGGATATGAGTACCGAATTCTAACACCAGCATAATCAAATTGGGTTTTGTCAAAATGTCTTTCACAAACGCGTTTTCTCACTAGCTGGTCTTTGGTCAATCCGAGTAAATTAGGATTTGTCGGTACTAGTAGCGACATCCATAAATTTCGTAAGCTATCCTTCATGGGCATACAAAATAGTCTGTGAGTGTTACTTGTTGAATCACATCCACCAACACAACACTTATAATGTGGCATCACGAAGCACAATAAAAGAAATACACGCACTGAGTTCTACGGAGCGCGCAAAGAGATTTAAAAGAACTAGTTTAATGAAGAACAGAGGAGGAATAGCTGATCAAGTATCTCAACTTCACAGGAAAAACACTACTGGCTTAGTTAGGCGGGGGCGAACCGGCGAAGTTGAACCCTCGTCCTCTGCCTGGGAAACCGTAAAGTCGGAGTTTATTGAGTTATTGGTCCCAGACTCCCAGTATCACTATCACCATCACCCCATCACCCTATCACAGCCCAGTATTGACACTGTCAACACTGGACCTGGACTGTCAACTTGACAGTTGACAAATGGCAAGGAGATTAAAATATAGGGAGCGCGTGCTCTTTATTATAGTACTCTGTGGCGTGCTCCTTACTAGAAAAACGATCTCAAATCGGTGAACTTGAAAGGAATGAAAGGCACACAACAGTGCATTCCGTTTCTTTGTGTGTTATAGTGTGTCCATGGTAAATTATTTTGAGGATAATATCAATATTATTATCTAGAAAATAAACACCAAAAAATAGAAATGGTCTATGACATTGACAACCAAAGAGTAAAGTAACTATATAGAATACGTAGTAGTATCTCTAAGTAGTCTGTGTATATTGAGAGTGTATACTCTCTACTTAGTCTGTGATATTGAGTTGATAACTGTCAAGACCAGTCAAGACTGGGCGACTGGCACGGCTGATAATCTTCATACAACGAAACGCTCGACGTAGCGCCATATTGTTTTAATGATGACTGACGTTTGTGGTCGTCTCTGATTGGCCGTCGTAGGCGCTGGGAGGCCGCCATTTGTCTTTGATTCTTATGACGTATGTCTGACATTACTGCTGTGATATTATTGATCTTTATTGTTTATCCTGCCTGTCTGCTTTTCCTGTAATAATAAATCCCCAGTGTCTCTACTATTACTTTTGCTATTTGCAAAATGTATTATGAGTGCTCTGTTTTTAAATTTTCGCGACAGGACGCTATTTGGCATCATTTCCCGTGTAATGGGAAAAGACTCGCTGTGTGGTTAAAGTGCCTAAACTAAACCGTGATCTGCAAGACTGCAATCGTTATCACCTGAACAACTTCCAAAGAAGTTCATTACGTCTAAATCTCGCCCAAGTCTCGGCAGTGCCTATCCTTTCCTGTTTACTGAAGATGAGATTTTGAGTGGAACAACAACTCGGCAGTATAAAAGGTAAATATTATGATAAAACATCAGCTATTATTACTGCTTGCTTTCTTAATCTTACTTGAAACCAAAGTTTGTGAGGTATAGATAGATGGATGTTTGTTACTCAGATTATTTTAACATAATAGGATACCTTTTATCCCAGGATTAAAATTTCTGTTAATTAATTTTCATCATAAACGCAAGTAGCCGCTGGCGATGGCTTGTATAAAATATATGTTTTGCATACTAAATTGTTATTTAGTATGGTTGCTAATTTTTAATAGCGTCACCGTGGAAGGCAGAGATATATTGTCTATTTTATAGATATTTTTAAGATAATTTATTATACAGTTACATGCTAAAATAATATGTTTTACTGAACACTTAATAAAATAAAGTTTTCATAAAACTCAACTGATTTACACTATGTGACTACATAAAGCACCCCGTCATTCATCGGAGTGAGTCCGAAGTTCATAATATTTCTTTAAAATAAACATAGTGTTTCTTCTTTTCCAGCTTATTATGCAGATGGAAGACATGGGAAAATCTAGAGAATAGCAGTTGTAGAAAAATCAGCTCACCATCGTTTTGGAAAGAGGTGATTGATAAACCATCAAGAATATATGGCAGCAACAAAATACTAAATTACCCATCCAAAGGTTCAGTGAGGTGTTTCAGTACAGTGATAGTAGCTCTTAAAAATAATGTTGACACTATGATAATTTTACATTTTAATGATTTTCGTTATTTGCCTGCGATGCAAAAACAAGCAATCGAGAAATTGAAAAATAAATGTTTTAATATGTTATTGCTTTTTTATTTAATTTTTTCCCAAAATTAATTTTCATAAAAGTTTCAGTAATATAGCAATATCGATTACGGCGTTTAGGCTGTATACGATTATTCCTTTGCCTTTGAGCAACAATGATTTAAAAAAAATAACAAACGTCATACGACATTAAAACTCAAAAGCTGTCAAAAGCCTACGGCGAAAATTTTTGTTCCGAAGTTGGCAGTCTGATACGTAGTATCTCTAAGTAGTCTGTGGCGACTGGCGACTGGCAAACACTGTTTATTTTCAGGTTACCGTTGCGAGTTTTCAGCTTTTGCAGGTGTTTTGGTCAATTTAAGGCAATAAATAATATCCCTTAATCACAATGTCTGTAATAGCCATGAAAGGGGTACCACTGAGGGTAATATGAATATAACTTTCTTCGTAATTTACAAAATGGTTACCTATCAAGTTTTACAACTTTTTATTTAATTTACAGTGGTCGCTGGTAAACGTCTCGAAGATTGTGGCTAAAGTAATAAATGGTAAATTTGAAGCGCTAAACTTCCAGAATACAAAAGGAACGCAAACTTCAAAGATCTGCTACTTGCGTCTCTCTGAGAAATTGGATCCAGTTCGTGTCATCGAGAAAATTAATAGCACAGCATTTCCAAAGCAATTTCGACCGTTTGCGTATATCCCGGATGAAGTTCCTGACGTAAGCACATTTATTTATTGTCTCAGTTAATTAATTTAATATAATACATTTTGATTATTTTATCTTCAAGTTCAGTACCCTTAGTACGACTTTTCAGTATTTGAGACGTAAAGTAAACTGGGACTTTGACAATTTCAAATTTACTAGTTTCATTTAATACTAGAAACTCTGTATTATACTGGAAAGACGCTGTAAAGTAAGAGTGAAAACTCGTGCTAAGGGTACTGGTTGATTGTCGGGGTCGCGGGTCTTATACCATCACCGTGACCCCGGAACATAAAGGGCTATTGAAGGACACCGTGGATTTTAGTCAGTACAAGTCTGACAGTACCTCTCGCCCTGCCCGGGGTGGGAGGTCTCATTTGATGATTTTACCATGTAAAAAAAAAAGGGTACTGGTTGATGACTTGAAGCCGTGTTATTACATTTCTCTTTCTAAATTGGAAATAAACACCAAAAATATTGAAAAGTAGTGTATTCTTGAACAACTCTTTTATTAACTATTCAAATATAAGATTCTTATGTTTATAACTTCTGTGATTTGTTTTAGATTCCCCTGGCAGCTAAACTTAAGAACATGCCTAAGAAGATGCGCAAAGAACTTAACTTAACAAAGTTACCTGATGAAAATGTTCCATTCAAGGTAAAGTAGGGCAGACTTGAATTGAATGCCCAAGGCAATTTTATTTATTTATTTTATTTATCTTTATTTGCAAAGACTTGCATTGATCTATAGTGTTAGTAACAAAACTGCTTAACCTATGTTAGTACTCAATACTAATAAGACTGCCTATCATTTTATGCAACCAATATAATAAATAATATTCCACAACTATCACACAACGCCATCTAGTCCCAAGCTAAGCAGAGCTTGTGTTATGGGTACTAGACAACTGATAAACATACTTTTTATAGTTCTAAATACATACATGTTATAGATAAATTACACCCAGACACAGAATAAATGATCATGCTCATCACACAAACATTTGTCCTGGGTGGGAATGGAACCCAGGACCCCTGGCGTAGCAGTCAGGGTCACTAACCACTAGATCAACAGGCCAGTCAAATATGGACCAAAACAGCCTTCAACCGGTGAAAAGATTTTTGAAATCGTTCCAGCACTGCCCTACTAAAAGCAAAAGTGGTATTCACAAACCTCTAAGTAGATTTCTGTGCCATTTGATAGCTAAAAAATAACTAAGCCTTTTATCTTGTTCAAAACATAGGGAAATCTTTCATCTTAGTTTTACCTTATCATTCATACTATTTGACTTGACTGGCCTGTTGGTCTAGTGGTTAGTGACCCTGACTGCTATGCCGGGGGTCGTGGGTTCGATTCCCACCCAGGACAAATGTTTGTGTGATGAGCATGATCATTTGTTCTGTGGCTGCGTGTAATTTATCTATAATATGTATGTATTTAGAAATATATAAGTATGTTTATCAGTGGTCTAGTACCCATAACACAAGCTCTGCTTAGCTTCGGACTAGTTGGCGTTGTGTGATAGTTGTGGAATATTTATTTATTTTATTTATTTATTGCATAAAAAAATGTTACTTTTTTTTTTGATGTGATATCCTTCTTGAAACTATCCATTATCACACCAGAGTAATGGATAGTGTCAAGTAATTTAAGCCACTGGCCATAATTACTAAATTTTTATACATCTACATAAAGTTTTAAACAGAAAAAGTCATTCCTAGGGTTTCATGAACTTGGAGGGTTGTATTGGTGATTTTGATGATTATAATTCTGTAACTACATACGTCTAACAACTGCAAATGATATTTTAATTAACATAAAACCCAGCAATGGCTTGCAAATTGCAAAAAACGCAAGAAATTTTGAATTTCGTGGGCTGGTTGGAGCATTCCCCCTTAATAAACTTGTTTTCTTTTTTTATTAAACAAAAGCTATGGGCAATTGGGCATTGCTAGTTATTGCTTCTATAAAGACTAAATGAAAGTATGCCTACGAGTCTATTTCTTGAATCTTATGTGAATTGACTGAATAATTCAAGTTGCGTTGAATTTTCTTATAGTCAAAAATACTGATGATTTTATTCAATGTTTTCCTATGTAATAAATATCTATTGTTATTTTTAAAATTTCATGTACCTTTCTCCATTTTCCTGCAGTGGCAGAAGATAGTAAATCAATTAAATTTTTGAAGCATTTTTACTTAAAAAGTATTTGACATACTTTTTCAGGTCAAACTAACATTGACAACTAATGAAATTTTGAGTGAGCTGCAGTACAAGTATCCCCGCCTGCATGATATCAGTATTAAGTCCAGCCATAAACTGTTGTCAGTGATAGGAAAGGTAAATATTCTTCATTGTCTAAGAATGGTATAATATTTCTATAAGTGGGTCTGTCACTGAACTTTTAAGTATGATGTTTTTTTTTAAACAATACCCCACGTTTAGAATTCATCCTGTGTCATTCGAGTGTTTACAAATATTTTAGCTCACATACACAAACATTCAGTTTCGCAACAACTGTATTATTTGTTTCGTATGGGGGTCAAAACTGCGGTAGCTACCTTCCCAGCCACTGCGCCAGCCATATCGTACGACCAGGTACTAGCGGCGTGCTACGGGCCAATGCCTGCCGGGGTCGCGGGACTAACGTTAGTGCTACCGTGACGTAAAGGGCTATTGAAGGACACAGTAGATTTTAGTCAGTACAAGACTAACAGTCCCTCCTGCCCTGCCCTGGGTGTTCGAACTCATTTGATGATTGATGAAAAAAAAAGGTTGTGTACGATAGTAACGTTCACAGGGCAAATGTTCGATATTACCACTAGTACATGGGAAATTATTCATTTCCCAGAAAATCTTCCAACGCCTAAAAGTGATCGCAGACAACAACGTAGAGGTGACAGAGTCCTGTTTCAAGCTGAGCCAGTGGTACCGACGCATGCACCCTCACTTCGGGGACTTCCAGTTGGTACTGGGCACGATGCACGCGCTGGAGGATGCTGCTGGCACGCCCAGGACACAGCTCCAGGAGTCGGAAATTGATGCGTTACCGCCTCAACCTCAAAGTGAGTATTAATTGGTGTATTGTTCGCAGAATGTAACAAGAGTAGAGATGAGTCTTACTTATTTCTGTGTTCTTCCTTTTCCATTGTATTCTCGTGATAAAATTGTGTCCAAAAAAATTGGCTTGTCGACCAAATAAACTATTTTTTGCTTTCTTTCTATTGGGCGTAAATGAGTTTACGTTCAAATAAATGCCTGGTGAATGGGAATAATAAAGAATAACTTTGCGTAGTAATGAAAAACTTTGCGTAGTAATGAATAACTTTGCGTAGTAATGAATAACTTTGTGTGCGTTTACCGGGTCTTTATTCAATGCAGCCAATAGGTCCAGGGCATAAACTCATCTCTAACCAAGAGACTTCCAGCTGTTCTGAGCACGGTCCCCCGTAACGTGGTCGCGTGGGTAGAGGCCCCGTCAGATTGCTGACAGCTTGAAGCACGCCTGAATCACGGTGCAACTGAGCTGGGTCCGGCCCCGCACCTGAAAGGGCCTCGCGCTCAGAGAAAAAGAAAAAAAAGCCTTGACAAAGGCGATCAGTTCAACACAGGCAGTAAAGCTGTACATTAGCATACTACACTAAGAAATGAACATGACCTACTATTACTATACTGGTTGTTTTTTTTAAATTGGCCAAAAGGGAGAAACCCTTATCCATAAGAGATACGGGAAAACTTTCTTAGGAACCTTTATCTCTTTTTTATACTGATAATTTTGGCGTTTTTATTTTTTTGGTCAAGTGTGAGGTGACATGAGTGAAATTGACAATATTTTTTTTTAATGCCGTTCGACTCTGTTTCATGTAAGGATCATTACATTGTATCGGAAGAAAAAATTCGGGACGGCGGAAGTGAGTCGAACGAAAAAAATTACCAGTTTAAAAGAAACACCCTGTATAGTTCTGGTGTCTGATGAGAGGGAACTGAAAGAACCATAGAGGCCTCTCAATGCTGATATCGCCGACGATGGATGTCTTCTCCATTACGCCTTCCACTTCCACATTTGCTATTAACATTATTCCTTCGCAAAAGAAGTGTCAACACGTAGGCGTGTTTTGGGCTTCCCGGACACTATAGTGCCTCATTCCAGCGGGGCATACCTCCACTGTATCCACAAGCTGTGTCAGCAACTCTTTTGGAATTTGATTTCTAAATATTATCCTGTACTTATTATTTCAGTGTTGGGCAACATACCGGTGGGCAAGGTGCAAGCAGCTTGTGAAAAATATTCGGAAAGGATTATCAAGAAGGTAATAAAAAAAAAATAGTACTGTACACATATATTTTATTACCTGGATTTTTTACTCTGGGATGATGATCCCATGGGCACTTTCAAACTAGCTAGAAAAAGATAGTAAAACATAAATGTTTGTTCTAGATAACAGAACATGTGAAGAATTTAAAGTCAGATATGACAGAGTCAGACACAGAGGATGAAATCGTGAGGAAGAAGGTCCGAGAAGAATTGAAGAAGATGTCCCCATTCTTACCATTGGTACGTCTATTGCATTTTAAAATGTCATCATCATCATCATATCTGCCGTAGGAAGTCCACTGCTGAACATAGGCCTCCCCCATAGATTTTCATTAGGACCGGTTGGAAGTGGCTGGCATCCAGCGCGATCCTATGAATTTCATAAGATCGTCTATCCACCTTACAGGTGGAACGCTCCGCTTGCCAGTGCGTGGTCTCCATTTGAGAACCTTACGGCCCCATCGGCCATCGGTTCTGCGTGCTATATGGCCTGCCCACTGCCATTTCAACTAGCTAATTCGTTGGGCTATGTCGTAAACTTTCGTTTGTCTACGAATCTCCTCATTTCTGAATCGATGACGCAGACAGACATTAAATATTCATAATCATTTTTAGAATAATTTTTTGATGTTGTTTATTTCTCATTACAGATAGTGAAGCAAGTTGTGATGAAGCACTTTGTTCCACGAACTGCTCAGGGTGTCCAGAAAGTTAGAGTGAGTTGTCACTTTCTGTTTTAGAGAAAACATTGTCCCACTTTAGAAAGAACTATGACCATTTTGAACTAACATAATGGGGATGGAAACTGGGGAACTAATGGCGCTAGCATAGCTAGTTCCCAGCATCGTCATTGGTTCAAATCAAATAGGTACTTCAAAATAATACTACCTCAGTTTTCGGATTAAGACCTAGCTATGGTGGCGCCATCTACAATTAGCTTTGACCGGCTATACTTTAACGACTTCTGCCCATACAATTATCTCATCATTACATGAAAGTAAGTCAAACAGCATAATAAAAATATTGGTATTTTTTTTCGTTCATACAATTTGTATGAAAAAATATTTTGCTAAATTTGACCAACTTCCGCCGTCCCGATTTTTTTCTTCCGATACAATGAAATGATTCTTATATGAAATAGAGTCGAACGGCATTAAAAAAAATTGTTCAATTTCACTTATTTCTGTGGCCAGCTCACACTTGACCAAAAAAATAAAAACGCCAAATCTTTCAGTATCAAAAAAGAGCTAAAGGTTCCTAAGAAAGTTTTCTCGTATCTTTTATGGATGCAGATTTCTCCCTTTTGGCCCATTTTAAAGAAACACTCTGTTTAAGAGCCCTATTACAAAATGAAAGAACACAGTTTCTGTCAATTTGACATCGTGATGCCCCCCGCGTAAAAACAAAACACAATCAACACAGCTACGCCTCGTATACCAGGATGAAAACAACATGAGCTTTTGCCACTTTTCTTTCGAATAAACAAAGTGAGATCCCGGGGTTCTAGACACTACTTATTTTCTTAGTAACGAAATCGAATGGATATAATATGATAAATGTATACCTATCAAAACAAAATAATGGCCACTCATTAAATTACACTTTAAACAAGTATTACCCTTATACTGACCTCTCTTAGCGATGAGATCGCCCATTGTGTCACACTATTTAAGAGAAATTGCGAATTGGGTATACCTATATGAAATTTACAAGGTGTGCATATCTAATAAAGATAATATCTTGTTATGATATCTTTCAAGTGTTAATTTTATTCCTAGTGAGTAATTAGAACTCATTAATTTTTTTTAATTACCTACATTTTTGAAATTATTTAGAATTTACGATTTGATGTCTCTTAAAACTTCTAACTGTTTCAAACGTTTTCTTCGGCTTATAATAATAATATAATATAATAATATATAATATTCTACAACTATCACACAACGCCATCTAGTTAGTCCCAAGCTAAGCAGAGCTTGTATTATGGGTACTAGACAACTGATAAACATACTTTTATATTTCTAAATACACATATATTATAGATAAATTAAACCCAGACACAGAACAAAATAAATGATCGTGCTCATCACACAAACATTTGTCCTGGGTGAGAATCGAACCCACGACCACCGGCATAGCAGTCAGCACTAACCACTAGACCAACAGGCCAGTCAAGTTATACATTAAACAAACATTTACGCAATGTATTCAGAGACATAATGATAGAAGCAAAACCAGTCACTTGGGGTGATTAAGGTGACAGATAAGGATATAGCCAAAAGAGGTCGGTTTAATCGTCTAATATTCCCAACCAGTGGTTCAAAATATTTGAAACTAACTAAACGTCAAGAGACGGGTAATATTACCAAACGCCGTGATCCAAGAAACTGTGTAAGGCCCAAGAAGACCATCATGTTCGTTAAACCGCACAAAGGAGCGATAAATCTACTACGCGGACCATATAAATTCATTGCGACAAGCCACAAGCACCCCTATAATAGACAAGACTATTTCAATCGACACCATGAAGATTTAAAAAAATTCAACAAGAAGTTTTTTTTACACACGTGGTGAAATGATCAAATGAGTCCTCCCACCCCGGGCAGGGTGGGAGGGACTGTCAGACTTCTAGTGACTAAAATCCACGGTGTTCTTCAATAGCCATTTATGTTCCGGGGTCACGGTGATGGAATGAGTCTCGCGACCCCGGCAGGCATTGGCCCTCTGAGAGGGGGCCCCGTCAATATGCTGACGCTCTTTGAGGCGCGCGTCGACCCGGGCATGGTCCATGGTCGGTCAGCGAGTTGCCCTTTACTCGCCGCTCGCATGCCCGCGCCTACGGTGGCCGGAGATCGTCTTGCGACGTCCGACGCCGTGGGCGTCCACCACCGCGGGAGGGGTGGAGGAGGGACATTGTCCTCTCTCTCGCACGGCGCGCCTCCTCCTTCGCGAGCATGACTGCTTCGCAGAAGGAGGCGACCGCTTCCCACTCCGTCTCGCCCCGCAGCATGGCCGCAACCAATGCCGGGCGCGAGAGGTCTTCGCCTATCGTCGCCGTGAGGACACGTCGTTGCTCCGCCCAAGCGGGGCAATCCTGCACCGTATGCTTGACTGTATCCTCCGGGCGATCTTCGCAGTGGCTCGCAGTGGTGACACCCAGGCGTTTCCTCCTTTCTCATTAGACACAGGTACCTCCCGAAACATCCGTGTCCGGTGAGGACGTGCGTCCATCCAGCTACTCCTCAAATCGGGGTCTTACCGCCGCTATTGCGGCGTGTCCGCAAGATACTTGGTCCGCCTGCAGTTAACCGTAGCGCTGGCGCAAATCGTTAAACATTTGCAAAGGAAATTGATTGAACTATTTTGACTGGACTTCAGTGCTTCTTATACTGGGTTACTGCTGGGTTATTTTTTTTTAAATAAAGACAGATCTATTATAGTGTAGAGAAGATCTTAACAACAGGTTACAGATCCTTTCCCTCTTGAAACAGAATGTTTCGGTGAGCTCTAAATTGTGCTCTGGGATGGTTATTTCTATCTCGTAAAACTGAGCTTTCACTTTTTAAGGAAGTTACGTAACTGCTCAAAATTGCGTTAAAATGTGGTACAACTCCATATTATTTCATATGTCTGTAACGACAGCCTAGAAAACCCACCATCCTTCAGTTCATGAAGCGAATTTCCAAGCGATTCTTTGACTCAGCTCTTAGGCACCCCAATCTCCTGAGCGCATCGGCCGCCCGATACGAACCATCGCGATCAGCTCCATTCGCCGCCCTAGGCATACCCTTGTAGACCCCGATGACCTCATCATCCTCCTCCAGGAGAGCAGTAGGGAAACCAGTACTCTTAGGAAACACAGACACAGATCGACTCCGTCATTCCGCCCTCGCCGAATACGCCCAAGTCAATGCCCCCCGACCCTTGCAAGAGCCAGCCCATGCTGCTGAGCCTGTAGTTTTAAATTAGCCCCTAAATAAGATTTCATTGTGATCCAGCCTGTCCCTTGCACTGTCCTCCCTCAGTGACGCCCTAAGCCGAGGTCCGTACCCCACAGGGTGTGCCCTTAGCGAGTGGTCACTTAGTTTGTAGTTTTTAGTTTTAACTCGTATCATCCCAGTGTTCCATTTTTAAAACGGTTACTTTTATAATTTTTTTTTCTAATTTTTGAAAGCATTTTTAATTTTTTTTTTTCATGTTGGTATTACCGACATTTCTAGCTGTCAGTTCTATGAATGTCATTTCACTTTGCGCGCTTTTTTCATATCGATAAAAAATATTTTATTTGATCGTTTTTAGTGAAAATTATGGCGACCAGGAAAATGTAAGTAATTATGGTGTTTTATATTATACTATTGACAATTTAGGGATTATACAAATGTAATAATATTGTTATATCGTGTCATAATACGTTTTTGGAAAAAACGTTGCTAATTTGTGGGTAAGTGTAAGTTTTATGTACTGTTCCATTATTGGAGCAGTAGGAACATACGCACATGTAACGTTTATACATTCGGATTTTTATTTTATGAGTATTGACACCTAATTATGATATTATTTTATTGCAGACTAAACGTGAATGAGATAATTTCGCACTTGGAGGAAGACGACGACGTGTTCGGGGCTGATATTTTCATCACACCTCCTGATAATTGGCAAAATAGCGACGAAGACAGTGGTGACGAAGAGTTAGCAAGTATAAATAATTTGTCAAGAAATCAGTTACTTGCAGAAGCTGAACTTCGGGTCACCAGATCGTCTGAGTCTAGGATAGTGAACGAGTTCGTTGGTTACGAAAAAGAAGTGCACTCAATACCTTCCACATCGTCAGCATCGCAGCCTCCACAACCCTCTTCGTCGACGGTGACCCAGCCACCTCCAAAAAAAAGACGTCTTGAAGTCACAAGAAAGTGGAGGTTTGTTGATATTCCAGAAAAGCCTGAGAAGGAGTACTGTGAACCGGATTTCTTGGAAAACCTGGAGAACCCAGTTCAATTTTTTGAACTATTTTTTGATGAAGAGGTATTCGAATTACTGCGGTCAGAAACAGAAAAAAATGCGATTCAGAAGGGTAAACATGCTTTTCGGGTTACTACGACGGATATAAAACATTTTATCGCCATTTTATTATTATCGGGATATAACAATGTATCGAGATATAGAATGTATTGGGAACAAAGAGTTGATTGCAGTTTTCCAACAGTGGCTGCTCTTATGTCGAGAAATCGTTTTGAAGATTTGTTGCGTTATTTCCATGTTGCCGACAATAATAATCTTGACCCCAATGATAAGTTCGCTAAAGTGCGCCCTCTATGGAAACTGCTCAATGCAAGATGGCTAAAGAATTATCCTGGAGATAAAAATTTGAGCATTGACGAATCTATGATTCCCTATTATGGAAAACATGGCACTAAGCAGCATATCCATGGAAAGCCAATTAGATTTGGATACAAATGTTGGTCGATTTCTACGCGACTTGGCTACTTGATTTATGGCGAGCTTTATCAGGGAGCTAGTACCGGAAATACGCATCCTGAGTTAGGTGTTGGTGCCTCAGTTGTTTTGGACCTAATATCGAAGCTTCCGCAAGGTAGCTACAGTTTTTATTTCGATAATTTTTTTACATCATTACCACTGCTTGAAGAGCTTCAAAAATGGGTCACGATGGAACGGGGACTATACGAGCTAATCGAACTGAGAAAGCACCTCTCAAAGATCCAAAAGAAATGAAAAAAACAAGAAGAGGATCTTATCACCAATGTACTGATGTACTATCTAATATCACTCTCGTTAGATATAACGACAATAACATTGTCACAGTGGCCTCGACTCAATGTGGTTCAGAACCCATAAGCAAAGTCAAACGATACTGTGATAAGCAGAAGAAGGATATTGACCAACCTCGTTGCTTCGTAAAATACAATAAATATATGGGGGGCGTAGACCGACTTGACCAAAACGTGGGTTGTTATCGAATCGGGATTCGGCTGAAAAGATGGTACTGGCAGTTACTTATGTTTCCACTAAATGTTGCTGTCAATAACGCTTTTCAGCTGTACAAGATATCTCCAGCTGCAAAGAAAAGTAACGGTACGCCACATGATCTTTTATCGTTTACGAGGGATATTGTTTGTACATATTTTCTAATGAAAAATTTAGTCCCTAGTACTTCAACCATATCCAATCCTAAATCTTCACTAGCAGTAATAAAACGTGTGCCTGATGCTGTTAGATTAGATGGTAAAGGACATCTAATTGACAAACAAAATAAACAAACTCGATGTGGTTTATGCCACAAAAATACAACTATGAAGTGTATCAAATGTAATGTTGCCTTACATAACAAATGTTCTATTATTTTTCATACTGAATAACATGCCTAATAATAGTTTTTTTATGTAATAATAATATGTAATAAATACGTTAATTTGTATAAGATTTAATAAATAAAAAAGGTGAATACTAGTTTTATTTCCAAACGGATTCCATAGCCAGTAAAAGTATCTTACATGCATGTATAATCCTAGTGTTCCATTATTGGATCGGTTCTGAAACTAAAAATCTAAATGAGATATATTTTTTTTTGACAAATAGGTTTCATTAGACATCTAAAAATATGCCCAGATTCGATTTTCATAAATATTGGATATGTTTTACTATGGTTGGGATGATACGAGTTAAGCGCCTGGCTGGAGGCCTTATAGTAATCAATGGCATCCACAGAAAAGTTCTGTTAAGCAGCACACAACCTCTTCTAGGTTGACCTGCGAGACGCCATTAAAAAAAAAATCCATTCGCACAGCAAGTAGTACCTGATTCGAGTTCATCTTGGATCAATCGCGAATAACAGGGCATAGATTTGGTGACGCTCGAATTACCATGTTACTGTTGGTCACTCAGGCTTTTTACCTGATTTCTATTGAGAACATTTCACCTTTAATAAAATAACACAGGGTTTAAGAGAAATTGTAAAAAAACTCTTTGGCGCATTGAAGACGGTATTTTTTCGATTTTATTATGAAACTTGACACATTCCTGTAATTTCTAACTTTTCATTTAATTTCGTTTATTGGAATGCTTACTTATTTCTGAGTAGTGCCTATATTCATGAATGAAATTCACAAATATCAGGCGAAAGAACCGTGGTCAAACTTCAATACTGCTAAGACGTGATTTTTTTTTGCAAAAAGGAGCCAATCCGACCCGGTTCAATCTCTCTGAGGTATAACCGTAAAAATGACAGACCATCTTGACTTTTTTGGGGTACCGTTGACATTGACCCTCAATATTAGTCCACTTATTGAGTTGGCTGCAAAAAAGTTAGGATCCTTGTCAAGCGGTACTTCACGCCTGAACAATTGATGAACTTGTATAATGTTCAAGTCTGGTACATGGAGTGGTACAGGTTTGCCAAATCTAACACGATGCACTTGAGTCAGTTTAAGAGCGCCCGGCATTGATCGAGGCCACGATCTGTGGGGCGAGACGGAATGGGAAGTAGTCACCTCCTAAGCAAAGCAGTCATGCTAGCGAAGTAGCAGGTGGAACACGTGAGGGAGAGAACAGCCGCGTGACCTACGACGCCGTGCCTTGGAGAGCTGAGGCTTTCCGTGGTCACTGGATTGTCTTATCACTTGGATATTACTGGATATTAGTCAGTACGAGTCTGGTAATAAATCCCGTCCCGCTCGAGATGACACATTAATGATGATTATACCACAAAAAAAAATACAATGCAGCTGCCAAAACGAAATACCGCATTTTTTCATACAAAAAACGCTGTAATAACAGGAAAGACTCTGTAAAGCAAAATTGTGAAAACTCGTGCTAGGGGTACGGATCAATTTTTCACAGATTTTCGGGGCGCACGTTATAGAGCCAAATCCTGCCGGCGTCGCGGGACTGTCTTGTCAGGTATTCATACACCCGGATCGCAAGGGGTTATTGAAGGACACCGTAGTTTTTAGTCAGTACAAGTTTGAATGTCCCTCCCGTCCTTCCCAGGGTGGAAGAGCTGATCTGATAGTTTTACCACGTATTAAAAAGCCATATCACCAGGGTCATGGCCGGTGCTATGGTGGGTCCGAAGCGAGCTATATTATTCAACCGAACTGGAAGTTTGGGAAGTTGACAAGTCTGAAATTACATTTAATTACCAATTCAGAAAAAAAGCTATCAGAATTATTTACATTAATTATCTAGAATTATATCCACATTCGAATAAAGGGAAAATAAAATCAACATTAATATAATGTATGTTTACATTGCAAACAGATCAGAATGAAATAAATTCAAAATATTAGCTTGTATCAAAAAAGGTTAGTCACGCTGCATCCTTGGCGATCGGGAAAATTACTGGCCACCACTCATGACCTGCGGAAAATTCGAGGTACTACATGTTTCAATGGAATTTGATGTTATAACAAAGAAACTAGCGCCGCGTCTAAAGGTCATAAATGGTGGCGTGTATTTTAAATTTTAATGATTACGTGACTAATGTCAAAATGGTCGGGAGCGATACGTCCACCCTCTGAAAGCGCCCCGCGCTGTCTAAATCACAGAACAAACCGTTCTTGGTTTTATATTGAATTTTGTCATTGCATATTTTAATTATTTTATACTATTATTTTAATTTTAAATGCGCTTATTATTTTTTTAATGCAAGCTAACATAGTAACCTTAGTTATTCAATACTTTTTGATTGAATATTCAGTAAATATTGATAGATAAAAAATATAATTTCGGACGAAAAAATGTCAAATTCTTCCAGTTTTCCAGAATTATTTTTGGTGTATTTCTGAATGAAAAATAAAAATCTGCTTAATACACTCCAAATATAAACTTTCAGATGTACCATGGACATTTTCAAATGTTATTTTACTATTATACATTCTATGTAATTCAATACAAAAGTATGACAAAAAGTAGAATTTTATGAAACATCCTTTGCAGAGACAAGGTTTTTACTCATGTATGTAAACAAATCTAAAAATGTTTTCAATACACTCCACGCAGAAATAATCAAACTTTCTCATGTATATATTTTTTTTTAATTTGTGGCCATATCCTACCCAGAATCATGTTCAAAACCTTGCACAAAAACAAGGAAACGTGTGATAGCCCTCTTAAGGTCAAACAAATGTTTTTCAACTATGCCTAAACTTAGAAGAAAGATGATTTAAAAAAAAAAGTGTTTTTATTAATATTGTGATTTGAGTTAAGTTTTGATTGAATTTTGTTATTGTGGTGATTTTATTGTGTCTTTTAATGTAATTGATTTAATATCTGAAATCAACTTTTATTATTATTTTCTTTATTCATATTTTAACTTATTCATTACATTAAAAAAAAAATATTTTGACAATAAAAGAATTAAGAAACTTTTAAAAATGATTTGTTATACTATTATAGATCTACGGCGAGCCATTCCTGCCGAACCAAGACACGATGAACCCGTTCGTCCGTCGCTACCAGCCGATGCGCCTCATGCGAGAGAAGCGCATGTTCAATTGTCTCACGTTCAACGTGGCGCCGCAACATTTCGCCTCGCTCATGGCCATGGATGGGACTGTACTCAGTATGTTACTTTTTTATCGTGGTAAAATCATCAAACGAGTTCTCCCACACAGGGCAGGGCAGGAGGGACTGCTAGACTTGTACTGACAAGAATCTGCGGTGTCCTTCAATAGTCCTTTACGTTTGGTGCGCACAAAACGTTTTGTCAATACCAACGACGATATATTACTAGACTCCGCATGCACGATCTAAGGAACAAAAACTATTCTGTCAACTCGCTGACCCGTCCCCCTCGCTTACTACGTAAGCGAGGGGGACGGGGTACTGCGTTGTGATTGCCTAACTCAAGGTCTGTTCTGTCTCAAGGTATGTTTACGGCTCACAGGAGTGGTCGAAATAAGACGGATATAAGACTTTTTTGCCTAATGTGTTGCCAGATGGTCGCCTTTTATTAGGAGTCTAGTAATATATCGTCGTTGGTATTGACAAAACGTGGTCAATACCTTTGTTGTACGCACAGCTAAGGAGTGGAATTCCATCTGTATATCACGACAGCTATAACCTTTGGGTCTTCAAGTCAAGAGTGAACAGGTTACTTCTAGACAAGCGTGCTTCATCGTCGACCACATTTTCGCTTACCATCAGGCGAGATAGTGGTTAAACGTTAGCCTATGTTTAAATTAAATAAAAATTCCGGTTTCACGGTAATTCGTTAGTCCCGCGACCCCGGCAAGCTTTGACGATCTAAAGGGGGACCCTGTCATTGTACTGACACTAATTGAGGCGCGCGTGGAACACAAAGCGCCGTCGACCCGAGCATGGTCCATGGTCGGACAGCGAGTCGCCCATGATGAAAGCACCCTAAATTAATGTATACTCTTAACTTTTTTATAACCTTTTTTAAATGAGATAATTATTTATTGTTTACACGAGACTTGGACCAAGTAAACGCAATATCTTTTTTTTTAATTTTCCCAAAATTTCGATGTTAAAAACGTTACGCTTCTATTGTTACAGTAACAATTAATAAAACAAATTATTTTCCCCAGACGGTGCAAAATTGGTGATTCGGTCAGCAGATCTGCCTATCCTCAAAGTGTCGGAAGCGGTCCTCACTAACGACCCTAATGCCGTCGAGGAGGAAGACCCTGAAGACGCCATGGACGACGACGGAGGTGACGACTGGAATGAAATGATGTAGAATCATGTCATTGTTTGAACATGAACAGACTTTTGTCATACCTAATATATAATAGTACTTATATATTTTATTATAACTTTTGTAATAGGGTGTTTTCTGACTGAAAAAATCGAATTAGTTCGTCAGTTAAAATGAAAAAAGTATTCACAAATACATATAATACAGATATTTTGTTCCTAAAGTATAACGTATTTTTTTTGGAAGCCTTGAAGGTCACAGGTTAGTGTTATGGAAACAAAATATATTTGACAAGTATTTTTTCTTTTGTTACTTTATCCAAAACTGACGGAGATACGACAAAAAAAAAATGCCCAGGCGTCAAAGCAAGTACAGTCTTTACTTGCGTGACGTCACGAGCCCCCACTCTCGAATTTTGATGTTTTATATCTTTGTTAATATGCATTACGGTCAGTTCACAACGAAACTCGACGCGGGGCGATGCAACGATACTGCAAATGTTAATCTTTTCGTGTGGTAAATAAAGTTACATTTTGAGTAATTAAAGAGCAGCGTGGTGCTCCGCTGCATCGAGCTGCGTTGCGAAAAATGTATATTTTCGTGTATGTAGTAAATAGAATAAAATTTTGAGTAGCTCTACTGAAATGTGTGCGTAGCGTTTTTTGTTTTTTATCCATTATTTTTCAACTTACTGACGCACTAATAAGATTTGAAATTAATTATGCTGTCTTCATGCCCATTCAACATAAATTATATAAGTACCTTTTGTAATACGAATGTGCAATGTAAACGCCTCTGGATTCCGAATAAAAATCAACTTACGGGAAGTACGTAACTGACGGAACATCTTATCGGTCGCGGAACGCCAGAGCAGACAGATGTATAGAAAAACAATTGACCGTTCACACTCAACGGATGACACGTTAGTGCGTCAAAGAACATTCGATGATACGCTCGACGTATTTTACGTCAGTTATGAATCCTCCCTTAGGAAGCTTCTCCATGACGCGATGCGACGCAATTCGACCGATTCCAATTACAAGTGAAAATCATCCTTACCACTACGACATACAACATAACCCCTCGTTTACACCAAAGTATAATACACGTATTTTGACAAGTTTTGACATGTCATAGACTTCAGTGTAAAAGCAAATGTGTTTTATACTTGTATAAATACTTTTTGGCTACACAGTGTGAACGAAAGAATGTTTGAGATTACGGTTTGAGACACTCTCAATACATGTATAAAACAAACAAATTTTGTTTTGACAAGTATTCTACAAGTTTTGTATGAAACTAGTATTTAACTAGTTTCTTGGTGTAAACGAGGGGTAAAACGTGCGGTTATCTACGGTTAGACGAAAAACAAAACACGCTCGCCACGACGACGTCAAGTCAATCGAATTGCATCATTATATCGTAGTAGCAAAGACGATTTTCATTTTTAGTTGGTGTCTGAACTTTTTTTTTTTTTTTTTTTTTTACGTGTTAAAATCATCAAATGAGACCTCCCACCCCGGGCAGGGCGAGAGGTACTGTCAGACTTGTACTGACTAAAATCCACGGTGTCCTTCAATAGCCCTTTATGTTCCGGGGTCACGGTGATGGTATAAGACCCGCGACCTGGTGTCTGTACTAGTGCGCGTTTGTTGAAAAAGTTGCTTTTGTACAGCTTTTTCTTTCTCACTCATACCTGTGACAATATCTCTTTCTCTCCAAGCCAGTGTTTGGTGTATTAATTTAGCTCCTCAATAGTGGAAATTAAGTTAAATTAAATAATTAATGGATTGTCTGTCGATGTCTGGCGTGTGTTGACGTGAGACCTATGTATAATAATAAAATAATTTTAGAACTATTTTTGTAATTTTTATTTATGGTAGTATTATTTTATGATAGATAAATAATCAAACTCAACAAAAGTCAACAGCCCTTATTTTATCGTGGTAAAATCATCAATCCTTTTGATGACCAATCCTCCCATGCAGGGCAGGACGGGAGGGATTGTCAGACTTTTACTGACTAAAATCCACAATCCTTCAATAGCCCTTCACGATCCAGGTCACGGTTACCGGATGTGACAGTCCCGTGCGTGACCCCTGCAGGCGTTGGCCCTCTAAAGGGGACCCGGGCATGGCACACTAACGAACGGCGAGACACCCATTACTCGCCCTCCGCATGCCCGCAACCTACAAGCTTACAGGCTTCGGATCAGCTTATACTGATCAAAACATTTGCTCCATTCGCTCTCATAAAAATTTGTTCAAAATAAGTTAGATTTCGGAATTTTTACCAACTTTTGTTCTGAAACTGAGAGTAAAGTAAGAGAGCGGGAGTGAATATTGTGTCAAACGGTTTATACAGGGTGAATTTTTCAACTGGGCGTGGATGGCTACTTTCGAAACTATGAGGAATATCAAAAAACGTTGAAAGGAGTCTCGAGGCCGATTTTGACGAAAACTAAAACTGCATCATTGGATTTTAGAAAAATTAAAAATCCCGGTCAGGAATCGAACCCGCTGATTTTGGAAAAAAAACATACCCTGTATTATTATACCAAGGATCAAATTCTGGGAAGTTAAATTCACCATCCAGTTTTTATAAAGGGTAAAATTCACCCTGTATAAATGTCGCGATGTCGCCGGTACTCTATTTATATGTTTTTTTTGACGAAAAAAACATATCGTGTATAAAAAAATCGTGTCATTTTAAGGTAGGACTCTGCCTCTCTAGCTACAACCCTTCACTCTCCGAAAACAAAACTGGTAAATCAAATGAACTGAAGCTTTACTAAGTAGCGTATTTCGAAAATTAACCTTATTTACATGATGCTAGTGATCTTATTCATAATGTTGCATTTGATCACAGTAGCTCGTAGGAATATAAACTTTAGCATGATATTAATAAGGATTGTTTATACCATTCCCCCTCGAAAAAGCTACTTTTACTCACGGAAAACAGTGCGTAAAAGTAGTCTTTTACGCACTGTTTTGGTGTTTGAATTTAGAACACTTTAGTACATTCGACATCGACCGCGATGCTGAACAACCCCCTTGCTAATATGAAAATTACTCTTAATTCAAATCATTGCTCCGATTTTAATGTCAGCTTGTTGGCGCAGTGACCGAGCGATTGGACTACTTCGCACCCACGTGTGTGTGGAGCAGACTTAGGTATTAAAAAAAACTTTATTTTGTTTCGTTGAATATCTTTTATCGCTCAAATCTTTCTTTTTCTCGTAGTCATGGTATAAAGTATCGTTTGCAACTCTTGAATAAAACGGATTTAAATCGAGGGCCTGAATCACTCGCGTCGCTCAGGATTTAAATACTTGAATCACTCGCTTCGCTCGTGATTCAATCATCATGAATCACTCCCTGCGGTCGTGATTCAGTCATTAAAATCCTTCGCTTGCTCTTGATTCATATAAAGGCCCTCGCTTTAAATCCGCTCTTTATTCACTCGTTGCAAAATATACTATTTCAGATGAAGCGTGGCTTAGCTAGGCTGAGTAATACAGTCTCGGCAGACAATAAAATAAAACAAGAAACTTATGAATAAATGTTTTATTTCAGATCTTTTATAATCAGAAAAAAATATGTCAAAATAAATAAATGTATTGCGTATATAAAATGCTTATTTCAATGCAACGTAGTGCAATAAATTGTAATAATTATAACAATATATATAATTTTTTTCACGTAAAAAAAGCTGTAGGTAGCTAATCGCACAGAACTAAACACGGACGTCCTGACCATAAACGATCCATAGACAAAACGCTAGCACATTGGAATGAAAAATCGGTGGAAAAAGAAAATACTGTTTAAATTAAATTAAAAACTATTTTGCAACAATGAATTGACTATTCATAACATTTAGCACAAAATAGTGAGCGAAATATAAAAATATGTTTTATTTTTTAATTTTAAGTTATTTTAGTCAATTACACAGATTTAATACCCGTATAGAGTGAAGATTAAGTCACCATTAATTAATTCTTAATTAGTAAAATATAATTTGTGACTTAGACGTATGAATTTTACATACACTTACTTGCAAAAAAATGTACTCACTATAATTTTAAATAACATCTTAATTTTTATGCATGGAAGTGTAACGATTCTTTAAAAATGACGGCAACATTTAGTAGGATATAATCAATGTACATTTTGCGTAAATAGGCCTTAGCTAGATAACAATAAGGCATGTTTAGGCTTGACGTTTATGAGTAGACTGTGCGATTTAGCCATTCTTCGAGGGAGAATGTGGCGTAGTCACCGCCCGATGACCTCCCTTTGAACGTATCTGTAAAACAAATTCTTTATATTAGTATTACAGTCTCTTTTGGCGCGACAGTTAACAGTTAGTTAAGCTTTGTTGTGCGGAGGGACATTTTACAAAGTATTTCTATTTTTGGGAAATTGTTTTGTTCATTATGGATCTTGATACTTTTAATAAAAATTTGATACTTGTAAAATATCCGAAAGAAATTGAGATTTTACTGTCTGCGAATAGTTTATGTTTCAAAAATAATTTGGTGATAAGTATCTTTTGTAAATTCAAAAGTAAAAATAATGTATTCTATAAAATACTATCGCAAACAATAATATTTATGTAGAAGGCTGTGTAGGAAACGTTTTTTAAACAAAATTCAATCAAAATTAAAACAGTGTTGCTTTTGGTCAAAAAACTCCTAAAGACTAATGTTAGAATAAATTTTAAATTTGCAATTTGGGAGACACTTTTTTTAAGGATAAGATCAACAGAATATGACGTCACAGTTAGACGTTAAGAAAGGAATGCAAAATTTGAACTAGCTGAGTATGACTGCGATGGCCGATTTGGTAAAGCCTGAACGCAATCAAATTTTTCTTTCCTCAAGGAAAATTTAATGATTAAATTTTATAAACTTTTAGTTCTTCTATCAAACTGAAACTACTGGTATTATAATAATTTTCTTTAACAGCATACCTACTTTTTTTACATACACGCATAAGCATCATGCCTTCTTCCCAAGAAGGTAGGCAGAAACTACAAAGCGCCACCTGCTACGGTCTTTACGTAAGTATATTTATTTAATATTGACACAAATCAGCTTTTTTTTATTATTTTTCGTGAATGCATTTATTATTAGGTATTTTATTTTAACAAAAAATTTTTTTTAAGAACTCTTTGACCTTCCAACAACACATTGAGAACTTCAATATTTTTACAAGTTACAGTACATTTCCTTAACACAGCCCATGGCAGGTGAGAGAGCAGCTCAGTGTCGAATATCCTGTATATATTACGTGTAGCGCGGCGTCGCCCGCGTCGCTCATTTGTTCCACTGCAGCTCGCGCTCCAGATTCTCTAGAGGCTCGTTGTTCGCTGTTGTTACATTGTTTTTGTTATAATATTGTTGTTACATTGTTGTTCAACACAAGATTAAAATTGTACGGTCAACATTTTCGGGAAAATGAGTAACATTGATGGGTATTTTTTCAATTAGGTACTGGATTTATTTTTTAAAACTATTATCCTGTTTATTACTTATGAGCAAACCGTCCTGGCTTCGCTCAGGTTCAATTTGAAAATATAAATAATAGGCTATGCCATTAATGCATAGCATAGCTTTGGATGTACGAGTGAAATATCAAAATCGGTTCAGTAGTTCCAGAGATTACTTTGGAGAAACAAACTTTAACTTTTCATGCCAGTAGTGTAAATTTTGAATTAACTTGCAAAAATAAATGAACATAGTAAAATTTCCTTGTTAATTCCTATTGCTGTTGAATAACATATTATAAAAAAATATTTTAAAAATAAAAAGCAGTGTTATGCTTTCTATTTATTATTATTCAAAACAGATTTTGTCATTGTAGAATCATTTCAAATACCCAGCTTATAAATACTGATGTTGACTGTACAATATTATATCTACATAATACCTAGTCCTACACTTGAAAACTCTTGAGTCATACCTGCTTACCTATGATAAAAATATTATCCGAACCATACTGACTACGTGCGACAAGTAAACAATTTCACAAAACAATAAAAATATATTATATCAATACTAATTATATTATTAATAAAAGCCACTCATAATTAATATCATAAAAAAAACTAACAAACAGAATCAGAAAGCGAATGAAATCCAATATTGCGACAAAAATATTGAAAATTAAATACGAAATAATTTACACGTTAATTTAAGATATCATGCAGTATGAAAATAATTAAAACCACTAGAAAAAGGGTTCATCAATGTTTTAAAAAGATTACATAAGCTTTTAAAGTATTTCCAAGAATAACACTAACAAAAATATAGAAATTTGAGTATTATTATTATCCTAAAGATTCATTCATTCTAAAAGTGTTTACTAAAATTTGGTTCTATTTACTTCAAGAACTTAGTGTAATAATATGCTTATTAATTTAAACACTAGATGTTTCCCGTATTGTGGTTGTGCTTATAAATAGAATTACATACACAAGACTCAGAGCAAATACTTATATTTTGTTTAAAGTGGGAATCGAAGCCGTGACACACAGCACCAATCGTGCCGTTCCATAACAGATATAACTACTTTGAAGAAACTTCTCCTTTCACATACTTTACTGAAATTAAAATCACTTTCACATAGTCTAACTACCATTCAATGATATAGCTAAAATTACCTAATATTTATAAAAGTTATATATAATTTATATTATATAGTATATAACTCACCGATCATGGTCTTCAATCGCACCGAACACATAATGAAATCGTCGAACTGAATGTAGCCGTCAGAGGAACCGTATCTGTTGAAACAAAAACATTGGTAAAATATTTTGCAAAATTTGGCGACTTTTTCCACGAACCTATTTCTATCTTGTCCATGAAATTATCCTTATGAGAGAGTTGAATGGTATTAAAATAAAAGGCAAACAGTCAACTAAAAAAAATGCTATGCAATGGTTTTGGATTTCCCCTGTTGTACAACTTGTAATAATCTCTTTCGTAACGAGAACGTAGCATACAAAAAAGGAGGAGGATTGCCTCTTTCACGTTTCGCCAGCTCCTGTGACTGCTGTGACTTTCCCCTCGCCCCGCTAAATAGCCTGAAGGACTAAAACGCTTGTTACCTGTGAGCCAACACGTTAAGCACATGAGCGTTGACAGTGTATCCGGCCGAGTGCAACGCATCGCGCAGGTGGTGGGCCGGGATAGCGCCGCGACCGTCTGTGTCGTACAGGCGGAATACAGCCTGAGGAAGGAAAGAAAGGTGTTTTTATTTGACCTTTACACAATATTCGCTGGATACGAAGTACTAGGTAGGGTATCATAATTAGGAATGCATCGATACGCCTTTTTACCGATACGATGCCGATACTCTTATAAAAATGTGTGAATTAAAAAATTAAGAAATAAATCACAAGTCAGATAATTATACTTATAAAGGTCACTATACATTTTAATAATTAAAATTAACATTAATAAGATTTTTGTTAAAAACAATCTTAATTTTTGAGAAAGGCGATTTCGCAAATCTGTTTGGCAATGGTTTTTCCCGGGCATAGTTCTGGTCTCGTTTGCAACGAAATAGACAACACCCCCATTTACACATTTTTAAATTAAAACGTATATTAACGTTAAATCGGTCATAAAAATATCGTCGATACCGATAAATCGGCTAACCCGAAGTATCGCCGATATATCGGTTTCGGATGCATCGCTAATCATAATCGATTGCAGCGCTCATGGCGAAAGAAAAATTCAGCTACGCGTGGGACCCGACCGCGTCTTAAGGATAAGTACTTCAGACGCCTTACCAATTAGACCATCGCAACCACTATTTTAAAGCTAAATCTTTTATTTCCTTGTATTCGGTGTGTCGTGTCAGTTTATGCCAAACATCTAACAGGTGGCCTACCATAACATCAACTGCTCAGGCTCTTTCCGTCAGTGGAAGTACTCTCTACTTCCGCTGACGGAAAGAGCCTGAGCTATACAAGTCGTCTAGTGACATCTAGTTCCTTTAGCGCAGGGATTCTTTAACTTTTTGCAGTCACGGACCACCTTCACAATTTAAAGAATTCCACGGACCCCCGTCAAAGAATATTCTTAACAGATCAGAGTATCAGAGTCAAACATGAAACAAACCCTGCCCTAGAAGTTTATTCTTTGTTCAATTAATTCATGTTTGTGACTGACGATATGTTGTCGCGGTGAGTTCTTGTCTTTACCTAGACGAGATATATTATAATATTTCCTAGTAAATAGGTTAAGAGTTAGCTAACCTACTGCGTACCCCTTGTGCACATGCCACGTACCCCCAGGGGGTCCGTGGACCCCACTTTAAGAAACCCTGCTTTAGCGGAACTATTCTCGCTTTAAAGTGTCATGGTAGGCTACCTGTTAAATATTTGGAAGTATTCTACTTAGGGCATCTGGCATCTTTTTTTTTGCGTGGTAAAATCATCGTCAGCGTGGCATGGTCCATAGTCGGACAGCAAGTTAAGGGCATCTGGCACCTACGAAAAATTTTGACAGGATCCTTATGTGGACTAGATAAGGTACCAGTAGCTAGGGTGCCATTGTTAGCGGGTGCCCAATGTGGAATACCTCGTTATTTGGTGTAAACTGTCACGAAACACCCATTGAAGGGATGAAACAGCTTCGAACGAGTGGTTGCAATGGCCTAATCGGTAAGGCATCTAGTATAGATAATTTAATTCAGTGGTGGCCAACTTGATTAGACATAAGATCTACCGTTTACTAGAGCAACCCTGTGCGATCTACCAACCGGACAATTATAAAAAATGATGCTGCTTAAGTTGCGCAGTTTGGTCGACTCGTACTTATTTATATTTTTTGCTTGGCACGATGGACCACCCACCGCCATCGGCCACCCCTTATTGATGGACCATCAGATTTTCTCAGGCAAATATGCTATAAGGGCAACAACGCTGAATTCCTCAGTCACTCACCCTCCAATTCCTCAGATCAATCCACAAGGTCTTGAACTCATCAAAGCCGAGTCCTCCGGAGCCGTCCTTGTCCAGCATAGCTACCATACTGCGGCACACCTCCTTAGAGAAACCTTGTCCTCTCAGCTCTGTAACGTTTACGTGACGTTAGCATACAAATAATGGTTTGAAGGTAACCTGTGAGACGTGGTACTGAGTTTAAAAGTTATAGAAAATTGATTTTCTCTTTCAAAGCAGATCCTAATATTATAAACGTGAAAGTTTGTATGTGTGGATGGATGTTTGTTACTCTTTCACGCAAAAACTACTGAACGGATTTGGCTGAAATTGGTACACAGATAGTGTATAACCTGGATTAACACATAGGATAGTTTTTATCCCGATTTTATGTTCCCGTGGGATAATTTTCGAGTTGTAGCGGGTGAAGCCGCTGGCAACAGCTAGTATTGAATGAAAATTGATTTATTATTATAGACACACCAAAAGATTCTGTTTATAAATTAAAAACTAGAGTAGGTATTTACGAGTAAAAGGTTTATTCAGTTGTCAATAACTGGTGAACTAACATTCACGAAAATAAGTGGTAATTTAAGCTAAAAACTAAATTAATGTACTAATTAATAAGTGGAAATAAACGATTGCACTGCCCACTGATACTAGGAATTTCTCCAGTATAGTGGGTGCGTTTATAAACATAGTAACTCACATAAACGAACACCCAGACCCGGAACAAGTACTTGTAGATCATACAAATATTAGCTCTGTGAATCGAACCCGCGACACGCAGCCAGCATTGAATTATTATGAACCAGTTTCTGACCCCACCTGTCGCATGACATCACATCGCTACACGCGTTATAATTTTTTCAGATGGATTTTTTCAGAGGTTAAAACTCTGGAAAAGTTGTACAAAAATGGGGAAACAAATGAAAATTATTTATCGGTATTTGTTGAATTATAAAGTTACTATTTTTCCGCAAAATACCTTGAGGGATTCTTATAATTTATTTATTTTCTCATAATAATACAAACTTATTAATTAAGCCCCACAACACCGTTGTAATGGTTTGACTGTGGAATTTTTGACAAGTTTCTACTATTTATTTGTGTTTAATGAAAAGGACTTACTTTGGTCTAAAGAAAATCTTGTTTAATTGCTGTTTTTGATATTAAATAATATGTTATAACAACTGTAAAGGATGATATCTTTGCAAAAACGTAGTTATAGATTTGCAATAACATGTCGGGCGATACAGTAAATGTAAAGTTCAAAATGTGGGCAAAAGATTAAAAAAATATTAAAAAGATGTGAGGATAAGTTAAAAATCTTATTCCATAACATCTAAATTCAATACCACGTTTAATAGGAAACTTATAATTAATTTTATGGAAATGGAGGTGACTTAATAACCTACTATGAATTAAAAATTAAATTAAACAATAAATTTAAAATGCCCATTTTCGTTCACTTCCAATGTACAATAACATGCGTTAAGCATAAAAACATAAAAATTTCCAAAAATTTTCATTTTTGAAAATTCTTAAATTTTTGATGTTAGTAGCGTTAAGCAGATAATGCAGAATATTGCTTATAGATCCATAGACAAGACAATATTCAGCATTATTTGATATAGACAGTTGACAGTACAAAAAATAAAAATAAGAATTGTCCATGGTCACCTGTAAAATAAAAATCATAAAAAAACAAAAGGGGAAAATAATATATTTACAAGAGAATAATAACAAAAACAGACATTTTAAATTGTGCCCTCCATTTCTATAAAACGTGATATTATAATGTAAAGCGGTGCATGCATTATTGTCTCTGGAAACCTGAAAAAAAATTCAGAGGCTTTATAAGTTTACATTGTTAACGAAGCGATTCTGAAATAAATGTTTATTTATTTATTAGTATGTGATATACAGGGTGAATTTTTCAACAGGGCGTGGATGGCTACTTTCGAAACTATGAGGAATATCGAAAAACGTTGAAAGGAGTCTCGAGGCCGATTTTGACGAAAACTAAAACTGCATCATTTGATTTTAGAAAAATCGAAAATCCTGGCCAGGAATCGAACCCGCTGATTTTGGAAAAAAAATCACATCCTGTATTATTACACCGTTCGATAGTGTTGCTAATAAGGATCAAATTCTGGGAAGTAATCATATACGGCAAACTTAAGGAAATGGCAGATTTTTATGAAATTGGCTATTTTCCCATGTTACTTTACTTCTACTGAGCCATAATTTATTCGAAATGATAAAATTTCATTGTTTTCAATGTTTCCAGGATTTGACGTTTCAACAATCCCACATTACTTAACAATACAAAATTATTGAGTTGAACTAAAAATAGCATTAATTTAAAGAAGAAACGGTAACTTATGCTTCAAATACTATCTTTGCCTTCAAGATTAATCAGTTTTTTTGTAATTGTACGTTTACCTTAAGTTTGCCGTATATGATTACTTCCCAGAATTTGATCCTTATTAGCAACACTATCGAACGGTATAATAATACAGGGTGTGATTTTTTTTCCAAAATCAGCGGGTTCGATTCCTGACCACGATTTTTGATTTTTCTAAAATCCAATGATGCAGTTTTAGTTTTCGTCAAAATCGGCCTCGAGACTCCTTTCAACGTTTTTCGATATTCCTCATAGTTTCGAAAGTAGCCATCCACGCCCAGTTGAAAAATTCACCCTGTATATGTATTCGTATAATTATTAAAATAATAAAACATTACTTCTTGAATAAATTACCCTTTGAATTATATTATGAGAGATTCGGATTTATAAATAAACTACTACATGTGCAGTCATAATAAATCAAAAATCTGGCTTTACTGAAGTGGAGTTTCTTATTCCTATCATTCAATAGTGTGCTCGTTTTCGATCTACACGGTGGATTTTTCGAAAACTTTCTTACCTAACTTGCCCTGACAAACAAGAACACAACAACAAAAAATAACCATTTATCCAATTTGGTGCAGTTTTTCTGAAGTTGTGCAAGTTCAGACAGACTAAAAGCGACTTTGTTTTATACTATGTAATGGTATGATTCCACCAAAATAATGTTCAGAACATTTTGTGTAGTACTTCAACAGTGCGCGTAGTAAGCTCGTATCACGTTTCGCCTCTGTGTCCACCGGCAAAGCAGAGTATAACTTTTGTTCGCACACATAGCAGCACATTTTGTACGCGAACACTGAACATAGTCGAAAAATAACGTATTCATCTGTATTTTCTACACAAAGTGCTCCCTCGTGTTAAGTGCTCAATATTTGAAACCCCAATATAACTCCTAAACACGCTCTTTCAATAAACCCTTTTATTCAAATGCTTCAAAGCAGCACGCGAAATACAGACCTCAGTTTTTTGCAATTACATTCTGAATTAGATCTTATGCTGATCAAAACAGAGCTGCTATTGCAACGTGAGAAGGATTGAATTTTGCGAGCGAACTCAGGGTGCTTTTACTCAGGTAATTCAAATTGTGCAATTCTTGATAGTTGTGGGTGAAAACGACATTTTAAGAGAAACCTGTGCCTGAGCCCTGGGAGAGGTCTATTTCCAGCAGTGGACTGTAATAGGCTGAAAAGGCTAAGTGTATATTATCAGCCTTATTCCCTGACACTCATGTGACTAAGAGAGTGATGAGTATATTGATGGATGGAGCGGAAGAGGAAGGCCAAAGAAAAGATGGATGGATTGTATAAGTAAGGATATGAAAGAAAAAGGAGTAAATGATACTATGACTTGTGATAGGGGAGAATGGAAGAAAGAAAACGTGTTGCGCCGACTCCAAGTAAAATGGGATAAGGACAGGAAGATGAAGATTCCCAATGTTGGGACAGAGCTCTCGTCTCTATGAGTGGTAGTGGACTGAGCGATGGCTACGTCTGTGTGTCGTGGGTTAGATTCCTGCACGGAATTATTAATATTTCTTTATTCTACAGGATTTTTTTTACAAAAAATATTTTTATAGAAGAAATTTCTTATGTGGGGTGAGTATTTAAAAAACAAAGAAATTACTATTCGGGGGACTGTTAAACAAACAAGACAATGATTTAAACCTGCGACCCTCATTTGCCGAGCATGACTGTGATGGCCGGGTATGTATGTTATAGTATTTATGCATACTTACAGCATCCATCATACTATTCATCTTATTTATCATCCCTTTTATAATCGTTTTTGTAATTTGTTTACTTGATCATTTTCATGTGACACTTATGTCAAATATCAACTTTCAGTTTCTTTTTATTTTTCTGTTTTAGCTTATAGCTTATTAGTCTATTTTGTTACATTTTGATTTATATAATTTATTTTTATTGATTTCACAGAAACATTGTATTTTCTATTTTTATAATTATGTTTGTAATAACTTAAATCTAAATTTTACATTATGTAAACGCACGCAGACCTCCTTGGTCTGATATGTCCAAACCTTTGATGAAACTAATATTTGAAAATAGAAAAGAAGAAATTACGAAAACAATCTGACGGATATAAAAGCGGAGGCCGTCAGAGGGATGGGTTCCTCTCTATCTTGGACTACTATTGTATTGAGAACATGTTCTCTCTATCTCGGATTGTTGAATGGTCAACAGCTTGGACTCGATCTCAGACTTCAATACAACCCTCTAAGTCACTCAACTGAGGGATCTCCTCTTACCCTCTGAGTCACTCCTGTGAGGTCACTCTTGGAATCTATCCTACTGAGGTCACTCTTGGTACCTCTCCTACTGAGGTCACTCTTGGTACCTCTCCTACTGAGGTCACTCTTGGTACCTCTCCTACTGAGGTCACTCTTGGAACCTCTCCTGCTGAGGTCACTCCGGGGACCTCTCCTACTGCGGTCACTCCTGGGACTTCTCCTACTGTGGTCACTCCTGGGACCTCTCCTACTGAGGACACTACTGAGGTCACTCCTGAGACCTCTCCTGCTGAGGTCGCTTCTAAGGCCTAACCTCCTGTATGTGTCAAACGAACTGTGTACTATTGTGAACTGTGAAGTGCTGAACGGTGTTTTTATATTATCTAAATTGTATTTTATATTCTAGAATAAAATCTTATTATCCTATTAAAGAATATTGTTACAATGTGTATATGTATTGTAGGTAAGGTGTCGCAGGCACAAGTTCTGCTCGCTATAAATTTTTCACACAAAAATATGTACTTTAAATCTCACGACGCAAGGGTTAATGCATATGAAATAATTGAAGCTTCCAAGATTTGCACAACTGACGTCGTCCAGATAAAGGCACCATTGAAGAATCCTACTTCAACCATTATGATTCACGACATTATGCTGAAATGGGTCTATTTGGCACAGCCGTGAGTCACACACATGCTTTTTTTTTGGTTTGACACAATTTAACTTTTTTTTTTTAATTTTAACTTTTTTTTCTTTGTCTCTTTTCGTGATACTGTGTGTACTTGTGGCATGGCAAATGCCAATAAACACATTTTTTTTCTTTCTTTTTTTCACCCCATGCAAAGTCCATACCTGTGGTGGGCTGCGGCTGCGTGAGATGTACGGACTCCTGGTGGTTCTGCGCCTGCACCTGCTGCAGGTCCACTCCGATCTCCTTACAGATGGGCGTGCACAGTGCACACAGCAGCTGCTCCAGACAGCTCGGTTGGTTGTCCCCCCCGCCCCCGGGAGGGACCGTCACCCCCCCGCCGCCGTCGTACGCGGCGCCGTGACGCATCGCTAGCTCTGTTGAGGTTATGTAGCCTATTGTTGTATGGTTTGTTATTTTTATTTTATTTCTAAGTTTGTGAGGTTATCCATGGCGTATTTTTTAAGGTTGTGAGATGCAAAGTGATATTTATGCCTGATTATTTAGCTGTTTACCTGTGGTTCCAGTAGGTCGGCCCATTACCGGGTCCAACCAATTTAAATTACCCGTGGTAACTAACCAAACCGAACCTCGGGGTGGCTCAAGAGTTGTTGGTGCCTTTAAAAGTAGACATCAGGAGCTCCCCGAGGTTCGGTTAGGTTAGGTTCCTTTAAACCTTGTATACGGGAATAGGAGCTCCGCACTGCGGGGCTCCGTCTACCTGAACCACGTAAATTTAATTGATTAAGAATTAGGTACGTAATATGCTTTTATAAAGATTGGTATATGGTGGTAATTAAATTTTATAGATATCGATATAGCCAAAGTTCAGAGAAAAATCCCTGATGCCATGGAACGGGTAATTTTAATTACCCGTGGACCCGGTAATGGGTCGATCCACCGGGACCACGGGTAAACACTCGATTATTAACTTTTATGTAAGGCCTTTTAAACACCAGAGGATTTAATTTTAACAATATAGGTAATACAATCGTGATCAAATTGAGCAGCAAATGTGATCATAATAATTATGCCAAATATGTAAAGGCTTTTTTCAAATTTAAACAAAAATATGGTCTGTGAATATTTAAACAACTATAACGAATGCATGGATAAACTTACATTACGAATTTGAGTACATAATTATGAATGCATTTTTCTAATAATTCATATACATTTCATATTCACAAAATCTTAGTCATTTTTTAATTAGTTCCTATATTTATATGAGAGTTAGATAAAATATTAATTACAATCATTATAATATGCAAAACAATAAAAAAAGAACATAATTTTTGCATTAAAACTACTTTTATAAGCGCAATTTTTATTTTTGAGATAACTTAAGAAAATAATGAAAATTATTTATACACAATAAATAAAAAGTAAATATTAGCAAAATAATTTTAAAATAAATTAAGACTAATTTTAGGGAATTCAAAACTAAATATTTAAAATTAATAATCTAAACAAAAATCCTAAAAAAAGGGAAAAACTACATTTTTACTAAAAAATAGATTATAATACTTACATATACTATACCTTGGCACGGAAAGCATAACGAATCGAAAGCTGCGTTTAACTCGACACAAAGCGTTAATACATTGACAAGCTCAAAAAATGGGCATTTTAGAACAGTATATGATAAAAATATAGATAAAAAATATATTGGCCTGCTTATTATTATTGTTCTTTCTCAATTACATTTACCTTTGACAGAATTTACCTTCTACTAAAGAAAAAGAAAATACTATAATTTTAGAGACTTATAAGTGGAAGCAAATAAAATTTCAACCGTAAAACAGAGGAATTAAAGATAAATTAAACTATTTCATTAAAAAATCAAAGGTAAAATAATTGTGAAAGGACCGTACAGTCAATTTTCATCTCATCACATTATGAAATGGTCAGTTTTCTTATTGTACTATTTTCGTATTTTTATGCACTATGAGTATGTGATGGGATAATAATTAACATTTAATTATAATAAGTTGTTTCTACAATCAAGGATACACTGGTATGTATGTATATGCAAAATTTTAAGACAATAAATGTATTAAAATATTGCTCCTCAATTATAGAATGTTGGCATTTTCTAACAAAATAAAATAAGGCCTTCCTAAATAAATTAGATTCACTCTAAAAGCAAAATCTGTATGTATTTATTATTTAGACGAACACAATTGATATTTTTAGTATTTCTTGAAAATTGCGTTAATCGAATCAAATAAATTTGTTTAGTATTTTTATAAACATAATGTTTTTTTTATTAGTTCTTGCCGTTATTAAGAAAACGGTCGTATTATTGTTTTTAACTCATTATTTATTTTCAAAAACTACCTTCTTTTTTTTTATTCAAAACAATGTTCTCAAAAATGTTTTTCATAAAAAGTTCCGTTTGGAACGCCAGATTAGCCTTTGATTTGGAATTTTGTAAAAAAAGAAATAACAGATAATGCTCGTCCTTGCTTTACCTAGAAAGAAGTTTAGCAACAAAATTTTAACTTTTAGCACTGAATTTCCAAAAATCAGAAACGAGAGTTTAAAAATCGAACTACCCTCGAACGTTGGCTTCTATTACTGTCTGTCTTTGACGTTTTTCTCTCACAATAGTCCTTAAACTGTACGTAATAAAGGTGACAATCACGTACCCTCTCTCATGGCGTAGTCGAGGATCTCCTTCAACTCCTGCCAGTCCACTTCTCCGTCGTCTCCCGCCAACCGGTTGAAGAAGTCTCTCACCGGGTCTGCTGGTTCGGGAGCGGGGGCTATTTCTTTGACCTGGGGAGGAATTGCTTGGTTTAAACCTTGGTAGCACGGCACGTTTGCCGAAAATCATCAAATTATGGACAAAAAATAATGATTGAATCACGATCGTAGTAAGTGATTCAAGTAATTGAATCTTTAGCGACGCAAGTGATTTATGGCCGTCGATATTATTTTTTTCTATGTTATTCAATATTTTACTGTATAGTTATACCATGACCATGAGAAAAATAAAAATTTAAGTAGAAATTCTAAATCGCACGAATCGCGTTATGAGCAAGCCCGCTCAGTTATTTTTATTCTTTTCAGTTTGTTTTTATTTGACTTACCCTATCATCAATGTCTCCCATACCGATGTCTTCATCGTTTTCTCTGTAAAAGGAACATTAGATAGATATTAGTAAAATACATTTTGGTAAATGTATTTGGTAATTTTCGCGGTTGGCGTAGAGACTGCTACCAAAATTGACGAAGATACGAGATTCTTAACATTGCTAAACGTCACAGGCAAGTTACAGTTTTTAAGTGATTCTGACGTTACGATCAACTAATCTCGAATTTTGATAAGGTATTACAAGGTTTTAAAAAATTAACTGCAGGAATTCCGTGTGCATACGTACTCGGTATTAAAAACCATAAAAAAAAAAATTGCCAAATAAATTAATTTAGTTGCCCTTTGAGTTCGTTCACCCGTGTGTTGCGTTCACAACTGATTCCAACTTTCTCATTACATTTTGCAGATTTTGGACTGGCAATTCATCAAAATTGTACGTATTTTGATGAATTGCCAGTCCAATAACTTATTTTATGGGCCATAATAATTTACTGAAAAAAAAAATGCTTCAAAAAAAAGGTGTGTTGAAAAATTGTTATATCCATTATTTCTCAAAACTTGCAGACACACTAATTAGTCAATTTATTGATGTTGTACGCATGCTTATACTCACGTCATATTATTGCTCTTTTCAGAGAAGACCCTGAGTAGGAACTCTCCCTCCTCATTAGGATCGAAGGTGGACGGCACGATCACGTAGCTGCCAGGGTCCAGCTTGAACCTGGAACCAATAAGATTTATAAGACCACTTGAAAAATCACTGGGGACAATGGGGACCCAATTACTAAGGCCTGGATAAATAATAATATAATATATCATTTCACAACTATCACACAACGCCATCTATTATAGTCTCAAGCTAAGCAGAGCTTGTGTTATGGGTACTAGACAACTGATAAACATACTTATATATTTCTAAATACATACATATTATAGATAAATTACGCCCAGACACAGAATAAATGATCGTGCTCATCACACAAACATTTGTCCTGAGTGGGAATCAAACCCACAACCTCCAGCATAGCAGTCAGGTTCACTACGCACGCAGGCGTTTATGCTTATAAAAGAAAATGCATGTCTGTCCGCCTTTCACTAGGCCTCATGTACCGTTATAGTTAGACAATTAAAATTGTTATAGATGATGTATTTTTGTTGCCGATATAACAACAAATATTAAAAACAGAATTAAAAATATTTCAGAGGCTTTAACTCCCCTTGTTTGAACTTAAAGAAACCCTGTAAATGTCTGATTAAAATTGCTTGAGTTTGAGACTTCATTTCACGAAGTTTAAGTAATTATATTCCGTCCGATCAATGATCATAAATTACTCACCTGGCGCTAACTTCTCTCAAGTTAATAAAGGCCTGGCTTCGTCCGACGGAGGCGTTGTACTTGAAGAAGTTGATGTCCAGCGGCTTGGGCACGTGGCCGTAGTCCGGCAGGCGGTACACCGCGAACCCGATCGTGAGGCACTCCAGGCCCTGGTGACGTTGGGAACGACGGTTCTTCTGCATCAGGGCTACTATGATCTGTGGAACAAATTGAGGTATATTTAGATGAGATCATCATCTGCATAGATTTATCCCAACTATGTTGGGGTTCGGGCATGCAGACCACGAGTAATAGCCGACTCAGTGTCTGACTATGGACCATGCCCGGGTTGACGTCTCATTACCGTGACCCTGGAACGTAAAGGACTATTGAAGGACACCGTGGATTTTAGTCAGTACGAGTCTGACAGTAAAAATGAACATCCGGCTCGATTAGAAGCCAACCCCAACATAGTTTTTTTTTACGTGGTAAAATCATCAAATGAGGTTAGCCCAGCAGCCCCGGCAGGCTTTGGCCCTCTATAGGGGGGGTCCCGTCACTGTGCTGACACTCTTTGAGGCTCGCGTGGCACACAACGTCGACCCGGGTATGGTCTGTAATCGGACAGAGAGTCGCTCTTTACTTGCCATTCGCATGGCCGGATCCTACTATCCTAATTTTATAAAAGTGAAAGTTTGTTGGGTTGGATGGATGTTTATTCGTCTTTAACGCAAAAACTACTGAACAGATTTGGTTGAAACTCGGTACACAGATAGTTTATAACCAGGATTAACACATAGGTTTTTTATCCCGAGGATAATTTTCGAGTTGTAGCGGGTGAAGCCGCTGGCAGCAGGTAGTATAATATTTGTATTATTTTCTTTTATGTATAATGGGCTTGCTCTAGACCTTAGTCTAGGTCAGGAGTGACTAAGACAAGGTCTACGATAGTGCGAGCCAACGACGTTAAATTACTAGACTAAGCACGATCTAAGGAACAAAAACTATTCTGTCAACTCGCTTAAGTACTACGTAAGCGAGGGGGACTGCGTTATGATTGGCTTACAAAAGGTCTGTTCTGTCTCAAGGTATGTTTACGGCTCACAGGAGTGGTCGAAATGAGATGGATATAAGACTTTTTTGCCTAATGTGTTGACAGACATCGGTCGCCTGTTATTAGGAGTCTAGTAATATATCGTTGTTCTTGGACACACTCTCCGTATTCATGTGTACGATGTGTCAAGCTATTATTTTGTTTATAAAGAGACAGTACTCACGGTGCACTTGTTCTCGTCGTCTCCCTCGTCGACGTCTGTCAAGGTGACGGTATACTGCGGGTTCTTCCAGAATGATTCCAGGAAGTTTCTGCAACCACCCGCCGTTACACCTGCCAAATTAAATAAATAAGTCAAATATTTTTCAAAAAAAAAAAAAATTAAATACTTCGTTTTTTAAACAGTCCTAAATCAATATGAAACATTGGGGTAGACGAGGTACATGAAAAGGCCTTTGAAGTAAACCTCACTGATAACTACGTTTAGCAAAAATAAAAGAAATATTTGGAGTAAGTTAATTTTTAATCATTATATTTTGTTAAGTTTGTTTCTGTAATTTTTATATCTTTATTTTAATAATAAAGATATTAAAATTATTAATTTTTAGTTAGTTTCCCACATGTAAATGAAAAAAGATTTTTATATATGTCGCATCCAGGTATATTTGCTCGCAAATCAGAATAGTAACAGTACTTAATGACATTTATCGTATCAACAATTGTGGGCGCAGAGTGGGATTACGGGAAAATGAGAGAAATAGCTTCTTCAACTTATGCAGTTATTATTACAGAGTCTGTTACCAACTCTACTTTGCTACATTAATAGGTACTCTGACCTTCAAAGGAAAACACGTGCAGTTCCTAGGGTAGCATGTGTCACTGCCACCACGTCCGAACGAACACTGTCGTCCCATGGGATCGTGGAGCTTATCAGACCCGTACCTTAGACTCAGCACAACGTCTAAACAAAGACGCTTGTGTTCTCTTTACGGCCTTACTCAACCAAGATCCGACATATAATTATCTGGTTTATGTAATTTTCATATGGTTATCTATTTAATTAAGAGCGAACAAGTGGTAGAAGAGTGTATGACGTCACAATATGGCGCCATCATAGTTTCACTATTATCTTGGTCGCAAAGTATAATGCATATGGTGTAAATTACCTCTGACCCACTCTCCTTCGAACACAGACATCTCCCACTTCTTAGTACATCCTTCAGGACACTCCTCTGGGTCCAGTGAGTCGGGGTTCAAGTTACAGATCTCCACTCTGAAACGAATTTACAATTTTATTTTATTTGACAAAGTTATTCACAGGAAAGGTGGACTGGTGAAGTTTTTTTTATGATTGGTTCGCATTTGACCACTATCTCGCTTAAGATGTGGTCGACGGTAAAGCACGCTTGCCTAGAAGTCACCTGTTCACGCTTGACTTGATGATCCCAAGGTTATAGCTGTCGGGAAATACAGATGCAGGGAATTGAACCGCACTTGGAGTTAAATTCTAGGCCATAAAATAATCTAAAATTGGAGGTCATTAAAGTACAGTTAGTAAGGAGTAGCTCGCCGTCCGATCAAGTATCATGTAATGGTCGACGACGTAACATGTCTCAAATACACCTCAACAAGGAGCTGTCAGCAAACTGTTAAACTTTTAGGCAAAAGGACTGCCGGGGTTGCGGGACTGTTTAAGGAGGCTACCGCGACCCATGAACGCAAAGGGTATTTGAAGGAATAAGGTAGTTCTAGTCGGTAAAGAGTCTGAACAGTCCCTTCCGTATTTGATGTGAGATTACAACTAAAAAAAGGTAGTTTTCTTGGAAAAAAAATGCCTTAAAGCAGAATTATGACATACCTTGAGAAGTGCTGGATGAAGTCTTTGAAGGACATCCAAAATTCTCCATCGTCATCGAAGGTAAGACCCATCTCATCCTTCTCAGACTGAGGTATGAATCGCCACTCGGGTGATCTGCAAACAAATTCATTTTTTTTAAAATATTTTAATGCCTGCATCGTGAATAAATTAATTAAAATTTGAGAGTATATTGCAAATCTAATTAGTCCATCATTTAGAGTTTTGAAAAATAACGACTCGACGACGAATTCTTGATTAATACTAATTGGATTTACAAATTAAAAAATACGTAATATGTTTTTTTTAAATTAGTAAAATCAATGAGTATTTACAAAGATTTATTGAATCAAAACTCGAAAATGGCTGGTGACGAGAATTCCATAGAAATTGTACCAAACTGTGACGTATTGCCAATTTTGAAAGGGTCGTATCTCCGCCAATATCGGTTGACGTGCGAAAAGAAAAAAAATTGGTTGATATTTTTTATAATCTCACGGAGAAATTAATATTTTACGGAGACTTGCCTGAAGACTAACCATGCGGCTATTCATGTGTCTAAGGCCCGTTATACAGAACGTTACTCAATACTTAAGTATTACTTAAAACTAGATTCAAGGCATTTGATTGGTTGAAACTAGTTTTAAAGTAAGACTTGAGTTTTGATGTGCGTCCTGTAATACGGGCCTAAGTGACAATCCACTGACGAAGTCCCCTCTCAGAGGGCTAAAGCCTGCCGGGGTCGCGGGTCTTATACCATCACCGTGACCCCGGATCATAAAGGGCTATTGAAGGACACCGTGGATTTTAGTCAGCACAAGTCTGACAGTCCCTCCCGCCCTGTCTTGGGTGGGAGGCCTCATTTGATGATTTTACAACGATAAAAAAAAAAAAGTGACAATCCACTATAGTCCCCGCCATACAACGACGATATATTACTAGACTCCGAATGCACGATTTAAGGAACAAAAACTATTCTGTCCACTCGCTGAGGTACTACGTAAGCGAGGGGGACGGGATACTGCGTTGTGATTGGCTAACTCAAGGTCTGTTCTGTCTCAAAGTATGTTTACGGCTCACAGGAGTGGTCGAAATAAGACTGATATAAGACTTTTTTGCCTAATGTGTTAACAGACATCGGTCGCCTGTTATTAGGAGTCTAGTAATATATCGTCGTTGCCGCCAGATAAGTCTGGAATAAAGGTCATTGATCCTAATAACGCATCGTTAGAATCCATTACCATAGTTCGAATTTCAAAATAAAATGTAAGGTCACGGTCGCCTATTACCACGATTCGTTTATTTTGATCGTGTCACGACACTTTCTTTACATTTTTTCGAATGGTTTTGAAATATTGGAATACATTGGTACACGGGGGTCAACGAACTTTATTCCACACTGATCTGGCTCAAACTTATAGTTATTTAAAACGATGCAACTGGTAAAAAATTAAACCGTAAATAATAATATAACATTCCAAAACTATCACACAACGCCATCTAGTTCCAAGCTAAGCACAGCTTGTGTCATGGATGGGTACTAGAAAACTGATAAACATACTTATATATTTCTAAATACATAAATATTTTTAATAAATTACACTCAGACACAGAAGAAATGATCGTGCTCTTCACACAAACATTTGTCCTGGGTGGGAATCGAACCCCCGACTTCCGGCATAGCAGTCAGGGTCACTAACCACTAGACCAACAGGCCTGTCTATACTAGCTACGTGTTTGTACTATTATATGTAAGTTAGATCAGCCACGTACTTATCGCTCCAGGGTCCGTTCCACTCGGCCTCGTTCCCCCAGGGGTTCCTCAGTCTCAGCAGCGGTATCTTCCCCGCGCGGCCGGGAGTCTCGATGTCCACGTACTTCACTTTGGTGATGGAGTACGCGTGACCTCGGATCAGACCCACTGGGGTCTCCGCTTCCAAGATATTTGGGTCCGGCTAGAAAAAGGTAATAAGTTATATTAATTTGTGAATTATGTAGTGAAATTTTAAACTGGGTGTGGATGGCGAAATCTAAAACTGTGAGGGATTATGAAAAATACTGGAGTCTTGAGGCCGATTTAAAACTAAATCGGGATTATAAGATTTTTGAAAAATTAATATTCCTGGCCAGGGGTTTATTACAACGTCTTAAAACCAAGCTTATTCCGGCGTGTGAAAGTGACAGAGCTATACAAGTCGTCTAGCGCCATCTCGCTCATCACTGGAATAAGCCTGGTTTCAAGAGGTTGTAATACCCCCCCCAGGAATCGAAATAAAAACACATGGACCGTAATGATGCGACAAAGTTATCGGAATATAAATATTTTTTAATATCATTGTTTTCAATGTTTCACAGAATTTCAGGTCGCAGCGATCGTGCTGTTTTTAAAAATACACAATTATTTAGTAGTTTAAAATAACGAACACATTTGGCCAATATCCAACGTGCACAAGCTAAAGAAACATTAGAATAAAGAACATCTATAAATACTTACTTTCACTGTCACAGACATATGACTAAAACGTTGGTTTTAAATCAAAAGACACAAAAACGTCTCCGCGCACAACGACGTCATGTCAATTGAATTGCATCATTATATCGTAGTAGCAAGGGCGATTTTCACGCTCCCTTTGCTTCTGTCACTTTTGACCCTCCTACCTCTAACTCCTGAAACTTCCAGCTCACCTCAATACTACATCCGCTGAGTGAGTTCCTCTCGTAGGCCTTCAGCAGGATGGTGTAGAAGTTGGGCGGCAGCTCCGCGATGTCGTACATCTCAGTGACTCCGCCCGTGAAGTCCTCCATGGCCTCGCACGTCGAGCCTCCCTTTAGGGCCTCGTATGAGCCGTGCAGCCTGGAATTATAAGATAATGTGTTGGAAATATAGAGGACCTCATGTTTAAGAGGATGGATGGATGTTTGTTACTCTTTCACAAAAAATCTACTGAACGGATTCGGATGATATTTGGTACACAGATAGTTTAACTCATAGGATAGTTTTTATCCCGTCAGGCCCAAGAAAATGTATGGACAATCGCTAGTGTTTGGTAATGGAGTCGCAAGGATTGACGATATCGAATTGTATGTAAGAATCATGTGCGTTGTCATTAGCACATAATAACAATGCACATGATTCTCGGTTCGAAATTCGATTGCGCTGGCGACATCTTTTGTCTTTTGGTTGCAGGACCTTTATGTCGTAGTAGTAAGGTGGATTCTCGTAGTTTACGGTCGAATTGCATCGCATCGCTCCATTAGCAAATACGTGTGACTTGAATCGGCAATTGACTCGATATCGCACGAGTCGCGTGGCGTCATGAGCAAGTTCCCTAACAGTAACGACCGCAAAAATCTACAATTAACAACCATTGTTTCGCTTCTGAGTCCAAAAGACAAAAAAAAGGTCAGAAGTCAGGATAATAAAACTTACTTGGCATAGGCCTTCTCCAGCAGAGCGCTCCAGAACTCATTGTTCTCCGAGGAGTGGAGGAACACCAGCTTCCCTCTGTAGGTGGGCAGACGGTCGTCGATCACCACGTCCACCCAGCGACCGTACTGCCAGAAACTGGAACAGGAAATTAATACTTAGTACTTTGGTATTAAAGATTAGTTTTTAAGATAACTAACAAAATGTCCGTGTTACTTGTATAAAAATATTAAATAAATACAAAATTACATTAATTCATTTTTTAAAGTTGAACTTCAGTGGGATAACAGCCACTGCCGGCGATTTAGCAAATAAAGCGAGCAACTGAAAACGCTCCACGAAGCCGAAACTAGCCGGTGTGCAATATTCATAAACGAAACTTTTTTTATAAGGTTTTAACATTTTTGGACGATAAGGATGTGTATGGCTTGTAAATTTGGTTTCTTAATAAAATATATCTAGTAGGTATATTATTATATACGACTGGCCTGTTAGTCTAGTGGTTAGTGACCCTGACTGCTATGCCGGGGGTCGTGGGTTCGATTCCCACCCAGGACAAATTTTGTGTGATGAGCATGATCATTTGTTCTGTGTCTGGGTGTAATTTATCTATAATATGTATCTACATAATTAGAAATATATAAGTATGTTTATCAGTTGTCTAGTACCCATAACACAAGCTCTGCTTAGCTTGGGACTAGATGGCGTTGTGTGATAGTTGTGGAATATTATATTATATTATTATATTATTATTGTACTCAAACGTTGTCTTACCGGAAATGGAAGACTCCTGCATAATCCTCATCGAAGCTCTGGTCATCTGGCACTACTTGGAAGAACAATCTGGAAAACAAACAAAATAATGTTTAACAATTATGACCATTCTGATTCTTTTTATTTATTTACCTAAAGATAAGATGTTGGCTATTATGGAATGGACTTTTACATCGAAAAATTATAGAATTCTTTTTTTTTGTTCAACCTACACTGTCCCACTGCTGGGCAAAGGCATCCCCAAAGTCTTTCCAAGTGTCCTTGTCCAGCGCCACCCCAAACCAGCCCTCACAGTATGAGGTAGCTAATATGTAGTATGAGTCCAACTCGTCTCGCCACCTCTTATACAACGTGTAACGTTTTTTGCGAATTTCCAAGAGTCTTAGAACAAACATTGTTCAGTAACATGTGCTGAGTTCGTTACCCCACGAGAGGTTTTGCGCTTTTAACGTTACACGTTGTATACAAGCTCAAACCAAAGAATAAATATGCTCAAACTTAAATTCTTGATTGCATTCATGTGTACATAGGTGTTACAGAAGTAAATAAGTTTCAACGTGAAGCTCGGTTAGGGCACGGCAACATACTTGATATATTTAAAATATAAGCATTCAGTCAGTAATTGGTATTACAAGTTTTATTAACTTATGAGGTGATTATATTTAAGTATCAGTTCAGTTGTAAGTATCAGCAAAATATTTGAACTATTTTAAGTATCATACATTTTCTGACAAGCTTTCAAGGACAGCTTATCGTCTCGGAAAAGTCAATGAAAATCTGTCTGCATCATTATCCTATTTGAACAAGAAGGGTAGAGAGATCGGGATATTATTTGCATATTTACATAAAGTAGAGAGTTGGCTATTATGAAATAGACTTTTTCACTGAAAAATGATACAATTCGTATTCAAGTAGGGTTGCCATCCGCCCGGGTTTCCCCTAGTTTAGAGGGCGTCTGGAGTATTCATTTGTAGTCCGGGTTTTTAAAGTTTAAAGGCGCACACTTCACCGTTCTCCCACACCTCGTGCGCATTTCGACACTTGTCCGGGTTCTGGACTCAAAAATCCGGAGTTTTCACGCGTATTGTCCTGATTTTCAAATTTTAGAGATGGCAACCCTATATACAAGGAAATATTTGAATGCCAATTATGTGTCACTGTCCACTTTTGGTAGGTAGAGTGGAATTATACTACTTTAGGTATCATACATTTTCTGATAAGCTTTCAAGGATATTGTCCAGGAAAATGTCAATGTCAAAATGAATGCATCATTGTCCTGTTTCAACTAGTAGACTAGGTGTGTGCACTATCTATATCTATACATCTATACATAATAATAAAATAGTAGGAAAGTCAAAACTGTACATTGAATATTTTTTAAAAAGAGTATTTGGGGTGTGATCTACAATCGATACCGAAGCCAAAAATATAGTTTTTAGAATTTTTGTCTGTTTGTCTGTATGTATGTCCGGGATAAACTCAAAAAGTACTGGACGGATTTGAATGATTCTTTTTTTGTTGTATAGGTATTAAGTCTGGTCAAAACATGGGCTATAATTTATTTTGAAAACTTGAACAACTGGCGCAGAACCGCAACAGACCAGCTAAACTATAAGAGATACAAAAATGGTGCGATAGCAAAAATTGTTCCACGTGATGAGCATTTTCTGCTGAGAAAATTAGTTTGAAGATCTGGAACACCTGATGTGGAACTCCAAGAGCCCAGCTACACTACAACATATACAGGAATAACGTCTCAGCAAAGTTGTTCGGCCTGATGAGCACTCTCTGTGGACATATAAAAATTGAAGATCTGGAACACCTGATGTGGAGCTCCAAGAGCCCAGCTACACTATAACATATACAGGAATGACGTCTTAGCAAGAGTTGTTCAGCGTGATGAGCACTCTCTGTTGACGTATAAAAATTGAACACCTAATGTGGAACTCCAAGAGCCCAGCTACCCCGCGGTGGTGGACGCCCACGGCGTCGGACGTCACAAGACGATCTCCGGCCACCGTAGGCGCGGGCATGCGGGCGGCGAGTTAAGGGCAACTCGCCGTCCGACCATGGACGGCGCGTCGTGTTCCACGCGCGCCTTAAAGAGCGTCAGCATAATGAAGGGGCCCCCTCTCAGAGGGCTAAAGCCTGCCGGGGTCGCGGGACTTATACCATCACCGTTACCCCGGAACATAAAGGGCTATTGAAGGACACCGTGGATTTTAGTCAGTACAAGTCTGACAGTCCCTCCCGCCCTGCTCGGGGTGGGAGGACTCATTTGATGATTTACCACGAAAAAAAAGAGCCCAGCTACACTATAACATGATTTTTTTCAACTGGGCTTGGATGGCTATCTTTGAAACTATGAGGAATATCGAAAAATGTTGAAGACTCCTTTCAACAATTCTGGGGAGTACCTAATCATATAATTATGGCAAACTTAAGAAAAACGTTTAATTGAAAAAAACTGATCAATCATCAAAGGCGATGACTGTATTCGAAACTTAAGTTAACCTTTTCTTCTTTGAAATCACGCTTATTTTTGTTCAACTCAACACCCAGTTGAAAAATTCAACCTGTATAGGAATGACGTCTTAGAAAGAGCTGTTTAGCCTAATGAGCATTATCTATTGATGTATTAAAATATAACATTTGGAACACCTGATGTGGAAATCAAAGCTATAACTAATTTCACGGACTGATTTTCGATGACGATTAATATATTAATACAATTTTTATTCTACTGGCCAAACTCCCATGAATTTTTTACCCGGGCTCTTGAAGTGGGATATCAGACTTTTCAGATCTTCGATTTTGCCGACCCCATTGTCGCTGGCATAAGCAACAAGATCCGCGTACGAAGTCGCGGGCAGAAGCTAGTTATTTATATATTTACTAGCGACCCTTCCCATGTTTCGCTACGTGTTACGAAAAATGTGATAAATAAAGAACCGCTCGACCGATTTTGTGCAAACTTCACATAAATAATCTACTAAATGGTCCGTAAAAAGCCTAAACATTTGCTTTGGATAGATGAGCCCGTTCTTGAGTTATAAAGTTACTACGAAAAGTGGCATTGATAGAAGATTTTATTGGTTACTTTTTGTATAGAGGGAGGGAACCTGTACCGTCAGCACGAGTTTTCAGTATTTGAGACGGAAAGTAAACTGGAACTTTGACGACTTCAAATTGACAATTTTCAAGGGAAAAATTGGTTCCTTCTTCGCACACCAGAGGCGCTGTTCCATATTTTCATACAAGAAACGCTGTAAATACTGTAAAAACTCTGCAAAGTAAAACAGTGAAAACTCGTGCTAGGGGTACTGAACATAGTTTTTTGAGAATTAGTAACTGAATCGATCCCAAAATTTTACACAACATAATATTATTACACTTTGTTTCAAAATCATTTTAATAAAAGTTACCAGTTCATTACAATACAATCCTTGTAAGGCTAGGTACCTATTGCCAAACTATTATCAATAAGTGACACAGAATGCGCGGGTTAAGCCCTACCGCGCCCCGTCGCGAAATAAGCATATTTTTGAACGGACAACCAGGTAACATAACAGCATAAATATGAACAAACATTACATTTACACAGCTGAAGGATTCAGTTATCTTATCTAGCTTGCATGATGCATTTTTTATGTAAAAAAATCTATATAAAAACCCACACAAAAAACTGATAAAATCTTTTTGAAGTTAATTTTACATAGCGACCTTTATTAGTTTTACAACGCCCTAACCTTCCGCACCGCTGATGCTAACGCCCCGTTCACCGCAAAATTTGAGGCAAAAGCCTTATATATCAGATCCCAAATGTGGCCAACATTGGACATATACTAAACACAAATAACTCACTTTCTGTGCAGCGTGAGGTTGGCGACGGCGGCCAACAGCCAACAGTCTCCCAACTCTCCCTGTTGCACGTCGAAGCGGCTGTACCCCTCCACGAAAAGTTGAGGATCGTCGCATATTTCCTGAAAAAAAAAAAAAATATTCATAATATTCCACAATTATCACACAAAGTCATCTAGTCCCAAGCTAAGTAGAGCTTGTGTTATGGGTACTAAACAACTGATAAACATACTTATATGTATATTTCTAATTTTCTCTTTCCCAGGACAAACATTTGTCCTGGGTTGAAATCGAACCGAACAGGCCAGGCTTCTTTTGAGTAAGCTCACTTCATCGTAGAGTTTTCTCTGTAACCTTAGTACGAGTTTTCTGTAAATGAGACGTAAAGATACTGGAACTTTGAAACTTTCAAGTTGACAATTTTCAAGGAAAAAATGGAACAGCGCCTCTGGTGTGCGAAGAAGGAATTAATTTTTTCATTGAAAATTGTCAATTTTAAATTGTCAAAGTTGCAGTTTACTTTACGTCTCAAATACTGAAAACTCGTGCTGACGGTACTGATTAGATTGCTGATAAACTGTGGGATGTGAGTCAAAATAACGACTTTGTGGAGCCCTGACAAAACCAGAACGCGATGCTGCAGATGGGTGGTGTGACTGACCAAAACTAATCGACCTGGCGACTCACATTGGACATATATTTGTATGATCTGCAAGAGTCGTTCCGGGTCTTAGCGTTTGTGTATGTGAGTTTCTATGTTTGAAAACGCACCCACGATAGAGAAAGAAAACGGTTCCAATTATGAAATAAGCAGTACTTTTGTGGTCTAGTATTATACCTATGTATATGTTATTTTCCTGTTTCGTTTATTGTGTGTATATAAATAGTTAATTTTAATATAGTTACTATAATGCCTATATTCCCCGAAGGGCTATGTGTACCATCTAACTATACCCGCATTTTGACCATTTTTTTTTAAGTTCTGTGTATTAGGCGACTGCCCTATTGCCAGCAACTGGACATATAAAACTTCTCCGAAGCTGTTACTATTTTTTTTTTTTAAGGAAACCCTTATTAACAAAGCTCGAACAGGGAATTGAAAGACCCAAGACCCTCAAGCTCAGCAGTTGGGTTTGGGACTTCTCCAACGAGGAAATCTAATGGTTGCTACCACTCAATTATTCATTTACTGAGCAATACAATGGATTTTAATAGCTGTATATTACCTACTCTGCGGTGTCATCCCAGTATACTTATAACTAATAACTGCAGTGTCGTTTTATGTCGCTTTTACGACCATCCTTATAAATATGATCGTGTAAAGTTGTATCACATCACTACTATAAAATATATAAACATGGCAAGGTTACCCAATCTGCCAACGGGGTCGCGAGACTGTTTAAACATGTAACCGTGACCCTGGAACGTAAAGGGCTATTGAACGAAAACAGTGGATTTTTGTCAGTATGAGACAAGAGTCCTTTCTGCTCCACCACTTTAGGTAAGAGGGGTCATTTGACGACTTTAATACATGCAACTTATTTTGTGGCGAATTTTTCAAGGACCCATTGGAGGGTCCTTGTAAATTCGCCACAAAATAAATTCCCCACGAGAAAAAGTATTAATCCTGTTCTCCTAGTACTTTCTGTTCAGATTCCACATTGTATTCTTGTTTTCAGTAGTTTTGTGTTGGATTTTTTGATTAAATTGTTCTTCGGTTTAATTGTTGAAAAAAGAAATGAGGCGACATTTAAGTATGTATCAAAATTTAAAAACAAGAAAATCGTTTAGCGTTTATACATCCTTTTTTCGTGGAGAATTAATTTTGTGGCTTTTGTAACAACCCCATCTAATATAACTGGATCCTTTCTGCTTGATGATATCACAACCTCTTTTCATTCTTATAAAAAACGTCACCTCGAGAATTTCTGCAAAGCAACGCCTAACTTCATAACAGCTAAACTACTCACCCCAGGCCTCAGCCATGTGATGGGTCTATCGAGCCTCTCCTTGTAGTAGAGACTGCGGTCTACTGCCGGGAAACTCCGGATCCTCGAACAGCCTGCCCTCAGCTACGCAGCGAGACCTGATCTCCTTGAAGTCCTGGTAGGTAGCCGGACCGAAGGTTGATGGACGGGTCTCGCCTAGCTGTAAGGAAAATAGATGTAAATTAGCTTTCCAAGAAATGTACCAACTTCACTACCAATCTTTTTGTGCTTAAAGGCGCGTAACTATAAAGTTGGAAAATTCTCATACCCGTCAAATATTTACAAGTTTTAATTAGTTTGGGACTGTTACTGTATGGAAATAAGAAAAAATACGTAGTTACAGAATTATAATCATCAAAATCACCAATACAACCCTCCAAGTTCATAAAGCTCTAGGAATGACTTTTTCTGTTTTTTTTTTATTGTTCCTAGGCCTTTATGAACTTAGAGGGTTGTATTGGTGATTTTGATGATTATAATTCTGTAACTACGTAGGTCTTAAGGCCTCGAATAATATTTTAATCAACATAAAACCTAGCAATGGTCTGCAAATTGCAAAAAACGCAAGAAATTTTGAATTTCTGGTTGATGCATTCACCTTAACTATTGAGAGTAATAATCTTTATTAATATTATTAAGCTGAAGAGTTTGGTTGAACACGGTTATCACAGGAACTGGTCCGAGTTGAATAATTCTTTTAGTATTTGGTAGTCCATTAGAGAGGCGAGTGGTGGTGAAATAAAATCCAAAAAGTGATGCGCCTGGCTGGGTTCGAATCCACGATCTACAATTCACACGAGTCACCACTGCTCTCAGTAAATATTAATACATCATAAAAATAAGCAAAATTATAAGATGTTGCTTTGGCGGATTAAAAATATCATGACATTTATATAATATGTTTTTATTAGGAGTGGGTTCACGGCAATAGTGCAACGTGTGGGCATCGACCTGTTCGTAACTCCTCGCCCACGACACAAACGTAATCATGCAAATAATTCATTCGAAGTTTCTTTGTAAAACTGTACCTGATTCGATTTATGAGTTCAGTTTATGATTTATAGGCGGGTGCCACATAGAAAAGACGTAACACGAGGACGCGTCGCGGAAGTGCGAAAATTTATGAGAGTCGCGCCCGCGCCCCGTCTCTTCTGTGTGTTTACATCGCGACGCTTCTATACATTTATGTATGAAAGAGACGCCGAAAAGACTATGTCTCCGCCTCGTCTGGTGGCCCGCGCCATATATTCACGGCGAGAGGACGAATCTGTAGACTACATAAGGAGCTAGGTTAGCGCAAGCTTAACGCAGAGTCGAAGAGACAATGTAAAACTTAGAAGAGCAAATTCACCCTTATTTTCACAACATTATGCACATTATTTCTTCGGAGGTTAAAAAATAGTGGTGTGTTCAACGGAATTCGCGCGTAATATAACGATTTTGGCAAGCTTTTAGTCATTAGGTACTGCGTCAGGTTGTATCTACAATATACTACAAAGATTATGTATTTAATACATTTGCACCGATACATAGTAACTATAAAAGTAAATAAAAGCGTTGAGAGTGATATTTTTCTAGCGGTTGTTCTATTTCCAGATGCAACGTACGAATTCAATAAATTATTGCCATACAATCGATCGACGCAAAGTGCGTCTTCGGTAACTTCTCTTCCACAGTTATTTTTTCCTTAACGAACGCTTGATTGGTAGGGCCGCAATACTGGTAAGAGGAGTTTGAGGAGAGACTGAAGAGGCGTCCTCACTTTCCGCTTGACAGATGTCCTTACGGACATGGTACTTCGGGAGGTTTCTATGCCGAATTGGGCGGAAATAAAGGCCCGGGTGTCACAACTGCGAGCATTGGCCGAAGGAGACAGTGGAGCATACGGTGGTCCCGCTTGGGTAGAGCACCACCGTGTCCACACAGAGGCGAGAGGCGGCGACGACCTCTCACGCTCGTCATTGGTCGAGGCCATGCTGGGGGGCGAGACGGAATGGGAAGCAGTCACATCTTTCTGCAAGCAGTCATGCTAGAGAAGGAGGAGGCGTAATGCCTGACGGGGAGGACAGCCCAAGACCCAGCGCAGCGGGAGACGCTCACTGAACGGACGTGACGAGGCGATTTCCGGTCACCTTAGGCGCGGGCATGTAATGTAGACGAAATGTAATAGGTGACACTCATTAAAAGAATTAAATACGTTATTACAGATACTTTCACAAAACACTGTAGCTTGATCCATTCGATGGATTACTTTCCCATATTTTAAAACCACTTGAGTATCAACTAATTAATTTTGTGTTCTGACATATTTTAGAGGGCCTGGGAAAGCTTTTTTTTGTATAAGAAGTATAGTTTACGAAGCTAATAACACCTTTATAAGCAGGATACTAGGATATAGTACTAATAACTATAAATTATACCAAAGAGCTATTCTCCATAGCCTTTTGGCACATTAGATAACTTTTAGCGACGGCGACGGTAAGTCTAAGCCTAGGTCTGACCTTTTTGGCAAGATTCCCATTTCCTGAAGGTTTTGGGGGTAGAAAAATAACACAAATCAATTCTAAGCACTAACTATAGAGCTTAAGGAAGAAGATAAATCTTTATAAAAGAAGGAAAGATAGTAGTACAGATTTATATGAATAAATTACTATCAAGAACAATAACTTTAATGGAATAAGTCTCTCGGTATCAGCGACGTGAACCTATGCTATTCTCTAATGACAATTTCTAGACTGTACGCTACAACGAGGACAACGAGGTCTGCGACGAGACAGTCTCGTGATAGTATGTATGGCTACAACAGACTTTAGTTTCGACGCTGCCAGGGCCTTAGAGAATCGCAGAAATTAAATTATTAAACCCGGAAACAGCGTACCTCGTATCAGAATAAAAATAAATAAATAATAAGGGCAGGTCAGAATCTCGAAATCCGTTTATTTGAAGGTTTGTAAAAACATAAAGATAGAGTTTTAAAGAAATAATAAAAGACAAACCGATAAAAGTCTTTGGCAGACTAACAAATTAAAAGATCACAAACCCAAAACAGTTGTTCACCAGTGGGCATATACATTTTGCTTCCTTTGTAACTCGGAGGCATCTTCAGCTTGTATTCCGAATGATAGTCTACAGTCGAGAGCCTCTTCCTTGGAGTACTTTCTCTACTAGCTTTTACATCACTCAGGGTCACTTTAGGAGATCCAATAACCTCCTTTGCGAAAATTATACTGCGGTTAGTAACAGCATTGCTTGAACGTTCAACAACTTCAACGGTTTTAGCACTTATTTCTGGTTCTACTACTTCAGGTTTCGCAACAGGTGCCACCACTTTGGTCGCCCAAAAAGGTTTGTAACTACTGTTCTCCCGAACGTTAGATTGTTGATACGCATAATCAGAAACTTTGTCTTTCTTGAAATCTTCGAATAGTCGTTTGAAGAAATTACCTTCTTTGGCATTTTGCTCGGATTTCTCTGGTTTTGTCTCAGAGTCTTTTGTGCTTTTCAATATTCTCCCGGATTTTGGAGATTTAATGGAAACGGATTTCTTTTTCCAGGCTTCGGCGGCATTGGACACAGAAGCGGTTGTATAGAATGTTTTCAGATATCCAACCTCTTCTTTGCTTAGTTTCACAAAGGTATCTTCTGCAACTTCGGCGGCCATTTTTGCGTTTCTGTGCTAATGCGTTGAAACTTCGGAAGCAACTGATTTTTCTACAGCAATTTATTTAAATCGATGTTATTTTGTTAACTCGGTTTCAGTGTTTCTAGTGCAAGGTTGACTGATTGATGTAAAAGGATAATTAGACTGGCTAGTAATGTTTTGTTGTTCGAATGCTTATTAAACTAATTCCGTTTATATGGTGTAGAGAATTTTCCTATTATTACATATTGAGGATAATGATGAAAAAAAAAACAAGGTAAAGGCTATATTTCGCACTTTTCCTTTCCTTTTGCAATGTTTGCGGGATTATAAATAGTAATAAGGTTACAACCATCGTTTTAAAGGTTAAACGACATAAATTTAAAATGACCAGAACAATAACTTAGTTTCAAAGTCTAGTTCTTAAAGAAAGTTGTAAATCAGTTAATTATTTTAGATGTAGCGCGGCCTTGATAAGAATAACTGTCAATCGATTTTACTGACGACTGTAAATTATACATAACCTATTCTCCAAAGACAAAATGCTTTGAAAATATAGCTCGAGCGGTGCCAAAAGTAGTTCGATTTTATTCTTTTCTGAACTGTTACTCTTTTGTCCAAAACCCTTTCTAAATAAGAGTAAACAGGCACCTTCTGAGCACGCTCGTTCCATCAAATACCGTATGCAAGATCGAGATTAAAAACATGCTCATCAGACTATAAGAACAACAAAGCAGAACTAGAATAGATGAACTTTAAGCCCTAAAATAGCCACACCAACTTTTTTGCAGTACTATTTTTGGGGAGCCATAACACTTTGAATTACAAAATTAAATTAAAAACACTTAGTTCACAAACTAAAAACGTCTACGGCACTATAAAAATAAAGACAAATTGAATAAAATAACGCGTGTCCACTACATGACAGCAATAACTGAAAATATTGACTGCCGACACAAGACTGATAACAGTTTGTTAAATGGGAAGGTATAAGGACTGTGTGTGTGTGTGTAGCGGAAACCCATAGAGAATAATTGTGCTATATGGTGTAAGCTATGGAAATATGGAACTTGTGGCGTATTGAAAGCTAAGCGATAACTGAAAATGTTGTTTGTAAAGCTTTTTATTTGAAATCTTTACTGTGCTCCTAGACGCTTATAACGTGTAAATTGACATAAAGTCAATCAATGTTAATACTTGTCGTAGTATTAATACATTCATACTTGTCTAACATGATCATTAACACAATATAAACATGTGAGGTAGTAAATAAATGCTTTTTACTTATCTACTCATACAATTAAGTCTAACCATCACAGATATCTAATCTGTATTGTACCTGCAATCTATGCAAATAAACTTTTACTTTACTGTACTCGAAATGACTGACATTACACCAGAGTACAATAATTCATTAGGATGTCGCAGACTAAAAGCTATACCAAAGCTATTTTCAGCATTTTTAATTAGAACAGTTAAGAACCTAACGTACATCCCTTAGAGACACCACGTCATGACATAGGAGTGGTGTAGGACAGACCGTTTTTTTATCAACCCATCGAATCTACGGTGACATAAAAAGATAATTACTGTTTCGTTAGTAGTTCGAACAAAGCCTTTTAACCTAATAAGGTTTAACAGGTATGGTGAACAGTATCGAAGGCTTGACTAGGTTCATTAGTTCAGTTATCCGAGGTGTTTGTACCGAATAGTGTTTGCACAACATTTGGACCATTAATCGATTTACCAAAACAGTGCGGGTTAGTCTCTTTTTTAATTTAACTTATTCTATATTTTTTTAAGGACTGATAAGGACTTTTTATCAAAAGTTAAGTGGTATGTTGACATTTTGATAAATAAACACAATATTTTAATGATAAGATATGCATTTTGCAAATTCAAGGACATGCACCAAAATTCGCACCCATACGTCCAAACCCAAAGTATTTTCCCAATATACACATAATTATGTTCATAGCATGCACAGCTAAGGAGTGGAATTCCCTGCAGGTCCTTGGGTCCTTGTTTTCTGATAGATGGGGTATTTAAGTCAGGAGAGAATAGGTTACTTCTAGTCAAGCATGCTTCACCGTCGACCACGTCACCCTTATACAGGGTGAATTTTTCAACTGGGCGTGGATGGCTACTTTCGAAACTATGAGGAATATCGAAAAACGTTGAAAGGAGTCTCGAGGCCGATTTTGACGAAAACTAAAACTGCATCATCGGATTTTATAAAAATCAAAAATCCAGGCCAGGAATCGAACCCGCTGATTTTGGAAAAAAAATCACACCCTGTATTATTACATCGTTCGATAGTGTTGCTAATAAGGATCAAATTCTGCGAAGAAATCATATACGGCAAACTTAAGGAATGATTCATTGATTGAAAAGGTTCGATTCCTGGCCAGGATTTTAGATTTTTCTAAAATCCAATGATGCAGTTTTAGTTTTCGTCAAAATCGGTCTCGAGACTCCTTTCAACGTTTTTCGATATTCCTCATAGTTTCGAAAGTAGCCATCCACGCCCAGTTGAAAAATTCACCCTGTATAGCAAGACATGGGTTAAATGCGAGCCTTGCTTCATGAAAAAAGACCAACTTATCAAGCTTCACGTGAATTATTTACTGTTTCTCACGTGACAATAATCAAACAACGTATACTTAAACACGCGTATCACTTTATCCTCGATTTGACAGCGAACAATGGACGATAATGATTTAATGCAACCAACCTGACAAATTCAATTACGACTACAGTTTTTTATTATGACCACGTGTATGTTGCACAGATTTATCTCAATGTTTCGTAATGAAATCAGATTAGAGATTACATGAAATACGTAACTGTTCTACGCAAAGGATTACACATTTGCATACGTATTAACGATGAATCAAGCATTCGTTAAGGAAAAGTGCTCTGTTTAACAAACATCTGTCAATAATTACCTATGGTAACAAATAAATGCTATTCTATTCTAAAAGTGAGTGAATATTATTCAAAAATGCCAGTTTCTGCGATACTGGTAGGTTAATATAGCAACATTTTATGTAAGAGTACTATTACGTATTCTGTGGTAAGAGTAAGTCCAATGTAGGTAACAAGCCAAAAGTCCTTGGTCACTGACATCTCATTAGTTTCTGGGTAGATATAGGAAACTTTATAGTGGAACATCTTAAAATACTCTCAATCTAGAGATGGAGACTGAGTATCAAAGAAAGACCAGCGTTAGAACTTAATTAAACATGATATTAACAATGCAACTTCTACACTCGCGAGCAAAATTATGGAATCACTTACTCCGATTTCGCGCGATCAGGAGTACTTTAAAACTAATTAGGAATAATCAAAATGGTACCATTTTGAATCTTAAACTGTTAACTTTAAATTGATACCAGATCATTCAGATCAAGCCGTTATTTAGGGAGCTTTCCCGGATCAATTCCAAGTAAGTGACTCCATACTTTAGGTCGCTAGTGTACTATAGATCAAAGGTTCCATTTAACACATCGCGTAACAATAACAAATCAGTTTTGTTATTTCCTTTTAGCTATTTATAGAAATTATTGCATTAATTGTTTAATCATTATTAATATAGTTATGGTCATATCATAATTATATTATTAGATGATAAAAAACTAACATTAGTTTAATTGAAATGTTCTCTCGGTAAACTAAATTTATCATATGAAACATAATTAACATAGATAGCCTAAAACAGTGTATGATTAACATGTTATCGGTTTATAACTCATATAATTAAGCGCTTAATGATTTGCATATTTGACTGAATTTAATTAATATTAGTTTTGTTTTATTTAAATTATTGTTTTTGCTGCCAATCTATCTTCATTTTCCTTCCCTTTTTTGCATCCAAATTAATAAATAATTACAAGGAACTGTAGTATTGTATACTAGTGACTAGCAACGTTACCAGTATTACGACTACTTTTCGATGCAGACGTCTTTTTAGGTACTCCAGACATAGATATTTTTGGAACCCAATGGTACTTAAAGCCAGTGGTACTAAAGCATAGTCTAGGTGTATTGAAACTTAGGAAGGCAACTACAAAATAGATGGAAAAAGAAAAACGGAAAGATGATCATCATAAACAAAGTCTGGCACCGTGGCACCAAACTAGTGTATTACCTTAATAGCCGTTAATACTTTAAATTCTAGGTACAAATATAAATAAACCAATTACATGACATCAACGCCACGATACTCAGAACATTAAATAATTTATGTATGTGATCAATACGGGGGCGAAAAAGGTCGAACGTCTAGACTAGGGTGCTCCCCTATGTCTGGATGCAGTCTGTCTCGAGATTTTGGAAGCTTACAACGTATTACTCATCTGTGTCGTCTGCTACGTTATTTGTTTGTTGTGTTTAGCCAATATCAAAACATAATTTATCTCAGGGTTTTTCTTCTATCATTTAAGCATCATCGTCTTTTTGGTCTTGTTTCATGTTACTTGGGGATGCAACATGTTTTTGCTGTCAACTATATTAATTTCTGTTCTTTCACATATTTTCTCACAAAATCCTTAGTGTTTTTTTGTAAAATTTAGATTCTGGCTGTTAGATCTGGTAACGATATACCTTTACATAAATGCATTGGATACAAATTCCATTTCTTCAGTAAATTAATCCCTTCAGCAAAAGCAGAGTAACATTACCGTGTAGATTGTCACATGAAATTTTCTCGTCTGGAAATTGTGGACGATATAATATTCACTCCTATAGAAGCCTTTCTATGACATGTAACAAGTTGTGATAGTGATACAAGTATTTTCCATTAGTCTTCCGTTGGGCTTCTTGCAATTTATATTGAAGCGTACATCGTTTTAATTTGACGTAAGTGTAGTAATAGATCGATGACAGAACCAATTTATTGTGGACGGTAAATGTTCCGTTGCGGTTGAACTTGGTTGATCAAGAATTTGTGACACAATTACGTAAATAATAAGTTCAATAAAGAAGTTTAATAGGAGTTGAAATACTTCCATAGGAGATCAAATGATTTACACTATTTTAGAAATTGGAGACAAAGCAACAGCTAAAGATCTACGATTGTTAAAGAATCTTGTAAGAGCTTGATCTTGTGCGCCCAAAACAGTTTTAACATGAAGGGGCTAACAAAAATCGGTAGTTTAGTCAGAGTAGATTACAAGAAAGATGACAGAAGCAGTTCAGATCGTCATATTAGTTAAAATGTTTATAGTTCACATCTACGATGGACCTAGCGTCCAACATATTGACTGGCAGCTTGCCAACGATCAAACCGAGTAACTAGTATTCGTATTTGAAGATCATCATGAAAATTCTCAGGAATAGTTGAAATATGATGAAAATTATGTTTTATACACAACGTTGTTTGTAAACGAGGATATGTGTTGAGATCCGTATGAGTAATTTCTTTAATTCATGCTTCGTTAAAAAGCTTATTTTCTTTCGGAGAAATCTTGAGATTACTCATTACTTTATCTTTCGTCTTTCTTTGTGTGCATAGTTTCTGAGATTCATTTCATGTTGACAGTTTAGGTATGGCTTCAATATTTCTTTATTTCCTCTACTGTGTTGCTACTCTACAGTACCTATTATTTCGATCTTACGCTTCTGATCGCGCTGATCTTACGATCTTAAAGTTCAATGACGCTACTGATCCAATACAACGAATTTATCTGCCAGCATTTGTTGCCGACTAGTAGTCCTTTGTGTAGCCGAATAATTGGCCAGTCGGCCAAAGTCGGCAAAATGATAATGGTCTAGTTGCCAGAAGTTCTTGAAGGAAGAGAAATGCATGTAGTCACGTGCAAGTACCTAGATACTGGAAACTGGCTTGATGGCATTAGCCATGAATCTTCAGATTCATGGCTAAAACCAATTCTTCGTCGTTCATGACTCATTAAACAATATTTTCTATTGTAACATTCCCACAACAAGAAATAAAAAACTGCCATATGGTAGATCGTAAAAGCTGTGTTAATTTTGGCACGTATAATTACCGTTCGTTGTACTCGGCGCCGGTACATGTGACTGATACGATGAATCGAAAGTAGAAGACAACAGTTTTAATTTTGAAGAGTGTGATTTAGAAGCAATAAGGGCTGTTTTCGTGATTCCAGTGATACTAATGGACGTGGTTCATTGTACATGTGACTGTAATATTGGAACAGACACACATCGTGTTGTGTTCCAAGTGATTGATGGGTGTTAGGGAGACACTACGAGTGGCAGTAATGACGCACTAGTTGTTGATACGGCTTGGATATTGGCTGTACTGTGTAGGAATAATGATGTTGATTTTGGATACATAGAGAGGCAAGGCACTCAATGTTATATTAAAGCTATTTTGGATTTATTGGAGGTTAAGCCTGAAAAAAGATATGATAAATATAAACTAAAGGAAATGAATACACAAAATTCTTATCTATGATAAGAAGGAACCGTTACAAGGACTTTTTTGAATGAATAGCTTTACTAATGACGTTGCTGGAAATGCACGTAGTAAGTCATTAGGAAAATTGCTTAAAGTGGCCGTTTTAGACCCTCTGATTCTGATAGCAATAACTGAATTCATCATTCAATATCAAGGACTGTACTACAACAGTACTTTTGTGTAAAGTGTGGTAATATTTTTGATGCCTAAATATTTGCTTTCTCACACTAAGTCTGATCCATTGGATTTTCCATGCAAAAACTTCAATAAGTTTACTGTATTGAATTTTTTGCATGGAATATCCGGTTAATTTTATCGTCTCCATAGTGTATTGCATTGAGGCTGATCAAGATCAAGGTTTCCGTTTACTCCAGAAAGATAGCAGCCAGACACTCAGTAAATAGACTGGCACAGACTGTCTATTGTGAATCAATGACTACTCAGCGTCTAGGAATCGATTTTAATGGCTTCAAGAAACTACCATTTACCTACAGATTGTAAGATTGTACTTATTTGCATTTACAATATGACCACTGCACCGCATCCGATTGGTAATCGTAGAGCAATTTATGAATGACAGTGTTCAAGCGTGTACATGTACATAAAGCTATACGTCACCAGTGTATCTTGGCTTCGATCTGCATAATATTTTGGCATAATGAAAGATCAGCTTAAACTGGCTTCTGATGTGTAGCAAGTACATATGTCCACAATTTTTTTGAATGACGTTGAGAATATGAATGGTCTCAATTGATAGTGATGTAAGTTGTTTACCAGTATTTTTATTTATAAACTCACAACTCATCTTATGCTCTTGCAGTTTGGGTAAAGTCTTCCGTGGTTCCATATCAGTTATTACATTCACTGCATTTTCCTTTATTAAATCATCTCCATCTTCTTACATATAAAACTCCAGAACGGCTGAACCGATTTGGCTGATTTTGGTTTTGAATTATTTTGGGAAGTCCAGAAAGGTTTAAAAGGTGAGTAAATTACGATTTTGAGGCAGTACGAAGTTTGCCGGGTCATCTAGTCTTATATACATATTAAAATCAATTGCTACTCGTTAGTCTCGCTAAAACTCGAGAACGGCTGGACCGATTTGGCTTATAATTTTAGTTATGAATTATTTATGGAAGTCCAGGGAAGGTTTAAAAGGTGAGTAAATTACGATTCTTAGGCTGTACGAAGTTTGCCGGGTCAGCTAGTTTATTATAATTATCATCTCATACAATATTTGTATCATTAGTTTTGTTTGCTCTGTTTTCCTCTATTTGTAGACCATCAGGATTAGTAAACTATTCCTTCTTCATTCTAGTTTGCTTTTTTTCTTCAAACATTATGTCATAATCTTGAGTGAAAGTCAATATTATTCTCTAACACAAGGGCATCGCGATTACTTATCTTTTATCAAAGTTCAACGTCCCTTATCTGGCTTGTAAACAATAAGAGTATTTTGTATACATAATAATTATCATGATCTTATCAGATATCAGAATTAGGCAATTTGTTTGGTTTTTGTTTTTCAAAACAGTAGAGGAAATATCGTGAGGAAACCGACATGTAATAGCACCAAAAATCCGGAGAGATGCTGATACCGGCCAATCTGCACTTTTGGAATGGAGGCCTGCATCCAATCGTTGGAACTACTACTAAAACTATTTTAGGAAGAAAATGATGCTTATGCTATGGTAATTAGTATAGTTTTCTAATTGAACATGGAATTTTTACTTCTGGTGGATTTCATGGAGAATTTTGTCGTTTCTTCGGACTTTCCACCAGCTCTGGGGGCTAATTCTCGGTTTTAAAGATGATGTCGAACTCCACAAAATTTTCTAATGACGTCATTTTTTCGACAAATTTTAAAAGTTGCTATTCTGGGGATGTCAAATTCGCCATTTGTCGAAAGTTTACGTTAGAGTTCATTAAAATTTGTCGAAATAATGACGTCATTAGAAATTTTTGTCGACTTCGACACCATCTCGAAAACCGAGAATTGGCTTGCTTAAAATTCAATCAATTACTGTAACCAGCCATGGCATGTTCTAATTCAGGTGACTCATTCTCTAGATTGGCGAATAATATTTCGCGGTCATGAATTCCCGAATCAATAAATTATTTTAATGTAAATAACAAAGACCACTAGACCAAATTGCTTATTTGACCTTAAATGACATCACTTTTATCGATCGGCTCGCAGAACAGTCAATATTAATGACAATCAATGCGGGCTTGTAAACGCCGTACAAAAACGTACTTGAGTGATAAGTAATGATGTACGTAGAGATTTCTTCATCAAAGCTTGGCATTAAGAAGCAACAAATAATATGAATATTGTGAAATAACGGGCCAACAATCTATAATTTGTCAACTCCTGCTTTGAAATCATTATCGTCGTTTTGAAGCATTGAGCTATTATTACTACGTATAGAGACGACACCACGCATCACCACTGTGTCCCATCTAGGATGAGACAACGCGCACAATAGGGATGAGCGTTGAATCAACGAACTAGTTGAATCAACCGTTGATCTCCTGTCAACGTTTTAACGTTAACTGTTTATGAATCAACTAGTTGAATTCGTCAACGACGTTTATGAGTTTCTTCGTCGTGTCTCGTTGAATTAACGAGAACGTTAACGCAACGAGCTGAGCAATTTACAAAACTTACGTTGTTTTCAACGTTGAGTTTTTTGGTTCATTATTTTTAACGCCATGGATTGCGAGCGGTTGATTTTCGAAATATTTATTTTAATAATAGTACTTACTAGCTTCTGCCCGCGACTTCGTACGCGCATCCTGTTGCTTATGCCAGCGACAACGGGATCGTCAAAATCTAAGATCTGAAAAGTCTATTACCCAACTCCAAGAGCTCGGCAAAAAAAATAATGGCTTTTGGCCAGTAGAGTACAATAATATTCATCGTCATCGAAAATCGGTCCAAAACTGTTACCGCCTTTACTGCGTGGAAGAAATCTAAGCTTATGTTATTTTATAATTTGTATAATTATAAAATACTCACTATACTAATTTCACTGTATGTGAAATTAGTGATAGCTTCGATTTCCATATCAGGTGTTCCATATCTTAATTTTTTATACATAAACAAATAGTGCTCATCAAGCTGAAAAACTTTTGCTAAGACGTCATTCTTCGGGCACGCCGCAATAGCGTCGGTAAGACCCCTCTTTGAGGAGTGGCTGGAGAGACGTCACGGCTTCCTTATCTACCGCATGACGCAGGTCCTCACCGGACACGGAAGTTTCGGGAGGTACCTGTGTCTGATGGAAAGGAGGAAACGCCTGGGTGTCACCACTGCGAAGATCGCCCGGAGGACACAGTAGAGCACACGGTGCAAGACTGTCCAGCTTGGGTAGAGCACCGACGTGTCCTCACGGCGGCGATAGGCGGAGACCTCTCGCGCCCGGCATTGGTCGAGGACATGCTGCGGGGCGAGACGGAGTGGAAAGCGGTCACCTCCTTCTGCGAAGCAGCTATCCTCGTGAAGGAGGGGGCGGGCCGCGAGAGGGAGAGGACAGCGTCCTCTCTCCGCCCCAACCACAGTGGGTAGACGACAACTCGCTGTCCGACCATGGACAATGCCCGGGCCGACGGCGCGTCGTGTTCCACGCGCGCCTAAAGACCGTCAGCAAAATGACGGGGCCCCCTCACAGAGGGCCAAAGCCTGACGGGGTCGCGGGACTTATTTCCTTCACCGTGACCCCGGAACATAAAGGGCTATTGAAGGACACCGTGGATTTTAGTCAGTACAAGTCTGACAGTGGGGGTGGGAGGCCTCATTTGATGATTTTACCACGCAAAAAAAAAGACGTCATTCCTATATGTTATAGTGTAGCTGGGCTCTTGGAGTTCCAGATCTTAAATTTTTATACGTCAACAGAGAGTGCTCATCAGGCTGAACAACTTTGCTAAGACGTCATTCCTGTACATGTTATAGTGTAGCTGGGTTCTTGGAGTTCCACATTAGGTGTTCCAGATCCTCAATTTTTATACGTCAACAGAGAGTGCTCATCAGGCTGAACAACTTTGCTTAGACGTCATTCCTGTACATGTTATAGTGTAGCTGGGCTCTTGGAGTTCGACATCAGGTGTTCCAGATCTTCAATTTTATTCTCTCAGCAGAAAATGCTCATCACGTGGAACACTTTTTGCTATCGCACCATTTTTGTATCTCTTATAGTTTAGCTGGTCTGTTGCGGTTCTGCGCCAGGTGTTCAAGTTTACAGAATAATTTATAGCCTATGTTTTGAACAGATTTAATACCTATACAACAAAAAAAGAATCATTCAAATCCGTCCAGTACTTTTTGAGTTTATCCCGGACATACATACAGACAAACAGATAAACAGACAAAAATTCTAAAAACTATATTTTTGGCTTCGGTATCGATTGTAGATCACACCCCAAGTATTCTTTTAAAAAAATATTCAACGTACAGTTTTGACTTTCCTACTATTTTATTATATGTATAGATATAGATATTTGTGGAGTTTGTTTACTTACGTTTACCACAGATACTGATAGTCTGATACCTAATCCAATAATACCAATGTATTATTTAAAATGTATTACTTTTTGAGACGCAAATATCTTTGATTTCACACAATCAGTTCAACAATCAATTTCAATTTTAGAAGTTAATTTGTACATAAAATTAAAATTTTCTTTCAAACGTTTTCCAATACATAATTTAAAATAATTGTTTCTAAAATTCAACGCGCAATCGTTGAATAAAAACCGTTTAATGAATCAACGGTTTACGTTGCAAGTTGACAGTTAAATTCGTCAACGAGATGAACCCGTTAACTCGGTCAACTCGTTGACGAATTCAACTAAAGTGTGTTTTTTAATTCCGTAGACTAAACTGACATTACGAGTGTTGTCAGTTTATTGCAATTCTTAAATAGTGATGAGGCACAACCGAAACTTAGCGTTAATAAAATCAAGTATCGTTTTTTTACAATAAGTTACCTGAAATAATGTGTTTGTCCTAAAATAATGTGTAGGTACTTATTTAAAACGTAATAATACAAAATTAATAATGTAAATTATTTATTTTAAATTACATAACTTAATTACAGGTATTCGCGTTAATCTGATTCAGATAATAACTCCATGTCTGAAGAATATTCTAAATCATCTGAATCGCCACCTACTTCTATGATAAACCTATCAGTAATGTCGTCGGTTATATGGCCCAGATGACACATTTCATCTTCAATTTTAATTACACGGACTATACAGTCTTTCCACTGCTGCGGGATCACTTGACGAAGTCCTTCTTCTAAAAGGCTTCGTACTTCATTCATTTTGAATGTTTTATTATTTTTAGCGACATGCCCCTTTACTTGAGCCCAGACCAACTTTAATCGGGTTTAGCTCGCAGTGGTAAGGGGGCAGTCGCAAAATAGTGACCCCGTTCAGCAGCCATCTCGTGGACGACATTTCTTTCATGGGCTTTTTTGTGCTTTCGGGCAATTTCATTTAATTGGGGCTTTAACATTGTCTCGTCATACGAAATATTTTTTGATTTTAGCCAACCTTGGATTTGCCCTTTTCGCCAACTAGAAGTAGGTAACGAATCCAGTTTCCTGGTGTGATAGCATTATCTATTAAAAGTACTGCGTTTTCTTTTTATTTCGGAAAAATATTTTTAACCAGTTTTCGTATATAGGTATCAGAAGTCATCTCGTTGTGGTAATCATCTAGCCCTATAATTTTTATAATGATGACACCCACACGACGGTCTTCTGAAAACCATACTTTTTTTATCCTCTATAATGTTTTTTGTTTAATTTAAAGGCAACGAAACATGGTCGGATTACGCATGGCGTTGTGCAGCCGTGTGTACGTACGTGAATTTTAAATATAAAACTTTGAATGAAAATTAAATTCGTCTATTATAGATAAAAAGTTACGATTCAACAAACCGTTATCGTAGGTACAACACTGCACAAAACAGCTGGCAATATTATTTGTAAATTTGACATTTGCATGTGTCAATTTAGTCTACGAGATTATGAGACAGACTTTAGTTGATTAACTAGTTGACAAAAGTGAATCAACGTTAACGTTTCGTTGACGGAAAAACCGTCAACGACCCATCGCTAGCGCACAAGTTTATTCAGTTGTTTGACAGCTCTTTGGCGTGCTCTAGGCGCGCGCACTCATCCTGGGCCTCAAGTCTGCTATTTTTCACAATGTCGTCATTCCAACACGATCCTATTGTCATTTTGATAAAAGTTTGTAATCTGCTAAATTCATAATGGTCGTCACTGGTCGGTCAGTGGTCTCGTAATGGAATCGTGGCAGAATGACATTGTCGTATTGCCATTATGATAAAACCCGGTAGTAGAAATGTTTTTTTTTACTAAATTTGAACATTTACTCATGCCAGATTTCGTTTATAGACATTTTTACATATTATTTAATAATGTCATAAGCAATCTGAAGGAGTAAGAAGTTCGTAAATAGCAAAAATGGCATTAAAATGTGGTGTAAAGCGGATAAAAGTGAAACTCAATAATGTTTTATCTGTAGCTGTCAAAGTCAAATGTAATATTACTGCTTACTGTTTACAATTCTAGCGGCCGGTGTTTGCTATTTATTTTCATTTAATTGTTTTATTTTTACATATAAATATTGTTTTATTTTTACATATAATATAAATTTCTCCACTCAATATTTCACAAAGTACAATACAAACACGATAGATAACAAACTCTTCGACAACCGAGCTATTAAAAGCAATGACTGCACAATGACGATCCAATGATAGGTCAATGATCAAAGGAACTGTCAAAATTTTAGCAGATTACCACTTACGTCAGTCATTCATTTGTCATTATGTACGAGATTACCATTCTAAGCCATTTCTTTCAATGGAATGTCAGTGGTTGACCATTGGAAAGTCATAATGACGCCATTATACTAGTAGATTACTAAACTTGTCAAAATCAACAATTATGAAATCAATGACAGACCATTCTGACACTATTGTAATAGCAGACTTGGGGCCCTGGATGGGACACAGTGGTGATGCGTGGTGTCGTCTCTATACGTAGTAATAATAGCTCAAAGTTTTGAAGACGTTCTTTGAATATCAATGCAAATTGTTATCACTTATCAACTATAATGTTTATAAAGACTATCACATATTTATTTTTAAACTACTTCTTCTTTAGCTTTTGTTTGCTTGTCAACGTCTCTTTCATCTTTGAATGCAATGGTTAATGAAACTATTTCTCGCATTCGCATTTCATTTGAACATGGCGTGGCTTTGATCTCTATCCGGAATTGTTTAACTGGCTATGAGTCATTTAGCTTGTATAGTGAGTATTTATGCGATCTCTTGTTTATTAGGAATTACATAGCAATCAGAATACAACTGTACCACACAATGTAGATGTTCGACAAAAAACTAAACGGCCGGCGACGATAATAGGATTATTATTACCTTTGAGTATTATTTCTGTATCTTTAACATTATGTTCTAATTCCTTTTCATCTCTGCATGTGTTCTCATCTGGGTTCTAAAAAAGTCTATTTATTGTTACATAATATCCTTTATTAGTCAAATTATTGTTTTCATATGTTTAGTAGGGATAATATTTGGAAGTGCTCATCAGCTTTCAAAAACGAATAGGAAATCATTATGCATGGCTGACATAGACTATGCTTATTTACCGATCTCATGGAATAATTTCGACCACAACAATCGAAGCCGTGAAAAAAACCTAGCATAAATAATAGAACTGAAACCCCAACGCAACTGAGTCAAGATGCACTAGAGACAAGATAAAGAACTGGCCATGTATACCGGATCAAATGATAAGCCAGCGTTCTAAATTGGACAATTGTATGTCTACAAAGGTCATGTGAGAATTAACTAGTTGACTTCACTCGGTGCAGCTGATGCTATAAACAAGATAAGACAAGGGCGCGAAGTGTTCACAAGACAAACAGACAAAGATGGGAAACGCAATAATTCCATGGAGATCTGACTGAGACTGGAAAGGTTGAACTGACAAAGTGATAAAAGGCACTTAACTGGTCCAGAAATAATGTTTTTAAGAATAGATCGAAGGTTTGACGTGATTTAAACATACTCAGAAGATAATTGTGCATCTTCTTAATAAGCCAGAATAAGAAGATGTACTTATCAGTTACAATCTCTTTTTCAAAGCAGAAATAAATATTCCAACATTATGTGACATCCGCACATTCCACAAAAGTGCAGTTGCTTGAGTGTCCCAAAAATGTAAATGTTATTGGCTGATTATTCTACTCAGAATACAATAATAATGAGATTCATACAACAAATGAAAATTGGAGATCACAATAAAAAGATAGTCCAGCAATTTCGCATTGGTTCTAGTATTCCTAATGCCTGTAGTATTAGCTGAAAAATATTAAATTACGGTTCCTTTCAACTTTATGGATAGCGCATCCTGTCAGCTTTGAAATAAATTTCGCGGTCTATTTTTGGCATCGGCGCCCTCCACTTGAATCACCGATCGTACGCACCCACAGTTATTAAGCGAACAGCGCGAGTCCGTTTTAGTTAATGTTTCAATGGAAGTTTTCCGTCCCTTTAATTTCTTGGCATTGGGATGAAATTGTTCAGTTTTCCTTGTTTCTTCTGGTATTTTCTTGTTGGGAATATCCCACGTTCCATTTTCTGTCTTTTGATTTCACAATGTTTTCATAGCTGTTGTCCTATGAATTTGTCAACATTCCAATTGTTGGTATAACAATTTCTTTGTGTTTTTCTAGTAAGTTTGCTGTTGCATTTACATACTTCTTTTCTTCTTTAATTACATCTGTCTTTCAGTAAGATTGTATTTATGTTATTGGGAGACCAGAAACGGTATCCATTACAATAATGTGTATTCACAGCGTGGTCTTAATAGAGAGTTGAGCAATTATCAATATTATCCTCCATGAGCTTCCTTATTTGGAATCTATCATGGCGACTTGGCTAAGAGGTCAATAGACTGTTAAAACTACGTTTGAAAATGATGAGGCAACAATATCTCGTATAGAGTGTAAATTAACTCTAAATAGGCTGGAATTGGTGCTAGTTCTCGTACACAAAGCGGAAGAATACAACAGATTCAAGCCAGTTACAACTTCCAACATGATGAATAATTTCTGTAATTATTGATTTGTAATACTAACAACGGGATATGCTAATAACAAATTAGTAACGGACGCATTGAGTCAGGATATAAATAAACCTAAACCTCGGATTAGTAGTAAACTGAAATTGTTTAAACGACAATGAGAGAATCGTTGGCTAAATTTTGAAAATGGTCAGTATTCGTGTAATTTAAACTGTCTTGCATTGAGTTAAAGGATATAAAATTCATGTTTTTCCTGTAACTGAATGACCTAAAAGTGTTGTCACGATTAACCATATTTGAAATGTCCTGTTGGTGTGTTTCTTCTGAATTAGTAAAACTTACGTGCAAACATTTATAGACATTTTGTTCTAACGACTTATTCCTCTAATGAGCTCTTCAGTACGTTTAAACCCATCCAATTGCTATCCGAATGTCGATTAATCAAGTCAAGAGGACGACTAGTGCGAGTAAATATCTCTGGCATGCACCAAACAAACACTCATTACGATTTAGTTGGCACCGAAGTATTTCTGGTGACGTGTCTAACAAAACAATTACTGCTATCGGGTCATTTAAATACTAATCTTGAGAATCCTTTGAAAAAGCTTTTGTGGCCTTTGTAGCTCATTTAAATATAGTTTTAGAACTTAAATTACCAAAATGTCCACCAAAGACCTTGTGCAACACAAAGGGTCGACAAAGTTGATCACTAAAATGGCTGCTACCTTATCGAAAAACTGTGCAGTTTGCTCGATTTTCCTCATACACATTTGTTTATTTGTTCAATTTTTCGTAAGGTGTGTAGCTGCCATTAGAGATCCTTTTAGATTTGATCGGGAAGTATTTATAGCCAAGTTAAAACGTTGGTCGTTTGCCCGCATTCGGGTATTATCGATCGAATGCGTTAACTCGACTTCTTACGCTAAGACTGCAGCATTAAGGAATTGTGGGGTCTATGGCATTGGAAAACGAAGCTGGACGAAACTTGGTCAAAGACAAGCTTGAAATATTTGAAATGGGTCTATTCCGCTTATGATTTTCATGCGTAAGCATTCGAGCGAACGACTAAAGCCCGTATTACAGAACGAACGTTAATACTCAAGTTACTTAAAACTAGTTTCAACTTTCAACCAATGAAATGCCTTGAATCTAGTTTTAAGTAATGCCTGTGTATTGAGTGTTGTTCTGTTATACGGGCCTTAGTGTATTATCGCCATAAAAGGTAACTTTGCGTGCAAGAAAAGTTTCCATACTTTTAATTAATTATGTAATCAAACTAGCATTATGCTGATTAATTTAAATGCCAACAGCTATACTAGGACTTCTGGGACACATCGTTAGCATAGCTGCACTTCAGTGCTGTTTATTTTATAATTTGTACATTAATAATGGTTATGTTGTGTCAACTTGTGTTATCTGCACTATGTAAGACCCCATTTGCACGAGCGCTTTTTTAACCGACTTCAAAAAAAGGAGGAGGTTCTCAATTCGGTCGGTATGTTTTTTTTTTTTTTTTATGTAAGTATGTACATCGATTACTCCGAGGTTTCTAGTCCGATTAGTGTGATTCTTTTTTTGTTCGATGCAGGATACTTGCAGTGTGGTCCCATAAAAATTTCATCAAATTTGGTTCAGTACTTTTTATTTTGTGAGCATTTTTATTAATTTCGCCTACTTGGATGACATGATGATCTTTACTTTTTGCGTGTTTGTTACGCGATTACTTCGCCAATTGTGGACCGATTTTCAAAATTGTTTTTTTGTTGTACTAGGGATCGTTTACCTTAGGGAATACTTCATCGAACTCTGTTCAGCATTTTTTGAGATAGGGAATTTTATTGGAACTTTCTTTTATGTACACAACATGGGCGATGTTAATACCGGTGCTACGGATTACAAAATTCTAGTGCACATGTAAGAAAATGATGTATTTGCCAAGAATTTGGGTTGAATATTTAAACTAAAAAGAGTAAAATAAAAAACTTTTTTCAAAAAAAATTTAACCGCCTTCAAAAACAACCACAAAAAAGGGTAAAATAACCTACAAAATAACTTTTCTTTCGGAAGTCGGTGGCAAAAAGACATCGAAATAATAAAACAAAGCCACCGACTTCCGAAAGAAAAGTTATTTTGTAGGTTATTTTACCCTTTTTTGTGGTTGTTTTTGAAGGCGGTTAAATTTTTTTTGAAAAAAGTGTTTTTTTGGGCGTTAAGAAAGCGCCGAGTTGGAACAAAAAGGTAAATTGAACTATTGTCACCAACTAGCACTTATAATTAAATACAGTTCGAAAAATAGCGCCGCGTTTTAAAAGCGCTGACGTGTGAACAGTTATGCATGCATTTGTTCTATTTCGACGATTTTTTAACGCTGGCAAAAAAGCGCTCGGCCTCTATGTACCTGAGTACACCTACACGCAATGCTGGTTCTCAGTTGTAACTAGAGATCTGTACCCCAAGCACGAATAATTGTAGGTATCGTGTCGTCGCCGTATCGTACAGCATTTTGTATGGAAACTTGAACAGCGCCTCTGGTGAGCGTAAATTGAACAAATTTTGAGAGCACGAGCAAATAAATGTAAGATTCGTATCGTCTTCGTACGTAAACGTAAACGTATCTTGAGTCATTTGTATGAAAATAGGAAGCACGAACGCAAAAAATGACGGGTAGTTTCGTAATTGTCGAAGGCTGGCTTTCGAGTTTTACGAATATTTATTCACCTTCAATTTGACAGTGAGAAAACTTTCGTCGAGTTTATATTAAGCATAAAATTATAATTTAAGTGATTGTGTTGATATATTTTGTTAGAAATTGAATGTGTACTCCAATATTTATTATATTAATATGTTACCTTTCTATTTATGCTGCCATAATTGACAAAAAATAAGCACTTACTTATTGCACTGGGTGCGGGAAATATGACAGGATTATATAATCTTTTAGCAATCATTGATTGATATTATTGTCATGATTAATAAAATAAATAAAATCATCGAACACAGAACATTCGTATTAAAGCTTTTCTTTATTTTAACATCACATTTTACCATTAAATGTCATGACAAATAATAATTATCCTTAGCCTACCATCGTCTCGATTCACTCTGTGCTATTCGAAATCGATTCAGCAGTATACAATGAAAGAAGTACAAACAAACTCACATTCGCATTTATTAAGATTTAAAACATTTAAAATTAAAAATACAAAATAAACATGTTGATATGAAACACAGTTAAATGTATTGCTAGTTAGGACCTCAAAAATAGGAATTTCTTCATAATGTAAGCCTCATTGAGACCTACTGCCTTTGAATCAAGCTCTTCACCGAATCTCCAAACGAGAGCCTCGTCTCATCATTGAATAACGTGGGGGATCCTTCTGTTCAACCGTTTAACAAACTCTCTTCTTGATCAAGGTGTCAATTACATATTTACTGCATTAAGAATATTTCAGTTTAGTTATCTCAGTTTACTGAAATAGCTTACAGACAAATAACGAAATACATCAACAAAATCATTGAATATTGATTTGAAACGTCTTGACAGCGGAAAGATTTGACAATATAATATGATAGACGTTCGTTTAGGAACGCAGTCAAATCAAACGCGTCTTTTTAGGAATTAGTTTAATTATTAGGCCATTTATCTAACTGAATATTAACTGTTGGTGCAGTTTCTTTGTATTGCGTCATAAATTAAACAATATTAAAATTTTAAATGCCCTAAACTCACTAATTTTCTACCAAAAATCCAGTTTCTGAACGAAACATTCATTCAAGTGTAGGATCATTCGTTCTATTTTTCCCAACCCTAGTTACGTAGTATGACGTCACCAACGTTTTCGTATCGCACCCTCGATACTCATTTGAAAGTGCTTCGTGCTTCCAACTTTCGTTGTATTCTGTCATTGTATCGACGGCACGATACGGCGGCGACACGAAACCTACAATTATTCGTGCTTGGGGTACTGAGAGCTAAGGGAACGGTGAAGATTTGTTAGGGACGTGGATATCAAATGCCGTATCTGTAGCATTGGCAGAGTTGAATGTTCCGCTGTGTTAGATTTCAAGTAGGAAGTCTGATTCCAATCGGAACTAAGTTCTGAGTCAGATTACCTATGAATTAGGACACGTCGTTTGAACTAATTGAAGATCGTTGACCCCTCGGGGTATCACACCATTCAATAAATAAGTCCACATCATTGAATAAATAACTTAATTTCTATAGCATAACAGATTTAGGTTCTATTCATAGACGTAAAAAGTAGAGGTAGGGGCAGAAAAGTGTTGTTTATATGTCATTCTGTGTCTAGCAGGAAAGAGATCGCGCATGCGTATGCGCCGCTGATTTGCTTTTTCCCTTTCTAGAGAGTGGCCAATTTCATGCAGGTTTTGCTCAATCCACACTATCACTATTTATGTTTCTACCATAATATGTATCAACAACCTGCAGTTTATTTTCACCGCCACTAGCTATTAAGTTAGCTACTGTATAAGGTTGGAACGAGTCGGCTAAATAAGATAAAATTGTTACAAATGACACAGGTTAGCCAACTTAATCATTCGAGGTAAAATATTTTTTCAAGGACAGTACGAGTTATAAGTATAACAATGAAATATCTACTTAGGTATGAATATTATGGTTTGATCATTTCACATGGCTGGCTAATATCATCATAACACGTACCTAACCTATACATTGTCATTGATGCGAATTAGCGCCGGAAACAAAACAAGTTACCTACCTACTCATTGCCATATCTAAGTTTTGAAACGTGATTCAAACACAACCGGTTTACGTTTGCAAACTAATAAAAATGTACGTCAGATGAATAAAAGCCGTAAAAACGTCGCCAGTAAGTATGGCGATGAAGAATTCAAAGATAGTGGAATAGTGGCAACAGGCAAAGACGGTTTTGACGGCACGGTTTGTGCAGTGGTTGAGCGATCTACTGCTAATCTGCGCGTCGCGGGTTCTAGTTCAAATGTGAATTGAAATGGTTGTAAATACGACACTAGTATATTTTGAGTGCGGGGAAAAGTAAAATCAAAAATGTTGGCGCCCAACAGTTTCTTATTAATCACTAACTTCTTACTAAGCAACTTCGTTCCTGTGATCCATCGCGTCACATCCTTTTACTTTTGACCTCATTATCATAATCAGAATTTTTGACTGCCTAGGTTTTCTTAATGTTAGCTACATAATTTTACAGTTGCTTATTAATGAGTAGAAATGGGTTTCCATCTACCCTTAATCTAGCCCAAAAATGGGATTTAAGATGGGGGCGGGCTCGGACGACATACTCCGACTGTTGAGGCCTATCACCGCCAAGAGGATTGCCCAGTCATCACCGTGCTTCAATGAGGTTGGCAACTGGGGAACTAATGGCGCTAGTATAGCTTGTTCCAAGCATCGCCATTGTTTCAAATCAGTTCAAATCAAGTACTTTAAAATAGTACTACGTCATTGGTTGGATTAGGACTAAGCTATGGTGGCGCCATCTACAGTTAGCTTTGACTTGCCTTCTCCATTTAGATAGTACGAAGTGTAACCTTCATGGGCCTTGGTATTTTGGTACTTGCCAAGTATGGAACTCAGTACCAAACATTTACTCAGAAGAAATGCTTCATCGAGCAAGTCAATAAACTGTGTAGGTGGATGACTGATCTTTTTTGTTTAATCCCACACTAATATAATATGAGTAACGATAATTTGGGAGTACCTGCACCTTGTGAGTAATGAATTTAGAATGTAAGATAGCCTTGTAGAGAAGACTATATTTTTTTTAAAGTTTGAACTGTAGAGCAGACATTATATTATACTATATAAAGCTAGAATACCACTCACTCACTCACTGACTGACATAATTGTTCTCCCAGATGGTGAAGGGGAAGGTGGGTATATTTTGACAGATTCGTAAACAAGTGACTCTCGTGAGTATGGGAAAAATCCCAAACCTCCCCTTTTCGCCCCCACTCTCCCCCCTCCCCATCGTATCTCGGAAACTAAGAGACTTATGTTTTATTTTTTTACGGATTCGTATAGAGGAGGCTCGGAAAAGTAAAACCCGTTTTTCAAAAATCCCCCCTCTTGCCCCCCTTCTTCCCCCTTTAGGCGGATCTCAGAAGTTGACAGACTTGCAACATTTTTTTCTTCAGATTCATATCGAGGGGCCCAGAGTTGGTCAAAATCATTTTTCAAAACTCCCCCCTCTCCCCCTCTTCACCTTCCCCCCCCATCCTATCTCGGAAACTAAGAGACTCGTGTTTTGTTTTTTTACGGATTCGTATAGAGCAGCCTCGAAAAAGTAAAAACCATTATTCAAAGTACCCCCCCTTGCCCCCCTTCTCCCCCTTTAGGCGGATCTTAGAAGAGACTTGGAACATTTTTTTTTCAGATTCATATAAGAGGCCCAGAGCATGTCAAAATCATTTTTAAACTCACCCCTCTCCCCCCCTTTACCCCTCCCCCCATGGTATCTCGGAAAAAATAGGTAGCCGTAAAGCGAAGCGTAGCGTAGCGTAGGGATAAGGCCACGATAGCTTTCCGACGGTAGGGCAGGTCCTGAGTGGAGCGAACCTGCGAGACCGAGTGGAGCGAAGGGGGGAGGTGGCGAGCGAAGCGAGCCGGCGACCGCCTTAGCGTAACGAAGGTTGAGTGGGTGAAGCGTAACTCAAGGGTGACGACAAGCAAACTTACAACTTGTAACTCTCATGAGTAGGGCAAAAGTATCAAGCCTCCCCTTTATGCCCCCCCCCCCCTCCCTATCGTATCTCAGAAACTTAGAGTTGTTGTGTTTTTTACGGATTCGTATAGAGGAAGCTCGGAAAAGAAAAGAACATTTTTTTCATAGTTCCCCTCTTGACGCCCTTCTTCCCCCCCTTTAGGGGGATCTCGGAAGTTAACGGATGTGAATATTTTTTTTATATTCATATCGAGGTGTCCAGAGCATGTCAAAATCATTTTTCAAAACTCACCCCTCTCCCCCCCTTTACCCCTCCCCCCATCGTATCTCGGAAAAACTAGGTAGCAGTAAAGCGAAGCGTAGCGTAGCGTAGGGTTAAGGCCATGACAGCTTTTCGGTGGTAGGTAGGTCCTGAGTGGAGCGAACCTGCGAGGCCGAGTGGAGCGAAGGGGGGAGGTGGCGAGCGAAGCGAGCCGGCGACCGCCTTAGCGTAACGAAGGTTGAGTGGCTGAAGCGTAACGACAAGCAAACTTACAACTTGTAACTCTCATGAGTATGAGCAAAAGTATCAAGCCTCCCCTTTATGCCCCCTCCCCCCCCCAATCGTATCTCAGAAACTTAGAGTTTTTCTGTTTTTTTACGGATTCGTATAGAGGAAGCTCGGAAAAGAAAAGAACATTTTTTTCATAGTTCCCCTCTTGACGCCCTTCTCCCCCCCCTTTAGGGGGATCTCGGAAGTTAACGGATTTGAATATTTTTTTTTATATTTATATCGAGGTGTCCAGAGCATGTCAAAATCATTTTTCAAAACTCACCCCTCTCCCCCTCTTCACCTCCCCCCCCCATCCTATCTCGGAAACTAAGAGACCCGTGTTTTGTTTTTTTACGGATTCGTATAGAGGAGGCTCGGAAAAGTAAAAATCATTTTTCAAAGTTGCCCCTTATTCCCTTCTTGTGATGGATAGTTTTTGTGTTTTCATCATGAGTATCGTTACCATGGTTTTCGAGGGTGTTAAAACCGATGGCAAGGTCAAAATCAAAATCCAAGATGGCGGCTGCACAAAATTGAAAGTTTTCATCATGGATGTCGATTTCATGGTTTTCGAGGGTGCTAAAGCCGATAGTGAAATCAAAATCAGAATCAAAGATGGCGGCTGGAATCATTTTCGAATTTTTCATCATGGCAGTCGTTTTCATGGTTTTCGAGGATGCTAAAACCGATAGTGACGTCAAAATCAAAATCCAAGATGGCGACTGCAAAAAATTCTAAGTTTTCATCATGGATGTCGTTTTCATGGTTTTCGAGGATGATAAAGCCGATAGTAAGGTCAAAATTAAAATCCGAGATGGCGGCTGCAAAAAATCTAAGTTTTCATCATGGATGTCGTTTTCATGGTTTTCGAGGATGCTAAAAGCGATAGTGAGGTCAAAATCAAAATCCAAGATGGCGGCTGGAATCATTTTCGAATTTTTCATCATGGCAGTCGTTTTCATGGTTTTCGAGGATGCTAAAACCGATAGTGACGTCAAAATCAAAATCCAAGATGGCGACTGCAAAAAATTCTAAGTTTTCATCATGGATGTCGTTTTCATGGTTTTCGAGGATGCTGAAGCCGATAGTGGGGTTAAAATCAAAATCCAAGATGGCGGATGCTAAAATGTTCCAATTGTTCATCATGGGAGTCGTTTTCATGGTTTTCGAGGATGCTAAAACCGACAGTGAGGTCAAAATGAAAATCAAAGATGGCGGCTGCTATAATTTTTGAATTGTTCATCACGGAAGTCGTTTACATGGTTTTCGAGGATGCTAAAGCCGATAGTGAGGTCTAAATGAAAATCCAAGATGGCGATTGCAGAAAATTTTAAGTTTTCATCATAGATGTCGTTTTTATGGTTTTCGAGGGTACCTAAGCCTATAGTGAAGTCAAAATCAAAATTAAAGATGGCGGCTGCAATAATTTTCGAATTGTTCATCATGGGAGTCGTTTTCATGGTTTTCGAGGATGCTAAAGCCGATAGTGAGGTCAAAATCAAAATCCAAGATGGCGGCTGCTATAATGTTCGAATTGTTCATCATGGGAGTCGTCTTCTTGGTTTTCAAGGATGCTAAAGCTGATAGTGAAGTCAAAATCAAAATCTAAGATGGCGACTGCAAAAAATTCTAAGTTTTCATCATGGATGTCGTTTTCATGGTTTTCGAGGGTGATAAAGGCGATAGTGAGGTCAAAATCAAAATCCAAGATGGCGGCTGCTATAATTTTTGAATTGTTCATCACGGGAGTCGTTTTCATGGTTTTCGAGGATGCTGAAGCCGATAGTAAGGTCAAAATCAAAATCCGAGATGGCGGCTGCAAAAAATCTAAGTTTTCATCATGGATGTCGTTTTCATGGTTTTCGAGGGTGATAAAGCCGATAATGAGGTCAAAATCAAAATCCAAGATGGCGACTGCAAAAAATTCAAAGTTCATCATGGATGTCGTTTTCATGGTTTTCGAGGGTGTTAAAGCCGATAGTGAGGTCAAAATCAAAATCCATGGCGGCTGCAAAGATTCTAAGTTTTCATCATGGATGTCGTTTTCACGGTTTTCGAGGGTGCTAAAGCCGATAGTGACATCAAAATCAAAATCCAAGATGGCGGCTGCTATAATTTTTGAATTGTTCATCACGGGAGACGTTTTCATGGTTTTCGAGGATGCTGAAGCCGATAGTGAGGTCAAAATAAAAATCCAAGATGGCGGCTGCAAAGATTCTATGTTTTTATCATGGATTTCGTTTTCATGGTTTTCGAGGGTGATAAAGCCGATAGTAAGGTCAAAATCAAAATCCAAGATGGCGGCTGCAAAAAATCTAAGTTTTCATCATGGATGTCGTTTTCATGGTTTTCGAGGGTGATAAAGCCGATAATGAGGTCAAAATCAAAATCCAAGATGGCGACTGCAAAAAATTCAAAGTTCATCATGGATGTCGTTTTCATGGTTTTCGAGGGTGTTAAAGCCGATAGTGAGGTCAACATCAAAATCCATGGCGGCTGCAAAGATTCTAAGTTTTCATCATGGATGTCGTTTTCACGGTTTTCGAGGGTGCTAAAGTCGATAGTGACATCAAAATCAAAATACAAGATGGCGGCTGTGATAATTTTCGAATTGCTCATCATGGGAGTCGTTTTCATGGTTTTCGAGGGTGCTAAAGCTGATAGTGATGTCAAATTCAAAATCCAATATGGCGGCTGCAAAGATTCTATTTTTTTATCATATATGTCGTTTTCATGGTTTTCGAGGGTGATAAAGCCGATAGTAAGGTCAAAATCAAAATCCAAGATGGCGACTGCTAAAAATTCTAAGTTTTCATCATGGATGTCGTTTTCATGGTTTTCGAGGGTGCTAAAGCCGATAGTGTGGTCAAAATCAAAATCCAAGATGGAGACTACAAAAAATTTAAAGTTCATCATGGATATCGTTTTCATGGTTTTCGAGGGTGCTAAAGCCGATAGTGAGGTCAAAATCCATGGCGGCTGCAAAGATTCTAAGTTTTCATCATGGATGTCGTTTTCATGGTTTTCGTTTAACCGGCGATATGTTCTCTGGCAATACCCGATTCCATAGGTAGAATATAAAAAAATCTCGCTTCTATGACGGTAACATTGAATCTATGACAAATCTAGGCGCGCACTCATTCTGGATGTGACACAGTGGTGATGCGTGGTGTCGTCTCTATACGTAGTAATAATAGCTCAATCGTTGTTGGTAAGATTATTTTACCACAAAATATTTTAATCAAATTTTCTTAAATACGTTTGCTCAGAGTATCTTCTTTTAGAGACACAATTTTCGATTCCTGCCACACATAAAATGACCTACCTACCTATTTCAATCGTATTAGTGTGCAGAAAAGTATAATGTTTCATATTAATGAACTTGGAAAAAAAATTCAATTCCAATTCTATATTTCGCGCCCCGCCAAAACGCCCTGCATTTTTAAGTACTACAAAAAACTGGCCAAGTGCAAGTCGGACTCGCGCATAAAGAGACAGACAGCGAAGTCTTAGTGATAGGGTCCCGTTTTATCGTAGGGGTAAAAAAAGGCATTATTGTCGGAGCCACGATATCTGATATAGGCAGGCTATCGGAAGACTGGTTAGTTAACTTGCATTGCCGAATCATAGAAGAATGCCTACGTTTTATATCAAGTCTACAAAAACATAACTCTAATAATGCACTGAGGTCCGCTCCACTTCAAGAAGTTGAAATGAGCATTGAAGTCGCGCGTCAAAGTCGTCAGGATGAAACGATTCAGGGAGAGGGATTATTTGCCCAGCTCTTTTACGCGGAAATCATGAAAGTAAAATATAGTGATGCAATTGCAACAGTAAGCACATTGGGGAACCCATCATTTTTCTTGACGTTTACCTGTAATCCCAAGTGGCCTAAAATTCAACAATCCAGTCGAAGCACCTATGTAAATCCTTCTGTGTGTGCTAGAGTTTTTAATTTTAAGCTAACAGAATTATTAAGAGATATCCGAGGTGGTAATTGGTTTGGCAAATGTATTTATCTGATGCACGTAATAGAAAACAAGGAGGGTGTTTAACCAGTGTGTGATGCCAGTGATTACATATGGCTCTAAAACGTGGTCTTTGACTGCTGGCCTTTTAGAGACTAAAAGTCACTCAACGAGCAATGGAAAGAGCTATGCTCGGAATTTCTTTGCGGGATAAAATCCGGAACACGGATATTCGCCGAAGTACCAGAGTCACCGACATAGCTCTTAAAATTTGCAAGTTCAAGTTGCAATGGGCAGGCCACATCGCTCGTAGAACTGACAACCGATGGGGAAGAAAAGTTCTCGATTTCGACCACGGACCTGAAGACGCAGCGTAGGTAGGCCTCCCATGCGTGGATTTTAGTCAGTACAAGTCTGACAGTACCTCCCGCCCTGCCCGGGGTTGGAGGTCTCATTTGATGATTTTACCGCGCAAAAAAAAAAAAAAAGGGTCCTGACGAATCGCGCATAGCCGTCGTACCGGAAGAACATGAAAATAACGAAATTCGATGAAGTATTCGATGTGACCGCGCGCGAACCCAACGTCAAATAGCTGTCAGTGCATTTAGAAAATCAAAAAACCGTTTATTTAAAACCAGGCACTGAAGTAGAAGCCGCGCAACAAGCTGGTTCGGACCTCATTATCTCTTTTAACCGCCCCGTAAGAGACGAATTTGACTCATTGTCCTACTTGGACTTTTACGAACAGTACATTGTTCATAAACAAAAAATACGGAAATTTTTGAAACATCAAATCATAAGTTTATTACTAAAAGACAAAAGGGTGAGCTTATCGTGCGTCTGTTTTGGGTCGCACCTAACAGAGGCGAACAGTTTTATCTTAAAACTCTATTTAAAAAATTCTCGTGTCGTAGTTCACCGATCTTAAATATTTTGGTGGTCCCGATTGTAAATTGTCCAAAACACAACCCCGCGAGCTGCTCGCAGCTCGCGCAACGCCCAAATACTAGTTAGAATTATAAATTCAACTGGAGAGAAAAGTAATACAATTTGCCTATAAGATTTTCTTTGTTTCCAGATGGTTTTTTAGAATGAAGATCTTAATTAACTTAGGAGACCCTAAGGCTACATGTGGTAACCTGCGAGGTGGCTGGTTCCAAGTGGGTAATAGTTGTAGACAATTTAGGTAAATAGTGTAGAGATCATTAGACAACATTAGACATCAGGAAACCAGTGTTTAATTTTTTTTTTTACAGAATTTGCAGTTCGGTCTGAGATAGCTAGGGCGCTTTTGATCTCAAGGACTAATGCACCTATATGACCAGTATGAGTAAAAAAATACCTTTTTTTTCCATTAGAATGGCAATATCTACCAGTGGACTGCTGTAGGCTGATGATGAAACTCTTAATTTATGTACAATGGTAAATAATAATTACACCTACCACTTTATAATTCTTTATGCTCGGCAAGAACCTCTTCTGTTCCACCTCTTTCTTCTGGAAAACCTCATTGATGATGTTGCCTATAGCCTGAGCGCCATATTGCATAAGCGCCTGGCCTCCTTGGTTCAGTAGCTGCTTTCCCGCGCCTGATAGCATGGCGCCAAAATCGACGCCGCCATTTTGGCCCGCCATGATGGCGAGGTCACACACACTCACTAACTAGTCTCTATGGTGTTTTTTTTCACTGCTAGGACATTTTGGGGTTGGCTGTGGTGGAAATTGGAGATTATTTTACCGTGCTGTGTGCATAAATGTACTAAGAATTGAGCACTAAAAGTACTTTTAATTTGGAAATTAGTCTCTATGACTGTGTATCAAGGCGGCATGATGGAAACATAATTCTTCAATAGAACAAATTAAAAACAATAAGAAAACAATTCAATTTAAAATCTTAGTACTAGCGTTCATTCATAACTAAAACCTGCTGTTTAAAAGTTGCATTTTATAAATTTATTTTTGCCAGAGAACCAATTCAAAATAATTATAATGGCATATTTATTTTTTACACTTAATGCACACAAATCTCAGAATAATTGAAAAAAAAAAACAGCGAATAGACTAGTAAATTTAAAAATAGAAAACAACAATAACATAGACAAACTTTCACAACATTCCAAAATTCAAAATCAAGGCACTGGACACAGTCATTCATACTAGTGTGATCACAATACTGAGTAGGAAACTGCATGGAGGCCACCATAGACATACAATAGTGATGTCATTTATAAAGGCATGCTAATTAAAGTACTTCATAGTTTTTTTTCGTAGAGATAATTATTGAGCATGGAGTAGAACTTACATGATAGGTGATAAATAGTTTAAATTCTTTTTATTTACGATTTTAAAAGAATATTGATGATTGATAAAACACACTTATTGTAGCAGTTTTTTCTATAATTGCAACGGATTATCAACAGATCAAATTATATATTTAATATACTATTCAAGATAAACACCGAAGGCATATAAATAAAAACAGTCTAACATGACTATAGTGAACCAAAATTGATGTAATGATTATGCTAATAATTTGAATTGATTATTCTGGTATTTTGAAACCAGTTTTTTTACAAAAGTATATTTTATGTGGACTGGATTGATACTGCAGAGCACTAAATACATTATATAGTTTATTTATATATTATAGTTTTCTTTAAATCAGACTTACAAGCAACCTCTTTTACGCACAGCATGCTTGAGTTTTTTCTTCAAAACACAGTATTTTTAGGAAAACAATGTAACCTCTGTGCAGTTTCCACAATAACAACGTATAAAGATCACATTCTTAAACAACACGGCGAGAAAAATACTGCGGCATCTGGACCAGAAGTAAATATAATCTAGGTCACTGGTGCACTTTCGAAGTTATGATAAAAATCTATATACGTAGCTATTTTTCACGACAACACGATATTTTTCGGAACTTTTATAGCAAGACGAATACGTGTTGTTACATCAAACTAGGTGAGGTCATCAAAAAGCCGAAGTTCACTGAAAAATCGTAAGAATCTACGAAGGAATGTTCTACGCAAGATTCTAATAAATATCACACAAACAAACGCTTTTTTATACACTTTAACAACAACCTAATAAACACACAGCACAGTAATATAATCTACTACACATTGCACGTGGATTTAACTTATTTTCTAAATAAAATATTATTAAAAATAAGATTTAAAACGGAGAACAACCGTACCCAAAACTGTCTCACGGAAACTGACATAAATTCAACCGACTAAATCTAAGAGTTATGAATTACGTGGGAGATGCGATCCAGTCATGACCTTTTAAACTTGGTCGTGTAACCGGCAAGATTATTGCCAGCGCAGAGACTGATGTCATCCGTTAAAATGGGGAGCATTGATTTTCTTTGATTATTCACTGTTTACTTGTTTAGGTTTCTGTTTATCTTAAATAAATCTTCGGGAAATTCAAGAAAAACTTCTAGAAATAATCATGTTCATAATCATGAAAGCTTTACAATATTTTTGTCTTGTAACACTGGTTTCAATGACCTTGAACGGGTACCTTGTAAGTTGTAAGGTGGTAAGGTAATTTTCAATCAAATAAAAACTTTTAATAGAAAAAAAAAACCTCATATTAAGCGTTGAATATTATGTATGTACTATAAACAATTTTCTTCAAAAACAAATCGATTTATAACTTTGTTTTATACACGCGTATTTATTTTGCATAATTTGCATGCCAGGGCCGGATTAAGGAAATACATTTAAAATGATGCATGCACAGTCACGGTGCAGGTGGTGGCATTAAAAAAATCGGTGATATTACTCATTCTTTTGGTGCAAATGAACTTACAAAGGCAACGTCATGCATTAATTCCATTTATAGCGGTTATTATGGCACGCAATATATCTTTCGTCATTTTCTATCGTACCTCAGAAAGGCTGCAAAATTGGTGCAGGCTTATTATTTTTGTTGGCATTGTAATTGTCAAGACAAAGTTTGATTTTTCACTTCTGATTTTCTTCATTAGAAAATAAAGTTTTATGTAGGTATTTGTACAAAGCAGGTTTCGGGGTCGTGGAACTGTTTTAGCAGGCCACCGGAGCCCTGAAACGCAAGCCTCAAGCGAATGAACAGGTCAATTTTAAGTCAGTAAGAGGCCAACAGTCCCTTCTATTCCACCATGGCGGGGGAATCATTTGATTTGTGGGTGACAAATGAGGCTTTCTCAGATATTCAATAAGGAAGTGATTTCTATATTTCTATTCAATGCCATGCCGCGTACTTACATGAATGTAATCCAATAAAATCATTGCATATTATGCAGAAGCAAGAATCCCCTCCCAGGGTTGCTCTGTGTTCAATGTTTTCTGTCTTACATTGGAAACTAATTTGGCGGTACCTGCCTATATTAAGTCCATTGTACTACAATAAATAGGTACTCGAATTCTGTTTTGTATTAACAGTTAGTTATAGATTTCCGATACTTTGTTTAGTGTTAAGAATTGTGTTTCTAGTTCTTCCGCTGAATATGAGCTGAGAAACAATAACGAGTAATGAGAATCCTGTTTACAGTTTTCTTCATTAGCTAAAGTCTACTATTTTTTTGGGGGGTTTGTTTCGCCACTTCTTCTTACTTACTTATTATAACATTACGCAGAAAAAAAGAAACAGAGCGAGTTTGACTACATTACGGTATTTTTTTGATCAAATGAATTCATGAATAGTTCGCAAACCGCAATATAGAGCAAACTTGCATGGAAAATCGTGTCATATCACAGGGCAATAGTTGAACCGTAGCAATAGAAAAAGAGCCCACGGCGACGCTGGTGGCCTACAATAATCTTAAACCGAGAGTAATTTCACTGTGGGAAAGAGACAGACCTATACAAGTCGTCTAGCGCCATCTCGTTCCCACACTGGATTTACTTTAACCTACACCTCTGTATGTTTATCTACTGTGCATATGGGCGTGAAGGTTATCTCATGACAATCAATTATCTCGATGATACGGGTAATTTACCTGTTACGATTTAAAGCCTCTTTTGTGGACCCAAATAGAATAACCACCATTCCGCCTTGAAAGACCAGCTTCCTATTATGGCAGGAAATTGTTGACGAAAATGTCCAAAACTTGCCGTGTCTCATGTCTGTTGCCGTTAAATGATCATTATCTCCGTCTGACTACTAGTGTTATGGCCAACTTAGTTATTACTATTTATAAAGTCAGTTTTTCTGTGTGTGTCATGAAAGGACAATGACGAAAATGGCTATGGATCTGTAGTGCCTTTTTATTTTTTCAATCGACAGTTCCGAATTGAGTTTTGAGATTATAACCATGCAAAGCTTTGTTCCTTATTTTATTTTTATAGTAGACAGTGATCCTTAGTGGCCACCTAAATTAGGCACAATTTTGGCTATTGGTGAATTTTTTATCTTCAGTAAGCTTTCCCAGATAAGACATAAACAGATTTTTTTTTGGCACAAAACCAGCTTCTCCATAGATTTCCTATAACCAGCACAAGGTCGCCATGGCCGCTATTCTGAATTACGTCCAGCTATTTTACAATAGCTGACGTGTTCCTCCATAATGGACACAATCAATAAAGTCTAGTACAGGATGCGGTAACCGCAAAAAGACCGAAAATTGTCCATCAGCCTTGAACTGTGATGACGGAATTGATGTAAACGGATAATTAATTATGATCTTAAGTCTACTTGTGTTAGAGTCCGTATTTGGAATGATGTGGGTGGCTGTAGGTAATCATGTTTTGAGTGTATTAACTTCTGTTATGATTTTATGGGATAATATTTTGGAGAAACAATTTAATTTTGTAAGTTACTACATTTTACCTAGGTACTTTTGGCTTCGACAACATTATTGATAGATCTATAGATCTTTTGGTTTTTTTTTGGAAATTAGAAGTACCTAGGTTTATTTTAATTCCATTAGAGGCTAATTTGGGCTTTGTAGGACTGCTCCATCCCCACAGTCTAGGATAGCCCATGAAAAATGTACAATCTAGATTTTCTTATGATCGTTCATTTCATACAAAAATGTACGGAATGATCGACTTGCAGAAAATTTAGAGAATCATAGGAATTAATATAATGCTATAATGTTTACAGGAATCCGGGTCCCCCGAGAATTGCGAGCATATGACTCCTGTGCCCATCGCCCAGCCCTTGAAGTACAAGTTTAAAAAAACTTAAATCTAAAGTTGACCTTAGGACAACGCTTTCAGTTTTGCATTGCAAATCAAAGGAAGGCATCACCGAAGATGCAAACATTTATGAAGAACTACATAGAGACTTACAATCTTCTAAACATTACAAAAAGAACGGTGTGGGAGTTTCGTAATCAGTAATTTAACAAGATTCACTGTAAATCGCGGTAATGTTTAATGGATTAAAACAAACAAAGCTAAAAGCATTTCGGCGAACTCTTAACTATCTCAGAATTTGCGGTCGAAGTACCTATATATTAATTAAATGTAGACACTGAACATGTGTGAACAATTTGAATAGCAGTAGGTAAGTTGTAGAATGAAACTAAAGTAACTATGGTGAACTATCTCTTGTTGAAATTCTGACCTGAAAATATTTTTATTGGACTCTTCAGATTTAGACCAAAACTAGGTATTTCTGTGTTAAGTTCTTGCTTGAGTATATGCAAAAAACTTGTTTTAAAAACACAAAGCACCCAAATTATATGTTATTCCCACGGTTGCTACCTCAGTAGTATTACACGAGGCAGAACAGACACAGACAAAAGTTAAAAATAAATTCCCTTTTTATTTTGCTAGTCGCATTCTCAACGTGTGACGTCCGGAGCCCTGCGTACTGATTTCTCTATGTCGGAGAATTTTCTATTAAAAAGTAGTCGTTAGTTATTCTATATTTCTGTGCCATTAAAATTATCAGCAGATCTTACTATCTAGAGGCTTATTTTGAGAGCTCATTGCATCTTCTGGATACAAAGTCAAGTCAGTACAATTCATCAGATATTTGTCAACTAGTCTTATAACAAAATCTTTTCGTTTCAATGTTCATTCCAAATAACAGTTTAACCGGCCAATGTTGTCCAAATTCCACCAGATGGTGACGTCATTTATATTTTGTCCAGTAATTACTTATTGCTTGCGCTATTTACGAAATTATGTAGTCGTCCTACCACATTATTATGTCATGCGTCCCTGACATAAAAACGCATGATAAGTTAAATACGAACTGCTATAAACTAATTTAAGTTCACTTGTTTTATTTAGTCCAAAACTTGTTCTACTGTGGAACCTAATTATTTTAAAGGACTCCTTTCATCAGGCATTGCCTGTTCTTTTTTAATAATTTATTTAACATTTACTCTAAGGTTTTACAAAATCACAACTATTCTTTAATTTGACTAGAAAAGATTAATTAAACAGTGTTTATCAGCTTTATTTTTCCCCTATCATACATGTCTATGGCAAACCTAAATATTTGTTTCATAAATAAAGACGTAATGGACTATGAGTTCATAGCTATAATATAAACTATGATAAACAGATGTTGAGATATATTTTATTCAAGCAGTTTCTTGAACCGTTGACCTCGCGCGAAAGTGGCTAAGCGACCTTCAAGGTCTTGAGATACAGAGTGTGAGAAAACATGAATATTGAGAACAAAATCATAATCTATATATATAAAAATGAAACCCGTTTTCCGTTGTCACGACATAACATGAAAACGGCTTGACCGATTCGGATAATTATTTTTTTGTTGTGTTTGTAACCATCGGGACCGGGTTTTAGACCGGGTCCTCCACCCGTGCGAAGCCGGGGCGGGCCGCTAGTATATTATAAAAACAATGTCAGGTTATGACTACAAACGACCTAGAACTTTCAGATGGCGGTGAAATGATAAGAAACAGTTTTTCCGTTAATGGTATCAACATAAATATTATGTAAGAGATTGCTATTGTGCGCACATACGCAGGACAATGAATAAAGGAACCTAATTTCTTACTCAAAAGGAAGGTAGAAAGACATACATATTACACCAGCCCCACGACCAACCGAATTCAAGTCCAAACGAGCTCTACTGAGATTTTGGCACAACTTGGTAATTAACCCTGAATCTCACTCTGACTGCCTTTGTGAATGCTAAACCGTTGAAACAGTTCAAACTAAAATATCTAAAAAGCTTGATGTAAACAAGTTGTTTGCCTAATTTCTCAACGTAATTAACGTTTATTGTAAGGAAAACTTGCTCGGACACTTGGAATTTCCACAATCAAAATTACCCAAAAAAAAATAAGAGAAAGAACATGACTAAGTTAGCGTGGGAGCTTACTGATGTCAACGAAGTCAAATCGGCGCTAAAATTTTATCGTCTACGTCACAAAATGATTCAGATTTGATGTCCAACAAACCCGCGTTAGTCAGATATCTGAGTAAACTTTAATAAACGTTTACACATGATAACGCAATGATCTTAAGACTAACGATAATGAGTAATTAGAGTCATTATTTGTTCCTGTTTGTAATTAACAATTTTTCACGATCGGCAGAATAGTAGTAAAATTATACTTACGTTTGTCACTTGCACTGTACGCTTGTAAATAAAAAAACATGGTTATAAGTTCTGTTAATATTATAATGTCGCTGCTTTTATCGGAAAGGTGCACTGCTTAAATGCAACCGGTTTCGTCGCAATGACCCGATAAAGGACATCGCCCAAAATAGCTTGATGCTGTTTCACTGCCTTTTAAGGACCATTATTAAAAATGTACCGATTTTGGCACAAGTTGTTATATCTTAAATTATATGGACGAGATACTTAAAAGTACTCCAAAGAGGATATTTTTAAAATAAGCTTGTAGCTTAATTGTGTCAGAAATAATTAAATTCAAAATATTTAAGATAAAGCTCAAAACTTTGAGGTAAATTATATGAATAACGAAACAAAGGTAACCTCTAACAGGTGTACTCTGTAAATATTGCTTGTGAAAGCTCGCGTGTTTTATAAGTAGCTTTTGAAAGATTCTTATAAAGTCAAGGTTCTATTGAAGGTTTAATCCAACACGTCCTGTTTTGGCTAGTCCAAGGTAATATATTGAACTCTGCATGACTTTCAAGACAACAGAGCGTAGCATAAATTAGCATAAATAGAAAATAATGAGTTGTTACCATTATATAGTCTTGTTAGCCAGAAAATCATTTTGTTTGTGTCTACAAAATAAACAAAGATATATCTGGAACTTCATTTTTTGTTTCATGAACGATAATGATAGTTTTGTGTCTTAAAAAAAACAGCATCTTTCTTTAAGATTTTTGATATTTTTTGGCTCATCAAGGGCTATAAAGTCTATTTACATGTATGTTATTTACAACTAAATTAAATTACAGGAAAGTGAAAAAGTTAAGCTCTTGCCAAGAGGCAAACTATAAACATCTGGGAGAGATTTTCTTCGTCATTTCCTTGTTCCTATAGATAGAATTGTTCAGTTTTCCACCAATGCTAGACATAAATATTTATATCTAGCATGGACAGGCTATCTAAACCACATGGTTTTAACAGCATCGTAAAGATAATAATGGTCTCTAAAGCCGATAAAATTTATGTAAGTTTTATCGGTTAAAGTACTCACCACAGCATTGACGTTCACAGCAGCACAAGCTTCTTCTATCACTTCTTCGACGGCTCCACTTTCATACTCCTCAGCCGGTAGAGCAGGGTAGAGCTTCATATTGGTGCTGAACATGGTATCATCTTCAGAAGGTAGTTTAGGGATAGAGACTTCCATTCCCAACCAAAGGCTCCGTCCCTTCGCCTCTCTCTCCTCTAAGAAAGCCAGCAGTAGCATTGCCACCACGATGCCAGCCCCAACCATTGGCCTTAAAATTCTTCGGGGTAGTAATTAAACATGGTTAACACTTCACTGAACTGTACAACAAAACTTTCGCACACAACGTTCAGGGGTGAATGTTCTGAAATTGTCCGCGTCTTCACCTCTCAGCGGATCGACGGCGAATGAAGTAGTCTCGTGTTTTTGTTTATGTTATAAATCTGTAACAAAGAAATTTATCCCGTTGGTGAATCATGATTCTGAATTTTGGGGTTGATTGAAACACCGAGACAACAAACTGATTTTAGAAGACTGATTCAAAGAATTTTTTTGTGAAATTTTCCACAAAGTCCGGAAGAAAAAGTTACTGAAACTTGCTCTCTAACATGACAGACAAAGTATTTTCGCTTTATCAATACGTGAAGCTTGATTATTCAAAATAAGAGCAATAATTATACCCTTCCCTATTTTATTATCGTATCATTTTTCAGACGTCTATAGTTTTAAAGAACAAAAAAACCAGGATCCCATTAAACCCGACGTAAAAAAAACAGTAAAACATGCATCGTTCAGTCATTTTAGTTTAATTGTGCGAACCAAGGCGATCAACCTTGTAGTTTTACGTTTATTCTATCATTCGTGACCGTCTGATTGACGTCAGACTAATTGAAGCCATTTCGATCTTTCGGTGCACTAAGAAATTAGGTTTGATCGGACTTACAAAGACGTTCTGTATGATCTTGCACTTTGGATTTATGGGACAGCTAGTATAGTTTACTTTAAAAGAAAAACAAATAAACGAAATAGAAATTATACTCTCCGAAACAGTGTTAAGATTAAAATATTCTATGAAAAGACATATGAACCTATAATTTTTCAGAGCTATTTACCTGCCTGCTTATTGTAAATTCAACGATCTGCTATTTAAAAATGTAGTTTGTTTCTAATCGATTTTCAGCTATATACTAAAAGAATAAAGTTGAAAATCTATTGGGTACATCCTGTAGTTTCTATGCTTCACGCGCTTTTTGGTTAGAGAAAGAATAGTTGCTGGTGTAGATCACGAGAATATTTTGAATACTAGAATGACTGGCGAGAGTTCAGCAGTGAACATCGTTCAACTAATAAGATCATAATAGGCTATCTACAAGCAGTTTTCCTGAATATGTCTGCTTGTGAGTTTCAATTTTTGTACCTAAAACGAAACTTGAGAAATTCCTACTGCGGGGCAACGTTCCTTTTTTTTCTATAAAAAGATGATGGCATCGAATAGTCATAAAGACCTACAGTACTAGCAATTTAGCTTGACAGAATCAACCTGCAGTGACTACAGATAGGGGACATTGAATCACTAACCTTGTATGCAATTGAAACGTGATTAAATTTCCTTTCCGAATCACTACTCCTTAACGAAATTCGCTGTGCATTTTAGAAGTGTTTAGTTTATGATGCACCGGCTTTTGCATCGTCGTGGCTCTCCTCTTCTTAAAGTTTTATGGCAAAAGAAGTATCTAGCCTAAAATCTTACCAAAGGCTCCATAAGTATATAGATCATGGGATTGTTCTAAATAGGGCTCAGCAAGCCTGGAAACGCAAAGGGTAAGTATGTGAAGAAGAGAGAGAAGTAGGAGTCTCGTAGTGCCTTCTGCTCCACACAGAGTTAAGGACTCTTTTGTTTTTAGAGCCAAAAGAAAAGAAGTCCCATCATCATCCATCCCACTGCGCCAAAATGCATCAAAATCGGTCCAGCGATTTAGGAGTGAAAGTACGAAATAAACAAGCTCATTTTCGTATTTATTAAATTAGTTATGCATTTAGGGTTAGGTTTATCGAAAAAAATCAATAAATATCAAAGCGCAGTTTTCCAAAAATCATATTAATTTAGTTATCATACTGGCCGTTGTTTATGGAATTGAAAGATTAAAATGCATGTAGTGTCCTTGTACTAACTACTTAACACGTAATAAAGACTTGCATTATCTGATAAAAGCTTATCAGCAGGTAGGTTCTAGGTTTACCTGGAAATTAGAATGTTTGACATTTTTATTTATTTTCAGATACTAGACGCAGTGTCCTTTAGCAAGTTGACATGAATAAATCGGTAAATAAGAAATAAACAAAGCCTACGAAATATCGAAAAGACGCATATAAAAGAAAATTCTAAAAATATCTTTATCTGTCTTGATACAATTATAAATAATAACAGTTGTAATATTATTATTTATAATCTAAAGATATAATAAAAACTAAAAACAATTAAACAAAAAAAAAATGAATGAATAGAAATATGCTCGTGATACTAAATGCGGCCCTGCATTTCCGCTTAGTTCACTCTAGGAAATGCGGAAATAAAAAAGAGCATAACCTCGATTATCGAAATTTTGTGAAGTAGCTTTTACAAAGAGTTTGAACGACTGTTGTAAGATGATGAGTTAAGAAGGAGGTAGGTATATTTCCTAAAAAATATTATTAATATGTGGTTATTTATAGGTATAACTACATATTAACGACAATGATTATTTATATAAATCTCGCAATACAAAAACCAAATCCTCAACTAACAAATTATTTAACTAGGTACTTTTTGATACAGTGAAGACTAAAATCATACTTGACAACGAATTTTAATTAATATTTGTGAAAATACATTATCTAATGCATTGTTATACAGACTTTCAAAAACATTGTAAACCTACGAACTGCTGCAAAACATAAACAATTGATTTCTGGAAGTTGTGAAAAGCTGCAAAACAAAAACAATTTATTTCTGGAAATTGCGAAAATCTGTTCACCTTCAATGCTAAAGCAATTTACCTACGGCTAGCTTTATCAGTATGTAAGAAGCTTCAGGTTTTTATCCCCTGAATGTAGCCGATATTCTAAACATTAGTAATAAAAAGTCATAAATTAAGGACTTTATCATAATTAAATTACGTTCACACACTTTTTCTATTTTATTTTTTAATGATATATCATTATCTCGCCTGGTGAATTAACTTGAATTTATTTTCTATGTCAGAGCAATGAGCATTTTATTCGATTACCTACTCGTCATCATCTTGTAATGAATTTCTGTATAGCCCTACCAACATCAGCATTGTGATGCTTGATTGTGAAGAAACCATAGATGGATGGACGCAGTGGTTTGTTTCCCTCATCATCACCTGGCTAGCTTTTTTCTAACTATTTGGGCTTCTAGTTTAAGTGGACTCAGCTGAACTACTACTACTGCGTAATATATGATGTTATCTTTGATCTTCCCTATTCTCGTAAATTATCTAGTTTATATAGGACCATTATCTGCAAGATCTGTTTCTCGATATTTCACGGTAGGTGCTGATATTTAGTACTAAGCGCTTTCCTACCATTAAAATTGTTTCTATCTAAAAATAAATGAACCCGGATCATCAAAGTATGTTTTGGCAAAATCATAAATTAAAATGTAACATCTGAGGAGAAAAACACGTAGGTACTGCAAACGATGCTTTCTTAGAGCTGAAACTCATCGTGGAATTCTAAGAAAGTAAAGGCACAAATGAAGTGCAATGCTGCCGTTTTAGTGAATTTATTTTCACTATGCATAATTTTAGATTTTGCACAAAATATTTAATCACATTGGGTTTTTTTCTGAGTAAACATTTGCTGTCGCTTTCATTTCTTAGCTTTTTGATATTGATGTAGCTTGGCACCATACCGTTCTACTCCGGTAATCAGGAAGATGATATGAGGTTTATATCAAACTTACATTTCTCAAATAAACTTGAATATATTGTGATAAAGATTTACTCCTGATTCTGCATACAGCTTTTAAAGATTCAGAAAGATCAGATAATATTTGTGTTTGTGCTTTCGGGATAATGTTAAAAGCATGCAAAGCAGGAGAGAGCGGTTTGCTAGTTTTTAAAAATATAATACGTGGCCAACAGATTTTTGCGTGCAGCCTACATACTAATTTAAATGAAAAATTAACAAAATATTAATATCAGGTGTGGGTACCAACTACGAGGTCATAGTAAAGGTGTGTTGGAGTTTACAAAGAGACCGAAATTAGACCACTCCCTTTGCACGTAAACATGGCGTCACCATGACCTCCTTGCTATAGGCTCTAGGGAGCGTTCGCTTTAATTATTGGGATTAAAACTATAAAATAGTATAGTCTCTACTTTATGTCTCTTAAGGGTAACCCATTGCGTTTGCGTACTAGCTAGAAAAATGGCTTTGTTCTATTTAATGACAGTTTTAATGAACAGTCCTCATAATCATGGTAATTTTAGCCTATCTTTTAATTAATACAGTCACTAACGACTGATACTGATGACGTACTAATGTAGCTGTATGTATTGTTTCAATTACAGAGAATAGTGACGAATATTAAGTCTTTTACGTCTTTGCAGATTTAACGACGATATAACAGAGAGTCGACTTTGGGATCAAACAGTAGAAGTGAAATGTGAAGAACCTGTGCCATGAGAGATTTTCCTCAAGCTGCAGACAATTCGATTGAAATGGTTTTTCCCATACATACGGTGTGTGTCGCTTGTCCATGCTTTTTTGGTACACACATTTTAATATTCACTGAACAAATAATTTCAGTAATTATGACTATCATTAATGTCACCAAATTTACCCGGAATTACCTCAATAAGACTGTTCGGGGTATTTTGGTGCAATTTAGGTTTTTCCTTGATGAAAAAGTATTATTTCTTGATAATTACGTAAACTGAATTGGTCGATGAATTTCTTATAAAATATTGATGTTGGCTGGTAATGATTCATGATTATCTGTAATAGATCATTATAGTTTTTCCCAAAAGACAGTTTCTGCCCTGTGTGTTGCAATATCTAACACTTTGAAACGTAATAAGATAACGTCATTTTAATGACGAATGATGACGTTCGGCCCTCACACTAATATCGTATGATTGTGCAAAATCGATCCACAAATCAAATAATAAGCAAGCTGGACTGAGTGAATTATTTTTCAAAATCGACATTCTGGGTAATTGGCATTCTATTTGCCGTTGCCATTTCTAGAAGTTCTCAATACAAGCTAAATATCCCAATAATATAGGATTTAGATTTGACACGCCCGTAATAATTTCATTTCATTTGGAGAAAATCATATTATTAACTTAAAACCTCCGTGGTAGCTTTGATGTTTACAAGTTTAGTCCCTTGCAAAGATTGACTGATAATTGATGAATTGCAAAATTAACTGTTTAAATCGTTAATTACATCTCTATACCGCACAGCCATCTGTTGCATTTTACAGATGCCTCGTCCATATTGACCTTACAAATGCCAAGCCTTATAATCATATAAGGCATTTAACAGTATTATATTATAATCTCTACTTTACAGATGTGTCGTGAATCTGAGATTCTGAGCACACTACGTCATCTTTCTGAATCATTCGATGACGTATCTAAGACCATCATAATTATCATCATCTGTGTAGCTTTTTCTCAAGTATTTTAGGGTCGGCTTATAGTTTAAGCGGATGCAGCTAAATTCCATTATCTATCCAATTACGCATCTAAGATACTCAGTTATCACTTAACAGTCATATTCTCGATTACATCAAAGCTTATTGGCATACAGTGACCCCTGACTGTATCGTTTACTCATTCTTTTGTATGCAAGAGTTCTATTGGAGGTGCCAAGTGATTCATAAATGTACGTTAGTCTGCATTTCATAGCGTCGGTAATTTGTTGCAGCCATTTTTTTCTGTAAATAAATTATTGCGGAGTAGTTTTGATGTACGGTAAAGTTATTCAGTTATTTCCGTGATTTATGAAACTGGACTTTTAAGTCTCAGGGAAAATGGATTTATTTTTTAATATTTCACGTAATGTGCTAAATATAGCAGAAAGTGTTTTTAACACAAAAAAGATTGGATGTTTGTCGCCTCTTAGTCTTTTACAACTAAAACAAAATAGTTTTGAATGTGTATTTAAGTATCTATTAACATAAATTTAGTTAACAAGTGCATTTACATGTAGGTATGTCTTATCTTCAAATGCTTGAAGTTAACAGGAAAATATTTTCAGTCGGGTGTACCATAACATAATAAACAGTAAGGTTGGGAGACGATCGTAATGAAAAACGCAGTATTTGTTTTAGATCTACCAATAATTCGCCAGTGATGATGTGGTCGACGGTGAAGCACGCTTGCATAGAAGTAACGTGAGGGTAAGGTTAAATTAGATTCCTGGTGTGTAATGATGGCAGTGACAATGTACACAGAGAATCTCAAAGAACATGAGCTGTGAAATGGATTTTTTTTTTATAGAAAGTTTCTTAATAAAATATTCAAAAAGAGAGGAAATGTTTATACTCAGCAGCGTCTGGAGCCATAATGATGATCATGATTTTCTATACCCGGATGAATGCATCCGTAGAGCAGACCCTACTAGTAGAGTAGGTAGATATACTAAAATATAATAAACTTTACGTCTCTAGTTGCAAGGAAATCTACCGAGTTCATTTGTTTATTCAAATGTGTGCAGAATTGCATAGGGAATGAAGCCGTATACATATACCATCGTTAGGTACTTATTTATAAACATTTGTTCACGTGTACAAACATGCTCTTTGTTGTGCTGTTATCTGTTACAGTAACTGACCTGAAGTTATTTTCGACTACGATTTATTTTAATTTGACTATTTCTGACTGCAGAATGGGACTTCGGGAATACGGTCATGGGGAGTTTTACATCAAATCCAATCAAATCAGGAACTCTTTTGGACATTGAGTAAGGCAACTACGAAGAATGGATTTATTTTACGGAGAGTCCAGAATTTTAGCAGCGGCGAATAAAACTAGCTGGTTACCGACCTTGTACTTATTAACGTTTCTAGTTCGCCAGGTCAATGTTACTCGATCGGGGAGATTCGTACCTATTTACCTTATTGGGGAAGAAAGGGTGGCCCCCGGACCAATGAACTGTCTAAGGAAAACTAGCGTTAACCGGTAGATAAGTAGACACACGACTGAGTCATTACCTATTACAGGTAAAAAAAACACGCGATTATAATTATCAAGAACAAATCATCATTCGCTATGTGAAACCTATTTACTGTATGCAAAAAAACTTTCAAGGTTTTTCCGAAACTGCTAACTTCTATTAGTTATGAACCGATACTATACACCCAATTTAATGCATCACACGATAAGAGTTAATTGTGCGATAACAAATACAAACAAGATAAAAATTACAGGTTGGTCAAAAAAGCAATACAAAACAGGTTTTTATGAATCAATCAAAAAAGGACTTTTAACATTTAACTTTTTTATTTACTTTAAGATTTAACAGGCGGGCTAAAATGACGAAATGATCAACTTTTGTTTGACGATTAGGTATGCTAATTCTTAGAAATAAACATTAGGAAGTGCCTTTTATTCATTAATTTAAAAATAAACAAAAAGTTAACGGATTTGCGAATAGCTTTTGTTTGTTGTCGTCACGTGCATCGTGCAGTATGCAACCACTCACTTGTTTGTTTCAGGGACATTTTAAGTAAAATAAAAACAGATGGTCTGCAATAAATATCTGACAGAACGCTACATTTTACTTAACCCTATTTCAGTCCTTTTATCGCGACATTGTTCATAAAGTAATATTTAACAAATACAAAACTGTTATCGAAATTGTAAGCAAGTGTGCAAAAATTCACAAAATAAACTTACCTCCACTCTCTCCGGCCACAAGAACTGAACGATTTCCTTGAATGAATCAGATTTTGGAACGAGTGATATGTGAACTGTGAACTTCAAAGTTCATTCATGAGTGCGCTAATTACATCGTTCGAAAACACGATAGTGCCTTCGAAACAAAGAAACGGTACACTTATTATATTGAGATAAGTTATAAAACAATTATTCACTTTAACATTTTAGGTTTGATCAATGACATATTATATTACACATTAAAGAAAAAAGGGGTTTCATGTATTACAGAGTTCAAAATACGAGTGCACAGGAGTTTGTGTAGTTTCTGAACGATCAAATCGATGTCAAAATTGTCAGGCACTCTCTGCTGTCACTGTCATTTCGTTGAAGTTGTCACGCGGGTGGACACACGTGTTTTTATTATTGTTTGAAATAGTTTAAAATCAAAATGAAAGTATTATCGGAGGAAAGGACGCGAATTTTATTCGAAAAACTGACTAAATAGTGAGTATTTTTGTTTACCTTCAGCCATTTATTCATGAAATACAATTCCTATCTAGACGCCCGAAGCAACGCGTGCCGAGCACAGTTTTTACTAGATAAACACTGTTATAACCTCTCTCCCGTCGTAAATTATTTTAAAACTATCTTCTACGATAATCATACAATGCATTTCGCCCCATTTTTCCTTCAGAAAACCTTCATGCGAATACCAACCTCTAATCAAATTAAAACTTTACGTTTTCAGCATTGGAGTGAATGTTAAACTCCTCATCGACAGGCCAGACGGTACATACTGCTTCAGAGAGAAGAAAGACCGAGTATACTACATTTCAGAACGTCTCCTACACTTAGCACAAACAATAAAGCCAGATAATTTAATAGCTGCCGGAACATGCTTTGGAAAGTTCACAAAAACGAATAAATTTAGGCTGCATATTACTGCGTTGACTTATATTGCTCCTTATGCACCTTACAAGATTTGGGTGAAGCCTTCAGCGGAGCAACAGTTTCTCTATGGACATCATATTATCAAAAGTGGTAAGGATTTTTTTATTTTTCCAAAAATTAGTATGCTTTTGTTAGTCTAACAAGCATTGGTTACCTCTGTCACTATTTTGATAATAGGTAGGCTAACTGTTGGTCAGATAGAAACTTGAAAGTCTGAGAACAAGTCTTGCCAAGGGGTATTATATCACCTAGTTTCTGGGTCTTACATAGAAGTCAGATAGGCACTTGCTCCATGCAAAATAATTGCTTCAACTGCTAGCCAACTGTAACACAGTTGAGTAAAGGCTAGGCAGATTATGAGAATCATGGTCTGTACTGACCTCTAAAAATGTTATTTCTATTAGAAATTATTTCAATAGGCAAAGCCTTGGTTCTTTTTTAAATATTGTGCAATAAATACCTCTGATCCAATCCAAATTCATCAGACAGCAATTTTTTTAAACAATAGTGGTTTTTTGTTTGAAAAAGTTGCTGTCTGACCTTTTCTACTTTTTATTTCAGTTTTACTTTTGAATAGAATAGAATAGAATACACTTTGTTATGCACACTATACAAATTACAGATACAGAGTATACCTTATACAATGGGCGGTCTTATCGCTAAAAGCGATTTTTTCAAGCTTTTATTCAATTACTAACATTCAAATAATTATTCCATCTTTTCAGGTCTTGGCCGCATAACAGAAAACACACCAAAACACCATGGAGTAGTAGTCCACACAATGTCCGACATCCCCATAGGTTTCGGAGTGGCTTCCAGAACAACGGCAGAATGTAGGCATGCGGACCCTCTAGCAACTATTGTGTTCCACCAGGCCGATGTTGGAGAGTACATCCGGTCTGAAGACACGTTGACATAGTGGCTAATAAATAGGTTTTATGAAAATGGCTGTTTTATTTGATTAAATGAAGAAAATGAGATTTGAACCTGTATTATAATCTGTGTGTACTACTTATATTATACAGCTGAAGGCTGAAGTGTTTGTTTGTTTGAATGCTGTGTTCTCAGAAACTGCTTGTCAGATTTGAAAAGATTGATATTCCAATTTTTGAGGAAGGATTACAGTAGAGAAGGTTCATCATACATCTATATTCTATGAGCGAGAAGTGATATCCACAGATAATATTGACGTAGTCATGCAAATGCATGAAGTTTTCAGTGTCTCAAATACCTGCCCAAAAAGCCATGCCGTGCCAGTAAGCTCATCCGTGGCTGAAGATAAAATGTTGAAAACGAATCGTCAACTTTCGAAAGGAAGGAACCACTAATCAAGGAGTTTAAAAATTTTGGTACTAAGAGCGCCATCTAGTTACGAGAACCGAAATCAAATTCATACCACCGTGATACCACCTAGTTCGTAGTTCTCAAAAGAAGTAATAGATGGCGTTGTTTTCATAATTATGAAACTAATCAACAGCTTTCAGGTTCTTTTATTTTATTGATGTGCCTTTTTTACGGCGAAAGGGCTTTGATTAATGGTAAACAATCACAGCTAGTTTCATTAGACGGGATATAAGGGATCACGAGCCGGGCTTGTTATGAAGAAATAAAGTAAATGGTGCTATTTTATGGATTCGTGAATAGCCTTCTCATTTATTTATCCCTAATATAAATAATGTATATCTTGGCCAGATAATATCGCCTAACGACCAGATGTCGAAAGAAATAGAAAAAAGGATTGCAACAGGATGGAAAACCTACTGGGCTTTGAAAGAAATTACAAAAAGCAAAGAAATAGGCATAAAAATTAAAAAGAAGACCTTTGATACATGTATTTTACTCTGCATTACATATGGCTGCGAAACCTGGGCTCTGACAAAACATCATAGGGATAAACTTGCAAGATGTCAAAGAAGCATGGAAAGAAGCATGCTAGGTTTAAAACTAAAAGACAAAGTAAGAAGTACAGACATCAGGCACAAAACCAAACTGACTGATATCCTGGTTCGTATTGACCAACTTAAATGGAGGTGGACTGGACATATGCTCAGGTGTAAAAAGGAGAAATGGAGCAAACAGGTGACAATCTGGTACCCAAGAGATAGCGTTAGGAGTCGAGGTCGCAAAAAGAGAAGATGGGAGGATGACCTGAACATGACATTGGGTCCGCTCTGGACAAGAGTGGCGGCAGACAGACATCAGTGGAAAGAGTTGGAGGAGGCCTTTGCCGTAAGGCACACCGAACTGAGAGACCTTTTATGATGTATAATGTATTAAGCAAAGTAAACAAATTGTATATTAAGTAATTTATATTAGAAGTAAGCATTTATGTATGTAAGTGAAAAACTGTCAAAGTTCGGAAATAAAGGTTTTATTATTATATTATTATTATTAATATAAATAAAGATGTAGGTGAATAAAGAGATACTTTAAGACATATTTGGAGTATTATTTGGTTTCCTATTTAGATACAGGGTCGTACTGGTCTTAAAGGTATGCGAGCCAGGCGCCAGGTCCCTTCCCTCGCGGGTCCCTCACTTGCCGCTAGCCAGGTGATAAATATAGGATGGAGGCTCACCCAGGACAGGTCCTTGCTGTTGCAACCTAAATTTAAACTAGATCAGAGAGTTCGTTCATACAATTAGAGAAACCTAATAAAGAAAAAACTCTTTGTCTAAGACATGCCGGTTTCCTCACGACGTTTTCATTCGTCGTTTTTAGAGCAGTCGTGATGAAATGAATTACACAAAGTAATGGGCAGATAACGCACTCGTAAGAAATGATGACAATGACGTCCACCTTAGCCACCACTGCATTTTGTTTGCACTTAGATAAAAAGTCTATAAATTATTTACCAGTTTACAGTTCACAAAGGTTGAAAAATAATTAGATTAAAAAAATCTAAAAACTCACTTTTTTTCCTAAAAATAAGAATATAACCCTACGAGACTGAGAGAGGGGCCACTCAAAACGTGGGGGCGTATATTATTTAAGGCAGGGTTTTTCAACCTGTGCGTCGCGACCCCCTAGGGGGTCGCGAAGCGTCTTCAGGGGGGTCGCGAAGCTTCTCTAGAAGAGTTGTAAAAAGTTGGGAAAGCTACTGCAGTAAAAAAAAAAATTCCCTAAAATTTTCCCGGCTCACTACGCTCGCCCATTAATGAAGGGTGTGCTTGTGAACGTCAAAAAAAGTCAACGTTTTCAGGTCACTTTTCAATGAAAACTTGTCTTATGTTGGTGCAGAAATAGTAGATTTTTTGTGCACGCCGCGTTCACTCTTCAAGTCTTTAATTTTTTTCCCACTTTTAGATTAAAACTTCTTTTGTCGTACTACGAACTTTTAGAGGCTTTTCGTAGTCCCGAAACCTAAAAATTTTTGAGCTCGCTGCGCTCGCTCTTGTAAATATGTTTCAAGTTTCCATGACCTAATGACCTCGATTCTTATAGTTTATTTTTCAATAATATTTTCGTGGAAACTACTATTGAAAAATAAACTACGCAGGAAACTCGCTACGCAGCGAGCGTACTCTCACCGTTTACAAACCATTAAAAACTCGGTGCACACTTACTCGGCACTAGACAGTTTTTTTTTATTCAATTTTTGGGGCAGCAAGCTGTACAGGTCCAAGGCGCTGAATCTTATTCGCCACTGTAGATCATAAAAATATTTGCTCAGTGCAGGAATCGAACCCGTAACACGCAGCATAGCAGTGCAATCGCTCGGCAACTTCGCTAATCGTGCGGTCAAATTGAATGCTTGAAAACAGCAACCGGTAGGGGGGGGGGGGGGGGTCGCGAAATATTTGTTCATACTAAAGGGGTCGTGCCATGAAAAAGGTTGAAAAACCCTGATTTAAGGGATTAATTATGGGATATATTTACATGACGAGTATAGATCGTGGGTGTAACTTGCAAAGATACGCCCCCACGTTTTGAGTGGCCCCTCTCTCAGTCCCGTAAGGTTATTTTCTTATTTTTTGGAAATTTAAAAACGTGGGTTTTTAGATCATTTAAATCTATTAAATATTATTATTATTATTTTCATATTCCTGACAGCAAACCCTTTCATTTGATACCAGTATCATTGGGGTGCTTTTTAAATAGCCTGTTCGCTATATTGGATTTAAGTCATGTGACTGTTTTTTTCGTATTCCTGACAGCAAAGCCTTTCATTTGATACCTATATCATGGGGGTGGATTTCAAACAGCTTGTCCGCCATCTTGGGGAGGCCGCTATATTGGATTTTTTTTTACGTTTCTTAGTTAGTCATGAATTGTCATCAGAACTCCGAGCGTGTGCAAAATTTCAGCCTGCTAACTTAACAGGAAGTGCCTCAAAATTGAGTTGCAACAAACAAATAAATAAACAAAAAAGAAAACTGAGTGTATAAAAACGTGGGAAAAAAGAAACCCTTTTGCACCTGTCCGACTTTTTGACCTTTCTTCCATACTTTTTGACAAAATTAAACTGTTAACGGTAAGTTAAGTCTCTGTTAAACACTTACTCCTATCCTCAAACTACAAGCTGCGCTCACAGTCAGCAGTTTGCGGGATTAGCTTGTAACTGTATCGTCGAGCGCTCAAGCATAGACCGAGCATTAGTCGGCAGTGTCGGATTGAGGCTACTTGATGCTGTAGCCTAGCAATTTACGCCTCTCTATGAAATAGTCGTTTGTCTGTATTTTTTTTTAATAATTGTTCTAGAATAGATATCTTTATTTGCGTGAAATTTGGTACATTGAGGTGTTAAATATAAAAAGTTCTACATATTCCGCTTACTACTATTCCGCATGCAAATTATTTTTATAAGCTCAGTTATAAAATAAAACAATTTAGGTAGATGATCATGAGATCCTTGTTGTAATTATAAGTGTAGTTATAAATGTAGATATGTCATATCTAAGGTGAACATTTAACAAACAATTATCCTAAGTTGAACATTATCTATTCATTATCTAGCTTTTTAACCTTGTAAGTACTTAATCTATAAGCGTTTCCAGGCTCTCAGCTAGCTCAGAAATGTACCAAAATTCATAAATTCAGAATAGTGGTTTAAAAAACGACTTCATTTTCGCATATAGCAGTTAGCCCCTTCGTACACAAGGCGACGCAAGTCTCCGATACCTTACGATTTTGGTATCCAAGCGACTGTTGCAATACAAATACAAGAGGTTCGTACACAGGCACGCATCAATGGATGTCAAAGTCGTAAGGTATCGGATACCGGAGTCGCCTTGTGTACGAAGGGCCTTAGTCAAAGGCCCAAAATTCAGGGTTCGTGGGACTGTTTCATCAGCTATTCGTGACCTTGGAACGTAAAGGGCAGATGGGTCACCATGGATTTGAATCAGTATAAGTCTGACAGTCCCTCCCGTCCTGCCCTGTGTGAGAGAACTCATCTGATGATTTTACCACGATAAAAAAGGCATGATAATTGACCTCGTAATCTTCATCAATTTTGGTTTATACAATAAAAGATAAAATGCGGGTCAACCTGGTCTAGTAAGGTCTGAATGTTTGTGTATGTGAATGTCTATGTGATTTAGGAAAAAATCGTAGTTATTGAACGATTGGTCATTACAGTAGATTTGCCAATTACTTAATTGGCTTTTGGGCAAATCCGGAACTGGCTGGTGATCGCTCATAGCCAATAAGTTATGCCCACTGGGTAGACGGGGTAACTAAGGGCAGTAACTACAGAGAGTCAGGTAATCGAGTACAGTCAGCAAAATAGTAGGGTATGTAGACATAGACAGCAAGTTTTTAACGGTTTTTCAGCGATGTGTTTTAAGTTTAAATTTGTCTGCAGGCTAAACTCTTTGGCTGCATGTAGAGGACAGCCAAAAAGTGCAAACATACAGCATAAGTTTTACAGGAAAACTGATTGAAAACTTTTTGCTTGCATACTTTAAGGCTTTGCCAAACAACGAGTTCGGTGCAGCCTAGCGCGACGCTAGCATGGCGTGTCCTTGGCGTGCTTACTCACTAAAAAAACTACCGAAACATTTATTACTTGAAGTACTTATGTTTAAAATAGTAGATTGTTATACAAGGGTGGAAAGAAATCAATTCCCATAAGAGGTATTTAGACGCACGAGCGAAGCGAGGACGGCTATAGTCCGAGTGGGAATTGATGACTTTACATTTTCAGGTTTTATGTGCTTTACTCTTTAACGCGAAAGGTGATTATTACCAATGCGTGGTCGGGGAAGCCAACTACTTTTCGCAAGAAACCATCACAAAAAAAGTGTAAAATAACTTTTCATTTGGAAGTCTGTGTTTTGATAGACTTTTTGCCTAACCTACTACCTACTGACCAAATGACAGGTATACCTGTCATTTGCAAAAAGCAAAAAGGTACACAGAAGGACCTATAGGTACAGAATCGAACAAAATAAGAATCACACAAATCGGAACAGAAACCTCGGAGTAATCGGTGTAGATAAAGGAGGAAGTTCTCAATTCAAGAACCTCCTCCTTTTTGGAGTCCGTTTAAATATATCTTCAGTCGCAATGGAGGCCAAATGGGTTATACACGTTTTTATGATGGTGCACGCATAACCGACCGCACGCATACTCGATACATGTACCGTTGACTGTACAGTTTTAACACATTACACACTATTAGGGCTTGCTTGTCGGTTATGCATGCAAGCTTACAACTATCATGCAAACCCTTACGAGTATGGCCTCCATTACACAAAATACGCTACGCTACCGCTGATGTTTAATGGGACGAACTCGCTATCTAGCACCCATTTTTTTTTTTGCGTTGTAAAATCATCAAATGAGTCCTCCCACCCCGGGCAGGGCGGAAGGGACTGTCAGACTTGTACTGACTAAAATCCACCGTGAATTTTTTTTTTCGTCCTTTAATAGCTCTTTATGTTCCGGGGTCACGGAGATGGAAATAAGTCCCGCAACCGCCATCTAGCACCCTTAGATAACTCTTTAGCTGACTCTACAATTATGCAGTGTGAACTGAGGCAGTGAATTAATTAGAAGGTGCCCAAACGGCCTCCCGACCTACACAGTAATGTGGTATACAACTGTCGCAGTCTCATGCGGGATTGTGTAGGCTCTGACATTTCGGGTCTTGTGTCAAGTTTCAAGCATTGCTTTGGCTTTGAATTCCAAGAATCTTTCAAGCGGTGGAAAGTAATTAAGAATTCAAATACTGTTAATTTGTTATGTGTCATAAGGCACAAGAAATACAAGGTAAAAGACTAGAGCATACGGACAGCGAGTAAAGGGCAACTCGCTGTCCGACCATGGACCATGCCGGGTCGACGGCGGCGGCGCGTCGTGTTCCACGCGCGCCTCAAACAGCTGTCAGTAAAATGACGGCCGTCCGTCCTCTCACAATTATAGGCTTATTTAATATGACCACCTATTTATTACATAAAAGGATCTTCTAAAAGGTTTTAAATAAGATTTTAGATATTAAAAGGTATTATTTGGTTAGGTTGACTGGTTCGTTGGGTCGTAAGCCTGCCGGGGTCGCGGGACTTATTTCTATCACCGGCCCATAAAGGGCCCCCGGAACATAAAGGGCTATTGAAGGACACCGTGAATTTTAGTCAGTACAAGTCTGACAGTCTCTCCCGCCCTGCCCGGGGTTGGAGGACTCATTTGATGATTTTACCACGATAAAAAAAAATGTAAAAGACTAAAAAGAGATATTTATTTTAAAATGCCAGTCTTGTTTCTGGTGGTTGCAAACAATGAGTGTAAGTATTATCAGACATTTCCGCTTAATTTTAGTGTCAGTCTTTGGAGGGGAAGCCTTGTACTTTGGCACCTGCTAAAGACAAATCTTGGCAGTTTTGCCACCTTTGTAACCTATCCACAGACACTATTTTTCAATACTCGTAACAGACGGACGAAACAGATTCACAATTTATTTATGCTGTAAACATTCCGCTATTCTATAGTCAAAACATAAAATTGGAAATTACATGAAACCCTTCAAAATCAAAGCATGAAAATATTCCTCATTTCTCCGGTAAAATCTACTGAACAATAGATGCCTACTCTATTAGGCGACATCCTATCTCATGCCACCCATAATAACATTACGAGGGACAAGGGATCCCCGAAACAAAAAGGGGCACACCTTTTACCGTCCGTCCTCTCACAATTATAGGCCTATTTAATATGACCACCTATTTATTACATAAAAGGATCTTCTAAAAGGTTTTAAATAAGATTTTAGATATTAAAAGGTATTATTTGGTTAGGTTGACTGGTTCGTTGGGTCGTATGCGCTGTTAATGTTAAGACCTGATTCCACTGGTGTGCGGCGCGGACGGCGAGTAATGGGCGACTCGCTGTCTAATCATGGACCATGGCTGTGTCGATGGCGCGACGTGTTCTACGCGCGCCTCAAAGAGCTATCAGCAACATGACGGGGAACACTTAGTGGGTTAAAGCCTGCCGGGGTTGCGGGACTATCGTGTAAACGTGGCTCCGGAAAGTATATAGTACAAGTCTGACAGTCCCTCCAATCCTGCAATGGTAGGGATGACACATTCAATGAATTAACTACGTAAAAGAAGAAGAAATCGGTATCCGGTAAAAAAGTTCACACTATTCGACTCCCTCAACCAAACACGAAATAATTACTATGTTCGCGTACACCTGGGTACTTTTGTACACACGTGCCTCGTTATGTGTGCGTGCACATTGCTAAACTCAGTTTAGTGTAAATATTTGCGAACTAATGTGCTGCACTGTGCGCGGACAAAAGTTATGCACTGCCTTGCCATTGGACTCAGAGGTTAAAGGCCGCGAAGCATCAGAATTCTTCTGACATATTTTTCTTACAGTATGCCGTCGCGCTTAGAGTATCCTCAATTGTCTCGTTCAGAAACTGCAATAATTTTCTTTAAAAATTGAGCTCGATTGAGCGCTTTAAAATTGTCAATTTGAAAGTGTCAAAGTTCAGAAAACTCGTGCTAAGGGTACAGTTCATGGGGTGCTAAGGCAGGAAACCTCCACGTGCGCCCGTGGACTGGAGTTCCCTCTCGGATACGTCCGGGGGGAAAACCAGTTTTTCGGGCTGGTGCACCCTGGGATGCGGGCAAAAACTCTTCCTTAGGCACTGTGTGGCTAAGGGGTCTCTTTGCCCGTATGCGAATAGCCTGTCGTGTGGACGCTCCAACGCGTGTGAGTAATGGGTGGCTCGCCGTCCGACCGAGGACCAAGCCCGGGTTGGTGGCGCGTCGTGTTTCGCGCCAAATGCCTGCTGGGGTCGCGGGTTTTTTCTTAACCCAGGTTACCGCGGCCCCGGAACGTACAGGGCATCCGAAGGAACACGGGTGGATTTTAGTCAGTAAGAGTCTGACAGTCCCTTCCGCCCCACCCAGGGCGGGAGGACTCATTTGATGATTTTAACAGCTAAAAAAAAAAAAAAAATGGTACAGTTCATGAACATTACACAACAGCATTACAGTGGTAACTCTATTGCTAATCGAATTTAAATTGCGAACACGTATTCGAAAGAGTTCCTTATTTGAAATGAAACCGTCCTGGCGACATCGTAAGGGGTTGCCAACTGCACGTGCCAAGAAAAAAGAAACAAATGACTGGTAACATCGATTTGGGAACCGATTATTACAATCGAGTGAGTGTACTCGATGGTCGTATTAAGTTTCGTTGCGAGTTTTGTACGTGCTTCGATTCTCAAATGTTTCGAGGTCAATATCTCGATTGCCAGTGTTTGGTCAGGTAAGTTTTCTTTTTCCTTTTGATCGATTTAGAAAAATAAGATGGATTAATCTAAAATTGCTTTGCTTTGTAATCTGTCTTCATTTTTTTTTGTATTTAGACGCATTAAAAATAGTAACCGTATGTCATCTAAGTATATTTTATTACTTGCCTAATCATTATCAGCTTATAATATTCCCACTGCTGAGACAGGCCTCCTCTCTGTGAGAGGGAGTAGGCCATAATCCACCAAGCGGGCCCAGTGCGGGTTGGTAGATGTCAAATGTCTTCGAATTTGGTGGTTCTAGGACATGTCGGTTTCCTCACGATGTTTTCCTTCACCGTTTTGAGAGCAGTGGCGATTAAATAAATTACACAAAGTAATGCGCCTGGCCGGATTCGAACCCACGACCTATAGCTCGTAAGTCGGGGCGGATACCACTGGGCCTCACTTCTATACTAATGATCAAGAAATGATTTCAAACACACGTAAAATATCCAACAACGCGACACGTCCTAGCCGAGAAGACAAAACAAACATTACTACTACTTAAAGATAATTCAGATAATTCAAAGTAATTTAATTCAGATGCTCTTACCTGAATTTAATTACTTTAGTCAGTTGTCATCGAATACGCTGGCATCCAACGACGATATATTACTAGACTCCTAATAACAGGCGACCGATGTCTGTCAACACATAAGGCAAAAAAGTCTTATATCCGTCTTATTTCGACCACTCCTGTGAGCCGTAAACATACCTTGAGACAGAACAGACCTTTAGTTAGCCAATCACAACGCAGTACCCCGTCCCCCTCGCTTACGTAGTACCTCAGCGAGTTGACAGAATAGTTTTTGTTCCTTAGATCGTGCATGCGGAGTCTAGTAATATTTATCGTCGTTGCTGGCATCCAAAATAACGTAGACGCCGTAGCACCGACTGCTACGGCGTAGCCTTGTCGTAGCAAATAAAACGCTACGACGCGTCGTCGAGTAGCTACGCGCTACCATACCATGCATGGGATATTACTATCCCAGCGACTTGTCAACTAGGATGACAATGCTTGTATACGAGAATAAACAGGACAAACCAACTGTAATGGAACTCAGTTATGTAAATAAATGGTACGTAGTTAAGTTGGCGTAATATGCCTTGTGTTCTACGGAGTTTGCCTCGCTAAAATTAACAGTGTAGCGCCGTAACGTAAAACACGCGCAGGACAGTGTACAAGGTCAGCGCGGCGCGCGCGCCATCTTGCACGGCGCATCGCTCGCGCAGGCAGTCGGCCCAACGCAACAACGGAGTGCGCTCGCTCCGACGCGGAGCGAAGTGATACATACGCGAGCCCTATTTACCGCGATATACGTATCCTAGATTAAGGAATATATGTACCTATGTCTGTGCCGTACTGTTATTATACTTTTACACTATAAACAAGTGAGTCTCATTTCCGTGCCCGCCGACAAAGCCACCGCGCCGTTACAAATTGCGCCCAACTCGTGGCACGTGCTCGGACAACGCGAGCGCGAACGAAACCACGCAACTGTCTTCGGCTACTACTGTGCGTGTTACCAGGTGTACTTGGTTTGCCGCCGAGCGTTATCGACGAGAATATGCCGCCGACGACCCGCCGGCACGCGACCAAAGAAAACCCTGAAGATTCCAGCAGCGACGAAGACAGCCACGCGGTGGCAAACCCCGCTGCTATGAGCAACGCGGAGACATCCACGCCGACGCCAGGCGTCCACATGATTTCCATGACCGACGAGCAACTCACGCGACTTTTGTCAAACGCGATGAGGAGCGTCATGACACCGACGCCGAGCTCGCCATTATCGGGCGACGCATCGGGATCGACGAGTCATCATTACGCAGCACACCCGGGAACGCCGGCAGCGACCATGCAGGGCAACTTCACCCGGTGCACGGCCCGTTTTGACGGCGCCGCACGTGGCGTAGACGCTACCGAAGCATTCATCCAGAACGTGCTCGTATATAAAGAGTGCGCGAACGTGTCCGACGAACACGCTCTTCGAGGGCTGCCTATGCTGCTGACAGGAGAGGCCGCAGTATGGTGGCAAGGAATAAAATCATCCGTCGAGACCTGGGACGAAGCGATCCGCCGACTCCGATTCATGTACGGCGCCCCGCGCCCCGCTCATCGAATACTTCGAGAAATCTTCGCGCGTGAACAAAGTGATAGTGATAGTGCCGACTCATATATTTCGCGAGTGCGCGCGAGCTTATCTCGATTACCATATAAAGTTCCAGAAATAATGGAGATAGACATTGTTTATGGATTGTTAAATCGTAGAATAAGAAAAAGAGTGTCACGTGATACCGTTAGTAGTGTCGACTGTCTGCTCGAGCGCGCAAGGTATGTAGAGGAGACGCTGGGCGAAGTGCGAGTAAGTGAACCTAAAATAATAAATTCACCCCGCGACAATAAGTCTAGCCACCCCGCGAAGTCTGTGGTTCAGAATAACGAATCGCAATCGCATGACACACCTCCTAACTCTAGTTCGAATAATAATAATAATAGCGATTCGAACGCAACGAAACGGGTTAGGCCACGCTGCGGTTTTTGTAAAAAGTTCGGCCACTCTGTAGAAGACTGTAGGAATAAAAGTAAATCGGTAGACCGAAAGGAAGATAACACCCGAAAGGAAGACAACGCGTCAGTATCGTGTTACGGCTGCGGTCAACAAGGGGTAATACGGTCTAAGTGTCCGAAATGTAAAGGTACACCCGCCGACAAAGCGAGTTTCCAAAGTGCCATAACTCAAAATTCCGATTTTTCGCATCCCACAGTAAAAATTAAAGTCGTGTCTGTAGTAGGTGTGGCAGTGTTAGATACAGGTGCTACTGAGAGCCTAGCTAGTCCTGGATTATATAAAATCCTCCTCGACAGTGGCGCCACCTTCACACAAACGCGGCGAAGTCTCAGTCTCGCCGACGGAACGCAGCAGGTACGTGAATTATTATCATGTGATACTAACGTAACGATTCAGAATCACGTTATTCCCACTACTTTCCTAGTGATACCAGAAGCGAGCAATAGGACGCTTCTAGGACAAGACTTCATCGCTAAAGCAGGTATATTGATGGACCTTCAACGTAACCGTTGGTTCTTTAGCGATGCTCCCGGACTGATGTTCGAGTTTGTAAAAACATACAGCCTAGAATCTACCAGTGGCGCAGGGTTGATGCAAGTCGATACCACCAGCCTGGCACTGAGAGGGGAAGAAGGTACGAACTTGACACCAGCCGAAAGAACACAGCTCAACCAGCTCATAGTAAGCAGAGCTGAGCGCTTCGCTACCGAGGGACCTCCAACAACGTATGCCACTCATCACATTCGGGTTGACGAGAAGCAGGAACCGACCGCTTCACCTCCCTATAGAATGTCGCAAGGTAAGAAACAGTTGTTAGACGGTGAACTCGAGAAGCTGCTACGCGCTGATGTAATAGAGGAGTGTGAATCGCCCTGGGCTGCCAACGTAGTATTAGTAGCGAAGAAGGATGGCGGAGTCCGCCTGTGTGTGGACTACCGGAAGCTGAACGCGGTGACAGAACCAGATCGGTACCCGCTCCCGCGCATTGAAGATGTGCTTCATGCGGCGAAGACGACCAGCTACATGACTACGCTTGACCTCCACTCCGGCTACTTCCAGGTTTGTGTCGCAGAAGAAGATCGCGACAAAACCGCTTTTGTGACACCGTCCGGCACCTACAGATTTAAAAGGATGCCGATGGGCCTACGGAACTCAGGTGCCACATTTCAACGACTGATAGATCGTTTCAAGTCGAACCTAAATGTGGCTGTTCCAGAGAAGATGATCGACAGCTCCAGTGCACATTCAGGCCCTCAAGGATGCAGACCTGTTACCATTTTAGGGTACCTGGACGATCTCATCATCCTCTCAGAAACTTTCGAAGGTCATATCGAGGATCTCGGGGCAGTTTTTGACAGACTCGAAAAGTTTAACTTGCGTGTCAATCGTAAGAAGAGCTGTTTTGCCCGAGACTCAGTAAAGTTCCTTGGTCACATAATAGTCCCTGGCGGTCTGCAAGTTGACCCAGGTAAGACCTCAGCTATTGCTGACATGCCCTCCCCAAAGACCGTAAGGCAGCTTAAGGGTTTTTTAGCAACATCCAGTTGGTTCCGGCGCTTCGTACCGAACTACGCTGCAATTGCAAAACCATTAACTGACCTTCTAAAGAAGAACGGCACTTGGAAGTGGCATGAAGAGCAGCAAGCTGCTTTTGAGCGTATTAAAGAGCTCCTGGTCACTGCACCCATCTTACGCCAAGCTGACGAAGGCAAGCCTTTCTCCCTCCGTACAGATAGCAGTGGCTACTGTCTCGGCGCAGTTTTGATGCAGGGGGAGGGCCCCGATGAAAGACCAATAGAATACGCCAGCCGTATACTAGAGGCAGCTGAGCGCAACTACACCACCACTGAACGGGAGGCCCTTGCTGTCGTGTGGGCCGTTACGAAGTTCAGGGGGTACATCGAAGGGTCCAAGGTAATCGTTAAGTCTGACCACCAGCCACTACGATGGCTGATGAGCCTCAAGTCACCCACCGGCCGTCTCGCCAGATGGGCACTTACCCTCCAGGCTTACGACCTCCAGATCGAATACACCCCTGGAAAAGTGAACGTGATTGCTGACGCCCTAAGCCGCCCGCCCTGTTGCGATGAGAACCCAGGCGGTTGCGAGGTATGCTTAGTATCAGTAGATATACCACACAGGAAACCCGACGACGTGCGCTCTAACCAGCTCAAAGACCCCGAGCTGAAGAAGATAATAGAGGAATTGGAAGCACCTGACGATCCCTTTAGGGGGAGGGGTTGGTCAGAGAGAGGATACCTGATATCGGATGGTGTGTTGTACAGGTGTGCACCTGAATCTGAGGACGCGGATTCCGCCTGTCTCGTCGTGCCAAAGCACGAAAGGGAGACTGTGCTGGCAGATTTTCACGACGCTCCTACAGCAGGTCACTTCGGAGTGGAACGAACCCTACAACGCATCAGAACTCGATACTTCTGGCCAGGTATGAGAAGTTTCATCACCGATTACATCAAACGCTGCACGGCTTGCCAGCGATACAAGATAGACAATCGGAAACCAGCTGGACTGCTGCAAACCCCGGCTCCTACCCGACGATTCGAAGTTGTGGCTGTCGACCTATTCGGTCCGCTCCCGAAGACGTCGAAGGGGAACCGTTGGATATTGATACTGGAAGATACCTGCTCCCATTGGGTTGAGCTATTCGCGTTAGAGAGCGCCACCAGCGTGGAGTGCGCTGAGATCTTGATCGCTGAAGTCTTCCTAAGGTACGGAGTCCCGCGCAGGATGATTAGCGACAACGGAGTGCAGTTCGTTGCCGAGGTGATGCAGCAGGCTTGTCACGTCATGGGTATAAAACAGTCCCTGACACCGCTGTATCATCCCGAAGCCAACCCTGTAGAACGGAAGAACCGAGACTTGAAGCCTCAGTTGGCAATCTTGGTTGGGAAAGAACATGCAACATGGGACGCTCATCTCGCAGCCATAAGGTTTGCCATGAACTCCGCTGTAACAGCAAGTACTGGATTTTCGCCAGCTTTTCTTACCTTCGGGAGAGAGCTACGAGCACCTTCAGACGTCGTGGCGGATATGAAAACCATCGTAGATAGCGATAATTTCGTGCCAAACATCACTCCTTACCTGCGTAAGTTGTCAACGGTATTGCTCGACGCTAGAGATGTCCACGAACGCGCTCAGACCGTGCAGAAAAAGTATGCAGATGAAGGTACATAGACGCCCGCCCCCCGATTACAAGGTAGGTGATCTTGTATTGTTGAAGACACAGGGGCCGAACGATGCCGGTCCAGGACAGACTGCTAAGTTTATACCACGTAGGGATGGTCCGTATCGTATACGAGAAGTTGTAAGTCCCACAACCTATGTGTTAGAGGGGACTGTCAAGGGTGAGCACGTTGGACGTTACCATGTCTCCGATCTGACGCCGTTCATCGGTGACGTTGAGGTCCCGGTTAGGGAAAAACGCAAACGAGGTCGACCCCGTAGGTATGATTGCTAGCCCGAATGCGAGGGCGCCATATTCGAACTAGAGGGGGAGTGTGTAGCGCCGTAACGTAAAACACGCGCAGGACAGTGTACAAGGTCAGCGCGGCGCGCGCGCCATCTTGCACGGCGCATCGCTCGCGCAGGCAGTCGGCCCAACGCAACAACGGAGTGCGCTCGCTCCGACGCGGAGCGAAGTGATACATACGCGAGCCCTATTTACCGCGATATACGTATCCTAGATTAAGGAATATATGTACCTATGTCTGTGCCGTACTGTTATTATACTTTTACACTATAAACAAGTGAGTCTCATTTCCGTGCCCGCCGACAAAGCCACCGCGCCGTTACAACAGTAAAAATAGGGCATATTGTGTAAAACCTCTCACATAAAGAAGTCTATTCGAAGTCAATTTGAATTCTATTTGAAGTCAATTTGAATTCAATTGGCAGTCAGTTTCGAGTCAATTTTAAGTAATTATTCTGTCTAATTGAAGTCAATGTGAACTAAAACTGAAGTCAATTTGAAGCAAATATGAACTAAGGGCTTTACTACCAGATTTCAAATAGACTTCCAATAGACATCCAAAAGACTTCAAATTGGTTTCAAATAGACACCATTGAAGGTCAATTAGAAACCAATTTGTCTATTGGAAGTCTATTTGAAGTCTGGAACAACTAATTGTAGATCCATTATTTAGTCGATCGCTCGTCTACTGCGTCAATCGTTATTGAAGATACATTTCATATTTTTTTCTGAATAATTCCTCATCCAGCTCTTCTTACAGCTTACAAAGCTAGAATCCTCCCCAGACGCGACAAGATACAAACTAAACTTGCTAGTTTATTATCAGATGAATATACCGCTGGTCGTCTACCTCAGTTACTAACTCACCTACTTAGGCAAATTGAGTAAAACTGCCTGGCAAGTGCGAGGTGCATCGAGGAGACAAAAGGTTCTGTATGTGTCATTTTCTTTTTCACCGATTTTAGAATTGAGGAGGTTCTCAAGACATATACATGAAGATAGACAACGCCGCCGAGGCCAGCCCAAAAAGAGGTGGCATGATGAATTCCGGTAGATGGTTCAAGGTTGCGCTTGAAAAGTGGTGGAAGGATATGGGGAGGTCTTTGCCCAGCTGTGGAATATCATCATCATCATCATCACCAGCCTATGACGTTCCCACTGCTGGGACACAGGCCTCCTTTCTTGTGAGAGGGAGTGGGCCATAATCCACCACGCGGGCCCAGTGCGGATTGGCAGATGTCACATGTCTTCGAATTTGATGGTTCTACGACATGCCGGTTTCCTCACGATGTTTTCCTTCACCGTTTTGAGAGCAGTGGTGATGAAATAAATTACACAAAGTAATGCGCCAAGCTGGGTTCGAACCCACGACCTACAACTCGTAAGTCGGGACCGATACCACTGCGCCACCACCGCTCAGATATCAATGTGGGATATCAATGGCTGAAAAAATTAGTGATGGCAAAAAATCATTGAAATAAAAATAAAGCCGACGATAAACCGACTTCCGAATGCAAAGTTATTTTATGCGTTTTTGTGTAAAATAACTTTTGTTTTTGTTTCTGCCGAAAAAAGGAAAAAGGAGCGTTTTATTTCTAGGGTTCATGTTACGTGAGTTTCTCTATTCCAACCTATCTTTTGAACGGTTTATCCGATTTCAATGAATTTGATACCGCAATTTTTTTTTTTAGGTTTGAAGAAATTATTTATTTTTGGGAGTTCAAGCAAATATATACAAACTAAAGCTAGAAATTAAAAATAAATAAAACTATACATTGACAACTAAACTTACACTCAAATAAAAAAAAAACGAAAAAAAAAAACAAAAAAAAAAACCGCTAAATTAAATTGTTGTTGTAACATAGGCTAGTAAAAATAACATCAAAAACTTAATGCAAGATTAATAAATACTTTGAACCATTGTGTCATTACACTCATTGACTCATTGTTAATGGGCATTAGAAGAGGCTCCAGTTTTTAAGAAAATACATTTTTCTATTAACAAAAGTTGACACAGTTTTACAAAATCGACTAATTTTTAGAAGGGTTTTCTTATAAGTCTAAGGTAACCCTGGTACAAAATAAGCGTTGCAATAACGCCGCATTTATTTCCCAGGACAATTTGTTTCAGTTTAATACCTGGAAGATATAAAGTGGTTTTAAAACAAGTGGTCGTGAAGTAGTGAAGTAAATTCTTGTTTTTTACACTTTTAAGCACGAAATTGGTTGCTTTAAAATTGGTGGCTTCGTAAAGAGTCAAATAACGTTTATTGAAACGAAAGTATAAATGTTCAATTATACTTTCGTTCGTTTAAACCCTGTCAAAAATAAATCTTATGATGCACACAAACAGACAGGCCTGTTGGTCTAGTGGTTATTGGCCCTGACTGCTATGCGGGGGTCGTGGGTTCGATTCCCACCCAGGACAAATGTTTGTGTGATGAGCACAATCATTTGTTCTGTGTCTAGGTGTAATTTATCTATAATATTTATGTATTTAGAAATATATATGTGTGTGTCAGTTGTCTAGTACCCATAACACAAGCTCTGCTTAGCTTGGGACTAGATAGCGTTGCGTGATAGTTGTGGAATATTATATTACATTAATTTGTCCAAATACCCACAAACAAACCCTCAAAGTGGGTTTTTACCCACTTAGAAAACTTAGAAAAATAAAAATGTTCTTATGTCTTTGAAAAGTACATTGCAAAACAGTAAAATACACAGGCAATCAATTTGACCTCTCTGTTATATTGCCCGCGGGTATTTTGAGTACGAAAACCTCCTTTTCTGTTACCTTTTTTTCGCATCAGTTGGTATCGAGATATTCGGTGTTACCATAAAAATAAATACAGAAGGCTGATTAATAGTCAGTCATCATCATCAGCCTATAAAGAGCCGTCACTTCGTGTGCAATAGTTTTTAAGTTTATATTGTTTTAAAATGTGTATTAGTTTATAGTTATTATTTTTATACGTATATATTTATTGTGTTTTTATGGGTCTTTGTTGCCTGAAATAAAGGATAGAATAATAATATAAATGTTCCCACTGTTGGGACATAGGCTTCCTTTCTGTGAGTGCCACCACGCAGGGCCAGTGCGGGTTTGTAGATGTCACATGCTTTCGATTTATTGCTTCTAGATTATGTCGGTTTCCTCATGATATTTTCCTTCACAGTTTTGAGAGCAGTGGTGATGAAATAAATTACATAAAGTTAGGGCAATACCACTTGGGCACCACTGTCCATAATAAATTAATTAGAATAATAATATTTTACAGGAATCGATTAGGTATCTATGTTTTATTTTTGATAGAGTTTTTATACATTACTTTTTACAGTTGAGTTTTTGTACATTAGTTTTTGACTGGCCTGTTGGTCTAGTGGTTAGTGACCCTGACTGCTATGCGGTCGTGGGTTCGATTCCCACCCAGGACAAATGTTTGTGTGATGAGCATGATCATTTGTTCTGTGTCTGGGTGTAATATATCTATAATATGTGTGTATTTAGAAATATATAAATATGTTTATCAGTTGTTTAGTACCCATAACACAAGCTCTGCTTAGCTTGGGACTAGATGGCGTTGTGTGATAGTTGTGGAATATTTATTTATTTATTACTAGCGGCCCGTCCCGGCTTTGCACGGGTGGAGGACCCGGTCTAAAACCCGGTCCCGATGGTTACAAACACAACAAAAAAATAATTATCCGAATCGGTCAAGCCGTTTTCATGTTATGTCGTGACAACGGAAAACTGGTTTCATTTTTATATATTTACTAGCGGCCCGTCCCGGCTTCGCACGGGTGGAGGACCCGGTCTAAAACCCGGTCCCGATAGTTACAAACACAACAAAAAAATTATTATCCGAATCGGTCAAGCCGTTTTCATGTTATGTCGTGACAACGAGAAACGGGTTTCATTTTTATATATATAGAAGATAGAAGATTAGAAGATTTATTTATTATGACTACTAAAGCTGGGTGTACCAGTGTTACGGGCCATAAAATACTAATAACCGATGGGCAAGAAAAATTCTTGACTGGCGACCACGGACCGAAAGACGTAGCGTAGGCCTAGGCAGGCTTAACTAGGTGGACTGACGACATCGTGAGAGAGTCGCAGGCAACCGATGCAAGTGACAAAATGTCACTTGGCGTGGCGGTCTAAGGGGTAGGCAGTCCAGCAGTAGAAGTTTTCTGGCTGATGATGATGAGCATCTATCCATACGGCTGATTTAACCAAGAGTTCCTTCAAATTCGGTTTTATACAACGTGTGGCACCCGTAAACATTCAGGCGGCGATTTCAATTAAACGCTGGTCGCGAGTGCATTTACACCAACGACGATATACTACTAGACTCCTAATAAAAGGCGACCGATGTCTGTCAACACATTAGGCAAAAAAGTCTTATATCCGTCTTATTTCGACCACTTCTGTGAGCCGTAAACATACCTTGAGACAGAACAGACTTTGAGTTAGCCAATCACAACGCAGTACCCCGTTCCCCTCGCTTACGTAGTACCTCAGCGAGTTGACAGAATGGTTTTTGTTCTTTAGATCGTGCATGCGGAGTCTACTAATATATCGTCGTTGATGAAGGCCCTTCGTACACAAGGCGACGCAAGTATCCGATACCTTACGATTTCGGTATCCAGGCGACTATCGCAATACAATCCATCGAGGTTCGTAAATACGCACGCGTCAATGGATGTCAAAGTCGTAAGGTATCGGAGACTTGCGTCGCCTAGTGTACGAAGGGGCTTACACTCACTGTACTGTATGTGCGTAGAGATTTCAAACACAGTGTCACTCGTACGTGAAGTATGTCAATATGTGCGTGCATTTTTGTTCGTTGTACAAAATTGAGCTACTGTATTAGCTATCTGTCCTATTTACGTTTCTGCTCCCTCTCAGGAGTATTGCATGTCAATTGTAAAGGTTGGGGCCGTAAGCTTGGGATTACTCAACGGATAAAAATGTTGGACATGATAAAACTAGAACAGTTTTGCTAGGATTGTCTTAGGTTTAAACAATTGTTTTAAAAAATAATAGTTGTTTGAAAACGTTTTTGTTTAATTTATTTTTCTAAATGTTATATGAACCGCAGTGGCAGACGCCAACGGTGACGGATGTCGTGTGTCGATTTCCGGCCACCGTAGGCGCGGACATGCAGGCAGCGAGTAATGGGCAACTCGCCGTCCGACCATGGACCATGCCCGGGTCGACAGCGCGTCGTGTTCCACGCGCGAGTCAAGGAGCGTCAGCAAGCAGCATGAAGACGGGCCCCCCTGTTAGTCTGATAGTCCCTCCCGCTCTGCCCTGGGTGGGGGCCTCATTTGATGATTTACCACGCAAAAAAAAAAGTGTTATATGAAATTGTTGGCATGTAATTTACAGACGTGCACATCAAGCTACGACAATCTGTGAATTTTTTGTAATAAATTTTCAATATTATCGCATAAAAGGTTTAAGTTCGACTGGCAAAAATTGACAGATTCGGGTAGGTTGATGTGCTGGCGTCTGTACTAGCCAAAAGCCTTTATTGACCCTTTTAACTTGTGCGGGACGGGAGGGACTGTCAGACTCGTATTAATTCCGCGGTAGTCCTCTAATAGCCCTTTACGTTCCGAAGCCACGGTTACCTGATGAGATAGTTCTGAGACCCCGACAGGCTTAAAGACGATGAAGACGTGGAGAGGGAGCGCAGGGCGTTGGCGGTTCGTGGGAACATGTTGGCGCGCAGATTTTCTTCGTTGTACCGATCAGGTCAAAATAACCTTATTTGTCAAGGCCTGTACACGGGAAGTCTGTGGTTCAACTGCTCACGGGGGACGCTAAGCGCCTTGCGCGTCCAATATAATAATGTTTCAGGATGATGTTGAAACTCCCTCGTTTCTGTAGTGCCTCGGGGATGTTTGTCCAATCAAATACAGATGGTTTCCATGCTATCATTAGGAAAAAGGTGGCATCGCTTGTGAGGAGAATTCGAGGGAGTAGCAACAGCATCCTGAAAGTAGTGGCTGAGGACTCGAGAGCCCCTGTGCGGATTCATTGTCCGTATGACATGCCTCGTAAATACATGACTCACTAATTGTCTCTCTTTCTATTTTATTAAGTATTACTAATCCTAGTTTATAAGTCTTTGCATCTAAGCTGTATACTAACAAAAATGGTTCCTATGTTGTTCCAAATAAAACAATTTATTATTATTATTATTTAGCACTCTAAAAGGGGCCCCCTCAATTTGCTGGCAGCTCTTTGAGGCGCACGTAGAACAAGACGCGCCGTCGACCCGGGCATGGTTCATGAGGGGACGGCGAGTCACTCGCCATCCGCATCCGCATGCCTGCGCCTACGGTGGCCGGAAATCGCCTCGCGACGTCTGTTGCCGTGGGCGTCTCCTGGGGCGCCTGGGTTGTGAGGTGGTCGGTGTCTTCTCTCTCTCACGCGTTCCGCCTCCTCCTTCGTTGGCATGACTGCTTCGAAGAATGAGATCCTATATTGATCCTAGATTGGTAATTTGGCATAGTTGAAAGTTAAGGTGCAAGATCTTGTCCCAGTAGAATGAGGTATACTTTTTTTTAAAAGACTTGCGCCTCACTCGGTATTTCTCGTATATCGTGGGTGCGTTTACAAACATACATACTTACATACCTAAAATAAAATCGCTGGTAGATCGGCGCCGGCTACCAGCGCTTTGCTTTGTTCCTGTATACGGCCTAACTTTGTCCTACTTATAAATCAGTCTTACAAACATGCCCCACGCATTCTTAGCGTACCCTACACACAATTCTTGAAACCTAGTTAAATTAAAACATAAATTCCGTCTTAGCTACTTATGCTAATGTTATTCCATTTTATTCTTGTACCTTAGAATGTTAAATAAAATATATACCGCATGTTTAAAATGCAATCTTGTTAAAGAAAATATGAGTGTTTCACGTTTTGTTGGTTGGAATTTTGTAAAGCGGCTATTTTATGTTTTTTGTTTAAATAGGTAACATAATATCGCGCTTGTTAATTCGAAGAGTTATGTAGATGTAAAAATAATGGTAAAATCCATGGTGATCCTTCAATAGGCCTTTTCGTTCTAGGGTATATGGCTTGATACTTACATTTTTGAATATTTTTATAAAAAATAGAAAAAAAAACATTTAAGTGTGATTACTGTAATGTAAGTTCATGTTTCGTCACGATGTACTTTCACACAACATAATGTTAGAAAATATATGTATTGAAAAAAAAAACAACACACTGGTACTTGCCTGGGTTCGAACTCAAAACGTCATGCATGAGAAACGCAGTTTTAATCTCTAGGCCTTACACTACTACACCAAAAGGAAGTGAAACTACACCAACCAAAATAAACTTTAACAAAATGTTCTTTGTTGTGCTGATGTCGGCCTGTACTAATATTTATACAATGCTTTGTGAGACTACCCTCATTTTGAAACAAAAGAAACACGTGGAATAATTTTGTAACTGAAAATACGTAAAAAGGTACGTTGCTATAATTTATATTGTAAAGGTCCTGATTTTTCAGGCTTGAATTTTATCTGAAATAGAAATTGTAATTCTATGTGTCTGCGTTTTATGATAAAGGTGTTGTTTCACCGCGGCGCACGTGTGTGAGGCCCCATTTTTTTTTATGTGATAAAATCATCACAGGAGGGACTATCAGACTAAGACTGACTAAAATCCACGGTGTCCTTCAATAGTCCTTTACGTTCCTGGGCCACGGACCCCGTAAGGCTTTGGTCCTCTAAGGGTAGCACCGTCATATTGGTGACAACTCTTTGAAATGCGCGTGGAACACGACTCGACGTTGAACTGGACATGGTCCATAGTACTCGCCGTCCGCATGAGTGCGTTGCGTTGAGTCATGTTGTTGGATCAATCCGTCGATGAAACGCAGACTAGAAACAACTACGAGTATGTGTAGGTCATACAAATATTTGTTCAGTGCGGGGATCGAACCTGCGCAGCAGCCGAACGTTTAGTCACTCCGCCCATAGTGACGTCACTTTGCAATAAAGAATGAACTGTTTCAATCCACTTCCGATACTTCCGTTATTTGCACGGCGCCATTTTAATTTACGGATATATTATAATTTATTTATTACGGATTAATTAATAAAAGAATCCTTTTTTCCCCAATCCAGGGATCGAATCCAGAACCCGACGCTCAGCTAACGCGCTTACGATCATCAAACCAACGGGGCAGTCAAATAAGAATATACTCAGGTTTCGAACTAAGCTCAGCAACACTACTATAGCCCCGGGCTATCGTAGTGTCTTTGGCAAGTATGTGAGTATCGCCCCGGGATACACTTTGTGGCTCTTTTCCGAGACAAGTAAGGATATTCTGTTTATTTTATTGGCTTGTTTTAACTACCAGACAAGTTGTGGTACAGAATGTACTTATTGTAAAGGATTTGATAATGTTTTTATCGGATCATCGTGTCTTATAAGGAGTCACTATTACAAATTCGAAGTTTGTGACCATAATAAATGGATTTTTGTTATTTTTTACAAGATACAAGATATTTATTTTGTAAAACATGAGTGTAGAATTACAAAGGTCTTAAAAATAATTACAGGTAACTACATGTTTTGCCAATCATGGCGTACAAAATTAGTCGCACTAAGACAACTATTACAAAAATATAATGATAACAAATTAAAACAATGACTTACAAGGAAAAATAAAAAATTACATTGGATTACATTAAAATGTCAACAATTTAAATTCAATTTAAGTAAGATTCGGATTAGGAAATTTTATAATACAGGTACACATTCTAAATTCTATTGTAGGAGATTATCATTTAAAAAGTCATCCACGCTGTAATAGTACTTTTCTAATAAAAAACCCCCTTTTTTCAAGAACTATCGATCGGATTTGGATAAAACAACGGAAGTTGACACCTGGATTAACGCATACAATAATTTTTATCTCAGTATAAAGTTCCCTTGAGATTATTTCCGAGCTGTAGCAGGCGAAACTGCTAGAAACAGCTAGTGACAATGAACGATAAATCATATCCTATGTATTAGAACACACCCGCGGTGGTGGACGCCCACGGCGTCGGACGTCGCATGACGATCTCCGGCCACCGTAGGCGCGGGCATGCGGGTGGCGAGTAAAGGGCAACTCGCTGTCCGACCAAGGACAATGCCCGGGTCGACGGCGCGTTGTGTTCCACGCGCGCCTCAAAAGCGCCAGCAAAATGACGGGGCCCCCTCACAGTGAGCCAAATCCAGCGCGGACTTATGGGAGTCGCGGGACTTATTTCCATCACCATGACCCCGGAACATAAACGGCTATTGAAGAACACCGTGGATTTTACTGAGTACAAGTCTGACAGTCCCTTCCGTCTCACGCTGGGTGGGAGGACTCATTTGATGAATTTAACACGCTAAAAAGAGGCAATTTCATAAAAACCTGTTTAGCCGTTCTTATTATCATTGAGTAGAAACGTCAAAAACTCTCGCTAAAATATTAAAAATCTTTGCCTCCGTCCAGCGAGTTATAATGCCCGTACACACCATCCAACCGTAATGAATCCTCCATAGTTCTCGACCTCGGTCCGTCACATGTGCCAACATGCGCCATGTGCTCCATCCCTTACACGAGCCTTGCATAATCAAGCGATTAAATTTAGATTTAGAACTAATTTCTTGGAAAAAGGGTACCGTAGGTTGGACGTTAATATTGTAAGTTTTTTCTTTATTCTTTTGAACTAGGCGTTATTTTGTTGAAAGCTTAGATTATAAAATATCCAGTACCCCTAGCACGAGTTTTCTCTATTTTACTTTACAGAGTTTTCCAGTATTTACAGCGTTTATTGTATGAAAATATGGTACAGCGCCTCTGGTGTGCGAAGAAGGAACCAATTTTTCCCTTGAAAATTGTCAATTTGAAGTCGTCAAAGTTCCAGTTTACTTTACGTCTCAAATACTGAAAACTCGTGCTGACGGTACTGATTGCATGTTTTCCTGTGAGATACTTGACTTGTTGACTGGCCTGTTGGTCTAGTGGTTAGTGACCCTGACTGCTATGCCGGGGGTCGTGGCTTCGATTCCCAGTTTCCCACCCAGGACAAATGTTTGTGTGATGAGCATGATTATTTGTTCTGTGTCTGGGTGTAATTTATCTATAATATGTAAGTATTTAGAAACATATAAGTATGTTTATCAATTGTCTAGTACATTTATAATTTTAGTATAGATTTTACTAGTAATATTAAACTAATTAATATTCATTACTAATAATATAAAACATAGTTTACAAGATATAGAAGCAAAATTTTCCTCTAACACGAGTTATAATATTCGCCCATATTGTAACTTGTGGAAACATACCACAGAATTTGGCATATATTTTGTAAACGTTACAGAGGCGCTTACACGAGTATGTACATACTTTGATTTTAAGATACTACTTTTACATAATAATCTTACTGTTATATACAATAATAGTATAGATAATAATAATAACATTACGAATATTTTATATACATAGATGAGGTAGTATGTAGGACATCAACGAAAATTTATAAACACATTTCATTTATTTTTTTGGTTAAAAACACGAGTGTTATTATAGAGGACGGAGTGGACTTGATGATGAATAAAAGTCAGTATTCACCACTAGGAGATTATTTCCATAGGTTTTAAAATATTACATTCGCTGATTCAGAACAGGTACAACTTGTGTGGTTACAGTTTGATACTTCTATCTAACGCGCTACGAAACACGAGCTAGTTATCATGTTTCATTAATAAAGTTTATTTTGAAATACATTTTTAATTACTCATACTCGAAAAGTAGGTAAAAACATTCCTAAGAAGCGGGTTGGGATGAAAGTATTACTTTTCAGCCCTTGGGAGATTAGCTTTCAATTGACAACTGTGAAATAAAATAAAAAACTAGTTAACATTTTTTCAATGATGAAAATAAAAAGTAATACTTGATCAGTCAGCCATAAGACAAAAATAACAAAAAAGGCAGGATACAGGCAATCTGATCAACACTCATTTTTTCTTAGCTCATTCCTGTTCTTATTTTCACTTTCCTTGTATTCGTAATAAAAAGCACACCGTTTACCTCGGGTAAAAGACAATTTATATTTTTGATTTAAAAAAAAATGTGCGTATATTATACCAAAGACATTAAAATATTGTATACATATATGTTTACACAGCGCGCTCGTGCTAGTCTCTGAACAGATACGCGTACATTTTACGGCCTGTACCGTTTATGTATCCAGTTGATATTTATTGCAACATTACTGTATTGGATTTACATACTGTCCGTTTTATGTTCACTTGCTGCGACATTGTTTTGGTTATATTTTGTTTGGGTGGTGTTTGAATTGCCTTTTTATTATTTTTGTATTAAATGGGTTTGCTTTGGTGGGCTTTGGAGGTCGTGGGTTCGATTTCCACCCAGGACAAATGTTTGTGTGATGAGCACGATCATTTGTTCTGTGCCTGGGTGTAATTTATTTAAAACATACTAATGTATTTAGAAATATATTAGTATGTTTATGTATTTAGAAATATATAAGCATGTTTATCAGTTGTCTAGTACCCATAACACAAGCTCTGCTTAGCTTGGGACTAGCTAGGTGGCGTTGTGTGATAGTTGTGGAATATTATTATTATTATTACTTGTACTGACTAAAATCCACGGTTTCCTTCATTAGTTCTGGAGCCGCGGTTACTCATTAGTCCCGCGACCCCGGCTGGCTTTGGCCCTCTAAGGAGGCCCGTAATTTTGTTGACAGCTCTGAGGCGCGCGTCACGACGCGTCGTTGTCCCAGGTGGCGTGATGATGTAGATATATTTATGTGAGATTGGCCAGAGAAAACTGCACAGGAAACAGGATTTATTGAAGAAACTTTCTCACAACAGTGGACAATACATCATCATCATCAGCCGGAAGACGTCCACTGCTGAACATAGACCTCCCCCTTAGACCGCCACGCCGAACGACAATTCGCCACTTGCATACATCGGTTGCCCGCGACGCTCACGATGTCGTCGGTCCACCTAGTGGGAGGCCTACTTACGCTGCGTCTTGCGGTCCGTGGTTCGAGAATCCTTCTTCCCCATCGGTTGTCAGTTCTACGAGCGATGTGGCCTGCCCATTACCACTTCAACTTGCAAATTTGAAAAGCTATGTCGGTGACTCTGGTTCCTCACCGAATATCCGTATTCCGGATTTTAACCCGCAAATAAACTCCGAGCATAGCTCTTCCATTTCTACAAGCTAAACATTGGGACAATACAAGTTTAATAAAAATAAAGTGAATTCCGTTTAACAAAGGTTACAAAAACAAACAAGAGTTATTAAAAAACTGGATACTTTAAATGCTTCATCACCGGAAAATTTTCCAGTTTCTCAACAGGAATTTACAAAACAATGACTGGCCTGTTGGTCTAGTGGTTAGTGACCCTGACTGCTATGCCGGGGGTCGTGGGTTCGATTCCCACCCAGGACAAATGTTTGTGTGATGAGCATGAACATTTGTTCTGTGTCTGGGTGTAATTTATCTATAATATGTATGTATTTAGAAATATATAAGTATGTTTATCAGTTGGATAGTACCCATAACACAAGCTCTGCTTAGCTTGGGACTAGATGGCGTTGTGTGATAGTTGTAGAATATTATTATTATTAAAGTTAAACCTATAAGCGATATTTAAATGAAATTCTTTGATAATGTCAGGGGTCAGACACGTTTTGGCAGACGCTTTCGTAACCACTGGCCACAAATGGGTCATCCTTTAAAGAAATTGCCTACATTTGGGCTGGTAGGCTGGGTATTGGTTTCTGGAATCCTATAGGTGAAAGGTTAGTACCGTGAGATGAATCTATTCATATTTCTGTGGGTGGGCTGAGGTGTGGCCTTTAGGTCAGCGTGTAGGATGTTTAGTCTGAACGGACCAAAGTAAAGACCGCAGGCCATTCGACCGTATTCTAAAATCGACTACGATTCAAAGAACTAATGATAAAACCCTTTTAGAATTAATGTTGTGGTCGGCTCAGAGCTTTGGTCAAACAAGATTAAATAATTTATTTCGAATCTTTCAATTTTTTTTTATAAAACCCACCACTCTAAGAATTCCTCTTGTAAAGGGCGCTCGTTTAAAAAAAAACTCAAATATACAAACACCCAGTTCCACAACTTGCAGGTCAAACAGATGTTTGTTCCGTGCAGGAATCGAACCGGCAACACGCATCGTTCGGCCACTGCGCCAAATTTCCGTGACGGCAGCGATACAGACAAGCCTGTTTTTGGCAGCGGCTTCGACTCCTTTAGTGATTTATGTTTTGTGGCCGTGACATCACTAAGGGCCGTATCAGGAACCAGCGCTGTGATATTTTTTAAAATTTCGCAGCACATGCTGAGATATGAGCCTTTTCGCTTCGCACAGGACTAATTATGGTAAATACATTTGTAATTTTATTTTCCTTCTATTTAATTTTGTTTATTTTGTCCTGTGTGTGTCAATAATCTCTCTCTATCTTTACTTTATTTCTTTTCTTTTCATTTCTACACAATCACCTCGCGGTTTTTGCGGCCATACAAGAGGAACTTATAACAAACTGTTTCAAAGTTAGTTGATGAAGGCTCGTCGAGTTGTGGCTCTTGTTCTGTGATAGTCTGTGAGATGGACGCCATGACACTGTTGTAACGACGCCATCTTGATTTTAGATGGACGACAAAATGGAGGGCGAAGATTAAAAAGTGAAGGTGCATCTTTTGGCTTTATATTGAATTAAAATAGGGTATTTGACTGAAAAGTGACACTTTTTAAAACGGGAATACGACACAAGTACAATATTTTTAATTTATATATTATGAAAATTCATTGATTTATCAAAATAATAAAATGAAGTGTATATTGTTTTCCTAAACTCAAACTTCCGGAACAATTAGATTTGAAAACTGTCAACAATAAGCAGGAGTAGCGAACCTTATCTAAATTGGAATCCGTGGCCCTGGAGTGCATAGAGCAACCGAAGGAACTGTGGTTTTTAGTTACTACGACTCTGACAGTACTCATTTGATGAAATCCAAAGAAGGCCTATAGAAAATTCTGACTTGTGCAATTTCTCGTGATGTTTACCCTTATGCATCCAGTACCCTCAGCACGAGTTGTCTGTAAATGAGACGTAAAGTAAACTGGAACTTTGACACTTTCAAATTGACAATTTTCAAGGAAAAAATGGAACATTTTTTTCTGGTGTGCGAAGAAGGAATTAATTTTTCCCTTGAAAATTGTCAATTTGAAATTGTCAAAGTTGCAGTTTACTTTACGTCTCAAATACTGAAAACTCGTGCTGACGGTACAGATAACAGAAACTTTCTAATTGTAAAGGTAAAGTAAAAATTGCTTTACTTAATAGTTTCCCTCGTTTAATAACATTAATTTAACTGAAAATTGCATTATAATAGAAAATAACTTCTTTGTAAGTTGTTACATTTGCAAAGAAAACGAGGAAGTTGAAAGGTAACTTAAATTATCATTCTTCAACCGTAAGTACAATTTAAATGCTACGAGAGAGCGTAGCAATGCTACGAGCGTAGCACTTGCTACGAGCGTAGCACTTGCTACGAGCGTAGCACTAGCTACGAGCGTAGCGGCGGCGTAGCAAACTAGTCTACGTAATGACTCTTGAGTTCTCGCTTTTCAAGTATTTTCAGTTTATTGCAGGAAATCTTGCTTTATTATGTTGTTGAATAGACTTATGATACCTTGAATGGGGATTTTCTACAGTTCCATAGAAAATAAATTGTTTATGTTCTGTAGATAATAATTATTTCTGAATCACTTTCATAAAAATTTTTTTTTCGGTGTCAGAGTTGTAATCTATCTACCTTAAATCCGCTGACTCATTTAAGAGCTACGATGCCACAGATAGACACACCCATAGCTATTATGTTTTTGGGACTAACCCACCACACTATTCCCAAACCACTGCTACTACTGAAAGCCAGAATCAACAGTGGCAACCACCATAAAAGCGCCGAGACAATGAAGCTCGACGTGTCCCGGAAAATGAATTTACCTGTCTTGGATCCTGCAACGAAATGAATTAATCAGAAATGAATAGTGGAGGAGTAGGAAAAATAATATGTTTCCACTTAACTGGAAAACGTTTCTCTGTTAGACGTATAACTCCCCTCTTTTTGTTGTCTGTTGTTCAAAAGTACAAAAATAACTTAAATGCCAACAAATTGTAGGAATAAGTTAGCCCGTTTGCACACGAAAGAGACTACATTAATTATGCAGTTCCCGGCGATGTGCAACTGACCTACATCTACGTCATATGTCTGACGGGGCTATTCATAAACGTTACATAAAGACTTCTTCTTAACTGCTTGCCGCAGGGTATGTGTGTAAATAAAAATAATAGGGCATTTCACTGAAAAAATCAAACTATTGTTGATATTATCACTATTATATACTACCCACCCAGGACAAAGGTTTGTGTGATGAGCACGATCATTTGTTCTGTGTCTGGACGTAATTTATCTATAATATGTATGTATTAAGAAATATATAAGTATGTTTATCAGTTGTCTAGTACCCATAACACAAGCTCTGCTTAGCTTGGGACTAGATGGCGTTGTGTGATAGTTGTGGAATATAATTATATATCTTAATCCCCTCGAAATCAGTGAAGCGATCATCCTGAAATGTTGCATAGTCGTTGTCAGGTGTATAGAGTTGGACATAGGGTACCTTTCACACCGATAAAAGTACAGTTCTCGACATGAACAGCAATAACGTTCAAATGATAACAGTTTGCGACACATGTAGAGTCAGCATCAGAATTACTGACCACATTCAGATTTTCAAATTCGCTGTACACCGTGATAATACGTAATAATACGGTGTACAGCGATTTTGAAAATCTGGATGTAGTCAGCAACTTTTGATGCTGATTGTACTACCCGAATTGATTGTTATATTTAAAATTAACAACAGCGAGGCCATTTGAAAAAGCAAGTTAAATATAAAATACAGCAACAATCAATTAAAAACACTTAAATCAAAACGATCACATTAACAAGCCAGGTTCAGAACCCAGAACGCGATACTCCAAAAGAGGGCACTTCAACATCTGAGCCACTTCAACTCTCTGTCCACACATTCCATCTTTTAACCTTTTTTGAAGGACATTACAAAAATAATCTCGGTATTTCTCAAACGGCCTTTCAATTTGACCCTTATTAACCTTCCACTTATCCTTTTTGCCCACGAGGCAAACCTTTCGCAGGTTTGAACCCGAATCACTCTCAACCTAAATCTTTCGTTTTTAGACCTAATTATTACACTTGAGAGAAGATAGGTATCACGTTTGAAAATGTTACCTGAAGAGTTTTCCATTTTAACAATATCTATCATTTTTTACGCCAGATGAAATAAGGGCGCTATCGTAAATTTAAGAGCAGATTTCAAAGGCATTTTTCTTTATTCTAGCTCTCTCCTTTCATAACGATGGTTCTTTGATTTGTTTGATCAATATCAGTTTACGTTTCACGATAATTTTGTATTTACTTTAGATGAACGTGATTTAATATTTAAATAACGTAATGCATTTCTGAAAAATATTTTGGGGAAAAAGTCAATGGAATAACATTTAATACCACCTACTTAAAATAACATGAAACTAATCTAATATATATTACAAAAATAAATAAATTACTTATTACTTTAGTAAATGCTAGACAAGCTAGTAAAGTTCACTGCCATGATGACAAAAACAACGTCTTTTTTGGCTTTGTTAAGGGTGATTTTAGACCCTTTTGCGATGTGTGAAAATGTGGCTTTCCATCAGGCGTACGGATTGTCATTTTTATCAGTATTTATAAAACTCCTATTACGCATCAAGGATATCCCGTGGAAACTAGGAACGCAACAACTAAACAAAACTAATTTATATCGCACAGTGTTGCCAACTTCATTCCATACTTTTAATCAGTTCAAGTTGCGTCTCTGAGGCGTTAATTGAGTTATAACAGTACCACAGTATGTCATTAGCCAGTAAAATAACTCGGCCCTTTGTGAAATAGAATACTGCTAAGATTCTATTTCACAAAGATTCTATTTCACACTTTTCTATTGAAAAAAAAGCGAGCAGGAGCATAGAAAATCTTTAAAATTCGTGACGCATGTGTTTATAAAATATAACTACCGCTATTATAAACAGCCAACATGGGCCACACGAAAGAAAAAAAAGAAAAAAAATTAAAACCTTTTTTTGCTAGTGTTACTGTGGAAAATGTATTTTTTTGTGGACAAGCTCACATGAGGACCCCATTTGATTTTTTTAATAGATAGTAGTGACAGACACTGGTTTTCATACTGCATCTCTGTTATCATTTTTAGGGTTTCGTAGCTAAATTATAAAAAACGGAACCCTTATGGACTCGTCATGTCTGTTTTTCTGCCTGTACGTCCGTATGTTAACAGCCACTTTTTTTCCGAAACTTTAAGAATTATACTGCTGAAACTTGGTAAGTAGATGTATTCTGTGAACCGCATTAGGAGTTCCACTCAAAAATTGAAATAAGCAATTAAATGGGGTTCCCTCCCTATACTAATTAGTACTGACACTCAACAATTTTTCTTTCCATCAAACCCCCGTACGTTTGAGGCATTGATGGAAGGATCTTCAATAATTACATTGAGGATTTTTTATTTCTACATTTATTCTTAATTGAAATGCTGAATATACGCTGTGACTGTACTCTATAGTTTTGTGATAGTTGTGTAGCAGAATAACGATTGGATGGGATCGGAAAGTAAATAATGTCTTTATGTATATTAATTAAAGTAATTTTGACGGCATTTGGTGTAGAAAGCGCTCTATTGGCTTCCCTGCTGCGAGTCCTGGGTTCGAATGGACAGAATGCAGATAGTAAACTTATCGACGGGAACTTCTAGCACGGTATTTTTACTGGTGCACCCAAGCTCTCTACCAAAATGCAGCTCTGTCGGATTTTTTGTTATTTGATCACTACCTAAACTACAAAGGGGACTTTAGTCCCTGTGATAACTGTCAAAAATTCTTAAATGCCGCGACTGAGGACTTTAGTCTCCACATTATCAGTTCAACATGACATGACAGTTCCGACAGATTTGAGTGATAACAGTGACATTTTGTTTGACTTCTTAGTGGTTTTATGTCTAATTTGACCGGAATCATCATCTTCCTGCCTTTATCCCATTTTACTTGGAGTCGGCGCAACACGTTTTTTCTTCCATTCTCCCGTATCAGACGTTTCCGTATCATTTACTCGTTTTCATTCCTTAGACAATCTTATCCATATTTTCTTTGGCCTTCCTCTTCCTCTCCATCCATCAACATTCATACTCATCACTCTCTTAGTCACATGAGTCTCATCCCTCCTCATCACATGTCCATGCCAAGACAGAAGATTCCGTTTCACTTTTTCTGTAATAATTTTACCGGACTATAATTATATTTTTGTGTTAACGTAAATAACCTCGATAGACCAGTTTACGATATACTAAAAACTTATTATCTAAATTAGTATAAAAACCTACGATACTAAATGTAAAACATACAAGCCTGTCGTCATAAAATTCAATCTACAACATGTCTATAAAGGGGACTGCTCTATAACAGTAAATCCCCATCGGTTTATGGTAGTACCTAATGGTGACGTCATTTGGCCGCGCCTAGTTACATTCTGTGTGAATTAAGTAATTAGACGATATGTGTTTGTGGATGGAGTATGGTGAGAATGGAGTGTTAAGGTGAAGGTTTGATGATGTACGTTTTGATGTACGTGGATAAGGTAAAAGGTCTATGTAGTTAGATAAAAGATGTATTCCCTGCGATTGAGACACAAAACGAAATAGCCACATAAAAGGAAACCCAGAAACAAAAAAAGAAAAGAAAAACAAAAGACAGTTTAAAGAAAAGAAGTGATACGTAGGAATCATTTCCTTTTTTTATGTCATTTTAAAAAAATCATTTTGAAAAATGACATACAACATACATAACTACATAATTAAGACGTGGCATTTAAACGCCACGTCATAATTATGTAGTTATGTATGAATGAAATGAGTATTTAGCTGAGCACGTATGAAAGGATCATAGCAAGTGATGGTCTGGAGGTTCTGCCTACCCACATGAAAATAAGGTGTAACTTTTCAGAAAATGTTTTTTAAAGATGATACCACAAAAAGCAAGTTAAGTCATAGTTCCCAGCTGACACTTAAACATCTTTGATATTAGTTACCAGTTTTACCAAGATGCACCATTTTATCCCCAATAAACACACTCGACTGATCCATTGTTCTGCTCCTTATCAAACTCCTTCTACACTTTTAGGGATGTCTCGAAAACCACTGATAACGCCGCGCCGTGGAAGTAGCAGAATTCTAGTTGAAGCTCATCTAAAAGAATCTTGGACACGACAAAGAGGAAAGTGTCATGAGCACTCCATTTGACGTTCCTCTGTGGTACGACAACACAATAGATTAAACGTCTTGATAAGCGAGTAGCGGTCTCTGTGAGATATTCAATGAGCTCCTCGCCTTTGTAATTACAAACTATTACTGTACAGATAGATTTGCTAATGTGGACGGCCAGGTGCTAATTGACCTTTATTGTTGTAATTCAATTACCGAAAGAACAAGATACTTATATGCCAGGCACATAAGATATATTTTTATAAATAAGAGATTTTTTTTTTTAATGATCTTTTTTTATAGTATTTTGCACCTACTATGTTTGTTTCTCTGCATCACCGTAAGGTTCACTGGAAGAAAATGCCCATGGCATTAAGTCCGCCTTTGTACTTCCATGTGCTTTAAATAAATAATAAATGTAGCTCTAAATAAATAATAAATAAATAAGATAGAAATGATGACTATTGATGTTGTAGTAGACATATTATTATTTTTGAGCGGACCCCTTGTATCGGTGAGCATAAGATGGGGTGCCTCAAGGTGACTGCATCAACCAAAACCAGGCCTAGAAACAAAAAATAAACAGAAAAAGTCATTCCTAGAGCTTTATGAACTTAGAGGGTTGTATTGGTGATTTTGATGATTATAATTCTGTAGCTACATAAGTCTTACAAATTGCAAAAAACGCAAATTGCAAGAAATTTTAAATTTTGCGGGCTGGTTGGAGCATTCCCGTTAAAACGGCCTGTTCACGACTTAGCCCCTTCATACACTAGGCGACGCAAGTCTCCGATACCTATTACGAATTTAGTTATCATTGACGCGTGCCTGTGTACGAACCTCTATTGATTTGTATAGCGATAGTCATCTGCATACCTAAGTCGTATGGTACCGGAGACTTGCGTCGCATAGTGTCCGAAGGGCCTTAGGTCTAAGCGGTTAGTGGTGTGACGGGCCAAAGTAGCTAATGGCGGCACCTCGTGGTGTGTTTCAAACATTTCTAAATATTTTATTTTACCGTTGCTCTATTCTAAGTCACTTATCACACCGAAGTCGCGGGACACGCCCACAGCGTCGGACGTCGCAAGACGATCTCCGGCCACCGTAGGCGCGGACATGCGGGCGGCGAGTAAAGGGCAACTCGCCGTCCGACCATGGACCATGCCCGGGTCGACGGCGCGTCGTGTGCCACTGCCGGGGTCGCGGGTCTTATACCATCACCGTGACCCCGGAACATAAAGGGCTATTGAAGGACACCGTGGATTTTGTCAGTAAAAGTCTGATAGTCCCTCCCGCCCTGCCCGGGGTGGGAGGTCTCATTTGATTTGGTCACGATAAAAAAAAAAGATATTAATTATGATTTTTCCACGATAAAAAAGTCACTTTTCGCAGCGGCAAGATCGGACAGACATGAACCACAGTGGCTCGGTTGGAAAAAGCGTCGGATGCACTGAATCTGGAGGTCGCAGATTCGAATCCTGTTCGCCGTTTGAATTTTTCTTTAGATTATTATATACGTTACCGGCCAAACCCGATTTCAGGACAAACTAGTTTGGCCTAGGCTAAACTAGTTTTTTGCAAGCTAGGGACTTGCTGGCACCCCGACTCGGACAATTTAGGTTAGAAGAGGATGGCGGTTCTTTTTTTTTAAACCACCCAGTAGTAGGAAATCCGCAAAGCGGGACTCTGTCGAAACTAGTTTAGCCTAGGCCAAACTAGTTTGTCCTGAAATCGGGTTTGGCCGGTAACATATATATTTCCATAGAAAAGTAAAAAAAAAATTTTAGAAAGAACAGAAATGAATTGAAAAAGTATATGCTTACCCAGATTTTTATTTCGGAAAGATAAAGAAAAAATGACAATATTATTATAAAAAGATAAACAGAATCATTCAAATGAATATCTTTATCATTTTTCCCAGTGAAATTCGATGTAACGTAATATTTTCCATTCCGAGAAACAAACATATCAATATTTAATTTGTATCAAAGTTAATATAGGAAATATGAATGTAGAGGGAAGGAAATCGGATTATATCCTCCTTTGAGAAAGCTGGCAACGTCGCATAATCTCAGTTGAACGTAAATATCAATATACTAGCGGCCCGCCCCGATTTTATTCAAGTTCTAATTTTAGATCATTCCGATGGATTTTTAGGAATACTTTTTCACACACAACCTTTAACATTTAACGAAGACAGAACAAAATTAACGAGATTTTTTGTTACTTGTTAAAATCATCAAATGAGTCCTCCCACCCAGGGCGGGACGGGAGGGATTGCCAGACTCGTACTGACTCAAGGCCTCGGTGTCCTTCAATAGCCCTTTACCTTCTGGGGTCACGGTAATTCGACTTATGAATTACCATGACCCCGCGAAGGGCTTTGGCCCTCTAAAGGGGGGTCCCGTCATTACGCTGACACTCTTTTTTTTTTTTATTTTGAAGCGCGTGTGGAACACAACGCGCCGTCGACACAGGCATGGTCCATGGCCGCACAGCGAGTCGCACATTACTCGTCGCCTGTTTTAGGAACCTTTGTGCAAAATGTCATGTTTGAACACCTTCAACGCCTAGTTGTTTCAGCTGTGCGTTGATCAATCAGTCCGTCAGCCAGTACTTCTGAATACATCCAGATACATATATAATTGCCAGCCGTGGGGCGCCGGCTTAGAATTGCGCTCCCCCAAATCATCCCGTGGGTGTCGTAAGAGGCGACTAAGGGACAAACCGGAGGTCGGGCAGCAGCGTCCTCCGGGTACTGCACATCCTCACTGCGATCGCCAACCCGCCTGCCAAGCGTGGCGATTAAGGCAAATTACCCCCTATAATGAGAACCACAGAAACCAGGCCCCCAGTCCCCGGCAGCTCCGCTATCCCTGGCGCGGGTAGCGGTCAAGGTAACGGCGGAGCAGGGGGTGCTAAGAATCTCCGGAAGAGATCCGGCTACCCACCCCCACGACGACTGGCCCTGGTAACACACAACGTACGCACATTGAGGACTGACGAAAAGATCTGCGAGCTGGAAGAGGAGCTGAGCAAGTTACACTGGGACATTATGGGGTTATGCGAAGTCCGTAGAGAGGGGGAGGACACCGTAACCCTGAAGTCTGGTAACTTGCTCTACTACCGGGAGGGCGACCAACAGTCCCAAGGTGGTGTCGGGTTTCTCGTTCACAAGTCCCTCGTTAACAACATAATAACCATCGACAGTGTGTCGAGCAGGGTGGTATACCTAATACTCAGAATATCCAAAAGATATTCGCTGAAGGTCATTCAGGTATACGCACCGACCTCGTCACACTCCGATGAGGAAGTAGAGACTATGTATGAGGACGTAAGTAGGGCCATACATAGCTCAAAAACTCACTTCACTGTTGTTATGGGGGACTTTAACGCAAAGTTGGGCAAGAAAAGCGGTGATGAGTTGAGAGTGGGGCAATTTGGGTATGGGCAACGGAACCCTAGGGGACAGAGGCTGGCCGACTTTCTGGAGAAAGAAGAACTCTTCATGATGAACTCTTTCTTCCAGAAGCCGCCTCACAGGAAATGGACCTGGCTGAGTCCCGATGGTTCCACGAGAAACGAGATAGACTTCTTCATGACCGACAAGAAACGGATATTCAGTGATGTCTCTGTGATCAACAGGGTGAAAACCGGTAGCGATCACCGAATCGTAAGAGGCTCGCTGAATATCAATGTTAAACTTGAAAGGTCCAACCTGATGAAGTCTACGCTCCGACCTACTCGGTCCCATATTCAAAACCCCGAAAGCTTTCAACTCGAGCTCTCTAATCGCTTTGCTTGCCTTGAGAACTTAGTTTCAGTGGACGAGATCAACGACGGGCTAGTGGAAACTGTCCGCACGGTAGGGTCTAAGTTTTTTAGACCCGGCCGTAAAGATAGACCTCAGAAATTGACCGATCAAACCTTAAACCTCATGGCTGAACGACGTTTGCTACAGTTGCAGTCTTCCCATGACGCGAAGTCATATAGGCAGCTCAATAGACGTATATCTAAGTCCTTGCGGCACGACCTGCGTCTCTTTAATACGAATCGTGTTAAAGAGACCATACAGCGAAACCAAGGCTCCAAAGTGTTTGCGAAGGGCAAGTCTATTGGGCAAAGCCAGATGACAAAGCTGAAACGGGAGGATGGCAGCATAGCGTCGACCAAAGCAGAGGTTTTAGGCGAGATCGAGAGGTTCTATGGACAGTTATACACTTCGGTCGCAAAGCCCGTTGACAGCTTGGTAGGAGATCCAAGAGCCAAGCTGTCCCGACATTATACCGAAGATATTCCGGACATCAGTCTGTACGAGATTAGGATGGCCCTGAAACAGCTTAAGAACAACAAGGCGCCGGGCGAGGACGGAATCACCTCAGAGCTTCTGAGAGCGGGTGGAACACCGGTACTTAAAGTCCTCCAGAAGCTCTTTAATACCGTCCTGTTCGAGGGCAAAACGCCCGAAGCATGGAGCAGAGGTGAGGTGGTGCTGTTCTTCAAAAAAGGTGATAACAGCCTATTGAAGAACTACAGACCCATCACGCTTCTGAGTCATGTTTATAAGCTGTTTTCAAGGGTTATCACGAACCGTCTCGAACACAGACTTGATGACTTCCAGCCTCCCGAACAAGCCGGTTTCCGAAGAGGCTATAGTACCATAGACCACATCCATACGCTGCGGCAAGTTATACAGAAGACCGAGGAGTATACCTTGCCATTATGCTTAGCGTTTGTGGACTATGAGAAAGCCTTCGATTCGGTGGAAACATGGGCGGTGCTTGAGTCACTCCAGCGATGCCGTATTGACTGTCGGTACATCGAGGTGTTGAAGTGTTTGTATAATAACGCCACCATGTCGGTCCGAGTACAGGAGCAGAGTACGAAGGCAATTCCATTGAGAAGAGGCGTCAGACAGGGGGATGTTATCTCCCCTAAACTGTTTACTGCCGCAATGGAAGACGCCTTCAAGCTCCTGGAATGGCAAGGACTTGGCATCAACATCAATGGCGAGTACATCACTCACCTTCGGTTTGCCGACGACATCGTAGTCATGGCAAAGTCGATGGAGGAACTCAGCATGATGCTCGATGGCCTCGACCGAGTTTCGCAACGGGTGGGCTTGAAAATGAACATGGACAAGACGAAAATTATGTCAAATGCCAATGTTGTGCCCACCCCAGTCTCTGTTGGAAACTCGGTACTCGAAGTTGTTGACTCATATATCTACTTAGGACAAGTAGTCCAATTAGGTAGATCCAACTTCGAGAAAGAGGTCAGCCGCCGAATCCAACTCGGTTGGGCAGCGTTCGGGAAACTACGCAGTGTCTTTTCGTCCGATATACCTCAGTGCCTCAAGACGAAAGTCTTCAACCAATGTGTGTTACCAGTGATGAGTTACGGCACCGAAACGTGGTCTTTCACTATCGGCCTCATCTCAAAGCTCAAAGTCGCTCAGCGAGCTATGGAGAGGGCTATGCTCGGTGTTTCTCTGCGTGATCGAATCCGAAATGAGGAGATCCGTAGACGAACTAAAGTCACCGATATAGCCCACCGGATTAGCAAGCTGAAGTGGCAATGGGCAGGCCATATTGCTCGCAGAGCGGATGGCAGATGGGGTCGAAAAGTGCTAGAGTGGAGACCACGGACTAGCAAGCGCAGCGTAGGACGTCCACCAACAAGGTGGACAGACGACCTTATGAAGGTCGCCGGAAGACGCTGGATGCAGGTCGCTTCCAACCGGTACTTGTGGCGATCAAAAGGGGAGGCCTATGTTCAGCAGTGGACGTCCTATGGCTGAGATGATGATGATGACATATATAATTAATTTAATGGAATGTTTACGCAGAAAATGCAAGGAAATATACATTTAGTTGGAATTTCGGTAAATCTGTAAGGTTTAAACAGAATTTAATTACGTTGCATTTTCATAATTAAAATCGAAGAGAATCGTGAATCATTAATACTGGTGAGTCCTGAACGGTTTGTAAGACTCGCGGCAGACGGTTTATTTTTTTGGGGGGTAGGAGGAACAGAGAGTAAAGTTCCTCGCTACCCGGTGAAAAGGAAGGTACCTTCCGACCGGAGACGGGTGTTGTGTCTCGTGGGCTTTCTGCCCGACATATAGGCTAAGCGTATGCTGAGACGCAGGCAATGCAGCACAGCACAGTACAGCACAGTGCAGGGCAGGGCAGTTGAGGCAGACATATGCCTCCTCCGCATGCTGCGACGCAACTGACATTCGCATCATAAACAAAGTTACCTAGCAACGAATGTATCCAGCATACACAATACACGCGTCGCGCAGGATTCTATGCCGGCACTGCAACGAGATGCAGAGCAGGACAGACACATGTCTGCGTGGCATGTGCCTGCGCCGCAGCGTACGTAGTTCAATGACGTTCCATGCTTTACAAAATCTACTCTGCTCTGCGCTGTGTGGACCTGCGTAACCTGCGTCTCAGCATACGCCTAGCCTCATAGTCGGAATATTCTATGTCTTCTAATGTCAAGGATAACTTTGATTGCGCGATGTAGGCATTTTTGCATTTATAGTTTCTCCGTCACTTCATAGATGGCGCTAGCGTACTTTTTGTAGATCTCTTAAGTCGCTACAGTAGGCAAAATCGGGATCAAGTTTACGACTGAGATACGTAAAAACACAGAAGTTGTAAATTTTTTAATTCTGTGTAGTAATCCTTTTACATACCTTTCACATCACAATTAGAATTCGAGGAATCGTATAATTTGATAGCTGCAATCACTTTATTGAAGTGAATACGGCAATAAAGGCGACACAGCTATAAGTATGAATTTTATTATCTGTCATGGTGCCTGTGTGTCGCGACTGTCCGAGAAATAATCAGTTTATTAGTTATCACCATCTGCCTAGCATTTTCTCTACGATGTTGGGGTCGGCTTCCAGTTTAAACGTTTACAGCTTAACATCTAAGCGCACGGTAGTGTGCAGGACAAGTTCCACCAAAAGGCCGCGCGCATGCAAGGGATCTTGTACTTTAGAGCTAACATACGTCGACATTTCAAACTTCGACATTCAGAGGCGGAGTCAATGGAACTTGGCAAGTTCCGTCTGGCCGAAATTCGCTTTAGCACACACTCAATTTAAAATATAGTATACTAAGTTGAAATAAAATCAATGGAACTAGGCAAGTTCCATCGATTGGATTTCAAACCTTTTTTAGGCGTACAATTAGCCGTGAGTCACACAGTGTAAAATATACCTACATGTTTTTTTTTGGTTTTAAAATTGTTTAGTTTTAAGTTCTTCTTGTTTGTTTGTTTTCATATTACTGTGTGTACTTGTGGCATGTGCCAATAAACGTTTTATCTTTCTTTTCTTTCTTTCTCGGCGATAGGAACTTGGCCCCCTTTTAACAGGTATGTTTTTGATGGGATAATAATTTTACATGAAGTGACTGTTAATACATCTGCAATATATTTAGATATGGTTTCTGTGCTTCCTCTTGGTAAGACTACTTCATCATCATCTCAGCCATAGGACGTCCACTGCTGAACATAGGCCTCCCCTTTAGATCTCCACATATACCGGTTGGAAGCGACCCTCATCCAGCGTCTTCCGGCGACCTTTATAAGGTCGTCTGTCCACCTTGTTGGTGGACGTCCTACGCTGCGCTTGCTAGTCCGTGGTCTCCACTCTAGCACTTTTCGACCCCATCGGCCATCTGCTCTGCGAGCAATATGGCCTGCCCATTGCCACTTCAGCTTACTAATCCGGTGGGCTATGTTGGTGGCTTTAGTTCGTCTACGGATCTCCTTATTTCGGATTCGATCCGCAGAGACACACGGAGCATAGACCTCTCCATAGCTCGCTGAGCGACTTTAAGCTTTGAGATGAGGCCGATAGTGAAAGACCACGTTTCGGTACCGTAAGACTACTAGCGACCACTGTAATGACAGCACGGTCGGCGCCGTGGATGAGCAATCGATTCATGCGCAGCGTGTAGCTGGTTCGAAACAAATATTTGAATGATCTTCAAGTTGTTTCGGATCTGTGTTGTGAGTTTTATGTTGTAAACGCATCCTCGCTATGGCGAGCGATAAGATAAAATGATACATTTTTTTTATAAATTGACTACGCGTATTTTCAATGTCTTTTTATTTTTTTGTGTGGTAAAATCAACAAATGAGTCTTCCCGCCCAAGGCGGGATGGCATGGACTGTCAGACTTGTACTGACTAAAATCCCCAGTGATCCTTCCATAGTCCTTTGTATGTACCAGGGCCTCGGTTACCAGGTGAGACAGTCCCGCGACCCCGAAAATTAATGTCTTAGTCACCCGTAGTTGACGTATTTCTTTAATAACTTAGTACTGTTTCAGAGTATTAAGGACGGCCTTAATACTCGCTACTACTAAGAATACTACTAAGAATGGTCTTATAGTCTTAAATCGATAGTTTCTTCACGGACAATCTTGAATATTTAAAAATAAGTACAAGAAGGGATTTTTGAGAAACAAGTCATAAACTGAGGTAAGGCTACCAAAGTGACTTTTTGTTACCAATCATTACAAAAATAATGTCACTTACATACAGAAGTGACGTTAATAATGTCATTTGTAAACAGAAGTTTACTTACTGTAGTGCCTCTCTGTCACAAATGCGCAATAACACACTTCGGCTTTCAAAATCATTACTGACAGGATGAGACGTTACGTTTCAAGCAAACTGACCAAAAACGCGAAATAATGTAACGGCCTACCCTCCCTCAAACCGATGTTATTCATGCAATTTTCACCGTTTTTACTGAGGTTATAAAGTCGATTATCGCGGTTTTTTCTGCATATTTAAGTCGTTTTCACAAAAACTTGCCTATGTGCCCCTTTGTGTCTAAAGGTGCGATATATAGTTTCAAAGCTTAGCTTTTAAATTTTCGCAGTAGAGCATCGTAGGTGGAAAAGCACCCTTATATGCGTGATGTTATGTCAGTAATATCATTTCAATAAGATGTCGTAATGAAGCGAAAGTAATTGTGTTACGTATGGGTTGTCACGTCTCGATGTAATTGTCACGAATTTACGCGGACGAAGGAGTCAATTTATTGCTTGTTAGCTGCGAGAGATATTCACGTACACAGTTATAATAAACTCATGTCTTCTCCTGTTACTTTTGTGGTGTTTTTTTATGTAAAATATCTTTGCTATTACTCCTGTGGGGCGACTACATACTTACATACTTCTTCCGTTACCAATTCACTAGTGATTTGGGAACGGAAGTATGTATGTATTTCTAGAAATATGTCGTCATCATCATCATCATCAGCCGGAAGACGTCTTATGCTGAACATAGGCCTCCCCCTTAGACCGCCACGCCGAACGACAATTCGCCACTTGCGTCCATCGGTTGCCCGCGACTCTCACGATGTCGCCGGTCCACCTAGTGGGAGGCCTACCTACGCTGCGTCTTCCGGTCCGTGGTCGACACTCGAGAACCTTTCTTCCCCATCGGTTGTCAGTTCTACGTGCGATGTGGCCTGCCCATTGCCACTTCAACTTGCAAATACGAGCTATGTCGGTAACTCTGGTTCTTCGTTAGAAATATACATGATATAAACGGCATCTTACATTTATACCTCTGTCCACCCAGAAAAGAATTAACAATAATTCAGTTCTTTCTTATAATTTTATTTTTATAACTGCGTTTATGCGGTTTGTCCCTCTCTTTGCCGCTTTTTTAAGTCGTAGCGTGATGTTACTTAGCCTATAGACTTCTTAAATAAATGTACTATCCAACACAACAATGTTTTTTTTTTTTCGAAAAAGTCGTTCCAGAGATTAGTGAATCCAACCAAAAAAAAAAAAATCTCCAGCTACAGATTTTTATACACCGCTAAAGCTTTATTTGTTACAAAAGAAAAAATAGTTTCAAGGTTATACATATATGTCTTACTAGCTGACCCTTGCCCACTTCGTTGGGCGGTAAAAATTTTAACTTGTGATGAAATGATGAGTGTGGTTCGGTTAGTACTGAGTGCCGAGTGCTATGATTTATTTCCTGACTGCCAGAAGGAGGATTATGTTTTTATTGCATACTGACAGTAACCGCCAGCCGACTTTCTGTTGCTAGGCGTTGCTCATGTTCAACGTTAGATTCCCTAGCACGAGCCTGCGATGTTCTCATTGTTTGGCGAGCCACTGCGAGCACTCAGCGCGAGTGTCCCTATCCCTTGTTGCTGAGATATGCTGCTTTAAATCACTGAGACGCTGCGCACGTTCAGCGCTAGATTCCCGAGCACGGACCTGCGATGTTCTCGCACTTTGGCTTTTTTTTTTCGTGACATCAAATGAGTCCTCCCAACCCGGGCAGAGTTGGAGGGGGGACTGTCAGACTTGTACTGACTTAAGCCCACGGTGTTCTTCGGTTGCCCTTTGAATACCGGAGTCGCGGTATACGTATGTCCCGCAACCCTGGCTAGGCTATGGCCCTCGATAGGGTCCCGTCATTATCCTGACACTCTTTGAGTTGCGTGTGGAACACAACGCGCCGTCGACCCGGGCATGGTCCATGGTCGGACAGTGAGTTGCCCTTTACTCGAAGCCCGCATGCCCGATGATCGTCCCGCGACATCCGTCGCCGTGGGCGTCTACTACTACGGCTGGGGTGGAGGGCGGATGTTGTCCTCTCTCTCACCTATAAGAGGTCTCCGCCTATCGCCTGCGTGAGAACACGGCAGTGCTCCGCCCAAGCAGGGCAGTCCTGCATCGTATGCTCCACCGTGACCTGCGGGCGGTCCTCCTAGTGGTGACACTCGGGCGTTTCCTCCTTCTCTATCAGACACACGTACCTCTCGAAGCATCCATGTCCGGTGAAGACCTGTGTCAAGCGGTAGATGAGGACGCCGTGGGTTCTATCCAGCCACTTCTCAAAGAGGGGGGCAAGCATCTGCGAGCGCTCAGCGCTAGTTGTTCTCGATGTTCTGCAGCTTTGGTTGGCAAGACGCTGTGAACGCTCGGAGCTAGATTCTCGAGAGGCGCTGATGATTTTCAAGAGCAGACTTTTCCATACGGCGTACTCAAGTTGCTTTGTCTGGGATATCTGTCGGTAAAGTTGTGATTTCCTTTTAGGCATGGTAAACAATCGCTGAAACTGTCCGATATCCCAAAAACATAAATACCACAGCTTCGAATTCAAAGAAACCGTGTTTTGTGTTTTAAGAAACCGAGCAATCAAAACAATTTTAAAGACCAACACGTAGGGGTGCTAAGACAGGAAACCTCCACGTGCGCCCGTCAAAAACTCTTCCTTAGGTACTGTGTGCCTAAGGGGTCTCTTTGCCCCTATGTGAATAGCATGTCGTGTGAACGCTCCAACGCGTGTCCCTCTGATTAGCACTACTACACTAACAGCGGCGGATCGGGCGGAGTAATGTGTGGCTCGCCGTCCGACCGAGGACCAAGCCCGGGTCGGTGGTGCGCCGTGTTTCGCGCCAAATGCCTGCTGGGGTCGCGGGTTTTTTCTTAACCCAGGATACCACTGCCCCGGAACGTACAGGGCATCGAAAGGAACATTGGTGGATTTTAGTCAGTAAGAGTCTGACAGTCCGCCTCACCCAGGGCCTGCAGTCTCTACATAGATAGCGATTCGATCGATACGTAGCGATCGCTAAATATTAACGAAAAAATTCGCATGCCATAACGACTGTCAAAAGTCTAGCGTCCGAGATAGCGAGCAAAGTCGGTAATTATCTTGGTTTTGCGACGTCGCTATGCTTACGAAAATTGTATTCATAGTGTGGTAAATTAATCATGATTTTGTCATGGATTCTAGGCTTTTATACCACTAATGCAATATACATGTGCACTAATGCTGTAAAATATTGGCAGTTGAAAAAAAATTTTATTTACAGGGAAAATTGTAAGATAAGATACTCTCAAAAATAAATTTTCCTTTTAAAGTTGTGCATAAAAAAGATAAACCCTATCATGTTAACACTTGATTTCATCATAATGTGTGAGATTCGTATGCCGTTTTTAAGAATAAGTACTCATAACCAAGAACTTATTCGTTTGTTTCCTTGCAACACCTAAGTAGACGTTCAACATGTCAAACAGGCAAACTGTCGTTGTCAAGTTTTATTGTACAAAAACATTGTTTCGCAAAATAATATCATAATTATTATATTTAAAATAACGGAAATAAAACGGTGTTTCCATGGACAGCGATAAAGGCGCAGGCCCGCCGTGTCCCAGCAGCGTGAGCGTCAGGTAAGTACAACCTACAACGACTATTTCAATCCGTATTTTTGGTTCTAAATTGAATACTTTGTTTACATCCAAAGTATTCTATGCAGTGTCCGATCAACACTGATTTTGTATTATATTGATGCCCTAAGTCATCCAAGCCTAAGGGCGGGTAGGGGTCTTACTTATACTTACTACTGTTTTCTACACAAACCTTGGTATATTAATGTTTATCATTTATGTTCATTCATCGTCTATTGAGTTCTTCGCCTGTCAATTTCAAACAGCCTTTTATGTGCCAGCAAATAAATTTATGGCGCCCCCTGAGACGTGATGCCCTTAGCAATTGCTTAATTTGCTTAAGGGTTAACCCGGAACTGATTTTTTGTTTACATGATTCATATGTTTCAGTGTACGCCACGTGTTACATCTGCTCAAATTGATGCGCTTTTGGCGCAAGCCAATACCTGCTGATATAGGCTGAGGCAACCAAGGTACAAGCCGAGGCGTCGCTGCTAAATAGCAAGAATGTGCAGGCAGCAAGCAAAATAGCTGATACGATTGCTAATTGTGTAAATAAAAATAATAAATGATATTACTTGGTTTTTTTATTTGAAAATAGAGTATACCATAAAATGAAAATATCTAGTAGGTATTAAAGGTTCTTCTTCATGCGCTCTGTCCTTTGTCCTGTATAAGAAAATTAAAATTTCTTGAATATTCGCAAAATGGTGTTAGGTGCACTTATCTGAATGTTTGTAGTAATTAACAAAATAAATCAGTCGATAAGTTACCCATCATCATGGACTTTACCATTGTCCACCGATGTGGTGTATTCTGATTTAATACTCATATTCTGGACTGGATAATTATAAGCCGGCTGTATACTGCGGATGTTCCTGGCTAAGCAGTGTGTTTTGGTATATTTATACTCCGTTGTGCCAGGGCGTCAATGTTTATGGAAGTCATTCAATCACGGTTCTAGAGGATATCCATTATCACCTAATGGGCAACCTCTTCTAGGCAAATTTTTATGTTCATTTATGCTTATTCATCTAGAAACAAAGTACGGCAGTCCCCACTAAGGAGCTCGTGAAAATTCTATATAGATTAAGAAATTGTCCATCCTTCAAATCCAAGGGGATTTCGTTTTCTCCCCGGTTTCGTGCTGTTTGCCGCCTTATTAACACATCGCGTCTGTTCTCGAGCACAACTAAGTCCCACGCTAAATATTCTACCGGGCTTTTTATTATTTAAATACTATTTATTAAATATTTTCGTAATGTAAAATCCTACTAATATTATAAACGTGAAAGTTTGTATGTATGGATGTTTGTTACTCTTTCACGCAAAAACTACTGAACGGATTTGGCTGAAATTTGGTACACAGATAGTTTATAACCTGGATTAACACATAGGATATTATATTTTTATCCCGATTTTATGTTCCCGTGGGATAATTTTCGAGTTGTAGCGGGTGAAACCGCTGGCAGCAGCTAGTAAACAAATAAAGCAATGGCGTGCAGTCTTGTCAAATTTTAACGAAAAAAATCGCCTGCAATAACGACTGTCACAATGAATGCAAGTCTCTACATCCGAGGTAACGAGCAAAGTCGGTAATTATGATGATTTTGCGATGTCGCTAAGTTTACGAAAATTGTATTCATAGTCCGGTTAATTATTAGTATTTTAGAAAAAAACTTTTTATTATAGGGAAAATTGATGGATAAGATATTCTCTAAAAATATTTTTTTCCTAAAAAGTTGTGCAGAAGAAAGGTATAACGTATTAGGTTAACACTTAATTTCATCGAAAAGTGTAAGTTTCATTTACCGTTTTTAAGAATACTCATAACAAGGAACTTATTAGTTTGCTTCCTTGCAACACCAAGACGTTCAACATGTCAAACAAGCATACTGTCAATGTCAAGTTTGTTTGTGCAAAATCAATGTTTCGCAAATTTAAAATAACGGAAATAAAACGGTATTTCCATGTACAGCGATACAGATGGATACAGGCGCAGGTCCACCGTGTGCCAGCAGCGTGAGCGGCCGGTAAGTACGACCTACAATGACAATTTTTATTCCTATTTTTGGAACTAAATTTAATACTTTGCTGGATTAAGACTACTTGATGCCAAGCAATCCAAGCGTATGGGCCCCCTACCATTTTTACTATGCTATCCTTGGGATATACACGCTTATCTTTTAAGTTCATTCATAGACGGAGTTCTTTGTTAGTCAATTTCAAAAAGCGTTTCGTGTGCTAGCAAATATTTTTCCGGTCCTGCTTATGGTGCCCCCTGAGACATTACGCCTTAAGCAATTGCTTGATTACTTCAGCTAGGGTTAATCCGGAACTGATATTGTGTTTTTATAATGAATATTTTTATGTTTCAGGTGTAGGCGTACGCCACGTGTAACATTGCTCAAATTGATGGATTCTTGGCACAATCAGACGCTGCCAAAATGTAGTCTGAGGCAACCACGGTACAAGCCGAGGCGTCGCTGCTATTTGCGCAGGCTGCAAGCAAAATAGCTGAAGCGATTGCTAATCTATCACAATTATTTTGTAAATAAAAATAATTAATGATTTTAAATGTTTTTTATTTGAACAGAGAACACAGAGTATATTAAAACTAGTATTTATGAGTTTTCTTCTTATGCGCTCTGCATCAGCTCGTCCAGAGCCTGCATAACAAAAATAAAATTTCATGAATATTCACAAAATGGTGTTAGGTATACGTATCTATTTATTTAAAGTAAAATAACAACACAAAAAAGTTGATAAGTTACCCGTCATCATGGACTTTATCACTGTATATACGGTTCGTACATCCGTTGGCGTTTTTTGGGATTAACAACTAAATACAGTTTTTACCACACCGAAGCTTATTTCTATGATGTTCCTGGCTGAGCGTACTTCGGTAATTTGTAATCCGGTGTACCAAGGCTTTGATGTTTATGGGAGTTATTAGCCACGGTTCTAGAGGTCCACGGTTTTATCAAACATCACCTAAAAGTTTAAACATATAAAGAAATAATGGGCAACCTCTTCAACAGATTGTTATTCTCATTCATTGTTACTTACCAAGCAACTGCTGCTTCATTGTTGAGAGCACTATTGAATTTGCCCACATTTGAGCTTGCTACTGGCCATCGTTCATTAACATTTAAAATATTTATATCAGAGTCACACTCCTGTAATATATCAAATAATCATATAAAAAGGTATATACTTTTAAGAACATTTTAGATTTTATAGAACGGAAGGTCAACTTACAACTTGCACATTACATGAATGGCCCTAAACCATTGTCCACCATCTGCATGGATGTGGTGTTCTCTGGTTCCTGCAATCTATATTTAGTCTTCATATTATTTAGCACTGCACATCCATTAATTCACTAAGGAGCCCGTCAAACAGGTCCTTTGATATCAAAGGTATTTTCGTTTTTTCGTCGGTTTCTTGGTATTTGCGGCCGCATTAGGCACATTGCGTTTCTTTTCAAACAAAACTAAGTCCCACGCTAAATATTATACAGTTATTATTGTTTAAATAATATTGATTTAATATTTTCGTAATGCCAAAACACAATATGGCAATGGTAGCGATCGTAGCTATCTCCTAGCGTGCCTTCAAAAACGGTCGCAAAGAAATTGACATGACTTTACGAAAATCGTTATTTTTGCGAAAATATTGTCAAAGTTTGCGATGACACTCGATAATTTTGGTAGTAGAGACTACCAAAAATCGTTAAAAATTACAAAGCGATCGCTATGAATGTCGAGACTACCGCCCGCCGTATCGACCGTAGCTATCACTTAGGAAGCTGTCAAAAATGGTCGCAAAGTTTGCGATGACACTCGATAGTTTTGGCAGTTGAGACCGTAGAGACTACCAAAAATCGTTACAATTGGATCGTTAGGACTTAGCGACCGATTTTTGACGCAAAACGATCGTTATGTATGTCGAGACTGCAGCCCCAGGGCTCAGGACTCATTTGATGATTTTACCACATTAAAAAAAGACCAACGCGTAATTGCACAACGTCATCCAAAAATGGATCTTTCTTTGTCGTGTCGATGATTCCTTTATATTGTATGTTTCGACCAAAACTCTGCCACGTTGACGGCGTTGGTGGTGGCCTCGGATAGATCCCTTAGAGTGCAGGTGGAATTACAAAGAGTACAATTGAGAAGGTGGGCCATCGTTTGCGATGATCCAATGGATAAAACGTCCGTACAAAGCATGTTCTAATGCGGTTCGCGAATGGACGGCGGCATTTTGCGATTTAGTAATTTTACTTACTGTTTTTGGCAAATCGTATCTCTATGATGTGCTTGTGATCATAATAATATTTTTTTAGTTAAGGTTTAATATTTAGTTGATTAAAAAACCGTCCAAAGGTATAATGTGCTCGAGAATGGACGGCGGCATTTTGCGATTTAGTAATTTTCTGTTATCTTCGAAATTATTTAACCAATTGACATACTGTTTGGGGCAAATCATATCTCTATGATGTTCTTGTGATCACAATAATATTTTTTGGATAAGGTTTAATATATAGTTCATTAAAAAACCGTCCAAAGGTAAGTATGACGAAAAATACTTTTTTTAACTCGTAAAAGCTACTATATCTACTAAAACATAAAAGATAGAAATATGGTATCGCGGACTTTATTGTAGAACTATTCAAAGCGGACATTTTTGCCGTACATTATTTTCAATTTTAAGCAACTGTTAAGGCAGCGCATGCTAATAACTCTGTTAGAAGAGCAATTTTTTTCCGCCCGGCTAAACAAAACTTGAGATAGTTCAGCTAATATGCATGGTATCTTTATAATTTATAGCCTATAGCACTCATGGATAATGTAGCTTTCTACCAGTGAAACAATTTTCAAAATCGGTTCATTACTTTCGGAGATTACCCATTACATACAAACAAACAAACAAACAATTTTACCTCTTTATAATATTAGTATAGATATGTATAGCCTGTGTGTATGTGTGTGTTTTTGTCTTTACAAAAACTCAAAGCCAGACATTTATGTCACAGTAACAGTCATAGAACACTATCTAGCCACAAATCTCAAGGCCAACATACCCCATATAAAGAGAAAGTCTAACCAACAATTTATTACCAACAACACAATTTTATATGCCCCCCTATGAATTATAGCGTGACCTAGAAGATCTAGACGTACACCCCTCCCAATGGGACAATAACATCGTGTATTGAATTAGAAGCAATCATGGGCCGCACCTTTTTTCATTAGCGTACTCGTAAATGACGGTTTATTGGTACTCAATAACTGTGTACTGTAACTGTGTGGGGGAGGGTTATGGGTTTGTGTGGGGTTGTCACATGGTGGGGGGATGATTTGTCGGTTTGGCATAGTTCGCTCTGAAAAAATTAATGATATAATAATATTCCACAACTATCACACAATGTCATCTAGTCCCAAGCTAAGCAGAGCTTGTGTTATGGGTACTAGACAACTGATAAACATACTTATATATTTCTAAATACATACATCATCATCATCATCAGCCTATAACGTTCCCACTTCTGGGACACAGGCCTCCTTTCTTGTGAGAGGGAGTGGGCCATAAGCCACCACGCGGGCCCAGTGCGGATTGGCAGATGTCACATGTCTTCGAATTTGATGGTTCTAGGACATGCCGGTTTCCTCACGATGTTTTCCTTCACCGTTTTTAGAGCAGTGGTGATTAAATAAATTACACAAAGTAATGCGCCAAGCTGGGTTCGAACCCACGACCTACAACTCGTAAGTCGGGACCGATACCACTGCGCCACCACTGCTCTCCTAATACATACATAATATAGATAAATTACACCCAGACACAGAACAAATGATCATGCTCATCACACAAACATTTGTCCTGGGTGGGAATCGAACCCACGACCCCCCGGTATAGCAGTCAGGGTCACTAACCACTAGACCAACAGGCCAGTCAGTCAGAATTAAATGCAGGAGAGAAATTAAGTGATGAGTATGAAGTCTTTGACTGCTGGCCTTTTAGAGAAACTAAGAGTCACTCAACGAGCAATGGAAAGAGCTATGCTCGGAGTTTCTTTGCGGGATAAAATCCGGAACACGGATATTCGGCGAAGAACCAGAGTCACCGACATAGCTCGTAAAATTTGCAAGTTGAAGTGGCAATGGGCAGGCCACATCGCTCGTAGAACTGACAACCGATGGGGAAGAAAGGTTCTCGAGTGGCGACCACGGACCGGAAAACGCAGCGTAGGTAGGCCTCCCACTAGGTGGACCGACGACATCGTGAGAGTCGCGGGCAACCGATGGATGCAAGTGGCGAATTGTCGTTCGGCGTGGCGGTCTAAGGGGGAGGCCTATGTTCAGCAGTGGACGTCTTCCGGCTGATGATGATGATGATGATGAAGAGGAATATCGTGTTGCTGTAGTTTGTAGGAGTCTGAAAAACCTGTCTACGAGTCGACCTTCTTCAAAATTTTTGGTCCTAAGACAAATGTTGACTTTTCCACGTTTTCCTTCTCCAAACGACTCGTAAGAGGGGCCAGCACTGTTCCTAGTCACGGAAGAAACTCGCTATGATAGATGGTCACAAAAGATTGTATTTGTTTTTTAAACTTTGCACCTCTCTCTCACCGCCGTTGTACCCTTATATTTAACAATATTGAAAAAACCTGTTTATTAATTTTGGTGTACAATAATAGTAGATTACGCACCAAGGGAGTAAAGCATTGCCTTACGTCATGGGCGTATTGAATACCGAAACGACACTAAGGATTCTGAGGTGAACCTCCGTAGCGCAGCGAGGAGGTTCAAGTGTTAATTCCCGAGTGAAACGAGGGAATTAAGTTAAGAATCCTTAGTGTAGCGAGGGATTCAAGTCAGCCCAAGACAAGGCAGCTTTACTCCCGAGGAGCGTACTCTGCTTTTCACACCTACTGCGAGGAAATAAATTCGATTTTTGAAATTTGATGTGGTACGACAACCTTCGAACGTGAAGTTGGCACCACTGTAAGCGATCAGCTGTTGCTGCCAGCGGCCGCCATTACTGATACGACTCCTTGGTGAAAGTTTTCATACGGTTTTCTTTGAGGTTCCAAATTCAAATCACATTATTCCCGTGGGAATAATGAAATTCATTACATATATTATTCCCGGCTCGAGCGAGGGGGAATAATGTCATGCTTTACAGTAGGTTTGCCTGACGTATAATATGACATTTACGAGCAAGTAGTGTGAAAAGTATATTCTAATCTAATCTAATCTCTATAGAAACTCTTCCTGTGTCGTGGTTGCGTTTACAAAATTAGACACTTATATACACAAACACCAACATCCAGACCCGGAACAACTATTTCTAGGTCATACAAATATTTTTTTCGTGCGGGGATCGAACCCGCGACACACAGCGCTGCAGTCCAGTTCAGCCACTGCGCCAAACGTGCGGACAATTTTATCAAAAGGATAACCAATAGAGCCGTCATTTGTAGATCTTTGACAATCGTTACTGTTAGTCAGAAGCAATAAAAGTCTAACAACCAGTCATACCATGGGGTATCGTATTACCCAGTTACTGGGTTGTGGAGATCCAATAAGCAGTCCCTCTATGTAAAATACTGATATTCAGCTGCATCTGGTTCGACTGGAAGCTCACCACAATATAGTTGGGAAAAGACTAGGCAGATAATGATGATAATCAGATGTCATGGACTACTAACTTTAGGTACCAAAAAACAAAGCTCAGTACTAAATAAGCAGAGTTTACGACTGTATGATTATCATGTTATCTCCATCAAAGTATACAGTCGTAAGGAAACGGAAGTGGCGGTCTTGACTGATAAGCTGGCTTCCAGTCGTAACTTCAACTTTATTATTATTACATTCAAGACTAGCTGAGGCCCTGACTTTGTTCGTGTAGAATAATTTACGCCTAGTCCTTAAAGAGTCAGTAAAGTTTATGGAATTACTTGCTTAAACCCTTGGCTTTGCTGGCATATACCAAAATGCTATTTTACACACAAAATCAATTAGTCCGAAAGATAGATCATCAAAAAAAATTTACTTGTATTTTTTCTTTTTTATTGTAAACCAGAATTGACGAAGATACAATGCTTCTAAAAACACAAAACGTCACCCGTAAGGTATAATTTTGAGGTATTCCTCGTAGCGCTCCCGTTTTGAAACGCTCCCATCTAAGCGCTCCCGTTTTGTTCCTCCAAGCGCTCCCGAAAGGAGCGCTTCGAGGAACGATTAAAAATATTAAAATTTATTTCCTCGAAGCGCTCCCACGATTAAAAATAGGGAAAAGCATGAAGTAAACGTAATGAAATATATCGATAATTTTTAAAAACTCATGTGTGCATCATCGACATCGAAGTTGCTTAACTTAATTACAAAATTGAGGGAATAATATCTTTTTGCTTTCGGCACTCTTATGTGTATACAAGGACCAATGTTATTCGGGCATGCCGCAATAGCGGCGGTGATAGAATAGAGAAGAATAGAAGACTCTTTATTATGTACACCAAACAATTACAGGATACATTCAATCAATCTTAATATATAAAACAAAGACGGGTTTGTTACAGCATTTAGAACTCGAAATCTGCTGAACCATAATTCATGGTTATTGATTTGCTGGATTTGTTTCTGCCCCGAATAGCATAATAAATCTTTAAAAAAATTAAAACAGTTTCCGTAAATAATAGAACAGTATCATGAAGAAGTTTTAAGTACCGAAGATTGAATGAGGATCTGAACAAAAATTACAGGAGAACAGAATCATGAAGAAAGGTGTTGCATACAGGATCACGAAGAAGTTTTTAGTACCGAAATTGAAGAGGGATCTGAACAAAAATACTGGAGAACAGAATCATGAAAAGGTGTTCAACAGATCACGAAGAGGTTTTAGTACCGAAATGAAGAGGTTTGAAAAAATGCTAGAGACTGAGAATGTTCATACAGGATCACGAAGAAGCTTTAGTACCGAAATAAGAGGATCTGAACAAAAGTACTGAGAACAGATCAAAGATGGATCTGAACAAAAGGGACTAACAAAAAGTACTAGGAGAACAGAATCAAAAAGGTGTCATACAGGACCCGAAGAAGGTTAGTACCGAAATTGAATGACGGGATCTGAACAAAAAGTACTATGAGAACAGAATCATGAAGAAGGTGTTCATACAGGATCACGAAGAAGGTTTTAGTACCGAAATTGAATGAGGGATCTGAACAAAAAGTACTAGGAGAACAGAATCATGAAGAAGGTGTTCATACAGGATCACGAAGAAGGTTTTAGTACCGAAAATTGAATGAGGGATCTGAACAAAAGTACTAGGAGAACAGAATCATGAAGAAGGTGTTCATACAGGATCACGAAGAAGGTTTTAGTACCGAAATTGAATGAGGGATCTGAACAAAAAGCGTACTAGGAGAACAGAATCTGAGAAGGTGTCATACAGGATCACGAAGAAGTTTTCATACGAATGAATCACAGCGAAAGAAGGTTTTAGTATCCGAAATTGAAATGATGGGATCTGAACAAAAGTACTAGGAGAACAGAATCATGAAGAGGGTTCAACGGATCACGATTTCATACCGGATCACGAAGAAGGTTTTTAGTACCGAAATGAATGAGGGATCTGAACAAAAAGTACTAGGAGAACAGAATCATGAAGAAGGTGTTCATACAGGATCACGAAGAAGGTTTTTAGTACCGAAATTGAATGAGGGGATCTGAACAAAAAGTACTAGGAGAACAGAATCATGAAGAAGGTGTTCATACAGGATCACGAAGAAGGTTTTTTAGTACCGAAATTGAATGAGGGATCTGAACAAAAAGTACTAGGAGAACAGAATCATGAAGAAGGTGTTCATACAGGATCACGAAGAAGGTTTTAGTACCGAAATTGAATGAGGGATCTGAACAAAAAGTACTAGGAGAACAGAATCATGAAGAAGGTGTTCATACAGGATCACGAAGAAGGTTTTAGTACCGAAATTGAATGAGGGATCTGAACAAAAAGTACTAGGAGAACAGAATCATGAAGAAGGTGTTCATGCAGGATCACGAAAGAAGGTTTTTAGTACCGAAATTGAATGAGGGATCTGAACAAAAAGTACTAGGAGAACAGAATCATAAAGAAGGTGTTCATACAGGATCACGAAGAAGGTTTTATTTAGTACCGAAATTGAATGAGGGATCTGAACAAAAAGTACTAGGAGAACAGAATCATGAAAAAGGTGTTCATACAGGATCACGAAGAAGGTTTTAGTACCGAAATTGAATGAGGGATCTGAACAAAAAGTACTAGGAGAACAGAATCATGAAGAAGGTGTTCATACAGGATCACGAAGAAGGTTTTAGTACCGAAATTGAATGAGGGATCTGAACAAAAAGTACTAGGAGAACAGAATCATGAAGAAGGTGTTCATACAGGATCACGAAGAAGGTTTTAGTACCGAAATTGAATGAGGGATCTGAACAAAAAGTACTAGCAGAACAGAATCATGAAGAAAGTGTTCATACAGGATCACGAAGAAGGTTTTAGTACCGAAATTGAATGAGAACAAAAGTACTAGGAGACACAGAATCATGAAGAAAGTGTTCATACAGGATCACGAAGAAGGTTTTAGTACCGAAATTGAATGAAGGGATCTGAAACAAAAACGTACTAGCGAGAACAGAATTCATGAAGAAGGTATTCATACAGGATCACGAAGAAGGTTTTAGTACCGAAATTGAATGAGGGATCTGAACAAAAGTACTAGGAGAACAGAATCATGAAGAAGGTGTTTCATACAGGATCACGAAGAAGGTTTTAGTACCGAAATTGAATGAGGGATTCTGAACAAAAAGTACTAGGAGAACAGAATCATGAAGAAGGTGTTCATACAGGATCACGAAAGAAGGTTTTAGTACCGAAATTGAATGAGGGGATCTGAACAAAAAGTACTAGGAGAACAGAATCATGAAGAAGGTGTTCATACAGGATCACGAAGAACGGTTTTAGTACCGAAATTGAATGAGGGATCTGAACAAAAAGTACTAGGAGAAACAGAATCATGAAGAAGGTGTTTCATACCAGGATCACGAAGAAGGTTTTAGTACGAAATTGAATGCGGGATCTGAACAAAAAGTACTAGGAGAACAGAATCATAAGAAGGTGTTCATACAGGATCACGAAGAAGGTTTTATTTAGTACCGAAATTGAATGAGGGATTTGAACAAAAAGTACTAGGAGAACAGAATCATGAAGAAGGTGTTCATACAGGATCACAGAAGAGGTTTTTAGTACCGAAATTGAATGAGGGATCTGAACAAAAAGTACTAGGAGACAGAATCATGAAGAAGGTATTCATACAGGATCACGAAGAAGGTTTTAGTACGAAATTGAAATGAGGGGATCTGAACAAAAAGTACTAGGAGAACAGAATCATGAAGAAGGTTTCATACAGGATCACGAAGAAAGGTTTTAGTACCGAAATTGAATGAGGGATCTGAACAAAAAGTACTAGGGAGAACAGAATCATGAATGAAGGTTTCCATACAGGATCACGAAGAAGGTTTTTTAGTACCGAATTGAATGAGGGATCCTGAACAAAAAGTACTAGGAAGAAACAGAATCATGAAGCAGGTTGTTCATACAGGATCACGCAGGAAGGTTTTTTAGTACCGAAATTGAATGAGGATCTGAACAACAAGGATCACGAAGGAAGGTTTTTTTAGTACCGAAATTGAATGAGGGATCTGAACAAAAAGTACTAGGAGAACAGAATCATGAGAAGGTGTTCATACAGGATCACGAAGAAGGGTTTAGTACCGAAATTGAATGAGGGATCTGAACAAAAAGTTACTAGGAGAACAGAATCATGAAGAAGGTGTTCATACAGGATCACGAAGAAGGTTTAGTACCGAAATTGAATGAGGGATCTGAACAAAAAGTACTAGGAGAACAGAATCATGGAAGAAGGTGTTCATACAGGATCACGAAGAAGGGTTTTAGTACCGAAATTGAATGAGGGAATCTGAACAAAAAGTACTAGGAGAACAGAATCATGAAGAAGGTGTTCATACAGGATCACGAAGAAGGTTTTAGTACGAAATTGAATGAGGGATCTGAACAAAAAGTACTAGGAGAACAGATCATGAAGAAGGTGTTCATACAGGTCAGAAGAAGGTTTAGTACGAATTGACTGAGGATCTGACAAAAAGTACTAGGAGACAGAATATAAAAGGTGTTCATATCGGACACGAAAAGTTTAGTACCGAAATTGAATGAGGGATTTGAACAAAAAGTACTAGGAGAACAGAATCATGAAGAAGGTGTTCATACAGGATCACGAAGAAGGTTTTAGTACCGAAATTGAATGAGGGATCTGAACAAAAAGTACTAGGAGAACAGAATCATGAAGAAGGTATTCATACAGGATCACGAAGAAGGTTTTAGTACCGAAATTGAATGAGGGATCTGAACAAAAAGTACTAGGAGAACAGAATCATGAAGAAGGTGTTCATACAGGATCACGAAGAAGGTTTTAGTACCGAAATTGAATGAGGGATCTGAACAAAAAGTAGTAGGAGAACAGAATAATAAAGAAGGTGTTCATACAGGATCACGAAGAAGGTTTTATTTAGTAGCGAAATTGAATGAGGGATCTGAACAAAAAGTACTAGGAGAACAGAATCATGAAGAAGGTGTTCATACAGGATCACGAAGAAGGTTTTAGTACCGAAATTGAATGAGGGATCTGAACAAAAAGTACTAGGAGAACAGAATCATGAAGAAGGTGTTCATACAGGATCACGAAGAAGGGTTTAGTACCGAAATTGAATGAGGGATCTGAACAAAAAGTACTATGAGAACAGAATCATGAAGAAGGTGTTCATACAGGATCACGAAGAAGGGTTTAGTACCGAAATTGAATGAGGGATCTGAACAAAAAGTACTAGGAGAACAGAATCATGAAGAAGGTGTTCATACAGGATCACGAAGAAGGTTTTAGTACCGAAATTGAATGAGGGATCTGAACAAAAAGTACTAGGAGAACAGAATCCTGAAGAAGGTGTTCATACAGGATCACGAAGAAGGGTTTAGTACCGAAATTGAATGAGGGATCTGAACAAAAAGTACTAGGAGAACAGAATCATGAAGAAGGTGTTCATACAGGATCACGAAGAAGGTTTTAGTACCGAAATTGAATGAGGGATCTGAACAAAAAGTACTAGGAGAACAGAATCATGAATAAGGTGTTCATACAGGATCACGAAGAAGGTTTTAGTACCGAAATTGAATGAGGGATCTGAACAAAAAATACTAGGAGAACAGAATCATGAAGAAGGTGTTCATACAGGATCACGAAGAAGGTTTTATTTAGTACCGAAATTGAATGAGGGTGTCGCGGACCTTTAGAAGATGTGGTCCGCGAATGTAAATACAACAATAATAACTTTTTACAATGGCAACATCGATGAAACATCGGAGGTAGTACGCGCGAACATGTGAAAATCAGGATGACAGCTGGCGGTGAGTTAAAGTTTAGTTCGAAACCGTGTTCATCAAAGTGAGTTTTAATCGGCATTGGAACCGGCGGCACCTCTGGATTGAAAGCTGAGTATCTAATGATTTAAGATTAATTAATAATTTTATGTACTTATTTATCTATGCTATTCACTGGATCCATTGTTCATGAGAATGTGAATAAAGACTTACAGAATAATGATTATAAATAAACCAACGAGGTTGGCAAACTTTGAGTATGTTGTAGTTGTAGATTATAACTGAAACTTCTTGAGATCTCAATTAGTACTGGTATAATGATTGAGGCGATGAGAATACCACGCCGTCCTCTGCAGGTATGATAGACCTAAATTGCATCGTTGGATGATGATTGAGGCGGTGAGAATACCACGCCGTCCTCCAGAGTTACGATAGACCAAAATTACATGGTTGATGATGATTGAGGCGGTGAGAATACCACGCCGTCCTCTGGTATGCTTAGACCTTAAAGCCTTTATGAGTGCTCTTGGAAGTGAGCTTCCAGGGGCGGAAACCCTACCGGTTTCCATCGGTCGAGTCACGTAATGAAAAGATCTATTAATCGACATTTGGTTTCAGTGAATACCGATAACCTTAATTATCCAAAATATCGAAGTGTCAGTGTCATCGATAATATCTACCTACAGATGGTGAGAGGGGTCCCTGTGTTCAAGTCTGGTTGCTCTACATTCCGTGCTCTGTCTCCAATTCTCCATAAAGAATAAACAAGCGAAGCAGATCAATTTCCCAGGTACAATTTACACATAATATTTTTTTCTCATTCGCTACGTCTGTATAAAGTTACACCCTCAGAAGAGACCAATCTAATACTCTGGTATCACATGATTCCTTTAAATAGTAGAAGCATAATATATAAATACAGACGTCGCGACATGGTGGAGATGCTGGGATTTGAACTGGTTTCAAGAATATTATGAGTACCAAGAGAGCCTAATACAGGCACGGCAGCAGCACCATGAGTAAGAGAGAAGTGAATTGACACAACTATTATCACCAACGGTGGAGAAGAGCAATTATTATTTAAATATTTGGAGCACACGGATTTGAGCAGGGGCCACCGACACCACAACGAATTATAGATCTATTCTGATATACTTAATTATTTTGGTAAATATTATTATTATTTTAAAACTAGATGTCATCACACATTTGTAACTGAAGTTTTCCGTATGAACCACTAGATGGCGCTAGTCGCCTCAATGTATGAATAATTATTGTGAAAAAGAAAATATTGTTATTATGTAAATCACGTAATTAAAATGTATACTATTATTCTATTAATATATATTGAATAGTTAAAATATGTCATTTGTTCTATGCCTTATTTCAATGAGGAGGATTGTTTTTGACATCGTCGGAAGTTCGTCCAGGCCGTAAGCATTATTGTCGAATAATTGACGAGCCAATTCTTGAGCAAAATTTAATTTGAGAAATTATTTTGATCAAATACCGCAATAAAGAATTAAATAATTGTTAACTAATTATTTGTCGTATAAGTAAAGGTATCTTTCAGTTATGAATAATAAGTTGAAGAAGAGTACTTCGACTGACGTGGTAGTCCATACTTCCGTAAGGATGTACGACAGTGAACCGAATTTGCATCATTACTGATACATTCGCAGAAATCGATTGTGGTTCCGATTAGCTGATGTTTGTATTCACACTCGATTATCGTGAACTCGATGTCTAATACATCTGACATAAAATTGGAAGTGAGATACTGTTTAATTTTTAATTTGGAACATTTATTATTACTTATGATACACTTTACAAACTACAAAGTTTGGTTATGGAACTGGAGAGTGTACCCTAAGAAATGATACGAAGCGAGAAGATGATAGCGGCTTAATAACTTAACGACACGATCTCCACGTTCGTTCAAGTAAATCAAGAATCACAATTCCACAGGATATTAATTGGTACCATCGGTACTGCTTCTGATAATGCGATAGTATACTTGTCCATGTCATATTTTACCGTATGTACTTGCGGTGTATGGTGCGATGCGATGGAGTCAAATCGTATTTCAGAAAACATCTCGTAGTATTTGGATTCTAAACCAACTAGGCAACTAAGAGTAAATCCTCAGTAATTTTATCGATTACGATAAAGTTGCGTTTGACACTCGTTCACTCTAGTTAAGGATTACTGATACAATAAAACGTAGAGGATAATAGTGGATTTTTAATCTAATCGATAAATGAGGAATCGATTATGAGAAAATAAAAACCGGTGGTCGTTACGGTTGACTATCCCCGCACTAATATCGGCAAAAGTTTGTTTGAGAAGTTGTGACGCATTTATGTAACGTTTTAAATAACGGAAAGCCTGATTAAGATTTGTCTTGCTGAAGTATTGTGATCTACTGTAAAACGCGAAAGTTGGAATCTATTGGTAAGTTATCAATACGAATATAGTTTTGAACGATTGAACTTTCTGTTAACCCAAGGTGAATTGTAAATTTAATCAGAATATTGAAAATCAATCAGATTATAGTGATTTATAATCATCTAAGTCATCTTTGATCATATCCTGACAAATAACGAAAAGCCCATGAGAATTACCATGTTGATTTTGTAAAAACCATAAGGATTGATGTGATAATCGGGGATTTACAGTAACACGTCGACCAACTTGAGCTAGTAATTTGCGACCTGCTACCTATCGCCTGTGAACGATCCGCTGTGTAGAAGAAAATTGCGGATACTACAAATACGAGGTAAATAGACTTTAATTGTGAATTGGTAGATGAAAGCATATCCTTTTAACTGATATGCCACGAGCACGCATACAAATTGTTATCAGATCAGTTTCTTTGAATAGGACTAAGTACCCGCTTGTTACTTGATTTTGATGAGTGGTTCGCAGTGACCGAATTCTGATGATTCGTCTATTTGAAAGTTCAGTAAGCACCAAGCATATAATTATGATTGTTAACTGTTATGAGCAACATGCTTAAACAATATTACACTCCACTTAACATACAGGGGGTAAGATCAATACTAAAGTGAGAGTTATCACGACATTCATTTAGTTTTAGAATAACTTTGTTCAAGTAAATGTTTCTCACTTGGAAACAAGGGAGGTAGCGAGTGTATCTAGTGAGAACCAAGGGACTTAACTATTTATTTGTTATTATTGTATTATCTGGACACATTTAATGGCAGTTGCGTTGCTATAGTAATGTTTTCATTTGCGTTAATATAGTTGATAACTTAGCAATTAGAACGTGAGATAACTTTGTCACAAAGATACATTAATTAATTATAGTAGTAATTATCATGAATATTTGTGTTAGTGTGGAATAATTGCTTCTTCAAATATAAACTTCATTAGCTAAAATTATATATGTTTGCCCCCCTGTGGAAACAAACTTGTATAGGTTCAATCTGATATCTATAACAGGATCCTAAAGATTTCTGAAACCAAACACAGTAAATTAATCAAGACAAATTTAATATTGAATAGGAGAACTTGTTAGGTCCTTACTACATTACTTACTTTAGTATACACTCCAGACATGTTGACTACAATTTCAGGATTCATATGAAAGTTGAATCTGAACATTTAAATACATTAACTAATCTATAAATAAAGCGTAGCCCTCACATTTGCCAACACACCTAAGATATTTAAGTTTCTTGTAAACATAAATGTATCCGAAATTAAATGGAAACGATTACCTTCACATACCCGTGTATATAAATATGATAATGATAAATTTGCTTTTTGACAAACTAACATGAGTACTGTGGAATGTTAATACTATATCTACTAGCGTTAATTATAAACTTATGTTTCTGCTTACATTTCTTGAAATCAATTATCAGGTGAGATTAAACACTTATTAATAATTTCTTTAATATTAAATTGTTAAGTTAGAATTATTATTGTTATATTGTCTTTTTATGTCGTTGTTTGAACTTAACTTCATCCATGTACAACCAAAAAAAAATTTTTGTACGCCATACCTAGATGGCAAAGCATGCAGCTACCTCATCATTTATTTTTAAGACCTGTATTATACCACTCATGTTTTTACAAATAAATATATCTTTATCTTATATTGCTAGACTCAGATTCAACGGACCTTTGTGGACCAAATGATAGTAACAAGTGGGTACACATATAGAGCATCCGATAGAATTTCACAAACATCGGACTAGAGACTGTTCCGAATGAGGTAATGACATCAAACCACAATGTTTGTCAATTACATAAACTCATAGACTTAAGAGTAAGTTTATGAGAAAAGGGAAATTATCTTATTATTGTTTGTCGTTGTAGAACAATAATAATAAAGATGATTATGCTAAGCATTTTAGTAAACAGTAGGGGCATGATACAAATTTCGGTTACAGGACCGGTGCAAACATGGAAGAATTATTGTTGCACCGCTTGCAATTATTAGCAAATCAAATCGAACATCAGTCTAGTTTATCCTCCCGCCTCTCTGTACATAACGATGAGACAAGATACGACGCAGAAATTGTAAAGGTTAAACTTGAATCGTTGTTAAAGAGATTTAACGAAGACCTCACTAACTACTTTCGTATCATTAATAATCCTTCCGCTGACGACATAGGAAAAATGAGCGAAGTTCAACTTGAAGCCGAACAGAACCTCGCCGAATTGATTGTGAAAATTAAAATGTTTTCTACGCGAAACAATACAGTCAAACAGGGGGCCACCCAAGCCAGCAGCACTTCTAGCCGCTTGCCAAAACTAAGCTTACCGGAGTTCGACGGGGACGTATTGAATTGGCATCAATTTTGGGACCAGTTCAGTTCTAACATAGACGCCAGAGACATCACTGAGGTCGATAAGTTACTGTACCTGAAAGCATCTGTAAAAGGGGAAGCCAAGCAGGTTATTGACGGTTTCGACACTACTAACGCCAACTACCAGATTGCGTTGAGAACATTGAAAGAAAGATATGGCAAGACTTGCCATTTAGTCGACGCTCATTACTCTGCGTTGTCTAAAGTAAAAACTGCCGATAAAACAACAAATGAGTGTAGGAAAGTACTAAACAATGTAGAACGGCATCTAAGAGTCTTAGAGTCACTTGGTGAAGATATAAACCATAATCATTTGAGGCACCTAATTTTCGAGAAATTTCCCGAAGACCTAATCTATGAACTCAAGATAAAATCGACTGAGAATTCTATTCAAGAGTTGAGGAAACTTTTGGAAATCATCATAACTGCTCGTGAAGATGCGAGTCGAATAACCCAAGAACGAAACCCTAAGGTAACGGAAAATTACACTGTGGAAACACTGCATGTTACACAAGAGAACAGGAAACATCCCATGGAAGCAAAGGAAAATATGAGCAATAATAAAGAAACGAGTTCGTCGAAGGTCAAGTCATCAGGAGAACCTCGAAGGAAGAGGATGAAGTTAAGCTGTATATTCTGTAATGGTAGCCACTTCAACGACCAATGCGATAAATATAAAACTTCTACAGATAGAAAGACCATGATAAAAAACCGCTGTTATCAATGTTTTCGTCCTGGCCATAGCATTCAAAGTTGCAAATCACAGAGGCAATGCTTTCATTGTAAAGAAAAGGGGAAACACAATAGAGCATTGTGTCCCAATCGATTTCCCTCTCAAGCGGAATCATCTACGCTGTCAGCAATAAACAATAAAAGAGACACTGTGCTGCAAACGGCAGTTGCTATAGCCTCAAAGGAAGGAGATACTTCCCACCAGATTAAATGTCGAATCTTGTTGGATTCTGGGTCACAAAGATCCTACGTCACTCAAAAAATCGCACGTAAATTAGATCTCTCAATTGAGGAAGAAGAAAACTTATCTGTTTTTACCTTTGGAGCGGAAACTCCTCGAGAACTCAAAAGTACAGTAGTTAGACTCAATTTAGAAACTCGAGACATGTCCAAACGATTAATTTATGCAAATGTAATACCGATGATATGTAAAGGAATACCAGTTGCACCACGCGAGCTTATTAACTGGAAACAAAAGGAATTACTAGCTGACGATAGTTCATCTGACCAAATTGATATTCTTATAGGTAACGATTACTACTACAGTCTTATGAAAACTGAGAAAATTCAAATAAGAGAAAACTTGTATCTGGTTGATTCCAAGTTCGGTTGGATATTATCTGGAGTAATGAACCCAGAAACAAAAGGGGCTTTAACGGTAACTACATATTTCCAAACAGAGCTAGATGTGAAGTTAACTAAACCGGATCTGCCAATGGATCAAGTGAACATATTATCCTCTCTGTGGGATCTTGAGTCCATCGGGATAACCGATTCACCGAAGATAACAAAGGAAGAAGAAGCAATTCGAAGCTTCAATGAGACTACCGATCTTATCGAAGGAAGGTACCACGTTCAATGGCCTTGGAAAGAATTTCCGCCTAATCTGACCACTAACTTCGGAATGGCATTCGGCCGTCTCAAGAGCCTCATCAAACGAATGAATCCCGAATCAATACGGTCATATGATGAAACGCTGCAAGATCAGCGACAGAAAGGAATGATTGAAATAGTTTCCGAAACTACAGACGAAGGTAGACCTACACACTACTTACCACATCACGGTGTTCAACAGCCAGGAAAACCAACTAGGATTGTGTACGATGCTTCTGCTAAAGTTAATGGAAACAAAAGTTTAAACGAATGTTTATATTGCGGGCCGATGATGCTCGAAGACCTAACTAAACTGATAATCAGATTCAGATCACATCAAATAGGTTTATCAGCCGATGTAGAAAAGGCATTCCTACAAATAGGATTACACAAGAAAGACAGGGACGTTACACGGTTCCTATGGCTCAAGGATACTTCTAAACCGGTCACAGAGGATAATTTGTTATACATGAGATTCACTCGCGTTCCATTTGGAGTAATATCAAGTCCATTTTTACTTAACGCCACCATTAAACACCATCTCACGAAATCGAAGGATCCCGTCATTAGGAGCGCGGCTAATGACATATACGTAGACAACCTAGTGACTGGTGCACAGACAGTGCAAGAAGCTTTGATTCTTTTTAAACGATGTAAAGATACATTTCACGATATATCTATGAATCTAAGAGAGTGGAGCTCGAACTCTGAAGAATTCATGCATGAGATTTCCGACGCATACCAAAATCAGACCGTAAAATTATTAGGTTTAGAATGGCATTTAAAAGAAGATACTTTACGAATACGTTTTAATAACAACAAACCTAATGCAAATACTAAGAGAGACATTCTAAGAGTAATAGCTTCAGTCTATGATCCCTGTGGCTTCGCCACGCCTACATTGTTACCAGGAAAGCTATTGTTACAAGAATTATGCAAAGAAAAGATAAAATGGGATACACCTATACCTGAAAGTTTCGCATCAAAATGGAAAGAAATCAACAACGACCTTAGCGAGATCTCAGAAATCACAGTACCTAGACGTTATACCAGAACACCTGGAAAGAACTATGACTTACATTGCTTTACGGACTCATCTACGCAAGCATACGCTGCAGTAATTTATATAGTATCAAAAGGCGAAATATCATATGTAATCGGCAAGTCTCGTCTAGTTCCAATAAAAGACCAGGAACACCTAAAGATACCTAGACTGGAATTAATGGGAGTGCTAATTGGAAGCCGTCTAATGAGATATGTAGTCGACTCTTTAAAACTAGAAGTAAGACGACAAGTATTGTGGACTGACAGTCAGATAGTTATCGACTGGGTTAATTCAGACAAATTATTGCCACCGTTCGTTGCACGGAGAATTGAAGAAATTAAGAGAAACAAAGAAATGGCTGTCAGATATGTTCCGTCTGAACTTAATCCTGCAGACGTTGCTACAAGATCGGTGAGCACAAAGGAGGACAGAATTAAATGGCTAGTAGGGCCTCAGTTTCTGACACAAGATTCCGAAACTTGGCCTACAAGCGGGGTAATGTCCACGAACCTGTTCTCCCGGGAGGGTCTCCCGAGGGAACCTCAAGTCGAAAGATATGATACTTTTCAAGATACACCGGAAAAGAATATTGACAAGTCGAGAGAACAAGAAAGAAATTCGCAAGCCCAAACGAGTGGATTGTCAAACAAGCTTGAAACAATTAAAAAACTACAAGCCAAATATTTCCCACAAGAATACAATGAGGAGGAGACCAACTTAAGTCGCAACTTGAGACTATTTAAAGACCTAGATGGCATCTTACGTTGTAAAGGTCGCCTGATGAATGCAGACTGGACCTTTGATAAACGCTATCCTATTCTCATACCAAAGGAGAGTGAATTTACCAATAACACTATAATGAAAACACACAATGAAAACTATCATGTGGGAGTAAATCACACCTTGAGCATTATACGTCAATCCTACTGGATCCCTCAAGGAAAGGGTCAAGTTCAGAAACTTCTGAGACAATGTCCGAATTGCGTGAAACATGGTGGGGGACCTTTTAAGCTTCCACCTACACCAGCGCTACCGCCAGAAAGAGCGAACTATAGTGCACCGTTTACTTTCGTAGGAGTGGACTACATGGGACCACTTTTAGTAAAAGGAGAAAACGGAGAAACCAAAAGATGGATTTGCCTTTACACCTGTCTAGCAGTAAGAGCCATACACCTAGAAGTCGTTCAAGATCTAACGGCAGAAGAAGGCCTACTATCATTGAGGAGAATGATAGCTACCAGAGGCATTCCAACACTCATAACATCAGACAATGCCACGCATTTCAAACTTATGTCCGAAATACTGTCAAAACAATACTGCATCAATAAAGAAATACAGTGGAAATTCATACCCCAACTTGCACCGTGGTTCGGGGGTTTTTACGAGAGACTAATCGGTATAGTTAAAAATTGTCTGAAAAGAACATTGAGAAAACACATGCTGACACACAATCAGTTAACTACAGTTGCAAAAGAAATTGAAGCATCTGTAAATATGAGACCACTCACTAGCGTAGACTCAGAGCTAGAACACGTTTTAAAACCGGCAGATTTTCTTTCAATCGGAAAATGTTTAACGGTAGAAAGCTCGCCTGAAAACTTTGTCAACGAAGGTACCGTAACTAAAACCGATCTTATTAAAGGTTGGAAGAAAGGATTAGTCATTTTACAAGAATTCAAAGAAATGTTTCTAAACAGATATTTACCAAGTCTTCGTGAGAGATACCAGCATTCACACAAAGAACCGAGAGTAACGGCAAAAACTACACCAGCAGTGGGCCAGGTCGTCCAGTTGCGAGGTGATTCTACAAATAGAGAAACCTGGAAAGTAGGAACGATAGTTTCACTTCAAAAGGGAATAGATGGGCTATGTAGAGTAGCTAAGGTAAAAATAGGTAACAAAGAATTCACAAGATCTTTAGCACATCTATATCCTCTTGAAATAGAAGACTGCGAAAGCGAATCTAATCGAGTATATAAAGAATCTATATGTGGAAGTGAAGGATTCGACACACAGGACATTCAATCTATAGACGTAGCCATGGAACCTATAGATATAGGAAACCCCAGTAAAACCTTAATTGATCAAAGAGACGAAACCAACTGCGTCAGAGAGACATCGGTACATAATGAAGAATCACTAGAGGTCAACGGGAGGATAGATGACGATAAGATTGATACGGATAAAGATAATGAGTCTAAGGAAAAGGACAAAGTAGTACCAAAAGAAAGAAGAGGTGCGGCCACGAGAGCTCTGCAGAAGATCAGAGAGTGGACGCAAAGTCTAATGACATTACTTTAATTTCCCGGCCGGGAGTGTCGCGGACCTTTAGAAGATGTGGTCCGCGAATGTAAATACAACAATAATAACTTTTTACAATGGCAACATCGATGAAACATCGGAGGTAGTACGCGCGAACATGTGAAAATCAGGATGACAGCTGGCGGTGAGTTAAAGTTTAGTTCGAAACCGTGTTCATCAAAGTGAGTTTTAATCGGCATTGGAACCGGCGGCACCTCTGGATTGAAAGCTGAGTATCTAATGATTTAAGATTAATTAATAATTTTATGTACTTATTTATCTATGCTATTCACTGGATCCATTGTTCATGAGAATGTGAATAAAGACTTACAGAATAATGATTATGAGTGAATTTCAACAGGTCCTATAAAATCTTCATTTCCGTGGTTTTTTTAATCTTAAGCTTTTTTTAAAAAAAGAAACGCTCTTATTAAAGTTTTTGATATTTTATATATTCTTGCTTAATGTCTAGCAGATAACTTAAAAAACTAACGAGATATAAGGATTTAAAAATTTCGTGTCACGGCGATGAAACATGCGTGCACGGCAATGAAACAAGCGCCCACGGCAATGAAAGAACTGTGGCATGGCAATGAAAGAATCAATCAACGATGAGTACAATATATGTTAAAATTAGAACTACAATTATATTCAAACTGATTGGCTGACTTTGGCAAAATAATATTATGCATCATACCGACATTTGAAATTCAAAAAAAAAAACGTCTTGTACATATTTATTTTCAAGCCCATAGCCCACCCATTGTGAAACTCAGTCAAGGCCATCAAGCATCATGCTGAGTTCCTCCATCGATTTGCCATAACTATGATGTAGTCGGCAAATCGAAGGTGAGTGATGTATTCGCCGTTGATGTTGATGCTAAGTCCTTGTCATTCCAGGAGCTTGAAGTCGTCTTCCATTGTGGCAGTAAACAGTTTCAGGGAGATAACATCCTTCTTACGCCTCTTCTCAATGGAATCGCCTTCGTGCTCTGCTCCTGTACTCGAACCGACATGGTGGCGTTATCATACCAACATTTCAACACTTTGATGTACCGATAGTCAATACGGCATCGCTGGAGCGACTCAAGTACCACCCATGTTTCCACCGATACGATGGCTTTCTCATAGTCCACAAACGCTAAGCATAATGGCAAGTTATACTCTTCGGTCTTCTGTATAACTTGCCGCAGCGTATGAATGTGGTGTATGGTACTATAGCCTCTTCGGAAACCGGCTTGTTCGGGAGACTAGAAGTCATCAAGTTTGACAGTCATGACTCAGAAGCATGATGGGTCTGTAGTTCTTCAATAGGCTGTTATCAACTTTTTTAGAAAAGCACCACTTCACCTTTGCTCCATGCTTCAGGCGTTTTGCCCTAGAACAGGACGGTATTAGTGAGCTTCTGGAGGACTTTAAGTACCGGTATTCCACCCGCTTTCAGAAGCTCTGAAGTGACATAAATATACGTCTATTTAGCTGCTGTAGCAAACCTCGTTCAGACATGGTTTAAGGTTTGCTCGGTCAATAAGTTCTCAGGGAAAGCAAAGCGATTAGAAAGCTCGAGTTGATTTCGGGGTTCTGAATATGGGACCGAGTAGGTGGGAGCGTAGACTTCATCAGGCTGGACCTTTCAAATCAAATCTAAAGAGAGACCAGAGAGAAACAATCTAGAGTTAACTTGACGAGTTTTGTACTGTCAGTAATCGGTATTACCTGAATCGCAGGTGACAAAAGATGTTTTCTTTGCCTAATCATACCATGGCGATGAAAACACAAGTCAAGGAAATGAAATACCTGGCCATGGCAATGAAACTAAATTGTTTTACAAGGCATGGCAATGAAATTTTTTTAATTGCCATGTCTTTTTTTTCATTTCCATAGCAAATTTCGGCCACGGAAACCACGGCAATGAAAACACGTCGATGAAAATCAAGGCAAAAAATATAAATAACAAAAAATCTATTAACTATTCGAAGAAATATGCACCTCACAAATGAACATATGAGGAATGGTGTTCTATCGAATGCTTACTCATGAAGACAAACTTATTCAAATATCAGTTATATCTATCCACGGCGATGAAAGAAATTTTTTCCAGTAACATAAAAATTGATTATTTAAATTTATGGTGCGAAAACGCAGGCACATGTGTACTTCCTTCCACGTTGAGCACTTAGGCAGTACTAATATGCAACGTTTAGCATACCGGTAGGGGGGAAGAAAGTAGTAGGTAAAACAATATCCTTGAACATGATTAGGACACGGCGATGAAGGGTAGTTCTGGGACAAGTGATTTTTTATTAACCATTCGTTGTTTTGTTTAAATATTTGAATAAATGTATTCTGTAGCAATACTTTAACTATTCATGTATCAAATAAAACGAAGTTTTAGTATAAATAACCAATAGATTTTTATCAATGTGGAATTATACACAACAAGGTGAAGTGTGGACAAACACGGCAATGAAAGATTTCGAGGTTTAATTTTTTTTTTTGGAATATCCATTAATCCAATTAAATAAACATTTAGTGCTACACATAGATTACTATTTCACCTACCCGGAAAAAAATTTGAGAACGTTATAACTATGTTTTTTAGTACCGATTTCATTGATGCCACGCAATTTTCGGTCCCGGGAAATTCACTCTTATAAATAAACCAACGAGGTTGGCAAACTTTGAGTATGTTGTAGTTGTAGATTATAACTGAAACTTCTTGAGATCTCAATTAGTACTGGTATAATGATTGAGGCGATGAGAATACCACGCCGTCCTCTGCAGGTATGATAGACCTAAATTGCATCGTTGGATGATGATTGAGGCGGTGAGAATACCACGCCGTCCTCCAGAGTTACGATAGACCAAAATTACATGGTTGATGATGATTGAGGCGGTGAGAATACCACGCCGTCCTCTGGTATGCTTAGACCTTAAAGCCTTTATGAGTGCTCTTGGAAGTGAGCTTCCAGGGGCGGAAACCCTACCGGTTTCCATCGGTCGAGTCACGTAATGAAAAGATCTATTAATCGACATTTGGTTTCAGTGAATACCGATAACCTTAATTATCCAAAATATCGAAGTGTCAGTGTCATCGATAATATCTACCTACAGATGGTGAGAGGGGTCCCTGTGTTCAAGTCTGGTTGCTCTACATTCCGTGCTCTGTCTCCAATTCTCCATAAAGAATTAACAAGCGAAGCAGATCAATTTCCCAGGTACAATTTACACATAATATTTTTTTCTCATTCGCTACGTCTGTATAAAGTTACACCCTCAGAAGAGACCAATCTAATACTCTGGTATCACATGATTCCTTTAAATAGTAGAAGCATAATATATAAATACAGACGTCGCGACAGAGGGATTTGAACAAAAAGTACTAGGAGAACAGAATCATGAAGAAGGTATTCATACAGGATCACGAAGAAGGTTATAGTACCGAAATTGAATGAGGGATCTGAACAAAAAGTACTAGGAGAACAGAATCATGAAGAAGGTGTTCATACAGGATCACGACCTAGTTATTATCGATAATTTCAGTTAGTATAGTCCCATCTCTATCCGAAAGTTAATCATGGGAGCGCTTCGAGGAAATAAATTTTAATATTTTTAATCGTTCCTCGAAGCGCTCCTTTTGGGAGCGCTTGGAGGAACAAAAAGGGAGCGCTTATATTGGAGCGTTTCAAAACGGGAGCGCTATGACGTCGAAAACCCCACTCCCGAATTTGGAAGCGTTTTATCTTTGTCAATATTCAATGGATTTGAAAAAGACTAAAAATATTTATTCATTACTTTTTAATACTCTAAGTGTCAGACTAAACAAATTTTCAATGTTTCAATGCAGTTAATTATTTTATTGTTACAACCCATTCAGAAGTCTAGATGTAGTTGATATTGACGGGGCCCCCCTATAGAGGGCCACAGCCTTGCCGGGGTTGCGGGACATATGTACACCGCGACTCCGGTACACAAAAGGCTACCGAAGGACACCGTGGATTTTAGTCAGTCAAGTCTGACTGTCCCACCCGCCCTGCCCGGGCATTTGATGATTTTACCACATAAAAAAAAAAAGATGTAGTTGATATAAAATTCATGACCTCAATTTCTCTAGTTGCTCTGACTAAAACCACTAACTAAAGCGGTCGCCGTTTATTCGCAAACAAAACCAACTAATCACACCCTTAACAATACAGCTTACAGCAAACGCTTTCCACATCGTATACAAAGCGCTGCAGCGCTGTCAGAGCGAGGCACTCTGTAATTTAGGCACTAAAACAATTGAAGCACGGCTCGCTAAATTACTAGGTGACGGCGCTATTGTTCTGATTTTTAATTGGAGAAGTTCTGGGGTGATTTTTGTTAGGGAGTATTGTGTTTCCTTATGTATGACTAATTTTTACATGCAACTTCACCTGCATCAACACATCCTATGGGTTTTCTTTTGTTTCACATTTATTTGAATGTGGAGGTATGCGGACGGCGCGGCGAGGAGCATTCGGACCGCGTGATGAGTGACTCGCCGTCCGCAATAACCGTGCCGTAGTGTTTCATGCACATCTCAAATAAGATAGTGATCTAATGGGGCAGAAACTGCCGGGGTCGCGGCTCTGTCTCATCAGGTAACCTTGATCTTGAACGTAAAAGGCTATTGAAGGCTCACCGTGGATTTTAGTTGGTACAAGTCTGACAGTCCCTCCCCTCTCGACCTGGGTGGAATGGCTCATTTGATTTTTTTTTGATAAAAGAAGGTACACCTCTGCCTAACCTTTTACAGATTACAAACGTCGACGAAACAGGTTTTGATAAAATAAAACAACAAAAATTATACAATTTATTTATTTATTTTAATAATATGCGCCTAACATAATGTTCAATTCGCCATGGTCCGAATCAATTTCCAAATTGTTTAAATTTTAAATTAGGGCCTATTAATGTCGCTGTAAATTTTAGATTAGGACTTTTCTAATAAAATCTCTGAGTGGCAACTGTGGCGCCACTTTGACGCAACTATTTGAAGTTTTTTTTTTCTTTTGTCCTTATGTTATATTCTATTTCGTCCTAATCTCAAATGTTTCTACCGTTTAAACAAAGAAGCGTTACAAACACTGATAACATAGTCACAACATAAATATTTAGTACCATTCGACTTTATATAAATACTTACACATTTTTACACATTTATCTACTTTTTTAAATTTAATTATACATTTAATATAAATTTACAAATACCTCATGAATTGTTTTTTTACCCTAAAATTATACAATAAGCACATTGAGAACTAAATAATTGTTATAAACTGTTTGTATATTTTTATATTTATTATTTACAAAATATTGATACTTTTCCGAAATGGGGGCTCACCATTTAAAGGCCATGTGATCAGCCAATCAACATATAAAATATTATTTAAATATAACAAAATTATTTTTATTCTTATATTTTTGATCAGGTAACCTCACAGCCACGAAAAAGTACCCGGAAATTATACATTGCATATTTATACAATAAGCAAAAGTATAAATGCAAATTATACATCGCTATTCTACATTTCTACAACACTTTTTTTTTGTAAAAACTCTAGAGTGCGTCGGTTTTGTACAAATGTTTTACATTTCGTAGAAAATCGACGTTTTTTTATTATTATTTTATACATTTATTTGTTACGTTTAAACTCTTGTGCCTTCCTCCTAAAATTTCGTATAAACTAAACAAGACAAATATAACACAAATATTCATTTAAAAGGTAAATTGATCGAAAGGTTTGAAAGTCAGAAAAAAAACGAAACCTCATAATTGATATGTCCCTAACAGTACATATATAGACAAAATAATAAAAATTTCAAAATCTTAAACTATTCATAAGAATATTTACAAAAATTTAAAGCACAGTTTCGTTCGTGCATGTCCTAGGTCCGTTCACGAGGGAATATCTGCTAGATCCGCCATTTTTCCGACTAGTTACGGCTCCTCGTATGAAAAGTTCCTTAAAAGTCTCCCTAAACTGTCTCGACATGCCGCAGTATATAGCAAAATTGATGGGGTAAGAAACTAAGATGAAGAAATTAGTTATAAGTATCAAGATATTGGCTATATAATAGTCTAAAATCTCAACTATAGTGCTAGATATAATATGGAGTATTGTGACAACTGCCACAGGAATTTCGACTAAAAGAAAGACGGTTACGACGACTATAAGCATCAAAGTCGTGCAGTTGGAATCTCTGAGTTTTCTGCACTCAGATTTTCTGTTTTCTTTGAAGAGTCTCTGCCTGTTGATCTGGGCTGTCCTCATGGCTCTGAAGAGGAGGACATTGAGGACCACCAGCGAGGTGCAGGGTATCAGGTGAACGAAGAGAACTCTAAAACCGTAGTATGTTATGAAGTACGCGTCCAGAGTTATCGCGTGCACCCATGGAGCCATTTCGATCTGGAAAAAGAAAATTATTTGTCAATTATTAGCATCCAGAATATTTCAGTGTTAAGTAAACTTTAGATTGAAAACAGAACAACAAAATAAAAATAAACCACAATAATCTAGTAACAAAAGCTAATTTTCCAGAACATTAGGCAATATTAGGCTGACCCTATAATCGATCACAAGAAAGCTCCTAATAAAATAGAGAAGACAGTTGAGTGACGTATCTTCACCTAACCTCAATCACTAACTTAAAACGTGTTGGGAATATGTTGTATTCTTTTAATATTAGAGGCTTGTAACCGGGGAAACTGAGATTTAGTTTATCAAAATGAAACAAGGAATAAAATTGGTAAACTTTTTCTATCAAACTTAAATGCTACATGCTCTTTTTACATCACTGCCCAAAAATCATAAAATATGTAAATCATATTTCACATAGCCCATGAGAGCAGTTTATAAAACGTTGACAACGGGTGTTCGGATCCGGTTGATCGTTTCCATGAAGAAGAACTGACAAGAAACTCCATGGTTGGGTCCAAAAAAATCAGTGTTACGCTTTTTAAATTAACGACTGTTGATAATACTTAAAAAGCATTTTTAAAATATGATAACCAGGCAGTTCTTTTAAATTTTTCCTTTTCCTTCCTAAACTCACATACACAAACAGTTGCATCTGGAACAATTAGCTTAATGGGTACAGCTGGAGTGGTGCTAGCAATAGACAGCTGTTCGATGATGATGATGAAACCATAAGGGTATTTTTTATAATTGGGGGGGAAACCTTCAAAAGGCGCCCGGCCTTTGGGGATAAGACCGGGGAGTGTGGGGTTTGTAAACCATGAGGATCTACTTACGCTACAGACTTCCTCGAAGTGTCCTCGCCAAACGGTGATCTGCGGCACGTACCGGCGGTCAAAGAACCTGGGCAGTTGGTGGAGGAAGGCAGCCACTCCGATGTAGATGAGGCACTTCATCACGTTGGGCATCGTACACCTGGGGAGTGAGAAGGTTATGGTTAGATTCAGATGAAAAAAGGACCTGTAAATTGCTTTTTATAGTATATTTCCAGAATAACATTAACAGCCTTACTATAAAAACTTTAACGTCTGTTGAACACTTGTCTAACAAAAGTGTGACTGCAAAATGGACCTTATTTCAACGTCATAACCTGACATTTTTTTAAAAAGTGTTAAACAAACATTTAAAAATTTTGTGTTACCACAATAAATTGACGGCAAGTACACATATCAAAAAAAGATTGTGATCACTTTGAAAACTCGAAATTCTGGTCAAGCTATAAGACAGCTCGGGTCGACGGCGCATTGTGTTTTACGCGCGCCTCAAAGAGTGTTAGCATAATGACGGGGCCCCCTTTGGAGGGCCAAAGCCTGCAGGGGCGCGGGACTTACGAATTACCGTGACCCCGTAAAGGTCTATTGAAGAACACCGTGTATTTTAGTCAGTACGAGTCTGACACTCCCTCCCACTCTACCCTGTGTGGGAAGACTCATTTGATGATTTTACCACGACCATCGTCATATGCCTAGCCTTTTCCCAACTATATTGAAGTTGACCTATATTTTGTCGTTTTATATAAAAAAAACTATAACACAGTTCATCAGACAATTAAGAAAAGATGTAAAAAATATTTTCATTTTCATCCATCCATATTAAACAAGAGACAGAACAGTTCAATACAATAGGCACAAAGGGATACAATCAAGATTAGCGTGCTGGATTAAATTAATATGAAAGGGCCCTTAATTATAAGCCTGTGGTTCTGTTTCTAATATCTTTGGTCGTGTCGGATTGCCGTCCCATCGGAATATCGAAGGAAGGGAAGACAGAGTACACAACACAGAAAATAAAGTATGTTTTTACCGACTTCAAAAAAAGGAGGTAATTAATTCGACCCGGTAATCAGAACTGTCCAGTTTTCGTGTATGTTAGTCTATAAGCGTCTGAACAAATGTGCCAAATTTCATAAGTGTATGTATGTTTTTATGTTTGTGTTCGCATGTCTCCCGAACCACAAGTCCGATTTAAGTATATTATAGATTTATTTTTTGTTGTACTAGGTATTGTTCAACTTAGGGAAGACTGTAAGTTTCATCAAAATCGGTTCAGTAGGTATTGAGTTAATATTTTTTTTTGCTTTTGAAGTCGGTTACTTTAAAAAAAAAAGTTTTTTAACATTTGCCTAGTTGTAAAATAATCAAATGAGTCCTGACTAAAAGAGGGACTGTCAGACTCGTAGTGACTAAAATCTACTGTGTTCTTCTCTTCTTTCAATACTGGATCTGGAACTGGGCCTTTTTGGCGCAGCCGTGAGACACACAATAACAATTCTTTTGTTTTTTATTGTGTTTAACATAGGTTTTTTTTATACTTTTTTGTTTTTTCTGTACTTATTTTTTTTTTGAATGTGTGTGTCTATCGTGGTCCCCTTGCGCCAAATAAATGTTTTTTCTTTCTTTCTTTCAATAAGCATTCCCTTTACGTTCCAGGTTCACCGTTACCTATGATAAGACGGTGTTGTGACCTCAATTGTACACATGTACGGTCAACAAAAGAGATACGTATGCAGACAGTAAGGGCTCGTTCATACAGAACATCCGTATTTTTAGGATGGATGAATTATGGCCTACTCCCTTTCATAGAGAGGAGGCCTCTGTCCCAGCAGTGGGAACATTATAGGCTGATGATGATGATATTCCGCTCTCAAAAAAATCTTAAACATAAAACACGACTCAATCCATCGTACCACAAAAACTTTTAAACGTCTGTTGAACACTTGTCTAAAAAATGTCAGATTATGACGTTGAAATAAGGTCCGTTTTGCAGTCACACTTTTTTAGACAAGTGTTCAACAAATGCTAAAGTTTTTGTAGTAAGGCTGAAAGTATCTAAAAACATCAATTTTACGATAAAATTTAATTGGTCTAGACATAATTCCAATCGTTAAAATCTAAATCACCTAGACAGGTGGTGTTTATACCTAGATCATTAAATAAATGATTCTTAGAATCATTATTTTAGATTACATTCTGTCTGTTACTAATGCAACGATTTATTGAAGAAATTAGTTTTTACGGAGCAAAAACAATGTCATCTGCAGTTATATCTGTTCTTAAAAGTTAATCGATTCAATTAAAAATTAGGAAAAAACACAAACAGCATCTGCCATTTCCCATCTATATTGGGGTTGACTTTCAGCAAGTCGATACAAATGCGCCTGAATATCAGTATTTCTGAGGTCCGATAGGCAGTTGCTCCATACTCTGCTGTATCTGTTTCGACTGGAAGCCAACCCCAATATAGTTGGGAAAAGGTTAGGCGACCGACGATATATTACTAGACTCCGCATGCATGATCTAAGGAACAAAAACTATTCTGTCAACTCGCTGAGGTACTACATAAGCGAGGGGGACGGGGTACTGCGTTGTGATTGGCTAACTCAAGGTCTGTTCTGTCTCAAGGTATGTTTACGGCTCACAGGAGTGGTCGAAATAAGACGAATATAAGACTTTTTTTTTATTTATTTATTTATTTATTTATTTATCAAATAACTTATTTTATCATAACAGGTTTTCCCTAATGCGATAAATAACCTTAACCTTTTGCCTAACGTGTTGACAGACATCGGTCGCCTGTTATTAGGAGTCTAGTAATATATCGTCGTTGGGTTAGGCAGATTATGACCCAATCAAAATTCCTCATAGATACGATAAATGCATAATGTTGAGACAATATGTTGTGGGAAACGAGTATTTTCAATATTTCCGTGTCTGGGCAATACGACACCCCATGGTAAAACTGGTTGTCAGACTTTAAAGCTTCTGACTAACAGTAACGACTGTCAAAGATCTACAAATGACAGCCGGGAACAACGGGTTTACGTGCTTTCCGAGACACGGAAGAAACTCGCTATGACAGATGGTCACCGATCCACAGATCAACCTCGTCAGGCGCGGCCTAACCCTGAAGATGTGATGTGCAGCTGTAATTATTTAGCCACCAGCTTTTCTAAGAAATTTCTAATGCATGACAACATTTTTAAATGTTAACAAGAACACATGTTTAAGGTGAATGCTCTAAACAGCCCACGAAATTCAATTTTTCTTACGTTTTTTGCAATTTGCAGGCAATTGCTAGGTTGTATGTTGATTCAGAGGCGTAGCTATCACCTTATTGCATCGACCTTAAGTAGCCGAATCTGGTCGCGAGACTTATTTACATCACCGTGACCCCGGAACATAAAGGGCAATTGAAAGACAACGTGGATTTTAGTCAGTACAAATCTGACAGTCCCTCCCACCCTGCCTGGGATGGAAGGTCTCAGTTGATGATTTAACCACGTAAAAAAAGAAATAGCCGAATCTGAACTTGTTAGTTGTTCCTTGACAGGAAAATATTAAACAAAAACGAAACATGCACCCTATCCTTTCCTGGAAAACCAGCTCTATGTTAGACTAGTTTTAATAATAGTTTGTTTAATATTCTTCGTAGAAAGTGTAGTTTACCCCGTGCGAGTCGCTGCAGGCGGCTATAAAGGCGCCCACAGGAGCAATTAAATTGCCCGTAGCATGCAGTGAGGATAGCAATAATAACCTTTTCACTGAGGCAACAGTGTTGCGTTAGGGAAACTTTATATTTCAGTTATTGCGTTTGTTGGACAGGCAATTAACTTCGTTTTCATTGCCTTGGTTCTTTTTTGGTGGTCAACATTGTTGATTCTGGTTTGTAAGAGTTGCAGCGGTTTCCGAATACATAGCTTAAGAGCTGTTTGAAATGTTCACGCTGAAAACTGCTCAATACTTCTTCAATTATCTCTACACACAGAAATGCTAGCTGAGCAAAAGTGGTTTTGAATGAAGCTAGACGTATTTAAATATGCTATTATCTATGCTTTACCTATAAACTGGCTCTAGATACGTAAATAATAATAATAGAGTTAAATATCCGTCCTGGATACAGAACTCTATCCAGGACGTCGTCGACAGATTCTTAGGATCGACGAACTACATCGACGATTAGGATTGAGCGAGGAATATTCCAGGGTGACAGTTTGAGTCCGTTTTGGTTTTGCTTAGCCCTGAATCCTCTTAGCGCATTGCTAGAGGATGAAACAACAGATATAAAACAAAGCTTTAAACATTACATCTTTCTAAAAAAAGATAAACGTTTGTTGAACACTTGTTTAAAAAAAGTGTATCCGAAAAACGAACCTTATATCAACGTGTCATGACGTTTTGAGGTTATTATTATTATTTTCTTTTTTATATTGCTAGCTCCTCCAACGGTAGTCGGAGATCTTCCTATGATACTTCACATTCATACCAGTTCTCGCAAGTTTTCCTCTCGCACTTTCATTCTGCATACTGTTTCTTTCTTTCATCATTCCTCATTCATACTCCTCCCATTTGATTGTTTAGTATCTATTCCTATCCTCTTTATTTCTTTCTTTTGCAGTGGGATTTTGATGCAGTAATCAATGAAATCTTTTGACTTTTTTGCTGTCATTATTCTGCTTATTTCTTCTTTTTTCAGTTTACAATTTATTTTATTCCGTTCGGCTGCGTTCACTGGGCAACTGGGACGTTTTGAGATTACACTTCTAAAAGACAAGTGTTCAACAGACTTTTAACTTTTTGTAGTAAGAAAGTCAAATATTGTACGACTCACGTCTGCGTCAAATAGGCCCGGGTCACCAAATACCGGTCCACTAGTGTTCAAATCTGGTCTTCACATTCATATTTAAAACTTTCCTCTCTCCTCGGCATCATAGTACCGTGTCACAACACTATTTCCACTAGTTATTGCACCTCAGTCCGACGCTAAGTGACCACACACTCTACACAGACTACATAGGGTGTTAATTTGTTTGAGAACTTGAGACCGGGCTTGTGGTCGACTCAATAGAGTAGTGTAGGGCTGTGGTTACAGAGTAGCATCAAAATAGGTAATACGCCCTAGTTTATAAAACGCCCCATCAATCTAAAGAAGAGTTGAAAGGTTATGGGGGAAAGCAAAGATATTATAAGTGAAAAGGTGTAGATACGTTATACGCGCTCAGAAAGTGACGCGCTCAAATGTGGTGAATTGACAAACCTTGACTATATTTGTCTCTTTTTCACTTGAGATGCCATCCTACTTCAGCGACTAATCGTGATGTAGTGTGCTATTGCAATATTTAGTTATTCATGTGTGCGCTAGTGTGCCGTTTTTGAAGATAGAATATCGTGTAGGTAACGTATCTAATCATTTAAAACATCATTGGGAGAAAGTTTTGCGCAGCAGAGGTATACTAATATATGTTTTGTTTTATTTAACCTTTTAAAGAGGTTAAAAAAAACAAAACGACATTTGACGGAGGCAGACTAGAGTAAAATTAGATAATACGCCCTAGTTGACATTACGCCACGTCATTCTAGCAGTCAAACTTACTACTCGGAACCATTGGTGGGGTACAATATGGCAATCAGCTTCAGCCGGGTTATACTCTAACAGTGTTTTAGTTTCGCGGACATTTTAATCAGGCTACCTATCGTAGCCCTAAAACGTAAAGGACTATTGAAGGATCGCCATTTTAGTCAGTACAAGTTTGATAGTCCCTTCCGTCCTGCCCTGGGTGGGAGGAACTCATTTAATGAGAAAAAAAAAAAAAAAAAAGAACAGTACCCCTAGCACGAGTTTCACTATTTTACTTTACAGAGTTTTTCCAGTATTTACAGCGTTTCTTGTATGAAAATATGGAACAGCGCCTCTGGTGTGCGAAGAAGGAACCAATTTTTTCCTTGAAAATTGTCAATTTGAAGTCGTCAAAGTTCCAGTTTACTTTACGTCTCAAATACTGAAAACTCGTGCTGACGGCACAGTGTTGACTTGTACTTATTTTGTAATCATTTTTCAATTATGTACTTGTAAGTACTGTGTTTATTATCGACAGAAATAAAGAAAATAATAGATGCATATTTCCCTATTGCGGCGTGGCCAAACCTTCGCCCTAATTATGTCAAAGTATCACAATAATATCCATAAATATAACTCTACTTCGAAAAATAACCCTTTGGTATACAGAAAAGGGTCAAGAATGTCTTGAATCTGACATTTTACCTGATTGACAAGGAGAAGTCTAGGGGTAATTGAAATGGAATGATCCAATAAGCGAAATAATATTAGGATGAGGAAAAGAAAATTATTTTTGGAAATTCAATTTTGTGATAAGGGCAAGTGAAGCTATGGAATTGACCGCTTTATAATAACCTTTTCTTGAAAAAACGAGGGCCCGTCTGTTACGAAAAAATAGTACAATAGACTATTTGAAAAATTCTAATTAGGAGGAGGCAGAATGCGTGAAGAAGAGGACAGCCTTCACCTCCTGACCCGCCATGGGAGGTGCCCATAGCATCAGACGAAGCGACTTTGGTCGCGAGGCGATTTCCCGCCACCGTAGGGTTGAGCATGCGGACGGCTAGTAATGGGTGGCTTGCCGTCCGATCAAGGAACATTTCCGAGTTGATGGCGCGCCTCATGGAGCTGTCATGTAAAGTATATAATAGAAGAAGCCATGCTGCATTGTCTTCAAATTAATAAGTATTAACTGTTTTTTTTATACCGTGCGGGAATAGAACCCACTCAGTGTAGAAGTCCAAACCTTTTTTTTAAATTGTTGATTTCATGAAACGCCTTCAGAATTTTTACCACCCACATACCAGTTCTTACAAATTATGAGTGGGTGTATGAAAACCTACGAACCAAACACCTACCTAACCAGCCCGGTGCTCACTGACGGCACTATATGTCAAGTGATGAATAACCATATGATTTAAAAGCACCACAATAAAGTTGAAATTTAATTGGTAGAAAGTTCGGTAGCTTTCGGAATCCCTCGGAAAACTTCGGAAGGACTGCGCTTGCGCATAGGACATCACAGCGAGTTTTTGACTAAATAAACGGTGACAGAAAATATCATGAGGATAACGGCATGTCGCGGCGGGAGACACTCGTTGGCGAAGGAGGAGGCGGGTTCCGTGTGGGAGAGGACAGCCTCCACCTAACGACCCAACCACCGCGAAAGACGCCTACGGCATCAGACATTAGAGGCGATTTGCGGCCATCGTAGGCGCGGGCATGTAGACGGTAAATACGTGAATACGTTGTCATCTGATCATGGGGCACCTCTTAGAGGACCAAAGCCTGCCGGGGTCGCGGAACTGTCTCATCAGGTAATCGTGACCCTAGAAGATGAAGGGCTATTGAAGGAACACCGTGGATTTTAGTCAGTACGAGTCCGACAGTCCCTTCCGTCATTTCCTGGGTGGGAAGGACTCTGTTGATGATTTTAAACCAGTAAGAGCATTATATGCTAATTGGTCCTTTTACAACCTTAAGTACACGACTTACTTGAGTGAGCAACTGGCTTAAAAACCAGCCCACATTTGCTCCACCTACCTACCTCAAGGCTTGAAGTCAAAACGAGGCTCAAAAGGCCTCATTATAATACTCGATATATATCTTAATCGACCCGCTTTCGAGCGGCTCAAATAATCGAGGTATGCGTGGGCTTGTTAAACATCCCACGCATTTGTAAAATGATCCTTATGTCGAAGGCCGTAGAGGTCGGATATAATTATTTCGGGCTTTTTCTACGGTAATTTATACTCTTTACTGGTAAAAGATTTCCATTTTGTTGATCAACAATGGCTTCTGTTTGGGCTGGTTTTTATTAA